>CM060913.1:498674396-501174396 GCA_030737875.1 Allium sativum
CCGTTTTGAATCTTTCCTTTTTCGTTTCAGCATGGCTGAAGATCTTAACTTTCCGGAGGGTGTAGCGATACCAGTATGGTATAGGAGGCTGATGGAGGCTAGGGCCGCCACTGTGGGTCCAACAAATGTTCCTCCACCAACAGTAGCACCCGATCTTCCTCCTCCTCCTCGCACGGATACTTTTGCTAAGACTTGCAAGGAATTTAAGGCTATGGGAGGGAAACCTTTTCAAGGATCAGAAACTTTTGTGGAAGCTAGGGATTGGCTTAAGGAGGTGGAAGAGTTGATAGATATCTTTGAGATGGAAGAAGGAAAGAAAGTCAAGTTAGCGGCTTGGTTGATGAAGGGAGAGGCCTCATTCTGGTGGGAGGTCACTAATGGAGAACGCCCTGTTGACTCTTGGGCGGATTTCAGGAAAAGGTTTGTGGCAAAGTTTCTCTCAAGGGCGGAGGAAAACTTGTATATGGAAAGGTTCTTGACTCTAAAGCAAGGAAACCTATCAGTGAAGGAATATGTCAACAAGTTTAATCAATTGGAAAGGTTTGGCATAGACATGGTGAATACACCGGAGAAGAAGGCTTTGAGGTTCGTTAAGGGATTGAATGAACCAATGCATGGATTGGCTATGACTCACATCCCTATGGGGGCCACCTTTGAGAAGCTAGTAGACATGGCACTCATGCATGAGGAAGAGAAGGGTCCCAATGCAAATAAGGCACCCGAGAAGAAAGGAGATCAGAAGAGACCTCAACAGCAACAGCAAAACAAGGGTGGGAAAGGCAACGGTGGCAAGGGAAAGAAGAAATGCTTCAATTGCGGGATACCAGGCCACCTAAGCAAAGATTGTCAGAAGAAGAAGAAGAATGGTTGCTTCCATTGTGGAGAAGCAGGGCATCTAGTGAAGGACTGCCCTAAGAAGGGGCAGAGGACGGGATCTACCTCAGGAGGACAGGTGCAAGCTCTTATGGCACCAGGTCAGGCAAGGGGGCCAAGTTCAGGCTCTCGCGGTTCCACCGATTCAGGAAAGAGGTAGAACTATTTCCGTTGAAAGTCTGGTTTTTCTGTTTGATCATCCTGTCCGTACTTTGTTTGACTCTGGCGCATCGCATTCGTTTATCTCATCATCATTAGTTGAGTCACTGCACTTAGACACCAGTCTAGTAGATGATCCCTTGGTTGTTTCAAACCCAATTGGGGGCTCCACTTATTTGTCCATGATATGTTTGGGTTTGAAGATTTCTATACTTAGCGTTGAGTTTAGATGTGATGCTTTTGTTTTGGGCTTCACGGGCTATGGGTTGATTTTGGGCATGGACTGGTTATCCAGTAATGGTGTCGTTCTTGATTGTGAAAGGAGAGTTGTTAGGCTCATGACCCGCTTGGGTAACACTCTCGAGATCTCTTGTAATCCCATGGATTCTGTTATGCTAAGTTATCTTGAATCGCTTGACGCTTCGGTCGAGAGTTTGCGATCTGTTAGAGTGGTCCGGGAATACTCGGATGTGTTTGAGGAGGTGAAGGGCTTACCTCCGAAGCGGGAGATAGACTTCTGAATATATCTGGTGGACAATGCTAAACCACTATCTTTGCCAGTGCGCCACATGGCTCCTCGTGAGAGGAGGGAACTCCATAAGCAAGTAGGGGAGTTGCTTGAGAAGGGGTTCATAAGACGAAGTATATCGGAGTGGGGTGCTCCAGTAGTTTTTGCCACGAAGGCGGATGGGTCCCTCAGACTTTGTGTACACTATAGAGAACTCAACAAGCTCACAAAGAAGAATAGACACCCATTGCCGAGGATTGATGATCTCTTTGATCAGTTGGTTGGCGCCTCAGTGTTTTCGCAGTTGGACTTGGCCATGGGGTTTCATCAGTTGAGAGTGGCTGAGGATAGCATAGACAAGACTGCCTTTAGGACTCCGGATGGTTTCTATGAGTGGCTTGTGATGCCATTTGGTTTGACGAACGCCCATGCATACTTTGTTGATTTGATGAGTAGGGTGTTCAGGGAGTACCTTAATAAGTTCGTGGTGGTCTTTGTGGATGACATCTTAGTCTTTTCTAAGAGTGAAGAAGAGCATGCCCTACATCTTAGGGAAGTATTGGAGACTCTTCGAGCGCATAGCCTTAAGGCTAAATTCTCTAAATGTCACTTTTGGAGGAAGGAAGTGCGGTTCTTAGGGCACGTGGTCTCTAAGGAAGGGATAGTTGTGGATCCCGCGAAGGTAGTATCCATCCAAGATTGGAAGGTTCCGAAGAATGCTACCGTGGTGAGGAGTTTCTTGGGGTTGGTTGGCTACTATAGGAAGTTTATCAAGGACTTCACGAAGATATCAGCCCCATTAACTCGCTTGACGAAGAAGAATCTAGTCTTCGCATGGGACGTAGATTGTGATGATGCGTTCCAACGGTTAAAGAGAGCTTTAACCACAACTCCAGTCTTATTGTTGCCAGATGGGAGTAAGCCATTTGTTGTTTATACCGATGCTTGTGGGACAGGACTAGGCGCAGTCTTAATGCAAGAGGGAAGGGTAATAGCCTACAGTGGAAGGCAGTTGAGAAAGCATGAGAAAAATTACCCTACCCATGATCTAGAGTTGGCCGCTATTGTTTTTGCGCTTAAGACTTGGCGCCATTATCTTCTTGGCGAGAGATTCGAATTGTTCACTGACCACAAATCATTGAAGTACTTGTTTTCTCAGAAGAATTTGAACTTGAGACAGCAAAGGTGGATGGAGTTCTTAGCATCCTATGATTTCGCGATAGCGTATACCCCTGGCAAGGGTAACGTGGTGGCGGACGCCTTGAGCAGAAAAAGGTTGTCCTTGAGTCCATTGTTCGTGGAACGACGAAGCTTGGAATTTATCTCGATGTTTGATTTCAGACCTTCCGTTGACTTTATACCCGGTTTGCTAGCATCCTTAGAGGTTAGACCTACTCTTTTGGGACGGATTGGCGAGGCACAGCGGGACGACCCACAGTTGGTTGAGTTGGTAGAGAGGCTCATAAGGGGGGGAGTCGTCCAGCCATTTGAGTAGGTACACCCTAGACGATAGGGGGTGCTTGCGTAGAGACGGTAGACTTTGTGTACCGCAAGACGAGGGTTTGAGGAAGGCTATTCTTGATGATGCGCATCGTTCAAAGATGACCATTCATCCCGGTGGGGACAAGATGTACCAAGACATGAAGCGAGTTTTCTTTTGGGTCGGTATGAAGAAAGATGTAGCCGAGTATGTCGCTAGATGCTTGGTGTGCCAACAAGTTAAAGCGGAGCAAAAGAACCCTGGTGGGTTGCTTCACCCATTGGAAGTTCCGCAATGGAAGTGGGATAGCGTCTCGATGGATTTTATTGATGGGTTACCGAGATCGAGGAAGGGTAATACGGGAATTTGGGTTGTGGTAGACAGACTTACTAAGAGTGCCCATTTCATACCTGTGAAGATTAAGAGGACTGCTCCATGGCTATCTTCAGTTTACCTTCGAGAGATAGTTCGGTTGCATGGTGTACCTTCGAGCATAGTGAGCGATCGAGATCCTATCTTCACTAGCGAGTTTTGGAAAAGTTTGCAAGAGGCGGTAGGGACTTAGTTGTGTCTGAGCACCGCATATCATCCTCAGACGGATGGCCAGACCGAGAGGGTGAATCGTGTTCTAGAAGACCTTTTGAGGCTTTGTATCTTAGATTTTGGAGGTACATGGGAAGAGCATCTTCCATTGGTGGAGTTCGCGTATAATAACAGCTTTCAGTCTAGTATTGGTATGGTTCCTTTCGAAGCTCTTTATGGAAGGCCTTGTCGATCACCTACATGTTGGTGGGAATCTACGGATAAGATCTTGCTTGGGCCTGATATGGTTAGAGAGACTTCGGAAAAGATTGATTTGATTCGAAGAAGGATGAAAGCAGCGCAAGATAGGCAGAAATCTTACGCGGATAAGAGGAGGACGGATTTGGAGTTTGATGTTGGGGACATGGTCTTTGTCAAAGTATCTCCATTACGGAATGTTGTTCGCTTTGGGTCCGTTGGGAAGTTAGCACCAAGATTTGTAGGACCGTTTCCTATTAAGGAAAGGATTGGACGGATGGCATATAGAGTGGATTTACCCGAGAGACTTAGTGGAGTACATGACGTATTCCATGTGTCACATTTGAGGAAGTGCCTACATGAGACCGCAGAGGTGGTAGAGCCGAGTTTGCTTAGAGAAGTGGAGGTAGAGCGTGATGCGACTATTCGACGAGCTCCTACTCGCATCCTTAGGTCAGAGATTAGGAAGTTGAGGAACAGAGGGGTTCGACTAGTCAAAGTGCAATGGGGAGAAGATGAGAGCAATGCTACTTGGGAGACAGAAGTGAAGATGCGTTCACTGTACCCATTCCTTTTTGAGGGTATGTCTTTTAACTTCTCCTTTATCGTTTGTCTAGTACTTATCTTATCTTTAGTATGTCCTCTCATTATTACCTTTGACCTTTAGATAGGATAAACCTATGGTTGAAACATGTGTTTGAGACATGTTATGATTGATGGATGCGTGTGGATGCAAGTGTTTGCTAGTGGTTGCTCGTGGATGCATATACACACACTTTGGACACTAGATCGGCTCAGTCACTTCATATTGCATATTGCATATAATTGTGTGTAGGTAGCTATATTAATGGATGTATAATGGTTGTGCTATCATATGGATGACGCATTTTTGTGAATGATTGTGCACTCATGTAGAAATAGTATGTGTCGATAGGGTTCTTTCGCATACATATTGGATGCATGGCACTATCATGGTTTGCATTAAGGAGGTCAACTGAATCAGTAGACCGCCTGATTTTGCATTAGACAAGGAACATATACACACACTTTTTGCATATGTTCATACATCATTAGAAACTTTAAGGACAATGGATGCCAGTGTTTGATGGTTTGAGTAGATGGTTGTTTGGTTGGTAGGATACGTTCTTCTTGACTTAGAGATTTCGGGGACGAAATCCTTTAAGTAGGGGAGAATGTAACACCCCGTATGTTGAATAACTTGTTGTAATATAAAACAGGGCAGAATTAAATTTTAAAAATCTGAATCAGGGGAAACGGGCTATGCCATTGCGTTCGTCTCGGAAAAATACGCGAAATAGAGTCCGAGTTTTCGAAAATCAGAGTCCGTATGACCCAGTTAAGGCCCGAAGAAGTTTTCAGAAAATTCAAAACAGATTTAAAATATTCAGATTTCACATTTCAGAAGAAGCGGGAAAATTCCCGCCAGACAGAGGGTGTCGACCCTAGGGTCGACATGGGTGTCGACCCCCCCTAGGGGTCGACCCAGGGGTCGACCCCCCCTGTCGGTCTGTGTGACCTGGGTGCACTGATTTGGGATTTGGGCTATGGTTGGTGGCTAGTGACGAGATCTGATGGCTCTAATCTGATTTAGGGTTAATCTAATGGCCTAAAACACTTAACTAATCTATAAATACACCCTAAGACTACCCTAATTCATACTAAAATTGGAGACAACGTCGTTATGCCGTCAAAATGCAACTAGAAGGAGCCACCAACAAATTAAAGAGGAAGATAGCTTCTCAAATCAACTTCTAATCAACTCTAGCAACTTAATCTTCTTCTTAGGAGTGCTAATCAACAAATTGTGAGTACTATAGCCTTAATGACCAATTGTTGAAATGATTATGATAGGATATAATGAGGTTATGGCTATGAATGTGGATCAATGCAAGTTATGTTATCATATGCTATGTGTTCATGATATTAGTTATGCAAGTTTGATGTTATATGTTCATGATGTTATGCAAGTTATGTAAGTCATATTCTATGTGTTCATGATGATATGCAAGTTATGCAAGTTATATGCTATGTGTTCATGATGTTATGCAAGTTATGCAAGTCATATGCTATGTGTTCATGATGTTATGCAAGTTATGCAAGTCATATGCTATGAGTTCATGATGCTAGTTATGCAAATCACTATGATAAACATTGATCCACTATGACACCATGATTATGCAAGTTGGGTGTATGATTATATGCAAGTTCATATATGATATGTTATGCAAGTTTGGTGATTGATTATATGCAAGTTCATATATGACATGTGTTGCAAGTTTGGTGTTTGATTATATGCAAGTAACATGTGCAAGTTTACACCTTTGTATGATATGCATACATATGCAAGTTAACCCTTTTGTATGTCATACATACATATGCAAGTTTACCCCTTTGTATGACATAAGTAGCTTATGCAAGTTACCCTCTTTATGACATATGTGATTCATGCAAGTTTGGGTTGATTATTTATGCTAGTTGGGTTTGATGCTATATGCATGTTGACACCTTTTAAACCCATGTTGATGCTAATGTTATGCAAGTTGAACTCATTGTATAAGTGATGAATCTTCCCTTTTAAGTATGTCATGTTAGCGAATTACGTGGGGAACGATGGGGTTAATATTCATGTTAAGGAAATGGTGTGAAGTTGGTATGATTATGCATACCATAAAGTGGATGGACATAATTGAGTCAATTATGTACATCGTTAAATTTGTAATTAATTAGGGATAGTTAATACAAATTATGGGGGTGATTAATTAGGTGTAATTAATCGACTAAGACACGAGGTTGGACCCTTTTATAGCATAAGACTGCCCGGAACCGACCGGCAAATCCAGCGGCTACAAATGATTGGCCCAATGTGAGAGGTCTTAGGCACAAACTAAATACGTGACAAGTGTAAAGACACGAGGTTAGACTCGGTTATGGCGTAAGGCTGCCCGAACCCGACCGGCAAATCCAGCTGCCATAAAAGATAGTCTAATGTGAGAGGTCTTTACAACGGTTACGTTCTTAATCAATTAAGAAACACTTAACCAGAGAAGCATGTAGTGGGGCATGAGGGGTTAAGTGGGTGCCTTGGGTGGCATGTGGAGATTAAGTAAGTGCCTTGGGTGGCATGTGGAAATCTAGTGGGTTGCCTTGGGTGGCAATAGAAAATACGATTAGAATACTTAACCAAGTGGAAACATGTAATTAAACATGATTAAAGGGTTAAGTGGGATGCACTAGAAAAAGGGACAAGCTTAGGAGGGTAGCTTGTGGGGGGCCATTTCAACCAGTAACCCATATGTATCTTATTGGGCTCGACCCATGTCGAGGACGGGACACGCGTACTGGGCTTGACTATAAGAGGCCAAAACGGGTTAGCGGTGGCAACGCAAGTCCAACGGGTTTCATATGCGTGTGTGGACCCGGGCTGGTAGGTAAGACGTTGTTGCATCGTGTAGGTATAAGCCATGCACCATTGGTTGTATCGGGTTGCCACTTTGGGGAGTGATACACCCCACTTTGGGGCCAGCACGGGTATCTACGGTAGGGAGCCGATCGCTTGGGGAGTAGTGGGTACACCTAGTGGAGATAGGGGCAGACGACACCTATGTAGTCAGCTAGGGGTACACGAAACTACTGGGTAAAATTTCTAAGTCCTTGGGTGGGATCAACCTTTAAGTAGGAATGACTGGTGTGGTGCAGTTAACCCTTGGGTGGGTAGATGCGTCTTTACCGTTATCTTAGTTCATCCTATGCCTAGTTGGCTGCTGAGTGTAGTCATTTATCCCCAGTCATCACCGTACCAAGTTTATATCATACCCTAATTACTTTAATGATTGTATTGTTAAAGTTATAGGGCTCACTCAGACTTATGTCTGACCCCGTTGTTTTTATCTTTTTCCCAACCCTCAGGTTCTCAGAGTGGGCCTAACACTAGTGGGCTTTGATCAGATTGCTTTATCTATCTTTTGGAGCTTAGACCGTGATATAAAGCCCAGCTTATCTTGTCTATTATGGCTATTAGTTATGTAGTGGGATTATGTACTTATGTTTTATCAGGATGGATATTTAGTACTTGACTCTTTTATGGTGTTGTAACTAAACATGTTTACCTTCTGCTGCAATGAAATGATGTTTTAGATTTTCAAGTATTATTTATATCTGTCTTGTTGTAATTTTTCTGTTCTATATTCACTTAAAATACTCCACCGAAGTTAAGGCATTCCCTTAGTGAGTGACCTTAGCGGGTGTGGGGTGTTACAGTTTTTATGAAAATAGTTATAAATTTTAATGGTTAAAATATATAAAATAGTTTTATTAAAAATAGTAATAAAATTAAAATAGATATAATAGTTTAAATAAAATAATCTAATCTGTACCAAACATCTGTATTTCAAAATTGACTTGTCATATATTCAGTCTCTAATTTCCACTCAAATTAACTTAAATTAAACTGATCCAAGTTTCAAATTTAGCGGTTTGCAATTAAAATCACAATTATAAACCATTACTTCGGTTTTGTCTAAAACTTAAATTCTAAAGTTATTTCATTCCATCATGTTATTCAAAACAACTTTCAAAGTTTGATTATTAAGTTAATTTTCTTAAATCAAATTCTTCAACTTTAAAATTTATTGATCTAGCAAATATTAACTTTATTTTTTAAATCAAATTCTTCCATTCATTTCATTTAAAGAAATCTTAAATTGAATTCTTCCTTTAAATTATATTATTAAAGTTATTGTATTAAATTAAATCTTTATATTATAATAAATTTATTTTAAATCAAATCTTTTTGAAACTAAATAAATCTTTATATTAAATTTAAAACATTTTAAAATAAATTATTATATTAAATTAATTTCATTATAAAATTTTAGTTTAAATTAAATTTTAACTTTGAATATTAAATCTTAATTAGATTTATAAATTACTTCCAACCAACAATTCCATTAAATCAACTTTAACTTAAATTCATTTCAGCAAATATTTAAGTTTTAATTCCAAATCAGTACATATTTATAATTTTCAGAAGCAATATTTATTGACCAAGGGTGTCCATATATTATCTGCTATCCTTTAGCCAAGTAAATCGAGTATGTATCATTTCAACTCGTTTAGTTAAATTTCCTGGTATATATCACTACAACTCATATCCCAATTCAATATTAAAGGCATAATGATTTAGATATATATCATTTCAATCCAATAATGATTTTCCTAAATCTATGGGAAACTTGCATAAATTAAAAACATAACAATACTAATATGTCACATAGCACATTCATCTCATGTCATTTGTCAACAACAGTCAAGGTATATCATACATGTCATAAATAAACATATATCACAAAATAACATAATTTCATGTCAAGAATGCAAATTTAAATTCAACATAATAGTCATGTAAACTAAAACAAAGCCTAACATTTCGATTTTACCATTCACATGTGTTGAATGATGCTTTCACAAAATGTTTGTAGAGTCTGAGATAAACTCACCTTTCATGGCATAGAACGGAGACAACAAACGAATGGATAGGGAAAGCAAGATGCACGACCCCGACTACAAGCACAACTAATCACACTCTAACACCATGGCACAAATAAATTCACAAATCAGTATCCTAAGAAATTTAAAAAGAAGAGAGCAAAGGGTTTTAGTTAGGGCAGATGGATTTTGATTTTCACAAAATTTATAAAACAGAACAATATTTTAGATAATTTTAAAACAAATTTTTGGGTATGCTAACAACTAAATTTGAAAAAGTGGTTAAAAAAAGCTTTAGGAAATTCTTTCCTATTCATTTAAAAAAAAACAGGATATGGATTATTTTTAGGAGAGAAAAGGTTAAAACATGACAGACTATTTTCGAGTCAGAAATCTAGGTCCAAAAATAGGTTTGGAAAATTCGCGACTTCGAGATAGAAAATCACAAAATTTGGAAAAGTTGAAAACATGAAAGTTGTAGCTCTTTGAATTTCACCCAATTTGGAAAATAGAAAAGGTTGATTCAGGTTACCTATTACCTTATACACTTATGATGAATTCATATTCCATTTATATATATTTTCAAAAAAAATCCAAATGACTTGTTTTCAATCATTATGGTTCACTAAACTTGTTTATACTTTATAATTTAAGTTTATTTCCATCTTATATCAATTTCCATTTGATTTTACTCACTACATAATTTAATTCACTTTATTATCTTATTGCATTGATTCAGTTAATTTACCTCAGTTAGTTGAATTCAATTTCATAACAAAACTAAGTATATATCATTTATCGTCGTAACTTAAGTTTTAACCATAGTTATAAACCATCAATTTAAGTTCATATTTTGTTATTCATATAAATACTTGTATATTATTCAATTGCTTATTTTTATAACATTTTTAACTTCTTAAATATTTGGTAAGTTATATCTATGCTATAGAAAAAAATTTGTGAATTATATAAGTTCAACAGATTCCTAATTAGTTTCAAATTCACTGTTCCAAAATTCTAAGAGTTTCTACTTTAATTTATTTCTCTTAGGTTCGTTTTCTCATTTCACAACTAAAGGGGAAGGAAAAGGACAGAGAACCAGATTAAACATGTGCGGTCTAAGATCAGACGTCCGACCTGAAGGAGAGTTGTTTCCTGGGAGTGTGGTCGAACGTCTAACCACTCCAGTTAGATGACTAAGCCGACACTTTTTTTGTTTTCTGACCTGGTCTTTCTAAGATATATTCTTGAGTTTCTGAACTGGTAAATTGGATATTTTTCTAAGCTTTCTGTTCTTTTATATAAGAAGCTTCCAGGATTGAATCAAAAGTGTGACTTGTGATCGATATTATTTGATTCAAGGGTTTGTCATCGCTCTTCGTTGCTCTTCTTCTCCAACAATATTTTAATCATCTAGATATTCTTTCTCTTTCTTCATTAAGTTGTTGATTCAGTTGTAATTTGTTTATTTTGGGTTTATTCCATAAATGTAAACAAAATTCTGTTTTGTGAATCAATAAAAAGGGTGGTTGGATGGAATATCTTGTGTTTGTGTTCATTTGCATATTCGCTTTATTTTTTATCAAAATTATCTCTTTGTAATTGGGTGAATAAGATCATGATTGGTAAATCGCATTAAGGCGCTCGTCTCCACAACAGTAGATGTTGGAGCTATATCATTGCAAAGCTTAGAGTAATTTTGAATTGAAAAAAATTGTTTTTTATGTTGGATATAACATCGTTTTCGAAGATGGCTATTTTTTATGGAAAGAATTGGGGAATTGGAAGTCTAAGATGGAAGATATTCTATACCTCAATGATCTTCATGATCCGATTGATGAAGATGAGAAGAACCCTCTGATATGGATGAGGGAAAGTGGAAGACGATGGATACGAAAGTGATTATTTTGATTTGCCAATACCTTGAAGATTCGGTTTTCCACCATATGACTAGTTGTGAATCTGCGAGGGATATGTAGGACAAGTTTTTATCTTTGTATGAGTCAAGAAGTGCTAGAAGTAAGGCTTTCATGGTTCAAAAGTTGGTGCTATTGAGATTGGATGAAGAAAAGTCTATTACGGGGCATTTGAATGAATTTCAAGATGTAATAAATCATTTGGAAAATTTGAAGGTCAATTTTGATGATGAGTTACATGCTCTTTTATTGATGAGTTCGCTTTAGAAAGTTAGAAGACTTCGGTTGTTTCATTGAGTAATTCCAATGCTAATGGAGTTATCTCTGTGAAAACTAAATGAAACAGCCTTTTGAATGAGGAGTTAAGGAAAAAAGGACCGGGATTGAAAATAATTCTAACAAAGGCTACGGTGGCAAAGGACATGAAGAAAGATACAGGTTGGAAGAAGAAAGAAACTAGTGATAAAAGTTATATCACTAGTTATTATTGTGGTAAAAAATGTCACATATGCAGAAATTGTCATGCTTATCAAAGGGATAAGAAGAAGGCTGTGCATGATGATAGTCATGATGATACACAAGCAGGTTTTGCTGAAGGTACCAATGGTGATGCTTCTTGTGATGTCCTCTTTAGTAAAGTTAATCCTTGAAGATGGATTCAAGAGCCAGTTTTCATATTTATAGTGATGTGAATTGTTTTTCTTCTTACGAGAAGAATGTCGGCATGATAAGGACAACCAATGGAATAAAGCTACAGGCTTGCGGTACTGGATCTATCCGGTTTCGTATGCATGGTGGTGTGATTAGAAAATTCTCTGAAGTTAGACATGTCCCCACCTGTTCGCATAATCTTATTTCTCTAGGTCAGTTAAATCGTCATGGTTGCACTTATGAGACTCGAGGTAAAGTTATCAGAGTGAAGAAGGATGATCATGTTATGAGGAGAGGAGTTTTGGAGGAATGAACATTTATAAATTGGTTGATTCTTTAGTCAAATGCAGAAGATGAGTGACGGTTGAAGAACTTAGTCCATAGCAAGATAAAGAGGTTAATATGGTCGTTGTTGATGATTCTAAGATTGAGGATTATATTTTAAATAGGGGTCTTTACGTAGATGATGCTCGAGGGATCGCTAGAGACCAGGGAATGAACTTAGGTCAAGTATCAGATGGGTGTCGATTTGAAAAGTCCACAAAAACAAGGAGATCTATGTGGTATTACAAATATTTTTAAGATCGTTAGTTTTATGTGGTGCACCTCATAAGGGAGATGCATCTCTTGCAGACGGTAGTTTAGCTTGTAATATGGTTTTAATTGAGATTTAATGATGTGTGAAAGAGCTAGATTGACTTGTTTGCTGATTGTTGGAAGAATATTTGCTGATGTGATTCCATATCAAGGTAGAGCGTTGTGATTTATGATATAAAAATCGCATATATGTTAAAGACGACGATGTTTGTGGAAGTAGCTTTGTAATAGAGGAGGAAAAGCAACAGCTAAAGGGACAGGAAAAGGACAGAGGAACAAGTTAGACATCTTGGGTCTAAGATCAGACATCTAACCTGAAAGGAGTTGTTTCCCGAGAATGCGATCTGACGTCTAACCACCCCAGTCAGACATCTAAACCAGTGGACTTCTGTTTTTGGAGCCGGACTTTCTAAGATATTCTGCAGTTTTTGAAGGGGAAAATAAATATTTGCCCATGCCTTTTTTTCTCCTATATGAGTAGCTTACAGGATTGAATCAAAAGCTTGGCTTATATCTGAAATTAGTGGATTTAAGGGTTTGTTTTTGTTATGCAAAAATTGCTCTGATACCAATCGGTTATGCAAAAAATTGCACAAATGCGAAAGCGCAATTAGCAGGATCTAGATTTGCTAATTGAACATCAACCTAATCTGATAGCAATTATTCTATTACATCAACAAAATAGTAAATAACTATAACAGAGAAACAAAGAGACAATACATTTATACTAGTTCCACTATCATCCATAAGATAGTGTACGTCCAGTCCAAAAGAGAAAGATTTTATTGCACATGAGAGAATACAAGAGATTACAAAATAAGAGTTTACATATCAAAACCTCAAACAGGCTTAACTAGAAGAGACATCATTGGGGATCACTGATTCTATGCCAGGATAAGTTTACACTAAAGTCTACCCCTCAATATACAGCCAGTGCAAATTCATGTGAGTCATCAATTGCATTACTAACATATGGTAATAATATAATGGAGGAAAATTACCATAACAACAAATGTGCAAAGATAGAAAGTAAATCAAACTATTTCTTTTGCATAGATGGAAGAAATCAATCCCTTCATTTATTTCTCTACCATCTCATCAAATGCAATCAATGCATTTCCATTATAAAAATATTTTCTTTCCTTTCTTTTTTTTGCAAATTATTTCAAATCAATTTGTGATTTTATATCACCAAATTTAACACTCCACCTTGATGCAAAATCACATATCTGCAACATCTCATCTCGAATCAAATTCTCTTCACATCATAAAACTCTTCAACAAAACTCCACCTTCAATGAAAATCTCACCATGAGATAGAAACCAAAAATGAATATTTGCCTAATGGGTTCCAGCAAAGCTACCCCTCATCACATCATGTTAACGGGCTCAGACTACATCCCCGCTCGCCAACAAAATGTTGCAAATATCCAAAATAAAAAAGAAGGCAGACACCAAAGTAATCTCAACACCACCAAGGCCAAAAATAATTATCTCAATCACCAATTCAAATACAGAGCCAAAATCCAAATCTCTGTACGCACAAAAAATCTCTCTTCTACCAGTTATTACAAACTTCACCCACTGCCTGCAAAAGATGCATCTACCACAATGAGATGCACTGCGCATAAACCAACGGTCTAAAAGTGCTTGCAATAACATCGACACCCATCTAACACTTAACCTAAGCTCCTTCCTTGATCACCCCGGATCCCTCGAGCATCATCAACGTGAAGATCCCTGTCTAAACCACAATGATCCCTGTCTCGACATCCGTCTATCACTTGACCTGAGCTCCTTTCTTGATCATCTTGAATCCCTCGAGCATCATCAACATGAAGACCCCTGTCTAAAACATAATCAAAAGTTCCCAAATCCAATGGTCTCTTCAATGCAGTAAACTCCATATCACGTCAAAGTTCCCAGATTGGAACATTCTTCTCTCTCAACATAATCTCCTCCACCAAAGTCTTCCTTTTCTCCCAAAATAATAATAGCATAATCACCACTGAATCTACCAACCTTTGTAGAAATAATTGATGCACAATTTAAAACAAATCGCCTCGCTCTGATACCAATCTGTTATGCAAAAATTGCTCTGATACCAATCTGTTATGCAAAAAATTGCACAAATGCGAAAGCGCAATAAGCAGGATTTAGATTTGCCAATTGTACATCAACCTAATCTGATAGCAATTATTCTATTACATCAACAAAATATTAAATAACTATAACAGAGAAACAAAGAGACAAAATATTTATACTAGTTCCACTATCATCCATAAGATAGTGTACATCCACATGAGAGAATGCAAGAGATTACAAAATAAGAGTTTACATATCAAAACCTCAAACAGGCTTAACTAGAAGAGACACCATTGGGGATCACTGTCTCTCTATGCTAGGATAAGTTTACACTGAAGTCTACCCCTCAATATATAGCCAGTGCAAATCCATGTGAGTCATCAATTGCATTACCAACATATGGTAATAATATAATGGAGGAAAATTACCATAACAACAAATGTGCAAAGATAGAAAGTACATCAATCCATTTCTTTTGCATAGATGAAAGAAATCAATCCCTTCATTTATTTCTCTACCATCTCATCAAATGCAATCAATGCATTCCCATTATAAAAATATTTTCTTTCCTTTTTTTTGCAAATTTGTTCAAATCAATTTGTGATTTTGTATCACCAAATTTAACAGTTGTCGTTCTTCATTGCTCTTCTTCTTCAATAATATTTTTGTCATCTAGGTATTATTACACTTTCCAAATTAGGTTATTGATTCAGTTGTAATTTTTTTATTTTGGGTTTATTCCATAAATATAGTTTTTGTGAATCAATAAAGAGGATGTTTAGGTGGAATATTCTATGTTTGTGTTCATTTGCATACCCGTTTTGTTTTCTATCAAAATTGTCTCTTTATATTCAGGTGAATAAGACCTTGGTGGGTAAATCGCAACAATATGTAATTTCAATGCCTTGACCAAGCAACTCATCTGGTATAGCTTGATACTTTGCCTATAAGGTAAGTTTCATATTTATTAGCACTTGTATGGATGTACATACAAATCAAAATTTCAATTATATGGTGTACTTACTGCAAATTAAGTTGAAGCATTATTAACCCGTCCATCATTAATCGAGTAATCTCCTGACTCGGACCTATGTGTTCAAACATACACCCCTCACTAGGTAGGCACTCTAAAAAAAAGGCCTATGTTATCATAAAATTAGTATGGATTAATTCAAAAAATAAATAAATTTAATAAATGCACCAAATCATTTCAATAATTCACAGTGGATCTAGAACTGCCGCAACGTAATTTTTACATTTTTTCTTCTTTGTTCAAAATTTTTCTCTTAAAGCAGTCGAACCTTCGAAAGCTCTCAATATGTCAAGAATTGATAAATATCTCTTGAGGGAGACACGGGGTTTTCTTCTTAGTTCCTTTCATGTGAGATATCCAATCCCAATACTTCAAACTACTTTTGCATTCTGCGACTTCCACAAAAATGCAGGTGAAACATCATCGAAATCAATTATGTACTTATATTTAAATACATTGTAATGAAAATCAAGCAGTAAAAATGTTACTTATGAGCAAAAATTATTTTACCTGAAACTCATCAAACATCACATACTTATCTAGATCAGGGATCTATGAGAACGTGGGCCGGAATTCATTTACTCATGCTAGAATTCCTGCACAGACGGTTGAAGATGTTTATACTTTATACTATGTTAATAGCATTCATTCTGAAATTTTAAGCAAGTTAAGGGAACTGCAAAATGGTCGTGGAACAGGTATTGAACATTAACCTACAATGAAACTCACTGTTCAGTCACTAAAAAAGCTAAAACAGAAAATTGCCAACAAATAAAAGTTTTGACTTCCTTTGAATGCTTTGGGAGGAAATTAGTGAATGATATGGTCGTTTGCTGATTGCTTTTGAGGTGTTGCGGTAGTGGAGTCAGATTATGGGTAAAGTTGTAGTCAGGGCCGGCCCATGCATGTTTGATGCCCTAGTCCAAATTTTTCGTTTTTGATTTTTTTTGCCCTTTTATTTAACAAAAACAATGTGTTTATCTTGCTTTTTTGCGGGACCTTCATGTAACAGAGTTACATACAGTCAATCATTTATCAAAGGTAAATATAAAACATGTTTTACAAACAAATAAAAAGTACCTTGAAACTGCAAGTATTTATATACACAAAATATTTTTCTATAGAAATTTCAGCTTAAAAAAAATAAGAAAGTTGAAAGGGTAAAGGCTGTTGGACAACATATTTCTAGTGGATATATATGTGATCTTATAACGTTGGTATTCTAGAACAACTCTAGTATTCTTCGTGAGCACCTACTATGAAAATTAAGTGAATTATACTTGAAAACATGGCAGTGTAAAATACCTTTTTTCCAGGCCCAACAAGCTTCAAGGCACCTCAGCAACAGTATTTTGCTGCTGCAATTACATCAATTGCTCTCCAAAAATTGTAGATTCTTCTTGAAGTACATGAGTATGTGCAACAACTGCAATGAAACCATCTATGTAGAAAATTGCATTACAAGATAATAACATCACAAACTGAAGATACTAGAGTAACTTACTATAACCAGTACATACCTTTTGCTTGACTGGAAGCTTGACAATAAAGGAGACTAACAAGAGAGTTGAAGCGCTAAGGCAAGCAAGCCTAAGCAAAAATGACAAGGAGACTATCACTAGTATCCCATAAGAAACAACCTAAAGAGCAGAAGCAAATTGACATGAATTGAAAAATTGCATAAAAATGGACCATTAGTGTGACATAAAAAAATGTAGATTCTTTATAGAAATTTAATACCCGTTACAAAACATTGATCATAAAAGTCATATTGATTACATGACAAAAAATCAAAATGTAACATGATATCTTATTACATTAATACAATAAGAAAACAACTTCTTCTAGCATTTTTCGAAGCAAACTCCTCAATTACATCTTCATAGCTAAGATTATCTAAATATTCGTTCTCGATCAAAATCATTACTAGCCCACTTAGTCTCTCTTGCGACATAGTAGTTCGGAGATATGTTTTAATCAATTTCAATTTTGAAAAACTTCTTTCTGTCGAAGCAACCGTAAATGGAATCGTCAATAGAATCTGATAAGCAACCCAAACATTCAAAAATCCACCTACATCCCTATAATATATCAATAAATTAAGCACATTAATTAATAATATATTATTTCATACATCAAAATTTTAAAATTAAAGGCAAAACAGTTATGTACTAGAACCATATAACAAGCATTAGCCATTACCCCCAAATTACTACACAAAGGACGACTAAAAAAGCCTCCGTAACTTAATGCGATTTTTAAAATTAAAGGCAAAACAAGTTGCCCCAATTATTCAGAACAAACTGCAACTACAGAGTTATGGTACTGTCACACATTATTTTGGAATGAAACATGCACATGAATACGATGTTTTAATTTTAACTGGTGAAGTCAACAAAGTTTTGGACGTAAATATTAGGCAAACGGCAAACCAACATTGGTAAGGACTATGTATAATCTGCCATAAAAATTATGTGATAAAAATTCAAATACTGTGAAACCCAAAGAGACAAAATTAAAGGGTGAACTCACATTGTCCGAGCTGAGAGTCTGAGAATTATCCAAACTCTGATTTGAGGCTCTACTATGAAACCGAATTTATGGTTTGCAATTTGACGGCTGAAATTCGAGACTCTGGGACTAGGGTTTGCAATTTAGATGAAGTCGACTGCAGCAGTGGAAGCCGATTACAGCATAGAAGCCGATTGCAGCGAGTTAAAGTTTGGAGATTGAGGCCATTTCGCTTTTCATTTGTAGCAGCGATGGTAGACGAGGAGAGCATATCGTTTTTTTTGTTGCCCCTTCTTTGTGCGTTGCCTCAGTCCTATGTCTCTCTCGACTGTGTAGTGGGTCGGGTCTAGTTGTAGTACGGACGTAGGTAAGGGAAAGGGGCCTGCAGTAGTGATGGTGGTTGGGTTGCGCAGAAGCTTTGAAATGGCTTGTAAAAAAATATAATGCAATATAGTTTTTTTTCATTGTTATTCGCACTTCAAATTTGATCAGAAGGTGACTCATTCTTTTTTAAAAAAAAAAATTTAATAAGGGGAGGGCATTAGAAAGTAAACTCCCCTTAAAACTAAATTATAATATGATCAAACTACCCATACTCTGTTAATTAGCCTAATTGAATTAGGTGTTGTTATTGACACTCCAAAATGGTTAAGGGGGGATACAAGTGAAATTCAACAAGACTGTGTCACATTTATTCTCGAAAGTCGATGGGATGGGGTTGAGTTTCACTCTTAAAATCGGAAAAGAGCCATCGAAAATGAAAAATATGGATGGATGTATACCCAATTTTGTTTTCAACGGTCCCCACTTAACCATTTTTGGAGTGTCAGTAACAATCCTTAGGAAAAAATCGATTCACAGAGGTAAAATATGGGTATTTTCGTAAACTAATTTTTGTGTTGAGTACTCCTCATAACAAATCTAAGTATGGCTGGAGTATCTTTAAAATTTACCACCCCTTAATCAGATTTGAAGTGCAAATAACAATGCCATTTGTTTTAATGTTGTCTTAAATATGAGATATAAGAAATGAAATGAATTGTAAATTTGCAATAAAATGGGCAGAGTAATGCAACAAAATTGAATTCTACTTTTTTTTTTAAAATAACGCAACAAAACGAATAATTTGGAAATAAGGAGTTTGAAACAGAGAAATATAAGATATTCATTATACAAACAAACAGGGAAACAATGAGGTAAACAGGGAAATAATGAGGTAAACAGTGAAGTGAAATGGAGAGACCAACAGAGAAACCAAGTACGGATACGAACAAGGCAATTTTTTTTTTTTTGAACAAAACCAGAGACTTGCCAAATGGCACAAAATTGAAATAAGCTTCAACAAAGTGAAAATGAACTATCTCAAATGCAATAAACGAATAGAAAACAACAAAGAAAGAACAGAAAATGCAGTGTAGTAATATTACTTTTTGGATTTTTTTTTGAAGGAATCCAGCAATAAGAAATATGAAAACGATGGTAACAAATTGTCAAATACAAATTAACATCAAATTTTAAAATAAGTTTGTAAATGGAGATACAAACGGGAACAAAAATAAGGTAAAAACAATCAAGTTTTATACATGTTAATTTCAAATTTAAATCTTTCCACATAATACTAGAATCATAGAAGTTTTGATTTTAAATATTTTTACAGTTTTGTCACCATTTTGAGCATATAGCTTAACATATATGGATCTCTCAAGTATAGATATAGTCATACTTACGAACTCCTTAAATATACTGCTAAGAATTTGAGGTAACAAGTATTGAAAATGGAGCTTCAAAATGTATGGTTTCAAATATATATAAAGGATGGCATATTGAGTTTAAGAATTACATGTGCATGGTTGCAAATTCACCAACTTTGGAAAAGAATATAAGCAACCTTATGTGTAAGGATTTTAAGAACTATATTAAGTTTCCTCTACATTATAAAATTGATTTCAAAGAACAAATGGCTCTATTGGCTTAAGAAAGATGCATACATGACTACATATTTCGTAAAGCTACAATTTAGACATAAGAACAGTCTCATATACACCAAGATTTTAAGTACATTGGCCTAACATGTGTATGTATGTATTCAGTTTTGAACAAGACATCATTAGCTTTGAAAGTATGAAGAGTATGTGATGTAATTGTTGTGGATATGCTTGAATAAAACAATTTCATTTCCAAGGGATGTCTGTTGGACTTGGCTAGACAAAAAGAATGGTTTCACGTTTTATTCTTCTTGGGATTTTTCTAAGAGTCATGATAGTGAGCCGATGTGGTGTAATATTGTGTGGCATTACATAAACAGCCCAAAAATGCCTTTATGCTTATACAAAACTATTCTCAATCTCCTAAGTACTAAAGATATTATGTTAAGTTGGTGATACGAGATAGATCCTATTTGTGTCTTATGTAATGAAGAGGCAGAATCAAGGAATCGCCTTTTTTCCAATGCCCTTACTCTACATATATATGGGTCCGGTGTCGCCTTAAGTTGGGCGTTGCTTCATCGTCCTCAAATACTTTGCAGCTTGAAGATGAAATCACGTTGTTGAAGAATTCTTTCAGCTCCGCTTCTTTTAGCCAAGATGATGCTTTTGCGCCATTACTACTACTGTTTACCATATTTGGAATGAGAGGAATTTACGTATCCATAGTAATCATAGATGGGACAAATTTCGACGCTGGAATTTCACTGATATTGAAGTATGATACTGTAATGACCCAGATTTCCATAACATCAGAGTTGACTATATACATCATACGTCCAACCCAAATATCACGAAAATACGGAACATTTTTTTTTAGAAGAAAGAGGTAGAAGAAGAACAGAAATAACAACACAGAATCTCACATCGCAGCGGAACAAAATATAATATATCATATCTTTGAAATACAAAATCTCAATTGTAACATACACTTATCAGAGTACAACACTTACAACATAGCGGAACAACACTATAACTAGATGACGCTGAAGCCTCCTGCTCCAAGCTCCTTTAGATATATCTGAAAAATCCTGAACTACTTGACTGCCCGTACAAATTTAGGCACCCAAGAGTTTAGGTAGAACAAAACAAAATAAACTCCGGGTCAGTCATGGGACTGGTATGAGTAAACAGTTTAAAACAGTTTCAGAAAACTAAATGATATCTCATAAGACCACGCCGTATAACACGAAACGGGTTTTTCCCTTATGAAAATCCAAACACTTGACTTATCTTTATATCAAAACTCTTTTGATATTATAATAATGTCTAAATCAAGTAAATAACAATCTAGTGGAACGTTTGCATCTCACGTTCCACATATATATACAATCAAAACCGCAAGCACGTATTGGGTATTTGGTTTTCCTTCTATGACAAGGTATGGAATCACCTTCCGCTGGTATATCTCTAGAGGAGAATACACCGAGTTCAACAAGAACATCTTGCAACTCAGCCACACATGACCGACCACTCATTTCGCTTGAGTGTATCGAATGTATATCACCAACGATTGGGATCAGCAACCGTTTCCCGAATGGGTCAGCATCGACAATAGATTTTTAGAAGTAAATGAAACTCTAGATCAGGTGATTATACACCCTAATAGGTGCGACCTACATAGCCATGCTGCTTGCCCGATTTTTGTCATTTACCGGTTGATGAGGCTAGAAGCTACGCTTTATCATCACACCAGATTCACTTCGAATGCCACATCGTCAAATCCATCAAATCACCGATTGACGTCCTCAACAGTACATTATGTGTTAGCTAAAAGAAGTTTCCTTCTCCGCTTCCACTCTTGGTACGGTTGAAGAAATCAATGTACGTGACCTTTCTGGAAATACTCTGTCAGACATTCATCCATACACGTCACCTAGGAACAGGATGAACTGAAGGCACTATTTTTATTAATAGAAAAGGTCCTTGCACTCTACTCCGTCTTCGATTATCTTTATATAATCTGATTCGCACGCTACTGCCGATATGGAGTGGTTCTTCGGATAATAATCCAACCGGTCTCTCCATATTGACAACGGTGGTCAAAACTTCGATAGTCTGTGATTTAACTATCGAATAAAAACAAGTGTTTCGATAGTCGATGATTTAACTATCGAATAAAACAAGTGTTTCGATAGTCGATGATTTAACTATCGAATAAAACAAGTGTTTCGATAGTCGATGATTTAACTATCGAATAAAACAAGTGTTCATCCAAACATCCAACAATCACTGAGCCTTTAATTAATATCCCATTAATTAAATCAATTCTCTATTTCTTTACTAATATTTGTTAACCAAATATTTTCAATAACCATATTGGCCTTATACGTTCTTTGGAAAACATTTCCATATATCGCCTTCCTTTATTTTCTATACTAGGAAATATTCATTATTCTATTTCCAAGCTTTGCACATATTTGGGTTAAAACAGATGTTGTGTAAAACATCATTACGACAACTCAAATACAGTATTTAACTAATTCTTATTCTACATTGATCTTCGAGCCTGAATCTTGCTACTTATCGGTATATCATGAAATCAACCAAGTTGGGGTATAATTACCTCTCAGACCTTGACTGAATAACATTTAACGTCAAAATAGACAAGACTACTTACTCGAATAACCAATACCATACCACTACTTTTTCACCTTTAAACACATATATACTTTCTCTTTTATCCTTACGAGGTTTTTATTCTTATACTTCCTTTTTGATTATACTATTCTATTTCTAAGTTCGTTTTCTTATTGACTTCTATATATTTTGATACATTGATTTATAACTATCAAATTATCTTAAAAATATTCTATCTCCTTAAATTCCCGGAAAAATTCGCCATAACCTCCTTTGTACCGGGAGCATCGGGAAATTTCAAATAGCTTTCCCGGTCCTTCTTATCTCAAAAAGAAAAAGAAAAAGCCAAGCGGCTAGCCGATACGGCGCATAAAATCTCATATATGAATTAAATACGTACCTTTTTGTCGGGTATTCTATTTATTTCACTTCTATACTTTATTCCATACCTGTCTCTTGTATCTATACCTGCCCAATCTATTTAACTATACCAAATCGTTTTAACTCAATTTGTTAATTATCTCTTTAATCCATTTCTCTTTTAATATTTGAATTCTATATTCAAACTCCAATTCGCTTCTATTATTCAAATTCCATAGTTTAAAGTCCGTTTGAATTCTATATTCAAATATATAGTTTAAAGTCCATTTGAATTTCTATATTCAAATCTATAGTTTAAAGTCCATTTGAATTTCTATATTCAAATCTATAGTTTAAAGTCCATTTGAATTTCTATATTCAAATCTATAGTTCAAAGTCCATTTGAATTTCTATATTCAAATCTATAGTTCAATTCCTTATATTCAAAGTCCATTTGAATTCTCGGCATTACTTATAAACAACGTTTATAACTTCAATTCAAATCCCACCTTTCCATTTATAAACAACTTTATAAATTCGATTCAAATTCCATTCTTTCATTTATAAACAACTTTATAAATTCGATTCAAAACCTATCTTTTCATTTATAAACAACGTTTATAAATTCGATTCAAAACCTATCTTTTCATTTATAAACAACGTTTATAAATTCGATTCAAAACCTATCTTTTCATTTATAAACAACGTTTATAAATTCGATTCAAAACCTATCTTTTCATTTATAAACAACGTTTATAAATTCGATTCAAAACCTATCTTTTCATTTATAAACAACGTTTATAAATTCGATCACTTGTTTTATATACCTTCAAAACAAGTTAATATTTTCTATAGTTTTATTTAAAATTCAAATTCTATTTATAAAAATAGAATTCCCTTTTTAAAATCTCAAATACCCTTTTCGATATTTTTATGAATCAATATTCAAGCTCTAGTGGTATTTTCAACAATCAGATTAACCAATTTTCAATCATTTGATTTTTAACACATCATATATGAATATATATGAAATCAAACAAACAAACAGAATATATATATTTTTGAGGAATCCAGTTGGATTCCTCCAACCTGTTTTCCTGCATCCAAAGACGTTAGTCAACATAGTAATACCCATCCTGCTTCGAGGCAGGATATCGCGGTATAGAAGGTCATCCACTAATCATAGCGTGGGGCGTATAGGGTAATCATCCGCTATGAAACTGCGGGCATCCGCTAATGATACTGCGGGAATCCAACCAATCATCAACCCAATATATATATAATAGTCCTAAATAACTATATATATTTTAAAACAATCAGACAGCATTCAAACAAGCACAGACAATTATTTTTAACGATATAAAATAATTTCTAAATAAATGGTGAGTGAGGTTTACTCACCGAGATTTTCTTTCATCGAATATCCTTCTAAAATTCCATATCGTCTCGGCTTGTTTCAATTTAATTCACTTCGTACCTACGATGATTTATTTATTTTTTATTAACGATTATCCGATTATTAATTCAAATTCACTAATGACATGAATAAATAAATTATTCTAAGTATTTAAAAAAAATAAAAACTATAAAAACTTATACCTCATTGCTAGAACAACTACAGAACCACTTAAACGATAGTTGATCCTCCTTTACTGCGGGCAGCCCCAAAACTGACTTCCTCTACTTCGACAATTCATCAAACATCTTGCAGTCAATCCCCAACACTACCTATCACCACACTTTCCTCAATTTTCTTTCATTTCTGTACTCGACATCAACACCATCAATCAACAAAGCCATCGATCCTTTTCTGAACCCATCGTTACCTATCAGCTCAGCCCACGAACATCGCCCCAGCATCACTTTCTCAATCCGTCCTCCGACTTCAAACACTACAGGTGAACATCGCACCTTCCCCAGTACAGTATCAATCAATCGCACCCTTCAAATTGTATTGCGCAGTACTTCGAAATGGATGCCTCATCTACAGACTCCGCTTAACCCCATTTCTAAATCCACCAAAACCTAGAACCTAAGGTCGACGCTTCACTATCGCCGATTGGTTCGAGTCTCCCTTTCCTTCTATCGCACCTTCTGATTGATTTACACCTGACCTCGCAGATCCAGATATCGCGATTTGGGTTCAAATAATTTGGGAAAAAGAAATCGAAAATAAGTAGATGAGGGACTTCGGTTTTTCAGTGGTTCAGGAGCAAATGAACGAGAGAAAATTTAGGAGTATTTAAAGGGGATTTCGATTTCTAACACATGAAAATGGAGTGGCCACGAGTTTTTGAATAAAAGGAAGAAAGAAAGGCCACGGGATCGTTTTGTTTGTGGAGGAGAAAGGGGGTACGGGTTTGTTCTGGTGTGTGGTGAATGGAAGGGCACGGATTGCTTTGATTTGGTCCATACAACACTAGTATTTTATTTTAATTTATATTTAATTAAAACTGTATCCTTTAAAATAAAATACTCCTTGACTGCGAACTCCTTTCTGAACCCAACAACTATCAATTCTAGGGTAATACCCCTTTTCCAGACACACTGGGATAGGTCACGTAGTCCCATTCGATCATCTGAAGGAGATATTAATTTTAAACCAATATAAATTAATTTCAGATAATTTATTCTTTGAAAATAAATTAATATTATTCTTCTAATTCAAACAGAATGTTCTATTGATCGATTGAATTGTAATTTAATTCAGATTTAAATTTTTAATTCAATTCACTTCGCATTCTGATAACTTGATATATTCGATATTAAATCGAAACTGATTATTAAATTGATAACTAAAAATAAAAATTCCATTTATATTTATCCACCCAATATTTAAAACTGTATTAAATATTCAAATCTAACCGACGGAATATCCGGGTCATTACAGATACCTTCTTGATAAATCGAAGAGAATGAAGAACCTAAGCCATGTAGATTTTGAGATTAGAGAACGTTGGGGTGTACGCCTTCGAGATGCAGGATAATTGATGCTGAGTTCTTCGAAATTTAGGGATTCTGTGAACTAAATTTGGAGATGATAAAACTTTGAACTACTTTTTTACTTTAGTAGAGTCCCAATGTTTCACTTATATTATTTGGCACTAGCTGTTTCATGCCTTGTATTTGACTGTTTGTTGCCGGTTTTTTTTATTGTATTTTTGGGTAATATCGGTTAGCAGATGATATGATGTGCTACAGATCTTGTACTTTGTACCTTTTAATGATGCATTGTCAATAAAGCACCGCACTCTTTTTTCTCGTCTAATTCTCACGCTAAGTTCTAGTTCGGGTTTTTAACGAGGCGGTTTACCAATTTTCAAAATAAAAATAAAAAAGAGATTCAAATTGATTTTTGATTTCAAATTGAAAATGTATGTCTTTAATACCCATTCATATTGATTTATGACTTCCAATTAATACGAGAGCTTTGAGTACGCACACATCTTAAACATAATAATTAAGTTCTCAAATGTACAGATTTTTGACCCTTGTCAGTTTTCATTTGCATCTTAGTTTTGAAAATAGATTCTAAGCTAAAAAATTGTGAGAAACAAGGGACCTCGGCATATTTTAGACAATCAATAACCATATTGTAGTAATCAAATATTTACAGCATTATCCTACAATTCCTAGGCTTTATATATGTACCAATGATAATTTGGCTTTTCCAGATTCCTCATCAACATATATAAAGGCATAACACAGAAAAACAAAAACCACCAAAAACCAATGATAATATGGCTTTTCCAGATTCCTCATCCATATTTCAAAATGGCTCAGGAAATAAATTAGTTCTAATAGAAAAAGATAAAAATAGCATATTTTTGCATATTCCATGAACTAGAGACATGCACAAATGTAGATCAAAATAGTTTTTTCAAAATAAATCTACAAATATGTGAATGACACAACCAAAAAGTAAATATAATTAATCTGATTCTTACGATGCATAAGAAATCACCGCCGTTCATCAAAACAAAATAGTAAATCAGTGGTATTCATCATATCATATGGGTGATTAATAATAATCAAAATTGGTGATTGAAATGTATGCGGCTTGTTAAAATTTTAACCATTGAGTTTCTTTTTTTAATCATCAGCCATATTCATTGATGAGTCTTCACAACTTATTATTTTATTCTGATGAATGACAGTGATTTTTTGTGGTACAACCATGTAAAGAACACAGAGGAATTGAACTCCACTTCGTACTTATATTATGTTGCAAGCCACCCAAAGATCTATCTAATGCATGGTTTGAACACATTTCTCGTCTACTCTACTAGAAAAATAGGCTACAATATTGGGTTTTGGCCAATGTCTAATTATCTTACGCCCGATGTCTTTGCGAGTGTAGAGAAAGGTCAGAGTCTTTCACATCGGTTTTGGTTGATGTCTAAGATGGTTTTATACAACGTTTTCATTAGAGTAAGTGATGTTAATCAGGTATGATAGACAACAGTTGCCTTATTCGTAGTCATGTTAAATATTGAATATATACATCGACATTTTAAAGCAGACAATGCAAATTTATAGTAATAAACATCGATTATGTTGTTAACAGATCAACATATAGCATTATAACACAAGATAAATACAATATATCACAACGGAATTTTTTATATACAAATATTAGAGTTAATACAATATTTTTACACAGCGGAATTTCTAATGCAATTTTTATAAATAAAATTTATAGAATTTTACGATACGAAGCGCACGCATCTTCGTGAATCCCTAGCTTCGTCAACATCAATCTAAGTTGTAACACTCGGTCTGACCCGAGCGTTTCATGCACAACACAAACACTCAAGTCATGACTAACTTTATTCAAGTAAGCAACTTCAATAAAACACTAAAATATAATAGTTAATCCTATGTAGTCCAAAATTGCAAACTATCCACGGTCAACATAATTTAGGATAGGCATAAAACAGTGACCAATTAACAGGGTTCAAGGCCAAAAGGCTGGTACAAAGTGCATAAGCGATGCAAACAACGTAAGACGAGTATAGCCATGCTACTGTTATATAAATATATTTACGTACAGTAATATGTGCATTCATTTCAATACTACCAAGTTCATGTCAATGAATTTTTTTAGCGCCTAATGTATGGTATTAAATTCTCAGGTCAAGAATTAAAATGCTTTAGTGCAACATTTCAATATTTTAAGTTCTAATACTGTGACGGCCCTCCCCACACCAGCTGACATTTCTACGAAATGCATTGTGCCAATGTCCAACTAGCATGGGATGGTCATCAAAAGAAAGGGATTTAAAACTATGAATCATCAAGAACCTGTAATATGTCTCACAGCGCATGGAATAAAATATAATAGTAACATAACTTGATATAAAACTGACGAGACAGTGCATAAGCTGAAAACTAAACCATATCCATCAGAGTAGCGGAATCCAAAATACAACTTATGATCTAAACCATTATTACAACTTCAAAATACTGTCTCTAAAGAAAATTAGAAAAGGTACACTACTAATGCCCAAAGTAGTGACCAACAACAACACAGGGAGAATATATGTAAATAGTACGTGGAAGCCTCCTGCTCGTCTCCGGACAGTTACTCGTGCATAACCACCTAATCTCTCTCTAGTCTGCTCGTTTAGGAGCACCCAGAGTAATAAGAAGAGACATAAAACTCTGGGTCAGACAAAAGTTTGGTATGAGCGATAACAGCAAAATAAAGCAATAACAAGTATAAATAATCATACCTGAACTTGGACTTACAACCAAAGAGTTAGCACAACAAGATGCATAGTAATCTAAGGCAACAATAACATAAAGTGTAAAAATGGGAGTGTGCATGTCGTGGTGATAGCTAACATCAAACATAACAATCATCCTCGCATCTCTCACTCAGTGCGCAAAGCATGCGATATCCACCACTTTGATCACCAGAACTATTGGGGCCATGACGGAGTCCCACCCTGTCCAACTATCACTACGACCACTTTTCCCTTGAAGGCCCTTATGGAGTTCGACTCCATACAACCTCTGACCCCACCGCACTGGTCCATAGTCAATGCCCCCATCTCAATAGTGAACCAAAGTTATAGATATCGACAACCCCTTTGCACACGTCCCGTAGTAAAGCCCAACTTTAGAAGTTAACTCATCGATCCCCATTTGGATCTTGAGCCATCACTTCTCGTTTGGACTTCCTTTGCATCTTGTGTTTAGTCGGTTTGGAATTGATCTTCCACAGGGTTGGTCCTACATTGCAACCCAGGTCGGTCGAACATTGCGTCCCTGGTCGGTCGAACATTGCGTCCCTGGTCGGTCGAACATTGCATCCATGGTCGGTCGAACATGCATATCTGGGTTGGTCGAACATGCATATTTGGGTCGGTCGAACACCATGGGTCGGTCGAACATTGTTATTGGGTCGGTCGGGTATTATGGGTCGGTCGCTCGACCCATAGCCTGCACCATTTTCCAGCAAACCATTTTTCGCCTCTCGACAGCGTTTTCAACCATTCTAACTTCCCTATGCAATCATAGATCATACCAAACAACGGTGGGAACATATGGAATCAACTAAAAACGTTAAAACACCAATCGCATGTGTTCTCTAGGATTAAACATACCTAAATCCATGATTTCCCCTTAATCCCCTATTACGGGATTAGCAAACTTAATCCAAATTAACCCAAATTCATATATCTAACATAAAACATGATTCTAGAATTTATGCATATTTTCCACATTTTTCTGAAGTATAATTTCGCTAATTATCACTAATCATCCCTAATTAGCCATAATTAATGAATAAACATGCCAATCACTCACCTTAGTCACAAATGAACGATAGATCTTAAGCTCAAACTGATTTGGCACGGATTCCTATGTATAGCAGTAGCTTTATCTCTGATTTGATGCTAATTTGACTTGATTTGATGTAGATTTGCTTAATATGTGATTAAAAGGTGACTTGGGAGTGATTTAAAGATGTAGGCCATTACTAGGGTTAGATAAATGTTTGTGGCGGCTGAGAAAATGAAAAGGAATCATTCTCTAACTCCTTTCAGCCCTCCCATAACACTAATCCCGAAATAGGTTATCGGCCTAGCTGCTAATCACCCTATTAAACTCGATTAAGCAATTTTTTCATCTTCCAAACCTTATTTCAGCCATATCTCCCAAACGGTAAGTCCGTTTGATTATTGTGACAACTCTACGGAAAGGTAAACCATCATCTAAATCCAATGGAAGCGGTTTCATGTCAAAAATCCATACCAATCAAAAGTTATAGACGAAAAATGATTCGCCAGGGGCAAAACGGTCATTTAAAATTCGACAAAAAATCGTCAATGTGAGAAATGACCCCAATAGTCGTTTCTCAAAGTAACACGACCATACGACTTCGTATGGAAATAAAATAATTATTTTACGATCCTCCGATACGTAGAAAGTGGGCCGTTACACTCTTCCCCCCTTAAGAATTTTCGCCCCAAAAATTCCTTAACCAAGAAACATACAATGGTGTCTCGCATAGCTATCAACCATTTACAAACAATCAAACATACACAATAACACAACATGCTTATCCTAGCATGCAGTTTACTAACAAGGGAATAACTATATTGCGATTTAAAATCTTACCAAGCAAAGAGTTTTGGATATTACTTCCTTATGCTCTCCTCTTTTCCCCAAGTACAATCATTTCTATTGCCCCACTGGACCTTGACTAGTTCCACCGTCTTCCTTCGAAGTTGTTTCGTATCGTGTCCGACAATACGAATTGTCCTGCAGCTCCCAACTGCCTCAGATTCTACCTCGATATCATCCAACTGATCTGGTGAAATAATCATATCGGAATCATGCACGAACTTCCTTAACTGGGAAACATGAAATACGTCGTGAACTTCCGCCATCTTGTCAGGCAATCCAACTTTATACGCTAAATTTCCAACTTGTTCGAGAACTAGAAATGGGCCAACAAACCTTAGTGCTAACTTACCTCTCCTACCAAACTGAATCACACTCTTCAACAGAGAAATCTTGACGAATACCAAGTCGCCAACAAAGAATTTCAAATCTCTTCGCCTTTTATCAGCATAACTCTTCTGCCTATCTTGGGCTGCCTTTATTCACTGTTGAATAATCTTGATTTTATCTGAAGTTTCTCTTATTACATCTGGCCCAAGCACAAACTTCCCACCAGTTTCCAACCAACATGATGGTGAGTTTCACGGTCTTCTGTACAAAGCTTCAAATGGAGCTATACTGTAACAACCCGTATTTTTAAATAACATGTTATAACATAAACCAAGGCAGAATTAAATGATAAAATCGGAATCAAGGGAAACGGGCTGTGCCATTGCGTTCTTCTCGGAAAAAAACGCGAAATAGAGTTTGAGTTTTCGAAAATCGGAGTCCGTATGACCAAGTTATGGCCCATCAAAGTTTTCAGAAAATTCAAATTTAAAAACAGATTACAAATTCAGCTGGGCAGGATAGGCGGGAAAATATCCCGCCACTCCCCAAGTCGACTGGGGAGTCGACTTGGGAGTCAACACACCCCAGGCTGTGTCGACTGCCCAGTCGACACCCCTGTCGAGTTGGGTGGTCGGCCAGTCTGGCCTGGGTGCATCTGACTTGTTTCTCAAGACATGTTTGGAGGCTAGTGACGTGAATTGATGGCCCAGATCTGAATTAGGGTTAATCCTATAGCCTAAACTAACCTAATCTTCTATAAAAAGACCCTAAGACCTAGCCTAAACCCTCATTAATTATTCCTACAACTAAACTATGCCAAAATGTTTCTTGATCAGGGCCTCCATCTTTATATCATGGCCTCCATCCTCTTCATGAAAATTTGAGTGTCCTAAGCTAGTAAAAGACCCACCTTTCTTCATCAAGACAAGGATCTTTCTTCATACAAATCAAAAGATCCTCTTGTTTCTCAAGACAACTTGGAGCTTGTATACACTTGAGGGTTTTTAGAGTTGCTAGTGGCTTCGTCTCAATCTTATTTTATTGCATAGGTCTTCATAGCATTGTAAGCCCTATTCTACTCTTAGATTCTAACTATGAAGTTAAATATGACATGTTGCAAGTTTGAGTTTGGGCCTAAGTATGATTTGTGCTTTGATTCTATCATGTTATGCATAGATTTATTCTATGCATGTTTGTAAAGCTTTCACCTTGACTTTGTGCATAGAAAGCTATGAGCTTTGATTCTATCATGTTATGCGTAGATTTATTCTATGCATGTTTGTAAAGCTATCACCTTGGCTTTGTGCATGGAAAGCTATGAACTTTGATTTGAAATGTTGCATAAAGCAACATAGAAACTCTCATAACCCTTATGTTATCTTGCATATGATGTTATATGCGAATCACTAGCTATCATCCTATGTCATTTATGGCCATGTTTCACCTATTATGCTAAAGTTGATATCATGCATGTTTTGAGGCTTATAATGTAATATGCAAGTTTATGAACACATTTGCCTCATATGCCACCATATTTAACTTGTGGCCAAACCTTAACCCTTCATGTTCCTTAGTATGCTTGTGGCCAAATCACCCTAATGATATTATGCATGCTTGTGGCCAAATCACCCTTATGCTATTATGCATGCTTGTGGCCAAATCACCCTTATGCTATTATGCATGCTAGTGGCCAAATCACCCTTATGCTATTTGATATGTTTGAGGCCAAGTCACTTTTTATGCTATCATACATGTTGAGGCCATATGCTAGTATGTTGAACCCCTTTTGGTGTAACACCCCGAATTTTGGGTTAATACTAAAATTCACTAATTACAGGATAAATAATCTCAGATGTGGGAATTAGGGGAAACGGGCTGCGTTATTGCGTTCGTCTCGGAAAAATACGCGAAATAGAGTCCGAGTTTTCGAAAATCGGAGTCCGTATGGCCCGGTTATGGCCCAAGGAAGTTTGCAGAAAAATTTGAGCTAAAAACAGATTTAGGAATTTAAAATTTAAATTTAAATTCAGATTTGGAATGGGCCAGGCGGGGTCAGGCGGGAAGCTTCCCGCCCAACCCATGTCGACAGGGCTGTCGACAGGGGTGTCGACATGCCTGTCGACTTGCCTGTCGACAGGGTGGCACCGTTCTGTGAACCTGGGTGCACCAGGTTGCACCAGGTTGGGTTTCAGGCTGGCTAGGAGGGCTGGTTCTAGAGATTTCCTAAATCTAAGGGTCCTAAATCAATCTAGGGTTAATCTAAGGGCCTAAAACTCTCTTAATCTATAAATACACCCTAAACCTACCTTAATCCTTACCAAAAATAAAAATAATGGCCTCATGCCGCCAAAATAAATCCTAAGAGAAGCCTCCACTAATCTAAGAAGAAAGTTGCAAGCTAATTCCTCTCTAATCAATCTTTAATCATCATTATCTTCATAGTTAGCAACTAATTCTACTTCATAAGTTTGCTAATCTTGAGTTTGGTGTGTTTCTATCACTTTAACATCAATTGTTAAAGTAAGTAGATTGGGTGTAATGAGACCTATGGTCTTAAGTGCGGATTAGTGAGTTTGAATCATGTATAATGATATGTTACTCTATGTTGTTCTATGTTTATGCATATTTGATAAGTTGGTTTATGCATGCTTAATAAGTTGATTTATGCATGTTTAACAAGTTGATATATGCATGTTTAATAAGTGGATTTATGCATATTTAATAAGTGGAATTATGCATGTCTAGCAAAGTGAGTTATGCAAGTTGAAAGTGATATGCAAGTTAAGTATATGTTTAAATGCAAGTTGAAAGTGATATGCAAGTTATGCATGCTTATGCAAGTGTATGGATGCTTATGCAAGTCATGTATATGTTTAAATGCAAGATTTATGTGATATGCAAGTTATGCATGCTTATGCGAGTATATGAATGCTTTTGCAAGATATGTATATGCTTAAATGACATGATATGCAAGTTATGCAAGTATGTGAATGCTTATGCAAGTATGTGAATGCTTATGCAAGTATGTGAATGCTTATGCAAGTTATGTGTATGCTTAAATGCATGTTTAACATGTTATGCAAGTTATGAGAATGCCTATATGCAAGTTCAACATGTTATGCAAGATATGTGTATGATAATATGCAAGCTCATATGCAACATGTTATGCAAATCATGTGTATGATAATATGCAAGTTTGGGTTATATGTAGTTGGGTTGATATATGCTCATATTTGCAAGTTGACATCCTCTTAACCCATGACAAAGTTGTATGCAAAACCCATGATATTTGTGATGATCTTCCCCTTATTTATGTCATGAAATGAGAACGATTTACGTGGGGAACGATGGGGTTGGTAAATATGTTAATAAATGAATGATTAGGTATGATTAAGCATACCATAAAAAAATAAATTACCATAAGTGGGAATTTACCTATTGAGTTAGGTCTACCCCATGGGAATTTACCTATTGAGTTAGGTCTACCCATGTTATGGAAAACTTGATATTAATTAGGGATAATTAATATGGGGGTGATTAATTAGGTGTAATTAATCGACTAAGACACGAGGTTGGACTCATTTGTAGTGTAAAACTGCCCGGACCCGACCGGCTTAACCAGTTGCTACAAATGTCAGCCCAATGTGAGAGGTCTTAGCCATAAATTAAATACGTGATTAAGGTAAAGACACGAGGTTAGACTCTGTTATGACGTAAGACTGCCCGGATTCTGCCGGCTTAACCAGGCGGTCATAACAGCCAGTCTAATGTGGGAGGTCTTTATGGGAGATCACGGTCTTAATTAATTAAGAAACACTTAACCAAAGTAGCATGTAGTGGGACATGAGGGGTTAAGTGGGTGCCTTGGGTGGCATGAGGAAATTTTGTGGTTGCCTTGGGTGGCATGTGAAATCTAGTGGGTTGCCTTGGGTGGCAATAGAAAATACGATTAGAATACTTAACCAAGTGGAAACATGTAATCAAACATGATTAAAGGGTTAAGTGGGATACACTAGATATTTGACAAGCTTAAGTGGGTAGCTTGTGGGGGCCCATTTCAACCAATATCCCAAACGTATCTTTGTGGGCTCGACCCATGTCGAGTGACGGGACACGCATATTGGGCTTGATTATAAGAGGCCAAAACGGGTTAGCGGTGGCAACGCAAGTCCAACGGGTTTCATATGCGTGTGTGGGCCCGGGCTGGTAGATAAGCCGTTGTTGCATCGTGTAGATATAAAGCCGTGCACCATTTATAGTATTGGGTAGCCACTTTAGGGGAATGATACACCCCACTGTGGGACCAGCACGGGTATCTACGGTAGGGAGCCGATCGCTTATGGAGTAGTGGGTACACCTAATGAAGATAGGGGCAGACGGCACCTATGTAGGGGTACACGAAACTACTGGGTAAGAATTACTGGGTACACCTAGTGGAGATAGGGGCAGACGGCACCTATGTAGTGGGCTAGGGGTACATGAAACTACTGGGGAAATTTTCTAAGTCCTTGGAAGGGATCAACCTTTAAGTAGGAATGACTGGTGTGGTGCAGTTAGTAATTATCCTTGGGTGGGTAGATGCGTCCTGACGGTTATCTTAGTTTATCCTAAGTCTACCAAGCTGCTTAGTGTAGCCATTCATCCCCAGATATTACTGTAGATCAAGTTTATGTCTTCTCTGGTTACTTTAATGATTGTATTGTTAAAGTTATAGGACTCACTCAGACTTATGTCTGACCCCGTTGTTTTTTTATCTTTTTCCCAACCCTCAGGTCCTACGGTGGATCCTAGCGGTAGTAGAGCTTGATCGGATTGCTGTTCCAGTCTTTAGGAGCTTGGGTAGATGTAAAGCTCCAGTTATCCAGTTATCTTTTCTTTTGTTATGGCTATTGTATGAGAGAGTGGGATTATGTACTTCTTTATTTTGATGGATATTGTACTTGACTTTTACCGTGGTTTTATGATGTAACCAGACATGTTTATTTCCGCTGTTATGAGATGATGTTTTAAAATTTCAAGTACTATTTATATCTGTCTTGTTGTAATTTTTCTGTTCTATATTCACTAAAATACTCCACCGATGCTATGGCATTCCCTTTGTGAGTGACCCTAGCGGGCGTGGGGTGTTACACGTGGTATCAGAGCAAAGGTTACCAGAACAGATAAAATTTTTAGAAAACTATTTTTCTAAAACATTTTTGGAAAAGATATTTTCAAAAACATGTCTTTTAAGAGAAAAGTTTTTGAAAGAAAAAGCATAATCCCCAATAGCCATACCTATATCCTTCGAATTCTCCGTTTTGAATCTTTCCTTTTCCGTTTTAGCATGGCCGAGAATCTTAATCTTCCGGAGGGTGTGACGGTACCAGTATGGTATAGGAGATTGATGGAGGCTAGGGCCACCACTGCGGGTCCAGCAAATATTCCTCCACCAACCGTAGCACCCGATCTTCCTCCTCCCCCTCCTCCTCGCACGGATACTTTTGCTAAGACTTGCAAGGAATTTAAAGCTATGGGAGGGAAACCTTTTCAAGGATCTGAAACCTTTGTGGAGGCTAGAGATTGGCTTAAAGAGGTGGAAGAGTTGATAGATATCTTTGAGATGGAAGAAGGGAAGAAAGTCAAGTTGGCTGCTTGGTTAATGAAGGGAGAGGCCTCATTCTGGTGGGAGGTCACTAATGGAGAACGCCCCGTGGACTCTTGGGCGGATTTTAGGCAAAGATTTGTGGCAAAGTTTCTCTCAAGGGCGGAGGAAAACTTGTATATGGAAAGATTCTTGACTCTAAAGCAAGGAAATCTTTCGGTAAAGGAATATGTTAACAAGTTTAATCAATTGGCAAGGTTTGGCCTAGCCATGGTGAATACACCAGAGAAGAAGGCTTTGCGGTTCGTGAAAGGCTTGAATGAACCGATGCATGGGTTGGCTATGACTCACATCCCTATGGGGGCCACCTTTGAGAAGCTAGTTGACATGGCACTCATGTATGAGGAAGAGAAGGGTCCTAATGCTAATAAGGCACCCGAGAAGAAGGGAGATCAAAAGAGACCTCAACAACAGCAAAGCAAAGGTGGGAAAGGCAACGGTGGCAAGGGCAAGAAGAAGAAGTGTTTCAATTGTGGGACACCTGGCCACCTAAGCAAGGATTGTCGCAAGAAGAAGAAGACCGGCTGCTTCCACTGTGGCGAAGCAGGGCATTTAGTAAAGGATTGTCCTAAGAAGGGGCAAAGGACGGGATCTACCTCAGGAGAACAGGTGCAAGCTCTTATGGCACCGAGTCAGGCTAGGGGGCAAGTACAGGCTCTCGCGGTTCCACCGATTCAGGAGAGAGGTAGAACTATTTCCGTTGAAAGTCTGGTTTTTCTATTTGACCATCCTGTCCGTACATTGTTTGATTCAGGCGCATCGCATTCGTTTATTTCGTCATCATTAGTTGAGTTACTGCACCTAGACACCAGTCTGGTAGATGATCCCTTGATTGTTTCAAACCCAATTGGGGGCTCCACTTATTTGTCCATGATATGTTTGGGTTTGAAGATTTCTATACTTAGCATTGAGTTTAGATGTGATGCTTTTGTGTTGGGCTTCACGGGCTATGGGTTGATTTTGGGCATGGACTGGTTATCCAGTAATGGTGCCGTTCTTGATTGCGAAAGGAGAGTTGTTAGGCTCATGACCCGTTTGGGTAACACTCTCGAGATTTCTTGTAATCCCATGGACTCTGTTATGCTAAGTTATCTTGAATCGCTTGACGCTTCGGCCGAGAGTTTGCAATCTGTTAGAGTGGTCCGGGAATATCCGGATGTGTTTGAGGAGGTGAAGGGCTTACCTCCGAAGCGGGAGATTGACTTCCGAATATATTTGGTGGATAATGCTAAACCGGTATCTTTACCAGTGCGCCACATGGCTCCTCGTGAGAGGAGGGAACTCCATAAGCAAGTAGGGGAGTTGCTTGAGAAGGGGTTCATAAGACGGAGCATATCGGAGTGGGGTGCTCCAGTAGTATTTGCTACGAAGGCGGATGGGTCCCTCAGACTTTGTGTAGACTATAGAGAACTCAACAAGCTCACAAAGAAGAATAGACACCCATTGCCGAGGATTGATGATCTTCTCGATCAGTTGGTTGGCGCTTCAGTATTTTCTCAGTTGGACTTGGCCACGGGGTTTCATCAGTTGAGAGTGGCTGAGGATAGCATAGACAAGACTGCCTTTAGAACTCCGGATGGTTTCTATGAGTGGCTGGTGATGCCATTTGGGTTGACGAACGCCCCTGCATACTTTGTTGATTTGATGAGTAGGGTGTTCAGGGAGTTCCTTAATAAATTTGTGGTGGTCTTTGTGGATGATATCTTAGTATTTTCTAAGAGTGAAGAAGAGCATGCCCTACATCTTGGGGAAGTGTTGAAGACTCTTCGAGCACATAGCCTTAAGGCTAAATTTTCTAAATGTCACTTCTGGAGGAAGGAAGTATGATTCTTGGGGCACGTGGTCTCCAAGGAAGGGATAGCTGTGGATCCCGCGAAGGTAGTATCAATTCAGGATTGGAAGGTTCCGAAGAATGCTACCGAAGTAAGAAGTTTCTTGGGGTTGGCGGGTTATTATAGGAAGTTTATTAAAGACTTCGCGAAGATATCAGCCCCATTAACCCGCTTAACAAAGAAGAATCTTGTTTTCACATGGGACGTAGATTGTGATGATGCGTTCCGACGGTTAAAGAGAGCTTTAACCACCGCTCCAGTTTTAGTGTTACCAGATGGGAGCAAGCCATTTGTTGTCTATACCGATGCCTGTGGGACAGGACTTGGCGCAGTCTTAATGCAAGAGGGAAGGGTAATAGCCTATGGTGGAAGGCAGTTGAGGGCACATGAGAAAAATTACCCTACCCATGATCTAGAGCTGGCCGCTATTGTCTTTGCGCTTAAGATTTGGCGCCATTATCTTCTTGGTGAGAGATTCGAGTTGTTCACTGACCATAAATCATTGAAGTACTTGTTCTCTCAGAAGGATTTAAACTTGAGACAGCAAAGGTGGATGGAGTTTTTAGCATCCTATGATTTCGAGATAGCGTATACCCCTGGCAAAGGTAACGTGGTGGCGGACGCCTTGAGCAGGAAGAGGTTGTCCTTGAGTCCATTGTTCGTGGAACGACAAAGCTTGGAATTTATCTCGATGTTTGATTTCAGACCTTCCGTTGATTATGTACCCGGTTTGCTAGCTTCCTTGGAAGTTAGACCTACTCTCTTGGGGCGGATTGGAGAAGCACAGAGGGGCGACCCACAGTTGGTTGAGTTAGTAGAGAAGCTCATAAGGGGGTAGTCGTCCAGCCATTTGAGTAGGTACACCCTAGACGATAGGGGGTATTTGCGTAGAGATGGTAGACTTTGCGTACCGCAAGACGAGGGTCTGAGGAAGGCTATTCTGAATGACGCACACCGTTCTAGGATGACCATTCATCCCGGTGGGGACAAGATGTACCAAGACATGAAGAGGGTTTTCTTCTGGGCCGGTATGAAGAAAGATGTGGCCGAGTATGTCGCTCGATGTTTGGTGTGCCAGCAAGTGAAGGCGGAGCAAAGGAAACCAGGTGGGTTGCTTCACCCATTGGAGGTTCCGCAATGGAAGTGGGATAGCGTCTCGATGGATTTTATTGACGGGTTACCCAGATCGAGGAAGGGTAATACGGGAATTTGGGTGGTGGTAGACAGACTTACTAAGAGCGCCCATTTCATACCTGTGAAGAGCAAGAGGACTGCTCCATGGCTAGCTTCAATATATCTTCGAGAGATAGTTCGATTACATGGGGTACCCTCTAGCATAGTAAGTGATCGAGATCCTATCTTCACTAGCGAGTTCTGGAGAAGTTTGCAAGAAGCAGTGGGGACTCAATTGTGTCTGAGCACCGCATATCATCCTCAGACGGACGGCCAGACTGAGAGGGTGAATCGTGTTCTAGAAGACCTTTTGAGGCTTTGTATCCTAGATTTTGGAGGTACATGGGAAGAGCATCTTCCATTGGTGGAGTTCGCATATAATAACAGCTTTCAGTCCAGTATTGGTATGGCTCCTTTCGAAGCTCTCTATGGAAGGCCTTGTCGATCACCTACATGTTGGTGGGAATCTACGGATAAGATCTTGCTTGGGCCCGATATGGTTAGGGAGACTTCTGAGAAGATTGACTTGATTCGAAGAAGGATGAAAGCAGCGCAGGATAGGCAAAAATCTTATGCGGACAAGAGAAGGACGGATCTTGAGTTTAAGGTTGGGGATATGGTTTTTGTTAAGGTATCTCCGTTGAGAAATGTTGTTCGCTTCGGATCCGTTGGGAAGTTAGCACCGAGGTTTGTTGGGCCATTTCCTATCAAGGAAAGGATTGGACGGATGGCATATAGGGTGGAGTTGCCCGACAGACTTAGTGGTGTTCATGATTTATTCCATGTATCACATCTGAGGAAGTGCTTACATGAGACGGCAGAGGTGGTAGAGCCGAGCTTTCTTAGAGATGTAGAGGTAGAGCGTGATGTGACTATTCGACGAGCTCCCACTCGCATCCTTGGGTCAGAGATTAGGAAGTTGAGAAACAGAGAGGTTCAACTAGTCAAGGTGCAATGGGGAGAAGATGAGAGCAACGCGACTTGGGAGACGGAAGCGAAGATGCGTTCATTGTACCCATTTCTTTTTGAGGGTATGTCTTTACTTTCTCCTTTATCGCTTGTCTAGTACTTATCTTATCTTTAGTATGTCCTCTCGTTAGTACCTTTGACCTTTAGATAGGGTAAACCTATGGTTGAAACATGTGTTTGAGACATGTTATGGTTGATGGATGCAAGTGGATGCAAGTGTTTGCTAGTGGTTGCTCGTGGATGCATATACACACACTCTAGGCACTAGATCGGCTCAGTCACTTCATATTGCATATTGCATAAAATTGTGTGCAGGAAAATATATTTATGGATGTATAATGGTTGTGTTATCACATGGATGATGCATTTTGGTGAATGATTGTGCACTCATGTAGATACTGTATGTGTCGATAGGGTTTTCTCGCATACATAATGGATGCATGACACTATCATGGTTTGCATATGTTCATACATTAGATAGGGAACATATACACACACCGTTTGCATATGATCATACATCATTAGAAACTGTTTAAGGACAATGGATGCCCGTGGTTGATGATTTGAGTAGATGGTTGTTTGGATGGTAGGATATGCATTCTCCTTACCTTAGAGATTTCGGGGACGAAATCCTTTAAGAAGGGGAGAATGTAACACCCCGAATTTTGGGTTAATACTAAAATTCACTAATTACAGGATAAATAATCTCAGATGTGGGAATTAGGGGAAACGGGCTGCGTTATTGCGTTCGTCTCGGAAAAATACGCGAAATAGAGTCCGAGTTTTCGAAAATCGGAGTCCGTATGGCCCGGTTATGGCCCAAGGAAGTTTGCAGAAAAATTTGAGCTAAAAACAGATTTAGGAATTTAAAATTTAAATTTAAATTCAGATTTGGAATGGGCCAGGCGGGGTCAAGCGGGAAGCTTCCCGCCCAACCCATGTCGACAGGGCTGTCGACAGGCCTGTCGACAGGGGTGTCGACATGCCTGTCGACTTGCCTGTCGACAGGGTGGCACCGTTCTGTGAACCTGGGTGCACCAGGTTGCACCAGGTTGGGTTTCAGGCTGGCTAGGAGGGCTGGTTCTAGAGATTTCCTAAATCTAAGGGTCCTAAATCAATCTAGGGTTAATCTAAGGGCCTAAAACACTCTCTTAATCTATAAATACACCCTAAACCTACCTTAATCCTTACCAAAAATAAAAATAATGGCCTCATGCCGCCAAAATAAATCCTAAGAGAAGCCTCCACTAATCTAAGAAGAAAGTTGCAAGCTAATTCCTCTCTAATCAATCTTTAATCATCATTATCTTCATAGTTAGCAACTAATTCTACTTCATAAGGTTGCTAATCTTGAGTTTGGTGAGTTTCTATCACTTTAACATCAATTGTTAAAGTAAGTAGATTGGGTGTAATAAGACCTATGGTCTTAAGTGCGGATTAGTGAGTTTGAATCATGTATAATGATATGTTACTCTATGTTGTTCTATGTTTATGCATATTTGATAAGTTGGTTTATGCATGCTTAATAAGTTGATTTATGCATGTTTAACAAGTTGATATATGCATGTTTAATAAGTGGATTTATGCATATTTAATAAGTGGAATTATGCATGTCTAGCAAAGTGAGTTATGCAAGTTGAAAGTGATATGCAAGTTAAGTATATGTTTAAATGCAAGTTGAAAGTGATATGCAAGTTATGCATGCTTATGCAAGTGTATGGATGCTTATGCAAGTCATGTATATGTTTAAATGCAAGATTTATGTGATATGCAAGTTATGCATGCTTATGCGAGTATATGAATGCTTTTGCAAGATATGTATATGCTTAAATGACATGATATGCAAGTTATGCAAGTATGTGAATGCTTATGCAAGTATGTGAATGCTTATGCAAGTATGTGAATGCTTATGCAAGTTATGTGTATGCTTAAATGCATGTTTAACATGTTATGCAAGTTATGAGAATGCCTATATGCAAGTTCAACATGTTATGCAAGATATGTGTATGATAATATGCAAGCTCATATGCAACATGTTCTGCAAATCATGTGTATGATAATATGCAAGTTTGGGTTATATGTAGTTGGGTTAATATATGCTCATATATGCAAGTTGACATCCTCTTAACCCATGACAAAGTTGTATGCAAAACCCATGATATTTGTGATGATCTTCCCCTTATTTATGTCATGAAATGAGAACGATTTACGTGGGGAACGATGGGGTTGGTAAATATGTTAATAAATGAATGATTAGGTATGATTAAGCATACCATAAAAAAATAAATTACCATAAGTGGGAATTTACCTATTGAGTTAGGTCTACCCCATGGGAATTTACCTATTGAGTTAGGTCTACCCATGTTATGGAAAACTTGATATTAATTAGGGATAATTAATATGGGGGTGATTAATTAGGTGTAATTAATCGACTAAGACACGAGGTTGGACTCATTTGTAGTGTAAAACTGCCCGGACCCGACCGGCTTAACCAGTTGCTACAAATGTCAGCCCAATGTGAGAGGTCTTAGCTATAAATTAAATACGTGATTAAGGTAAAGACACGAGGTTAGACTCTGTTATGACGTAAGACTGCCCGGATTCTACCGGCTTAACCAGGCGGTCATAACAGCCAGTCTAATGTGGGAGGTCTTTATGGGAGATCACGGTCTTAATTAATTAAGAAACACTTAACCAAAGTAGCATGTAGTGGGACATGAGGGGTTAAGTGGGTGCCTTGGGTGGCATGAGGAAATTTTGTGGTTGCCTTGGGTGGCATGTGAAATCTAGTGGGTTGCCTTGGGTGGCAATAGAAAATACGATTAGAATACTTAACCAAGTGGAAACATGTAATCAAACATGATTAAAGGGTTAAGTGGGATACACTAGATATTTGACAAGCTTAAGTGGGTAGCTTGTGGGGGCCCATTTCAACCAATATCCCAAACGTATCTTTGTGGGCTCGACCCATGTCGAGTGACGGGACACGCATATTGGGCTTGATTATAAGAGGCCAAAACGGGTTAGCGGTGGCAACGCAAGTCCAACGGGTTTCATATGCGTGTGTGGGCCCGGGCTGGTAGATAAGCCGTTGTTGCATCGGGTAGATATAAAGCCGTGCACCGTTGATAGTATTGGGTAGCCACTTTAGGGGAATGATACACCCCACTGTGGGACCAGCACGGGTATCTACGGTAGGGAGCCGATCGCTTGGGGAGTAGTGGGTACACTTAATGAAGATAGGGGCAGACGGCACCTATGTAGGGGTACACGAAACTACTGGGTAAGAATTACTGGGTACACCTAGTGGAGATAGGGGCAGACGGCACCTATGTAGTGGGCTAGGGGTACATGAAACTACTGGGGAAATTTTCTAAGTCCTTGGAAGGGATCAACCTTTAAGTAGGAATGACTGGTATGGTGCAGTTAGTAATTATCTTTGGGTGGGTAGATGCGTCCTGACGGTTGTCTTAGTTTATCCTAAGTCTACCAAGCTGCTTAGTGTAGCCATTCATCCCCAGATATTACCGTAGATCAAGTTTATGTCTTCTCTGGTTACTTTAATGATTGTATTGTTAAAGTTATAGGACTCACTCAGACTTATGTCTGACCCCGTTGTTTTTTTATCTTTTTCCCAACCCTCAGGTCCTACGGTGGATCCTAGCGGTAGTAGAGCTTGATCGGATTGCTGTTCCAGTCTTTAGGAGCTTGGGTAGATGTAAAGCTCCAGTTATCCAGTTATCTTTTCTTTTGTTATGGCTATTGTATGAGAGAGTGGGATTATGTACTTCTTTATTTTGATGGATATTGTACTTGACTTTTACCGTGGTTTTATGATGTAACCAGACATGTTTATTTCCGCTGTTATGAGATGATGTTTTAAAATTTCAAGTACTATTTATATCTGTCTTGTTGTAATTTTTCTGTTCTATATTCACTAAAATACTCCACCGATGCTATGGCATTCCCTTTGTGAGTGACCCTAGCGGGCGTGGGGTGTTACATTTGGCCTCAAATATCACCATGTTTGACTTGTGATAGACTTTGCCACCTTATGCCCACCTTGTCATATTGTTATGTTCCCTCTTTGATCTATTTGCATTGATGCGAATTTACGTGTGATGGGAATACGTTACGGGTAGTTAGGCAAACTTAAATAACATGAAAACATGACTTGAAAATATGACATGAAAGTTTGACATGTGTTTATGCTTGAAAACACGAACGTGGACATGACATGTAGAAAACATGAAAGTGGCCAACTCGAGGTTGGGTTGAGTTTGTAGCATAAATCTACCTGGAACCGACCGGCTTAACTAGTGGCTACAAACAATAGGACCCAATGTGAGTAGTTGGTCATATCGCACTTAAAACCCGAGGTTAGACTAGGTTGTGGTGTAAAGCTACCCGGACCCGCCCGGCTTAACTAGTAACCACAACAAAGTCTAATGTGAGAGGTTGGGGTGCATTAAGTTAATTAATGCCACATGGTAGGGTTAAGTCATGGACTACTTGAATACTTAACCAATTAAACACGATGGATTGGTAGGGTTAAGTCATGGACTACTTGAATACGTAACCAATTAAACACGATGGATTGGTAGGGTTAAGTCATGGACTACTTGAATATACTTAACCAATTAAACACGATGGATTGGCAGGGTTAAGACATGGACTACTTGAATACTTAACCAATTAAACCCGATGTATTGATAGGGTTAAGTCATGAACTGCTTGAATACACTTGACCAACTCAATACATGGTTAGGATAGGGTTAACCACACTTAACCCGCTTGAAATCCTAGTTACGTGGTCCTTTTCAGCAGTAACCAACTTGGAAGTATCATGGGTACCCTGGACTAGGCTAGGGTGGGGCACGATTACTGGACTGATTGTAAGAGACCAAAAGAGACGGCTGAAGGGTGCACCGGTTGTTCAGGCGGACCATGGTCGTGCACATTAAGTCCGGAGTTGAACATGGGCACCAGTAGGTTTAGACTGTGCGTGCTTGAATTGTGTCTGTGGTTTACACCTTAGGGCTGGATACACCCTGGGGTGGACCTTGCACAGTTAACTACATTCCACGATTAAGCCGTATGACACCGATACACAACGAGTTAGGCTTATAGGGAGCCGATCGACTAGACCGAGTAGTTGGACCTTGATTTAGGTCACCTCATTATATTGGGCCAGCTTTGGGCCAAGGGATCATTTCTTGTTTATACTTGACATGGATTGGAATACTAGTACACACTTTGTGCAACCTAACCTTGTATATGCGATGCCACACTTGATCTATCTTGTTAACTTCTCACCATGCCAGTTATCATCCTATGTTTCATCTCTGTTTTACATGTCCAGTTAACTTTACTAGTTTTTATACTAATAGTAGGTAGGACTTACCAGTCTTTTTGACTGACTCGTTTTCTTTCGCCTCTTTTCTTCTGTCCCCCCCCCCCAGGTTTATAGGGTGGGAACACTAGTACCTAGCTTGGATCTTTAGCTGCTTTTCTGGATAGCTCATGTACGGTTTGGACTTGAGCATGCTATGGCCTTATTCTACATTGGGGATAGTTTACTTTATGTTATTTCCAGTTTTCAGTTTATGTTTTTCTAGACTTTGTTTTGTGGAAAATAATGACTCAGTACTTTGATGTAACTTGACTATGGTTTTGAAATACTAGTTTTATCCGCTGCTTTACTTACTCTGTTTTACTTATATGTTCGGTCTTGCGATATCTGCATGCATGTTTACCTCGTTTAACGCCCCTCCAAAGCCAGTGTACTTGCAAGAGTGGCATTGGCGGAGGTGGGGTGTTACATTTGGTATCAGAGCATAAGGTTTACAAGATCTGAGCAAAAGGTTTTTAAAACTTACCTTTTGAGAAACTATTTTCAAAACCAATTAAATATTTTCCAAGAAAAGTCTAGTTTATTTTAAAAGGCTATTCCCCAAGAACCATTAGCACTATCCTTGGTTTCCTCGTTCTCAATATATCTTTTTCTTCGTTTCAGTATGGCCAATAATTTTGCCATTCTGGAGGGCGTACTAGTACCTATTTGGTTTAGAAGGTACATGGAGGTAAGGGCGAATGAAGCCGGCCCCGTGGACATTCCTCCTCCTTCCCCCGTGGCTAACATTCCTCCCCCTCTCGTAGCTGAGGTTCCTCCTCCTCCTCCGCATCCACAAGTGGATTTCGCGAAGATTTGCAAGGAGTTTAAGGCGATAGGTGGCAAGAATTTTATTGGGACGGAGACTTTTGTTGAGGCAAGAAACTGGTTAAAGGAAACTGAAGACCTCTTTGCTATCTTTGATATAGAAGACCGTAGGAAAGTTCTGTTAGCGGTAGGGCTGTTGAAAGGGGAAGCTGCATATTGGTGGGTAGTCACCACCACTACTAGACCAATTCAGACTTGGGATGACTTTAGGAGAAGGTTCAGATTGAGGTTTCTATCATCGACAGAAGACAACCTTCGGATGGAGAGGTTCCTATCTCTAAAGCAAGGGGACATGACAGCTAGGGAATACGTGGATACGTTTAATCAACTTGCTCGGTTCGGTCTAGACTTGGTTAACACAGCTCAAAAGAAGGCCCTACGCTTTGCTCTAGGATTGAATGAGCCATTGCGCGGTTTGGCCATGTCTCATATACCCATGGGGGCGACCTTCGAGAGTTTGGTGAATATGGCCCTGCTTCAAGAGGAAGATAAGAGTGGCAAGAAGGAGGTCAAGGCAAATGAGTCTCAAGGCGAGAAGGTAGATTCCGGAAAAGGAGGCAAAAACAACAACAGCAAGGACAACAAGTCAAGAGAAGGGAGGAAGTGCAACTTCTGTGGGATTACTGGGCATATAGCCAAAGACTGTAGGAAGAAGAAAAGGAAGTTGGGAGAATGCTTTCATTGTGGAGAGTCTGGACACTATAGTAAGGGTTGCCCGAAAAAGCGAGGACAAGGGAAAAGGCAAATTCAGCAAGCAGGGCCCTCTAGAGGGCAGTTGCAGGCTCCCCTCGCTCTTCCAGCTTTTGATTCGAGGTAGTGTTTCTATAGAAAGTCATGTTTACATTTCTGATTTCCCTGTTCATACCTTATTTGATTCTGGCGCATCGCATATTTTTATTTCTGATCTTGTTGAAAGTTTGCACCTAAGTACTAGTCTAGTTGAAAATCCCGTTAGTATTTCAAATCCGATTGGGGGGTTCCGCCCATCTATCTGCGATTTGTATGGACTTGAAAATCTCTATCTTGAGCGTAGAATTCGTGTGTGATGCTTATGTTCTCGGGTTTATGGGATACGGGTTGATTTTGGGCATGGGTTGGTTGTCCAGTTATGGAGCCATTCTTGACTTCGAACATAGGGTTGCAAGGCTCATGACTCGCCTCGGTAATACCCTCGAAATCTCGTGTGACCTTTAGGGTTCCGTCCTGATTAGTTATCTAGAATCCCTTGGCACTTTTTGGAAATTTGTAATCCAATCGAGTAGTGTTCGCCACTAAGGCGGATAGTCCATTACGCTTAAGCATGGGTTATAGAAATCACCCTAGTAAGAACATTTGGCAACGTAGAGTGGCATTTATTTTCAAGAGATAGTTCTTCTGCGTGAAATACCATATGGTATGTAAACGAGATCCAGGATTCACTAACGAATTTTGGAAAGCTTGCATGAAACCATGAGCACGCAGTTATGTTTAAACCAAGTATTTTAGGAAAAGAATAAGTGGAAGTGGAATGAGAGGCAACGGTGAAATGAGTTCTAACTCATATTTTGGAAATAAGAATTAAGAGCTACAAAATTGTGAAGTTAAAAGACGGTCAAGGCACAATGGGATTAAGCACAAGAAAATGAGGCCTAGAAGATTGAAGACTAGATACGCGCATTATATCTCTTTCTAAGAGTATATCCTTGATCCCTATTATTCTGTAGAGCTTACTCGCATGCTATCTTTTAAGTATATCCTCTCGGTCCTATTCTCAATCTTAGTTCTGTTGCAAACCCCATAAGGAGTATGAATCGCCTGTTTGTGATTTATAGTTGGGGTGAAGATGTCCATTAAGATGACCAAACTATTTGGGCTTTATGGGATATGGGTCATAGTTGATAGACTTACGAAGAGCACCCATTTCCTTCCAGTAAAGAACAAGAGGACTGTATCAGGTTTAGCTTCTGTTTATCTTCGAGAGATAGTGCGATTGCATAGAGTTCCTTCCAGCATAGTTAGCAGTCGTGACCCAATATTCACCATCCAGTTCTAGAATAGTTTGCAAGAAGCGATGGGTACGCGATTGAATCTAAGTACAGCCTATCACCCCTAGACGGATGGCCAAACCGAGAGGGTGAATAGAGTACTAGAAGATCTGTTGAGGCTATGCATTTTTAACTTTGGTGGTACTTGGGAAGACCACCTTCCTCTTGTAGAGTTTGCTTATAATAACAGCTACCAAGCAAGCATAGGAATGACGCCATCTCCGAAAGTTCCTACATGAGTCAGCCAAGGTAGTTGAACCAAGTATTCTTGAAGACACGGAGGTATAGAAAGAGGCGACCTTGAGGCGAGCTTTGATTCGTATCTTGGGAACGGAGATCAAGAAGTTGAGGAATCGAGAAGTCAGGTTAGTAAAGGTTCAGTGGAGTGAAGCCGAAGAGGATGCAACTTGGGAAACCGAGGAGAAGATGCGCGCGCTTCACCCATTTCTTTTTTAGGGTACATTCTCGATCTCTTTTCCTAGCCAGCATATCTTTCTTTCACTATCCATGTTTATATTGTTATCTCGTTAACCTTATCATGAGAACCTTAGGTAGAAACCCTCTGGATGAAACATGTATTTGAAACATGTTATGCTTGATGTTTGCAAGTGGTTGCAAGTGTTTGCAAGTGGATACTTGTGGATGCATGATACACATTAGGCACTAAGATCGGCTTACACACTTTCATATTGCATATGCATGAGTGCTTATACTTATTCATGGATGAAACTTGTTATGCTATCACGTGGATGTTGCATATGGATGAATGTTATGTGCACTCATATAAAGATTATGAATTATGTTAGGAATTTGCATATATATGGACTCATTTCACTAACATACTTTGCATTAAGGAGGTTTACTGAATTAGTAACCGCCTGATTTTCGCATTAGATAAGTACATATACACGCACCTTTGCATATGGTCATACATCATTTAGAATTTGTTAAGGACAATGACTGCTCGTGGATGATGTTTTGAGTATATGGATGATGGATGGTAGGATATGTTCTTCCTAACTTGAAGATTTCAGGGACGAAATCCGTTAAGGAGGGGAGAATGTAACAACCCGTATTTTTAAATAACATGTTATAACATAAACCAAGGCAGAATTAAATGATAAAATCCGAATCAAGGGAAACGGGCTGTGCCATTGCGTTCGTCTCGGAAAAATACGCGAAATAGAGTCCCTGTTTTCGAAAATCGGAGTCCGTATGACCAAGTTATGGCCCGTCAAAGTTTTCAGAAAATTCAAATTTAAAAACAGATTTCAAATTCAGCTGGGCAGGATAGGCGGGAAAAGATCCCGCCACTCCCCAAGTCGACTGGGGAGTCGACTTGGGAGTCGACACACCCCAGGGTGTGTCGACTGCCCAGTCGACACCCCTGTCGACTTGGGTGGTCGGCCAGTCTGGCCTGGGTACACCTGACTTGTTTCTCAAGACATGTTTGGAGGCTAGTGACGTGAATTGATGGCCCAGATCTGAATTAGGGTTAATCCTATGGCCTAAACTAACCTAATCTTCTATAAAAAGACCCTAAGACCTAGCCTAAACCCTCATTAATCATTCCTACAACTAAACTATGCCAAAATGTTTCTTGATCATGGCCTCCATCTTCATATCATGGCCTCCATCCTCTTCATGAAAATTTGAGTGTCCTAAGCTAGTAAAAGACCCACCTTTCTTCATCAAAACAAGGATCTTTCTTCATACAAATCAAAGGAGCCTCTTGTTTCTCAAGACAACTTGGAGCTTGTATACACTTGAGGGTTTTTAGAGTTGCTAGTGGCTTCGTCTCAATCTTATTTTATTGCATAGGTCTTCATAGCATTGTAAGTCATATTCTACTCTTAGATTCTAACTATGAAGTTAAATATGACATGTTGCAAGTTTGAGTTTGGGCCTAAGTATGATTTTTTGCTTTGATTCTATCATGTTATGCATAGATTTATTCTATGCATGTTTGTAAAGCTATCACCTTGACTTTGTGCATAGAAAGCTATGAGCTTTGATTCTATCATGTTATGCATAGATTTATTCTATGCATGTTTGTAAAGCTATCACCTTGGCTTTGTGCATGGAAAGCTATGAACTTTGATTTGAAATGTTGCATAAAGCAACATAGAAACTCTCATAACCCTTATGTTATCTTGCATATGATGTTATATGCGAATCACTAGCTATCATCCTATGTCATTTATGGCCATGTTTCACCTATTATGCTAAAGTTGATATCATGCATGTTTTGAGGCTTATAATGTAATATGCAAGTTTATGAACACATTTGCCTCATATGCCACCATGTTTAACTTGTGGCCAAACCTTAACCCTTCATGTTCCTTAGTATGCTTGTGGCCAAATCACCCTAATGATATTATGCATGCTTGTGGCCAAATCACCCTTATGCTATTATGCATGCTTGTGGCCAAATCACCCTTATGCTATTATGCATGCTAGTGGCCAAATCACCCTTATGCTATTTGATATGTTTGAGGCCAAGTCACTTTTTATGCTATCATACATGTTGAGGCCATATGCTAGTATGTTGAACCCCTTTTGGCCTCAAATATCACCATGTTTGACTTGTGATAGACTTTGCCACCTTATGCCCACCTTGTCATATTGTTATGTTCCCTCTTTGATCTATTTGCGTTGATGCGAATTTACGTGCGATGGGAATACGTTACGGGTAGTTGGGCAAACTTAAATAACATGAAAACATGACTTGAAAATATGACATGAAAGTTTGACATGTGTTTATGCTTGAAAACACGAACGTGGACATGACATGTAGAAAACATGAAAGTGGCCAACTCGAGGTTGGGTTGAGTTTGTAGCATAAATCTACCCGGAACCGACCGGCTTAACTAGTGGCTACAAACAATAGGACCCAATGTGAGTAGTTGGTCATATCGCACTTAAAACCCGAGGTTAGACTAGGTTGTGGTGTAAAGCTACCCGGACCCGCCCGGCTTAACTAGTAACCACAACAAAGTCTAATGTGAGAGGTTGGGGTGCATTAAGTTAATTAATGCCACATGGTAGGGTTAAGTCATGGACTACTTGAATACTTAACCAATTAAACACGATGGATTGGTAGGGTTAAGTCATGGACTACTTGAATACTTAACCAATTAAACACGATGGATTGGTAGGGTTAAGTCATGGACTACTTGAATATACTTAACCAATTAAACACGATGGATTGGTAGGGTTAAGACATGGACTACTTGAATACTAAACAATTAAACCCGATGTATTGATAGGGTTAAGTCATGAACTGCTTGAATACACTTGACCAACTCAATACATGGTTAGGATAGGGTTAACCACACTTAACCCACTTGAAATCCTAGTTACGTGGTCCTTTTCAGCAGTAACCAACTTGGAAGTATCATGGGTACCCTGGACTAGGCTAGGGTGGGGCACGATTACTGGACTGATTGTAAGAGACCAAAAGAGACGGCTGAAGGGTGCACCGGTTGTTCAGGCGGACCATGGTCGTGCACATTAAGTTCGGAGTTGAACATGGGCACCAGTAGGTTTAGACTGTGCGTGCTTGAATTGTGTCTGTGGTTTACACCTTAGGGTTGGATACACCCTGGGGTGGACCTTGCACAGTTAACTACATTCCACGATTAAGCCGTATGACACCGATACAGAACGAGTTAGGCTTAGAGGGAGCCGATCGACTAGACCGAGTAGTTGGACCTTGATTTAGGTCACCTCATGATATTGGGCCAGCTTTGGGCCAAGGGATCATTTCTTGTTTATACTTGACATGGATAGGAATACTAGTACACACTTGGTGCAACCAAACCTTGTATATGCGATGCCACACTTGATCTATCTTGTTAACTTCTCACCATGCCAGTTATCATCCTATGTTTCATCTCTGTTTTACATGTCCAGTTAACTTTACTAGTTTTTATACTAATAGTAGGTAGGACTTACCAGTCTTTTTGACTGACCCGTTTTCTTTCGCCTCTTTTCTTCCGTTCCCCCCCCAGGTTTACAGGGTGGGAACACTAGTACCTAGCTTGGATCTTTAGCTGCTTTTCTGGATAGCTCATGTACGGTTTGGACTTGAGCATGCTATGGCCTTATTCTACATTGGGGATAGTTTACTTTATGTTATTTCCAGTTTTCAGTTTATGTTTTTCTAGACTTTGTTTTGTGGAAAATAATGACTCAGTACTTTGATGTAACTTGACTATGGTTTTGAAATACTAGTTTTATCCGCTGCTTTACTTACTCTGTTTTACTTATATGTTCGGTCTTGCGATATCTGCATGCATGTTTACCTCGTTTAACGCCCCTCCAAAGCCAGTGTACTTGCAAGAGTGGCATTGGCGGAGGTGGGGTGTTACATATACCAATACTGGACTGGTAACTATTATTATATGCAAACTCAACCAGATGCAAATGGCCATCCCATGAACCCCCAAAATCCAATACATAAGCTCTCAAGAGATCCTCTAATACACGATTCACCCTCTTTGTTTGACCGTCTGTTTGAGGATGGTACGCCATACTGAGATGTAATTCTGACCCTAAAGCCTCTTGTAAGCTCTTCCAAAACCCACTAGTAAATAATGGATCTCGGTCACTCATAATACCTTTAGGTACTCCATGAAATCTCACTACCCATTTCATATACAGTTCTGCTAACTTAGTTGTCGTTCTATTCGACTTGACTGTTATGAACATTGCACTCTTGGTCAATTGATCCACAACCACCCAAATATTATCATGAGCCGGTCTAGTCCTTGGCAAACCGTCAATGAAATCCACTAGGACTTGTTCCCATTTCCATTCGGGAATTTCCAGCGGTTGTAACAAACCAATAGGCTTCTTTTGCTCAGCTTTAACTAGCTGGCAGTTCATGCACTTAGATATAAACTTCCGAACATCTCTCTTTATCCCTTCCCAGTAGTATGTCTGCTTCATGTCTCGATACATCTTGTTACCACTGGGATGTATAGTCAGTTTCGAGTAATGACACTCTCTAAGCACTTCATCTTTCAATCCATTAACGTTGGGTACAACTAGTCTTCCATTCTTTCGGAGCCATCCTTCTCCATCAAGTCCATACTTGTTCATCTCCTCACCGTCAGTACCCATCTCCACCTTAGAGATGACTTCCAGTAGGTTAGGATCATCCCTCTGACTGGAGCTGATCTGTCGAATCAAAGTCGGTCTAATCGTCAAACTTTCTAACATTTCTGGATCTAATTCACACTTAGGTCTGAAATCGCATCCCGCGATATACTGCAGTTGCTTCCATTCAAGAAACTTAGCCCCTAAACTGGCGTGTCTCCTACTCAATGCATCAGCCACCGCATTGCCTTTCCCAGGTGTAAATGCGATATTGAAATCATATGAAGCCAAGAACTCTAACTATCTCTACTGACGAAGATTTAAATTCTTTTGAGAGAAAAGATACTTTAATGACTTATGATCGGTAAACAACTCAAATCTTTCTCCCAAGAGATAGTGTCTCTACATCCTTAATGCGAACACGATCATTGCCAATTCCAAATCATGGGCAGGATATCTTTTCTCATGTGGTTTCAGTTGCCGACTAGCATAAGCTACAACCCTACCTCCTTGCATTAGTACAACACCTAGTCCGGTACCCCAAGCATCCATGTATACCGTCATCTCTTCGTTCCCCTTAGGAATAACTAACACTGGTGCGCACGTTAACTTCTCCTTTAGGCTCTTAAATGCATTCTTACACCTCCCGTCCTAAGCAAAAGCTTGATTCTTCTTGGTCAACCGAGTTAATGGTGCCACTATCTTGGAGAAGTCTTGGATAAACTTACGATAATATCCAGCTAACCCCAAGAAACTTCTCACATCTGTTGCATTCTTGGGCATAGACCAATTTTGCACCGTAGCCACCTTCGTAGGGCCCACAGCAATACCATTCTCCGAAACAACATGGCCCAAGAACCTCACTTCCCTCATCCAGAAGTGACATTTAGAAAATTTCTCTTTCAATTAATGTTCCTTAACACCTCCATCACTATCCTCAAATGTTCCTTGTGTTCTTCCTCGTCGATTAAACTAAAATATCTTCCACGAACACAAGAACAAACTTATTCAATTGATCCCTGAATACCCTATTCATAAGATCCACAAAATATGTTGGTGCATTGGTCAACCCAAATGGCATGACCAACCACTCATAGAATCCAGACGGCGTCGAAATGCCGTTTTAGGTATACTCTCAGCTACTACTCGGAGCTGATGAAAACCTGTCGCGAGATCTAACTGGGAGAACACTCTCGCTCCATTCAACTGATCAAACAAATCATTTATCCGCGGAAGAGGATACTTATTCTTTCTCGTCACCTTATTCAACTCGCGGTAGTCCACACACAATCGAAGGGAACCATCAGCCTTGGTAGCAAATACAACAGGTGCTCCCCACTCAAAAACACTTCTTTGGATAAATCCCTTCTTCAAAAGATCGCTTACTTGCACCCCGAGCTCTCGCAGCTCCCTTGGAGCCATATGACTAAGAGGCATCACTATAGGTCTGGCATCTTTCACTAAATCAATACGAAACTCGATCTCTCGGTGTGGTGGAAGTCCGGTCGCTTCCCTGAAGATGTCCGGATACTCGCCAGCAATAGCCACATCTGACAACTCATCATGCAGGATGTCTAACCATCACCCCACCACTAGGTAGGCAACCAAACAGCACCCTCCGCCCATCATCCACTCTAATGGTCACCGAAGACCCCTCACAGTCTACCACCACCCCAAACCTTTGGAGCCAATCGATTCCAAAATAATGCCAAACACAGTAAAGCCCAAAACAAAGCAATCACAAACAAACATGCCTCCATTACTCGATAAGACCAAATTACGAAAAATCATATTAAGGCTGGTCGAACCACCGATCGGGTTCGTCAAAACTAAAGGTCTATCGACAATCTCGGGTTCCAATTCCAACCTATCTACCAGGTCAGTAGATACGAAGGAATGGGAAGCCCTGGTATCAAGCATTACTCGAACAGAAACATCATAAATGGAAAGCATACATTGAATGACGACACCCTTTCCTTTCTCTGCCGTAGTTGGGGCATTCGACGAAGAAAGAACACGTTGATAGCATATGCTTTCACAATCTGCTTCTCTTTAGGAGGTTGTGGACATTTATCCTTGTGATGTCCCATTTGGACGCAATTGAAGCACTTCCTGCCCGCGGGCTTTGCTTGACAATCTTTGGTATAGTGGCCCTTCTTTCCACATCTAAAGCACTCGATATCTTTCTTATTCTTCTTTTTCTGACCATCCTTGGTTTGGTTCTGTTTCCTCTTATTCTGAGAATTATTCTTGCCTCCACCGCTTGCCTGCGGCTTTGGCTCCTCTGCAGGTATAATAGCAACCTCGGTCTTTGACTTAGGGTAAAGGCTCTCTGATCTCAATATTTCCCCTATAATAGATTCGAATGTCTCATCGATGTGGTTTATAAGTCTTTCCCCCAAGTACTCATCTAAGCCGGTTATGAACTTCTCGTTCTTCTTCTTGGCAGTATCGATAAGAGATAATCCATACTTCGATAAAGAATCAAACTCAGCAATATATTCCAAGACTGCCCCACCATTCTGCTTAAGCTCCAAGAATTTCCTAAACAATTTTGATTTCTAAGCAGCTGGGATAAACTTGTCACTGAAGCGAGTCTTAAACTGATTCCAAGTAACTTGATCCTCAAGAGTTACTGCTTTAATAGCATTCCACCAATTCATAGCCCGTTCTTGAAGTTGACGCGATGTTAACTTTCTTTTCATTGCATAATCGATTCCCAAATCCTCGAAGATGCGCTCACAACTATCAAGCCAATCTTGAATATTCGTAGCCGATTCCGTTCTGTTGAACGACTTTCCACTAAGTTTAGTATAATCCTAGTTGTGCTTGACGAAATCGGCTCTAGGCTCCTACACCACCATCATTAGCAACATTAGGACCTGCTCCCTGAGCATCCCTAATCATCTCTCGCATGAAGGCAGTGAACATCGTCCTCATATCAAGGACATTCTCATTGTTGTCCCCTGAACCCGTACTTCTCGTATTTCGGCTCATCGTTCAATCTGTAAAGAGAAAACGATTAGCCTTTTTCTTAGGGGTGCTAGTGCAGTGAGACTTCATCCTTAGATATACTAATAATATATATATAGCTTTTGAAAACCAAAATATCACAAATACGCGCTCTCTTATACATATACTGTCTCTCCCTGATGTCTTCCCCTAGGTTAAACTTCGCAACCTGGTTCTAATACCAAGTGTGACGACCCGCCCCGCACCTGCTGACATTTCTACAAAATGCATTGTTCCAATGTCCAACTAGCATGGGACGGTCGTCAAAAGAAAGGGATTTGAAACTATGAATCATTAAGAACCTATAGTATATCTCATAGCGCATGGAATAAAATATAATAGTAACATAACTTGACATAAAACAGGCGAGACAATGCATAAGGTGAAAACTAAACCATATCCATCAGAGTAGCGGAATCCAAAATACAGCTTATGATCCAAACCATTATTACAACTTCAAAATACTGTCTCTAAAGCAAAATAGAAAAGGTACACTACTAATGCCCAAAGTAGTGACCAACAACAACACAAGGAGAATATATGTAAATAGTACGCGGAAGCCTCATGCTCGTCTTCGGACAGTTACTCGTGCATAACCACCTAACCAGTCTCTAGTCTGCTTGTTTAAGAGCACCCATAGTAATATGAAGAGACACAAAACTCCGGGTCAAATAAAAGTCTGGTATGAGCGATAGCAGCAAAATAAAGCAATAACAGGTATAAATAACCATACCTGAACCTAGACCTGCAACCAATGAGTTAGCACAACAAGATGTACAATACTCTAAGTAACACTAACATAAAGTGTAAAAATGGGAGTGCACATGTCATGGTGATAGAAAACATCAAACATAGCAATCATCCTCACACCTCTCACTCAGTGCGTAAAGCATACGATATCCACCACTTTGATCACCAGAACCATTGGGGCCATGATAGAGTCCCACCCCGTTCAACTATCACTACGACCACTTTGCCCTTGGAGGCCCTGATGGAGTTCAACTCCATACAACCTCTGACCCCATCGCACTGGTCCATAGTCAATGGCCCCCTCTCAATAGTGAACCAAAGTTATAGATATCGACAACCCCTTTGCACACGTCCGGCAGCAAAGCCCAACTTTAGAAGTTAACCCGTCGATCCCTATTTGGATCTTGAGCCATCACTTCTCATCTGGACTTCCTTTGCATCTCAGGTTTAGTCGGCTTGGAATTGATCTTCCATGGGGTTGGTCGAACATTGCAACCCTGGTCGGTCGAACATTGCATCCCTGGTCGGTCGAACATTGCGTCCCGGGTCAGTCGAACTTGCATATTTGGGTCGGTCGAACATGCATATTTGGGTCGGTCGAACATGCATATTTGGGTCGGTCGAACATGCATATTTGGTTCGGTTGAACACCATGGGTCGATCGAACATCGTTATTGGGTCGGTCGGGTATTATGGGTCAGTCGCTCGACCCATAGCCTGCACCATTTTCCAGCAAACCATTTTTCGCCTCTCGACGGCGTTTTCAACCATTCTAACTTTCCTATGCAATCATATATCATACCAAACAATAGTGGGAACATATGGAATCAACTAAAAACATTAGAACACCAATCACATTTGTTATATAGGATTAAATATACCTAAATCCATGATTTTCCCCTTAATCCCCTAAATTCCGGGATTAGCAAACTTAATCCAAGTTAACCCAGATTCATATATCTGACATAAAGTATGATTCTAGAATTTGTGCATATTTTTCCATATTTTTCTGAAGTATAATTTCCCTAATTATCACTAATCATCCCTAACTAGCCATAATTAGTGAATAAACATGCTAATCACTCACCTTAGCCATAGATGAATGATAGATCTGAAGCTCTAACTGATTTTGCACGGATTCCTATGTATAGCAGTAGCTCTATCTCTGATTTGATGCTAATTTGACTTGATTTGATGTAGATTTGCTTAATATGTGATTAAAAGGTGATTTGGGAGTGATTTAGAAGATGGAGGCCATTACTAGGGTTAGAGAAATGTTTGCGGCAGCTGAGAAAATGAAAAGGAATCATTCTCTAACTCCTTTCAGCTCTCCCATAACCCTAATCCTGAAATGGGTCATAGGCCTAACTGCTAATCACCCTATTAAGCCCGATTAAGTTGTTTTTTCATCTTCCATACCTTATTTCAGCCATATCTCCCAAATGGTAAGTTTGTTTGATTAATGTGACCACTCTACGGAATGGTAAATCATCATCTAAATCTAATGGAAGTGGTTTCAGGTCAAAACCCCTTACCAATCAAAAGTTATAGGCAAAACAAGATTCGTCAGGGAAAAAATGGTCATTTAAAATTCGACAAAAACCGTGAATGTGGGAAATGACCCCAATAGTCGTTTCCCAAAGTTATATGACCATACGACTTCGTATGAAAATAAAATAAATACTTTAGGATCTTCTGATACGTAGAATGCGGGTCGTTACAAATATCTTGTGAATTCCAGTTACTAAGGCAAAAAGGGATGTGCTGGTGCTAGTATGTACGTAAGTAACATGGAAGAATGAGACACATTTATGCATACGATAAAAAAATTGGAATCATGTAAAAATGAGTTGTATGTCCATAAAGTAACAATGGTCAATATGATTCACGTTTATAAGTCAACCCAAGTACATAAAGTGTATTCATACAACATTCAAGATGAACATTGTGAAATCAGTGCACAAATGACAAATAAATGTGGAGCAGGGAGGAATGAGCAATGACAAGCATATGAAGATGGCCACTGGACAATTCAAGTATTCCAGTAGGCTCATGCAACAACAAAAGGGGTCTCAAAAGTTCAATAAAATCAAATTCAAGCACATACCAAGCTGAACAAGTGAGAAGTATAGAAATATAAACAAATCATGGCAAGAGTAAAGCAATACTCGTGATAATCGTGGTCCTACAGAGAAAAATGTTTTAGGGACATAAATATCAAGAACACATATGGCCTATACAAACCAGAGAACCAGTCAAGAGTTTGAACAGAAAGACTTTATATTTTTACTAAACAAAAACATGCATGGTCTATTCAAGTTTCAACAAGGTGAAACATATATTCTAATATGTTACAAGTGATATTTCACAAGGCAAAACATGTGAATTAACGAGTACATTTCACAAGGTAGTGTGGGTATGTTTTGTATATACGTATGCTAACGATATGCATATACATATACAAAAATTTATTTGTACACACACATATGCGTCAGCCACCGCATATATACAAAAATCAAGTTTCCAACCTCAACAGTTAAAACATCAAGGCAGCATACATGGAACAAGACAGGGTCAAACTCAACAACATGGTGCAAGTCACAACTATAAGTATGCAGCAAAATGACACACACAAGTTCATGAGCAACTATACAGCAGTCCAAGTGGGTGCAACATAAGCATGTGCAACATGTTAATGGCCATGCCGAGCATGTTTGCAAAGCATGTTTCAAGCCAAAGCAAAATACAACACGAGACACAAATGATTAAAGATAGCACAACATGAGTGGTTCATGCAAATTAAGGCCAGTTCAACAATGGGGCGAAAAGGGCTCAAATTCTCATGTGAAGGAAGTTACACAACATTCACAAGTACAAGAGCAATAAGGATATGCAGCATAGTGCAGAAAGTATTGATGGCAGGCAAACAAACAACAAATGGCCATGAGACAATGCTTCAGTGTCAAGAAATTCAGAGCAACAACCAAAAGGAAACAAACAACAAGCAAGAATTTTAACAATTATATCCTAATTTATACCAATGTCAAATTACTTGAAATAAGGTAAATCATGAGCTAATAACTCATCTTTCTACAGTGTTACTTCTAGGGTTAAGTTGCTGATAAACGTGGGCTGCTGGGTAGCGATTCAAGTTGTTGGAGCTTTGATTTGGTAGTGAATGGGGTGGACGAACATGGCGCAGACCATAATCGCCCGCATTTTCGTATCGGAGGATAGTAAAATATTTTTATTTAATTCCCTAAGGGTTGGATCATTCTCATATTTAATATGTTGTTTATGGGGATGTTAGACATGTCCACAATTTTTTCCAATTTTGTTTGTGACCATTTTACCCCTATCAGTTTTGTACAGGGCATAACTTTTGACTGGGATCGAATCAGGTGCTGAGATTAATTTCATTGGAAAGGAAATGGTGTTGCCAATTCCGTAGAGTGGTTATATTAAAGATTTGGGTCAGTGGTTTGGGAGGAATCACTGTTTTAGTGTTTCACAATTTCTGTTCAGGTTTTATAAGCCATTAATGGGCTGATTTGGTGTGGCCCATTAGTGGGTTATTTTGAGGCTATATATAGGGGGTTAAAGGCATGGAGAGAGGGTTACATTTCTTCATTCTCTTATTTGGTTGGGCTCGTGATCCTCTTTGCTCAATCAAATAAACATTTCCATCGTTAAATTTTAGATCTAAGAAAGAAGATTGAAGATCTACATCAAATAAAGGGAGATCGCATCAAATTGAGAGGTTTAAAGAGTGTTCTTTGCTGTTTGGATTGAGAATTTAGTGTTTTCAAGTGATTTCGAAGATTTGGTTAGTGATAAGCATCTCTCACACGGATTCAATCAAGTATATGGGTTGTTTGATCTTATTTTAATCATTTAAAGTTGTTTTCACCTAGATCTACATCATGGTAAGTATATTTTCATTTGAATCACCATAGGATCTAATCTAGCAATTTAAATCGGTAATTCTTATGTTAATTCATATGTATATGCATGTTTAGATCACCGTTTTGTTTATTCATTGATTTATCATGATTTGGTGAATTTCACATGGTTATATGATGAATAACTGTCATTTAAGTGTTTTTGATGATTTCATAAAGTGTTGATGGTTGAATTGGATGGTTTGGGTGAGTTTCTTGCACCGATATTGTTGTTTGGTAGTGGATTGGTCGAGATTGGAGATAGATTGGTCAGATCTGGAGTTAGGTCGCTTTTAGATGGGTCGCATGGCTTGTTGCTCAAGAAAGAGAGTCAGGTAGTTTTTGACCCAGAGAGTCAGGTCGTTTTTGACCTGGTCTGTTAGGTCATTTTTGACTTAGTCTGTTAGGATGTTTTTGACCTGGTCTGTTAGGTCGTTTTTAACCTGGTCAGTTAGGTCATTTTCGACCTGGTCAGTTAGGTCGTTTTCGACTTGGCCTATTAGGTCGTTTTTAACCTGGCCAGTTAGGTCGATTTTGACCTGGTCTGTTAGGTCGTTTTTGACCTGGTCTGTTAGTTCGTTCTTGACCTGGTCAGTTAGGTCGTTTTTGACCTGGTCTGTTAGGTTGTTTTTGACCTGATGAGGCGGGTCATTTTTTTGAGTTGAATGTCGACCAAAGGTGATGCTTATTTTTGATCGATAATGGACATGGCTTCAAAGTGAATTCAAGAAGGAATATTCAAGGTGATTTGAAGTGTTCGTTGATCGTCGTAATGCAACGAATGTGAGGATGACTCAAGATAATGAGCTCGTGGATAATGGTTGCTAGAGAAGGGGCTTGAGCTTATGAACAGTCATCGGGTTGGATGACAAAAGATATCGAAGGCCGAGGGATTATCGTTGTCATAGGTTCTAGCAGACTCAAAGCGAGGGTATAATAGGGACGCCTAAAAGACTAGAAGTGACTGGTCGAGTACCCTGGGTAGCTCGGCGGACCTAGATACGTTTCGTCGTATGACGTATGGAGTTTTGATAGAACCGGGGTTTACCATTATCCCTTGACGGTCGGCGAGGTGTTGAGCTGATCATACGATTAACGATGGTGTCAATGAAGGATTGGTGATAGCTAGAGTCATGGATGAAGGTTATTTTGCTTGTATCGTCTTGTGTAGATTATTCGACGTCGAAGGAGATATCTCTTGGGTGCTTGTCTGATGTTGGTTTTGGCCTTCGGGGATTGTGCTTGGGAGATGTCGATATTGGTTAGGATGGTCTACGCTTGATAACTGGTTGCCATGAATGTACTGTTTCTTCTTGGTTGTTGTATAGGTATCACTATCGGATGTGGGGAAGACGGGTTTGATTTCTTCTTTGGACTGATGGTAGATTGGTTGTTTAATCTGCCTATTCTCATATACTTTGTTGATGATGTTAGATAGTTGTTTTATCGCTCATTAAGACTGTTGTTTGACTCAAGGTTTTATGTATCCTCTTACTACCTTGGGTTGTTCATCCGATTGTGGATGGGTAGACTGAGTAGCAGGTAACAAGTGATAAATCTTGATGAGGACGATGCTGCTGAGCGATGACGAGCAGGTGGCCGACGTATTGTTTTCTATTATCTAGTATTGGTTGTTTCCATTGTTTGATGTTTTTCTCTGAGTGATTGCAGTGAGGCTTTGTGTACAAAATTTGGTGATGTAATCCAGTGGTGTTATGGATATTCTTTTGGTGATATGAAAGTTTTAAATTTTGCTCATTTATGCTTCACTACTACTGCCTATTGTATATGTTATATTATATTTTATTCTTGCGTTGTGGGTAATATGATAGGTTACACTTATGTTATCTTACCTTGATGATCGTCCATGGCTGCCTGGCACACTTTTCAGTGCATTATTCCTCTTGTTAAGTGCAGGAGTTATGGGTGGTCATCACACAGGCAATGGTTTCGATTGATTGATGAGGTGGAGCTGGATTGAGAAGAATTCGATGCGGTGGCGATTTTTGTTTTCGGGGATGCCATTAATTTTATCTTTGATTTGGGGAAGAAGGGTTTTTGGCTGGTGAAAATAAGAATGAAGAAGTGGAAAGGTTTAATGAAGAGGACAAAGGTTATGCGGTAAGTGAAATCTTTTTGGTTAGCTAAGGGGGAAATATTTTCAATTTTTCAAAAAGTAGTAATAGACAATGACTATTTTAATAAGTTATATCTGTGAAAACTTTTAACATCGATAAAAAAATATCCATGTTAAAAATTCCTTTAGCATCAGTGATTTTATAAATCGATGTTAAAGCACTAATGTTTTAGCTACCTTTTCCAGTAGTGCTGATAGAATTAAGACTTGTTCAATTCTAATAACATGATTCCTTACTGTTGTAATTTATCAATGTTGGATGAGCTTCACATGGCCTTTAAAAATCAAAAGTTCTAAATATAAGAAATACCTCTTCGTTAATTACTTCCCATTCAAAATATTTATCAATATTAATTGATAACGAATGATACCATTGTTGTTCAGTTGTGTTCAATCAAGCCAAAATAGTATCAGATCCATTATATATGGGAAAATCTGATTTCATAAATTTTTGATGACAAAATGGAGAGGAAGTGCAGGAGTGGTGATTTGCTTTCATATGATCACATACCACAACATCAAGAACCAAGGAGTGATATATAACTACTTCTATTACCATTGACTAGATTGGATATTCTGACTGACTGATTAGTTGTTGGTGGTGGTTGATATAAATTATCGTCGGATTGCTTGGAATCCTTAAGCTCTTCAAAGATCAGTGGCAAAGACTGGAATTCTTGAATTTGAAAAACAAAAAAAGTCATTTAAATCACATACAAATCACCATAGTGAAAATGTGGTGAACAAATGTAAATTTGAAATTATAAATGAAGGATATAATGAAGATTCAGTGAATGAAAAGCCTAGTGGGACGAGATACCATAAATAACCCCGATCAGGGCATGAAATTTGTTTCACCTAATAGTAGACAAGCCCAATTCAATGAATGGAAAAACATAATAGTGATCAAGCACGAATATAAATGAACTATGCTCTTAATCACAAACTAAAATGCTTAGCTTAAATGTCTTGCTTGAATCCCCAAACATGTACCTCATTTCACTTCCAACTTTGTTGAAATACCCTGCCTAAATACTCTATTGTCATTACATGCAAATGCATCTTAACCTATATGCAAAAAGTAAAAAAAAGTGTATATATTAAATTTTATGCTTAATTAATAAGTAAAGGAGTAATTTTGCAGCATACTAATTATGTGTGGATAATTCTTAAATTTTACTTAAAGTTCATGAATAAAAAAGAATATGTCTAATAATATTTATTAATACAGAAGTATTATACGATCGTAGGGAAGGGGATAAAAATATATCTAATAATTTATAACGTATTTCCTATGTCAACATTAATTTTCTATAGGGGTAGGTAAAGCATAGAAATTTCCTATGCCTTACACCTACCTAGATTTGTTAAAAAACCAACAATAACGTGGAAATGACACAACAAAATTTCTATGGCTTTTCTATGTCCAAATTTAAATTTTTTAGAGAAGAATATCTCCAGGGTCTTTTCTACGTGTTAGATAAAACCAGAGTGTTCAATTGTTTGACTTGTTGAAATGTTTGAGAAATTGTAATAATGATTTTTATTTGATAATTAATACAATCTTTACATAAGGCTTTTGGTATATGCAATACAAGTGGGCTTATATGGTACATGGCCCATAGAATATCGAATATAACCCGTAGTACAAAAATAATAATGTGTGTAGGCGACAAGTTATTTCTTCAGATACCCCCCTCCCCCCCATACCTAACTTTACGAGTTAGGGTTTGGAGAATTGCATCATGTCTTCTTCCACATGTGCTAAAACTTGTCTCCTTCTCTATAAAATCTTTCCGGTTTTTTTCTTGGCTTCCATAATCTCTGCTCTAAAATCATTTCCATCGCATGACTGAAGGTCGTCTTCTTCCCTTATCGCGGATCTCCAATCATTAGTTGTAGATCTATTACAATTGGTTCGATTGTGATGATTCCTTGACTTAGATGGGATTGATGAAGCTACTACTGCCTAAGTTGCCACCTTTAAGGATTGGAATTTGAGTACTTCATTAACATAGAGTTTATCTTTGAGCCTCTCGAATCTTTGTTTGGGTAGTGGCTTTGTCATAATATCAGCAGTCTGGTAAGTCGAAGGTACATGATTTACTTGTAGTTTCTCTTTCATGACCAGTTCTTTGACAAAGTATACATCGAGTTCTGTGTGCTTTGTTCTCGAGTGTAATACTAGATTTGCAGTTATGTTTATTGCATTAAGATTGTCACACTAGATAGTTTCCTGTTGTCTGTTTCAATTTTCAACTGACTTAAGAGTGATTGAATCCAAGTTACTTCAGCCATAGTGCTGGCTACACTTTGATATTCTGCCTCAGTGCTTGATCTGGATACTGTGTTTTGTTTCTTTGCACACCATAAATATGGTTTTTGCCTAGAAATATGCATAAACTGGCTTACTTTTTTGATACTATATGAGATGCCTGGTCCTACAATGGTAACATGTTGGAGAACTCCTATAATACTTCTGTATTGTCTTTCATTTGTAATGGATACTATAACAAAAAAATACCTTTGTGCAACTTCCAAGAACACTTGTAATAATTCTATTACAACTGGCTCCCATCAGTAGTTATATCCGTAGTTGTAATAGATTCAGACTATTTACAACTGTTATCGGCAGTTGCAAAAAATATTTTACATGTTTTATTGGCAGTTGTAAAAGATCCTTTTACAACTGCAATTGACAATTATAAACGACTATTTTTACAACTGTTTTGTCCGTTATAATAAAGTACACAACAACCATTTTTGTCCGTTGTTGAGAAAAGGGATTTTAAAAAAAAACATCATCTTTTACAATTAAAATAAACGATATATGAGCATAAACCATACAACAAATATCGCAACGGATCACAAGCAAATCTAACATTACATTATTGTTCTCTACACAACTAATCTAATCAAATAAAACAAATGTTCCAGTTAATAGCAATACAATTTCAATTAAACATAAAGTTTTTTTATTACATAACAATACAACTTTTTTTACATAACCTATTACTGTTAAATTCACCAACAATCTAGTACACAGCTGCTTTCCCTATATCAAACAACACTAATGTGCCAAATTAAAAACAACCTAACCACCAATCTAAGCCCCTGCAACTACACCACCACTTGCAATTTCACTACTCCCCAAGTTATAGTGAACCTTGATTCATCCCCCTACAATGACTAACCAAAAAACCGCATAACTTCATCACCATCAAAACCGCAAACCCGCACCATTATAGATTCCACATAAAAATAGCTTATGCACAAACTCTTATAAAAAATAACCTGAACCAACCATTAACCCAAAGTTATTGTGCCCCAAATTCCAGATCACGAACAAACACCACAACCTACAACTTCTCCTTAACAAAACGCTTCAAAAAACCCAAAGTCTCACTAACTTTTGCTCCTCCACTGGCATATGCACACTTCAAACAATTCAGCCACCATGAGTTCAACAAATCAATGCTTGCTTCAGTTGTTTGCTTGATACCAAGGCAATTTTCTTAGTCTCATTCTAAAATCTAAGTGTCTAGTTTGCTTGCATCTCCTGAGGAAAATCCTTTCAATTATTCAAAAAAAGTTTGGTTAAGTACTATAGTTCAACATGTCTTGTGTACATTTATGTAAATCTTGCATTGATGTAAATCTTTAACAAGCTTATAGAAAAACAAGAAATAAATATATTGGACTAGCTACTGCTAAAAAAAATGTTTAAAACAATCAACTCTAACATAAAACTTACATTTAAATGCAGATGAATTATAAGTTGACCACTATAGTAATGCATTCCTAGCCTCGAACTTACATGCAACAAGCAACATCAAAGTATTAACAAACCATCCATGAACGGTTTATGTATAGCATATAATGGTGAATTATAAAAGAATAGTACCCAATATGGAAACCTCAATACAACTACAACTCACACACCACTCTTCCACTAACCTAGAACGATCCACATCCACTGCCTAAATCCTAAACTACAACAACAACCCATCCCCCGCTGCACCCTCACCTAACAAGATACTTATGTCCATTACAACAAAAACGGGTACCTACATGCCGACATAATGTAGAGTTCTCTAAATAATAGGCAATAATCGAACGTCACTAAACCATAAAACAACAACTTTTAATAATTTAATCAACTCACATGTCTTGTTGAACTACAGATGTGATGACCCCAAACTTCCACGGGTGAAAGCAGGAGAAATCATTTTTGGAATACAACATATATACAATAAAACAGAACACAGATACAATATAGCAAAGGAGATTCATAGAGTAATAACATTATAGCAGCGGAAAAATATAATGTCATCAATCACAGAAATTCCACAGTCACAGAAAACTAAGATTATTACAACAAGTTTGCAGAAAAGAAATAAGTTTGATGTCTAAAAAGAAAAGAAAAGATGCCAATAGAAACAAAAAGTCTTCAAGCTCCAAGTCATCACCTCTTCTCCCAAGCAGAATCCAAGAGAGAGAAAATAAGCAGCTTCAAAGAAAAGCTCCAAGCAAAGAATGAACCTGTCTACTTGGCTGCCCGTGTAGAAGAGAGGGCACCCAAGTTTGCAAAAAGGTGAAACAAACTATGGGTCAGTCGTGGGACTGGTGTGAGAATTCTTAAATAACTTATACTAATAAGGCAAATCCAAAGACCACGCCGCTAACGCGGAACGGGTTGTACCAATGGATTGTCGTGCATAACTATAGTGTCAATACAGATAAGTAAAACGTAACAAAACGCAATGTCTTTTGAAAAATGGAACCACCATAAGACTCAGGTCCCATCACACAATGCAACGCACACCAAGAGGATAGAGTTTTACCTTATGGTGGTTAAACATGCTAAATACGCCAAATACGTAACTAATACTATTATTAGTGTATATGGTTTCAAAACAATTCAAATTATAAGTATCAATCCTAGGAAGCATAGGTACCATATATTATGCCTCCAATACTAGTAATACAATCAAATCCGTCGGGGTCGTATTGGAAATTTGGGTTTCCATCATGAGTCCAGGCTAGGGAGGACTCCTTACCGATTCGAGACGCTCTAGTTAACGTCTCAGGATTACCCGCAGTTAACCCTTGGATCCAGCAGGGCCGGTCCTCACATACAGCTTAGAGGATTGGCAATTCCTAAGCACACGTTCCCCGGTCCTATAGGACCTATCCGAGGCGCCTCATTTCATCATCCTCCAAAAGTAAAATGACTACTAACTAGAAAGAAACGTGCTACTTTCCCTGCGTTCCCTTCCCCCTTTTTAGACTCTACCGGTTTGTGAGGCTCGTGAAGTCATGTTCTTCATACCACAAGGTTCTGCTTTTCAACAAGAAACCCTGATCATTGCATCTTAGTATGCCACACCGTCACTCCATACCGTACTATTGATCTTCCGTCACTATATAAACGGGTGTTAAGTAGAGAATAAATTCTCTACCACCAATCGTTTATATATTAACTTAATATCAACAACATAATATTTTGTGGGGTACGATGTCAGACACACTATCCATTTATACCCATGCTCTAGGTCTGAACTAGGGTCAAACCCGTGAAATCAACACGTACGTTTGGGCAATTATCCCGACCCTTGAATTGGGATCAAACCAATTCAGAGTCTTGATCGTTGTCCATTCGAGGGGAGATTTACGGTCTTCATACGCCGTCTTCATACTTGAATTCTTGAAATCGTACGATCATTTGGAATGGGATTAACCCGGTCTTTCCAAATAATCTCGCATTCATATATTTTGAGAAAAACATATTTCATCTCGTTATTTTATTTTATAACGATTAATTCTTGCCTTAATTATTTAATATAGTTAATTTCCTTATTTAACGACGCTTCAGGTCAAGGGCGACCTTGGCGCTGTTTTCAATCAATTTTGTTTTTCCACTTTCCTCAAAATCTAACCGTTGGATTTTAGCGTAGCTTATATCGTTGGAAAGATTTTTCCACGACGGTCCTAACGGTTTTAGTTTTGGGAAAATCCGACGGTCGGATCTTCCGGTATATTCGTTTAAAAGTTCGATTTCAAAACACGAACTACTGCGCTCGATTCGTTATATTTTAATTATATATATAATATATATATATATATATATTAGCTCGTTTAACTCATCGTCCTTACTTACATCTGCCTTTTCTTTATCCTTTAACTTCTTTAACTTACATGAAAATGTATTTCATAATTAGGCGGTGAATTGTTCTTTTTATTTTATTTTCATTTTATACTTTATAATTCACATTTAAAAATGTAAATTATAAAACTTCATTCCCATTATTTCTTTTCCTATTTCATTATGAACAATGAACATTTTTCCATGGTGTAAACTCTCTTTATACATTATAAATAATGTAAATCTTTTCCTCCATTTCATTTCTTTTTTATTTAACATTAAAAATAATGTTAATTCTTACATACAGTTTCATTTTTTTTTTCAACATTAAAAATAATGTTAATTCTTGCATATAGTTTCATTTCTCTTATTTAACATAAAATAAATGTTAATTCTTCCTACGGGGTGAATTCTCTTTTTTATTTACATTATAAATAATGCTTATTATCTTACAATACAAATTCTCTTTTAATAAACATTATAAATAATGTATATTTACATGACATGCATTTTCTATATTGTTGACATGACAAAATATTATTTTTCATACAATGCATGTCTTATTTTAACATAACAAAAATATTCTTTTACCTACAATGCATTTATTATTTTCTAACGTAACAAAATAATAGTTTCATACAATGCATTTCTATTTCTCTAACATGACAAAATAATATTTTATGCAATGCATGACAAAATAATATATTCATACAATGCATTTCTATTTCTCTAACATGACAAAATATTATTTTATGCAATGCATTTCTATTTTTCTAACATGACAGAATAATATGTTCATACAATGCATTTATCTATTTTTCTAACATGACAGAATAATATTTTCATACAATGCATTTATCTATTTTTCTAACATGACAAAATAATATTTGCATACGATGCACTTCTACATAACGTTCTAACTTGACAAAATATTATTTGCATACAATGTATTTTCTATTTTGACAAAAATAATATGCTATGCATACAATGCATTTTTTTCTATTTTGACAAAAATAATATGCTATGCATACAATGCATTTTTTTTCTATTTTGACAAAAATAATATGCAATACATAAAATGGATTATATTTTCTATTTTGACAAAAATAATATGCTATGCATACAATGCATTTTTTTCTATTTTGACAAAAATAATATGCAATACATAAAATGCATTATATTTTCTATTTTGACAAAAATAATATGCTATGCATACAATGCATTTTTTTCTATTTTGACAAAAATAATATGCTATGCATACAATGCATTTTTTCTATTTTATAACATGACAAATATGCTATTTTTATATAGTGCCATCTTCTATTTTATATAATGGACAAAATATAGTTCATTAACATACTATGCTATTTTTATTTTTAATAATGAACAAAATATAGTTCATTAACATACGATGCTTTCTTCTTTTGATAATGAACAAAATATATTCATTCAACATACGGTGCTTGCTTATTGTTACTAATGAACAAAATATTAGTTCATTACATATAGCGACTAATTCTATTTTTATTAACGAACAAAAAATGGTTCGTTTCACATAGCGACAAATTTTATTTTGAATAATGACACAAAATATAATTCTTTACCATAGCGACAAATTCTATTTTGTTAATGACACAAAATATAATTCTTTAACATATAGTGCTTTCTTATTTTATAAATGAACAAAATATAATCATTCACATATAACGACCAATTCTATTTTATAAATACACAAATTTGTTCATTCAACATACGGTGCTTGTATTCTATTATAACACAAATTTGTTCATTCAACATACGGTGCTAATTTTCTTATTTTGATATTGACAAAAGTGTCAATTTACATACGGTGTTCATTTTCTTATTTTGATATTGACAAAAGTGTCAATTTACATACGGTGTTCATTTTCTTATTTTGATATTGACAAAAGTGTCAATTTACATACGGTGTTCATTTTCTTATTTTGATATTGACAAAAGTGTCAATTTACAACATGCATGTTTATTTTCTTATTTTAATATTGACAAAAGTGTCAATTTACATACGGTGTTCATTTTCTTATTTTGATATTGACAAAAGTGTCACTTTTTTCTTATTTTATTATTGACAAAAATGTCACTTCAACATACATGAACAATTTCTTATTTCAATATTGACAAAAATGTCACTTTAACATACATGAACAATTTCTTATTTTAATATTGACAAAAATGTCACTTTAACATACATGAACAATTTCTTATTTTAATATTGACAAAAATGTCACTTTAACATACATGAACAATTTCTTATTTTAATATTGACAAAAATGTCACTTTAATCCTACGATGAACATTTCCAACATTTTCTATTTTTAATATATAAAAATGTTAATATAACATACAATGAACAATTTTGATATATTAAATTTTAACAAATAAACATGTCACACAACATACATGAACGATTTTAATATATTTAATTTTGACATATCAACATGTCACACAACATACATGAACGATTTTAATATATTTAATTTTAACATATCAACATGTCACACAACATACATGAACGATTTTAATATATTTAATTTTGACATATCAACATGTCACACAACATACATGAACGATTTTAATATATTTAATTTTATATTGTAACATCTCAACATACAGTGGGTTTTGTCCTAGCATACGCATACAGATTAAGTCATAGCAGATTCACATACAGTTTATATCATAGCAGATTCACATACATATATGATTATGAATGCGAACATCCATAATTAAAACATAATTACTTAAATAAAATAAATAGGATTCTCACCTCAATTAGATTAGAGTTTGTTCCCAATTGCTCTGTATTAAAGTTGTATTCGAAGTCACGGTTCCATCGGATCTGAAATTTTCAGAATCGGTGTTTATATGAAAAAGTTATTGATGTTTTAATTAACCAGACTTTTAACAACTGCTTCTGTCACGCTTAAAAGCGTTACAAAATCTGAAATAATTCATACCCTTTTGTTCAAAACTTCAAATCCGGATTTCTCTTGATTTACTGAACGGTTTTGGGTGCCGTTTGTTGGAGCTTGGAGTGCTACGGGAGGCCGATCTTCGCCGGGAGTTGGGTGCGGTGCGGTTGGACGTGGTGGGGCCCACGTGGCTGCGTGCGGCGCACGTTCATGGCGACGTGGCGGCTTCGACGGTGGACGAGGACGGGTGAAACTGGTCGGAGATTGAAGGCCTCGATTTTCTCTTCGATACGTGCCAAAGTTTGCTAAATTCCGTCGAGAAACGAGTGAGATACTGGAGTTTGAAAATTTGATGCTCTATGGGTTCGGCGACTGTGTTTGAACGAAGAGGAAGAAGGAGTATACGTACTGTATACGTGCGTATTTATACTATAATACTAGGTTTTTCTAATGATTATTTTATTTAATTAATTAATTAATTCTAGAAAATACAGTTTTCACATACGACCTCCGATTCGCGCTCAACGACTGTCGAACTTAATGTTTTGACGTCTTCTGAACGCGATGGCGCTGTCCCCATGGTCTAATTCTGAAGTTACAGTATGGTTTTCTTTTATTTTCAAATAAATCCTTTATTTTAAATTCAAACGTAAATATAATTTTGCCGGGGCCACATACGAAGTCAGAAAAATTCGGAAAAATTATTTTTGGCTTTCTTATGCCGATACGATCACAACAAAATTCGTTTCGTTCAATTCTGAGACCGTTTGAATTTTTAATGAATTTTTAAAGTCAAAAATTTGCCCGTTTATGCTGAAAAATCAATTATAATTATATATTAATTCTAAAAATTACCAAAAAATCATTTTTAGCTTTGTTTTGATGATACGAACCCAACAAAATTTATTTCGTTCGATTCTGAGACTTTTTGAAAAATGGCTATTTTCAAGGCGAATATTTTTAATATTAAAAATACATTTTTAAACAAATAATTTCCGAAACTCGAAACATATAAGTGTTTACTGTTTTTCAATGCAGAAACGTCATTCTGAAACCAATGGAAGTGGTTTCGAGCTCAAATTCCTACATATGTGAAAAGTAGCATTTTTGTCCTATGCAAATTACCCACCGACCTTTCTAAAAAATGAATTAGCCATAACTTTTGATTTCCACTATGAAATTTCGATTTTTCGGATTCGTTGGAAAGATATTTTTAAATAGATTCTAATGTTTTTGGTTTTACTACAATTCGTTTTATTTTGAATCCTGTATGGTTAGTCAAAGTTCAAGTTTGACTTTTCAAACTACCGTGCCATTTCTAGCTCTTTTTATATTTAAAATTAATTTATTCATTCTAACTTCGATTAAAATAAATCAATCATTTAAAATACTTTAAATTCATTAAAATTAAAATTTTAAATTGGCCCCAAAAATCCTGGGTCGTTACAACAGACTTAAGACCCCACATATGCTTGTCAAAGTCAGATAGGAGCACGATGAACCTATCACCTGCTGCATCCAATTAGTTGCAATAACTATAAAGTCATTGGCTCCTTGAGGTCTGGAGGGGTCATGTCTGATCTGTCGCATCGTCCTTGGTTTGGGATTCTACCATTATTTTTCCAAATGCTGGGCGTTCTATATTTTTTTAAGTTTAAGTTTTACTATGCCTTTATTTTTTGGTTTACGATTTAGGATTTGTAGTATGATCTTTGAGATTCGTACGAGGAGATTATATCAAATTGCTTACGCATTTTAGAGCCCATTTTTTGGGACTTCCATTTATGTTTTCATGAATTTTTCTTGGTTTACCGGTAAATTTATGTGTCCTACAACTAAATGTTCATTAATTAATTATTATAATTGTTGGCATGGGAAACTGGTCTCTTTATAGCCAAAATTAGATATGTAGGTTATGTAATTAATCCAGACATAGAGTGCAGAAAAGTAAATAACACCAAGAGTTATAGTGGTTTAGCAATTTGTGCATACGTCCACTCCGAGGAAACTTGTATATTATGATATATACATACAAGTATAATTCAAGTCCAATCCTTCTGTTTACAAAGTTATGTAAGTAGCAATAGCAAAGTCAAAGCTAGTATATTACCCATCCTATAATCCAAATGTCCAAGAGGAAGAGGCTGTGTCCAAAAGTATGCTCCAATGGCCAATAAAGTCCAAAAGATTCCAAGAATGATGCTCAAATGCCAAGTGTTTTCTCATGAGTCCAAAGAAGTGTCCAAAGAGGAAGAAGCCGTGATTGAAGCCATTAAAAGCTCCAAAACCAAGAATCTCGTATCTCGTGAACTCAACCAGGTGAGGGGGTATATATAGGCATGAGGATATGGGATTTGTATCGCCAAAATTCGTATCTCGAGATCGGTACCAATCCATGGATCGATACCGAACCCGAGACTTAGCCAAAATTGTGCTTCGTTTTTGGAAGCACAGATCCATCTCGCTATGCCACATTTCATATTCCCATTCATGGGATATGAAATAAAAACAATATTGATCCAAAGAAGATAGCCAACCCTGAAAGTTGCCAAGTCCATTTCGTATCCCATGATATGAAATGTAAAAGTCCATCCCTGAAGAAGAAGAAAGAACACCGATCCCTGAATTCAACTTCGGGGACACAAAATTGATCCAAAGCCTTAGAATAAATTTCCACCATCCAGAAGCAATCACGGAGATACGAAATCCACTGTGAGCTAAGAATACGGATCCTAGGATCGGCTCTACCATTACCAATCCCGGGATATTTAACCAAAATCCATGTATTTTGAGAGTTTCGCGACTTCGACCAAATTGCTCCAAATTTTTCTGAGTTCATACTTGAGTCTGAAGTACTTTGATATCCAAATATCGACATGTAATTGCCTTTTAAAAAGGAGAGTAAACACTTGCCTCCCAAAACATGTCTTCCTACAGAAGACATGTTCTGAATAAACTAAAAAACTAAGAATCCCGAAGCCACAATTTGAGGGAAGTCCGAATAGAATTCCAATAGCCGAAAACCTTAAACCCAGAAGCGACGAACGCACCAGATTGTATTAATCAAAAATTAGAATCCAGAAATCTCACGATTACTTTAGATCGTGTTATAGGAAAAAGTCAATACAGAATATTCGATAACTGAAAGACCATAATAATTAAGAAATCCGGGAAATAGAAGAAAATCCAAAATCTAGAAAACCAAAGCTGGTATAGTCCATACCGTAAAAACCAAATGAATTTCTTTTCCAACTCCTAACAAAATGACCCATAACCAATCGATCTTAATCCATACTCAAGCCTTGAGCGAATGATCTTACCAAGTCCTAACAGTGCCATTCGATGTTATCCTGGAAATTGATGAGTTTCCTGCCAAGTCTTGACAAAACAACATGGAACCAAATGTGCAAAGTCCTTACCCATCACTAAACAAGGCAGCCTTGCCAAGTCCTTACAAGACAGCTCGTCCCTTCCTAACCAAAGTCCTAACTTAGGGACCAGATTTTTATACTTAGCGAGCATAGTCCTTACTTCGCCAAGTCCTTAAAGTTTTCAGTTCCAATTCCAGATATCATACTTTACAAGCAAAGTCCTTACGAGCAAAGTAATTTTATTAAAGTTTAAGAAAAGTTCTAAGTTTTTAATAAAGCCAAAAGAAAACCTAATGGTTTATCGTTAGGTACAGAGCATGCCTAGGGGCTAAGTTCTAACTGGATACCTAGGTAGATTGACTTAGCCGTTTCAATTTCAAGTTCATTAAGTTTTGTTAAGCATGAAGGGGATGGTTTATCGTCGGGAACAGAGCATGCCTAGGGATTAAGTCCTAATCCTGTACATGGGAAGACCGACTTAGTCCTCCTAAACCAGAAAACCAAGGAATTTTATTGGCTATAAGGAGGATGATTTATAGTCGAGTATAGAGTACGCCTAAGGAGTAAGACATATTCTCGTACATGGGAAGACCGACTTATCCATCCAAAGATAGATAATCGATGATACAACATATAGAAGGCCGAAGCCCATAAACAAAGCTCGAAGGCCGAAAGCCAAAATCCATAATAGCCAGATAATGAAAATCCAAAAGCCAGAAGACCAGAATTCCAAAATCCTAAAGTCGGAAAACCAAAATCCAAAGTGCAAAAGCCCCAAAACCAAAGAGCCAGAAAGCCAGATTCCAAATGACCAAAAACCTAATTCTAGAGAAGTCCAAATCAATCGATGATGAATCCACCCGAGCCACATCCTGACTCGTTCCTATTTCGAGCCGAAACAGGCAACTGAGCATGTTCTGGTACTATAGCCCGATTCCTAACATGCTGCGCCATCTCTTCATGTCTGACACATTCCTTTACCATACCCGAATATGCCTGCAGTCGTTTGTGTTATGACCATCGAGCTCATGAAACAAACAATGTTTACCAGAAACCCTCTCCCTCTGAGTTGGCTCCCTCACGGGAGGGTTTTTAAATGGAGAGACGGGGTGAACCTCCAAATAAATCTCCTCTAGAGGACGACTAAGTTCTGCATAAGACGGGAATTTTGGTTCCTTCCACCAATAAATATTCCAATCATTCCGAGATGGGAATTTCCCTTTGCCTTTATCCTTGCTAGAGTTGGATGATCCTTCACCCTTAACCATGCTAACCTTGAGAAATTGTTTATCGGTTCCCGCGCTATCTTACCGTAGAAATTTGTCTGCTTCAAAGTAAAACTCTCCTAGGTCCCATGGTGGATCCTGTTGCAGCGAGATCTTGAAGTTTGTCTTATCCAAAACACCAGAAATAACAACCATAAGAACCATGGATGGATCCGGCCAATCGTTCAACGCTACTGCCACGATAATTATTTCCAAGATTTCCCACAAAGTCTCACTAGAGCTTTGCTTAATCGTTGTCAGAGTCATCTCGTTCTTGGGTCGAGAATATGAACCCTGTATTGTTCGATGAACTGTTTGATGAACTTTTCAACCTAAACATTCCAATTTCCAATGCTCTTAGACTCCAACAGCTGAAACCACATAGTAGCAATATCCGTAAGGTAACGTGAGAGGCACTTTACTATAACATTATCCAACATCGAAAGAACTTCCATGTGGCACATGAAATGTGTCAAGTGAACGATATGATCCTTTCTGCCATCAAAAACCTCTAATACCGGCAGTTTGAAATCAGGTGAGTGCAGAGAATTCCTTATAGCCTGAGTGCATGAGCTACGAGTGACACAACCAAAATCTGAATGAGACGCTCTGCCATGAGCAGATAGTCAAATTGTTGGGAAATGCAAATTAAGGATCTTAAGGCGGACTTAACACTAGAGGGGGTGGGGTGAATAGTGTTTAGTGGAATTTTATAATTGTTTTGAAATCATTTTGAATTAGTCAGAAATAGATGCAAATCACACACACACACACATATATTTATTATTATATATAACAATCACAAAATCAAACACAGATGCATAATAAAAAGTAAAAGTAGTAAAGGAAAGAATATACCATGATTTTTATGCTGGTTCGGAGTTATCCTACATCCAGTCCTACAAAAGTCTGGGTTGATGCAGATTTCTTTTCGATATAATCTTCAAATTACAATCCTCGATTTCATAGGCCATAAGGTACACCCCACCTGTTTCTAGAGCACAGTTAGACTCAATTGGTTTCAGGATATAATCAAACCCAGCTAATTTGAATGAGTTACAACCATATCTTTTCAATATCTGTTTTAGAAGAAAGACTTGATAGAACTTTGATCTTGCGATCTTTGATTATAAAACTCTTAACCGTGAATAGTACTTGAAACTTTGACAGAGAATGATACAGAATCAAACTAGAATTGAGTTGGTTTAATTCTCTTTGAATTTTGGTAGAGTTTGATTATATAAACTTGAAAATTTTAGAGTAAAAATGGAGAGGAGAAAAGAGAGAAGAAGATAAATGAAGTTAGTTATAAAATTTTGAATTTAGAAGCTTATTTATAGTGGTTTAACAGTTATCTCCTATTAGAAAAGGATAGACACATCTTTTGAATTTTGAATTTGAAAATTAACGGTTACCATGTCAACGTGCCTTACGGAAATTTTGAAAACAATGTGAATGATGTTGAAATAAATCAAGGTAATTCTGGAGTTTAAACATACCATTGTTCTGTATAATAGAATAGTATAATAGGGTATAAATATAATTTCAAAATATATAATTATAATATATAAATAATTATTTAAAACTTATATATATATCTATAAATATAACTGTTATAAGTTAAAACTAAATATACATAAAACTATAACTATGAATATAAGGAAATTGAAATTTAAGCAATATATATTAAAACCAAAATATAAGTAAATATTTGAATTAGTTAAAAACTAAAATAAGCGATCAACTCTAAAATATTCAAATTAAGGGTCAGATTTAAAATCCAATAAAATTAAAAGATATATGTATTTTAAATATAAAATAATTTTGAAATCAATTTGAAAATAAGAGATAAGAAGATTCAAAATTATAGGAGATTTGAAAATAGAAATTCCGTGCTATTTCAGAGTTTTAACAAAAATTCTGGACTCTATAACTTATCCTATTTTCCTGAACTCTTGTTACTCATGAGTCTTCAATATTGAAAACTTCTTCTTTGAAATCTTTAATCTTGCATCTTTAAAACTGTACAGTCTTCAAATCGATACCTGTATATAATTCCTTCACACACACACACATATATTTATATATTTCTATACAATAGTTTTGGTATATATTTTATAACAATAATAGTTAAAACAAGGTTGTTGTCATCAAAATCATCATCACCATCATCTTAATCCCTAACAATCTCTCCCTTTTTGATAATGCTAACTTTTGTTTATCAAATATATATACCTGATGCATTAATTCACTCCCTTATACTCTAATAACTTCTTCCGAAACTACTAACTCCCCCTTAGTTTAAACCTAAATACCCTTACACTAACTTAATTTTATAATTCTCCCCTTTTGTCATCAACAAAAATCATGTACACATAAATAATCTTGGGTAGTACCCCTTAAATTAGGACTTATTCTAGACTAAGAAATAGTTCTAATATATAATACTCCCTTAAAACTATGACATAAATTGATAGAATTAATATAAGACAAGCAATATTAAAAATAGATTAATGACCAAGTCAATATTTAAGCAATCCAATCCAACCTATCAATTCAGATTATCTTGAATCTTGCTATTACGAACCATAAGTTAATTCAAATTCAAATTTAAATCTCCAAACAAAGCACACCAAATTTAAATATAAATTCATACGTTTCTTGGAACTTTTACCCATCCTTCTTTCCTGAAGATCGAACCAGCCTTTAAAGATCCCATTCTTCATTTTCCTTGATAAAAGTTCCTTTTAATTGGTTATTTTCTGCTTCTTTGTCAAGTGCAGAGATCATCCAACACATGTTATTGAAATGCCTCTCTTGATTCTTAATCATCTGCATTTGACTCAAAAGTGACGCTAATTTTGAAGGATAATAGAGAGAATATTCTTGAGTGAATTAAGAGTTTCTTCAAAATTCTCACTTAAATTATGAATTAGAGAAGACACGGAATGATAAAATTGAAAATATAATGAATGGATATTAAGGAGGAATGAAAATAAAAGTTTTTCCAAAAGAAATAGGTATTTATAGGCTATGGAATTCGTTTAAAATGAATAAACACAAGTTGGTTAAGTCAGTTTTTAAATTCAAATAATTTTGAAAAATTGGCAGTTATATGTCAACATGTGGGGTAGTCCACGTTGATATGTCTTCAACAGTTTTTGAATTTCGAAATTTTTTTGAGTATTGTTTAATTTTGGTATATACTTATTTTTAATGCCTAATTGATCATTTCAAAGATGTTTTAGAGGTAATAAACAAAAATATAAGAACCTCATTGATAATTTTAAAAACATAAAGATGATACATAACAAGAAATGGAAATACGATAATGAAATAGAAATTACTTCAATAAGGAAATACAACTAGAATTCAGAGGAGGGCGATGAAGATGAAAAACTTGTGAATCACTTTCCCGAAGAACTTATTCATCTTTGATGAGATCTTTTCCATTTTTTTACTAAACGATCTCTTTCAATTCTTTTGATTTTCCACTTTTATCTTTTGATTCTTAAGGAGGAATTTATTGGATGGATCAAAGGTACTAATGGGATATTCTATGCTATCCAAGGTAGTATTTTCATCTTCTTCCTCTTCGTCAATCTTAATTCCTTCTTCTTCTTCTTCTTCTTCTTCTTGAGCCATCCTTTCCTCTTTTTTTGCAAGTGTTTCATATGATTGAAACAATAATGGAATCTTCATATGATAAAGCGTATTTTCACTATTGCGAAATCTTTGGCTCGAAATTCATCCAAAATAACTTGATCCCAATTGTAGTCATAACCTCCAAAAATAGAAAAAAGAACTTTGCAAACTCATTATATGGTTATTGCAATTTCCCAAGTGAGGTGTGATAGTAGGTTGAAGAAGTAGATTAACAATCCTTGCTTTTGGTCGAAAATAATGACTTTTGAATTAAATGTGTTCATCATTCTCAAAAATATGGTGAAAGGTCTCATGGTCGTGTTAGTTAATTTTGAAATTCGAGAGATCTAATCTCGTGCTCTTATAACCTAAAATATTTCCTAGCACTTCACAATCTAAAACAATTTGAGTGCCTCTTACACTACTCCAAAATTCATTTTCATTTCCTTCGTAAAAGCCTTGATTCAAATTAGCATAAAGCAATTTGATAATATTATGATAGCAAATATAATCATTTTCTTGAGAATCAATCAAACTAAGAACACCATTTTGATTAAAGAGAGTTTCAAGTTCATAAGATCAAAAATCATTGAAAATAGCAAATTTTATCGTATCGATTTTACCAAAGTTTACGTTGTTGATGTAATCTTTGATAGCTTCTGGATTGTTGAAAAGGAAGCCTTTGGTGGCTTTGGACAGACTCATAGTGCTTGGAGTGCTTGAGGAAGCCATTAGAGAGTTTGTGTGAAGAGTAGAGAATAATGAAGATAAATTTGAATTTTGAAATAAAGGTGGAAAGAGAATATAAGAATAGATAGATAAATAGAGAATCTAAGGCATGTTCTCAAGTAAAAGGACATCTTTTCAGTACATTGGAGTTGGTGAAAAGGTAGAGGGAATTTCAAAAGCTTGATTTCAAACTTTGAATTTAAAATTTTCAAAAAGCATGTCGACATGTAGGGTAGGGCATGTCGACATGTCTTCTATATTTTCAAAAGACATGTGTATTTTCATTTTTAGTTGTTTATATATATTTAAATCTTTTATATTCTTATTTGTATAATCCTTGTGATACTTTTTTAATATAATAATGTTTTTATAGTAATATTTTATTAAAATAATATTATTTTAAAATTTAAAATTCAAATTTAAAATATTGAATTTGAATTTAAATTCAAGAAATTTCAAACAAGTAAGCAAAACAAAAAACCATTCATGCAATCAACTTCAATCAAATTAATATAAATGAGACCTGTTTTTAGATCCAATTTCCAGCACCTTCTGAATAGTGAATAGCCGTGAAGCATATATTTGATTTTTTTTGTTTTTTGTTCTTCTTCACTGGAGGATGAATCGGAATCACCTAGTGTGGCAGCATAAGCCCTTTTTCTTTGCTTTAATAAATTATTATTTGAAGGATGAATTTGTTTTTCTAGATATGGAAATCTCTTTTCAAGTGCCCTCATTCATCACAGTTAAAGCATCTGATGCTGTTTGGGATCTCATTATTTTTTGTAGGATTTTATGATCATTCCTTCTAAAATTATTCATCTTTCTGTATTTGTGAAATTTTCTAAAATTCCTTGTCATCAATGCAATCTCTTCATCATTATCATTGTTTGAGTTTGAATCTTCGGTTATGGCATTCAATGCTATTATTTTCTTTTCTACTGATTTATTTTCTCTCCTTTCTTGCAGCTATACTTCAAATGATATTAAACTTTCAATTAACTCTTCAATTTTCATAGCACTGATATCATTGGCCTCTGCAATTGCTATATTCTTTTGATCCCATTCCAGAGTTACTGAATTCAAATTTCTGACTTGGTCTTCCTTAGAATACATTTTCCCAAGGTCATTAGTTAATGTATGATTTCTTGGAACTTGTAATACATATCAGAGATAGACTCATTTGTATTCATTTTAAATAATAGAAACTGATTAGTTAAAATAGATATCTTGATCTGTTTAACTTTGCTTGTTCTTTCATGAGTCACTTGCAAAGTTTTCTAGATTTCATATGCTGATTTACATATAGACAACCTATTAAATTCATTTCTATCAAGTGAACAAAATAAAATATTCAGAATTATTTTGTGCAGTAGCCTTTTGCTCAACTGCTCATTATGCAAAATTAGTTATGGGTTCAACATACTCTGTTTGAGTGATATTCTAAGTGTCTAATCCTATTGATTGTAAATAATTTTTCATTCTAAAAGCCCAATATGCTTAGTTACTACCAATAAACAGTGGTGGTTTTACAGTGGACTGGCACTCTACAAAAGAACTACGATTTGTAGTGTTGACATTACCAGTGTTGGTTTCCATTTAAAAGTATTCAAAAATTGAATTATGATAACTTTGAAAACCAATGCTCTGATACCAATAGTTAAATAATGCGGATTAAGGATCTTAGGGCGAACCTAGCACTGAAGAGGGGGGAGGGGTGAAAAGTGTTTAGTGGAATTTTATAATTTTTATGAAATATTTTTGAATTAATCAGAAACAAATGCAAATCACATATATATAACAATCACATAATCAAACACAGATGCATAATAACAAGTAAAATCAGTAAAGGAAAGAACACACCAGGATTTTTATACCGGTTCAGAGTTACACTACATCCAATCCCACACAACTTTGGGTTGATGCATATTTCTTTTTAATGCAATCTTCAAAATAAAGTCCTCAATTTCACAGCCCATGAGATACACCCCACATGTTTCCAGAGTATAGTAAGACTTAATGGATTTCCGGGCTACAACCATACCTTTTCAATATCTGTTTTGGAAAATAGACTCGGTAGAACTTTGATCTTGCGATCTTTGATTACAAAACTGCTACAACTCTGAGTGGCATGTGAATCTTTAAGAGATGATGATAGAGAATCAAACTAGAATTGAATTGGTTTAACTCTCTTTCATTTTCGGCAGAGTTTGATTATATAAAATTAAAAATTTAAGAGTAAAAATGGAGAGGAGAAAAGAGAGAAGAAGATAAATTAAGTTAGTTATAAAATTTTGAATTTAAAAGCCTATTTATAGTGCTTCTACAGTCATATCCTATCAAGAAAGGATTTAAACCAATAGGCACAACTTTTGAAATTTGAAAATTAACGGTCACCATGTTGACATGAGGGGAAGTACATGTCGACATGCCTTAGGGAAACTTTGAAATTTGATTTTTTTAAAACAATGTAAATTACATTGAAATAAATCAAGGTAATTATGGAGCATAACATAATATTGTTCTGTATAATAAATTAGTATAATAGAGTACAAATATAATTTCAAAACATATAATTATAATATATAAAATGATTATTTAAAACTTATATAAATCTATAAATATAACTATTATAAAAAATGTTTTAAAACTAAAGATGTATAAAACTATAACTATGAATATAAAGAAATAGAAACTTAACTAATATACATTAAAATAAAAATATAATAAGTAAATATTTGAATTAGTTAAAACTAATATAATCAATCAAATCTAAAATATTCAAATTAAGAGTTAGATTTAAATCCAATAAAATTAAAAGATATGCATATTTTAAATAGGAAGTGATTTTGAAATCAATTTGAAAATAAGGGATAAGAATATTTAAAATGATAGGAGATTTGGAAATAAAAATTCAGTGCTATTTCAGAGTTTTAACAAAAATTCCAGTGTCTATAACTTACTCGTTTTTTTTGAAATCTTGCACTTTTGTTACTCGTGAGTCTTCAATCTTGAACTCTTCTTCTTTAAAATCTTTAATCTTGAATCTTTAAAATGTACGGTCTTCAAATCGTACCTATATATAATTTCTGCATATATATATATATATATATTTCTATACAATAGTGTTAGTATATACTTTATAGTATTAATAGTTAAACAAGGTTATTGTCATCAAAATTATTATCTCAATCTCTAACATGAATCACGTTCGCAACCCGATTATCATTTCCAAGAACTGCCTAAAATCTTCCAAACTAGTGTTGGTTCCCCTATTGTCCAATACAACCAGAGCCATCTGTTGATTTCCAACCTGAACATCCACCTTAACCCGAACTTGAGGAGCAGTCACGGGTGCAAACGTAACCTCCCGAGTCGTAGGAGTTCTTCCAGCATCTATAGGCTTGCGCATTGGCGCGTGAGTAACAGTTCTAACTCAGAATCCCATATCCTGACAACACAAAACATCACGAACCATACTTCCATTAGGATTGTGGGATATGCCCCTGGGCCGAGCCGAGTTGGCCTGTGGATGAGTTGGGGGAATTACCCCCACATCTGGTAAACTTTGAGCGCCTTGCGAACTCATTCCGACTTGAGTTCCTTGGTCTTTCAGGCTTCCAAATCCTTCCATCCTAGCCATAAAAGAATTCTTAGGCTCTTGTTGCCTTCTGAAGAGTTCTTGTCGTTCCAAGCGCAAAGTCAAATCCTTAGTCAAATCTTAAATCACAACATCCTTATCCTCTAGAGTCAGATAGTTCGAGGGATTTCCAGAGAGGAGATCTCCTAAGTTTCCTCTATTCCTTCTCCTTCTGAGTGAGCCAAAATAATATATTTCTTTTTTTACCATCCGCGGAATTCTGAGAAATCCAAATCATTCGCAATCCAAAATTGTTCGATTTCCCCTACCTAGCGCACCAAAATGTTGCCATGGGAAATTGAATGCTTCACATGCTAACACCCGATGTGCGAGTTATGCAATAAATCTAGACGTAGAGTGTAGAAAAGTAAATAACACCAAGATTTATAGTGGTTTGGCAAATACTGCCTACGTCCACTCGGAGGTAAATTGTATATTATGCTATATAAGTACAAGTACAATCCAAGTCAATTCCTTTTGTTTACAAAGTTATGTAAGTGTAATGGAAAAATCCTTGCTCAAAGCTAGTACATTCTCCTTCCTACAGTCCAAATGTCCAAGAGGAAGAGGTTATGCCTAAAAGTATGCTTCAACGCCTAAGAAAGTCCAAAAGAGTCTAAAAATGATGCCCAAATGCCAAATGTTTGCTTACAAGCCCAAAGATGTGTCCAAAAAGGAAAAAGCCACAATGGAAGCCATTAAAAATGTCCAAAATCAAGAATCTCGTGTCCAGATAACGAGCAGCCAAATAGATCGCGAAATCAGCCAAGTGAGGGGGTATATATAGACATGGGGATACAGTGTTTGTATCCTTAAAATTTGTATCCTGGGATCGGTACCGAAATCAGGATTTAGCCAAAATTCGGCTTCGTTCTTGATCCATTTCGCCCCACATTTTGTATTCCTATTCCTGGGATACGAAATAAAACAATACGGGTCCGAAGAAGATAGCCAATCCTGAATGTTGCCAAGTCCATTTCGTATCCCATATTACGAAATGTAAAAGTTGATCCCTGAAGAAGAAGAAAGAACACCGATCCCTGAATTCAACTTCGAGGATAAGAAAATGATCCACTAATCCATATCCCTAGGATAATTTCCTCCATCTAGAAGTTATCTTGGGGATACGAAATCCCCTATGAACCAAGAATATCGACCTCGGGATCAGCCTACCAATACAAATCCTGGGATGTTTAGCCAAAATCCATGTTTTTTTTTGAGAGTTTCACGACTTCGACCAAATCGCTCCAAACTTTCCTGAGTTTGTACTTGTGTCCCGAGCACTCCGATAACCAAAATTTGATGTGTGACTACCTTGTAAAAAGGCAATTTAACAACAATGGTAAATGAAAATAATTGTTATAAACATTTTTATAACTGACTAAAAAAAGAGTTGTTGAAAATATGCATCTATTACAACTGATTAAAAAAAGAGTTATTAAAAACAATACTATTACAACTGACAAACAAATAAAGGTCGTAATAGGCATCTATTACAACTTTTAAAATAAAAGAGTTGTTAAAATCAGTTTTATTACAACTTGCTAAAGTAAATAGTTGTAAAATGTATACAACTAACTTGTTTGATAGTTGTAAAATTGCTGTTGTAATAGGGTAGTTTTTTTTTGTAATGGGATCCTCCGTTTTTCTTGTTAAAATGTAGATTGCTTGTCATCGGTGTAGGAACAGAGTTTGCTTGGTCCATTTTTGATTTGATAAGTATATCTGAGATATATTTTCTTTGACTCAAGTGTAGTCCATTGTTGGTTTTTCCTGTCTCTTCGATTCCAAGAAAATATGATAAGTCTCCCAAGTCTTTAATAGATAACTCGTTGTTTAGAAATTTTGTGATATTCCTTATTTCACTTTCACTGTAACTTATGATTATAAAATCAACAAAATAAATTAGTACACAAGTAACAGTGTTAGCGGTAAACTAAACAAACAGTAAGCTATCTAATTTGGTAAAATTATTGCCAATCTTAAATAGGGTTGATTATAATTTATCAAGCCGAACTCTGTATGCTTTCTTGAGTCCATATATTGCTTTGTTTAGTTTACAAACAAGCTCCGCTTATCCTTTTTTCTTAAATCCTTAAGGCTGCTCCATGTAGACCTCTTCCTGCAATACACCATTCAAAAATGTATTATTTAAATCTAGTTGTTTAATGTTCCAATTCTTATATAAAGCAATCGTTAGTACTATTTTAATGGATGACGGTTTCACAACATGTGAGATTGTTTAGTTGAAATCAATTCCATACTATAGTGAATACACCTTAGCCATTTGTCTTGTGTTATACTTAGTTATTGTACCTTCAACACTTCTTTTGATTATGTAAGTCCATTTGCAACCTATAATATTTTTATTTTTTAACAATAGGACTAAACACTAAGTTTTATTTCTTGGAAGAGCATCAAGATCTTCTGTCATAGTTGTCCGCTTATTATTAAGCATAGCTTGATGATAAGTGGATGGTTCATCCAAGTTTGATTCAATATAATAGGTTTTTAGTTTTAATATACCACTTTTTTCTCTAGTCATCATGTGATGCCTATTGAAATACCCTACAACCCTTAACCTCACCCATATGAGGATACGTTAAGGTTTATGACGTGCTTAGGTTTAAAGTAACAACATAAAGACTAAAATTTACAAGACAGAAATATAAAGCACAACGGAAATTTTAAAACATCATTTAATAATGCAAGTCAAATCACAGTACTTATTATATTTCATAAATACCAAATAGTCATCAACATAAAACCAAATACATTATCTTGTGGAAAACCATAATATCACAGTATGTAAGTAAAACCATCCCTCTCATATGTCAATAACGAGAAGTGAACCAATACATGAATCTGAAAAGAGTCTAAATCCAAGTTGAATAGAAAAGTCAAGAATCACTACTTAGACCCTCCACCCTGTGAATCTGGAGGGAGGAAGGAAGAGAGAAGGAGAAAAAAACTAGGTCAGACATACGTCTGTTGAGTTCTATCAATTTCTAGCATGAATATAAGATAAGGAAGCATTAAGCAGATGAACAGTTTTAAGAACATAAAGCATAAAAGCAGTAGGCAAAGTTAAGCATGAACAAAGATGGGTTTCTCATTCATATCCAAGAATTCTGCACCAAATTACCAAGATATCATAATTAGGTTTCACCTAATTTCTACCCGCTGATCAGCTCTTATAACCAAATGTGATAATCTATGCTAGCTATGGAACTTGGGGTTATCAATCCTGAACCCATCAACTAAAAGGACATAGCCATTAATCATGGGCGTTACGGCGACTTATTTTCCCCAATTGGCACAATGCACGCTCATAGTCCTATTAGAATGCACATGTACCCACCTCGTTGGACCTCTTACTATCCAACGCTGTAAAGCGTGCCTTCGCCTCTTCCTTGTGTGAGATCTCTATAGATGATAATAGAGGTACTGCCTGATACGGGTCCCCAACCAAATATGCAATTGACATAAGTCACCCTCTAGACTTGGTCCCCATTTATTATTCTATTAGGCCACTTAGTTCCCCCAATTAGCCCCTTGCTGCCAAAACGGACCTAAACTACAACCTTATCATTTTATCAGACCTCTTATTTTTCCCAATCAGCCCCACGCTGCCAGAATGGACCTACGAGCCACTTATTTTCCCTTATCAGCCCCACGCCGCGGAAAGGACTCCCACTACAATTTCATTATTTTATTAGACCTCTTATTTTCCCCAGTCATCCCCATGCAGCTGGAACGGACCTACTAGCCACTTATTTTCCCCAATCAGCCCCACGCTTCTAGAATGGACTCCACTAGCTTAGCTTATAAATTTTATTTTCAACTTAACTTAACATAATTTAAGTTTTTTATCAAGCCCCAATATAAGTTCATGTTATAATCCTAGGTTGTACTAAACATTAACTACAACAAGACAACTCTTTTACGATGGTTAATCCCCATAAATGGGTTTTGCAATGGGCATTGCACCCGTTGTAATAGGCCACACTAATAGGTCATTTTTTTACAATAGTCAATGCCCATTGTAAAAAGGTCATATAACAACATGCATTGACCGTTATAAAATTATCTTACTCTGACCGTTGCAATATAAATGCAAATTTTTAAAAAAATACAGCAACATCCACGGATTACATCCATACCAATAATAAATAATTTAATGAGTAATTAATATTATCATAAAACAACCAACATCACAAAAGGAAAAACTAAAAGCTAGAGTCATAAAATTTCAACATATTCCAAAAAGTTTGATAAGTTTACATTGGCATAGTTCTAACATACATATGACAAACTCCTAATAAGTATGTAAGTGAATAGTGTGAGAAATGGCAGCGGTTTTGTATGCTTATTGCTAGCACTACTAGTGTCATTGATATTTTGTTCTGCTAGTTAGGTGTAGGGTTGGCGAAATATGGCATTAATTGCCATTGGAGCCTACAACAAAAGAAACTAAGTTTATGTATAAAATTTTGTATAACAAATGGACTGGTAAGGTATTACAACTTAACTTGAAATTTTGTGATTCAACAACTAAAAATGCCTCCAAACATACTTATAACATGTTATTGGGACATATTTTAGAATTTAACATACTGTATTGGTGGCTAAAGATATAATAAGGTCCCATGATATGAGTCCCAGTAGATTTGCATATCCTAAAGAGACACGCGCATTAAATTATAATTGTAGCTTTATCTTGAATAAGGATCCATTTCTTGCATAAGGATGCCTATGTAATTTATAAATACCTATTTCTCTTAGTGTAGGTTAGACCATGGGTAAGTGATTAAAAAGTTTTTTTTCAAAATTCGATCCACAACTAGGTGTAATTCCGACTACACATATTTAACTGGCTTTAAAAATATTGAATCCTCAAGATCACCTAAGTGGATCGATGAGCCAAAATAAACATACAATGATTTATTCTCTAACGTACAGAGATGATGGTGAAAAATAAATTTTTGAAACGATTACCTGAGAAATGTTCAGTTATGGAAATCACATTGATCATATCTATGCAGGAAGAAATAGTATTTATTAAAACGTGGACAAAATGACCAATCAAACTTGCAGATCGAAAGGAGTTACAACAGTTTAAACTACATAGGAGAAGAAGTGAAGAAAAAGTTGGTTACTTAGTTTTAAATCAGAATTCATAATAAAAAGACATTGTGAAATCAGGTATATCAACCTTAACAAAACATCTGCTATCAGATGCATAAGCCATTAGGCAATGTACCGAGTATTCGTACAAGATATTAGAGTTACCTCTAAGCGACTCTCTATCATTGTATACTACTTTAAACAGACATAACGCAATCTATCTAATGGTACTAATCCCTTATGTCCTGCACACGAAAGCAAGCTCTCCAAGTGCTTGAGGTTTGAATAAGCTTGAGAGTAGTTGCCTAAATCAAATAGTTATGTATACCATAAATCTGTTTGAAAATAAAAATAAAATAAAAAATACTATCAGGAATATGCAATACTTACTGCCTCTACTTCAGCAACTACCAAAACTGCGACAACAACCAGTGAATGCCACAACGGTGTCAAAAATCTTAAAATCCTACGATTTGAATCTCGTTTTAAATCGAATCTCTCACTTTACGATCCGATTTATATTTCGATTCAAAACAAGCTAATACTACACATTAGAAATATCATGCAATTCAAATTAATATATTCAGTATACTTGTTAGGTCTACAATTCCAATTTTAATCATTTAAAAACAAATTAAATTGGAACAAGAGAGAAAACGATGTTCTAGATTTAGATGTAGAAGCTTAAACATCAAAATTAACTTCAAAGTGTGTGCAAACTTTGAAATGTATGTTTTTTGAATCCACGATTTACGATTTAAATCCCATTTTGATTCATAGTTTGAATTTTACGATTTACGATTTGAATCTCATTTTGCAAACATTGCCACAACCAAACCCAAATCCCAATACTTTACCAAATTCCCTCAAACTCCACAATTGCACATCATTATCTTGAACAGAAAAAGGCGTTAACCACCGTAACTTGAGTTCACCTTCGCAACCCTTTGACTTTCACCAATACTGCAATGTATCAACCTACCCTTCAACCAATTCCATTACTAGTAACCTGCACGTCAGCGAACCATCACCTGCTCTGAACCCGTCCAAATTGCAAACCCAATTTGAAGCCATCAACCTGCACCAATCGCAACCATCTCTACCGCTACTCCTTAAGCACCTACAGCGAGTCGTAAACTATCATCATTCTCAAACATAAAACCATTACCTAAATATATTGAACCATTGATAAAACTATGCAACCTCTTCCTCAAATCGCGCTTCAACCATCACCGATTCTAGCCACAACCCATGATATTTCCCTTCCTCCAAACCAGATCGAACTCTGATTCGCACATCCTCAACCCACGACCTTAGTTCGCGAACCCTCAATTCACCACTCCAAATAATCCCCACCGCAATTAAATTTGCGAATTGAAATTTGATGGACAAAAAATATTCGGCATGGCAGTTGAAATAGTTTGTAGATTTAGGGTTAGGAAAATTGTAACTTTTAGTTTCGGAAGTTGTGGTGGGCTTTGAAATTTTAGGTATCGCAATCTCTTAATAATGTGTTAATTATCTTGCTAATAACGTGTTAATTATCTTACATCAATATTAATAAAAGTAATTTACTGATTATAAATGCTAAATTATTATTTAAGAATCATTGTATATTTGTATGACTGGGTCTGGAAAAGGGTGCGTAAAAATGAATATAGTGACAAATCACCGATTTTTTTTAATATTTCATCATAAATCATAAATTATAATTAAATTATAATTATAAAACTTAAACCTTTGTTATACATTATTATTTATTAACAATCATCAACTATAAATTATACTATATCAATAATTATTAATTATAAAATATAGAATACTAAATATTAAATGTAATTTACTAATTATTAATAATTAACCATAATTTTTTTATTAAATTAAAAAAATTAGTGATTGTTGTTAACAATTAATAATCATGAATTATTTACCAATAATCATTAATTATTATAAATTTCAAATAATGGTTTATATAAGTTGACATTTATAATTATTGATTGACACTTTCTATAATAGGCATTATGAGCACTGTAAAATTGGTACCACTTACAACAGACATTTTGTGACCGTTGTAGAATTGGCATCAATTACAACAGGAATTTTTTAAACGTTGTAACATTGGCATTTATTACAACGGGTATGTAAAGACCGTTGTAATAGCATTCTATTACAAGAGGCAGTCATTTCCCCTTGTAAAAAGAGCGTTGTATAAGACGTCTATTACAACGGTTCTGAAATGCCCGTTGTAATATCCTCCTATTACAAAGGGAGGCCAATGCCCGTTATAAAAATGATGTTGCAATAGGGTAATTTTATTGTAGTATTGCTAATAATGTTTATCTTTTATACAACCCAACCCCACGTTACTTAGCGTCCAACTAAGTTAATCATATTCCAGTTTACATGTTTGCATGTTCTCCAATTACATGTTAAGCTTTATCCCAATACTGATAATAATACCTAATCAGTTCTAATATGACCAATTATCCCTTTTTATTTAATTCAACATTATTTAAATTCTAATGCAAAGTTAACGACAATAGACCTAGGCTCAACGCTAAAAGAAAAAGGGAAATAGTCTATGCTACTCGCCATGCCTAGACTCAAAAATAAACAAAACAAATAAAATAGGGCATAAGTATAAATGTAAATAAACCATAACAGAGAAGGGGATATAAGAAGTAGAAATACTTATAAGCAGTAAATAACTGAAAAGAAATAGGCATAGACGGTAAATAAATTACAGTAACTTTACAGAAAAACTAAACATATAAATACCGTAAATAACTGTAAACATTAAACTTGCAAACTTAAAACTGTTTAACTGTCTAGGTTTCCTATATAAATTGCTAATCTAGAAATCACATAAAAACTCACAGATCTGACAAAAAGAGCTTCCTTTATGGCCTTTCTCCATTCTAGCGGAACCTCATTTATAGAAACAAATATTTAAGAGTATAGAACTTCTTTACCCCCGTAAAAAGATTAATTATTTAGCCCTTGTTAATTTTGAGGATAGGCTTGGGGAAGAAGAAGAAGAAGAGAAAGAATGGATGAGATGAAATGAGAGAGGCTCTGCTAGTCTATTTATAGAGTTTACCGGGTGTCCTCGGTTGTCCAAATTTAAGATTAAATCTGGGCCACCCATGTCACTGGACCAATCATAAAGCACCACGTCGGCCATTGGTTCAAAATAAATCAATAAAACAAAGACACATCATCAAAAATAATGTGTTGAAGTAATAAAACATTGTTTTCATTCATGCCAGGCAAGGCGCGCGCCTTTGCTTGCCTGAGTCGACCCATGCCCGCCTTTAGTCGACATTAAGTCGACCCAATTATGCTTAGGTCAACACAAGGTCGACCCAAGGTGCGACTCAGTCGTCCCAGCTACTTAACTTATTATTATATTTTCTGATTTTTGGGTTAAACATCTTTTATTCATAACTAATTCATTTTAACTTCGATTTCAACAAACCAATTGTCCATCTTAATTAGAAAATTACAGTGGATTCAATGGTGCTAGTCCCATTGTCTAATTCTGAATTTTATTCTCATTAACATTTAATTTATTTCCCTTTACCATTTAATAGTTGTTTAATCAAATTCGAGGTGTTACATTCTCCATTCCTTAAAGGATTTTGTCCTCGAAATCTCCGAGGCTAGAAGAATGATATAAATATTATCAACCATTATTTACACCCATGTACTTTACCATCAACCACTGACATCTATTGCCCTTAGAATTTCTAATTCTTTTCATGAACATATGCGAAAGGTGTAGTGTATATGTCCCTAAATAACACAAAAATCAGGCGGTTTATTGATTCAGTTGACCCCCTTAATGCAATTTTCATGTTTGTGCCATGCATCCAAAGGGATCCTAATAATACATTTAATTCTACGTGCGTGCAACAACCATTTACCAAAATGAAACATCCAAGTGATGATTCAACCATTCCAATACATATTTAAAATAAATTAAAAATGCACACACATTTGTATGCAGTTATGTAACTATCCTAGTTTGTCGATGTCTAAGTAGTGCGTAGTGAGTGTGTATGCATCCACGTGAACCCATTCAATTATAACATGTTCTGTTAACATGTTTTAAACCATTTCCTCCCATCCTTAGGCTTTTACCTAAGATTTGTAATTCAAACCATAGGAAAAATATATTCAAATTCAAAGCTTAGGAAAGGATTAAGAGCGTACTATCGAGGAGAAACGGAAAAGAAGCATGAATCCTATCCTCTAGTTCCCAAGTCGCGTCATTGCTATCCTCCCCTCGCTGAATCTTAAGTAGCTTGATCTCTTTATTATGCAACTTCTTCACCTTTGATCCTAGTATCTGTGTAGGAACTCGCCTGACCGATGCCTCCCTCTCTGCCTCAATCTCATATTGAGTATTCGGCTCCACTACTACCGCGAAATCATGTAAGAACTTCCGCAAATGTGAAACATGGAATACATCATGAACTCTTGCCAATCTCTCTGGTAATCTAACCCAGTAGGCCATCTGACCTATCCTCTCTACTATAGGGAATGACCCTACAAACCTCGGCACTAATTTTCCCAATAAGCCAAACCGAACAACGCTCTTCAAAGGTGACACCTTAATGAAAACCAAGTCTCCTACATCAAACTCTAGGTATGTCCTCCGCTGATCTGCATACGGCTTTTGTCTGTCCTGAGCTGCTTTCATCCACCTCTGAATCAAATCTATCTTCTTTAAGGTTTACCTAACCATCTCAGGTCCAAGTAGTAGTCTATCTATGGACTCCCACCAATAAGTGGGTGAACTGCAGGGTCTCCCGTACTATGCCTCAAAGGGAGCCATTGTAACACCCCATAATTTTATAACATTAAAATTCACAAATTAAAGTATACTTAATTTTTAGAAAAGAATTAAGTGAAATGGGTTGCGCAGAGAAATATATATATATATATTGATATATATATATATATATATAACTTAAAAATTAAATAAATAAATATGCGAAAAAGTTCAAAACAGCGAATTGGGAGGGGGAATAACCGAACCGGCCCATTTTTGAGGTCGACCCGAGCCTTGCTGGGTCGATTAGGGGTTAATCCAGGGTATTTGGCTGTCAACCCGTAGGCCGATTCGCTTAAATGCAGATTTTGCTTTTGACGCTCAAATGCAGATTTTGCTTTTGATTGGTTCTCATGGTTCAGGGTTAATCTAATGGTCCTAAATAACTTCCTACACCTGTAAATACATCCTAATGCTAACCCTAAACCTAATTAAAATAGAATAGTTACCGTCATACCATCGCCATGGAAATCAATGGAGCCGCCGCCAACTAAGAAATAAGAAAAGCAAGTTCAATTCTAATTCTCTCAACCCTAAAGCAAAGCAAAACTCTCTCTTTTCTTCTCTAAATTGTGAGTATGATGATCTTAACAAGATTATTATCATTTTAATTTGGTTGAGTTATGAATGGATTATGAGTAGATGATGTGAATTATCATATATGTTGTTGTAAACCCCTTTTTGCTATCATGTATATTGTAAATCCAATGTTATGTGATGATGATATCTTACATGTTGTAAATCATGCTATGGTGATGTTATGTATGTTGAAAGTTTCTATGCTAAGTTGTGATGAATCATACATGTTAAAAAGGCCATGATGTTACCATCTATGCTAGTTAGTTCATATTAATTAAATCATCATGTTTGGGTTATGTTGATCTATATGACAAGTCACATATGCAAGTTAGATTGATTAGAAAAGTTATGAACAAATACCAAGACATCTATTATGACATCTAGAATTATGCTATGACATATGTGATATCCTATGCTAGTTCACACCATCATTATGTTGCCTAAAAACCCCATATGCAAGTTTATGTATAGATTTGGGCTATGATCATATCATATAAATTGAGACATTTAACAAGTTGACACCTTTTGATCCTTAACATGTGTAGTTTATGCAAGTTTCACCCCTATTATGATTAGATTTATTTTAATTGTCTATATGTTGTGATAATTTATCTTTGTGCTAGGTGTTAGACTATACAAGTCTAGCCTATATTATGCGTTGAATAAGCGAAAGTATAAATGTGGGGTAGGGGTAATATTAAGGATTTAATATTAAAAAGTTGGGGTGCAATTGATATGATTTTGCATGCCATAAGTGGATGGCCATAATTGAGTCAATTATGGACATCATTAAAAGTTGACATAATTAATAATTTGAATAGGGAATTATTAAAACTGGGGTAAAAGATTTTAAGTGTTAATCAATGCTTAGGACACGAGGTTGGACTCGTTTGTGACGTAAACCTGCCCGGACCCGCCCGACAAATCCAGTGGTCACAAATGTCAGCCCAATGTGAGAGGTCCTAGGCCTAAACTAAAGCATAACGGTTGTAAAGACACGAGGTTAGACTCTTTTATGGTGTAAGAATGCCCGGACCCGCCCGGCAAATCCAGCTGCCATAAATGCCAGTCTAATGTGAGAGGTCTTTATGAGGTTATGGCCTGAATGAATTAAGAAATACTTAACCAGATAAACATGTAAGGTGGGACATGGGGGTTAAGTAGGTGCCTTGGGTGGCATGAGGAATCTAGGGGGTGCCCTTAGTGGCATGTGAAATACGATTAGTAAGACTTAACCAAACACACATGTAAATGAACATGACTAAGAGGGTTAAGTGGGATATACCAGTGACAAGCTTAGGTGGGTAGCTTGTGGGGGCCCATTTCGACCAGTATCCCAAACGTATCTTTGTGGGATCGACCCAAGTCGAGGACGGGACACGCATGCTGGGTTCGACTGTAAGAGGCCAAAACGGGGAGCGGTGGCAACGCAAGTCCAACGGGTTTCGTATGCGTGTGTGGACCCGGGCTGGTAGGTAAGACGTTGTTGCATCATGTAGGTATAAGCCGTGCATTCTCAAGTTGTATCGGGTTGCCACTTTAGGGGAGTGATACACCCCACTGTGGGGCCAACACGGGTATCTACGAGTAGGGAGCCGATCGAAAGTGGGTAGTGGGGTACACCTAGTGGAGATAGGGGCAGACGACACCTATGTAGTCAGCTAGGGGTACGTAAGGCTATTTATAAAGTTTCTGTGTGAAGCAAGTGGGATCAAACAATAGGGTGACTGGTGTGGTGCAATGTAGTAATGTGCGGTGCAGTGTAGTAATCATTCGTTAGTAATTAGGTGTGCCTTTACCGTTATCTTTAACGTTATCTTAAACGCTATCTTTATCTTCCTAAGAGTTCATAGACATTTACTTGTCTTCCAGCTTATGCCTTAGTCTAGTTATTTTGATAATAGTATTGTTAGAATTATCATACTCGCCAGACTTTATGACTGACCCCCTCTATTTCTATCCTTTTTCCCCCTCTAGGTCCTCAGGTTGGGCCCAGCTCTAGTGGAGTTTGATTGAATTGCTTCATCTCTCTTTGGAAAGCTTGGACCGTTGAAGTAAAGTCCAGCTTGTTATCTTTTTAATGGCTATTTATGTAATGGGATTATGTATTTTGTTTTTATGAAGATGGATATTGTACTTGGTTATGATCTATGGTTTTATGATGTAACAAACATGTTTAATTTCCGCTGCAATAAAATGAAATTTTAGATTTCCAAGTACTATTTATTATCTGTCTTGTTGTAATTTTTCTGTTCTATATTCACTTATAACCTCCATGGAAGTTAATGCATTCCCTTTTTGAGTGACATTAATGGACGTGGGGTGTTACACGTGGTATCAGAGCTTAAGGTTACCAGAACAGATAAAAATACTTTAGAAAAATAGTTATTTTTGGAAGAAGTGTTTTCAAAAACATGTTTTAATGAGAAATTTAAAGAGAAATGTTTTTAAGAAAAACATAATCCCCAATAGCCACATATCTTTATCTTTCGAATTCTCCATTTTGAATCTTTCCTTTTTCGTTTCAGCATGGCTGAAGACCTTAATCTACCCGATGGTGTAACGATACCAGGATGGTATAGGAGGCTATTGGAGGCTAGGGTCGCTGCATGTCCAGCCAATGTTCCTCCACCACCAGTTGCACCCGTTCCTCCTCCTCCTCCTCCTCGCGTAGATACTTTTTTAAAGACGTGCAAGGAATTCAAGGCTATGGGTGGAAAACCATTTCAAGGGTCTTAAACGTTTGTGGAAGCTAGAGATTGGCTTAAGGAGGTGGAAGTATTGCTAGAAATCTTTGAAGTAGAAGAAGGGAGGAGAGTTCGTTTAGCAGCTTGGTTGATGAAGGGAGAGGCCTCCTTTTGGTGGGAGGTCACTAATGGGGAGCGTCCTGTTGACTCTTGGGCGGATTTCAGACGTAGGTTCGAGTCGAAGTTTCTCTCAAGGGCGGAAGAAAATCTATATATGGAAAGGTTCTTGACATTGAAGCAAGGAAGCTCATCAGTGAAAGAATATGTCAATAAATTTAATAAGTTAGCAAGGTTTGGCTTGGACTTAGTAAACACGCCGGAGAAGAAGGCTCTAAGGTTCGTGAATGGCTTGAATGAACCATTGCAAGGGTTGGCTATAACCCACATCCCGATGGGGGCCACCTTTGAGAAGTTAGTAGAAATGGCGCTTATGCATGAGGAGAAAAGCGCTAAAGCTGATAAGGCACCCGAGAAGAAGGGGGATCAGAAGAAACCACAAGAGCAAAACAAGAAGGGTGGAAAAGACAATAATGGCAAGGGAAAGAAGAAGTGCTTTAACTGTGGAACCCCAGGCCATCTCAGCAAGGATTGCCGAAAGAAAAAGAAGACAGGCTGTTTTCATTGTGGCGATGCGGGCCTTTTAGTGAAGGACTGCCCAAAGAAGGGGCAGAGGGCAGGAGCTACCTCGAGAGGACATGTGCAGGCTCTTATGGCACCAGGGCAGGCTAGGGGACAAGTTCAGGCTCTCGCGGTCCCACCGCTGCAAGAACGAGGTAGAACCATTTCTGTTGAAAGCTTAGTTTTTCCGTTTGATCATCCTGTCCGTACCTTATTCGATTCGGGCGCATCACATTCGTTTATCTCTACATCATTAGTTGAATCACTGCACTTAAACACCAGTTTAGTAGAGGATCCCTTAGTTGTTTCGAATCCAATAGGGGGCTCAACTTATTTGTCCATGATGTGTTTGGATTTGAAAATTTCCATACTTAGCGTTGAATTTAGATGTGATGCTTATGTGTTGGGCTTCACGGGCTATGGGCTAATTTTAGGAATGGATTGGTTATCCAGAAATGGGGCCGTTCTTGATTGTGAAAGGAGAGTAGTTAGGCTCGTGACTCGCCTTGGAAACACTCTCGAAATCTTCTGTAATCCCATAAATTCGGTTATGCTAAGTTATCCAGAATTGCTTGACGCGTCTGAGGAAAATCTACGATCTGTTAGAGTGGTCCGAGAATATTCGGATGTGTTTGAGGAGGTGAAGGGCTTGCCTCCGAAGCGGGAGATAGATTTTCGAATATATCTTATGGATAATGCGAAACCAGTATCTTTGCCAGTACGCCACATGGCTCCACGTGAAAGGAGGGAACTCGATAAGCAAGTGAAGGAGTTGCTTGAGAAGGGGTTCATAAGACGAAGTATATCGGAGTGGGGTGCTCCAGTAGTATTTGCCACGAAGGCGGATGGGTCCCTTAGACTGTGTGTGGACTATAGAGAACTTAATAAACTTACTAAGAAGAACAGACAACCAATGCCGAGGATTGGCGATCTCTTCGACCAGTTAGTTGGCGCCTCAGTGTTTTCGCAGTTGGACTTAGCCACTGGGTTCCATCAGTTGAGAGTGGCTGAGGATAGCATAGACAAGACTGCCTTTAGGACTCCGGACGGTTTCTATGAATGGCTAGTGATGCCCTTCGGTTTGACAAACGCCCCAGCATATTTTGTTGATTTGATGAGTAGGGTGTTTAGGGAGTACCTTAACAAATTCGTGGTAGTCTTTGTAGATGACATATTGATCTTTTCTAAGGATGGAGAAGAGCATGCCCTACATCTTAGGGAAGTGTTGGAGACCCTACGAGCGCATAGCCTTAAGGCTAAAATTTCTAAGTGTCACTTCTGGAGGAAGGAAGTACGGTTCTTGGGGTACGTGGTTTCCAAAGAAGGGATAGCCGTGGATCCCGCGAAGGTGGTGGCCATCCAAGATTGGAAGGTCCCTAAAAATGCTACCGAAGTGAGAAGTTTCTTGGGGTTGGCTGGCTACTATAGGAAGTTTATCAAAGACTTCGCAAAGATATCAGCTCCATTGACATGCTTGACGAAGAAGAACCTAGTTTTCACATGGGACGTAGATTGTGATGATGCGTTCCAACGTTTGAAGAGAGCTTTGACTTCAGCCCCAGTCTTAGTATTGCCAGACGGGAGTAAGCCGTTTACCGTTTATACTGATGCTTGTGGGACAGGACTAGGCGCAGTCTTAATGCAAGAGGGTAGGGTAATAGCCTATGGTGGAAGGCAGTTGAGAGCGCATGAGAAAAATTATCCTATGCATGACCTAGAATTGGCCGCTATTGTTTTCGCGCTTAAGTCTTGGCGTCATTATCTTCTTGGCGAGAAATTCGAATTATTCACTGACCACAAGTCTTTAAAATACCTATTCTCTCAAAAGGACTTGAACTTAAGGCAGCAAAGGTGGATGGAGTTCTTAGCGTCCTACGACTTCGAAATAGCCTATACCCCTGTCAAGGGTAACGTGGTGGCAGATGCCTTAAGTAGAAAAAGATTATCCTTAAGTCCTTTGTTTGTTGAGCGGCGAAGTTTAGAATTCATTTCGATGTTTGACTTTAGACCTTCCGTTGACTTCGTACCCGGTTTGCTAGCATCCTTGGAGGTCAGACCTACGCTTTTGGGACGGATTGGCGAGGCACAGCGAGACGACCCGCAGCTGGTTGAGTTAGTAGAAAAACTCAAAGGAGGGGAGTCATCAAGCCATCTCCGTAGGTATACCCTAGACGATAAAGGTTGGTTACGTAGGGACGGTAGACTTTGTGTACCAAAAGACGATGACCTAAGGAAGACTATTCTTGACGAAGCACATCATTCGAAGATGACCATTCATCCCGGCGGGGACAAGATGTACAAAGACATGAAGAGAGTTTACTTTTGGGCCGACATGAAGAAAGATGTGGCCGAGTATGTCGCTAGATGCTTGGTGTGCCAACGAGTAAAAGCGGAGCAAAAGAAACCTGGTGGGTTGCTTCACCCATTGGAGGTTCCACTATGGAAGTGGGAAAGTGTCTCGATGGATTTTGTGGATGGGTTACCGCGATCAAGGAAGGGTAATACGGGAATTTGGGTTATAGTAGATAGACATACTAAAAGCGCCCATTTCATTCCCATAAAGAGTAAGAGAACTGCTCCATGGTTAGCCTCCGTATACATTCGAGAAATAGTTCGTTTGCATGGTGTTACTTCTAGCATAGTGAGCGACCGCGATCCTATTTTCACTAGCGAATTTTGGAGAAGCTTACAAGAGGCAGTAGGGACTCAATTATGTTTGGGCACCACATATCATCCTCAGACGGACGGCCAGACCGAGAGGGTGAATCGCATTCTAGAGGATCTGTTGAGGCTATGTATCCTAGACTTTGGGGGTACGTGGGAAGAGCATCTTCCATTGGTGGAGTTCGCATATAATAACAGCTTTCTGTCCAGCATTGGTATGGCACCATTCGAAGCTCTTTATGGACGACCTTGTCGTTCACCTACATGCTGGTGGGAATCTACGGATAAGATCTTACTTGGGCCCGATATGATTAGGGAGACTTTGGAGAAGATCGACTTGATTCGAAGGAGGATGAAAGCAGCACATGATAGGCCGAAATCTTACGCGGATAAGAGGAGGACAGATCTCGAGTTTGAAGTTGGGGACATGGTCTTTGTCAAAGTGTCTCCATTACGAAACGTTGTTCGCTTTGGGTCCGTTGGGAAATTAGCACCAAGGTTTGTAGGGCCGTTTCCTATTAAGGAGAGGATTGGACGGATGGCGTATAGAGTGGATTTGCCCAAGAGACTTAGTGGTGTACACGACGTATTCCATGTGTCACATTTGAGGAAGTGCTTGCACGAGACCGCGGAAGTGGTAGAGCCGAGCTTTCTTAGAGAGGTGGAGATAGAGCGTGATGCGACAATTCGACGAGCTTCTACGCGCATTCTTGGGTCGGAGATCAAGAGGTTGAGGAATCGAGAGGTCAGACTAGTCAAAGTGCAATGGGGAGATGACGAGAGCAGCGCTACTTGGGATACGGAAGAGAAGATGCGTTCACGATACCCTTTTCTTTTTGAGGGTATGTCTTTTAATTTCTCCTTTATCGCTTAGCTTGTACTTATCTTATCTTTAGTATATCCTCTCGCTAGTATCTTTGACCTTTAGTTAGGATAATCCTATGGTTGAAACATGTGTTTGAGACATGTTATGTATGGTGGATGGAAAGTGGATGCAAGTGTTTGCTAGTGGTTGCTTGTGGATGCATACACACACTATTAGGCACCAGATCGGCTCAGTCACTTCATATTGCATATTGCATATATATGGATGTATTTAGTAAAATGGATGTATAATGGTTGTATTATCATATAGTTGCTGCATTCGGGTGGATGGTTGTGCACGCATATAGAATTAATATGTATCATTAGGAATCTTTTGCATACATATTGGACGCATGGCACTATCATGAATTGCACTAAGGAGGTCGACTGAATCAGTAGACCGCCTAATTTTGCATTAGATATGGACATATACACACACTGTGCAAATAAACATTAAAGCATTAGAAGTCTTTTAAGGACAATGGATGCTGGTGTTTGATGGTTGAGTAGATGGACGATTAGATGGTAGGATATACATTCTTCTTGACTTGGAGATTTCAGGGACGAAATCCTTTAAGGAGGGGAGAATGTAACACCCCGTAATTTTATAACATTAAAATTCACAAATTAAAGTATACTTAATTTTTAGAAAAGAATTAAGTGAAATGGGTTGCGCAGAGAAATATATATATATTGATATATATATATATTAAAAATTAAATAAATAAATATGCGAAAAAGTTCAAAACAGCGAATTGGGAGGGGGAATAACCGAACCGACCCATTTTTAAGGTCGACCCGAGCTCTGCTGGGTCGACTAGGGGTTAATCCAGGGTGCTTGGCTGTCAACCCGTGAGCCGATTCGCTCAAATGCAGATTTTGCATTTGATTGGTTCTCATGGTTCAGGGTTAATCTAATGGTCCTAAATAACTTCCTACACATATAAATACATCCAAATGCTAACCCTAAACCTAATTAAAATAGAATAGTTACCGTCATGCCATCGCCATGGAAATCAATGGAGTCGCCGCCAACTAAGAAAGAAGAAAAGCAAATTCAATTCTAATTCTCTCAACCCTAAAGCAAAGCAAAACTCTCTCTTTTCTTCTCTAAATTGTGAGTATGATGATCTTAACAAGATTATTATCATTTTAATTTGGTTGAGTTATGAATGGATTATGAGTAGATGATGTGAATTATCATATATGTTGTTGTAAACCCCTTTTTGCTATCATGTATATTGTAAATCCAATGTTATGTGATGATGATATCTTACATGTTGTAAATCATGCTATGATGATGTTATGTATGTTGAAAGTTTCTATGCTAAGTTGTGATGAATCATACATGTTAAAAAGGCCATGATGTTACCATCTATGCTAGTTAGTTCATATTAATTAAATCATCATGTTTAGGTTATGTTGATCTATATGACAAGTCACATATGCAAGTTAGATTGATTAGAAAAGTTATGAACATATACCAAGACATCTATTATGACATCTAGAATTATGCTATGACATATGTGATATCCTATGCTAGTTCACACCATCATTATGTTGCCTAAAAACCCCATATGCAAGTTTATGTATAGATTTGGGCTATGATCATATCATATAAATTGAGACATTTAACAAGTTGACACCTTTTGATCCTTAACATGTGTAGTTTATGCAAGTTTCACCCCTATTATGATTAGATTTATTTTAATTGTCTATATGTTGTGATAATTTATCTTTGTGCTAGATGTTAAACTATACAAGTCTAGCCAATATTATGCGTTGAATAAGCGAACGTATAAACGTGGGTGTGACGGCCCGCCCCGCACCAGCCTGCATTTCCTCCGGAAGTGCGCTGTACACATGCCCGACTAGCACGGAACGGTCGCCAAGGAAAGAAAAGAAGGGAATGAACTAATCAAGGAACCTGTAGAATGTCTCATAGCGCATGGAATAAAATATAATAATAACATACTTGACATAAAACATGTGAGACAGTGCATAAGCTGATAACTAAAATCAACATCAACCATCAGAGCAGCGGAAATCCAAATATAGCTTATTACAATTTTCCAAATTTACTATCTCTAAACAAAAGAAAGCTAAAGTAGAAGATCCACCACCAATGCCCAAGCAGTGACCTTCAACAACATAGGGAGAATACTATATATATGTATTACGTGGAAGCCTCCTGCTCGTCTCCAGATCATCTACCCGTGCATCACCAGCTAACCTGTCTCTAGTCTGCTCGTGTGAGCACCCAGAGTAATAAGAGGAGACATAAAAATCTGGGTCAGACATAAAGCCTGGTATGAGCGATAAGCATCTAAACAAAACAATAACAGGTATACTAAACCATACCTGAACCTGGACCTGCAACCAAAGAGTTAGTACCACATACCGTACAATACTCTAAGGTGCCATAATAAATAGTGTAAGAATACGGGGGTGGGGTGTGCATGTCAGAATGATAGCAAACAAATCATCCATAGCAACCATCCTCACATCTCTCACTCAGTGCGTAAAGCATACGATATCTACCACTTTGGGACACTAGACGACTTGAGGTAACAACGAATCCCGACTTGTAGAAACCCTGCTGTGACCAAGCTAAACACATGGAGTCATGACCAAACATTTCAATGACCCACTTCATTGGTCGTAGCTCTTGGTTCTACCGATGCCATAATGGCCCTGAATCCGCCTTCATGCCTCCTACCATAGTGGTCCAAAGCTATAGACGTCGATAACTCCTTGGCACGCGTCCCGCAGCAAAGCCCAATCATGAAGCGAACTCGTTGATTCCCATCTGAATCTTGAGCTCTAACTTCTCATTTGGACTTCCTTTGCATCTCGGGTTTGGTCGAATTGGAGTGGGTCTTCAGAAGAGTTGTCGCGCATTAACAGTCCTAGAATTCGGTTCGGTTCGGTAGTCATCACCTTCATCGGTTCGGGTCGGTAGTCATCACCTTCATCGGTTCGGGTCGGATACTCCACTTCGGGTCGGGTCGGTGTCCACCTCCGGGTCGGGTCGGGTCACTGTCTTCCTTCCAGTTTTCTCCGATCAGCTCCCTCATTTTCCATCTACTCCGATCCGATCCGCTCCCGTTCTCCATCTGCCCCGATCCGATCCGCTCCCTTCGCCTTGCTCCAGTCGTAGCCTTCCATTCTTGAGTCGATCCGATCTGGCCTCTATTATTCTTCCGATCCGATCCCTTTTATCCACTCCAACTCTAAGTAAACGGCCTTCCTTCTCGCCAAGCCTCCTCCAGTGACAAGTCCCAATCCAGTTCGGATTTCCTTGGTCAGTTCACTAATCCGATCCGACCCCTGCTCCGATCCGAACCGGTTCGGAACCTGCACATTTCTGCAACTTTCCAGCGAGCTTTCTACGCCATTCGACGACGTTTTCGACCAATTTAACTATTCTAATCAATCATAAAACATACCATAGAGTCATAGAAACATGTAAGAGCAACCACAAACACCAAAACCACAAATTTACATGTCAAAACGGATCAGAGATGCCCAAAATCCTATTTTTCCCTTAAGCATGATTAAATAAGACTAATCATAGAATTAATAAAACTTAACTAAATCGAACCAAATTTCTAACAGAGGCATAAAATATTATATAAGAATTTCTAAACAGTTTTCCAGAATTTATTGGTGTATAAATTCGCTAATCTTCACTAATTACCCTTAATTAACTATAATTAGTGTCAAAACGATGCTATCACTCACCTTGGCCACAAAATAAAACACCAAATCTGAAATACTCTCTGTTCGGGTCGAATTCCTATGTATAGCAGCAGCTCCAACCTTGCTTTGTTGCTATTTGGCCTTGTTTTGATGTAGTTTAGGCTTAATCTTCACTAAAAATGTGTTTTGGAGTGGTTTTAGAGGATGGAAGCCATTACTAAGGTCTCAAGAAGGTTTGTGGCGGCTCAAAACTGAAATGAAAGTGATAACCTAACCCTAATCAGTCCTCCTATACCTCTAAACCCGAAATTCCCCTCTGGGCCTAGCTGCTAATCACCCGGTTAAGCCCAATTAAGCTGTTTTTCACCATCTGAAACTTGTTTCAGCCATATCTCCCAAACGGTGAGTCCGTTTGACTAATGTGACCACTCTACGGAATTGTAAACCATCATCCGGAGCCAATGGAAGGGGTTTCAGGTTAGAATTACTTTCCAGTCAAAAGTTATGGCCAAAACAGTGCCAACTAGGGAAAAATGGTCATATAAAAATCGGGAAAAATCATGAACATGGGAAATTACGCCAATAGTCATCCCCCAAAGTTACATGACCATACGACTTCGTATGTGAAAGAAATAAATATTCTACGATCCTATGATGCGTAGAATGCGGGTCGTTATACTCTCCCCCCCTTAAGAAATTTCGTCCTCGAAATTCCCTAACCCAAAATTTACAAAGGATCCCGCATGCCTAACAACCACATACAACAATCAAACATGCAAAACAAGCAAACAAGCCTATCCTAGCATGCGGAAAACTAAATCGAAGTCAAAATCTTACCAGGCAAAGAGTTCTGGGTGTGTCTTCCTAATGTTCTCCTCTGTCTCCCAAGTACAATCATTCTCGTCCTCGCTCCACTGTACCTTGACTAGCTTCACCTCCTTCCTTCGAAGTTGCTTCATGTCGTGCGCGACAATACGGTCCGGCTTGCGGTTCCTAACCGCCTCGGGTTCTACTTCGAAGTCCTCTAACTGATCCGGTGAAATAGTCATATCTGAGTCGTGAACAAATTTCCTTAGTTGGGAAACATGAAATATGTCGTGAACTCCCGCCATCTTCTCCGGTAAGTCAATTCTATATGCCAAATTCCCGACTAGTTCAAGGACAGGGAATGGGCCAACAAATCTTGGTGCCAACTTGCCTCTCCTGCCAAATCGTATTACGCTCTTCAACGGAGAAATCTTGACAAACACCAAGTCACCAACGGAGAATTTTAGGTCTCTTCTCCTCTTATCAGCATAACTCTTCTGCCTATCTTGGGCAGCCTTCATTCGTTGTTGAATGATCTTAATCTTATCTGAAGTTTCCCTCACCACATCTGGTCCAAACATAAACTTCTTGCCAGTCTCTATCCAACATGATGGTGAGTTGCACGGTCTTCCATACAAAGCTTCAAATGGAGCCATACCGATACTGGATTGGTAGCTATTATTATATGCAAACTCTACTAGATGCAAATGGTCATCCCATGATCCACCAAAATCCAATATACATGCTCTCAAGAGATCTTCCAAAATACGATTCACCCTCTCCGTCTGACTGTCGGTCTGAGGATGATATGCGGTACTGAGATGTAACTCTGACCCTAGAGCCTCTTGTAAACTCTTTCAAAACCCACTAGTGAACAACGGGTCTCGGTCGCTCACAATGCTTTTAGGTACTCCATGAAATCTCACTACCCACTTCATATACAATTCTGCTAACTTAGCTGCCGTTCTGGTCGATTTGACTGGTATGAATCTTGCACTTTTAGTCAATCGATCCACAATTACCCAAATGCTATCATGCCCCGATCTAGTCCTCGGTAAACCATCGATAAAATCCATCGAGACTTGCTCCCATTTCCATTCGGGAATTTCTAAGGGTTGTAACAACCCACTGGGCTTCTTTTTCTCGGCTTTAACTAGCTGGCAATTCATGCACTTGGATATAAACTTCCCAACGTCTCTTTTCATCCCTTCCCAGTAGTAAGTCTGCTTCATGTCTCGATACATCTTGTTACCACCGGGGTGTATAGTCAGTTTTGAGTGATGACATTCTCGAAGCACTTCATCTCTCAATCCGTTGACATTGGGTACAACAAGCTTTCCATTCTTTCTAAGTCATCCATCTCGATCAAGCCCATACTTGTTCATCTCCTCATCGATACCCATATTTAACTTGGAGATGATTTCCAATAGGTTAGGATCGTCCCTCTGACTAGAGCCGATCCGCTCAATCAAAGTGGGTCTGATCGTCAAACTTGCTAACATTTCTGGATCCAATTCGCACGTTGGTCTGAAATCAAACCCCGCGATAAACTTCAGTTGCTCCCATTCAAGGAACATAGCCCCTAAACTGGCATGTCTTCGACTCAACGCATCAGCCACCGCATTGCCCTTTCCCGGTGTATATGTGATGTCGAAATCATAGGAAGCTAAGAATTCTAACCACCTTTGTTGCCGGAGATTTAGATCCTTCTGGGAGAAGAGATACTTCAACGACTTATGATCTGTAAACAGCTCAAATCTTTCTCCCAAGAGATAGTGTCTCCACATCTTTAACGCGAACACGATCGCTGCCAATTCTAAATCATGGGTAGGGTATCTTCTCTCGTGTGGTTTCAATTGCCGACTTGCGTAAGCTACAACCCTACCGCCTTGCATCAATACAACACCCAGTCCGGTACCACAGGCATCCGTGTATACCGTCATCTCTTCATCCCCCTTAGGAATGACTAACACTGGTGCGCTTGTCAACTTGTCCTTTAGACTTTTGAATGCATTCTCGCACCTTTCATCCCAGACAAAAGTTTGATTCTTCTTGGTCAACTGGGTCAATGGTGCTGCTATCTTGGAGAAACCTTGGATAAACTTACGATAATATCCAGCTAATCCCAAGAAACTTCTTACATCTGTTGCATTCTTGGGCGTAGGCCAATCCTGTACCGTAGCCACCTTTGCTGGGTCCACGACAATACCATTCTCTGATACAACATGGCCCAAGAACCTCACTTCCCTCTTCCAGAAGTGACACTTAGAAAACTTTGCTTTCAATTGGTGTTTTCTCAACACCTCCATCGCTACTCTTAAATGTTCCTTGTGTTCTTCCTCTGTCCTCGAATAGACCAAAATATCATCAACGAACACAAGGACAGACTTATTCAACTGATCTCTGAATACCCTATTCATAAGATCCACAAAATATGCTGGGGCATTGGTCAGCCCAAATGGCATAACCAACCATTCATAAAATCCAGACGGCGTTCGAAATGCCGTTTTAGCTATACTCTCAGCTTCCACTCTAAGCTGATGAAAACCTGTCGCGAGATCCAACTGAGAAAATACTCTCGCGCCACTCAACTGATCGAACAAATCATCTATCCGCGGTAGAGGATACTTGTTCTTCCTCGTCACTTTATTCAACTTGCGGTAGTCTACACACAAACGAAGGGAACCATCCGCCTTGGTAGCAAACACAACTGGTGCTCCCTATTCAGAAACACTCCTTCTGATAAATCCCTTCTTCAAAAGATCGCTGACTTGCACCTCGAGCTCTCGCTGCTCTCTTGGTGCCATACGACGAAGTGGCATCACCATAGGTCTGGAATCTTTTACCAAATCAATACGGAACTCAATCTCTCGGTGTGGTGGAAGTCCGGTTACTTCTTCGAAAACATCCGGATACTGGCCAACCATGGGCAAACCTGACAACTCACTATGCGGAATGTCGAGTGAGTTTAGAAAACTAGCCAATACCCCCTTACTGGGTAGACCACCAAACACTATCCTCCGTCCATCATCCGCTCTAGCTGTCACCAAAAAGCCCTCACAGTCTACCACCACCCCGTATCTTTGGAGCCAATCCACTCCCAAAATAATGCCAAACCCAGTAAAGCCCAAAACAAAGCAATCACAAACAAACATGCATCCATGACTCGATAAGACCACATTACGACAAATCATGCTAAGGCTAGTCGAACCACCAATCGGGTTCGTCACTACTAAAGGTCTATCGACAATCTCGGGCTCCAATCCCAACCTATCTACCAGGTTACTAGATATGAAAGAACTGGAAGCTCCGGTATCAAACAAAACTCTAACAGGAACATCATAAACAGAAAGCATACCTTGAATGACGACATTCTTTCCCTTCTCCGCCGCAGTTGGGGCATTCGACGAAGAAGGAATAACATTAAGGGCATATGCTTTCACCATTTGCTTTTCTTTTGGGGGGTTGCAGACACTTGTCCTTGTGATGTCCCATCTGGCCACAGTTGAAGCACTTCCTATCCGCTGGCTTGGCCCGACAATTACTAGCATAATGACCCTTCTTACCACAGCTGAAGCACTCCACATCTTGCTTATTCTTTTTCTTCTGGCCATCCTTAGTCTGACTCTGCTTTCTTTTATTCTGGGAACCACCCTTGCCTCCACCACTTGCTTGTGGCTTTGGCTCATCTGCGGATGCAACCTCAGTCTTTGGCTTAGGGTAGAGACTTTCTGATCTCAATGCTTTCCCAACAATCGATTCAAACGTCTCATCGATGTGGTTAATAAGTCTTTCCCCAAGTACTGATCCAAACCAGTTATGAATTTCTCATTATTTTTCTCCGCAGTATCAATAAGAGATAACCCATATTTTGACAAAGTGTCAAATTCAGCAATATACTCCGAGACAGCTCTGCCATTCTGCTTGAGCTCCAAGAACTTCTTAAACAGCACTGACTTCTGAGCAGCTGGAATGAACTTCTCGCTAAAGCAAGCCTTAAACTGCTCCCAAGTAATCTGATCTTTGGGAGTAGCTGCCTTTATAGCATTCCACCAATTCATTGCCCGCCCTTGCAACTGACGGGACGCTAGCTTTCTCTTCATCGCATCCTCGATACCCAAATCCTCGAAGATACGTTCGCAACTATCCAACCAATCCTGAACATCCGTAGCCGACTCCGTTCCGTGGAATGACTTCCCACCAAGGCTAGTATAATCCTTATTCAGCTTGGCGAAGTCGACTCTTAGCGCCTGCACTATTGGACCACCACCATTTCCACCATTGGGAGCTGCCCTCTGTACATCTCTAAGCATCTCTCTCATGAGGTCAGTAAACATCGTCCTCATGTCAGCAGCATTCCCATTATTGGCCCCTCTACCGGTACCTCTAACATATCGGCTCATCGTCAATCTGAAAAAGGAAACGATTAACGACCCCATAGTGGTGCTAGTGCAGTACGACTTCATCCTTATACTAGTAATAATATATATATATAGCTTTTAAAACCAAAGTAATCACAAATACGCTCTCTCGTATACGTATATTATCTCTCCCTGATAACTTCCCTAGATTAACTACGCAACCTAGAGCTCTGATACCAAATGTGACGGCCCGCCCCGCACCAGCCTGCATTTCCTCCGGAAGTGCGCTGTACACATGCCCGACTAGCACGGAACGGTCGCCAAGGAAAGGAAAGAAGAGAATGAACTAATCAAGGAACCTGTAGAATGTCTCACAGCGCATGGAATAAAAAATAATAATAACATACTTGACATAAAACAGGTGAGACAGTGCATAAGCTGATAACTAAAATCAACATCAATCATCAGAGCAGCGGAAATCCAAATATAGCTTATTACAATTTTCCAAATTTACTGTCTCTAAACAAAAGAAAGCTAAAGTAGAAGATCCACCACCAATGCCCAAGAAGTGACCTTCAATAACACAGGGAGAATACTATATATATGTATTACGTGGAAGCCTCCTGCTCGTCTCCGGATCATCTACCCGTGCATCACCAACTAACCTGTCTCTAGTCTGCTCGTGTGAGCACCCAGAGTAATAAGAGGAGACATAAAACTCTGGGTCAGACATAAAGCCTGGTATGAGCGATAAGCATCTAAACAAAACAATAACAGGTATACTAAACCATACCTGAACCTGGACCTGAAACCAAAGAGTTAGTACCACATACCGTACAATACTCTAAGGTGCCATAATAAATAGTGTAAGAATACGGGGGTGGGGTGTGCATGTCAGAATGATAGCAAACAAATCATCCATAGCAACCATCCTCACATCTCTCACTCAGTGCGTAAAGCATACGATATCTACCACTTTGGGACACTAGACGACTTTAGGTAACGACGAATCCCGACTTGTAGAAACCCTGCTGTGACCAAGCTAAACACATGGAGTCATGACCAAACATTTCAATGACCCACTTCATTGGTCGTAGCTCTTGGTTCTACCGATGCCATAATGGCCCTGAATCCGCCTTCATGCCTCCTACCATAGTGGTCCAAAGCTATAGACGTCGATAACTCCTTGGCATGCGTCCCGCAGCAAAGCCCAATCATGAAGCGAACTCGTTGATTCCCATCTGAATCTTGAGCTCTAACTTCTCATTTGGACTTCCTTTGCATCTCGGGTTTGGTCGAATTGGAGTGGGTCTTCAGAAGAGTTGTCGCGCATTAACAGTCCTAGAATTCGGTTCGTTTCGGTAGTCATCACCTTCATCGGTTCGGGTCGGTAGTCATCACCTTCATCGGTTCGGGTCGGTAGTCATCACCTTCATCGGTTCGGGTCGGATACTCCACTTCGGGTCGGGTCGGTGTCCTCCTCCGGGTCGGGTCGGGTCACTGTCTTCCTTCCAGTTTTCTCCGATCAGCTCCCTCGTTTTCCATCTACTCCGATCCGATCCGCTCCCGTTCCCCATCTGCCCCGATCCGATCCGCTCCCTTCGCCTTGCTCCAGTCGTAGCCTTCCATTCTTGTGTCGATCCGATCTAGCCTCCATTATTCTTCCGATCCGATCCCTTTTGTCCACTCCCACTCTAAGTAAACGGCCTTCCTTCTCGCCAAGCCTCCTCCAGTGACAAGTCCCAATCCAGTTCGGATTTCCTTGGTCAGTTCACTAATCCGATCCGACCCCTGCTCCGATCCGAACCGGTTCGGAACCTGCACATTTCTGCAACTTTCCAGCGAGCTTTCTACGCCATTCGACGACGTTTTCGACCAATTTAACTATTCTAATCAATCATAAAACATACCATAGAGTCATAGCAACATGTAAGAGCAACCACAAACACCAAAACCACAAATTTACATGTCAAAACGGATCAGGGATGCCCAAAATCCTATTTTTCCCTTAAGCATGATTAAATAAGACTAATCATAGAATTAATAAAACTTAACTAAATCGAACCAAATTTCTAACAGAGGCATAAAATATTATTTAAGAATTTCTAAACATTTTTCCAGAATTTATTGGTGTATAAATTCGCTAATCTTCACTAATTACCCTTAATTAACTGTAATTAGTGTCAAAACGATGCTATCACTCACCTTGGCCACAAAATAAAACACCAAATCTGAAATACTCTCTGTTTGGGTCGAATTCCTATGTATAGCAGCAGCTCCAACCTTGCTTTGTTGCTATTTGGCCTTGTTTTGATGTAGTTTAGGCTTAATCTTCACTAAAAATGTGTTTTGGAGTGGTTTTAGAGGATGGAAGCCATTACTAAGGTCTCAAGAAGGTTTGTGGCGGCTCAAAACTGAAATGAAAGTGATAACCTAACCCTAATCAGTCCTCCTATACCTCTAAACCCGAAATTCCCCTCTGGGCCTAGCTGCTAATCACCCGGTTAAGCCCAATTAAGCTGTTTTTCACCATCTGAAACTTGTTTCAGCCATATCTCCCAAACGGTGAGTCCGTTTGACTAATGTGACCACTTTACGGAATTGTAAACCATCATCCGGAGCCAATGGAAGTGGTTTCAGGTCAAAATTCCTTTTCAGTCAAAAGTTATGGCCAAAACAGTGCCAACTAGGGAAAAATGGTCATATAAAAATCGGGAAAAATCATGAACATGGGAAATGATCCCAATAGTCATCCCCCAAAGTTACATGACCATACGACTTCGTATGTGATAGAAATAAATATTCTATGATCCTATGATGCGTAGAATGCGGGTCGTTACACTGGGGTAGGGGTAATATTAAGGATTTAATATTAAAAAGTTGGGGTGCAATTGATATGATTTTGCATGCCATAAGTGGATGACCATAATTGAGTCAATTATGGACATCATTAAAAGTTGACTTAATTAATAATTTGAATAGGGAATTATTAAAACTGGGGTAAAAGATTTTAAGTGTTAATCAATGCTTAGGACACGAGGTTGGACTCGTTTGTGACGTAAACCTGCCCAGACCCGCCCGACAAATCCAGTGGTCAGAAATGTCAGCCCAATGTGAGAGGTCCTAGGCCTAAACTAAAGCATAACGGTTGTAAAGACACGAGGTTAGACTCTTTTATGGTGTAAGACTGCCCGGACCCGCCCGACAAATCCAGCTGCCATAAATGCCAGTCTAATGTGAGAGGTCTTTATGAGGTTATGGTCTGAATGAATTAAGAAATACTTAACCAGATAAACATGTAAGGTGGGACATGGGGGTTAAGTAGGTGCCTTGGGTGGCATGAGGAATCTAGGGGGTGCCCTTAGTGGCATGTGAAATACGATTAGTAAGACTTAACCAAACACACATGTAAATGAACATGACTAAGAGGGTTAAGTGGGATATACTAGTGACAAGCTTAGGTGGGTAGCTTGTGGGGGCCCATTTCGACCAGTATCCCCAACGTATCTTTGTGGGCTCGACCCAAGTCGAGGACGGGACACGCATGCTGGGTTCGACTGTAAGAGGCCAAAACGGGGAGCGGTGGCAACGCAAGTCCAACGGGTTTCGTATGCGTGTGTGGACCCGGGCTGGTAGGTAAGACGTTGTTGCATCGTGTAGGTATAAGCCGTGCATTCTCAAGTTGTATCGGGTTGCCACTTTAGGGGAGTGATACACCCCACTGTGGGGCCAGCACGGGTATCTACGAGTAGGGAGCCGATCGAAAGTGGGTAGTGGGGTACACCTAGTGGAGATAAGCTAGGGGTACGTAAGGCTATTTATAAAGTTTCTGTGTGAAGCAAGTGGGTTCAAACAATAGGGTGACAGGTGTGGTGCAGTGTAGTAATGTGCGGTGTAGTAATCATTCGTTAGTAATTAGGTGTGCCTTTACCGTTATCTTTAACGTTATCTTATACGCTATCTTTATCTTCCTAAGAGTTCATAGACATTTACTTGTCTTCCAGCTTATGCCTTAGTCTAGTTATTTTGATAATAGTATTGTTAGAATCATACTCGCCAGACTTTATGTCTGACACCCTCTATTTCTATCCTTTTCCCCCCTTCAGGTCCTCAGGTTGGGCCCAGCTCTAGTGGAATTTGATTGAATTGCTTCATCTCTCTTTGGAAAGCTTGGACCGTTGAAGTAAAGTCCAGCTTGTTATCTTTTTAATGGCTATTTATGTAATGGGATTATGTATTTTGTTTTTATGAAGATGAATATTGTACTTGGTTATGATCTATGGTTTTATGATGTAACAAACATGTTTAATTTCCGCTGCAATAAAATGAAGTTTTAGATTTCCAAGAACTATTTATTATCTGTCTTGTTGTAATTTTTCTGTTCTATATTCACTTATAACCTCCATGGAAGTTAATGCATTCCCTTTGTGAGTGACATTAATGGACGTGGGGTGTTACAGCCATACCTATGCTCGTCTGGTAACTATTACTATACACAAACTCTACCAACGGAAGATGCTCCTCCAAGTCCAAAAGTACATAGCCGCAATAAATCCTCAAGAATCCTATTAACTCTTTGTCTGTCCATTAGTCTGAGGGTGATAGGCAGTGCCAAGTCATAGCTATGTCCCCAATGCCTCCTGCAGACTCCTACAAAACTCGCTGGTTGTAACGACTAGGATTCCAGACCAGTCGAAACACCGAAATATCCGTTTGCTCTAAAACTACTAATGAAAACTACCAATTTAATAATCAATATTTGATAAATATTCAACACTGCTAAATGTATAGGATACAAATTTAATTATTCAACTTAATCAGCGATCTTTTAATACACTAGGCATACTATAATACAAGAAAACTTAAATAATATCTACTGTTGTGCCACTCTTATGAGACAGACAATAGTAACTACTCCTGAAAACTCAATAAACAAGTCAAATGTGGAATAATATAGTAAGCAGGAAATATACGACATTATAAGATGATTAACAATCAACGAACAGAAAAGGGTCATATTATTTTAGAGGTTGCGTCACAACCACTTGTGACTGCCTACGTACCCCTATCTAATTGGGAACCCAATTAGATACATGATCAAGCCAACGTAGTTCTTCTATTCGCAAAGAGGACTTATGGATCCTACTATGCAACAAACAATATGCAATTCCAAAACTACCCTTTAGGCTTAATCTTTGTATTTAGATTTATCAAATCTAATTAATTTCTTATTTTCAAAATTCATTTTTTTGAAAATAATCTCTTCGTACTTAAAATCTCGGTTTCATTTTAAATCATTGAAAAATATATACTTCTTTTATATCAAATCATACTTCACATCGGGATTTAAAAACAAATCACTTATGAAAATCTCAAATATCAATAATACAAGCATATCAACATATATGCCACCAGGCCGGGAGATTTCTCCTGATAACAAAGCAATTGGGTCCCATCCTTCTCATCTCATTAATAATCTAAGTGTTGACGTCAAAAGTTGGTTACTTCAATCCCCAATCGTGTGAAGAGCACACGAATACTGATTATAAAATACGGAAAAAGTAAAAGAAACAGGGAAGACACACATAGTTTTTATGGTGGTTCGGCAAAGACTGTGTCTACGTCCACTTTATATATTATTTCTGCTTTAGATTACAAGTACAATGCTTTTTTCTATTTGAAGAAAAGAAGTGATACAACTATTTTTCTCTTCCACATAAAACCTCTCTGGGAAGAAGAAGAGGTAGGAACCCAAAAAAGGTTTTTTTTCTCTTTAAGCCTTGAGGTATTTATAGGTGGAGATGGCGACTTGGGCTGCTGTGACATAGCCCGTCCTTTCTGGGAAGACTTGGACGCGTGGAGTCCATCCTTGGACAGAATAGCGGCTGGAAGACTGATTCCACTATTCATAAATAGTATCCTTGGAAGTTGTGGCTTACGTGGCGTCCATGGTGAGGTGTATCAAAAGTGGAGCTCTGTCCGGATGTGGTTGACCGCCTTTTCTTCCTTGAAAGTCGGGCTAAGTATTTGAATGGCTCAACTGGATATTTCCATGTAGACATGAAATACTCGGTCGATATGCCCTGTATGAGAGCGGCTCTCTTGGTCGACTGGGAGAGCGAGTCTTCTGGAGTGAAATATTAACTTGTTTGAGAAGTGGATCGGCCCATTACATAATGATTTCGGACCGACCTTCTACTGGGCTTCCAAGAATGCGATCTGCCTAATTTGGCTGGTTGTGCGTTTGGGCTTCAATTTGACCTGTTGCGGCTTTTGCCAAAAAGAGAGCTAACACTAAGTATGTATCTATATCCCAGAGCGAACCATACTTTCACACAATGTCCACTTTTTAGTTACGGGTTACCCGAATCATTGGTAACATAATAAATCATTTCTAGCACGAAGTGATAAATCGTTTCGCAATAATAATCACAAATAACTTCAAATCATAATATTGTGATTTTCTTAATAATTTAACATTGTGATCTAAGTCGTTGAAATTCTCTCCGTTTATATAACATATTTCATAAACCATTTATCATCTTCAAAATACTTATTTTCAAATATTTTCTATTTGTTTGATATCATCATTTCATTTCATTTTCTTTTTGAAAACAATCTTAAAAAATAATTCATTAAATTAATTTTCGCCTATTAATGAATCAAATATTATCGTTAAACACCTTACATTTAAATTGTGAAATAAATCACAAGGCACTAACGCACAAATATTATCTACCCAACTCAGTGCTATAGAAACAATATTCGCTCATAAACTGGTCGATCGCAATCAACATAATCAGTTAAACAATAATAATCAACAACAAATGACAACACAACATTTGTCTGATTTAATAACATAACGTTGTTTGATTCTGCTAACATATACCGCTATAAAATATAATTATTTAATTACGTTAACCGTAATTAAATTCAATCCCTAACATTTTACTGATAATTTTACGTTTAACCAAACGTGTTAAACTAACGTGTTCTATTTGTCGATACGATCATAACGTCGGAAATCGCGGGTTATACGGGTTTCGTATTGGTAGCTAAACACTTTAAAGCCAATACGAAAATTAGTAACTAAATTATTTAAATAATTTAGATCTCACTCCATGCGTACATATTCTCGGCCCAATGCCCATTAGTAGCAGCCCAAATCGACTCAACTTTTCCTTCCCTCGAAAATGAAATACTACATGAATATGTACTTTTGACGTCGTTTTGGAACAACATTTGATGGATAAGTGCTGTCGACATGATTAAAATGAATGCGACATTCTGAGAAGGCGGGTTAATATGTAAAACAGGAGCTAAATTATATTTTTTCACACAGAAAAAATGGTGGTTCCTCTCTCACCACTTCATTCACAAAAATATCCCCAAACCTATTTCATCCCGCTCTCGTCAGTTTCATCCCGCTCTCATCAGTTTCTCTCCATAAACCCTAATTCCATCGTCATCAGCATATGATCCCAACCATCAAAATCAGCAATGTACGAAGTAAAATGAGAAAACCTCCCATCGTGGGAGCCTCTGAATTAGTGATCTTCGTTATTTTTAGTTCTTCTTTTTATAATACTTCAATACAGTATATTTCCTGTGGACTTTTTTTTTACGTTCATGAGCTTTCACTAATTCTGCTGCTGTAAGGCAGTCTAGTTTGGTTTATTAGAAACAAAACGTTGATATATTGTGTATGGCAGAATCAACAAAACTGTAAAAATGTATGGTGTAAGCAAAGTAGGAAGAAATTTCCTGATTCATTTACAAGGGTTAACTACTCAATGTTCCAAGCAGGTCATCCCACCTATTGAGTATCCACTCATTTCAAAGCAACCCAAAAGGGAAGAAAATATATGCGAAAAAGTGTCGCGGTCAAAATTTTATTGTTAGACTTGTCATGGTCCTACTTACATTTTATTTTTCAATAAATAAGACTTCATTTATTTTATTTCTCAGTATAAAACCCTAGTTTATAAAAAAATTTGAGCCAGATGGTGTGTAATCGCTTTTCCTTTTATGTTAATTGGATTTGATTGATGACCGGTTTTAGCACTCCCTACAAGTAAATATTTGCACCCTATGTTTTTGTTTAAGTGATATAATGGTACTAAAGAGTAAGACACAAATATTGTGGATACACTAGAATTTTATGATGGTATTTTTGTTTTTAGTTTGTTAAAAAAATATCGTTAATAAAAGTTCCATCCTTTTGCAAGAATTAATTTTTGTATAGATGGGATGTACATGTTACATCTCAGGTTTCAACATATCTGTTCTTTAACGACTACTATATAAAAAAATAAAATTCTAGTGTTAGGGTTGCTGTTGTTGCAGCAAAAGGTTAAAAATATATTTATGTTCTCTTTGAAAAGTTAGAATTAGAACCAAAATCATTAGATGTATAGTGCATATAACTATAAAACAAATAAAACTAGAACCTGGTATAATATTTTCTCTTTGGAAATGTATATAAGCAGCCTATGCATAACAGGCTGGTCCTGTGCATAACAGGCACACTAGAAAGCATTAAACTGAAGAGCCACCTTCTTTATCCCTGCACCATGCTTTTTAGTTAAATAATATAATTTACAAAATTTGTGTCCATACTTTTCTATGTAATTTGCAGAAAATGAATAAGACTACAAAGCGAACTACGAAGAAGATGCTTACTCGATATCAAAGAAAAAATGGAGCATCCAAATTCATATCCAGTGAGTCAGATGTAATGGACCAGCATATCAAGCCACCCATCGAAGACAGCCAACATTTACTAAAGAATGATGATAGACAAAATGAAATAAATTCCAACAACATTGATGTTGAAAATGTGGATAACTCAACCATGCAAAATAATATGCATACCAATAAAAATTCAATAGATGCAATGGGAATCGATAGAGCAATTGAAGATGTAGATGGACATCCTATTATGAAGAAGAAAGCTAGAGGTCCGACTAAAGTGAAAAGACTTCCTTTAGATTATATGACCCGAATCGAACTTGAATTTAATTCTATGGCTGAACCGATTGGAGCAGGGTTGGTGAAGTTATCTTCTTATTTGGAGCCACTTGTATGAGAGCATGTTCCGTTTACGCTTGAGGACTGGAGGATACTTAGTGATGAGTTAAGAGTAGTTTTGTGGGAGTCCATTCTGGTTTTTTTTTAATTTCTTACCATTCATCGTCTTTTGCATGAAATTTGAGCCGCATTTATTTTTGGTCATCAGCATTTGCCTAATGTTAGATGTAGTTTATTTTTATTGGTTGGTATTATGGTTTAAGACAATATATTTTTAAGTTGATGAACCGTTTTCAAGTTTGCTTCTTTAAATATTATGTCATCGTTATTGTAGAGGTTAAATCGGTATTGTTGTTGTAGCGCTGTTCTTCCCAAACTACAAATAGACTATCATATAATATAAGCAATCCTACTTCTCTTTAGAAGAGCCGGTTAATATATAAATATTTTAGAAGCAACGTGCATGGAAATTGCCTCCCATAGATAAATATGTCGATTAATTGGTGCAACAACAAAGAATGGTCTACAAGGTTGCCATGACAACTTTTAAATATTGACTTATAAGTCGAAGTGTTTAGATGTAATTTGAATTATGAATTATGTTCAATGATACAAATGAAACTAAATATTGTAGGCTAGATTTAAATTAGATGAAGAATGACAAAAAGTTCCTATTTTTCAACAAACGGGATGCATTTGTAGATGTTCAAAAGCTAAGATCATTTAAAAGATAAGGGAAACAAAGACTAAGAAGGAGAGACTTGGGTTAAAACCGGATAATATCAAAAGCGCAAATGAATGGAAGAGGTTTGTTGAGTCGAAAACAAGTGCAAGTTTCAAGGTAATTTTAATGTAATTATTTGATCGTTTACGCATATGAAATATAAAAGTGAAAATTACTAATCATGGCACTGCAACTATGTATTACAGGCAAGAAGTGAGAAATTTAAATGTATTAAAGGTAAGCAAATAGCACATACGTGTAGTCGTAGAGGGATGGCTCGACTGATTGAAGATTTGGTGAGAAAAATATTTTGCTAATTTATTTTAGCATTATATTAATTATTTAATTTAATATGATTTATTTTTTAATTCAATATTCTTTTTATTGTAGAAAAACCAAAGTGTTGATCCCTTATCTATCTCTTTAGTTCACGTTTGGATAAAATCTTGCACTCGGAAAAACGGTGAACCGGTGACTATGGAAGTTGGAAACACTATTGTACGTGCTTTGGATTTTTTGTTGAAAATAAAATGTTTTAGAATGATACAATTGGGAACTCGTCTATGAATTTTTTTTATATTAATTTCTATAGGAGGAAATAAAAGAGTTGATAGTGGATCACAATCTAACTCAACATATAATATCAAAGAATATGCAGTTTCGCAAGTGTTGGACAAGATAATTCGGGATGACTGCAAGCAATGGAAGGAGTACAACAATGACTAAGGTAGTTTTGGCACATCTCAAGGATAAACAAATAGTTCAATGTCAAAATCAAATTGCAGAATTAAAGCAGCCAGTTAATTCGTCGATTAAAAAACAGGTATTGTTTCATATATTTTTCATTCAAACATGCTTAATTTCAATCTAATATGCACAGTTACAGTTGCAAGTTCACATGTGTATTTCTCTTTCATAAGTGAAGAAAACCATATTGTATAGATCTATCACTCACAAGGTTACTTTAAATAGTTGCAGAACTAACCTTTGTATTTTTATGTAAATTGATTTATGTAGTTGATCATCTAATCAATTTTTTATATAAACGTATTTGCTAAACACTTGATTGAAATGGTTGTTCCAATCATTTAATACTAAGTGTTTGGTAAATCCAACTGTAAATACATGTATTTAATTAAGAAGGTTTTTTTTTTTTACTAAATTATATTGATACTCACCGTTCATTGATATAAACTGCACTTAGTTTTCTTTGTTACTTATTCAGTATTATCGATACAAGATGTCCTGAATTTTTGTTATGAAATTGATTATTTGGTCCTTTTTAGGGTTTTCAGTGGTTAAGTTAATGTTTTGAACTGAAGTGTTCAAGCAGTTTTTTCTTTACGGAACTTTATCCTTGCACTGATGAAAATCAAATGATACTGAATACGGATGCTGAAAGCAAACACCACATACGAATGTCTTGTGCATCATAGTATTGAAGTTAGAACGTGGAACAGAATTCATTACATAATAGATCGTTAGTTATGTGTTTTAGTGAAATTTATATGATTGTGCACAAGTATCAAGATAGTAGATCTTACTTCAATGATGAACCCTATTTGTCATCCGGTACATCTACTCTTTATTGGAACTCAAGGATCAAGTTTATTGGCGGTAATACCCTTATTGTCATCCTGGAAAAATTAGACTACTAAGAAAAGAAAATTGTTACAGGCTAACTACAGTTAGGTTAACTCACAACCTTGGTCACAATCTTATTCGCTTTGCAATCCACATTTGAGTAGTTTTTTAATATCAACAGGTGGCATATCCAGCTGAGTTATAATTTTCTTGGTTGACGGAGTTTCCTACAGCCAAAAGCAATAATATATAAATATGTTAGACGTTAGCAAATGCTTTGTTTTACTTACTATTGGTCTAAGGGTGTTTGCACTTTAAATAAATTTAAACAAAATCATTCAAGAATCAACAAATAACAACGAGATCATCCATATTTTTTAGTTGTATCAGTGGTCAGGTTAAATGTCTGTTGAACATAAGGGTAAGAGATGTTAAAATTTGTTTGGGAGTAGAGAATATAAATAGTTATTGACAAACAAAAAAATAAATTAACTAAGTGTGAATTCTGATACATTATACTGCATAACAATAGAGTAATCCTTAAATTATATTATGTACAATAGTTTGCATACTAACTTTTTTAGGTGAACACTTGAACATGTGTAAAAGCACTTTGTAGCTTGATGCTATTCGAGATAGTCATATAAGATGAGTAAATAAAATAACCAACTAAAAGATAAATAAGAAATGTTGCATGAGTCCAATACGCCTGAGTTTGTATATCAATGTGTGATCAAGTACGATCAAGAAGAGGAAGCTATCTCCTATTTTAGTTATTGTTCTTGCAGTCAAAAACTCTGGGTTATTTGTTTCGTTGTTGGCGTGTTTGAACTCAAACAACGCTTCAACACCAACTAATTTTTGAAATATAATACCAACTGTCGAAGCTACATGTCCTTTGTGTAAAGAGCTTGAAATATAATATCAAAAATGTCTATCTTTATGTAGTTTGGACTTCATTAAATATTATGCGTAACATATTTTTTCCATATTTAAAGCACATACAACAGTTAAATGATGGTCAATCGCTTATGGGATGAAGTTCATGTAAACATAACATTGTAAAGGAGGGTCGACAATATTCCCCTTCCAAAATATTTCAAACCATCCGTTAATTAAATTATGTAGATAAATGGTATTAAAAGTTATTATTAAAATACTTTGTAGATCATATGTTTATAAGTCAAAATTTAGAAAACAGAATATATTTTATGTGCGATTTTGATAATTTCAAATAGTTTGTAACTTGTTTAATAAGGATTGCTAGTTTATTATTCATTTATTCTTGCTATCAATTTCTCATCCACAACATGACAACTCAAATGATACTATCATTTTTGAAACTACAATGACAAAAGCCTAACATTGTTCTGCACTAAAACATATTTGCTCCCATTATCTAACTTCTTACAACATATTCATGATATTGCCCAGTTCAATATGTGAAATCTACACAACGACTATGCAAAATGAACAATCAGTTTTACTCAAATGAAATGTACCTATTACTAAATTTTGAGATTCAACCAGTTAAACATAAATGTAACTTCATTATAACAACATATTGAATTGCTCTTTCAGTCTAATATTATTACTGCATATCAAAATTGTTTATGTCCTATTATTACTGCTTAAAATTATGCACTTGATTGCTCTTTTAGTCTAATATTTTCTCAATGCTATTGATTGGTAGGGCAAAGAAAGTAGGGAGAAGAAAGCATACCTCAAATGGTAAAAATCAATCATGTTAATGCTGCAGTATTATAAAATTATTTGATATTTAACGCATTACTTAATATGGTTTATTTTTTATTGACCATAGAGCAATCACAGCCAAGCAAGTGACAATTGTGATTTATTGCATTGGGATGGGAATGACGAAGTAGTTGCCAAAGGAAGACTTGTGTCAAGTAATCCTAACGAGCTCTTCAATGAAGTTCCTTTAGGTTTGAATGCCGTGAAAATTTTGATAGTCGATCCAATAAAACTAGATGTTTTTTTGTGGAGGCCTTCTCCTTGTTTCACTCATATTGGAGATACTAAGGATGAAATAGTTGCATGGCCAGCTAATAGGGTTGTTATGCGCATAACAGAGAACTCTAAAAAGGTGAATTTGTTATTTTTATTACATAATATATAATTTTCTACATAATATAGATTGCTTATATTAGGAAATTTTGAGAAAGTAATGATAGGAAGTAATATTGGCATATGCATCGAAACAATTATAATGTTTCATGATTGTTAGCAACGGTAGAACCCTTGATTCAAATTACCTACCTATAAATACAATTATGCTATGTGGTACTACATAACCAACATCACATCTGACTTTTACATGGTATTGCACTACAAATTACTTACAACTAGTTAATAAATATGTTTTTCTTTCAATAGTGTAAAACTTATAGTGCAGAAACCAAGTGCAACTTATATGATTGGGGCGGGAGCGGAGAATTAGTTGCTGAAGGATTGATTTACTCAAGTGATCCAAGTCAAATTATTAATGGTATTCCTCTTTATAAGAAACTGTAACAATTCTTTTATTACTTGTTTTATGAAATGGACAAAAATTGAATTGAATTAATACATCAGACGCTATGTACTGATATATATATATATATATATATATATATATATATATATATATATATATACATACAAGAATGATCAAATAGGTAATGGGCTAGACAGATAGGCCGACCAATAACAAATGAAATACTCCTGAGGCCCATTGGATTTGTTTTGAAATATATCTTCAGTCTCGTATGTTAACACCCCCCTTAAAACAAACTAGGTTTTCTCCTTTCCTTCATTAGAGCCGCCATCAGAAACCCCTAACTCTCTTCGTAATCTTTCAAAATTGCTTTTCGATAAAGCCTTAGTTAAAACGTCTGTCTTTTGGTAGAACGCAGGAATGTGATTCACGGCTAATCTTCCAGACCCGACATTTTCTCTGACGAAGTGGAGGTCAATCTCCATATGCTTCGTCCTTCAATGCTGAATTGGGTTAATGGATAGCGATACGGTGCTTTGATTGTCACACCAGAGTGTTGGTTTTCTAGAAAAGCTTAACCCTAATTCATTGATTAGAGCTTCAACCCAATAATCTCCGTTGTGGCTGATGCAATAGCACGATATTCCGCTTCAGTGCTTGATCTGGATATGGTTAACTGCTTCTTCGTACACCAAGAGATAGAGTTCGGTCCCATGAATACATAATACCCAGAGGTTGACTTTTGATCATCTGGGTCGTTTGCCCAATCTGCATCACTGTAAGTATTCAAATTTATGTCTTTACTTGCTTTAATTACTAATCCATGCTCCTTAGTGCCTTGCAAATAGCGTTATATCCGTTTTGCTGCACACCAATGGCTGCTAAATGGATTCACCATGAATTGACAAACCTTATTTACACTGAAACAAATTTCTGGTCTGGTAATGGTTAAATAATGTAAAGCCCCCACTATACTTCAATATTGCTTTGCATTATCGATTTCATCACCAGTGTATTTGGATAGCCGTAGATTGGTAGTCATAGGTGTAGGTAGCGGTTTTTCCTTGTCCATGTTTGCCCTAACCAGAATTTCTGATATGTACTTTTTTTGTGAAAGAAACAGTTCTGAATCTGATTTTCTCTGAACTTGTATTCCCAAAAAATATTCTATGTCACCCATGTCTTTGATAGAAAAAGTCTTGTCCAAATGATTTATCACTTTGTTGATCCCTGAAGTGTCATTTCCTGTGATTAAAATATCATCTACGTAGACTAAAATATACACTGTAGTCTGATTGCCAAGTTTAATGTATAATGATTCGTCTAATTTGGTTGCTTTGTATCCAAGAGTAGACACTGTATCCTTCAGCTTTACATACCAAGCTCTGGAAGCTAGCTTTAAGCCATATGTTGCTTTATGCAACTTGCATACATGATTTTCTTTGCCTTCGATTGAGTACCCTTTTGGCTGTTCCATGTATACGTCTTCATGCAAGTCTCTATTCAAAAATGCATTACACACATCTGGCTGTCTTATTCTCCATCCATTGCTTAGTGTTAGGTTTAAAATGATTCGAATAGTGGTTGGTTTACTACAGGAGAAAATGTCTCATTAAAATCGAATCCGTATTGTTATGAAAAGCCCTTTGCAACTAGTCTGGCCTTATACTTTATTATCTTCCCATCTACATCCTTCTTTAATTTGTATGTCCATTTACACCCCACAACGTTCTTGTCTCTGGGTGCTATAACCGAACTCCATGTCTTATTTTTTTATCAATGCATTGTATTCTTCACTCATAGCATTGCACCATTACTTGTTTATAACTGCTTTTTCATAAATCACTGGCTCACTGATATGATCACCCTTGTTGATAGATGCACTATACACTTTGGGTTTAAATATCCCACTTTTAGCTCTAGTGGTCATATGGTGTCGATTTTGTGCCTGCTGCATTTGATTTTCATCACTGCTGCCATCTGATGTATGATTGCCACTGCTTTGATTTAAGTTGTTTGCATTATTTCTGCTGGTGTACTGTGGTTGATCGTTATCACTCATGGGCTCACTTGAGCTATATCCAGACCTTGTACTGGATATGGTTGGAGTAGCTGTGGTTTGATGTGATAGCTCATCTTCATATGTTTGTGTTGTCATTTCAGTCAGTGTTGGTATGTTTTCCACAGTAGTCCTGGTCTGTTCATGTTCCTTCTTATTTTTGCTTTTCTTTTCTGCAAAAGGAAAAATACTCTCATTAAAAACGTGCCTAGACATAATAACTTTCCCATTACTATCCATATACTTGTACTCTTTTTGATTACTAGCATAACCTAAGAAGGTACATGAGGTGGATTTTAAAGAAAGTTTGTGTCTGTTGTACGGTCTAAGGAAAGGAAAACACAAACATCCAAATGTTCTCAGAGTGTTGTAATCTGGTTTATCCCCAAATAAGAGCTCATGAGGACATTTGTATTGTAATCTTCTAGTTGGCATTCTATTTATTAAGTATACAGCTGTGTTAAATGCCTCATTCCAGTACATCATAGGCATGAATGCCACATATAGTAGGGATAGGCTTGTTTCAACTATATGCCTATGTTTTCTTTCTACAATGCCATTCTATTCAAATGTGTAAGGGCAGCTAGTTCTATGATTAATTCCTTTTCTTTTAAATAGATTTCTAAGTGGATAAAACTCACTGCCCCCATCTGTTTGTATTATTTTAATGCTGTAGTTTATTTGATTTTCTATGAAATCAATGAACTGCAACATTACATTATGTGTTTCTGATTTGGCTTTGAGAAAGAAAATCCAGGTATACCTTGTACATGCATCAACAATTGAAAGATAATACTTGTAGCCCTGTCTGGAGTTCAATGGTGCAGGACCCCATACATCCACTGTCACTAATTCAAGAGGTTTAGTATAAACAGTTTCAGATTTATTAAAAGGCAATTTATGACTCTTGCCAAGCTGACAGCGAGTGCAAATTTCAGACATAGGTGAGTTTTTATAAGCAATTTCATTATCTCTTAATATCTGCCTTACAATGTCATAACTAGGATGCCTTAGTTTACAATTCCATATATCTAAGTCATTTATGATGCAACTGTTGTTGCTACAACCAAGATTATCTATATTATCATCACTACTAAAATGAATGTTTGCATTACAACACCATGTATTAGTATCAGATCCCTTTCCTGATGATATGTTGCTTAATTTGTATAGTTCATTGTCCAAACTACCTTGTAATAATATGTCTTTATTTAGAGAGTCTCTAACTAGACAATATTTTGGGTGAAACTCAAAATACACCTTGTTTTCACTGGTAAATTAGGACACACTAATCATATTTTTCTTGACATTGGGAACTCTAAGTAAATTGTTGAGAAAGAGCTTTCTTTTTCCATTAACACAACCTATCCCAATATGAGATATATTCATGGTTTCACCGTTACAAGTATGAATAACTTGCGTACCTGAGTAGTTTTTGTTTTCAAGATTTAAATTATGTAGATTGATTGTGATGTGATTGGTCGCTCCAGAGTTTGGAAACCAATCCTCAACATTGATATCATTAGTTTTGGTTCAATCATCACTGCTTGTAGCTTGTCCAACAACATTTTCTGCGTTGAGTCTGCCTTGAGTACTTGACTGATCCATATTAACATTTGGCCCTCTTTGATTTGATTGGCTTTGTTGTGCATTATTTACATTTGCATTAAATCTGAAGTAACATCTGTTTGCAGCATGTCCTGATTTATCACATATCTGACATTTTATTCTATATGTATTATTGGATCTGCCTCTTCCTCGTCCTCTTGTATTTGGATTTCCTATCTGCTCTTAGGTACTACCTTTGCCAAACCCAGGCGTGTTTCTTGATTAAGTTGCACTTTTTATATTTGTAGCAAAATTAATACTATACTCATTTTGCATCGCCTTTTTTTCCCTCTACACGACCTTGATGAGCCAATAGGGCTGAGTAAACAGACTGGATATCAGGTAAATTTGGTTGAGTGGACAGGTAAGTTACTAAAGATTCGTACTCTTCATCCAACCCATTTGTTAGTGTAAGAACTTGCTCACTTTCAGATATTCTATGTCCAACAGAATTAAATTTATCACAGAGGGTCTTCACTTTAGATATATATTCTCTCATGCTAATGTCTCCCTTTCTTGAATTTTGTAATTCTCTTCTGTAATGCATTATCCTAGCCGACGATTGAGAATTGAATATTTGCTGTATAGTTGACTAGATTTCGTGTGATAAGTTACATCCAATTACCTAAGACAACAAGTTTGCACTAATTGATGACATGAGCCAAGATGATAGTAAATTGTCTTGTTTTCGATGATGAATGTGTGCCGGGTTACTAATGAGGTTTCCATCTTGTATATGATCATCGCTGGTGGTATTATCCTGGTTCCATTGACATAATCTTGAAGGTCATGACCTTTCAAGGCAATTTCAACTTGGAATTTCCATAACAAATAGTTGTCTTCATCAAGAGTGATGGTTATCACTTAGGTTTTCGGTTTTATGAGAGTCCTTGAGGGGAGGATTGGTTCGGGAGTGCCAATTCTTGACGTTGCTGAGGATAAGTCTTGATTGCTACCAGCCATCTTTCAAGAAAAGTGGTTGGGATACAGAAATCGATGGTATAAGGAAAGTATACAGCGAGGCCATTGCTCGAGAGGTGGCAGCCTGCACTGATGTGATCAGAAAATGGATGCAATATCAGTTCTTGTGTCTCTTGAGATGCAAGAACCTGATTATTGCAAGGTGGAGAAGCCAAATGAAGAGATGCACAATCTCTGATGGCAAAGAAACTCGTGCAGTTGGTGGGATCTTGAATCCAGCCTTGGCACGACACAGTTTCAGGTGAGAGCAACGATTGCACTTGATCAGAAAGGTTGATCTCTGGTGATTATAATACTCTTAGGAGACAAACAAATCACCTTTCTTTTTAATGCAGATAAAAGTCTTTCAGAATTGCCGTTAGGCGTTCTAGCTCTGATACCATATAAGAAATTGTAATAATTCTTTTATTACTTGTTTTATGAAATGTACAGGAACTGAATTGAATTAATACATCAGTCGCTATGTACTGATATATATATATACACACACACACACATACATACAAGAATGATCAAATTGGTAATGGGCTAGACAGATAGGCCCACGTGTTAACAAATGAAATACTGCTGAGGCCCATCGGGTTTGTTTGGAATTATTAATGGTATTCCTTTTGGACAAAATGCCACGATAGGTTGGGTAGACAATACGAAGAAACATGATGCCTTTTTATGGAGGCCGGTTGTTGGCATGACATGTGTTGGAGAGGCTGTTGGTAAAAAAATAGCATGGCCTGATTCGAAATTAGTTATTGAAAAGGTTAACGCTACAACATATACTCTTATGACTAGTGATGTGACATCTCTTATGGTAATGTTCATATTGTTAATTTCTCTTTCTCTAAAAATTATTCATAACATGTATGAATTTTTATTTATTTATATTAAACAAAGTACAAATTTTGTAGTGAATACTATATGCAAGCTGATTAATGTTTACGGCACTGAAAAAGTGGTAGCGAAAGGGACCATTTCTTCATCTGATCCAAATACTTTGGTCCATTCCGTACCATTGGGTGAAAATGCATTAACAGTTTGGGTAGATACCGTAGAAGTTCCAGATGCAAGTCTATGGAGACCCATTTCATTCATGTAGTCCATGTTAGATGCTATTGGTTCGACAATAGTTTGTAGAGCAGGCCTGTTTCACATGTCAAACCGACTTAGCTTTTGGTACGCATTTATCATTGTGTATTATCAATTTAACTGTTGCTATTCGTACGTTGCTGGGCATAGAGAGCGCTACCATCGTAGTTTATATTTGGTTAATCATATCAATTTAACCTTTTTCTAGGGGTTTATGTAATTTTCGCTACCATAGTTTACTGAGACTGAAATAGTCATATGAATAAAAGAATAAAAACCAATGAAATCTGCATCACACAATCACCTGCTCCTCTTGGATAGGCATGAACAGATACCGAATACAGTTTATATTTTAAGTGATTCTTCACTTGCAGGCAATGCAACCAAAAACAGTGTAAAATATAAACAATTAATGGTAATTTTATATAGTTTATGGATTGTGTTTTGTTTTTGGTTGATTGCCTGCAAGTGAAGAATTTGCATTGTCATTAATTGTTTCAGAGCTTTTAGAAGTTGGAGAATTGTACAGACATTTTTTTTCCTTTCAATTCTTCGTTGCAAAAGACACAAACATTATGTCATTAAAAAAAAAACAGAACAGGAGCCAGTACTAGCTCCACTTCCCGTAGTTGATTACGCAAATCAATTTGTGAGTTAACCAAATTATTTAAACTGTCATTTGATTACTGAAAGATAATTTACTAATATTTGAGTTACTTTTATTCTGTTTAATAAGTGATGATGCCCTAGTACTTATCCAGCCTATCTTCGAGTGAAAAAAAAAGCGTAAGCAAATTTATGGTGTTTCAAAGCGAATAGAAAAAAAAGATAGCGATTTCTTACAGACCAGTTTAGTAACTAGTGGACTGCTGATAAATATATGTTATGGCTAGTTTGGCCGATTCTTTTATGGTTATATAAGGAACATTTAAAGTATGATTTTTTTTGTAGTGTATGTAACAAGTTATATGGGCCTAGCTCTATGTTGCATTTAGTCTGGTTGCTTAATTGCTAAAAATACATACTCAAATGGCGTAAACTACGTAGAGGAACAAAAAGATCATCATTGAGGAAAAATTGAATAACAACAGCATCTAGTATATATGATTTGCTCATGTGATGCAATGCTGCCACTGGGAATCGTACACGGGTATTAAGGCAGAATGAAATAGGGAAAATGTAGGAAATGCTAAATCCAAGTCTGTTGCTCATTGTTTTGTCTTTGATTTCAGTCACAAGCTAGGATATTTGATCAACTCATGTGTATATAAGGATTTCAGTAATATCAGCCTATATAAATTTGTTAATTATATTAAAATTTTAGTTAAGCTGAATATTTTTCTTTTTATAAGCAATAAAATAAAAATAAATAAACAAAACGTGGACACTTATGTATCTATATTTTTGTTATGCTAGATGCTGTTGTTTTCATTTGTTAATGTATTTTTACCTATTGGACTGAAAGCCTTTTATCCTTTTTTTTCCCTTTCTTTCTGTACAAAAAGCAAAAAATATCTTGCAGTATTAGTAAAATGGAGAAAATTAAGGGAACTGTGCTTCAAGTACAAATAGGAATGTTATGTGCATATAAATTAACCATCATTATAATAACAGTGACGACTTGGGTTAAAGAAACTAATAAATTAAACTAACGACTCACCCACAAAGTGCTCAAACAACGGTTCATTCTGTTTATACTCAATCATAATCACAAAGTGGAAAAGTTGGCTGATAACTTCAATTATTAAAACGAGAGAAGAAAAATTAGTTTATGTTTTCATAGAGAGATACAGTTGATAATACATTGAATTTCTTATGCACATTATAGATGCAACTGTTCAACTCTGAAGGCGCAAATTTATACTCTTCCATTATTTTACTGAATACATATGCTGCGTCCAATTTACTTCACTGACTTCACTAATTAATTCCTCCTAGTTTCCTAAACAATTTTTTCTTGTAGATTTGGGCGTTTGGAGGACATGGGAAGGTGATTTAGAAAATGCAACTCTTTTGGTCAGGTATTTTAGTGTGTAAACGTGTAAACTGTAGGCTTCCTATGTCTTATTAGAAGTTTCATAGCCTTTTTGTACATATTGACTTTACCCCTGAAATTTCCTTCCATAAACATTAAATATTTACTATGAAATTGTGCAAGAATGATATTTGCCCAGATGAAACCTTTTTTCTAACAAAAAGCAAAGAGAACAATAAGCTAAGAATAAGAACATGGCAAGTTAGGTGGTAAAGAAGATAGCTTGTTATTGTAGCTGCTCCAATGTGAGGTCTGGTGTCTTGCCTCCAATACTGAAAACGTTTTAGTATCTCCTTTTATGTTGAAACATATAATATTAGATAATTAATCATTAATTTTTTTCATTACAGGTACTGAGGACTTCAAAAGCTCGTTGATTGTGTCATTCAAGCATTACCTTTTTTTTGGCATCCTAACCACGAGTATTTTTTTGGCTTTGTTAATTTTGTCAGTGCTTACTTGGTGCATATGTCATGAAAACTTGTGTTATGGATATTGTTTTATCTTAATTCATGGATGTTATGCAAATATTAATATATGAATAGTTTTAAATTATTTAAGGTGTTTTATATGATTGTTTCTTATGTTCTTTCGAATACCTTTTATATATTGGTTGCAATGTATAAAATATAAACCGGATGCCTTTCTCTGATGGTTTATCATTGGATATAAAAATGCTGTAAAGTTAAATGACAACATTTTTTACATGTTGTTAAACTCATTTGTATGTATTAACAGCGAAAAAATATTGATGTTAAAAGTACAAAATTTTGTGTAATGCTGCTTAAAGCGTTGGAGAAGTGCTGTAATGATATTTTTAATAGCACATACGACTACGAGAGGCTGTTTTTTACATTGTTGACAGCAATAATCTTGTAATTTTTACAGCTGAGTAGGAATGCTGTAAAATAGTACATTTTCAACAGCACTAACATATATGCTGACGTATGTTCAGGACCTATAACAGCTTGTCGTTATACAACATCGATTAAAATGCTGTTAAAACATACGACAACATTTATACTATGCTGTTAAATTCTTTTTTGGTGTAGTATCTTTTGAAATAGTATGTAAATTGTTTGTTTCTTTCTTCCATTCATGCATGCATGGTTATGTATGTTGAAGCCATGCATTCCAAAACCCATGCACCAACTATAGCCACAACAACATATGTATGTATGTATTAACACTCACGCATGCATCACACAAAAATAGGCACCCACGCACAATAAGGCGCACACACAGCAATATGCATGCATGCATAAATTAAATATACACACCAAACACACATACCCCTCTCTCTCTCTCTCTCTCTCTCTCTATATATATATATATATATATATATATATATATATATATATATATATATATATATATATATATATATATATATATATATGCAAACGTTCAATGACACCCCAAAATTTTAGCATTCATTTAGCCTCTCATCTTTCATTTGTATTAAAAAAGGTAGTGGAGGAAGAAAGAGAGTTAGTTAAGGGAAAGAGAAACTGATTGTGTGGTGGAAAACAGGAAGGCTAAAGGGGTGCTTCACTGTTTGAGGTGTCATTGAACCTGCCTCATATATATATATATATATATATATATATATATATATATATATATATATATATATATATATATATATATGCACATGCGCACTTGTTAAAGAAAGTGGAAAACATGTTTTGTTTCATTTGTAGAGAGGTTAAGAGGTAAATTTTTGTGCTGAGAATCCATGCCAAGCAAGGGAGAAGAAATAAAGAGAAGAGAGAGGTGGGAAGAACAAACGCCAAGCCGATTGTTTTTTTAGAAGAGAAAGAACAAAAATGGGGAGGTCGGAATGAAAACGGCAACCAAAAAATTCAATATGTTGCTTGCTATGTTGTTTGCATGAGGAGAATGAGTGTCCAGTGTATATATATGTAAGCTCTGATATCCTTAACACTTAAGTTTCTAGATAGTAGGGAAGCATGTGCAAAAAGTAAGTGGTAGAGAAGACAACGTGAAGAAGAGAAGGTAAATGTGCCTTTTTATTAGTGAACATGAATACTTCCAAGCTAAGTAAATTAAGATACTTCAAGCCTAAAAATCAAAGTCCAAAAGAAAACACATGCGCATGTCAGGATATGGAAATGTGTCTTCCTCATTTTATGCGTACATGCATAATGAAGTGCGTATATAATATGGTTTTTAAGTTTCTTTTTTAATCTGTCTTAGGAGAAGAAAGGACACAAACTCGTATTCATGTGAAAAAATGACACAAAACTGACACTGTTTGTAACAACCCGAAAAAATAAAACTAATTTAAAAATTTTAATTTGGATATTTTAATAAATTTAGAATATTTAGAATAATTTATTTTAAATAATAACGACTAAAAATTTATTTAAATTGGAGTTAGAATGAATATGTTTATTTTAAATATAAAAGGAGATAGAAATAGCGCTGCAGTTTAAAAATTTAACTTTGAACTTTGATTGAATGTACAAGATTCAAAATAAACGGGATTTTAGTGAAACCAAAAATATTTAAATCCGTTTATAAATATCTTTCTAGCGAATCTGAAAAAAATGAAATTTGGTAGTGGGAATCAAAAGTTATGGCCAGTTGAATATTCAGAATGATCGCTATAGAATATAAATATAACCCTTAGAAATAGACATTTTGCAAACGACCTCCGTTTTCGATGAGACCACTTTGGTTGGATCCGGAATGTCAAATTATTGCTAGGTTTCAAATTCCATAATTTTTGGAGTTGATATGTGAGCGTGGCCAAGGAAAATGCGTTTGATAATTTCATTTTGAATTGGATCGACCAGAAAATGGCCATTTTTCAAACGGTCTCCAAATTCGACGAAATTAATTTTGTTGGGATCGTATCGTCCCAACAGAGCTAGGTTTATTTTTCGGGAATTTTTGGAATTAGTATGTGGCTTCAGCAAATTAAAATGTACGTTCAAATCTGAATTTGAATGTTTTTGTATTTTAATTTGAAGAGTAACTGACTGAAACAGCCGAATGATATTACGAAACACATTCCATTGTGTTCGGAATAGGGGTAATTAGCTAGGGGCGGCAGTCGTTGGGTTTGAATTGGAGTTCGTATGGACTGAGGGGTATTTTCGGATTTAAATAAATTAAAAATAAATATAAAATCCATTGTCCAATAGGAATTCTCCTTCACAATTTCGGGTCCAGGAAAAAACCCATAACCTCTTCAAATCGACGACGCGCCCCTTCAAATCTTCTCCCCTCCGTTTCTTTAAATCCATGCACCAAAATCAAAGGCCCTGTTGAAGATTTTGTAGAGGAGCTCGAGCACTTCACATCCATACCTACTCGGCCTACACCGTGCAACGTACATCGATATTCGCGCCTCCAAAGCTACCACGTTCAAGCTGCCGCCAGAGTTCAACCAGGCCGTCGATCTGACCGCCAGTGGTGGTGCCAAGGAGCCCTCTCCACACTCGACAACGTCAAGTTGGCCGATCTTCGTATCGCTTCACGGATTTGAAGTAAAATCCAAACCTAGTTTGGAATCAAAACTGAAATACACGGCAGTGTATATTATTAAGGTTTGTGACACTTTATATACGTTGCAGATTCATTTTAACTTCTAAAAATCGTATCTTTATCATACGATAACGAAATCCAGTGAAACCGGAGACATTTGACTCGTGATGACGTCTTCTACATTCTAGAAGAGACCGGAGAATTTTTGGAGCTTCCTACAATTTTAGAAGGAGTGGAACCTAATGTGAGATTTCTAAATTCAAATTTGAACGGAATAGCGATGTATAAGTTATATAAGCGTTGTATATCTCACATACAAGCGTTGTATAAATTATATGTGCGATGTATAAGTTATATATACGTTGTATAAATCATATGTGCGTAGAATGGAGTTGAAATGGAAATAAATAAATAACTATATATATATATATCCCCCTCGTTCACAAACCATGGACGATAAGAATTGATTTTGATTGGTGTGAAATTTGATTGATATTGCGAATAGTTGATTATGGTTGATTGTGGTTGAAACGAAATTGGAATTTTTTGTGGAAAAATTCAATGTCATATGAAAATGATCGAAATGTTTAGATCATTAGAATAAGCCCCTTAGAGAACGCCGCGAGGCCTAAGGTAGTGCGATGAGCCGTACTCTGGACGGTGCCGGTTTTAAACCCCCTACCGTTATGCTGCCGAAATTTTCTGAAATATTTTTGTGTTTGAATCATATTCATATGTTGAAATATATTCATGCGTTGATAATTTATTCATGATTGAAATAAATTGCTTAGATAATAAAAATCACATTTTTATTATGCATATGAAGTTCATAAAATATTCATGTTTGAAATAAATTGTTTGAACGATAAAAATAGCATTTTTAGTGTATATATGAATCGCTAAAAATATTCATGTTTGAAATAAATTGTTTGAATGATAAAAATAACGTTTTTAGTGTATATATGAATCGCTAAAAATATTCATGTTTGAAATAAATTGTATGAACTGTTAAAAATAACGAATGGTTGAAATAAATATTTGTTGATTGAAAATAATATTTTTAATGTGAAAAATAATGAATGGTTGAAATAAATATTTGTTGATTGAAAATAATATTTTTAACATATATATGAACTGTGAAAGATAATGAAAGGTTGAAATAAATATTTATTGATTGAAAATAATATTTATAACATATTTGAATTGTGAAAAATAACGAAAGGTTGAAATAAATATTTCTTGATTGGAAATAAGATTTTTAACATATATATGAAGTGTTAAAAATCATCATGAATAGAAATAAATATTTGTTTGCCAAAAATATTATTTTTAGCATAGATATGCATATATATACATAGGCTGAACAGGAAAATGGATTAGCTGTTGAGTAAAGAATTTATTTGTGTGCCCGACAAAGAGGTAAGCCTTAATGAGTTGGCTGCGCAATTTTATTATTATATAAACTCCTGTGAATGCCATTGGATGCAAAGTGCTGGTTTTCTGTGTGAGATTATAAACGTCGCCATAGGATAGTAACAATTAATTTTGAACTACACTACATGGCATACTGCGTGAAGATAACATACTCTATCATATACCACAAAAGCATTTGGAGCTTATATGACGAGGTTGAAGATTTACCATACAAGCGAGAGGCTTGTATGGCGATGACTATATTTCATGTTGAACCGAAGACTGATATGGACTATATAAAATGTAACGGTAAATTGTCAGATTAATAAAAACCCCACACGGGTCTGGAGTTGACAATAATCACGTCTCTCTAGTCATTAAGGCACATGAACTATCTATAGGGTGAAGAAAATTTAATTCTTTGGAGTCATGATCTAAACACACTCCCCTGTGGACACAAAGTTATATCACTAAAAATATGTGTACGCTTTTTAGGATTTATTGGGTGCCTAATACGGCCCAATAAATTTCCAAATCCCTCTCCATACAAAGGAGGCTACAGCGAAATTTTCCAAAATTTCAAGGCATTAGCCAAAATTTTGAAGTAGAAACGATTTAGAAATCTTCGAATGAATTATATATATATTTAAAATAAAACGAATAACGATGCTATAGTTCGTGTTTTGGAATCGTGATTTTAAACGATTATACCGAGAAATCTGACCATCGGATTTCCCTGAAACTGAAACCGTTGGGTTCGCTTTGAAAATATCTTTCCAACGATATAAATTTCGTTAAGATCCAACAGTTAGATTTTTCGAAATGTTTAAATCGAATCAGAGGAAAAACAACGCTAGAATGAATTATATATATATATATATATAATTAAAATAAAACTAATAACGACGCTGCAGTTCGCGTTTTGAAATCGTAATTTTAAACGATTATTACGGGAGATCCGACCGTCGGATTTTCCCGAAACCGGAACCATTGGGTTTGCTTTGGAAAGATCGTTCCAATGATATAAAATTCATTAAGATCCAATGGTTAGATTTTTTGAAATGTTTAAATCAAATTTGGATGAGAGCAGCGCCAAGGTCATCGAATGACCTGAAACGTCATTCGATGGAAATGGACTATTTTTAAATAAATAAAAATAGTGAAAAATCGTTTTAAAATATTTTAAATGATGTGGAATGGAGATAAACCGATTTTACTTGGTTTATCAGATATTTTGATGGTTGGATGTATTTGACATGAAAATTATACTGATGAACTGAAATATGGATGTCGAATAGTTTAACCGATAAAAAAATTGATTTGAATTCTATATATGCGTAAATTATTTGAGAAGGCCGAGTTAATTCTCATTTCAAATAATTGATCGACGATGAAAAGTCGAAGATATGAAGACGGTGGTTGATGACCGGAGATCTTCACATCGTTTGGATGATTACTGGTGTCTTGATTGGGAGGCATCCCAAGACAAGGTAATAAGTGGTGATCGTCCGAACGTACTTGGAGATCGACCGGATATGCGAGGGCCTCCTGTATTAGACATACGGGACGAGGAATAAGGTGCATCCGGTTTCGTTCAGACCCAGAATGAACTTGTAAATGGATGTGTGTCTGACGTTGTAGATTTACAACGTGGTATGCTGAGATGCAGTGATCAAGGCTTTTGTTGAAAAGCAGAGCCTTGTGGTTGATGATCAAAGTACGACTTTAATATAGCATAGCTTTATGTATACATTAATTCGCGAGCCTCACACCCTAGTATGAACTAGAAACGGGAGAGGACCTCAGGGTGGACATGCGTTTCTTTCTAGCTAGGAGTGGTCTCAGGGTTTTGCAAGCCCTGGCATTTTACTTATGTGGATGATGAAAAGCGAGGCGCCTCGGTTATATTGGTCTCTGCGGAGCCGATGATGGTTTGGTCGATATATGACCGGTTTACGCCCCATAGGACGGGGAAACGTATTGTCTAGGCATTATAATCCACTTCGGGTGGATCGACCCTGACGATCCAGGTGCAGTTGCGGCCGAATCCTGAGACATGGGATAGATTGTCTCGAATGCGGTTAGAACGTTCCCTTGCCTTGGTTCATGATGGAAATCCAACTTCCAATACGACATGTGTGGTTTTGATTGTAAACCTATATATGGCGACATGATATATGGTACCCGTGCCGTCTATGATTGAAATTGTTTTTGAAACATATATGCACTAGTAATAATATCAAATGATTTTGATTTATACGTATCAAGCATATTTTGGCCATTATAAGATAAAACTCTATCCTCCGGTTTGTGTTGCATTGTGTGATGGGACCTGAGTCTTATAATGGCTTCATTTTATATAAAAAGCATTGCATTGTTTAAATGATTTACTTGTTTTAAGCACTGGCAATCCAATGGAGTAAACCCGTTCCGCATTAGCGGCGTGGTCCCGTAATTGGCCTTATTATCAAATAAGTTAAGTAGATTTCTCATACCAGTCCCGTGACTGGCTCGTAGTTTGTTCCACTTTGCAAACCCGGGTTCCCTTATTTCTACATGGGCAACCTTGTATTCAGGTTTTAACAGCCTCATTCTGGATAGCTATGGAGCTGAAGATGGATTCTATCATTTCTATTATACTCTTCAGACTTTGTTATGTATATTATGTTTGATTCCGCTGTAGAAATTTTATATAAAGTTGAAACTGTATTTTGTACTAAATATGATCGTGTTATACCGTGTAACTCTGATGATTATATCAGTTCCAGTGTAATTTATTATACATTATCTGGTGTAATGATATATTTCTGTTCTATTGTTATTTTTTATGTATTATATTCCAAAGATTATCCTTGCTTCCGTGGCACGGGAGTTTAGGGTCATCACACTGCTCTTTCTACGCGCTTCAGACACAAAATCATTATTCGGAACAATATACGTTTGAATTTTACAAAACGAAAATAGCGTTATTCTTAGAATTCGATCTAGTATTGTTGATTCAAATTCGCTGGAAGTATTATTCATAGTGATTTTTATTTTACATTATTATTATTTATGATATATCGGTTGCCGCTACCGTAAATCAATCGTCAAAAATCGATTCAAACGGAGCAACCAAACTTTGACGGTTTCGAGATAAAATTGTTTAAATTACTTCTATATGAAAATAATATATTTTAAAGATAAAAGTTTCATTATAAGTTGATTTCATGTTTCAATTTCAAAACAAGTACATTATAAGTTACATTTATCATTTAATTCTTATTTTAAAACCATTTTAAATTCATATTCAACGACACAAAAATACGGGTTGTTACATTCTTTTCCACTTAATATGATTTCATCCCCAGAATCACAAGGACAAGAAAAAGTAATGAAAAACAAACAATATAGAAAAGCTAAGCACATAAAAAACAATTTGACCCATATACCCAGTCAGAGGTACGGTGCCTTATCCTATCTATTTATATTTATAAAACTAAGGTAGTTTAATTTTAAAATTCTTAAGTTGAATTACTAACCTAGACGAATTTTGCTTAGGCACCTAACCTAAGCTCTGATACTAAATGTAACAACTCGACTTTTCGGACCATTCAAAATGCCGAAATATCCATTCTCTCTAAAACTACTAATGAAAACTACCGATTTAATAATCAATATTTGATCAATATTCAACAATGCTAAATATATAGGATACAAATTTAATTGTACAACTTAAGCAGAGATCTTTTAATACACTAGACGTGCCATAATACAAGAAAAATTAAATAATAACTACCACTGCGCCACACTTATGAGACAGAGAATAGTAGCTACTCCTGCAAACTCAACAAACAAGTCAAATGCGGAATAATATAGTAAGCAGGAAATGTATGATGTTATAAGATGAATATCAATTAACAAACATAAAAGGGTTATGTTATTTTAGGGGTTGCATCACTACTACTTGTGACTGCCTACGTACCCATATCTAATTGGGTACCCTATTAGATACAGGATCAAGCCAACCTAGCTCTGCTATTCGCAAATAGGACTCATGGTGCTTAAGACGCAACAAATAATATGCAAATACAAAACTACCATTCAGGTTTAATGTTTACATTTAGATTTATCAAATCTAATCAACTTTCTTATTTTCAATTTTTTTTAAAGATTCAATTCTTTAATTTCGGAAATTCCACTTCTTCGAAAATGGCATCCTCGTCTCTTACTTCCTTTTTTCCTCCTCATCATCTACCTTTGACTTTTCTTTTCCACCTTTGCCTACTTGCCTTTCTCCACCGATTCCCCCAGATCCACCCCCTTCTAATGTCAATCCCTCTGTAGCAAACCCTTCAGTAGCAAACCTTGGAGTGAATTCTTTATCTCAAAATTTGGGGAACTCCACCTTCAGATCCAATATTTGTCCCTCTAATGCTAATAAATCTCATGCCAATTCATCTTGATTCACTTTTCCTGCAAATTTCAACACATCTCATACCTCTTATCTATCCTTTATGAAAATCGATTATGCATCCCTTTTCCATTCTTGTCCTCAGAATGCAGGCATTTTTAAGCCGCAATATTTTGAAATTGAAAGGGATGGAGTGCCAAAGAAGAAGCCTGATATAGTCAAGAACGAAGGTTTGAAATTCTGGTGTAATTATTTGGTGGGGTTGTTCTTGAATGGCTCCCAATCTTATCTGATAGTTGTAAATTTTCTAACTAGATACTGGAAACTAGTGGAAGAAGTTGATAGTAAGTCTGATGGCATTCACTTTTATTTCAAAATTTCAAATGAATTGGATAAAGATAGAATTCTCAAAGTAGATCCAATTTTTATTCGTGGTCGAATGTTTATTATAACAATATGGGATCCATTGATTGGAAATTCTCGAGCTCAAATCAGAAAGGTGCCTGTATGGGTACAATTTCATAGAATTCCTCTTATTCTTTGGAAATTGTTAGGTATTAACTGGCTCGCATGTCATATAGGTAAATTGATTTGCTTTGGTACTAGTACTGAAAAATTTCAGAGATTTAGATATGCTAAGGCTTTGATTGAGGTATCATCTAATTTTGATCTTCCTAAGAAAATAATAGTTGATGAACTAGGTAAGGATTGCCCTCCTATAATGGTAACTTACTTTGGAGACCTAGAATTTGTTCCATCTGCAAGGCTTTCGGTCATGAAACTATTAAATGTGAACTTAATTCTAAGGAAGACTTGGATAGTGGAAATAATGTTGATAATTTCTTTGAGTAAACTTATGGTCATTCTTATGACCATGTTGGCCAGTATGATAGGAGAAATATTGCTATTACTATAACAATAATTGGACCTCCGTTAATTCTAAACCGAGGAAAATTTGGATTAAAAAAGATGGGAATAATATCAAAGGTAATGCTGCTAGCAACTCTGATGCAGATAAAATGAATTCTATTCCATTTGATGTTTTGAATTCTGATGCTAATGATAATAGCAACGGGGTAGATCCATGTGCTCCAGATATTAATAAGGATGGTGTTAGTTAGGATGATAATAGCAAATGTTCTTTTGTTGCTGATGATATTGGATTAACTGCTAATGTTTCAAATGAAAGTGAGGTGGTTGGTAATGACACGGATGTTAGTAATCAAGGGCAGACTTATTTGGATAAAACAAATTCTGAGAATAATTCTTTGTTTGGAAATTTGTTTGATAACAATGTGGTAGATGTAAATGTGGACTCTCCAATTGTTAAATCTATTTCGTCAACTATTATGTCACATACCTCCATGTCTTGCTCTTCAACCTTTAGTACCCAAGCTTCTCATATCAATACCTTTTCTCATATTCAGAAGCCTCTTCAAAATGTAACTGGTTCAGGTTTGACCTTCCCCATTATTAAGTCCTCCACATTGGTTGGTCATTCTGATTTGAGTAACAGGGGTAAAACTGGTTCTTTGCCCAGTTATTCTTCACCTGTTTCTGATAATCCATTAGTTTCTGCATTTCCTTATGCTCATTTAAATCTTCCCCCAGACATTATATTGCCTACACCAGCAGCTGATGCTGCTTCTATTCAGTCTGATTTGAGCTCTTTGAGAATTAATGGAAATTTTTGGGATGATGGTATTGAGCCTTATCATAAAAAGGATGAACCTTCATCTTCTCATCGGAGTAGTTTTACTTCAAAATCGAAGAATAGTAAGAGGAGAGCAAAAAAGAAGAAAGCAACCGAGTGTGTTGATGATCTAGATAATGGTATAGATTACGGGTTAGAAGATTTTCTGCCTGACTCTATGAAGTTTCCTCCCTGACATACTAGGAGGAATCCTGTATAATTCTCTTGAATTTTGATTGGTGTTGCATGTTCTCTTGTAGGCTCTGTAGATATGTTGCCAACCTTGATTTCATTAATCAATTTGGGCAAGTTTCTTTCAAATGTATATGCTTTTGGTTTATGGTAATGGCTTTCTACTGGTTGCTTGCAATTTTCTGGTAACTTGTTGGCTGAAGGTACAGTTTGTATTGATGGCTGCAGTGCATTTTAGTTCGTTGGTCTGGCTCTCGGGTGCAATTTGAAGATGAATCAGCAGTAAAGTGGTCTAAATGCAGTTTATATGTTTGCGTTTTTGAGATTATAGTGATGAGTTTTTTTCTGGATTCTCTTTGTATACTATATTTGCTTTTTTTCTCATCATTGTATAGTTGAGTGATATGTTTGTATAGCTATTGTATAGTGTTGAATTCTTGTAATACTGTAATTGTTTTGTGTGAATAAAATTTTACTTGCCTTTCAAAAATCCATTCTTTTTAAAAATAATCTCTTCTAACTTAATATCCCGGTTTCATTTTAAATCGTTGAAATAATGTATAATTCTTTCATACCAAATCATACTTCACTTCGGGATTTAAAAACAAACCACTTATGAAAATATCAAATATCTACAATACAAGCATGTCGACATATATGCCACCAGATTGGGAGGTTTCTCCCGATAATAAGGCAACAGGGTCCCAACCTTTTCATCTCATCAATAATCTAAGTACGTACCTCTATCCCCAGAGCGAACCATACTTTCACACAATGCTTACTTTTTAGTTACGGGTTACCCAAATAATTGGTAACATAATAAATCATTTCTATCTCGAAGTGATAAATCGTTTCACAATAATAATCACAAATATCTCCAGATCTTAATGCTGTGATTTTCTAAATCATTTAAACACTAGGATTTAAGCCATCGAAATTCTCTCCATTTATAAAACATATTTCATAAACCATTTATCGTCTTCAAAATATTTATTTTTAAATATTTTCTACTTGTTTGACATCATCATTTCATTTCATTTTCTTTTATGAAAATTGTAACACCCCGAATTTCGGTTAATGCTAAAATTCACTAATTGCAGAATAAATAATCTCAGATGTGAGAATTGGGGGAAACGGGCTACGTCATTGCGTTTGTCTCGGAAAAATACGCGAAATAGAGTCCGAGTTTTCGAGAATCGGAGTCCGTATGGCCCAGTTATGGCCCAATGAAGTTTGTAGAAAATTCAAAGTTAAAAACAGATTTAAAATTCAGGTTCAAATTTCGAATTAGGGCCATTGGGTGCAGGCGGGGAAAATTCCCGCCTAGCTACCCAAGTCGACAGCCCTGTCTACTGGGCAGTCGACTTGGCTAGGACCAAGTTGACAGCCCTGTCGACTTGGGTGTCGACAGGGGGTGCTCGGCCAGTTTGGCCTGGTGCACCATTTTAGGGTTTGGGCTGTGTTTTGGGGTTGGTTTCTGGAAGCTTCCGAGATCTGATGGTCCTAATCTAATTTAGGGTTAATCTAATGGCCTAAAACACTTGCCTAATCCTATAAATAAGACCCTAAGCTAGCCCTAAATGATCATAATCCTATCATCTAACTAAACTATGCCAAAATTTTCTATGATCATGGCCTCCACTCAAAAGCCTAGCCTCCATCCTCTTTCTAATGCTATTTCTATGAAGGCTTTCATGTTCATACAAGCATCTTTGAGTTGCATGAGTGATCATTAGCTTGCATTCACAATCAAGTTGCAAGCTTTATGTTCAAGGCTAGAGTTTTTGGGTGATTTTTGGCAAGGGTTTGCTTATTGGAGTTTAGTGGTGAGTTTCTATAGCCTTAATAATCAATTGTTAAATTGATTATGATAGGATATGATAAGATATGGCTATGTTTGTGGATAAATGTGCTTATGCAAGTTTAGTATAGTGTATGTTGTGTGTTTTGCAAGTTTTATGCTATATGCAAGTTTAATGCTATGTTTTATGATGCTCACTATGCAAAACACTATGTTGAACATTGATGCATATGTAACATGTTATGCAAGCTATATGTGAGATTATATGCAAGTTTATATGTAACATGTTATGTAAGTTATGTATTTGGTTTTATGCATGCTAAGTATTTGGTTTTGTGCATGCTAAGTATTTGGTTTTATGCATGCTAAGTGTTTGGTTTTATGCAAGTTATGATGCAAGTTCATATGCAAGTTATGATGCAAGTTCATATGCAAGTTATGATGCAAGTTCATATGCAAGTTATGATGCAAGTTCATATGCAAGTTTGTCTCTTTTTATGATATGCATAATATATGCAAGTTTGCCTCTAAGTATGGCATGTTATGCAAGTTCATATGCAAGTTATGATGCAAGTTCATATGCAAGTTATGATGCAAGTTCATATGCAAGTTATGATGCAAGTTCATATGCAAGTTTGCCTCTATGTATGACATAAGTACATGTGCAAGTTCATCCCTTTTAGACCTATGACATGTATGCAAGTTGACACCTTTATGATAGGTCTATGACATGAACATTTAAGCAAGTTACCATCTTTATGACATATGTGATTCATGCAAGTTTGGGTTGGTTATTTATACAAGTTGGGTTTATGGTCATATATACAAGTTGACACCTTTTAAACCCATGATAATGCTAATGATATGCTAAGTTGAACCCATTGTGTGTATGATGAATCTTCTCTTTTGAAGTATGTCATGTTAACGTATTTACGTGGGGACGATGGGGTAAAAATTAATGAACACATAAAATTGTGTGAAGTGGGTATGATTAAACATACCGTAAAGTGGATGGACATAATTGGGAATTTACCTATTAAGTTAGGTCTACCCATATTATGGAATTGGGAATTTACCTATTGAGTTAGGTCTACCCATATTCTTAAATATTTGTAATTAATTAGGGATAATTAATACAAATTATGGGGGTGATTAATTAGGTGTAATTAATCTACTAAGACACGAGGTTGGACCCTTTTGTAGCATAAGACTGCCCGGAACCAACCGACAAATCCAGCGGCTACAAATGATTGGCCCAATGTGAGAGGTCTTAGTCATAAACTAAATACGTGACAAGTGTAAAGACACGAGGTTAGACTCTGTTATGGTGTAAGGCTGCCCGGAACCAACCGGCATATCCAGCAGCCATAAAAGACAGTCTAATGTGAGAGGTCTTTACAAAGGTTACGATCTTAATTAATTAAGAAACACTTAACCAAATTAGCATGTAGAGGGGCATGAGGGATTAAGTGGGTGCCTTGGGTGGCATGTAGTAACTAGTGGGGGTGCCTTGGGTGGCATGAGGAAACTAGTGGGTTGCCTTGGGTGGAAATAGAAAATATGATTAGAATACTTAACCAAAGTGGAACATGTAATTAAACATGATTAAAGGGTTAAGTAAGTGCCTTGGGTGGCATGTGGGAATCAAGTAAGTGCCTTGGGTGGCATGCGGAAATCTAGTGGGTGCCTTAAGTGGCAATTGAAATATGATTAAATGACAAGCTTAAGTAGTAGCTTGTGGGGGCCTTAAGTGGCAATTGAAATATAATTAAATGACAAGCTTAAGTAGTAGCTTGTGGGGGCCTTAAGTGGCAATTGAAATATAATTAAATGACAAGCTTAAGTAGTAGCTTGTGGGGGCCTTAAGTGGCAATTGAAATATAATTAAATGACAAGCTTAAGTAGTAGCTTGTGGGGGCCTTAAGTGGCAATTGAAATATAATTAGATGACTTAACCAAACCTTAACATGTAAGTGGGCATGATTATAAAAGGGGTTAAGTGGGATGCACTAGATAAAATGACAAGCTTAATTGTAGCTTGTGGGGGCCCATTTCAACCAATATCCCAAACGTATCTTTGTGGGCTCGACCCAAGTCGAGGACGGGACACGCATATTGGGCTTGACTATAAGAGGCCAAAACGGGGTAGCGGTGGCAACGCGAGTCCAACGGGTTTCATATGCGTGTGTGGACCCGGGCTGGTAGGTAAGACGTTGTTGCATCGTGTAGGTATAAGCCGTGCACCATTGATTATCGGGTTGCCACTTTGGGGAGTGATACACCCCACTGTGGGGCCAGCACGGGTATCTACGGTAGGGAGCCGATCGCTTGGGAGTAGTGGGTACACCTAGTGGAGATAGGGGCAGACGGCACCTATGTAGTCAGCTAGGGGTACAAGAAACTACTAGGTAAAATTACTAAGTACACTTAGTGGGATCAACCTTTAAGTAGGAATTACCCTTGGTGGGTAGAACTGGTGTGGTGCAGTGTAGGAATTACCCTTGGGTGGGTAGATCTGGGGTGGTGCAATATAGTAATTATCCTTGGGTGGATAGGCGCGTCTTTTTGGTTATCTTAGTACATCCTGTGTTTAGTTGGCTACTTAGTGTAGTCATTATCCCCAGAGGTACCATACCTTGTTTATATCATACCCTAATTACTTTAATGATTGGATTGTTAAAGTTATAGGACTCGCTCAGACTTATGTCTGACCCCGTTGTTTTTATCTTTTTTCCCCAACCCTCAGGTTATCAGAGTGGGCCTAGCACTAGTGGGCTTTGATCAGACTGCTTTATCTCTCTTTTGGAGCTTGGACCGTGGATGTAAAGCTCAGTTTATCTTTTCTATTATGGCTATTAAGTTATGTAGTGGGATTATGTACTTTTGTTTTATCAAGATGGATATTATGTACTTGACTCTTGTTTATGGTTTTGGTGTAACCAAACATGTTTTACTTTCCTCTGCAATGAAATGATGTTTTAAATTCTCAAGTATTACTTATATCTGTCTTGTTGTAATTTTTCTGGTCTATATTCACTTAAAATACTCCACCGATGTTATGGCATTCCCTTAGTGAGTGACCGTAGCGGGTGTGGGGGCGTTACACGTGGTATCAGAGCTTAAGGTTACCAGAACAGATAATTTTTTTAGAAAAACTATTTTCTAAGAATATTTTTGAAAGGAGTATTTTCAAAAACATGTCTTTTAAGAGAAAAGTTTTTGAAAGAAAAGCATAATCCCCAATAGCCATATCTATATCTTTCAAATTCTCCGTTTTGAATCTCTTCCTCTCTCGTTTTGAGTTTCCCCTCCGCGTATGGATGATCTTTCTAAGATAGATAAGAATGGAAAACCACTTCAAGGGACTTAGACATTAGTCGGACTAGAAGTTGGTTCAAGAAGGAGGAGGACTTGTAGGTACCTATTGGATAGATGATGGGAGGAAGGCTCAAATAGTTGTTTGGTTAATGAAGAGCGAAACCTCATTTTGATGGGAGGTTACGAGTGGAGAATGGGAAGAAGAGGGCTAGTAGTTATCCTTTTTGGAGGAATAGGACACCTTATTAGGATTGTCCAAAGAGGCAAGGGCAAGGTACGGAATCTCCTGGAGGGTAGTTGTATTCCCTCACGGCTAGTGTACCAGATGGGGATAGGACCGTCTAGGTTGGAATTTGGATTTCTTTGTTATCCGGTTCGAACTTTATTCTGACGCGTCGAGTTCGTTTATCTCATCATTGTTAGTTGAGTCACTGCACTTAGACACCAGTTTAGTAGATGATCCCTTAGTTGTTTCAAACCCAATTGGGGCTCCATGATGTGTTTGGGTTTGAAAGTTGCTATACTTAGCGTTGAGTTTAGATGTGATGCTTTTTGGGCTTCACGGGCTATGGGTTAGTTTTGGGCATGGACTGGTTATCCAGTAGGGGTGTCGTTCTTGATTTTGAAGGGAGAGTTGTTAGGTTTATGACCCGCTTGGGTAACACTCTCGAGATCTCTTGTAATCCCATGGAATCTGTTATGCTAAGTTATCTAGAATCGCTTGACAAGTCGGTCGAGAGTTTGCGATCTATTAGAGTGGTCCGGGAATACTCAGATGTGTTTGAGGAGGTGAAGGGCTTACCTCCGGAGCGGGATATTGACTTCCGAATATATCTGATAGACAATGCCAAACCAGTATCTTGGCCAGTGTGCCACATGGCTCCTCGTGAGAGGAGGGAACTCCATAAGCAAGTAGGCGATTTGCTTGAGAAGGGGTTCATAAGACGAAGTATATCGGAGTGGGGTGCTCCAGTAGTCTTTGCCACGGAGGCGGATGGGTCCCTCAGACTTTGTGTAGGCTAAAGAGAACTAAATAAACTCACAAAGAAGAATAGACACCCATTGCCGAGGATTGATGATCTCTTTGATCAGTTAGTGGGCGCCTCAGTATTTTCGCAGTTGGACTTAGCCACGGGGTTTCGTCAGTTGAGAGTGGCTGAGGATAGTATAGAGAAGACTGCCTTTAGGACTCCGGATGGTTTTTTTATGAGTGGCTGGTGATGCCATTTGGTTTGACGAACGCCCCCGCATACTTTATTGACTTGATGAGAAGGGTGTTCAGGGAGTACCTAAATAAGTTCGTGATGGTCTTTGTAAATGACATCTTGGTCTTTCCTAGGAGCGAAATAAGTTTTCGTATGTGCTCAATAGGTTGAGCAAAGCCAGTTATGGGATAAACGGTGGTTTTGGAACGAGACTGGCGAGGACATCCAGAGTTGGACAAGGGCTTAATTATTTAGCCGTTTTACTAGTATCATCTCACGTAGGTCGTCTGAATTCGAAGGAGGTATCCCTTGGGTGTTTGTCTGATATTGGTTTAGGCCTTTGGGGCTTGCACTTGGGGGATGTCAAGTTCGACTAGGATGGTCTGCGTGAGAGATGGACAGTTGTGATGATTTTGGATGGGGTAATATCCTGGTTTTCTCTAGAAGTGGAGAAAAGCATGCCCTACATCTTAGGGAAGTGTTGGAGACTCTTCGAGCGCATAGTCTTAGGGCAGCAAAAGTGGATGGGATTCTTAGCATCCTATGGGTTTGAGATAGTGTATACCCATGGCAAGGGTAACGTGGTGGTGGACGCCTTAAGTAGAAAAAGGTTGTCCTTGAGTTCATTGTTCGTTGAACGACGGAGCTTGGAATTTATTTCGATGTTTGACTTTATACCTTCCGTTGACTTTGTACCCGGTTTGCAAGCCTCCTTGGAGGTTAGGCCTACTCTTTTTGGGGCGGATTGGCGGAGCGCAGCGAGACGACCCACGGTTGGTTGAGTTAGTAGAGAAGCTCATGAGGAGGGGGAGTCGTCCAGCCATTTGAGTAGGTACACCCTAGATGGTAAGGGGTGGTTGCGTAGAGACGGTAGATTTTGTGTACCGCAAGGCGAGGGTTTGAGGAAGGCTATACTTGATGATGCACATCGGTCGAAGATGACCATTCATCCCGGTGGGGACAAGATGTACCAAGACATGAAGCGAGTTTTCTTTTGGGCCGGTATGAAGAAAGACGCGGCCGAGTATGTCGCTAGATGCTTGGTGTGCTAGCAAATGAAAGCGGAGCAGAAGAAACCCGGTGGGTTGCTTCACCCATTTGGAGGTTCCGCTATGGAAGTGGGATAGTGTCTCGATGGATTACCGAAATCAAGGAAGGGTAATACGGGAATTTGGTTTGTGGTAGATAGACTTACTAAGAGTGCCCATTTCATACCCGTGAAGAGCAAGAGGACTGTTCCATGTCTAGCTTCAGTTTATATTCGAGAGATAGTTCGGTTGCATAGGAAACATGACGTATTCCATGTGTCACATTTGAGGAAGCGCCTACATGAGACCGCAGAGACGGTAGAGCCGAGCTTGCTTAAAGAAGTAAAGGTAGAGCGTGATGTGATTATTCGACGAGCTCCTACCCGCATCCTTGGATCAGAGATTAGGAAGTTGAGAAACAGAGAGGTTCGACTAATCAAAGTGAAAAGGGGAGAAGGTGAGAGCAATGCTACATGGGAGACAGAAGTGAAGATGCGTTCGTTATACCCATTCCTTTTTGAGGGTATGTCCTTTAAACGTCTCCTTTATCGTTTGTCTAGTGCTTATCTTATCTTTAGTATGTCCTCTCATTAGTACCTTTGACCTTTAGATAGGGTAAACCTATGTTTGAAACATGTGTTTGAGACATGTTATGTTTGATGGATGCATGTGGATGCAAGTGGTTGCTAGTGGTTGCTCGTGGATGCATATATACACACTCTAGGCACTAGATCGGCTCAATCACTTCATATTGCATATTGCATATAATTGTGTGTAGGTAGCTATATTAATGGATGTAGAATGGTTGTGTTATCACATGGATGATGCATTTTGGTGAATGATTGTGCACTCATGTAGATATAGTATGTGTCGATAGGGTTCTCTCGCATACATAATGGATGCATAATACTATCATGGTTTGCATATGTTCATACATTAGATAGGGAACATATACACACACTTTTTGCATATGCTCATACATCATTATAAATTGTTCTAAGGACAATGGATGCTCGTGTTTGATGGATTGAGTAGATGGTTGTTTGGATGGTAGGATATGCATTTTCCTTAGCTTAGAGATTTCGGGGACGAAATCCTTTAAGGAGGGGAGAATGTAACACCCCGAATTTCGGTTAATGCTAAAATTCACTAATTGCAGAATAAATAATCTCAGATGTGAGAATTAGGGGAAACGGGCTGCGTCATTACGTTCGTCTCGGAAAAATACGCGAAACAGAGTCCGAGTTTTCGAGAATCGGAGTCCGTATGGCCCAGTTATGGCCCAATGAAGTTTGCAGAAAATTCAAAGTTAAAAACAGATTTAAAATTCAGGTTCAAATTTCGAATTAGGGCCATTGGGCGCAGGCGGGGAAAATTCCCGCCTAGCTACCCAAGTCGACAGCCCTGTCGACTGGGCAGTCGACTTGGCTAGGACCAAGTCGACAGCCCTGTCGACTTGGGTGTCGACAGAGGGTGCTCGGCCAGTTTGGCCTGGTGCACCATTTTAGGGTTTGGGCTGTGTTTTGGGGTTGGTTTCTGGAAGCTTCCGAGATCTGATGGTCCTAATCTAATTTAGGGTTAATCTAATGGCCTAAAACACTTGCCTAATCCTATAAATAAGACCCTAAGCTAGCCCTAAATGATCATAATCCTATCATCTAACTAAATTATGCCAAAATTTTCTATGATCATGGCCTCCACTCAAAAGCCTAGCCTCCATCCTCTTTCTAATGCTATTTCTATGAAGGCTTTCATGTTCATACAAGCATCTTTGAGTTTAGTGGTGAGTTTCTATAGCCTTAATAATCAATTGTTAAATTGATTATGATAGGATATGATAAGATATGGCTATGTTTGTGGATAAATGTGCTTATGCAAGTTTAGTATAGTGTATGTTGTGTGTTTTGCAAGTTTTATGCTATATGCAAGTTTAATGCTATGTTTTATGATGCTCACTATGCAAAACACTATGTTGAACATTGATGCATATGTAACATGTTATGCAAGCTATATGTGAGATTATATGCAAGTTTATATGTAACATGTTATGCAAGTTATGTATTTGGTTTTATGCATGCTAAGTATTTGGTTTTGTGCATGCTAAGTATTTGGTTTTATGCATGCTAAGTGTTTGGTTTTATGCAAGTTATGATGCAAGTTCATATGCAAGTTATGATGCAAGTTCATATGCAAGTTATGATGCAAGTTCATATGCAAGTTATGATGCAAGTTCATATGCAAGTTTGTCTCTTTTTATGATATGCATAATATATGCAAGTTTGCCTCTAAGTATGGCATGTTATGCAAGTTCATATGCAAGTTATGATGCAAGTTCATATGCAAGTTATGATGCAAGTTCATATGCAAGTTCATATGCAAGTTTGCCTCTATGTATGACATAAGTACATGTGCAAGTTCATCCCTTTTAGACCTATGACATGTATGCAAGTTGACACCTTTATGATAGGTCTATGACATGAACATTTAAGCAAGTTACCATCTTTATGACATATGTGATTCATGCAAGTTTGGGTTGGTTATTTATACAAGTTGGGTTTATGGTCATATATACAAGTTGACACCTTTTAAACCCATGATAATGCTAATGATATGCTAAGTTGAACCCATTGTGTGTATGATGAATCTTCTCTTTTGAAGTATGTCATGTTAACGTATTTACGTGGGGACGATGGGGTAAAAATTAATGAACACATAAAATTGTGTGAAGTGGGTATGATTAAACATACCGTAAAGTGGATGGACATAATTGGGAATTTACCTATTAAGTTAGGTCTACCCATATTATGGAATTGGGAATTTACCTATTGAGTTAGGTCTACCCATATTCTTAAATATTTGTAATTAATTAGGGATAATTAATACAAATTATGGGGGTGATTAATTAGGTGTAATTAATCTACTAAGACACGAGGTTGGACCCTTTTGTAGCATAAGACTGCCTGGAACCGACCGGCAAATCCAGCGGCTACAAATGATTGGCCCAATGTGAGAGGTCTTAGTCATAAACTAAATACGTGACAAGTGTAAAGACACGAGGTTAGACTCTGTTATGGTGTAAGGCTGCCCGGAACCAACCGGCATATCCAGCTGCCATAAAAGACAGTCTAATGTGAGAGGTGTAACGACCCGTGTTTTTCAACCATTTGAACCTGGATATTTAAATTGGTTTTAAATATTTTATTTGGAATATAAATGGATTTAATATTTAAATTCGATAATAAAACGAAGTTGAACGTTAATTTTATTTATATAATATATAACGAGCTCAAAAATGGCGTGCAGTTCGTAATATTTGGTTTTGAACTTCAACTGAGAATACAGGATTCGATATAAGTCGGATTTCTGTGAAACAAGACACGTTGGAACCATATTGACGATAATTTTCATATGAAAGAGAAAAATCCAGATTTCGTGTTATAGTTTGATAGTTATGGCCAAATCAAATTTTGAAATAGTCGCTATGGAAAATCGTTATTTAATTATGGGCCTTTAAAATAGCCGTTTTGCAAACGGACTCAGATTTCGATGAAATCAGTTTCATTAGAACCGTATCGCTAAATTATTGTACGGTGGTGAATTGCGTGGAAAACCGATATCGTATGTGACCACGGTAGCTATAAACGCTCGTTCATTTTCTATAGCGTGTATTTAAATAAATAAAAGGATATTTGAATGTAACTGGAGCAGATGATCGAATTAAGCCACGAAACCAGTTCCGTTGAGTTCGTAGCATCGATTATAGTCAGGGTAGGTATGTAGTTTGTTATTTTTAGAGATCGGCAAATTTGGTGTTCAGAAGGGTAGTGCGGTGCGCGTTAAAAACAGCCTACCGGGGCAACAGTCTCAGAATGCGACGAAACCGGTGCCGTTGGGTTCGTATCGAAAAGTTATTGTTGGTGTTCGCAGTTTCAAGTTGATTCGATTTATCTGGTGATCATGAAAAAATAAAATGTGTGTTCATTTCTGGTTTTATAAGGGAATTTTTTTCATACGACCTCGGATTTCGACGAAACTTGTCCCATTGGGTCCGGAATACCGTTTTACGTCAAGGATAGTTTTTTTATCAGTGAACAGAAATCATATGAAGTAGAATTTGTGTGTTACTTTACACCCAAGTTTCATTATAATAATTATATAATATTTCCTACCCATGCAAGCTAAGTGATACATCAAAATCATAGCTGTTCTGACGTACAAACTTCTGTCCCAAATTTATGAAGCCTTGCCGACCAAGGTTTGGGAATTCCCAGACATACAGCTAGCCTATATTTTCAGCTACTTACCCTAAAAGTTGTACCCGAATTCCTTGCTACCCACACCATCGTCTTGTATAAATACATGGGTATGATTCTCGTTTGTTTTCTGTTTCAAAATTCCAGGCTTCTTTCTTCTAACTTCTTTTCTTCATGGTAACACCGCAGCCTTTGCTCCCATACGAAACTAAATTTAATCTCCACAACAGCGAAACTCTTAAACTCAACGAGGACCGGAAGTTCAACGGAGAGGATCGGCGTCAGTCACGATAGCAGATGGAAATAGGCTCGAAAGCCGCGGCAGTTTCGGGGGACTGTGGGGTACTAGCGGCGCCGGACCTGACAGGGCGTTGAGCGAAGGATGGCGGCCCCTTGGAGCATCAGTCAGCGACAATAGATCGACGTTGGCTGCGAGGAGGAGTTGGGCGAGGGAAGACAGTGCGTTGGGGTTGGATGCGTGAATGCATGGAAGGGGATGGGTTCCAGTTGAAAAAGCAAAGAAGAATAATGGTGGAAGCGTGGAGTTCCATGGTGGCGCACTAGTTACGACCGAGCTCTGATGCTCAATTCAGGGGAATGTGCCGTTGATGCTCAGTCCGGAGCGACGCCGCGCGGTGATGAGAAGATGGAGTAAAGGAGCAGTAAGGTTTTGAATCTATTAAATTAAGAAGGAGGGGCACGGTTTAACAGTATGGTTGGTTGGATTCAAAGTGTATGGGAAGGTGATGGCATTACATGGGGTGGTGACGTGTCCTCGTCTGGGCCAAATGGGGTTTTATGTGAACCCGTATGAAGAGTAATACAATTACGATGGGCAAAGAATTGGGCTAGTTTGGGTTATGACATGGACTTCGGGCGGTTGGAGGCTGGTGTTCAAATAAGAATTTAACAAGATAAGCTGTGCACTGAAACCATATGGTCAGATACAACATTTAGGGCTGTTCCGGACAGGGACGGAGATAGGTGGAATTTACCATTAAATTTAAACGCTGTTTATAATTTAAGGGTAACCGAACCGCTGCAGCGAACAAATGGAAACCAAGGTGAGTTAAACTCACTCAGTTACCTTTTTTATATTTTATATAAATTAGGTATTTTTATTTTGTGTGCTCTGCTTGCCAATGGTTGACTGTTTTGCTAGTTATCTGCTTATCTGTTGATTTAACCGATGAAATTAAACCGTGTTTAATTTCAGCGAAATACCAAATCGTTATTTTTAACGATTGGTTCCAATAAAGGTGACTCACCTTGGTTGGTCATGTTTATTTATAAACATGTTTAAATGGTTGAATTGTTTGAATTGCTTGTGGTTAAGGTTAAATGGTTGTTATTTTAGTTTATCAGTTAAACAAAACTGAACAGTCTGATTTGAGATAACCATTTGAATACAGGGAAGAACAGGTTGAAGGGATCCAACCGGATTTCTCAAATGTATTATTTATTTTCATATGATCATATATGATCTGATCTGTTTGTGTGATTGATTTGATGGTTGATTATTGACTGGATATTCAGCATCTGTTTGGTTTAAACCAATGGGTGATATTGGTTAAGTGTTTGGCAAAGTATGGCCTTTAAAAATCAATCGGGTTACAGATATTGATTCACCGTCAGGTGAATCGATAGAGATGCAGTTATAAAATTTATTTTATAACTAGAAATAGAATTTTGGAATATACTATTTTGAATAAAAGTTATATAAAGAGAAATAAATGAATAGTTTACTTATTTAAGACTTTGATTTATTATTAAGTGATTTTAGAAAGTTAATCAGATTGATAAGTACGGAAATAAGAAATAAGCCGAATGGTTTAGCTTGGGTAATTATTTTGATCAAGCGAAATGAGGAGTTCATGAATAGGTTTTATTTTAAACCTAAGTTTCATAACGAAGTTATAAAAGGAATTTTAAGCAAGAATGAGAGCTTGAATTAAATATTACTTAATCATTTGAATTAAGTCGAAGGAGATTTCGATAAAAGGGTTTAAGATAAACCAAAACATATAAATAAGTTTCAAAGTGTTAAGAAGTTAATTTTACATTAACGTTATTTGAAAACGAGAGCTAGTAAAAAGGAGAATTTTAAATGAGATTTCAAAATGGGAAATTGAATATAGTTATTCGAGATAGAATTAGCCAAACATAATTATTGGGCTGAGTTGCCAATTCGTACGACTGCTAGCGAAATTCGCAGGGCTGCAGATAGCCTACGGCGGTCGGATGTTTCCTGAGGGAATCAGGCGTAACCATTGTGATCGCTGCGATCTAGAGTCAAGCGAATAGATTTAAGGCGAGTATTAGTTAATCAATAGAAGTTAAATAAGTCGAGTTAATCAGTTAAAGTTGACCAGTTAAAGTTAATCAAATTGAGTTAATCCATTAGAGTTAAATCGAATTAGAGTTATTCAAATATCAGGTTTTTTGAATGTTAAAAGAGACAGAAGTTTTAATGTAACAAAAGTAAATCAGTTGTTAAAGGCCAAGTGATGCCGAATACTGGACCAGTGAACTCATTGGAGTGTCATGATTGAAACACTGATTATTTTGATAGTTAAAACACCGACTATCAAACCTGTCCAATACGATTGTTGGTATGGAAAGACCGGGATCGAATTTATATTCGAAAACCATTCCGACCAACAAATACGTGAAGATATCAGAAGATGGTCGAGATGGTGCTGTGAAGACCGTTGATTTTCATAAACGGAAGAACCACTAATATTCTCTGCCTGGCAAGCCGAGATAAGCTGTGATTCTGTCGTAGTTGGAATCTACGGGTTGCAAGGACTTCTCGCTACTGATCCATGGGGTGATTCCTATATGGATGCGGTAGGAGAGTGCCTTCGGTTCATCCTGTTCCTGGATGACGTATATGGACAAATGTCTGACAGAGTATTTCCAAAGGATCACGTACGTTGATTTCTTCAAACGTACGATAGTTGTTGGCGTGGAGTTGCCGTTCTCTTAGCTTCCAGCTAGAGTATTTTTGTGGACGTCAATTAGTGATATCTGACGGATCTGACGATGTGGCATTCAAAGTGAATGGTGATCAGATGTTCAAGAGTTAATGCTGGCCTCAAGCCTCATCAACCGGGAAATGACAAAAATCGGGCAGGCAGCATGGCTATGTGGGTCGCTCCCATTAGGGTGTAGAATCACCTATCTAGAGAAATTCCATTTGTTTCTTAAATCTGTATTCGATGCTGTCCCTTTTCGGGAGACGGTTGCTGATCCCAACCGTCGGTGATATACATTCGATACTCTCAAGCGAAATGAGGGGTCGGTCATGTGAGGGTCGGGTTGCAAGAAGTTCTTGTTGAACCCAGTGTATTCGTCTCTAGAGATACACTATCGGCAGGTGGTCCCATACCTTGTCAAGGTCGGAATCCAATCTCCAATAAGCGCCTGCGGGTTTTGATTGTATACTATATATGTGGAGCGTGAGATGCAAGCGTTCTACTAGATTCTATTTACTTGTAATTAGACATTATTATAATATCAGAAAAGATATTGGTTTCAAAACTGTTTTGGGTTATCGTAAGGTAAAAACCGTTCGTGTTTATGTGTGGATTTGGTCTTACGATTATCCTTTTCTTTTGAAAAGGTTTTGAACTTTAAAATCATGATTGGATGGTTCACCCTTATTACTGTGCGAGTTTATCTCACTCTGGTTCACCAGACTGACCCGGTGTTTTGTAAATGCTCGGGTTAGACCGGGTTGTACAGGTTCAGGTTATCGACTGCTGTGAAGAGATGAGCTGGAAGAGCCTAGACGTATGATATTATATAGCTACTATTCCGCTGTGTGTTGTATATGGGAACATGCTATTATAACTGTCCCATGGTATGATGTACTCTGATACTGTAAGTATTTTAAAGCTTTCAATAAAGATTATTTCTGTATTATATTTGTTCCGCTGCGATGTGAGACTCTGTGTGGTGTTTCTTCTTCTTCTTCTATTCTAATATTTCTTTCTTTCTTATCTCACCCTCTAATTTCTTTCTAATAACTATCCAGTGTTTCGGTGTTTGGAGGATCGACATGAGTTACAGTAAAGGTATTTATGTCGATTTCCGGGCCGAAATCCGCTGGGTCGTTACAGTGGTATCAGAGCTGAAGGTTAAGTACTTACCTTGGCTCTGTGGCGTGACTCAGTAGAGATGGGGTTAGTAATACCCTAGATTTAGTTTGAGTATATATATATATGAGCGCGTATTTGTAAATTGATATAAAAAACTGTTTATATTGTGTTGATTGGTTTATCGAGTAGTTTATGAGTTATGGTCGATACAGTAAAGCAAACTGTGTCGATAAGTGTTTCTAAACTCTTGAACAGAATAATTCGACACAGTATGTTTTTGAAAGAGGGTAAATGAAATAATTTTACCCAAACTCTATTTTGATATAAAAGAATGATTAATATTTGGAGTATTATAGTATATTGGATGTGTTATAATGGAATGGTTATGTAAGTAACCAATCAGAATTCCTATGGATATATTATATGGAATCAGATGAATTAAATTTGAAGTTAAACCAGAATTAGAATTGAAATTGTGAAAAATTAGAAGAGTGTGAAAGGTAATTTTGGATTAAATATATGGGAATTTTAAGATCCTGGGTGAATTTGAAAATATTTTCCAAGCATTTATATTTTGAGATATTTCAAAATGGAAGTGTTTAAAATTGGGGTTTTGAAATTATATAGTATTGAACTCACTTCGATCGCTAGAAAATAATTCTGATGATGACGGCCGCATCATCAGTGTTCATTTTCAAGTTCTAAGTGACAGATTACTACCAAAGGTTTTGTTTTGAATTGCTTTGAGAAAGACAAGTTGTTTGAATCCTGAAAAAGATTATTTGATTTTTGGAAAAGCTGAACTGTTTGAAAACTCCCAGGGAAATTGTTTGAACAAAAACAAAATTAAATAAAAGTTTGTGAAAGCAAATATGGATTGAATTGAAACCGATTAACTGGAAATTGAATCGGAAGATAATATATCGAGTAGAATCATATTTTGAAATTTGTGAGACAAGAATCTGAAATAGTGTTGGTTGGAATTGATAATGGATGATGATTGAGTTAAGAATGGAATTTGGCTTGGACGCGTGAAGGATTTGGTTCTGAGGATAAATTTGGAATTTTGGGGATGCATTTGTATATGCTGACAGGGTAGCAGATGGAGAGGATATAATGATATGCCCGACAAAAAGGTACACGTTTATTTTTATAGGGGTTTGGTGATGCATGAGCCTATTTGGCAAGCCGCTTGGCTGTTTTATTTTTCTTTTGGATTGGGGAAGGCCTAGAGAGGCGAGTTGGAGTTGTACTGATTGAGCCATACAGAGGAGGTGCTGGCAAAATTTTTCGGAAATATAATGTGTTAGAAAATTTTCAATATTTTTGAAAATATTTATTTACAATATTAAATTGATTTTGATTAAATTGGATTTGAAAGTTAATGGATTTATAACGTTCTTTCTTACCTTAGCAATTTCGAGGACGAAATTATTTTAAGGGGGAAAGAATGTAACGACCCGTGTTTTTCAACCATTTGAACCTGGATATTTAAATTGGTTTTAAATATTTTATTTGGAATATAAATGGATTTAATATTTAAATTCGATAATAAAACGAAGTTGAACGTTAATTTTATTTATATAATATAAAACGAGCTCAAAAATGGCGTGCAGTTCGTAATATTTGGTTTTGAACTTCAACTGAGAATACAGGATTCGATATAAGTCGGATTTCTGTGAAACAAGACACGTTGGAACCATATTGACGATAATTTTCATATGAAAGAGAAAAATCCAGATTTCGTGTTATAGTTTGATAGTTATGGCCAAATCAAATTTTGAAATAGTCGCTATGGAAAATCGTTATTTAATTATGGGCCTTTAAAATAGCCGTTTTGCAAACGGACTCAGATTTCGACGAAATCAGTTTCATTAGAACCGTATCGCTAAATTATTGTACGGTGGTGAATTGCGTGGAAAACCGATATCGTATGTGACCACGGTAGCTATAAACGCTCGTTCATTTTCTATAGCGTGTATTTAAATAAATAAAAGGATATTTGAATGTAACTGGAGCAGATGATCGAATTAAGCCACGAAACCAGTTCCGTTGAGTTCGTAGCATCGATTATAGTCAGGGTAGGTATGTAGTTTGTTATTTTTAGAGATCGGCAAATTTGGTGTTCAGAAGGGTAGTGCGGTGCGCGTTAAAAACAGCCTACCGGGGCAACAGTCTCAGAATGCGACGAAACCGGTGCCGTTGGGTTCGTATCGAAAAGTTATTGTTGGTGTTCGCAGTTTCAAGTTGATTCGATTTATCTGGTGATCATGAAAAAATAAAATGCGTGTTCATTTCTGGTTTTATAAGGGAATTTTTTTCATACGACCTCGGATTTCGACGAAACTTGTCCCATTGGGTCCGGAATACCGTTTTACGTCGAGGATAGTTTTTTTATCAGTGAACAGAAATCATATGAAGTAGAATTTGTGTGTTACTTTACACCCAAGTTTCATTATAATAATTATATAATATTTCCTACCCATGCAAGCTAAGTGATACATCAAAATCATAGCTGTTCTGACGTACAAACTTCTGTCCCAAATTTATGAAGCCTTGCCGACCAAGGTTTGGGAATTCCCAGACATACAGCTAGCCTATATTTTCAGCTACTTACCCTAAAAGTTGTACCCGAATTCCTTGCTACCCACACCATCGTCTTGTATAAATACATGGGTATGATTCTCGTTTGTTTTCTGTTTCAAAATTCCAGGCTTCTTTCTTCTAACTTCTTTTCTTCATGGTAACACCGCAGCCTTTGCTCCCATACGAAACTAAATTTAATCTCCACAACAGCGAAACTCTTAAACTCAACGAGGACCGGAAGTTCAACGGAGAGGATCGGCGTCAGTCACGATAGCAGATGGAAATAGGCTCGAAAGCCGCGGCAGTTTCGGGGGACTGTGGGGTACTAGCGGCGCCGGACCTGACAGGGCGTTGAGCGAAGGATGGCGGCCCCTTGGAGCATCAGTCAGCGACAATAGATCGACGTTGGCTGCGAGGAGGAGTTGGGCGAGGGAAGACAGTGCGTTGGGGTTGGATGCGTGAATGCATGGAAGGGGATGGGTTCCAGTTGAAAGAGCAAAGAAGAATAATGGTGGAAGCGTGGAGTTCCATGGTGGCGCACTAGTTACGACCGAGCTCTGATGCTCAATTCAGGGGAATGTGCCGTTGATGCTCAGTCCGGAGCGACGCCGCACGGTGATGAGAAAATGGAGTAAAGGAGCAGTAAGGTTTTGAATCTATTAAATTAAGAAGGAGGGGCATGGTTTAACAGTATGGTTGGTTGGATTCAAAGTGTATGGGAAGGTGATGGCATTACGTGGGGTGGTGACGTGTCCTCGTCTGGGCCAAATGGGGTTTTATGTGAACCCGTATGAAGAGTAATACAATTACGATGGGCAAAGAATTGGGCTAGTTTGGGTTATGACATGGACTTCGGGCGGTTGGAGGCTGGTGTTCAAATAAGAATTTAACAAGATAAGCTGTGCACTGAAACCATATGGTCAGATACAACATTTAGGGCTGTTCCGGACAGGGACGGAGATAGGTGGAATTTACCATTAAATTTAAACGCTGTTTATAATTTAAGGGTAACCGAACCGCTGCAGCGAACAAATGGAAACCAAGGTGAGTTAAACTCACTCAGTTACCTTTTTTATATTTTATATAAATTAGGTATTTTTATTTTGTGTGCTCTGCTTGCCAATGGTTGACTGTTTTGCTAGTTATCTGCTTATCTGTTGATTTAACCGATGAAATTAAACTGTGTTTAATTTCAGTGAAATACCAAATCGTTATTTTTAACGATGGGTTCCAATAAAGGTGACTCACCTTGGTTGGTCATGTTTATTTATAAACATGTTTAAATGGTTGAATTGTTTGAATTGCTTGTGGTTAAGGTTAAATGGTTGTTATTTTAGTTTATCAGTTAAACAAAACTGAACAGTCTGATTTGAGATAACCATTTGAATACAGGGAAGAACAGGTTGGAGGGATCCAACCGGATTCCTCAAATGTATTATTTATTTTCATATGATCATATATGAACTGATCTGTTTGTGTGATTGATTTGATGGTTGACTATTGACTGGATATTCAACATCTGTTTGGTTTAAACCAATGGGTGATATTGGTTAAGTGTTTGGCAGAGTATGGCCTTTAAAAATCAATCGGGTTACAGATATTGATTCACCGTCATGTGAATCGATAGAGATGCAGTTATAAAATTTATTTTATAACTAGAAATAGAATTTTGGAATATACTATTTTGAATAAAAGTTATATAAAGAGAAATAAATGAATAGTTTACTTATTTAAGACTTTGATTTATTATTAAGTGATTTTAGAAAGTTAATCAGATTGACAAGTACGGAAATAAGAAATAAGCCGAATGGTTTAGCTTGGGTAATTATTTTGATCAAGCGAAATGAGGAGTTCATGAATAGGTTTTATTTTAAACCTAAGTTTCATAACGAAGTTATAAAAGGAATTTTAAGCAAGAATGAGAGCTTGAATTAAATATTACTTAATCATTTGAATTAAGTCGAAGGAGATTTCGATAAAAGGGTTTAAGATAAACTAAAACATATAAATAAGTTTCAAAGTGTTAAGACGTTAATTTTACATTAACGTCATTTGAAAACGAGAGCTAGTAAAAAGGAGAATTTTAAATGAGATTTCAAAATGGGAAATTGAATATAGTTATTCGAGATAGAATTAGCCAAACATAATTATTCAGCTGAGTTGCCAATTCGTACGACTGCTAGCGAAATTCGCAGGGCTGCAGATAGCCTACGGCGGTCGGATGTTTCCTGAGGGAATCAGGCGTAACCATTGTTATCGCTGCGATCTAGAGTCAAGCGAATAGATTTAAGGCGAGTATTAGTTAATCGATAGAAGTTAAATAAGTCGAGTTAATCAGTTAAAGTTGACCAGTTAAAGTTAATCAAATTGAGTTAATCCATTAGAGTTAAATCGAATTAGAGTTATTCAAATATCAGATTTTTTGAATGTTAAAAGAGACAGAAGTTTTAATGTAACAAAAGTAAATCAGTTGTTAAAGGCCAAGTGATGCTGAATACTGGACCAGTGAACTCATTGGAGTGTCATGATTGAAACACTGATTATTTTGATAGTTAAAACACCGACTATCAAACCTGTCCAATACGATTGTTGGTATGGAAAGACCGGGATCGAATTTATATTCGAAAACCATTCCGACCAACAAAACGTAAAGATATCAGAAGATGGTCGAGATGGTGCTGTGAAGACCGTTGATTTTCATAAACGGAAGAACCACTAATATTCTCTGCCTGGCAAGCCGAGATAAGCTGTGATTCTGTCGTAGTTGGAATCTACGGGTTGCAAGGACTTCTCGCTACTGATCCATGGGGTGATTCCTATATGGATGCGGTAGGAGAGTGCCTTCGGTTCATCCTGTTCCTGGATGACGTATATGGACGAATGTCTGACAGAGTATTTCCAAAGGATCACGTACGTTGATTTCTTCAAACGTACGATAGTTGTTGGCGGGGAGTTGCCGTTCTCTTAGCTTCCAGCTAGAGTATTTTTGTGGACGTCAATTAGTGATATCTGACGGATCTGACGATGTGGCATTCAAAGTGAATGGTGATCAGATGTTCAAGAGTTAATGCTGGCCTCAAGCCTCATCAACCGGGAAATGACAAAAATCGGGCAGGCAGCATGGCTATGTGGGTCGCTCCCATTAGGGTGTAGAATCACCTATCTAGAGAAATTCCATTTGTTTCTTAAATCTGTATTCGATGCTGTCCCTTTTTGGGAGACGGTTGCTGATCCCAACCGTCGGTGATATACATTCGATACTCTCAAGCGAAATGAGGGGTCGGTCATGTGAGGGCCGGGTTGCAAGAAGTTCTTGTTGAACCCAGTGTATTCGTCTCTAGAGATACACTATCGGCAGGTGGTCCCATACCTTGTCAAGGTCGGAATCCAATCTCCAATAAGCGCCTGCGGGTTTTGATTGTATACTATATATGTGGAGCGTGAGATGAAAGCGTTCTACTAGATTCTATTTACTTGTAATTAGACATTATTATAATATCAGAAAAGATATTGGTTTCAAAACTGTTTTGGGTTATCGTAAGGTAAAAACCGTCCGTGTTTATGTGTGGATTTGGTCTTACGATTATCCTTTTCTTTTGAAAAGGTTTTGAACTTTAAAATCATGATTGGATGGTTCACCCTTATTACTGTGCGAGTTTATCTCACTCTGGTTCACCAGACTGACCCGGTGTTTTGTAAATGCTCGGGTTAGACCGGGTTGTACAGGTTCAGGTTATCGACTGCTGTGAAGAGACGAGCTGGAAGAGCCCAGACGTATGATATTATATAGCTACTATTCCGCTGTGTGTTGTATATGGGAACATGCTATTATAACTGTCCCATGGTATGATGTACTCTGATACTGTAAGTATTTTAAAGCTTTCAATAAAGATTATTTCTGTATTATATTTGTTCCGCTGCGATTTGAGACTCTGTGTGGTGTTTCTTCTTCTTCTTCTATTCTAATATTTCTTTCTTTCTTATCTCACCCTCTAATTTCTTTCTAATAACTATCCAGTGTTTCGGTGTTTGGAGGATCGACATGGGTTACAGTAAAGGTATTTATGTCGATTTCCGGGCCGAAATCCGCTGGGTCGTTACAAGAGTCTTTACAAAGGTTACGATCTTAATTAATTAAGAAACACTTAACCAAATTAGCATGTAGAGGGGCATGAGGGGTTAAGTGGGTGCCTTGGGTGGCATGTAGTAACTAGTGGGGGTGCCTTGGGTGGCATGAGGAAACTAGTGGGTTGCCTTGGGTGGCAATAGAAAATATGATTAGAATACTTAACCAAAGTGGAACATGTAATTAAACATGATTAAAGGGTTAAGTAAGTGCCTTGGGTGGCATGTGGGAATCAAGTAAGTGCCTTGGGTGGCATGCGGAAATCTAGTGGGTGCCTTAAGTGGCAATTGAAATATGATTAAATGACAAGCTTAAGTAGTAGCTTGTGGGGGCCTTAAGTGGCAATTGAAATATAATTAAATGACAAGCTTAAGTAGTAGCTTGTGGGGGCCTTAAGTGGCAATTGAAATATAATTAGATGACTTAACCAAACCTTAACATGTAAGTGGGCATGATTATAAAAGGGGTTAAGTGGGATGCACTAGATAAAATGACAAGCTTAAGTAGTAGCTTACGGGGGCCCATTTCAACCAATATCCCAAACGTATCTTTGTGGGCTCGACCCAAGTCGAGGACGGGACACACATATTGGGCTTGACTATAAGAGGCCAAAACGGGGTAGCGGTGGCAACGCGAGTCCAACGGGTTTCATATGCGTGTGTGGACCCGGGCTGGTAGGTAAGACGTTGTTGCATCGTGTAGGTATAAGCCGTGCACCATTGATTATCGGGTTGCCACTTTGGGGAGTGATACACCCCACTGTGGGGCCAGCACGGGTATCTACGGTAAGGAGCCGATCGCTTGGGAGTAGTGGGTACACCTAGTGGAGATAGGGGCAGACGGCACCTATGTAGTCAGCTAGGGGTACAAGAAACTACTGGGTAAAATTACTAAGTACACTTAGTGGGATCAACCTTTAAGTAGGAATTACCCTTGGTGGGTAGAACTGGTGTGGTGCAGTGTAGGAATTACCCTTGGGTGGGTAGATCTGGGGTGGTGCAATATAGTAATTATCTTTGGGTGGATAGGCGCGTCTTTTTGGTTATCTTAGTACATCCTGTGTTTAGTTGGCTACTTAGTGTAGTCATTATCCCCAGAGGTACCGTACCTTGTTTATATCATACCCTAATTACTTTAATGATTGGATTGTTAAAGTTATAGGACTCGCTCAGACTTATGTCTGACCCCATTGTTTTTATCTTTTTTTCCCAACCCTCAGGTTATCAGAGTGGGCCTAGCACTAGTGGGCTTTGATCAGACTGCTTTATCTCTCTTTTGGAGCTTGGACCGTGGATGTAAAGCTCAGTTTATCTTTTCTATTATGGCTATTAAGTTATGTAGTGGGATTATGTACTTTTGTTTTATCAGGATGGATATTATGTACTTGACTCTTGTTTATGGTTTTGGTGTAACCAAACATGTTTTACTTTCCTCTGCAATGAAATGATGTTTTAAATTCTCAAGTATTACTTATATCTGTCTTGTTGTAATTTTTCTGTTCTATATTCACTTAAAATACTCCACCGATATTATGGCATTCCCTTAGTGAGTGACCGTAGCGGGTGTGGGGCGTTACAAAAACAGTCTTAAAAAATAATTCATTTAAATTAACGTTCTCCAATTAATGAATCAAATATTACCGTCAAACACCTTTCAGTCAAATCGTGAAATAAATCACAAGGCACTAACGCACAAATATTATCTACCTAACCCAATGCTAAAATAAAAACAATATTTTCTCATAAACCGGTCGAGTGTAATCAACGCAAAATAAACGTCAGCACAACATTTGTCTAATTTAATAACTGAATGGCATTTGATTATAACATCGGAAACCGCAGGTTATACGGGTTAAATTATTTAAATAATTTAGGTCTCACCACATGCATACACATTCTCGGCCCAATGCCTATCAGTAGTAGCCCAAACCGACTCAGAAATGAAATACAAGCACTTTCTTTTGAAATAATATGAAAAAGCATTTCTTTCTTTCTTCCATTCATGAATGCATGGTTATATATGTTGAAGCCATGCATTCCAAAACCAATGCACCAACTATAGCCACATTAACATATGTATATATGTATGAACACTTATGCATCCACACACAAGACACACGCACATCACCATGAAAGAGAACACACACTACCTCATATCCACACACACAACACATCATGAATACACACTCACATTCATATACATACACCTAAAAATACACACATGACATATATATATATATATATATATATATATATATACACACACACACATATATACATAACACGCACTTCTATATAATACTCATGCAACACACGCTCAAACTCACATATATATGCACACAATACACACACATATGTATAAGTATATACTCACACAACATGAATATCCACACAAACATCTCCATACACGCAGCCTTGACAAAAACCACACACGCTCTGTCTGAAAACACGCACCACACATACATACATATATATATATATATATATATATATTTACACGCACGTGTGGAATAACACTCACGCACGCATCACACAAACATAGGCACCCATGCACAATAAGGCACACACAAAGCTATATACATGCATGCACAAATTAAAAATACACACCAGATACACATATAAATAGGCACATGCACACTTGTTAAAGAAAGAGGAAAACATGTTTTGTTTAATTTATAGAGAGGTCAAGAGGGAAAATTTTGTGCTGAGAATCCATGCAAGCAAGAGAGAATAATGAAAGATAAGAGAAGAGAGAGAGAGGCATGAAGAACAAATGCCAAGACAATTGTTTTTTTAGAAGAGAAAGAACAGAAATGGGGAGGTCGAAAAGAAAATGGCAACCAAAAAATTCAATATGTTACTTGATGTGTTGTTTGCATGAGGAGAATGAGTGTCCAGTGTACATATAAGCTTGGATATACTTAACACTTAAGTTTCTAGGCAGTAGAGAAGCATGGGCAAAATGTATGTGGCAAAGAAGATAACGAGAAGAAGAGAAGGTAAAATATGCCTTGTTATATGTGAACATGAATACTTCCAAGCTAAGTTACTTCAAGCCTAAAAAATCAAAGTCTAAAAGAAAACACATGCGCATGTCATGATATGGTAATGTGCCTCCCTCATTTTATGCGTACATGCATAATGGTGTGCGCATATAATATGGTTTTTAAGATTCTTTTTTAAAATTTGTCTTAAGCGAAATAGGGACACGAACTCGTACGCATGTGCAAAATCAACACAAAATTGACACTGCTCTTTCTGCACGTTTTGGACACAAAATCATTTATTTGGGACAATATACATTCAAAATTTACAAAACGAAAGTAATGTTATTCTTAGAATTCAATCTAGTATTTTTGGTTCAAGTTCGCTTGAATTCCGACAATGTTTTATTCGTAGCGATTTATTAAATGTTTAATTAAATTAACACAAATACAACTAACTTGCAATTTTTCCACGAAATTCGTTTGTACACTTTGTCTAGTTAGACATATCCCAAATAATTGGTTTTGAATTTTTATTTTTATTTTACATTATTATTATTATTATTATTATTTATGATATATCGGTTGTCACTGCTGTAAATCAATCGTCAAAAATCGATTCAAGCAGAGCGAACAAATTTTGACAGTTTCAATATAAATGTGTTTAAATCACTTCTATATGAAAATAATAGGTTTTTAAGATAAATGTTTCATTATAAAATGATTTCATATTTTAGTTTCAAAACAAGTACATTCTAAGTTAAATTTATCATTTAATTCTTATTTTAAACAATTTTAAATTCAAATTCAACGATGCAAAAATACAGGTTGTTACATTCCCCCCGCTTAAAAGGATTTCATCCCCGAAATCACAAGGACAAGAAAATATAACGAAAAACAAATAATCTAGAAAAGCTAAGTACACAAAAAACAATTCGACCCATATCCTGGGTCGGAGGTACAGTGCCTTATCCTATCCATTTATATTTATCAAACTAAGGTAGTTTCAGTTTAAAATTCCTATGCTGAATCACCAACCTAGACAAATTTTTCTTAGGCACCTAACATATGCACTGATACCAGATGTAACAACCTGGATTTTCGATTCACTTGAAACGTTGAAATATCTGTTCGCTCTAAAACTACTAATGAAAACTACTAATTTAATAATCAATGTTTGATAAATATTCAACACTTCTAAATGTATAGGATACAAATTTAATTACACAACTTAATCAGAGATCTTTTAATACACTAGGCATGCTATAATACAAGAAAACTTAAATAATACCTACCGCTGCACCACTCTTATGAGATAGATAATAGTAGTTAATTTTGCAAACTCAACAAACAAGTCAAATGCAGAATAACATAGTAAGCAGGAAATATACGACATTATAAGATGAATAACAATCAACAAACAGAAAAAAGTTATGTTATTTAGGGGATGTATCACTACCACTTGTGACTGCCTGCGTACCTCTATCTAATTGGGTACCCAACTAGATGCAGTATCAAGCCAACATAGCTCTCCTATTCGCAAATAGGACTCATGGAGCCTACAATGCAACAAACAATATGCAATTCCAAAACTATCCTTCAAACTTATTTTTTACATTTATATTTATCAAATCTAATCAACTTTCTTATTTTCAAAATTCATTCTTTTTGAAAATACTCTCTTTGAACTTAAAATCCCGGTTTCTTTTTAAATCGTTGAAATAATATATATTTCTTTCAAATCAAATCATAATTCACTTCGGGATTTAAAAACAAATCATTTATGAAAAACTCAAATAACTGCAATACAAGCATATCAACATATATGCCACTAGATCGAGAGGTCTCTCCCGATAACAAGGCCACTGGGTCCCAGCCTTCTCATCTCATCAATAATCTAAGTATGTACCTCTATCCCAGAGCGAACCATACTTTCATGCAATGCCCACTTTTTAGTTAGGGGTTACTTGAATCATTGGTAACATAATAATTCATTTCGACCCCGAAGTGATAAATCATTTCACAATAATAATAAAAAATATCTTCAAATCATAATGTTATAATTTTCTAAATCATTTAAACATTGGGATTTAAGCCATCAAAATTCTCTCCTTTTATAAAACATATTTCATAAACCATTTATCATCTTCAAAATATTTATTTTCAAATATTTTCTACTAGTTTGACATCATCATTTCATTTTATTTTATGAAACAATCTTCAAAAACAATTCATTTAAACTAATGTTCGCCAATTAATGTATCAAATATTGTCAATAAACATGTTACAGTCAAATCGTAAAATAAATCAGAAGGCGCTGACACGCAAATAATATCTACCTAACCCGATGCTAAAATAGAAACAATATTTGCTCATAAACCAGTCAAGCGTAATCAATACAATCAGTTAAACAATAATAATCAACAACAAACGACAATACAACATTTGTCTAATTTAATAACAGAACATTTTTTGATTCTGCTAACATGTATCGCTATAAAATATAATTATTTAATTACGTTAACCGTAATTAAATTCAATCCCTAACATTTTTATGATATTTTATGTTTAACCAAACTTGTTAAACTAACGTGTTCCATTTACCAATACGATTATTGTTGGAGAATGGAGTTTTGATGACAACAACCTTATTTCAATATATTTGATTATAAAATATATACTAACACTTTTGTATAGAATATATACACATACCTATGCATGATTTATACACAGGAAATATTACTGAATTCTGTAAAGTTTAAAGATATTAGAGATTCAGAGTTCAGAGAAATTTCAAGACTCATGAGTATTCAAGATTTCAAGAGTTAAAGACTAATATTGTTAAAGAGTCTAGATTATGTAAGACTCTAAAAAACACTCCCGGTTCAAATTCAAATTCTGATTTTCAAATTTTGTTTTCAAATTCTATCTTCAATCCTCTCTATTTTATTTTCTATCTTTTCTATTTTCCTTTCTTACTTTACTTTTATTTCCACACCTAAGTTTTATATATTTATATTCTTATACTGTATATTTGTATAGTTTTAAACTTTATAATTTTATAAATATGTTTATATAGTTTATATTTATGTTTTCACATGTTTTCCTACTTTACAATATTAATTTATAATACTATATTTTAATTCAAGAATTTCCATAATTATATTTATATCAAAACACTTGAAAAATGCTCAAAAATTAAATTTACACTAAGCATATGTCGACATATAACTGTCATTTTTCAATTTTGGAAGGAAGTGAGTTTTCAGTAATTGTGATGGTTCTGAAGAGTTGCAACCTTTCACACACTATAAAAAGGGCGAATTCGAATTTTTAATCATCACTTCTTCTCCATTTTCACTCTCTTTCATTACAACATTATTTCTTATCATTATTATGATTTCTACACCTATATTCTGCCAAACTCAATTCTGTTTTCATTAATCTTCTTCTATCCACACTCTCTATTCATTACTCTCTGAATCAATTGCTAGGTTATATTTGGGGTTATCGGTGGTATCCCTTGTGGCCGTGAAATCAAGGATGGGTAATCGATGATATACCTTGTAGCCGTGAAATCAAGGAGGTTGGAATCGGTGGTATCCTTTGTAGCCGTGAAACCAAGGAGGTTGTAATTGGATTTTGATATAGTAATAGAACTCTACGCAATCCCGCATTATGTGAGACTGGACAATGGAGCAATCCAAACCAGGATAAAATTCGGTGTGTTCTTTCCTTTTCTGCATTTTTATTTATGTTTATTTTGCATCTATGTTTGATTCTGTGTCAGTTATTGTTTCTGTGGTGTTTGATTCATATAACTTATTACATATATTTTAGATTTTGTTTAAATTCTCAAAAAACACTATTCACCCCCTCTAGTGTTTGTTTTTACTTAGCGATCCATTCCGCAATCCCTAACAATTGGTATCAGAGCAAGGTATTTAAAAAATTCATAATCTAATTATTGAAAATAGTTATAATGGCAACCAACACTGGTAGTAATAATAATTAAGGTCAGTCCACTGTTAGACCACCACTGTTTAATGGTAGTAATTATTAATATTGGGCATGTAGAATGAAAATATATTTTCAATCAGTAGGATTTGACACATGGAATAGTATACAAAATGAGTATGTTGAACCCACAACTGCTTTTGCACAATGGACAAATGAACAAAAGGCTGTTGCAAAAAGCAATTCTAAAGCCATGAATATGTTATTTTGTTCATTAGATAGAAATGAGTTTAATAGGGTGTCTGTATGTAAAACTGCTTATGAAATTTGGAGAACTTTACAAGTTACTCATGAAGGAACTAGTAAAGTTAAAAAAACTAAAATGCAGTGTTAGATAATCAATTTGAGTTATTCAAAATGAACGATAATGAATCTATCTCTGATATGTATTGCAGATTTCAAGAGATAGTGCATTCATTAACAACACTTGGAAAAACTTACTCTGAAGCAGATCAAGTCAGAAAAATATTGAATTCATTAACTCCAGAATGGGATCAGAAAACTTTGGCAATTGAATAACCCAATGATGTCAATGAAATGAAAATTGAGGAGTTAATCAGAAATTTGATGTCATATAAAGTCTAATTACAGAAAAGAAAGGAAAACAGATCAACTGAAAAGAAATCTATTGCATTAAAAGCAACAGCAAATGATTCTAACTCGAATAGTGACGATGATGAAGAAACAACACTTATGACAAATCATTTTATAAGATTTCTGATATATAAAAGGAAGAATTATAATCAAGGAAGTTCAAGAAGTAATGACGGTCGATGTTATAACTGCAACAAATCAGGCCATATAAAGAAAATGTGTCCATATCCAGACAAATCGACTCAACAAATATACAACAATAATTCATCAAGAAAGAGAAAGAAAACATATGCAACAACATTAGATGATTCAGATTCATCCTCAAGTGATGAAGAACCAGAAATTGGAAATATGAACATGTGCTTTACAACAATTCAGAATTCAGAAAATTTTGAAGAAAAGGATCTAAAAACTGGGTATGCCTTAATTAATTTCTAGTTTTTATTTGGTTGAATGGTTGCTTTGTTTGTTTGCTTTGATTTGAATTTAAAAACTTTAAAATTTAAACTTGAAATTTGAAATTCAAATTTGAAACTTGAATTTTTAAATTCATAATAATGACCATAATAAATAACAAATAAATTAATAAAATAAATTGTTTGTGTGTTTAGTAGGATTAGAATTATTTCAGGAAATCGTTAAACCTGAAATATAAATCGATAATATAAATTTTCATTCACAAAAATTTAATTTTCTTTGAAAGTAGACATATATGTCGACATAAAAATATGTCTCTATCGACAAATCTGACCAGTTTTGAAACTCAAATTTTGAATTTCAAAGGTTTAAACTTTCAAACTTCCCTCCAACTTTTCACCAACTCCCAAGGTCTGAAAAGATGTCATTTCAATCTGAAAAATTGTGCCTATTCAATTCATATCCTATTCAATTTCTATATATACATCTATTCTTTATACCTTTCAATCACAACTCAAAACAATACTCTTCATATCTATTCTCTTCAAACTGTCAATTCAATGGCTTCCTCTAGTTCATCTCAATAATTGAAGATAATCAAAACCATCAAAGGCTATCTTCATAATGACAAAGAGGCTATCAAAACCTATGGCAAGTATTTAGCAAGTGCTAAAGTTAACACAGGTGCTTTTACCATCTTTAGCGAATTTCCCTCTTAAGATCTTACTTCTATCTTTCAACACAACGAAGTGTTGAGTCTAATTGACTCTCATGATAACGACGAAGTGTGTTATCCCAAACTCGTCAAGATGTTATATGCGAATCTCAATCGCAGATTTTTCGAAGGCAACAAAAATCAATTTTGGAGTAGCGTCAAAGGCACACAAATTGTCCTCGATGCCAAACTCTTAGGCACTTTTCGAAATTGTAGAAGCACGGGCTCGGATTTTTCGGAATTTTCTATCGACGAAACCGATTTGGAAATCTACCATGACATATTTGAAGATGGTGCTCCAATGGAGTTCAAAAATTGTTCCTTTCATCCAAAAACAAGAATTGTCACCCTTCTACTTCAACATACCATCACTCCCCATTCCGTGGAAATTTCAACAATGCAACTCTCAAAGTTCAAAAGGCTCTCTTTGCTATTACGGGTAGCTATACTATCAATTGGGCCAAAATGATCTTAAATGAAATTAAACCCACAGAATTATCGTTAAAAGAAAACACTCTCTACTATGGTGTTTATCTCACTCGTATTTTCAAGTACTTTAATGTTGATCTTTATGGAGAAGAATTTGTACCTAGAAAAGTGTTTGACTCATCAAACATTCATCTCATGCAAATTCCTCTCACTTTCAAACCGTATGAGACATTCGAAGCCAAACAAGCTCGAATGCAACAAGAACAAGAGCCAATGGAAGTCGAAGAAGAAAAAGAGGCTTCTATAGGAAGTGTTGAGTATCCAATTAATACTAAACACATTTACAAAGAGACAATTATTCAAAATCAACCGAAAATCGTCAAAAATCAAAAGATGCTTAACAAGAAACTTTCCAAAATATCCAAATTCGTGGTTAAGATGGGAAGAATGCTAGAATTCTCGCTTCCTTCATCATCATCAGAAAACTAGACTATCTAGTTTAATCTAACTTTATGTATTTGCTTATATCTTCTTGAATTTCTTTTCGAATCTCGTATTTAAATGTGTCTTGATTAGTTAGATTTATTTTCTTTCTATTAAGTAATGAACGGAGTTTTACTTATGTTAAAATCATCTTTATGTTTCTGTGAAAACTTTAGAACTAATTATAATATAATAGAGTTCAAAATTTGAAAATTTCCAAAATTCTCACTGTGATATATCGATATAAAAATAAGTATATGTTGACATATAACTACCAGATTCTCAAACTGTGTCAAAATTTAAATTAAATAACTACTCACGTCCATTTAATATCCAACGAATTCCAGACCCTATTTAAGCCTATTTCTTCCAGAAAAATTCATTATTCTATTTCTCCTTCTTCCTTATACATTTCTCATCAAATCCATGGCAAATCCTATCCATAATCTTAGTGAAAATCTAGAAGAAACCTTGAATTCCTTTAAAAATATTCTCTATCATTCTATGAAACCAACGTCATCTTGAACTAAGCCAAATAAAGATGTTTGAATTACAAGAGAAGCATTTTGATGCAATGCGATGGCTAATCTCCTCTCTTTTCAGAGAAGAAGATAATAATCTAGCAAAGCTCCTCCAATCATAGAAGATGAGGATTGGGAAGTCGTTAAGAAGGATCCTATCTTTGGAGAAGACGGTTGGGTTGAAGTCCCAAGAAACGTTTAATTATTCGGTACAATTTGATTGATTTGGATTCTAAGATTTGAAACTTGTGTGTGTGTATATATATATATATATATATTAAGACATATGATGTGGTGTGATTTGATTTGATTTAGTTTGTATATATAACAAACAAACATATGCAATTATATACCTGGATTGGTTTGTATTTATTGTTAGGAATTATTATTTTATAAAGGGAAGTATTCTACTTTGAATTAGTTATAAATTGAGGGTGAATATCATTAGATTAGTTACTTAATTTCTTATAGGTTTTATTTAGATAGTTTTATAATTTAGGAGGAGTTGTTTTAGAATTTCTTTTTGATAATGCTAAAGGGGGTGAAATTATAAAATATAGAGACATAGTTTATAGGATCTTATACACATGGGGAGTATTAGAAGGATCATCATCAACAGGAATATACAGGTATGATATTTTATAAACTAAGGTTGTCATCATCAAAAAGGGGGAGATTGTTGGAGAATAGAGTTTTGATGACAATAACCTTATTTCAATATTAATTGATTATAAAATATATATTAACACTTTTTTATAATATATATATACACACACACACATATGCAGGATTTATATATAGGAAATATTACTGAAGACTGTACAGTTTAAAGGTATTAGAGATTCAGAGTTCAGAGAAATTTCAAGACTCATGAGTATTCAAGATTTCAAGAATTCAAGACTAATATAGTTATAGTCTAGATTATGTAAGACTTTAAATAGCACTCCAAGTTCAAATTCAAAATCTGATTTTCAAATTCTGTTTTCAAATTCTATCTTCAATCCTCTCTATTTTATTTTCTATCTTTTCTATTTTCCTTTCTTACTTTACTTTTGTTTCCACACTTAAGTTTTATATATTTATATTCTTATACTTTATATTTATATTTATATTTTTAAACTTTATAATTTTATAAATATGTTTATAAAGTTTATATTTATGTTTTCATATGATTTTCTACTTTACAATATTAATTTATAACATTATATTTTAATTCAAGAATTCCCAGAATTATATTTGTATCAAAACACTTGAAAAATGCTCAAAAATTAAATTTACACTAGGCATATGTCGACATATATAAAACATTATGTCGACATATAACTGTCATTTTTTCAATTTTGAAAGGAAGTGTCTTTTCACTAATTATGATGGTTCTGAAGCATTGCAACCTTTCACACACTATAAAAAGGGCTTGAATTCGAATTTTTAATCATCTCTTCTTTTCCACTTTCGCTCTCTTTCATTACACTATCATTTTTATGATTTCTACACCTATACTCTGCCAAATTCAATTCTGTTTTCATTAATCTTCTTTTCTCTACACTCTCTACTCATTACTCTCTGAATCAAGTGCTAATGAAGAGTTATTGGGCTGTTTGTAATTGTTTGGGTTGTATTGGGGTAATCGGTGGTATCCCTTGTAGCCGTGAAATCAAGGAGGTTGGAATCAGTGGTATCCTTTGTAGTCGTGAAATCAAGGAGGTTGTAATTGGATTTTGATATAGTAATAAAACTCTATGCAATCCAGCATTGCGTGGGACTGGACATAGGAGTAATCCGAACCAGTATAATATCCGGTGTGTTTTTTCCTTTTCTACATTTTTATTTCTGTTTATTTTGCATCTATGTTTGATTCTACATCAGTGATTGTTTCTGTGGTGTTTGATTCATATAGTTTATCATATATATTTTAGATTTTGTTTAAATTCTCAAAAAATAGTATTCACCCCTCTTTAGTGTTTGTTTTGTCTTACCGATCCTTCCCGCAATCCCTAACAATTATAACATCGGAAACCGCAGCTTATACGGGTTCCGTATGGATAATTAAACACTTTAAAGTCAATACGAAAATTAGTAACTAAAATATTTAAATACTTTAGATCTCACCACATGCGCACACATTCCCGGCAATGCCCGTCACTAGCAGCATAAACTGACTCAACTTTTCCTTCCCTCAAAAATGAAATACAAGCACCTTTCTTTTGAAATAATATGAAAAAGTTTTTCTTTCTTTCTTCAGTTCATGCATGCATGGTTATGTATGTTGAATCCATGCATTCCAAAACCAATGCACCAACTATAGCAACAATAACATATGTATATTTGTATGAACACTTACGCGACCGCACACAAGACACACACACATCACTATGAAACAGAACACACACTGCCTTATATCTATACACACACACACAACACAACACGCATACACACTCATACGCATATACACACACCTAAAAATACACATGTGTCGTATATACGTACACAACACACACATATATATAATACTCACGCAGCACACACTCACACGCTCGGATTCACAAATATACGCCCACACAACACACACACACACATATGTATAAGTATATATACTCACACAACATCCATATCCACACACACATCTCCATAAGCGTAGCCTTGACAAAAACCACACACGCTTTTCCTGAAACAAACACACCACACATACATATATATTTACACACACGCGTAGAATAACACTCACGCATGCATCACGCAAACATAGGTACCCATGCACAGTAAGGCATACGCACAACTATATACATGCATGCAAAAATTAAAAATACACACCAGACACATATATATAAATAGGAACATGCAGACTTGTTAAAGAAAGTGGAGAAACATGCTTTATTTCATTTGTAGAGAGGTTAATGGGCAGATTATTGTGCTGAGAATCAATGCCAAGCAAGAGAGAAGAAACAAAAGAAGAATTAAAGATAAGAGAGAGAAAGGTGGGATGTAATGTCCCGTATTTTGGTAGTCAAATATTTAATTTAATTTATTATTTTAAATATTATATTTGGAATATTAATGGATTTAATATTGAGTACATTTATTAAAACGAAGTTTAATTGTTAAATTTATTTTTAATATAAAACGAGCTCGAAATGGCACGGTAGTTCGTAATATTGAGTTTTGAACTTTAACTGAATATACGGGATCCGATATAAGTTGGAATTCCATGAAACAAGAAACGTTTGAATCTACTTGATGATAATTTTCTAATAAAAGAGAAAAATTCAAATTTTGTGTTATAGATTGTAAGTTATGTCCAAATCAAATTTTAAAATAATCGCTATGGAAATCGTTAATAAACGATAACGTTTATTTAATAAAATTGTAAGGGTTTTTAGTATAATTTGGATAATGTTTAATTCAGAATATTGATATTGAGTTGTATAATCCATATTTGTTTATATTTGAACCTATATGATATTTAAATCTGAATATTTATTATGATTTAATTAAATTATTTTGGGATTTAATTAATATTTTATCGATATTATAAGCCTTAATAATCACCATTTTGCAAACGATCTCGATTTTCGATGAAATTAGTTACATTGAAACCGTAACATTGAATTATTGTATGAAACCAAATTTTGTGGCATTCCGATGTCATATGTGACAACGGCAGCCCTAAACGTCTCGGTTTTTATTTAATTGTTTTGCTGATTTAAAATGGAAATTAAGAATGGCTGATTATCTAACGGACTATGTTTTCAACGAAATTAATTTTATTAAATCCGTAATGATTTATTTTTGTAGCATTTTAAATTTCAAGTTTATTGAATTTAATTTGTGATCGTACACGATTTAAATGCGTGTCGATTCACCTATATGAGTTATAAAGGATTTTTTTACAGATGATGTCAGAATTCGACGAAACATTTTCCATCGTGTCCGAAATATTGTTTTATGCTAGGATTTAATTTTTCATCTCATTTGGAAATTGTTTGTAGTGGTTTTTGCGCATTACTTCAAATTGAAGTTTTGATTAATAATAATATATTAAACCATACACCTATATATATACACCGATTTCAAAGTAACCCTAATTTCCTATCAATTTTTTTTCTATGTAGTCAAAGGCATTTTGTGCCGCCACTTATCTCATTCACTGCTGAAAAACATCCGACCAATCTCTCCAATTTTCTCCAAATCCATACACCAATTTTGAAAACCCTTAACTGCAAAATTTCTCAGCTTTGTAAGATCCTTAACTTGAATGGCGGCGACTTTATATAGGTGCTCGTACTGGCCAGAATTGCCATTATAAGGTGCAACGTTCGAGCTTGGATTCTGGAGAAAGGGTAGTGTCGAGTGCTATGAGTTTCTGTTCGATGATGGAGGAGCTTGGCACACGATGAATGACGGAGCTTGTGTAACACCTCGTATTTTCTATGAAGGTATAAGTAACAAATTAGAGGATAATTAATTTTTAAAATAAGAATCAAGGGAAACGGGTTGCGCCATTGCGTTCGTCTCGGAATTCTGCTTGGAAACGAGTCCGAGTTTGCAAGAATCGGAGTCCGTATGAGGGAGATATGACCCTCCGAAGTTTCAGAAATTTTCAGAATCGAAAACAGCTCGAAATTCGAATTCAAACCCAGAAGTGGGCTGGGCGGGAAGTTTCCCGCCCAGGACCCAGGTCGACTGGGGAGTCGACCCCCCAGGACCCAGGTCGACTGGGGAGTCGACTGGGCAGTCGACCCCCCAGACCAGGTCGACTGGGCAGTCGACCTGGGGGTCGACCTCCCTGGTCAAACCTGGTGCGTGTGTGTGCGATTTTGAGGGCTGTGACGTGTTTGGACGGACCTGATGAGTTCTAGGGTTAATCTGAGGGCCTAAATAAGTTCCTACACCTATAAATACATCCTAAGACCTAGCCTTCTCTACACACAATTCTATTCTGCTTCTACTCTACCTCTGTTCTAATAAAAATAAAAATGGCGTCGCTACTCTGCTGGAATCAAAACTAGAAGCTAACCAACATCAACCTAAGCAAATCAATTCAAATTAGAGATTAAAGCTTCTACAACGATTCTACAACAATTAAAGTTCTTTCTTTAATCCAACCAAGGCAAGTACAGTTATTTTCCGATATAAACGTTAATTCTGATTTTGACATGAATTGTAACTCTGAATCTGAGGTTATATCTGTTCTGTTCTGTTTAGATCTTATTTTGTATCTCTTTCCTCTTTCTCTTTTATAGCCAGGCTACCACGAGCCTGAGCCAATCTCATAAGAGATTAACATACGCTAAAATGTTTGGGACAGTAAAATGAATGATGCATAAATTGGGCATGACCAATAGGTGACTGATTTGAGGAAAGAACATGGACTGTAGCTAGAACATAAATCTGAGACATATGACTGGACATGTTATATTTATAACATAAAGGATATTGAACATATGATTTGAGATAAAGAGAATATGGCTTAGGTATAATGATTTACATGAAAGTAGGGTATCTATTAATGTAAATAAACACCTAAGTAAGAGATCTTTGGGATATATGACATGCATAGTAATCGATGGCTATATTTGGTATAATTTATATATGGATCTTCTGTACTATGCAAGTTTAATAAAAATTGAAACATATGATATATGGTAAATTATGACCATAATCTGTGCTATGTAAATTTAATGCAAACATGGGGTATACGATCATATTGTGAATCACTACTATTATTTATGCATGTGAACTTAGGCAATATTTATAATTAGGCAAGACATGTTTGTGAAACTTTAAGGAATGATTAAATCTGTTATATTTGCCTAATTTGCTAGTTCTGTTACATTGCCTAATCTGCTAGTTTTGTTATATTGCTTAATCTGCTAGTTCTGCTCTACTGCCTAGTCTGCTAGATCTGTTCATCTGCCAAATCTGTCATCTGCTAAGTCTGTTGAAAATGCCAAATCTGCTAAACAAAATCTGTTGAGATGCCTAATCTGTTATCTGCTAAATCTACTAGTTTGCTTATTCCGTTAATTCGCCTAAATCTGTTATCTGCTATGTCTGTTAAGTTGATATATTCAGTCTGTTATTGACATAATCTGAATTAGCTATGAATAATTGACATGTATATTAGGCGTAAATGGTAAATTATTAATTAATTGGCCGCAAAGATAAACATGGCTAACTCGAGGTTAGAATGAGTTTGCAGCGTAATTCTGCCCGAAACCGCCCGGCACATCCAGTGGCCGCAAACAATAGGTTCTAATGTGAGAAGTTAGTCATAACGTGCTTGAAACCCGAGGTTAGACTCAGTTTGCGGCAGAAATCTGCCCGGAACCAACCGGCCTAACCAGTAGCCGCTAACTGTCAGTCTAATGTGAGAGGTCTGGGCATTAATATTTAATTAATGAAAATCTAAGATAAATATGATGTCTAAAACGTGTTGGGCGGATAGGGTTAAACCCACTAGACTGATGAATTTAATAAATCTGTTCCGTGAATCTGTAGACCCAATTACAAAGTTAGACAAATCTCTAAGTCTGTTAATCTGTAACTGGTTAATCTGTAAGCCTGTTAAATCTGTATATCTGATCCGTTAGTCTGAAAACTTGTCTGTGAACTAGTTGATCGGAATTCTGTATGTCTGGACTTGTAAACAAGTTAATCTGAAATCTGTTAGCCTGGGGACACAAGGATAGGAAGGGAATTACTTGTGTCATCTGTTGTTTGGGACCCATATTAGTCAGTAACCCTTTCTGGTATCAATACTTTGACCCAACAGTAGGTAGGGTCCGGGCACACTTACTGAACTAATTATAAGCGGTTCATTCTGATAATAGCGAGGGGTGTTGATGGTGCGTTCCAACCGGGTCATGTGCGTGCATGGATCGCGATCTGCCTCTGAGGATGTAAGAAACCGTGACATCTGTAAATAGGTCTGTGCCAATTGGTTGTCACTTTAGGGAGTGATACACCCTACTGTGGGGCCGACATAGGGTATTTATGTATTAGGGACCCGATCGCTTGGGGTAGGATTTTAGGGTACACTTAGTTCTGTCTGTTTCTGTTGGTACCGTCTGTTTCTGTTGGGTGGCAACACCTGTCTGTTTCTGCGTGGTACCGTCTGTTCGGGTGGTAAAGACCCAATTACTAGTGTGCACCTAATGCTACATTCTGTTTCCGTAGGGATTAATCTGTTTCGGTTCGGGTGGTAAAGGCCCATTATCCGCATTCTGCTTCTGTCTATTTCTGATCGGGTGGTAAAGGCCCATTACTAGCGTGGAAATTATTCTGTACCCGTTTCTGTTTCAGTTTAGACATTAGGGTGACACCTAATTCTGTTATACTAGTATTAGTGCAGAGAAGTGTAAAGAAATAGCTTATGTCATTCTGTTCTTCTGTTGTATCCGCTACACCTGTTACAGTTATCTCTCATCCAGTTTTATGTTCATGTCATGTTATTATTATCTGTTCATAACTGAAAATCATTGGACTTGCCAGACTTTTTGTCTGACCCTTGTTATTTTGCCTCCTTTCTTCCTTTTCCCCCAGGTTTTGTAGAAGAGAATACTCTAGCTTGATCCAGATTTCTTCCGCTTGAAGTGCTTAAAGTATGGCTTGTCTTCTTCCGTGGGGATTATGATTTTAAACTATGCATTCTGAAGGTTTTTGTACTGATATTTTGTACTTGAATTCTGATATTGTGATTTGAAAGGATGTGACCAAGCTTATTTCGGTTTCTGTTGTAATAAAGTTATAAAATTTTCAAGTACTGTTTTATCTGTCTTGTAAGTTTCTGTTCTGTTTACTAAAATGCTCCATCAAAGTTAAGGCATTCCCTTTGTGAGTGACCTTAACGGAGGTGGGGTGTTACAGCTTGGCACACGATGAACGACAGAGCTAGATGATGGTTTGTTCTATCATTGATGGCACGACAATCGGTGAACTCGAGCTCGCGTAGGGTATCGTTTTCGAATGGGAGCTGGAACCAAGAGAAGCCGCTGATAAAGAAAAAAGGTACGGGCTGCTTTTCCTAATGAAAAAGATTTGTCGAGTCTGGTAAAAGCTTAAGAGAGTGATTAGCGTAGAATATCTTGATTAGGGGAGTGGTCAAGCTTGTGGTGTGGTGTAATATACTTCCGTATGTGGTTTAGGGGAAAAGGTTATGGGAAGATATCAAAGATGATGGAAATGAACAGAGGGATATTTTCATTTAACCTTATACTGTCTTATCCAAAAGTAATTAAGCTATCGTTAAGCTTTGATTAAATTCATTTAATCATATTATAAATAGTTAAAGATGTGTGGTATTCCTGATAGGATTGGAACGGGATGAACAAGAAGGTGAGGAACGAAAATAAAAATCGGCTACTGTTGTATATAACATAAGAAATAATTAGAGTATTTATTTTATTTTTAAATAAAAGTTAAATTTAGTAAATTAAATTGTGTTTTGGAACGATGCAGGTTGAAGACGTGGGTTCAGGATGGTTGAAACAATGTTGTGAGAAGCAGTGCTAAACAAACCATAGGAATTGTTTCGAAGAAAGGACCGATCAAAAACGATTGGCCATGTTATCGCTAAAACAAGTAATAAGTAATTAATAATGGTTAATTATATAATTGTTAAGCTTGGTACAACAATGAAGTTTGCAGCGTTGATATAATATAATAATAAATACTTACAACATGGCTAACTCCATTTGTAGCGTGGTCATCTAATTCTGGTCATATTATCGATTCTCAATCTTTAAACTAGTTCGTATACCCTTATAACTCCGTTTACGTACAAGCCGTTATGGAAAAAAATAAAAATATAATTGTGACAAGCAAAGTGCTACGATCCCAAAAAATATAATAATATAGACAAGTTAGCTTATTATGCAGAATCCAAAAATGCTGAGACAGGGTGTAAAATAATTCAAATAAAAAGTTGCTTATTTTCCAAAATAAAAATTATAGTAAAATTCTAAAAATTAAATTATAACTACGTCAAAAATATCTCGTCCAAATTCGAAACCAATATTTAATAAAAATTAAATATATCCTTATGGTTTATAAACGGTTCCATAGTAACTATTTGAAAATTTGATTTGGACATAACTTACAATCTATAAAGCGAAATCTCCATTTTTCTCTTCCATTAGAAAAATATAGCTCAACTGATTCAAACATTTCAAATCCGACTTATAATGAATCCTGTATACTCAGTTGAAGTTCAAATCGTAATATTACGAATTGCCGCGACATTACGAGCTCGATTATAATTTATATTGTAATCATAACGTTCAAGTGCAATTTAAATAGTATATTCGTTATTATAATTCAATTCTAGACAGAATTAAATCCAGTAATTTATCCAGTTCACATAACATTCTCAATTCTACTATTTCCGACTATTTCGGAAATAATATATAATCCCATTATTTATTAATTAAATATTAAGAATATTTAAATTCAAACCATTTTAAATTATCAAATACCATATTAAAATAATCAAATTAATTAATTATTAAATAGCTGAAACTCCAGGATGTTACAGGGTTCTTGGCTTTGTGTTGATTCGTGCTTGTAATTGTTAGTATTGTTTAAATCGCACAACTTATGTTAATGAAATTTCTATGTTTGGTGATGTTTATGTCAATCACGCGTGCCTGTTTGAATGAAGTCTCATTTTCATATCTAAACTAATAGTTGCCCTAGGGCTAGAAAGAATAGATTTCTGTATTGGAAATTTTTAGCAAAGGCCGATTTTGCGTTGTTTTCATTACGAGCATATAAATAAATAAATCATCGTTCCTTGTCAAAACTAAAATTTATTTTGGTCTTTTTGTATGTGATTTCAGTTTTCGCATTTTTGGCGTAATTGACTTCCTTTTTCTCCAACATGTGACTTAAATCGTTTAAATTTCCGCAAAATACATTTTTTTTGAAGTTTTTGGAAAATGTTATTTGAAAAAAAAAACATTTTTATCATTTTCTTATTTTATAGGAAAATGAAATGATTTTGAAAGGAAAATTTTAAAATAGACACAAGAAGTTTTCAAGTGGAAATTTGTCTTTATGAAAAGTTTCGATTTTTGGTCACATGAACGGTGTAAGGAAGATTTTTGGATGCTTTATGTGTGCATTTTAGCGGTGCAATAGGACCGACGATGCAATAAAAACGTTATCGACAATAAGGAAATAGCTGTTTTAGCCTTGGAAACGGTGTTTCCATACCTTGTCAACCATGCGTGAGAGTTATTAATTAACTCATATTACGTTTACAGCTTGTTTTAAGCCTTCTTTATAGTCTATAGTTGGAAATTTTCGGAGTATTCTGGGTAAGCGGAGTTGAAAATTCCACTGTAGGACGGGAAAGGGAGAAGTTGTGATCAGAAAAGTGTTAAAAATCTTAGCTCCAAGTTCGATTTTTCGGCTTAGGAGAAATTAAATAGGAAACAATTAGATATCCTACATTTTAGATGGTAGGTTTTGGATGCAAAATTGTTTGCTTCATGCTTTTATTCGTAATTGTGTGAAGGTTATGGATGAATAAGAATTTTCAAAATTTGCATTTATATAAATCTACCAATATATTTAGGATGTTTTCCATCATGTTTTGAAGGTGCTTTAATTTCAATGCATACATATAGAGGGCCCGATTTAGAATCATCTGGCACGCATGAGTTATGGTGAAATGCATTAAGTACACGATGTACATATACAAATGGTTGCAAAGTGGATGTACACAAATTGGTTGCGTAGGGTAAGATAACTAGGTTTCGGGATGAAATTCCTTTTAGGGGGGGGGGGGGGAGGGAGAATGTAACAACCCAGAATTTTTACAATAAATAGTTATTTAATTAGAAGCTCAAAAATAGGAATTTCTGCAAATAATGGAATTTGACCATGAAACTTTAACCATTGCAATCGTCTCAGAATTCTGGTCAGCTTTCATGTTTGGAGTTTCGCGAACGGAGTCTACACGAAAAGTTACGGACGAAACACGAAACGAACATAAAATAAATAAAATAGAATAAATTATGTATAGTAATATATAATTGCCCAACTACCTCACTGCCAGGTCGACCAAGCGGTTGACCGGGGCACTAGATCGTTGGCTGCGACCGCTTGGTCGAGCCAGGCAGCGGCGGCTAGGGTTTTGTCATATAAAATTTTATAAAGGATGGACGGATGTTAATAAAAACTGATTTGGTGGTCCAAGGCCATTTCCACCACTATAAATAAAGAGGTAGAGCCTCATTCTTTTTCCACATAAATCTGTAGAGGCAGCGGAGCTCTGCCATTTTTATGTCTCTCCAAACTAAAATTGTAAAATAAAAATAAATTCATACATATCAAATCAAATCCAATTTGTATGAAATTAAGAGAGCAAGCAGATCTAATGGAAAGGAATGCAATTTGACGCTCAATGATAGATTCTTCACTCTCTTCCCTTTTTCTTACATTTCTACAGATCTTGAATTTTCCCCTTTTTAGATTAATTATTTATAAGAATTTGGGGATTATAAGCCTAAAAAGGTTTGAAATTCAGAAATTGGAAGCTATAAGTTGAGTCACTACACCATATATGCTGATTAGACTGTGTTTTTAGCTGTATCTAGAGCTCTTGGGCACAGTAAATAGCGGTATCAAAAAGTGGCATGTTAAATTTTTTAGATACGATTACTAACCGTATCGCATTATTTTAAAATATGGCTATTAGCCGTATCTAAAGTCTAGTCAGACATAGTCTTTGACCGTGTCTAATTATTTGTGTGTGCATATATATATATACATGTATATATATCATATATGTATGCATGTGTATATATATATAACCAGAATCTGTAGCACATATCTTTCATATCCCAGAGCATACATACCACAAAGTATACACAGGAATAACACAATTTATACACGTATATACTCAAATCATTACAAGTTTTGTCATAACACGATGTACATACAAACATAAACATTAAAAGGAAAGTGTATTAGATTTTCATCACATTACGAAGTAACAAAAATGAGGTAAAAAGATAACAGCCTGATAAACAGTCCAGTCGAGGCCGGGAAGTCGATGCCAAGAAGATCGAGGCTGGGAAGTCCAGTCCTATCAAGGTCGTGATATATAACCTGCAGCCTGAGTTCCAGTGAAGCACCATAGTCTCCAACAGGACTGCCTATAAAATACAAGAAACAAGTTACGAATACTTCACAACTGGACAGTAGATCAACATTGTAACATTTGGTGACCGAGATGCAAACATGACTACAACAATGGTTGTAACAGTTAAAGCTTCAGTTATTAAACCCATCCATGGTGACTGAGATGCAAACATTTGGTGACTGAGATTCAAACATGAATACAACAATAGTTACAACAATGTTTCAAATATGAATACAACAACGGGGCAAACATGAATACAACAATGGTTCTAACAATGGTTCTAACATGAATACAACAAGGATTAGAATGCGCCATTGAATGTTAATTCTGGTAGAAAAAGTGATAATAATAATGGTTCTAATAGTGAAAGATTAGATGATAATTTCAATATTTTGGACTTTTTTAATTTCACTAGACGCCAATAATAGTGAAGGGCATATCATGACGATCAGTGTGTTTGTGTAATTTAACGGTACGTAGTCGATCAGTGTGTTTGTGTACAAATACTTCATTGGGAACCAATAACAACCTAGTCGAATTGGCTAGTCGATTAATCGACTAATTTCTACCCATGCGGCCTAAATTCATACAACAACCTAGTTGATAGTCATTAAAATGCAAACCCAAAAAAAGAATCACCTGAAGTGTAGTCCATATCCAACACCGGTAGTCCATACCCTAGCACACAGAACATCCTCCTATACACACAAAAAGGAACAAATAAACGAAAAGAATATTCAAGATGCATGTGCACACAAGTACATGCCCATTTAATTCTTATGTAAGATATTGAATATACCTGCTCCAACGTCTAAAGATATTGAATCATCATCGTCGGATGACACACATACTCGACTTTCTGATTAAGAATTTACTGGGAGATCCACCAGGTGGCTGCATTTTAGCTCACGTGCAGGGTCGGTAATCCATGCTAATTAGCTTTATTCAAATGTCGAATGCAACTTGACTTAACCTTTGGAAAAAGCTGCTTTCACTTACAACTTTCAGTTTCTTTGAAGCAGACTGTGTAGTGCAAGGTAACTTGCACTACAGTCTCTGCTATAAAGTAGGGGAAAGTTGCTAGTGAAAGCATCTGTTTACTAAGGTTAATTGCAGCAGCATCCGACATTTGGATAAAACTAATAAACATGGATATCCGACCCTACGCGTGAGCTAAAATGCTTCCACCTGGTGGATCGCCTATTAAATTATTAACTAGAAAGTCGAGTAATCATCCTCTTCCCAGGTTCCATCAAACCTGTTATTATATTTTCAGTAAACTTGTTATTTCTCAAAACAGAGTAAACTTGTTATAAGACAACCCAAATTAAATTTCAAGCGTAAGGCAAACAAATAGTCAAATGACGATGAAATCATGGTTAAATATTGAACTATAGAATTTTCCATTTTCTCAGTTTAAGAAATGGACAACTTTTAGTTGCTAAATAGCTAAACTATAAATTAGTGATAACTTGTACATGGATGTGGTTACTACATTTCATTTGCAATTGGCTTGACTAACTCATTGTTATTTCTTTGCTTCATACTTTCATGGATATGTATACTGCAATCTAAAATTATACCGCAATCAAATTTGATTTCTTTGATTCTAGGGTATAACAACTAGCTAACACACTAGTACATACCAATTCAATTGAAATAGCTAACACACCAACACAAAGTAGCAATCGGTTTACACACAAAGACTTCAACTTTCCCTATTTTCTACAATCAGGCATGCACAACACGATTCAATTGAAACATCTAACAAACTAACACAAAGTAAGGGTCATCTAACACACAAAGACCTTAACTTGTTCCCTAATCCCCACTATCAGGCATGCAAAATACAATTCAATTGAAACACATACCTGCGATCAACGAAGGGCTAGGGACTAAGGGTTGAGGGTTGTTCGTCTTTATCGGTAGGGGAGATTCTAGAGAAAGGTGGAGGCACGATTTGGTGACCGAAAACCCTAATTTGGGTTTTTGGTCACCGTTAAAGTTAAACAAAGGGAAAAGGGAGCGGCCAAAATTTTAATCCGGAGCGCTTAATGGGGTGCGCAATATGATACACATTCGATTTGGCCAAAACCCGTATCAAATTAACTGATCCGGAGCTTCGTTGATGGACAGTCAGATTTAGGGTGTTTGGGGTGGTGCAGATCACAAAATTTAGTTTGATACAGATCTAAGCAGTATCAAATATGATACGACTATAAACCGTATTTTATGTTCGCATCCTAGTGTGCCAAATTGGTTGTTATGGTGTAGTGAGTGGTAAATTTGCTAATATAGACATATTGATTTATCTATTTCGTTTGAATCCAATCTGTGTTTTATGCCTATTAGATCTGCTATTTAAATAATTATAAACTATAATAACCATCAGATCTGACTATGAATATGTTGAAAATTGGTAAATGACATAGTTGTGATTATGTATAAACATGAATTATAGGATTTTTATAAAATTCTCACATATCCCTACAAGTTTTGTCATGAATTATGAAATATGTTGTATATGCCACATAGCACCGTGGATCTAGAAACTAGTCCCGTTAAACATAAATTGTTGTAGTTATGATCCAGATCTTTAGTTCAACGCTGAAATATGGATCATGTAGATTTGGATAAAAATATGAATTTGTGTATTATGTGATTATAAGAATAATATAAATATTCCTTGTTTACATTTAATATTGTTGGGTTTTGGCTTAAGTATTGTAAATCATGTCATTTTCCTCATTTTTAAATAAAGAGGCATTATTTTAGAATCACGACAAGTATGACAAAAAGGATTAAAAGAGGAAAAGTGGTGCAAAGGTACATATAAAAATAAATATATGTTTTGTATGTAATTTGCATCGATTATTCCAAAATAAAAAAATATATTACATATATTTCTTATGATTTGGGAATATGTCAATATTACAAAATAGGCATGATTTACAATGATTTTGGCTAACAGTCCTTGTGAGACTTGAAACCTTTTTGGCAAGACTGAATGTAGAAAGGGAATGTCTGGTTAATTGATTTGATGAAATCATTAATTTAAAAATAAACATTAATAATTATGTTGACCGCATGAAAACACAAAAATAAATGTATGCATATTATCCATCCAAATCAACATAAGTGGTAAAATGAAAATTATATGAAATGTTTTGATAAGGTTCAAATATGGAATTATATGTAAATATAATCCATTTTGAATTAATATATTAGTGGTGACCATTTGTAGCAATAAATGAAATTAACTATTATAAATAAGACCGCAAATAAAGAAATAACCATTGTAACTAATATTAATTTGAGGAAAATAAATGTGAATAGGAAAATGGTTACAATTCCTAAAATAAATTAGGATAACTGTTGTGGACCCCCAATTAGGAAATTTAAATAAACCACATTTAGACAAGAGGTTAAACTCAACTTGTGGTGTAAGCTTGCCCGGAACCGCCAGTAAATCCAGCAATCACAGGTAGTCAGTTTAATGTGAGTGGTCTAATGCATAAATATAATCGTACTAAAGCACAAGGTTAAGTTCACCCTTGGTTGAAGTCTGCCCGAAACCGACTGGCATATCCAGCATCCACAGATAGTCAACTTAATGTGAGAGGCCTGGTATGTAGAAATACACACACACACACACACACACACACATATATATATATATACACACACACATATATATAACAGTCGATCAATAAATTAATAAATAAGAATAGGAATTGTCCGTTGGGGTACAACAAATAAATAACTTGGGACTGATAAATAGTTGCCTTAGGAAAATATGACCGTTAGAGTATATAACGAACGATAAAATACCTACTCTCACCTTATGCGGGGTAAGGGTATATGCGTGAATGATGGAAGCCTTAACTAGTAGGACCCTTAGCTAGTGCCCTCTAGTTTTATGTTAACATTTAATATATTATCGAGGGTTAATACATGACCAATAGGTTCGCCTAGGCTCTTAAGCGATTAGGGAGAATCCACCCTATCTATCATTGATAGTGAGGTGTTAAATAATATTGAATAGAAGACGAGGATATCAATAGAAAATCCGAAATTAGGGGCCCACTCTCGATATAATTGACCAGTTAAACTCTGGTATAAAGGCTTCACAAAAATGTGTGTAAATGTCCTATCTCGGTAATATAATCTAGGAATACTGCTTTGGGATGAATAGTAAAGTCATGCGCAAATATTTACTAGGTTGGGCTTGAATCACTAACCTGATTAGGAATACAACTTGGATTGAACCAAATGGAATATACCAGTGTTATATATTGTGTTGTACATTTCTTAGTCACCAGAACTTGTTGTTCTGACCCCCCTCCTTATTACAACCTCCATGTTCCATAGAGAAGGTCGGGTTCTCAGAGATGTTCAAGTTTGGCTTTCATTTCTCGTTTACGTTCATGCTCGGTATTGGCAAAGTGACTTACTTTGAAAATGGTAGTTAGTTGAGTTAATACTAGTTTATCCTATCTTGTTTCCACTATGAGTTATTTTTATCATACTTTGGTTATGCTCATGCTCATTTATTGCAGGTGCCAGATATAAGCTTTATGCTTGGATGTATTCAAGTTTTGATTTTTGTCAAAATTTGGGTGTAGAAAAGTGTGGGGTGTTACACACCCTCTCTCATCCATAGAATACCTAGCAAGGTGACTATAGGTCTCTTCTCTACTGAGTCGGTTTATGATATCTGCTAACTAATGATCCTCGCACTGACTAGATCCAGTGCGTCTAAGAGAGTAGGTCGCACCTCCAACGATGCCAATAATCCTGGTGCATAATTCATAGATGGTCTAAAATTGAATGATGAGATAAACTCCAAACTCTGCCACTCTACGAATAATGGAATCAAAGTCATCTTCTGCATACTCAATGAATGAACTACATTTCCCTTCCCCAGTGTATATGCTATCTCAAAGTCATAAGATGCAAGAAAATCCATCTAGTGCTACTGTTGCAAATTAAGATCCTTTTGCAAAAAACAAGTACTTGAGAGACTTATGGTCAGTGTATAGCTCAAACCTCTCACCTAATAATGTCTCTAAGAATTAAGCGCAAATACTATCACCACTAGGTTCAAACCATTTGTAGGTTAATTGCTTTCATGTACCTTCAGCTGTCTACTCCCGTAATAGAAAACCCTACCCTCCTGCATAAGCACCGCACCTAAACCTGTGCCGCAAGCATCCGTATACACGTTGAGCATCTTCTGTAACACGCCACATTTTTGAACGTTGATTGGGAATATTTGAATCTGTTTTAATATTGATTTGGATTATATATGGATTTATAATATATATAACCCGTTTATATATTGAGGTTTGAACGTATAATTTATATATAATTATAAAACGAACTCGAAACGTCGGGGTAGTTCATACTTTACGATTTGAACTTTAATTGAATATACCAGATCCAATATAAGTCGGAATTTTTTGAAACAAGAAACATTTGAATCTATTTGATTATAATTTTCTAATGAAATAGAAAATTTGAAGTTTCACATTAAAAATTGCAAGTTATGTCCAATTCAAATGTTAAAATATTCACTATGGAATTCGTTAATAAACGATAACGTTTATTTATAAAATATTAACCTTTAACATAATTTAAAGATCATTTAATCCAAAAATTTAAATATTGACTTTAACTATATATTGGCTTATTTTGAAGCTATATAAGATTTCATTTGGAGATATATGATAATAGTTTATTTTTATTATTGTTTTGTATTTAACTATATATTATCGATATTATATAGGCATCCGAAATGTTTATTTCTCTAATGACCTCCGTTTTCGATGAAACAAGTTTTGTTGGAATACATATAGTTAATTATTGCAGAATTTCAAGTTTGGAGCCAAATCAGAGTTATTTTCTTCGCAGACACAATTTAAATATGTACCAATGAATAAATTGAATATAAATTAAGGCCGTTTTTGCAAACGGTGTCGAAATTCGACGAAACGAGTTTCGCTGGAATTGTAGTATTAGTACATAGTAGTGTGACCATGTCCCTCACGATAGAAGTTCATTTGTGTCAATACGGATTTGGAACATGCAACATTAAAACAAATGAATTTATTAATTATAAAATTTGTCAAGCCTGCCTTATATATACCTTCACCATTCAATACATATCTTATGTTGTGGCCATTGATATAAAAACACACGTCAACCCAGTCCCATGCCAATGTGTTGCCTACCCATCTTCTTGCTCTAAGAAAATATGTACACCCTATATTATGTAAAGCCATGCTACCCTAACTTTCAACCGACCATATGGCCATGTCAAAACCAGTGGAAAAAACAACTCATGCTACCTTACGTACAAGTTAGCTTTGCCTTCCCTAACACCTACTGTGTATGTGATGAACAAGATGTTATTCTTATCTTCTCCTATTTTCGTCTATCGCGCTTCTCTGATTATTTATTCTTCTAGCAAATAAAATGTTTCTTTCCTTCATTTTATTTTTAATTCTTTTTCGTGACCACTCTTCAATTCTTCCCAGCAAAAAGAAAACCCCATTAAAACATCGCATCAAAAATCTTCCTCTCTACTGAAAAAAATATATACGCGAGTTTTATTTATTTTAACTCAAAACAATCAACTCAACACTACATCAAACTCCATCACTACCTACGTCCCCATCATTTAGTCATCTACCCTTAGCTTGTCCACCTCCACATACTCATCTATGGAGCATCATCAAATGAAAAATCGCCGGAGCTGTAGTGGCACATTGGTGGAGTGGTTGTGTAGTTTCGAACTGTGCGTGCATGTGGATGGGGAGTCTGTGTACGAAGCTGATACAAAAATATAAAAATGAAAATACAAAGTTTAGGGACCGAATGGAATGACTATTGAGGGTTCGTCAAAGCAGTATGTTGATTTTTCCGTGGGTTCAGTGAAAAATAACATGAGAGTGGGTGGCTTATCAATGCATAGTAACATGAGGCTTGGTGAGCTAGTATACGGTGAAGGAATAACACAAATGTGAGGAATGAAGTGGGGTGAATGGAGAGGAGCAGCGTTGGGAAGTTTGAGTAAGAACAGGTAGGAAGTTTGTGAGAAGAAGGCAACGACGTGGTGAATGAAGGGAGAGGCACTGTTAGAAGAAATACAGTGGGGAGGGAAGTTTTGTGCCGCGCAGTGAGAAGGAGGATTAGTTTCTGCGGCTTCAAAATAGAAGAGCAGGAGGAAACATGTGTAGGAAAGTATGCACGGTAAAGGGAATGTGTTCAGATGTGTATATTCGAGAAGAGGATGAAAGTGTCGGGTTGGGTTTTGAAGTGTTGGACCGCATGAATTATTAGGGTAAAGCCCATTCGAAAAAAATTAAATATAAAAAAATGAATAAGTTTAAATGGTGGCCCATTCTTTTTGAAGAAGAACGAAGAAGGGGATTGTTGCGGCGTGTGATCTCGTGTAGTAGTAGGTGAAATGAAGATTAACAGTGCAAATAAGGCATATAACAAGCCTAATTCATTATATTTTGGCTAATCTAGTTTTAGCCTGGCCAAAGATTGTAACATAATATGATTTACGATTTAAAAGTGCTTAGTCCTATTAACGCGACTAACCTTTATTCTGAATAATGTAAATAAGCATTAATTAAAATTTTATTTAGGTTTAATTTGTTTTAATTTAAACCTATACGTATAAATTCTATAACATGCTCGTATGTTATCAGAATCGGACCAGACCGGAAGCGTTGGGGCATTATTGGCAAGCATGACTTTATAGAATTGGTTTGGACAGAGCGAAGCACAACCAGAAGTTTTAATTAAATTAAATATTTGTTTAATTTAATTAAAAGAAACTATTTTGATGACGAATGGAAAATCAAGGTAAGTACAACTCACTCAGTTCTATCCCACTTATATTTATATAATTCGGGTTTTTAATTTGTGTGCAATATTTGCTACTAATTAATGATTTGATGACTGTTTGCATAGATGCTTAATATTTTCAAATATTCATTAATTAAATTAAACTTTTGTTTACTTTAATCAAAATAAATCGTTATTTTAACAATTAGCTTCCAAACAAGGTAACTTATCTTGATTGGTTACGTTTATAATAATATAAACGTATAATTTAATGTTTGTTGGATGTTATTAAATGATTGTTGATTGTTAAGCTATTTATTTCTGTCTATCATGATGAACAAATATATTATTGTATTGAAATTTATGTAACCTGTTTTGATGTAGGGAAGGACAGGCTGGAGAGATCGAACCGGATTCCTCAAAATATGTTGTTTACTATTGTGAACTGTTGAATGATCGAACTGATGGCTGATTGTTGTGATAAACCAATGGATAGTATTGGTGGAGTAATTGGCAGCAGATGGCCAAAAATGAATCGTTTTATAAATATAACCTACTGTCAGGTAGATCAACAAAGTAAAGTTATAGAATTTATTTTTATAACTGGAAATAGATTTTTAAACATATTTTTATGAATTATTTTGAATAAATATTTATTATTTATCAAAATTTATAAGTAGTTATAAAGTGATTTTAAATAAGCAAAGTATAAAGCCAAGTTGGAAATGGAACAATATTGTAAACGAATTTCTAGAATCGAAACAAGTTTATAATTCGAGTATAAACTTAAGAAAGGCTAAATGGAATTTTAAAAGTTTAAAATCGATAAGTGTGAAATGAAGTTAAGATAAGAACCTAAATGGATTGAATTGGGAATGTAAGTTAAGATCGATAATTTGATTTAAATTCGAATAATTGGAATACGAAAAGGAACTTTTTTGAGGCAAAATCCAAAGTAAGTTTGAACAAACATATAAGACATTTTGTAAGGGATTCTATTTATTAGGGCTTGTATAAATATGGAAAAATGTTTTAGGAAAAAAGGGATATGATTTTAATTTAAGTAAAAGTGTTGAGATTGAATAAAAGGATTTCCAAAAGGAAAGAGTATGGATTTAAAAACCATAATTAAATTGAATGTTATATGGAAATTCCATGATATTTATTAATTACAATGTTATTTGTTAAACGAAGTATTTTTAGAAAATATTCGTATTTTATATAAGAAGTAAAAAGTTATATACCCTATAATTAAAGACTTAGAAGTTGATTTACAAATAGTTAATTTAAGAGGCTAAGTGATGCTGTGAAATGAAAGTGAATCCATTTTATTTTTATGAATGATTTGATAGTTAAATAATCGACTATCTAAATCTAGCTCATACGGTTATTGGTATGGAAAGACCAAGATCAAATTTATATCTGAAACCATTCCGACCAACAAATACAAAATGTGGAAGATATCAAATGCTGATCAAGGTGGAGAAAACGAAGACCGTAGATCTTCTTAAAGCGGAATGATTACTTAAAATCTCTGATTAAGTCCCCCTGTTTTAAAATGAAAAGAATTTAAAAAATATATATTTTTAAAATGTTTAACCAGAGATATAGTGCGATTTTGTCGTGGTTGGAATCTGCGGATTGCAAGGACTTATCGCTACTGATTTGTTGGGTGATTCCTCGGATACGGTAGGAGGGTGCCTTTGGTTCATCCTGTTCCTGGATGACTTGTATGAAAAAATGCCTGACAGAGTACTTCTTCATGGTAACGTATGTTGATTTCTACAAACGTATTCGGATTGATGGCAGAGAAGATACCTTCTCTTAGCTTATCATCAAAAGTTTTTTTGTGGGCATTAATAAGTGATTTTGATGGATTTGATGATGTGGCATTCAAACTGATGTGCATTTCTAGAAAATAAATGTAGCCTCAAGCCACATCAACTAGGAAATGACAAAAATTGGGCAGGCAACATGGCTAGATGGGTCATTTCAAAGTAGGGTATATTATCACTATCTAGAGAAAATCCTTCTTTATTCTTCTTTCGCTCTTTATCTCCGCGGATGTGCGGTGGGGCCTTAAAATTGCAGGGTGATAATACATTCGCTACACTCAAGATAAATGAGTGGGCGATCATGGGTGGACATGTTGCTAGAGGTTCTTGTTGAATCCCAGTGTATCCCCTCTAGGGTAAACTGATCGGAAGGTGGTCCCATACCATGTCATAGTTGGAATCCAATCTCCAATAAGAGCCCGCGGTTTTTGATTATATATTATGTCTTTGGAGCGTGAGATGAAAGCGTTCTACTATTTGGTTATTTATTTGATATGGACACTATCATAATATCACCAGATTTTCGTATAAAAAATGTTTGGGTTATAGTAAGGTAAAATCCGCCCATGTTTATGTGTGGGCTGGTCTTACTATTATCATTTTTTGAAGGATTTTGTAAAGTTAAGTAATATGGATGCTATTTAAACTTATTGAGTTTTTCTCACATTGGTTCATGAGTCTGGTCCGTGGCGTTTGTAATGCTCGGGTCGGACCAAGTTTTACATGTTCAGGTTTAAGATGTTACGAGATTCAGAAGATGAGCTAGAAGAGTTCAAGTGTATGATTTATTTTTCCATTGTGCATTGTATATGAGGACATGATATTATAATTGTCTAGATTTGTTTGCTGTACTCTGATGTATGTAAGTATATTTATTCAGGTTCTTGATAAAGATTTATTTCTATATTATGTTTTTGTTCCACTGCGTTGTGAGACTCTGTGTAGTGTCGATTCTTCTTCTTATTCTTTCTATCTTATCTTTCTCTCACCCTCTAATTTCTTTCTCTTAACTTTCTGCTCTTCTGTATAACTTGGCTTGACTGTGATAGTTACATGTAGGCTTAAATTGTACGGAAAAGTGGGATGTCACATCTTCGTACCAATAGGAAGAGTTAATACTAGAGATGATGTGAGAGCCTTCTTCAACCTCAAGAATGCATTCTCGCAATTCGAATCCCAAGCAAATACTAGGTTTTTCTTCGTAAGGCGGGTAAGCGAAGTTGAGATCCATGCAAAATACTTAATGAACTTCAAATAGTTACCTGCCAAACATAGAAAGTTCCTTACCTCTATTGCGTTCTTGGAGGCTTCCCAGTCCTATGCTATGAGCACCTTAGCGAGATCCATCACTAGACCATCACTAGAGTCAAAATGCTCCAAGAACCTCACCTCCTTCCACTAAAAGTGAAACTTAGAGAATTTCCCCTTCAACTGATGTGCACGGGGAGTACGGAGGAACTCTCCCGAGTGCAAGACATGCTTGTCCTCGCTCTTCGAGAACACCAAAATATCATCAACAAACACTACAACGAACTTGTTTAGGAACTCCCTAAATACCTAGCTCATCAAATCCATAAAATGTGTCGATGCATTGGTTAGCCCAAAAGGCATAACCAGCCACTCACTGAATCCATCTAGAGTCCTAAAGGCAGTCTTATCTATGCTATCATCTACCACCCTAAGTTGATGAAAACCTATAGCCAAATCTAACTGCGAGAAAACTGAAGCGCCTACCAACTGATCAAACACGTTGTCTATCCGAGGCAGTGGGTGTCTATTTTTATTCATGAGCTTGCTCAATTCTCTGTAATCCACACATAGACGAAGAGAGACACTCGCCTTAGTCGCAAAGAAGATTGGTGGTCCCCACTCAGAAATACTCCGTATAATAAACTCTTTCTCGAACAACTCATCCACTTGCTTATTAAGCTCCTTCCTATCCCTTAGAGCTATGTGGTGCACTTAAAATGCAACAGGCTTAGAATTCTTCGCCAAGTATACCTAGAAATCAATCTCATGCCTTGGAGATATCCCTCTCACGTCCTCAAATACGTCCAGAAAGTCTCTAACAATGGGCCTCAAACTGAGATCGTCTACAAAAGCATCTAGAGAATCTAAGAAACTGAGCATGACTGACCCCCATGGGTCGTAAGAAATCTTGAGAGTCCTACCATGGAACGTAAAAAGCCTCAATACTCTCCTCTTGCAGTCAAGGATGATACCATACATGGTCAGCCAATCCATCCCTAGAATAAGCCCATACCCCGTGAAACCCATTACATATGCATCACAATCAAAACTCGATGCCAAGAATAGAAATCCTCAAACCCATACACATATAGATAGGTGATCCGTACCCCCTATGGGGTTTGAGACAACTACTAGATCAAAAACTATAGAAGTATCCAGGTGCAGACTGTCAACAAAAGAACTGGATATGAAAGAATGATAAGCACCAGAATCAAACAAGGTTCTACTGGGAAAGTAAAAAAAAGAAATCAAACCTTCTATAGTGACCTTCTTACCTCTGTCATTACCGCTACCATCGGTCTTAGCCGCCTCAAGTGCATGAACCTGTGCTCCAGATGAATCTACCCCCTGTCCTTGCCTCTGGGGGAACTATCTTCTGTAGTTTCTCATCTGTCCACACTGTAAGCAAGCACCCTTCTTTGTTGTCTTCTTGCAATCTCTAATGAAGTGCACCATCACATCACACCCATGACACTTTACTTCCATCTTGATATGTGTTTTATTCGATTTCTCTCCCTTTTTCTTTCCACCTTTCTTGGGCCACCACTTTTTCTTCCTAAAACCTGTCTTGGCCACCTCAGTCTTAGCCTCCTGTGCACTGTCCTTTCCATCACTGTGCATAAGATCCATTTCCACTAAAGCCTCAAAAATCGCACCCATAGGAATATGTGTCAATGCTAGCCCTTGGAGGGGTTGGTTCAACCCCCTTGCAAACCTCAATGCCTTCTTATGCGCAGTATTAACCAAATCCAAGCCAAATCTCGCTAACTCATTGAAACTATTCACATACTTCTTAACCAACATATCACCCTGTCTCAGGCTCAAGAATCTCTCTAATTGCATCCCTTTTCAGCTTGCGATAGAAAATTTTCTCAAACTTATCCTTGAACTCATCTCATGTCCTCATGATCTGATCTGCCTCAACCACTTCTCACTAATACAATGCCTCTCCATTTAGTTGTCAGGCAGACAATTGAATCCTCCTCCTGTTGTCAAGCTCCAATAACCCAAATACACGACCGATCTCTCTATGCTAGTTATGAGCATAATAAAAACTCATCGATCTAAGAAATAGCTTGTTACCCTTAGCTGAAAAATCTTAATGGAGCTTAGAAAATATAGCTGTTGGGTTCGGTGGAACTACCGCGGCTGCAGCTGGAGGTTAGGCATTTCCTTGCCCTTCGGCAGGCGTCGTGGCTTCAATATATCTATGGAACCATGCCGGAACGGGAACACCCTCTGGAAAGTTGGGTGCCCCTTACATGTTGAAAATCAAAAGAGATAAGGATTCAAAAAGGAATCAAGGGTATATTGTAGTTGACTTGAAGGGATTTTTTTTTCAAAACAAGTTTTACTTGAAAATACTTTACTTTTGAAAACACTTTTTCAAAAACTTTTCTCTGATCTTGTAACCTTAGGCTTAGATACCAAATGAAACACCCTACAACCCTTAATGTCACCCATATGAGGATGCGTTAAGTTTATGAATCTCTTAGGTATAAAGTGACACCATAGAAACTAAAATTCATAAGACAGAAATATAAAATACAGTGGAAATTTTAGAACTTCAATTAATAAAGCAAGTTAAATAATAGTACTTATTACATTTCATAAATACCAAATAATCATCAACATAAAACCAAATACATTGTCTCATTGAAAACCATAATATCAGAGTATATAAGTAAAATCATCCCTCTCAAATGTCAATATAATAAGAAGAAAATGAGAAGTGAGTCAATACATAAATATAAAAAGAGTTCGAATCGAAGATGAATAGAAAAGTCAAGAATCTTTGCTAAGGCCCTCCGCCTTACAAACTTGGGGGGAGGGGGGAAGGAAGAAAGAAGGAGAAAACAAACTATGTCAGACATACATTTTGTTAGTTCTAGTAATATCTAGCATGAGTATAAGGTAAGCAAGTATTATACAGATGAACAATTTTAAGGACATAAAGCATAGAGGTATAAAAGTAGTAAGGAAAGTCAAGCACGATTAAAAATTGGCTTCTCATTCATATCATAGATTTTTGCACAAAATTACCAAGATATCATAATTAGGTTTCGCCTAATTTCTACCCGTTGATCGGCTCCTATAACCACAATGTGATAACCTATGCCAGTATGGCACTCGGGGTCATCAGTTCTGAATCCATCAACTAAAAGGAAGCCATTAATCATAGGCATTACAATGGCTTATTTTCCCCAATCAGTATAATGCATGCTTATCATCCCATCGAAACATGTCCATGCCCACCTCGTTTGGACCTCTGTAGATGACGATAATAAGGATACTGCTTGATACGGGTGCCCAACTAAATATGCAATTGAAACAAGTCACCTCATAAATTTGGTCCCCATTTATTATTCTATTATGCCACTTAGTTTCCCCAATTGGCCCTATGCTACCGGAATGGATCTAATCTACAATCTAATCATTTTATTAGGCCTCTTATTTTCCCCAATCAACCCCATGCTGCCAGTAATGACTTCAAGCCATTTATTTTTCCCAATCAACCCCACGCTAACGAAACAGACTCCCACTACAATTTCATTATTTCATTAGGTCTCTTATTTTCCCCAATCAGCCCCACGCTGCCGGAATGGACTCCACTAACTTATCTTATTAATTTCATCTTCAACTTAACTTACATAATTTTAGTTTATTAATAAGACCCAATATAACCTCATGTTATAATCATAGGTTATACTAAACATTCTTAATAATGTTTATCTTTTTATATAACCAACCCCACATTACTTAGCGTCCAACTAAGTTAACCCTATTCCACTTTACATGTTTGCATGTTCTCCAATTACATATTAAGTTTTATCCCCAATTTCATGTCCAATACTGATAATAATACTTAATCAGTTCTAACATTCCCAATTATCCTTTTTATTCAATTCAATAGTATTCAAATTTTAGCGCAAAGTTAACAGTAAAGGCATAGGATCTCTTTAGGTTTAGGCTCAGCACTAAAAGAAAAAGGGGTATGGTCTAGGTTACTCGCAAGGGCTAGACTCAAAATAAACAAAACAAATAAAATAGGACATAAGAATAATTGTAAATAAAACCACAACAGAGAAGGGGATGGAAGAAGGAGAATTACTTATAAGCAGTAAATAACTAGATAGAAATAGGTATAGGCAGTAATAAAATTACAGTAACTTTATAGAAAACTAAACATATAAATGTTGCAAATAACTGTAAATATTAAACTTACAAACTTAAAACTATTTAACTGTCTAACTTTTCTTACATAAATTACTAATCTAGAAAATAGATAAAAACTCACAGACCTGATGAAAAGAGCTTCCCTCTTGGCCTTTCTTTATTCTCGCAGAACCTCCTAAAAATAATTATTTAGAAGTATAAAACTTCTTTATCCTCGTAAAAAGTTTAGTTATTTGTCCCTTCCTAATTTTGAGGATAGGCTTAAGGAAGAAGAAGAAGAGAAAGAGTGGATGTGAAGAAATAAGAGAGGCTCTGCTACTCCATTTATAGGGTTTACTGGATGTCCTCAGCCGTCCAAATTTAAGATTAAATCTGGGCCAGCCATGTCACTGGACCAATCAGAAAGTGCCATGACAGCCTTTGGTTCAAAATAAACCAATAAAACAAAGCCACATCATCAAAAATAACGTGTTGAAGTAATAAAACGTCAGTGCCTTTCGTGCCAGGCAAGGCATGCGCCTTTGCCTGCTTGGGTCGACCCATGCCCGCCTTCGGTCAACATTAGGTCGACCCAATTATGCTTGGCCCAACACAAGGTCGACCCAAGTGTGTGACTGGGTCGTCCCAGCCACCTAACTTATTATTATATTTTCTGATTTTCTAGTTAAACTTTTATTATTATTATAACTTACTCATTTTAACTCCAATTTTAACAAACCAAGTGTTCATTTTAATCAGAAAATTATAGCGGACCAAATGGTGCTAGTATTGTTGTCTAATTCTGAAGTTTTTTCTAATTATCATTTAATTTATTTCCATTTTCCATTTAATTGTTGTTTATTAAATTTTGGGGTGTTACACCTGTTTTGAGCCTTAGTATTGATGTTGTTTTTATTCTCTTTTGGCATGCTAGAGACAACATCGCTTTGATTATATCTGTTGGTTTGAGATCGTGAATTCGCTTCAGCACTTTTAGATGACTCTTGCAATCTTGACGTGGTTCACTATTAAACATGGTGTGTTGAGTTGTGGAGTCAAACTAATATACTTGACTGTGTGATCTGTCATTGTTTTGATTTTGCACAAAAATAATATCATCATTATATTCAGGTATAGGAAATACAGAGTACCATGGGTTATAAACAAGCACTAAAGGGAGGGGTGAATAGTGTTTTTGAGAATTTAAACAAAATCTAAACTTATATGAAATACTATATGAATCAAACACCATAGGAACAATCAAAGACATAGAATCAAACACAAATGCAAAGATAAACAAAAATAAAGTGCAGAAAAGGAAAGAATACACTAGATTTTATACTGGTTCGGAATAACTCCTATGTCCAATCCCGTGCAACACTGGATTGTGTAGAGTTTTATTACTATATCAATATCCAATTACAACCTCCCTGATTTCATGGCTATAAGGGATACCACCGATTCCAACCTCCTTGATTTCACGACTACAAGGGATATCACTGATTACCCGTCCTTAATTTCACGGCTACAAGAGATACCACCAATTTCTTACACAACCCAAACAATTACAAACAACCATATAACTCTTCAATAACACTTGATTCAGAGAGTATTGAGTAAAGAGTGAGAAGAGAAGTAGTTTAATGAAAACAAAATTGAATTCGGCAGAGTATAAGTGTAGAAATCATAAAATTGATAAAGAATAATGGTGTAATGAAAGGAGATGAAGATGGAGAAGAAGAAGTAATAAATAATTTGAAATTAGCCCCTATTTATAACATTTGAAAGGTTGCAACGTTTTTGAACCGTCACAAATAGTGAAAATATACTTCCTTTCAATTTTGAAAAAATGACAACTGTATGTCGACATGTATACATATGTATGTCGACATATACATGTGCAAAATTGAAATTTGAATATTTTTCAAGTGATTTGATATATATATAATTCTGTAAATTTTTAAGTTAAAATATAGTGTTATAAATAAATATTATAAAGTAAAATATCATATTAAAACATAAATATAAACTATATAAACATATTTATAAATTATTGAATTTAAAACTATATAAATATAAAGTATATAAAATATAAATCTATAAAACTTATAAAGTATAAACTTATAAAACTTAAGTTTAAAATCAAATTAAAATAGAAAGTAAAATAGAGAAAATAGAGATTGAAGATAAAATTTGAAAACAAAATTTGAAAAATAGAATTTGAAATTATTTTGAATTTGAACCTGGAGTTATATTTAGAGAATCTAGGCTCTATAACTATAGTTATCTTGAACTCTTGAAATCTGGAATACTCATGTGTCTTTAAACATCTCTGAATTCTGAATCTCTAACATCTTTAAACTGTACAATTATCAGTAATAATTCCTGTATATATCCTGCATATGTATATATTCTAGACAAAAGTGTTAGTATATATTTTATAATCAATTAATTTTGAAATAAGGTTGTTGTCATCAAAACTCCATTCTCCAACAATCTCCCCCTTTTTGGTGATGACAACCCTAGTTTATAAAATATCATACCTGTATATACCTTTTGATTATGATCCTTCAAATACTGCCCGTCAATATGAATCCTATAAACTATGTCTATTTTTTATAATTTCTCCCCCTTTGGCATTGTCAAAAAGAAATTCTAAAATTACTCCCACTTAATCGTATAAATAAAAACCTATAAGTAACTAAGTTAGTCCTAAATCAAAGTAAAGTACTCCCATTTGTAATTCTTATATACTCCCCCTTAATTCTTGTCTATATGACAAAATAATAGAATATTTATGTTATACAAAACAAGTAATTTATTTAAACATTGTTTTAAAAACGATAATACATATTATACATCGAATAGGAACAAGAATATACGACAAGAATCGAATTAAAGCCTAATACTTGTCCTTAACTATAAGAGACTTGTGAGTAGGACAATTAGGATAATAATGACAAATTTCTCCATTTGAAACTTCTTGTTGTTCTTCCTCGGGTTCCTCTTCCTCCATTATCTCTTCTTACTCTTCTTCTGGTTCCTCCTCTTCTTCCATAGGCTCATTATCATCTTCGATGATAATCGGATTAGCCTGATTATCAATTATAAATTTAAGGAGGTTTCTTATCACTTTTCCTTTCCTATTTTGTTCTTGAATCATCCTTATTTGAATCACTTGTATTTCAGCCATCATTTGTGGAACATAATCCATCTATTATTCAATTTTGATGACCCAAGATAGCGTAGATCGTTGAAAAGGACCTTCGGATGGTCTAGCGGACGAATCGGGATTTATTTGAGTGTATAAATAGGTGGAGGCCATTGTTTATTTTAGTTTAGAATTTTTACAGAAGTGAGAAATGAAAATGAAGAAGAAAAGTCGAAGTAAAGGATTTAAATAATTATTATAACTAACTTTTGGTGGGAATAGAATTTAAATTTCTGGCAGTTGTATGTCGACATATGCATAAATGTATGTCGACATACTTATGTTTTAAATTTTATTTTTCTAATTTTTTAATGTTATTTTTATATATAATAGTACATTTAATTATTCTAACTCACTTAATGAACATATGTCTAATTCTCATCTAAATTTAGTGAATGTTGCTTTGTTGAATGGTTTTGTTAATATATCCGCTATTTGTTTATCTGTTTCTATAAATTCGAGTGAAATTTTCTCTTTGCTTACGTTATTCCTTAAAAAATGATGCCTTATATCGATATGTTTAGTTCTTGAATGATGAGTTGGATTTTTAAAAATATTTATAGCACTCGTATTATCGTAGTATATCGGAGATTTATTTATTTTTAATCCAAAATCATTTAGAGTTTGTTGCATATATATTACTTGTGAACAAGCCAAAGCAGCAGAGATATATTCTTCTTCAGTTGTGGACAAAGATACAATATTATGTTTTTTACTGAACAACGATACTAGTGAATGTCCTAAGAAGTGACATGTCACTAGTACTTTCACGATTGGATTTACATCCTGCGTAGTTAGTGTCACAGTAAGAAACTAAATTGAATGGATCATCCTTAGGGTAAAATTATCCAAAGTATGATGTATGCTTTACATACCTTAAAATATGTTTTATGGCTTTTAAATGTGTTTCCTTAGGCTGCGTTTGATATCTTGCACAGAGACATACACTATGCATTATATCTGGTCTACTGGCAGTTATGTATGATAACAATCCTATCTTTCCTCTATATAGTTTTTGATCAACATCTTTAGATGTATTATCTTTACTTAATGCTACATTAGTCGCCATAGGTGTTGGTCTTCCATTCATTGTTTTTAGATTATATTTATTAATTAGATCTCTTGCATAGTTTTCTTGATTAATAAATATTCCATTCTTTAATTGACGAATTTGCAATCCTAGAAAGAATGCTAGTTCTCCCATATGACTCATTTCAAATTCTTGAGTCATAGTATCTGAAAATTCTTTATTCATCTTATTGTTTGTTGATTCGAAAATTATATCATCAACATATATTTGAACTAATTGTATATCTTTATTACTTTTCTTCATAAACAAAGTATTATCTAATTTTCCTATTTCAAAATTTGATTATACCAAATAATTTCTTAATCTATCATACCAAGCCCAAGGAGCCTATTTTAATCCATATAATGCTTTCTTTAACTTATATACGTGATCTAGTAATTTTTTGTCTTCTAATATTGGTGGTTGCTCTAGATGTACGTCTTCTTTAACAAATCCATTTAGGAAAGCACTTTTGACATCCATTTGATATAATTTGAAATTATTATGGTTTGCAAAGGCTATAAAATCCTAATAGCTTCTAGTCCTGCTACAGGGGAAAAAGTTTCATTGTAATCTATTCCTTCTTCTTGAGTATATCCTTGTGCTACTAATCATGTCTTATTTCTTATGACCTCACCGTGTTCATTCATTTTATTTTTATAAACCCATTTGGTTCCTATTATAGTCTTATCCTTTATTCTAGGAACAAGGTCCCATACATCATTCCTAGCAAACCGATTCAATTCTTCTTGCATAGCAAGTATCCATGAATCATCGAAAGATGCTTCCTTTGGATTTTTAGGTTCAATAGTTGAAATAAATGCAGTATTACTCATATTATTTAATTGATTACGGGTTCTCACAATGGATTCAATATCTCCTAAGATATTTTCTACAGGATGATCTCCAAATAATCTAATTCTTTTATTTGGTTGATTATCTTCCTGGATTATTTCATTAATTTCATTTTCACATTCATCTTCATTGTTTTGAGTTATACTATTACAGTTTTCATCAAAAGATATGTTTAAGGTTTCTTCTATGGTATTGGTTCGAGTATTGAAAACTCTGTATGCTTTACTTCTTTCTGAATATCCAATAAATATTCCTTTATCGGACTTTGAGTCAAACTTGTCTAAATTATCTTTAGTATGAAGTATAAAACATTTACTTCCAAATATTTTAAAATATGATACTTTTGGTTTCTTATTATACAAAAGTTCATATGGGGTTTTATGAGTTAAAGGTCTAATTGAAATTCTATTTATAATATAACACGTTGTTGCAACTGCCTCAGCCCAAAATTTTCTTGGCAAATTACTATTAGAGAACATAGTTCTCACACACTCTTGTATCGTCCTATTTTTACGTTCAACTACTCCATTTTGTTGAGGGGTTCTCGAAATTGAAAAATTATGGGTTATTCCCATTTTATTACAATATTTTTCGAAACTTTCATTTTCGAATTCTCCGCCATGATCACTTCATATTGTTTTGATTTTTAATGATAATAAATTTTGAATTCTTTTTGAAAAAGTTTTAATTGATCAAAGACATCACTTTTATTTTTAATAAACAAAGTCCAAGTAAATCCGGAAAAATCATCGACCATTACATAAACATATCTATTATGATTTATTGATTGAACTAGAGATGGACCAAATAAATCCATGTGAATTAACTCTAATGGTTTTGATGTAGTGATTTCCTCTTTTGATTTAAATGAATTTTTCTTTAATTTTCTGAGTTGACAAGCTTCGCATAAGTTATTAACTTTAAATTTCATTTTGGGTAATCCTTTGATTGAATCTAATTTAAAAATCCTAGAAATATGTTTGAAATTTATATGACCAAATCTTTTATGCAAGATCTAGGGATCACGTGTATTGACCATAAGACATAGGTTATCGCTAGAGATTTTCATACTCAATATATAGATATTTTTCTTTCTATCTCCTTCGAATATTACTTTTGAATTCCTATCTTCTATAAAACATTCATCCTTTTCAAAGTTTAATTTATAACCTTTATTTCAAAGTTGACTTATACTTAGCAAATTGTGTTTTAAATTCCTAACTAATAAAACATCAGAAATAGTAGGAGTTTCAGAATTACTGGCATTGCCGATTCTAATAATACTTCCTTTAGAGTTATCTCCGAAGTTCATCATTCCACCATCTTTATATTTCAAATTATTGAGTAATTCAAGATTTCCCGTCATACATCTCGAATAATCACTATCCAGTATCCATTTGTCCTTTTTCATTTCCACTAGTTGCTTTCCAAAATTTGAATTCTCAACAACCATGTAACACACCGGTTCGGAATTTAAATTTCCAGCGGACACCTTTTTAAAATTTGAAATTTTAATAGCCACCATTTCAGAATTTGAATTGCCAACAGCCACTTCACCTATCTTTTCAAATTTTGAATTTTCGAAAGTCATAAAACACATCTTTTCCTGGATTGAACAATATTTCAGTAAATCACATGACTTTTCAACATGATTATATGTAGACTCTTTCAACATTGGGACAATGCATGAATTGACACCAACATTAACAAATATTCCAAAATTTGCCCTTTTTTTCCAAAAATCATATTATGAACTTTTTGAAAGACCTTGCTCTGATACCAATTGTTAGGGATTGCGGAATAGATCGTTAAGGAAAAAAAACACTAGGGGGTGGGGGTGAATAGTGTTTTTGAGAATTTAAACAAAATCTAATCTTATATGAAATACTATATAAATCAAACACCACAGAAACAATCACAGACAGATAATCAAACACAAATGCAAAGATAAACAAAAATAAAGTGCAGAAAAGGAAAGAACACACCAGATTTTATACTGGTTCAGAATTGCTTCTACGTCCAGTCCCGCACAACGCTGGATTGTGCAGAGTTTTATTACTATATCAACCTCCTTGATTTCAAGGCTACAAGGGATACCACCGATTCTAACCTCCTTGATTTCACAGCTACAAGGGATACCACAGATTACCTGTCCTTGATTTCACGGCTATAAGGGATACCACTGATTTCTTGCAAAACCCAAACAATTAAAAACAGCCTTATAACTCTTCAATAACACTTGATTCAGAGAGTATTGAGTAGAGAGTGAGAAGAGGAGAAGTTTAATGAAAACAAAATTAAATTCGGCAGATTATAAGTGTAAAATCATAAAAATGATAAATAATAATGTTATAATGAAAGGAGATAAAGATGGAGAAGAAGTAATAAAAAGTTCGAAATCAGCCTCTATTTATAACATTTGAAAGGTTGAAACATTTCTAAATCATCACAAATAGAGAAAAGACACTTCCTTTCAATTTTGAAAAAAATGACAGTTATATGTTGACATGAATATATATGTATGTCGAGATATACATGTACATAATTGAAATTTGAATATTTTTCAAGTGATTTGATATATACATAATTCTGGAAATTCTTGAATTAAAATATAGTGTTATAAATAAATATTATAAAGTAAAAAATCATATTAAAAATAAATATGAACTATATAAACATATTTATAAAATTATAGAGTTTAAAAGTATATAAAATATAAATATATAAAACTTATAAATTATAAATTTATAAAACTTAAGTTTAAAATCAAATTAAAATAGAAAGTAAAATAGTGAAAATAGAGATTGAAGATAGAATTTGAAAGCAGAAATTCAAAAATAGAATTTCAAATTATTTTGAATTTGAACTTGGAGTGCTATTGTAACACGCCGTATTTTAACTACACTAAAGAGGATAAATTAAATAATAATTAATTTAATATTCAAAATTAAAGGAAACGGACTACGTCATTGCGTCCGTCTCAAAATTCTGGTCAAGATAGACACTTGGTTTGCGTAAAACGAATAACGTATGAAGAAGTTATGGACGGTAGAAGTTTGACAAAGAGAGCAGGAAAATCCGGCGCACTTGACAAGTGCACGAAGGTATTTTTGCACTGGAGCACCTGTAAAGTGCGCCCAATTTAATTTTCGACATCCGGACCCCTTCAAGTGGGTGTCGACCTATGGGCCAACCCCCATAAGGCTGACATGGAAGGTCGAATTCTGGGGGATGGCAACTATATATATGGCTCCATTTCTCATGTTTTCTACACTGAAAATAATGGAGGCTTAGATGCTGTCAGTGCTTGAACTGAATCAAACCTCTTTCTTCTTCGGCAATCCAATTAATCAAGTTTAGAGATTCAAGTGTCTCAAATGTAGATCTAAGATCCAAACTTCACTTTTCTCCTCCTATTCTTCTAGTCCGATCATTGTGAGTTCAAGTTACCTTTAGAATTGAATAATTAAAAGTAAGATATGACTGTAATCTGGGTATATGCTTAGGATTGAATCATATCAGATCTATTGTAATTTGTGAATCTATGAAATTCTGAATTAACTATGACTTGGATCTTAATCTTTATCATGTTAGATCTACTTTTGATTATAGATCTAATTCTATTTAGATCATTTTGTACCTATCATGTTGTAGTTGATTTGGATCTTAACTGTTACCATATTAGATCTACTTTTGATTATAGATCTAATTCTATTTAGATCATTTTGTACATATCATATTGTAGTTGATTTGGAGATTAACTGCTATCATGTTAGATCTACTTTTGATTATAGATCTAATTCTATTTAGATCATTTTGTACTTATCATGTGATTTGGATCTTAACCATTATCATGTTAGATCTACTTTTAATTATAGATGTAAATCACTTTTTAGATCATTTTATACCTATCATGTTGTGGTTATTTTGGATCAGTCATTAGTTGGACATGTTTCAGATTTAGATCTAAATTTTCACCTAATTGTCATGACAAGTCTACCTTGGTTTCACTGTTTAGATTACTTTGTTCCTATCATATTGCGGTTAAATATGATCTACTATTAGTTTGACATCTAAATTATTATTTAGATCTTATCATGCCAGTTATGACATCCCTATTATGTTAAGATTGATTTTAATATCACAAGTTCACTAGATCCGTTCATATATGTCCATCTTATCACTATGTCGTTATATGATTATGCCACCACGTGTTTATGTCGATCTTGTTAGAATAATCATTTCTGTCACCCTGTCCCCATTATTTTAGCCGGGCTACTTTTTAGCCTAGGCATGACGTTAAATTATGCGAATACGTTAAAATAGGAACGAGGGGGAAAATGGTATAAATTGGACATAATTTGTAAATGGAAAATTTGGCATAACTTAATGTTTATGAACATGAATTTAGGCATATAATTAATTATGAACATAAATGGGGAAAAAGAAGAATGAACACCAGCAAAGACATAGGTATAATTAATTAATAATTGAAATGCCGAGGATTACAGTAATTAGAAACTGTAATGGAACTTATGACATGAGGTTAGATTGCACTTGCGGTGGAAGTATTCCCAGAACCGACCGGCATATCCAGCGACCGCAAGTGGTGAATCTAATGTGAGAGGTCAAAGTGCACAAATACGAGACGTGCTATGACACGAGGTTAAGCCCGACTTGTGGAAGAAGTCTGCCCAGAACCGACCGACATATCCAGCGTCCACAAGTTGTAGGCCTAATATGGTAGGTCTAGCACATTTTAACCATAATTTAATATGGTAATATAGATGAAAACTTTACCCAATTGAATCCATAGGGATTGTGTAAACATGTTTGCTTGAATAGGGCTAGGTAAACTTGTATAAAACAGTGGGAAGGTTAAGTACATCTTGGGTTGGTGGGTAATATTTGTATATATAGGCCCACAAACTTAACCTGTTGGGGTTATGTAATTAAAGAAAACGTTCGGTAAACATAACCAGTGGAAAACCTTGTAGTGGGGATGCAGGACAAAGGGGAGAGCTTGCATCATCTTGTGTGGGACCCATTTCAGTCAGTAACCCTATATAGGTATCAAACGAGTACTCCGAACTAGGTCAGAGTTGGGGCATGCTTACTGAACCGATTGTAAGAGATCCAAACGTGAAGGATGGGGTGGGAGGAGTATACCGACCGGGTCCTGTGCGTGCATGGTCCGGACAGAGGAAGATAAGACGCCGTGACACCGGTAGATATGGTTGTGCACACCAACGAAGGGTTGCCACTTTAGGAAGTGATATCTCCTACCATGGGGCCGACATAGAGTATTTACGGAGTAAGGAGTCAATCAGTTAGGGTAGTAGTTAGGGTACATCTAAACTCTGGTAAGTTTAGGAGTCCGTTGTTGGGACTCCTATGGATTGTATGGGGTTAAAACCTCTCACCAGAAGTACGCCTAAGTCTACATTTCATACATGTTGGGGATCATTTCATTCTGGATATACTAGTATTAGTGTAGAGAAATCTCTAGAAGTGCAATATACTCTATCGTGTTTACCTTGTCACACTTACCTATTATGATGATATCTCTCTTATCCACTTTGTATGCCTATCATGATACTTTTACTTATTTACATGCTAAAAATAACTGGACTCGCTAGACTTTATGTATGACCCTTTTTGTTTCCTCTTCTTTCTTCCATTTCCCCCCAGGTTCTCGGAGAGGAAATTCTTAGGCTTAGTCGGGATTCTGCTACCGTCTTGCTTGGAGCTGCTAGATGTATTGCTCAAGCTTCTATCTTTGCTACTATGGCTATGTTTTCACTTGGTGATTATGCTTCTTCTATTTTATACTCTGGTGTTTAAGAATAAGATAGATGTTTTAATGATGTAATGGTTTTCATGTATTTCATACATGGGATGTTTTGACTATGCTAATTTATGATAAATAAATTTTTTATTTCCGCCGCTATTTTTATGCCTGTGTTGTAATATTTCTGTTTATGTTTACCTATAACGCTTCACAAAACTTAATGCATTCCCTTTGTGAGTGACATTAACGGATGTGAGGTGTCATATTTGGTATCAAAGCTGAAGGTTGCAAGATTGGATAAATGATTTTGAAAATTATTTTCAAAAAGATTTTAAAAGAGAGCATTTTCAAAAGAAAAGTCTGTTTTGAAAAACATATTCCACAAAGCCATTGGAAATATCTTTCGATCCTTTGTCTGAATCTCTTTCCTTTTTCTTTTCAGCATGTCTGGGAAACCTAACATTCCTAATATTCCTGAGGGCGTTACGATACCATGATGGTTCCGTAGGTTTCTAGAGGCCATGGCGCCTGCCGGGAGTCAAGCCGACATTCCTCCCCCAGCTACACCCGTCGTTCCTCCTCCTCCTCCGCGTGCAGATAATTTTGTGAAGATATGTACAGATTTTTGTTCCATGGGCGGAAATCCATTCCGCGGTATTGAGACGTTCGTAGAGGCAAGAAACTAGCTGAAAGATGAGGCTGCATTCTGGTGGGAAGTGACGAAGGCTAGGTGTCCAATGGAGACTTGGGATAATTTTAGGACGAGGTTCAAAATGAAATTTATTTCTCAAGTTGAGAAAAGCATGCAAATGGAAAGGTGTTTGGCGCTCAAACAGGGAAACATGATTGTAAAAAAATATGTTAACAAGTTCAACCAACTCTTAAGGTTTGGGTTGGAGCTAGTAGATACCTGCATAAGAAGGCTTTGCGGTTTGTTACAAGATTGAATGAACCCCTCCATGGGTTGGCTATGACCCATATTCCTATGGGAGCAACGTTTGAGAGGCTTGTGGATATGGACCTAGTGTATGAGGAAGACAAAGGAGGGAAGAAGGAAGATAAACATGAGGAAACAACACAAATAAGAAGGTATGGCCCAAGAAAGGACAACAACAGAAGAAGAAGGGCGGAAAGAATTACAAGGCTAAGGATAATAGGAAGTGCCATAATTATGGGTGAGAGGGTCACTTGGTCAAGGACTGCAAGAAGAGGAAGAACACTTGCTTTAGTTGCGGAGAGACAGACACTTTTCTAGGGAGTGCCCAAAGAAGCAAGGACAAGGTCAAAGGGAAGAGATTTCTGGAGGGCAGATTCATGCTCTCGCGGCTAGTGCTCCAGATAGAGGTATTCCCTTTCTAATCATCCTATTATAACTCTTTTCGATTCTGGCGCTTCGCCTTCATTTATATCTAGTACTGTGGTTGAATCTCTACACTTAAATACTAGCACGGTGGTGGATCCCGTTGTTGTCTCAAACCCTATTGGTGGTTAGGCTCATTTATCCATGATCTGTCGGGGTTTGAGAATATCTATATTGGGTGTCGAGTTCGAATGCGATGCGTATGTGCTTGGGTTCATGGGCTATGGGTTGATTCTAGGGATGGATTGGCTAGCCATGTATGGTGCCATTCTGGATTGTGAGAGGAGGATAGTTAGACTGTTGACTTGCCAAGGGAGGACCCTCGAGATTTCTTGTGACACCAAGGGGTCTGTTATGTTGAGTTTCCTAGAGTCACTTGACGCATCTATCGATGATATGCGATCTGTTCCAGTAGTCTGTGAGTATTCTATTGTCTTTGAGGAGGTTTGGGGTTTACCCCCAAGGCGCGAGATTGATTTCTGCATATATTTGGTGGATAATGAAAAGATAGTTGCATTGCCCGTGCGCCAGATGGCTCCAAGAGAAAGGAGGGAGTCAGTAAACATGTAGGGGAGCTACTTGAGAAAGGATTTATTTGGCGAAGCATTTCTAAATGGGGTGCTCCGGTAGTATTCGCAACTAAGGTGGATGGCTCGCTTCACTTATGTGTGGACTATTGGGAGTTGAACAAACTCACTAAGAAGAACATGCACCCACTCCCGAGGATAGATGATTTATTTGATCAACTTGTTGGTGCATCATTATTCTCTCAGTTAGACTTGGCCACAGGGTTCCATCAGTTAAGGGTGGCCGAGGACAGTATTGATAAGACTGGTTTTAGGACTCCTGACAATTTCTTTGAGTGGGTTGTTATGCCTTTTGGGTTGACGAATGCACCAGCCTATTTGGATGATTTGATGAGTAGGATTTTTCAGGAGTTTCTAAACAAATTTTTCGTAATCTTTGTTGATGATACCTTAATCTTCTCAAAGAACAAGGAAGAGCATGCCTTACATATAAGGGAGGTTTAGAAGACTCTCCGTGTGCACCAACTTAAGGCAAAGTTCTCCAAACATCATTTCTGGAGAAAAACATTGAGATTTTTATGGCATGTGGTCTCTAAAGAAGGGATAGCAGTAGACCCCGCGAAGGTTGTTGCAGTTCAAGATTGGCAATCCCAAGGAATGCAACGGAGGTGAGAAGTTTTCTGGGGTTAGCAGGCTAGTATTGGAAGTTAATTAAGGACTTGGCAAAGATATCAAACCCACTCACCAGGCTGACGTAGAAGAATCTGACATTTTCGTGGAATATAGATTGTGACATTGCTTTTCAACAATTGAAGAGGGCTCTAACAACAGCCCTTGTCTTAACCTTGCCTAACGGGAACAAAGTGTTTAGGTATACACTAACGCATGTGGTACAGGGCTTGGTGCGGTTCTGATGCAAGAGGGAAGGGTGGTATGCTATGGAGGTAGGAAACTAAGAGTTCGTGAGAGGAACTACCCTATCCATGACTTGGAGCTTGCTGCCATAGTATTCGCACTTAAGACATGGCGTCATTATTTGCTTGGGGAAAGTTCGAGTTGTACACTAATCATAAATCTCTCAAGTACTTGTTCTCGCAAAAGAATCTTAATTTAAGGTAGCAAAGGTGGATGGAGTTCCTAGCATCTTATGACTTCGAGATTGCATATACCCCTGGCAAGGGTAATGTAGTGGCAGACGCTTTAAGTAGGCAGAGGGTGGTCTTAATTCCTTTGTTCATGGAAAGGAAAAGCTTGGAGTTTATATCAACTTTTGACTTTAGACCCTCCACCAAGCTTTTGCCTGGCTTATTAGCATCACTGGAGATACAACCTACTCTTATGGATCAAATAGGAGCTTCACAGCGAGAGGATTTACTTATTTCAGGCATCTTCGATAGGCTCAGTAGAGGGGAGACTTCTAGTCACCTCAGTAGATATTCCACAGACGATAAAGGGTGGTTGCGACGAGATGGAAGGCTTTATGTTCCCTGAATTGGGAGTTTGCTAAAGAAAGTCCTAGAGGAAGCCCATCATTCTAAATTGACTATTCATCCGGGCAGTGATAAGATGTATAGGGACATGAAGAGGGTTTTCTTTTAGCCTGGGATGAAGAAAGATGTGGCGGAGTTTGTTTCTGAATGTCTGATTTTCCAGCAAGTCAAAGTCGAGCAAAAGAATCCCGACGGTTTGTTTCATCCTTTGGAGGTACCGCAGTGGAAGTGGGAGAGCGTCTCTATCGATTTCATAGATGGTTTGCCTAGAACAAAGAAATGCAACACCAGTATTTGGCTTTTAGTGGACTGGCTGACTAAGAGCGCTCATTACATTCCAGTGAAGAACAAGAGGACGGCAGCATGGTTGGCAGTAATTTATGTTCCTAAGATAGTTCGTCTCCAACATCGTAAGTGATCGTGACCGTATTTTCACTAGTGAATTTTGGAGAAGCTTGCAAGAGGCATTGGGTAGACAGTTGCGTCTGAGCACCGCTTATCATCCTCAGACCGATGGACAGATGGAGAGGGTGAACAGAGTTTTAGAGGATCTTTTGAGGCTGTGTATCTAGAATTTGGGGGGACTTGGGAAGAGCACCTTCCTTTAGTAGAGTTTTCCTACAACTACAGTTGTCAAGCCAGCATTGGCATGGCACCCTTCGAAGCATTATACGGGCGACCCTGTAGATCACCAACTTATTGGTGGGAATATATAGAAAGGCTACTACTTGTACCGAATATGGTTAGGGAGACGTCCGAGAAGATTGATCTTATTAGACGATGAATGAAGACAGCCTAGGATAGGCAGAAGTCCTACGCCGATAAGAGAAGGACTGACATCGAGTTTGAGGTGGGTGACATGGTTTTCATTAAGGTATCACCCTTAGGAAATGTGGTTCGCTTTGGGTCTATAGGGAAATTGGCACCATGATTTGTAGGGCCATTTACTATAACAGAGAGGATTGGCCAAATGGCCTATAGAGTAAAGCTACCCGAGAGACTATCTAGCGTTCATGATGTTTTCCACGTTTCCCATTCGTGGAAGTTCTTGCATGATACTGCAGAGGTGGTGGAACCGAGTATGTTGGAGGAAGTAGAAGTGGAACGGGAGATGACCGTGAGATGAGTACCTACCCGTATTCTTGGATCGGAAGTTAAGAAGCTACACAATAGAGAAGTCAAATTAATGAAGGTTCAGTGGGGAGAAAACCTAGAGGATGCAACTTGGGAGACCGAAGACAAGATTCGTGCTTCGTACCCTTTTCTTTTCGAGGGTATATTCTTAACTTCCTTTCCAAAGCTTTTATTCATGCTTGTTTCTATCATTTAAGTTTAATCTATCGATCTAATCTTCGACCTTTAGGTTGGAATCCTATGGATGAAAACATGTGTTTGAAACATGTTATGGTTGATGGATGCAAGTGTTTACTAGTGGTTGCTCGTGGATGCATAAACACACACATTAGGCACTAGATCGGCTCAATCACTCTCATATTGCATATGGATGTGTGTGCATTTTTCTTTTCTTTTAATGGGTGAAAATGGATGTATCATCATATGGATGTTGCATTTGGACGGGTTATTGTGCACACATATAGAGCTTACATTTAATAATAGGATTATTTGCATACATGTTGGATTCATGACACTAACTTACATTGCATTATAAGGAGGTCAACTGAATCAGTGGACTGCCTGATCTTTCGCATTAGTGTTGGTGTAACACCCCACCTTCGTTAAGGTCACTCACAAAGGGAATGCCTTAACTTTGGTGGAGCATTTTAGGTAAAAGATGAAGGTAAATTACAAGACAGACAAATAAAGCAACGGAAAAATAAAGTCATTTTATAAATCATGTGGTTCAGTCAGGCTTTTACAACAATTGTCTCAATCATACTTAAAAGTAATACATAGAACTTCTGTCTTGATTCAAAAACTTCCAAGTATGAAAGAAGCATAAAAATAACAATGATATTCCCCAATAAAGCATGAACCAGCCATAATAGTGGAAGAGAGAGAGTCCAAAGCAATACATCGACTATTTTCGAGCTTGGAAAGAAAACTGAGCTAAGTGGTAACATTTCCTCCCTGTGAACCAGGGAGGGGGGGAGGGAAACGAAAGAGAAGAGGCAAAACAAACTAGGTCAGACATGAGTCTGGTAAGTCCAGTGACTTTCAGCATGTAAATAGGCAAAAGCATCATGACATGAATAAACTGAATATAAGACAATTCCGTGAGAACAAGGATAACAAGATAACATACGATTAGTATATATATGATAAGGAAAGATAAACTGAATGCACTTTTACTCTTTCCCTGCTTCGCTACTACCTTGTTATTCTGATCTCTGCACCCCCTAAACAGTGTCCCAACTAGAAATCTGTGTAAAATGATAACGTGATCCCAATCGCCGCAATTGTGGTAGCCTTCAGGTGTACATCTAATATGAGGATCTTACCTCAATTAGCCTAATTTCCATGAAGATGTTAGATGTAACCTTACTACCCTATCGTTCGGCTCCCTAATTGTATTAATGTTCCATGAGTCTGTGTCAATCAGCCCTCTCTTGTGTGTAGATACCCTGTGCTAGTCCCACCATAAGGTGTATCAATTCTTATGATAGCAACCCGACACGATTCAAGATGCACAGTGTATAACTATTGGTACCCAGTGCCTGCTTTTTCCCACTCCGGTGTATGTGCACGCCCGTAATCTGTCGAAACCTACACTGATATACCCCTTGCCGCTATTTTGACCACTTATAATCAGCCCAGTAATCGTGCCCCACCCTGCCTAGTTCAGGGTACCATGATACATCTATGTGGGTTATTGCTAAAATGGGTCCCTGTTACTAGGGTTTCCTACTGGTTAAGTTTGTGGGCCTATATATGCAAATATTACCCACTTACACGAGATGTACTTAACCCTCCAATTTATTCAAACAGGTTTACTTAACGGTTAAGTTTGTGGGCCTATATATACTAATATTACCCACCAACCCGATATGTACTTAACCCTCCCACACATTATGCCACATTGGTTAAGTGTTGTCCATTCATGTTAACTTAACCCACCCACTCTTCATGTCATGTTGGTTAAGTGTTTCTTATTAACCCTTCTCACTCGTCATGTTGAATTGGTTAAGTGTTTATTATTAACTTAACCCCGTTCATTCATCATGTTATATTGGTTTAGTATTTCCCATTAACTTAACCCCATTCGTTCATCAAGTTACATTGGTTAAGTGTTTCTTATTAACTTAACCCCCACGCGTTCATCATGCTGTATTGGTTAAGTGTCATCAATCAATTCAAGTTAACTTAACCCGCCCACTTGTCGTGTTACATTGGTTAAGTGTTGCCTTCTTGTGTTAACTTAACCCTCCCCATTCATCATGTTATATTGGTTAAGTGTTGCTCTCTTGTTTTAACTTAACCCTTCCACGCATCCTGTTATATTGGTTAAGTGTTGCTCTCTTGTTTTAACTTAACCCTACCCATTCATCATGTCATATTGGTTAAGTGTTTCTTATTAACTTAACCCTACTCATTCATCATGTCATATTGGTTAAGCGTTTCTTATTAACTTAACACTTCTCATTCATCATGTTGTACTGGTTAACTTAACCCTGCTCACTTGTCTAATTAACATGTTATAACGGTTAAGTGTTCTAAATTTACTTAACCCCACCTTCTTGTCTAATTAACATGTTATAAAGGTTAAGTGTTCTAAATTTTACTTAACCTTACCATTCTTAGCATGTATGTTTATTGGCATTAATTAATTTATTAATGCCCCAACCTCTCACATTAGAACTGTTGTTTGCGGTTGCTGGATGTGCCGGGCGGTTCCGAGCAGACTTCTACCACAAACTCATTCTAACCTCGGGTTTTGGGCTAAATGCGCTAACCTCTCACATTAGATCTATGTTGTTGTGGTTACTGGATGTGCCGGGCGGTTCCGGGCATTTTTACACCGCAACTCAATCTAACCTCGGGTTAGGCATGTTTATCTTTTAGCATATTTACCATACATGTCCAAGTCTAGATTTTATATGCTAATCATCCCAAATTCACGAAACTAGTCATGTTCCAATTCTCAATTATACCCCAACAAAGCTGATTGCAAGTTATGCCCCATAAATTCAAATTCAAGTTATTACTCAAAATAGGTTACACCCAATTTTCCCAAATTTGCAATAATAGTCTTGCCCCAAAAATAACAATATAACACATGCCCTAAGGTTTAGTCATATTGCACTATACAAAATATTCTCCAAAAACTCCCAATCATGGTTCACATTATAAACTATGCCAAATTATAGCCTTTAATTATAGTGCATGCCAATTACACAAAAATCCCAATTTATGCGCGTTCACATTTGACAGTTATCCCTATCTTACTATAGGTTTTCATGCCTAAGCCATATATCACTATACACAATAATCTCCTTCTTCCAAGTCATAAACTATCATATATAATATTTCCCAATTTTAGGTCTTAAGCCATAACATGTACTATGCCTTACATGTTTACAGTTCAATTTACGCCCCAAACCCCAAGTCATATATCCAATATACTTTATGCCTCAAATCTCAAGTCATATGTTCGATACACTTTATATTTTAAATACAACACGTGTTATGTCCTCAAATCCGTTACAAATCAGTTATGCCCAATTATACATAATTTAATACTTTTCCCAATTTAGGCGCTGGCCATGTCCAAATCATATATCATGCCCAATTTTTTCCAACGTACGTTCATCTCTTATGAGATTTGGCTTAGGCTCGCAGTAGTCTGGCTATAAAAACAAAAAGGGAAGAAGGAAAGAAGAGACAAAGAATGGACATAATAATATCAATGAGTTAGATCCAACGGATATAGAAAGACAGATAGAAAGAGGCATAATCTCAGATTCAGATTTATTACAATGTCAGAATCATAATTAAATTTTATTTCTGAAAGTAACATGAACTCACAAATTACCGAACGGTCTTGAATTCTGGGATCTGATTTCTGAATTTGATTAGCTATTCCTTTGATGTAGACTTTGATTGTTAACTTGAAAACTCTAATTTGATTGATTAAGGTGGAGCCTAGATCACTTTAGGTTTTAGCAGCATATTGATGCCTATTAATTCGTGTGGAGAAAACAATAGGTTTAGGATCTTTTTATAGGTGTACAGGGAGATTTAGAGCCTTATGATCAGTCTGGAAGTCATCAGAATCGTCCATAGCAGAGTACCACATCACACAGCGAATCAGAAAGTGACACATGGTGAAACACGTCATCGGCCAGATCTGGGCCGACAGGGGTCGACTCCCCTATAGGGGGGTCGACACCTATGTCGACTCCCCGGGGGGGGGGGGGGGGTTGACACCTCTAAGTGGGAAATTCCTGCTTAGCCTACTTTGACCCAAATTCGAGATTTGAACCTTGTTTTGACTTCTGGAATTATTTTATACATATATATACTTCCTTGGGCGTATACAAACTTCTAAGGCTTATAACTTCTTCATACGGTGCCCGATTTACGCAATCTTGGACTCTATCTCAAGCATAATTCCAAGACGAGTGCAATGGAGTAATTGTTCCCCTTAATTCCTACTTTTGAAATTAAGTATTCTTTAATTCGTTAATTTAATATCCACAGGAAATACGGGGTGTTACAGTTGGGACATATACACCCACCTTTGCATATGTTCATATAAGCATTAGGAAATTTAAAGGAAAATGAATGCCTATGATTGGTGGATGAATAGATGGATGATGGATGGTAGGATACATTCTTCTTAACTTGGAGATTTCGGGGACGAAATCCTTCGAAGTAGAGGAGAATGTACCACCCCGTATTTTAATTACATTAGAGGGGATAAATTAAAGAATAATTAATTTAATATTCAGAATTAAGGGAATGGAACTACGACATTGCATCCGTCTTGAAATTCTGGTCAAGATAGACACTTGGTTTGCATAAAACGGATAACTTATGAAGAAGTTATGGACGGTAGAAGATTGACGAAGAGAGCAAGAAAAACCGACGCAATTTTACGTTAGAAGTTTGATGAAGAGAGAAGGAAAAACCAGCGCACTTTGTAAGTACGCCAAGGTATTTTTGCATTGGTGCAACTGTACAGTGCGCCCATGTTAATTTTTGGCATCTGGACCACTTCAAGTGGGTGTTGACCCATAGGCCGACCCCCCTAGGGATGGCGTGTCAGGTCGAATTCTGGGGGCTGGCAGCTATATATGGCTCCATTTCTCTTGTTTTCTACAATGAAAATAATAGAGGCTTAGATGCTGTTGGTGCCTGAACTGAATCAAATCTCTTTCTTCTTCTGTAATCCAATTAATCAAGTTTAGAGATTCAAGTGTTTTAAGTGTAGATCTGAGATCCAAACTTCACTTTTCTCCTCCTATTCTTCTAGATCCGGTCATTGTGAGTTCAGGTTACCTTTAGAATTGAATAATTAAAAGTAAGACATGATATGACTGTAATTTGGGTATATGATTAGGATTGAATCATATCAGATCTATTGTAATTTGTGAATCTATGAAATTCTGAATTAACTATGACTTGGACCTTAACCTTTATCATGTTAGATTTACTATTGATTATAGATCTAATTCTATTTAGATCATTTTATACCTATCATGTTGTAGTTGATTTGGATCTTAATCATTATCATGTTAGATCTACTTTTGATTATAGATCTAATTCTATTTAGAACATTTTGTACCTATCATGTTGTAGTTGATTTGGATCTTAACCGTTATCCTGTTAGATCTGTAATTCTATTTAGATCATTTTGTACCTATCATGTTGTAGTTGATTTAGATATTAACCATTATCATGTTAGATATCGTTTTGATTATAGATGTAATTCACTTTTTAGATCATTTTGTACCTATCATGTTGTGGTTATTTTAGATCTGTCATTAGTTGGACATGTTTTAGATTTAGATCTAAACTTTCACCTAATTGTCAAGGCAAGTCGACCTTGGTTTCACTGTTTAGATTACTTTGTTCCTATCATATTGCGGTTAAATAGGATCTATTATCATTTTGACATCTAAATTATTATTTAGATCTTATCATGCCAGTTATGACATCCCTATTATATTAAGATTGATTCTAATATCACATGTTCACTAGATCTGTTCATATATGTCTATCTTATCATTATGTCATTATATGATTATGCCACCACATGTTTATGTCCATCTTGTTAGAAGAATCATTTTTGTCACCCTGTCCCTTTTATTTTAGCCTGGCTACTTTCTAGCCTAGGCATGACGGTAACTTATGTGAATAAGTTAAAATGGGAACGAGGGAAAAAATAGTATAAATTGGACATAATTTGTAAATGGAAAGTTTGGCATAATTTAATATTTATGAACACGAATTTGGGCATATAATTAATTATGAACATAATTGGGGAAAAAGAGGAAGGAGCACCTATAAAGACATATGTATAATTAGTTAATAATTGAAATGCCTGGGATTACAGTAATTAGAAACTGTAAACTTATGACACGAGGTTAGATTGCACTTGCGGTATAAGTCTGCCCGGAACCGACCGGCATATCCAGAGACCGCAAGTGGTGAATCTAATGTGAGAGGTCTAAGTGCACAAATACGAGACATGCTATGACACGAGGTTAAGCCCAACTTGTGGAAGAAGTCTTCCCGGAACCGACCGGCATATCCAGCGTCCCCAAGTTGTAGGCATAATGTGGGAGGTTTAGCACATTTTATCCGTAATTGAATATGGTAATAAAGATGAAAACTTAACCCAGTTGAATTCATAGGGATTGTGTAAACATGTTTGTTTGAATAGGGTTAAGTAAACTTGAATGAAACAGTGGGAAGGTTAAGTACATCTTGGGTTGGTAGGTAATATTTGTATATATAGGCCCACAAACATAACCTATTGGAGTTATGTAATTAAAGACACCGTTAGGTAAACATAACTAGTGGAAAACCTAGTAGTGGGGATGAAAGACAAAGGGGAGAGCTTGCATCATCTTGTATGGGACCCATTTCAATCAGTAACCCTATATAGGTATCAAACGAGTACTCCGAACTAGGTCGGAGTTGGGGCACGCAAACTGAAATGATTGTAAGAGATCCAAGCGTGAAGGACGGTGTCGGCGGTGCATACCGGCCGGTTCTTGTGCGTGCATGGTCCGGACAGAGGAAGATAAGATGCCATGACACCAGCAGATATGGTTATGTATATCAATGAAGCTTTGCCACTTTAGGAAGCGATACCTCCTGTTGTGGGTCTGGCACAGGGTATCTAAGGAGTAGGGAGCCGATCGATTAGGGTAGTAGCTAGGGTACATCTGGACTCTGATAAGTTTAGGAGTCCGTTATTTGGGCTGCTTGTGGATTGTATGGGTTAAAAACCTCTCACTAGAAATACGCCTAAATCTACCATTTCATACATGTTAGGGATCATCTCATTCTGGATATACTAGTATTAATGCAGAGAGATCTCTAGAAGCACAATATACTTTATCATGTTTACCATGTCACACTTACCTATTATGATGATGTCTCTCTTATCCACTTTGTGTACCTATCATGATACTTTTACTTATTTACTTGCTATAAGTAACTAGACTCGCCAGACTTTATGTCTGACCCTTTTTGTTTCCTCTTCTTTCTTCCGTTTCCCCCAGGTTCTCAAAGAGGAAATTCTCAGGCTTAGTCAGGATTCTGCTATCGTCTTGCTTAGAGCTGCTAGATGTATTGCTCAAGCTTCTATCTTTGCTACTATGGCTATGTTTTCACTTGGTGATTATGCTTCTTCTATTTTATACTCTGGTGTTTAAGAATAAGATAGATGTTTTAATGATGTAATGGTTTTCATGTATTTCATACATGGGATGTTTTGACTATGCTAATTTATGATAAATAAAGTTTTTATTTCCGCCGCTATTTTTATGCCTGTGTTGTAATATTTCTGGATCTGTTTACGTAAAACGCTTCACGAAACTTAATGCATTCCCTTTGTGAGTGACATTAATAGACGTGGGGTGTCACAGCTATTCAGAGTCTTACATAATGTAGATTATATAACTATATTTATCTTGAACTCTTTAACTCTTGAAATCTTGAGTACTCATGAGTCTTGAAACATCTTTGAATTCTGAATCTCTAACATCTTTAGTCTGTACAATCTTGGGTAATAGTTCCTGTATATAAATCCTGCATATGTATATATGTGTATATATTCTAGACAAAAATTTTAGTATATATTTTATAATCAGTTAATATTGAAATAAGGTCGTTGTCATCAAAACTCCATCCTCCAACAATATTTACTAAATGGAAATGTTTTTTTGGTCTTGGGATGTAAATCTTTCCATTGCTATTAAGACAGTTATAACCCTTGTGTTTAATAGCATACCCAAAAAATGTGCATGGTAGAGAACTATAGTCATTATATTTGGGTTTGACTTTAGTTTACAAGTCTACAAGGAACTTGTACTATAGTACTTATGTGGGTAGCATTGCTATGGCAAAAGAATCAGACAATAATTTAAATTCCAGTGATGCTTATACAGCCAGTGTTAGATAGTTTTAAAATATGTCTGTATTTTATTTCTATAAGACCATAGTATTCAGAAGTGTGAGGACATGTTACTCTGTGAGTTTTTCCCTTCTTTTTGAATAAATTTTTTAAGGGTCAAAATTCTTTCCCCCCATCTGTTTGAAGCAATTTTACCTGATGACTCGGCTGTTTTTCTGCAATTTCTGTGAATTGCTTAATTGCACTGTTAGTCTCAGATTTTGATTTTAGAAAATATATCCATACAAATTTTGAGTAAGCATTAATAAATGAAAAATAAAACTTATAGTCATAGCCAGTATCAATCGGGGCTAAACACCATAAGTTAACCGTAACTTGTTCTCATGGTTTTGTATTTTTTTCTCCAAAGTTTTGGAAGGCTAACTTATGACTTTTTCTTATTTGGTAATATGAACATATGTAAGATTTTGAATAGTAATCTCAATATTATTATTATATAAGACTTGTATAACAATTTTCTTACTTAGATGGACAAGTTTACAATGCCATAAATCAAGGATCGTACAATCTTCATTCTATTTCAATTTAGTCATATTACAGCAGTGTTCTTTAAAATTTGATTTTCTTAAACTTCCAAAGTCAAACTTGTATAATCCTTTATTTTCTCTACCCAAGGATAGAATTACTTTGGTAAGAATATCTCTAACCAAACAATACTATAGAAAAAATTCAAAGAGTATATTGTTACCTTTGTTGCACTATGCCACACTTAGTGATTTTTTTTCTAATATGTGGTGGTCTTATAAGATTATTCAAGTAAAGTTGTTTAGCATCCTTTATACTAGCATTTCCAGTATGTGATGAAAAATGAATTACCAATACCCGTAAGTAGAGATTGATTACCTTTAATTTGTATTCTCTATTCCTAAGATTAAGATTTTCAAATTTTTAGTGATATGATTTGTGACTCCTGTCTTTGGACATCATGCTTAGTCTTGAATATCATTTACTTTTGGTTATATGAGTGCTATTTTTTTTATGTTAGTCTGGCTACTAACCAATTTGCACTAATATTGTCTATACTATTGTTGTTCATGTGTTGATTTGCATTAAAGTCAGTATTGAAACTGAAATAGCACCTACTGGCAGTATGAACAAACCTGTTACAAATTTAGAATATCAGGCAATTGTTGGTGCTCCACCTCCCTGTTCTACCTTTTCCCCCACTAGTTTGGCCACCTCTCTAACCTTGACCTTGTAACGACTTGCATTTTGGACTGCTCAAGTCGATAATAATCCACACAAGTCGACTTCAACAAATCCAAAATACAAACTGTTATTTGGATAAAAATATGAAAAACAAAGAAAGAAGATCCCAAGATCTCACAATCGAAGGACGAAAAATAATAAATGAGTAACAATTCATGTGGCTATTAAAACATACATTTGATTTTACTTTACAAAAATTATCAGAGTTAAACTATCACGGAACATATCAATAAATGCAACGAAATAATACTAATAAATATGTCTATCAAGTTCCGTCTTCACCTTCATAATGAGGTCTTCATTAATTGGAAACTCAGATTGATCCGAGTATAAATGGAATTACAAAAACACTCAGATCGGACTAAAATATTCTCATATCAATCAAATCAAAACCATGTAACAATATGTGCGTCACGATGTCAGAGAGGCTTACGGTAATTCACACCTCATATCCAATGTGTTCATAAGTTTCATAACTTAAGTGAAATGACGTGAATTTCCATCTTCTATGAATCCGTTAAACTAGATATTATATAATACAATACGATATTATAATAGTATCTACGATAAACATACTATTAAAAATAGCATAAGTGGGATTACCATTATTACCGTTACACTGTTTATAATACCATTGCATGTACAAATACCGTAAAGTACACAGTAAACTAGTGGCTATCAAAGGGCACTCCATAGGTACGGTAAGAAGCAAAGCCGTATGAGGATCGATAGGGATAATATGACAAGGCACGCAAGGGAATACCTAGGATAGGAATATGCCATTTGCACACCTAGATTGAGGGTAATGCAAAGCCACAACTACCTCGCACCTCGAACAACACTCCCAAAATCAACTATGGCATCCATCAAATCAAACCGAGGAATTATATTAATCAAGGAAGAAGTGTTGCTGACAGGGCTAACCCACTTGATTATGGTATAACTCCCAATTTAGTCATTTTAATTATGACCCAAAGGTCAAGGATACCCATCATCGTTCTCTTACTTCATTCCAGTAGCGTTCGCTAAACTATGCAACCTCATTCTGAATTCATCTACTGTGTGCACAGTTGTTAAAGTGGTTTTTCAAATGGTTCATACTTCATATCAAAATATCATATTTGGCCTTAAACCATTTCATATTCGAAATAGAATATACTTTCATATTAAAATCTCTATTTAAACTAAGTTAGAATCTTGAAACAATTCTAAATTTTAAAACAATTTGAATATTTAGAATATTTGATTTATTTATATATTAAAATAATTTAGATGTATTAGAATCATTTTGACAAATAAATAATTAGTACATTAAAAAGTTATATATATAAATAGTTGGAATTTAAAATGGAATTTATTAAATTTATTTAAATATATAGTAACATGTTAATGTAGTTATAAAATAGATAGTTGATTATTAAAGTAATTTACTACTATAGTTAATATATGTAAGAAAAAAATAGTTTATAAAGTAAAACAGTTATTCAGTAAAATAGTTTATATAATGGTTTGAAATACTATAGTTAACTTAGAATTGTTTCTTCCAAATTTTAAATAAACCTGAAGTCATATTCCAACTTCAAACCAATTGGATTCAATTTCAATATTTCACTTCGAATCAACTTCCATTTTATGTTCAATTCAATTCAAACAATTCAACTCAAATATTTAAAGTTTCCAATTAGAATTCTCATTTGAATTATTTCAATTTATAATAATCTCAAGTTCATAATTCAAATATCACTTTAGATCAAATTAATTTAAAGTAAATTTCAAAGATGGATAAAATAATTCAATTTCAATAGATTTAATTCATATTCAATCTCAAATTTTAGCTTCAGTACAACATTAAATAATTTTCTTTAACTTCTAAATTTTCAAAGTTCAAATTTAAAGGGAATCAATTTATAAAACATCATTTATATTGCCTTTAAAATAGTATTTAAATTTTTAAACAAATTTTATTTGCCAAAAAGTGTCTGTATATAGTTTTCTATCATATGGCCAAGTGATACTTAAATTTAATTTTAGTATTTGAGGAATGGGTATATATTTTTTCAATTTAAATCAGGGTTCATAGGTATTTATTATTTCACCCTATGTTCTTAATTCACTATAATGATTAATCCCTGGTTTATTTGATGTCCGTAATATCTATGGTAAAAGTTGGGATTAATCAACACAAACAACAGTTATACATAAATAGGGTGGATAAATTTAACATTGACATATGGAACATATCAATCCAAGGCATCCATCAAAATCAATCCATCCAGACAGTTCAATATCGCATCAATTTACTATTTATCAGGTATCAGGATTGAACTAGCAAATAAATTTCAATTTAACTTAACTGTAAAATTTAAAATAGAAATTAAACAAAATTATAATATCGATGCAAATCAACATAAATATGCATTTTAACTACCTAACAACAACCAATACAATCATATCATAACACGATTTTAATCTAAATGTAATAAAATATTTTTGTTAAGCGTGAGTGGGTTTAATCACTCACCTTTGGTTTTAAACCAGTTGGAAATCCGAATAAAGAACCAAAATTTAGCAGTCTCAAAATTCGTCCAAACTAGCTTCATCGTCACACCCCACGTCCGTTATTGTCACTCACTACGGGAATGCATTAAGTTCCATGAAGCATTATAGGTAAAAAGACTCAGAATATTACAAGACAGATATAAATAAGATAACAGCGGAAATTCAAATTTTTATTTCAACTATAAATCATACATCGTGGTCCAAAATACCATAAGTCACATAAACCATTACAATAATATAACTTCTGTCTTGTACCATCAGAGTACACAAATATATATAAAAAAACATAATTCCCTAAGAAAAAGAGCTAAGCCATAGTAGAGATAAGAACTTGAGATATACTTCAAAAGCAGCTCCAACAAGATGATAACCGATTCTTGACTAAGCCTGAGAATTCCCTCCCAGCGAACCGGGGGGGGGGGGGGGGGAGGACAGAAGAAAGAAGAGGAAACAAAAAGGGTTAGACATAAAGTCTGGCGAGTCCAGTTATTTTTAGCAAGTAAATAAATAAAAGTAGCATGACAGGCATATAAAGTGGATAAGGGAGAGATAACTACATAAAAGGCAGGCATGACAAGGTAAACAGGACTAAGTGTATATGCTTCTAATGATTACTCTACACTATTACTAGTATATCCAGAATGAGATGATCCCTTCACTGTAAGGTGGTAGACTTAGGCATACGTCCAAAAGTATCCTAACTACTACCCATAATCGATCGACTCCCTAATCCGCGTAGATACTCTGTGCCGGCCCCACCGTAGGATGTATCACATCCTAAAGTGGCAACCCTCCACTGATATGCACAGCCCCATATCTACAGGTGTCACGGTCGTCTTATCCCCTTCTGCCTGGCTCATGCACGCGCATGGCCTGGTCGGTTTGCGCCGCCCACATCGAACTCCACATTTGGATCTCTTACAATCAGTTTAGTATGCGTGCCCCTTCTCCAACCTAGTTCAGAGTACTCTACACGGTACCAACTCCGAGTTACTGACTGAAACGTGTCCCACACAATGTGATACAAGCTCTCCCTTATCTTGTATCCCTACTAGGTTTTCCATAGGTTATATTTACCCTAAGAGGTGTCTTTAATTATATAACCCCGATCTTTCTACTGGTTATGCTTACCACTAGGTGTCTTTAGTTACATAACCTTATCGGCTAAGTTTGTGGGCCTATATGTAAATATTAACCACCCCCTTAGATTTACTTAATCCACCCACTGTTCAACCAGTTTTACTTAACCCTAACTCTAGTTCATAATCATACAATCCCTATGGATCAAATTTGGTTAAGTAGTCCAATTCATTACCATGTCCGTTTATGGTTTATAATGGGCTAGACCTCCCACATTAGGCCTACAACTTGTGGATGCTGGATATGCCGGTGGGGTCCAGGCAGAATTCTTCCACAAGTTGGGCCTAACCTCGTTTCTTAGCCCGATTCGTATTTGTGCACTAAAACCTTTCACATTAGGTTCAATAATAGTGGTTGCTAGATATGCCGGTCGGGTCTGGGCAGACTTCCATCACTAATGCAACATAACCTCGTGTCATAAGTGCAATTACAATTTTTAGTTGTAATCCTAAGCATTTCATTCTTATCCAAATTTTACCTATGTCGTGATAGGTTATAGCTTTCATGCCCCTTTTTCCCCAATTATGTTCATAATGAATTATATGTCCAAATTCATATTCATTAACGAAGTTATGCCAACTCTAATAATTCCCCCATTCCCTAACTAACGCATTCGCATAATTTTTGGCAGCATGCCCAGGCTATAGTGTAGTCTGGCCATAAACAATAACAGAGAAAGGTGATGCGAAGATGACAATAGTGATTGTTCCAACATAACTGGCATAAACAAATGTATACATACTAACATGGTGATAAGGTGGACATATAAGGGTAGATCCATGAACTTGTGATAATTAAACTAGATCTAACATAACAAGGGTGTCATAAGAAGCATGAGTAGATTCATATGTCCAATAAATGACAGAAATTTACCACAACAAGATGATTAAGATCTAGACAAAGATTTAACTGTCCTAATAATAATAGTTCCAAATTAACCACAAACTTGACAAAGGTTCAGATCCACAAAGGTGACATGATAAACTAACCACATATGAATTAGATCTATAAAAATAGATCTAGCATAATAAAGTTTGAGATCCAAGAATAACATAGATTCATGATTCAAGGCAGATCTAAATCACAGTACTATCACGTTTTACTTTTAATCATTTAAATGTAAAAGTAACCAAGAACTCACAGTGTTTGGTTAAGAAGATAGAACTAGAAAAGAAGCTTGTTGGGTTGTAGATCTACGCTTGAATCTCTAATTGACTAGCTTTAGTTGATCGTTGTTGAAGAAAGGATCCATCTCACTTCAGACACTGGCATCATTTGGCCTCCATGATTTCCCATGAAGAAAACACAAGAAATGGACCTCTATATATAGCTGCCAGCCCCTTTGAAACCGACTACCACCTCATCCCTAGGGGGGTCGACCCCCCTTATGGGGTTAACACCCTTGGGGCGGGAATTTTACCGCCAACATAATTTTTGAAATTCGAACTCAATTTTGATTTTCTGGACCCTATATATATAATTATAATTATCTTGTGCATATACAAACTTCAAACCTTCATAACTTCTTTATACGGTGTCCGTTTTATGCAAACAAAATGTCTATTTTGACCAAAATTTCGAGGCGGGCGCAATGGCGCAGTCCATTTCCCTTAATTCTTAATATTAAATTAAGTTTTCCTTAATTTATCATTTTAATGTGTTGTTAAAATTATGGGGTGCTACATTCCCCCCTACTTAAAGGATTCTGTCGCCGAAATCTTCAAGTTAAGAAGAATGTATATCCTACCATCCATCACCCATCTACTCATACATCAATCATATGCATCCATTGTCCTTAAAGACTTCTAATGCTTATATGTGCTTATGCAAAGGTGTGTGTATATGTCCCAATACTAATCCGAAGATTAGGCGGTCTACTGATTCAGTCGATCTCCTTAATGCAATGTATGTTAGTGCTATGAATCCAGTATATGTGCAATTAATCCTATAGAACATGTAAGTTCTATATGTGTGCACACTCATTCGTCTAAATACAACGTCCATTTGATAATACATCCATTTTCACCCATTAAAAGAAAAGAAAAATGCACACACATCCATATGCAGTATGAAGGCGATTGAGCCGATCTTGTAATACCCCACGTCCGTTAATGTCACTCCAAAGGGGAATGCATTAAGTTTCGTGGAGCATTATAGGTAAACAGAATGGAATATTACAAGATAGAAAAAGTAGTACTTGAAAATTTTGTAATTTTATTGTAGCAGAAACAGAAATAAGTTTGATTACATTTCCAAATACCAAAATCAAGTACATAATATCAGTCTTGTACATAACCTTCAGAGTACATAATTTTAAAGCCACAATCCCCAACAGAAAAATGCCATGCGCAGAATCAAAGCCAAGAAATACACCTTTCAACTTCAAGCTGGAAGAAAGAGATATCTGAACTAAGCTTGAGTATTTCCTCCTTAAGAACCTGGGGGGGGGGGGGGGGGAAGAAAAGAGGCGAAACAAACTAGGCCAAACATAAGTATGGTGAGTCCAGTGACTTTAACAATATAATCATTAAAGTAACAGGATAAGAACATAAACTGGAAAGCAAGAAATGACTGTAGAATAAACAGGCATGACAAAGCAGACAAGTTGAACAAGATATAACGTTGATTGCACTTCTAATCACTACAGGATAATTACTACACTGCACCAATGCTAGTAACACCGTATCATTACTAGTTACACCGCACCCTTACTAGTCCCATACTAAAAGTTGATCCCTCTTACTAATCATGATAATGGTAGTTTCGTGTACCCCTAGCTGTTATCGTAGGTGCCCCTTTTTGCTCCTACCCCCATGAGTTGTACCCACTACCTTCCTCGTTCGATCGGCTCCTTAACTCGCATGTATTTATTACTTGTGTCATTCGACCTTGCTTGTATGTATTCATTACTTGTGTCATTCGGCCCCGCTTGTATGTAGATACCCGTGCTGGCCCCATCGTGGGGTGTATCAATTCCCATGATGGCAACCCGACACGATTCAAGATACACAGTGTATACTATTGATGCCCAGTGCCTGCTTTTTCCACTTCGGAGTGCGTGCACGCCCATACTCCGTCGAAACCTACACTGCTGCACCACCCGTCGCTATTTTGACCGCTTATAAGCAGCCCAGTAATTGTGCCCCACCCTGCCTAGCTTAGGGTACCATGATACATCTATGTGGGTTACTGCTGAAATGGGTCCCCGTTACTAGGGTTTCCTAATCAACATGTTATAATGGTTAAGTGTTCTCAATTTAACTTAACCCCACCCATTTGCTTAATTAACATGTTGTACTGGTTAAGTGTTGCCTATTTATATGTTACTTAACCTTCTCACTGATTCATGCATGTTTATTTAACGGTTAAGTTTGTGGGCCTATATATACTAATATTACCCACTTACCCAAGATTTACTTAACCCTTACCCTTATCAAGTCCATATGTATTATTGGTTAAGCTTGCCTTAATCCTATCCACTTTGTCAAGTCCATATGTATTATTGGTTAAGCTTGCCTTAACCATATCCACTTTGTTCATGTAATATTGGTTAAGTTGTCTTCTTGTCCATGTTAACTTAACCCACCAACCTAACATGTTGTATTGGTTAAGTGTCACCTGTTCATATGTTACTTAACCTTTCCATTCTTAGCATGTCTGTTCCTTAGCTTTAATTTATTCATTAAAGAACCAACCTCTCACATTAGAACTGTTGTTTGCGGTTGCTGGATGTGCCGGGCGGTTCCGAACAGACTTCTACCGCAAACTCATTCTAACCTCGGGTTTTTGGGCTTAATGCACTAACCTCTCACATTAGATCTATGTTGTTGTGGTCGCTGGATGTGCCGGGCGGTTCCGGGCAGTCTTTCACCGCAACTCAATCTAACCTCGGGTTAGGCACGTTCATCTTTTAGCCAATTTACATATTTACCATTCATGTCCAAGTTTATATGTAAATTATCCAAAAGTGTGGTCAATTCAAGTTATGCCACATTTTCTAGTTATGCCCAAAATTAATTACATGATTACAACCCCTTTTTATGCCAATTACATAATATTCAACCTTTACCTAAACTTTCCCCAACGTTCCCACGTCGTTCGTACGTATAGTTCATGTGATACGTTTGCTCGCAATTAGCCCAACTTATAAAAAAAAGGAAAAAGGGAAGAAACACATGACATCATAACTGGCATAAACAATATAGATCTAAGATGGCATAAATCTAGTAAACATGTAAAAATAGATCCAATCAACATATTGAGTGCGAACTAGCATTGATCTAAACATAAACTTGCACGGATTTAAACATATGAACATATAGTTCTACACATATGGACTAATATGGATCTAATCATATAAACATGTAGATCTAAACATATGAACATATAGTTTTAAACATATGGACTGATACGGATCTAATCATATAAACTTGTAGATCTAAACATATGAACATATAGTTCTAAACATATGGACTGATATAGATCTAATCATATAAACATGTAGATCTAAACATATGAACATATAGTTCTAAACATATGGACTGATATGGCTCTAATCATATAAACATGTAGATCTAAACATATGAACATATAGTTCTAAACATATGGACTGATATGGATCTAATCATATAAACATGTAGACCTAAACATATGAACATATAGTTCTAAACATATGGAATGATATGGATCTAATCATATTAATATGTAGATCTAAACATATGAACATATAAAATATGATCTTATATGTATGAACATGACTTGCATATAACCTTTCATAACTTACATAGATCGAGCAAACTTGCATACATAACTTTCATACGTAATTAGACATATGAATTAACATAGAACATAACTTGCATATAATGAATCAAATCAAGCATAAATCAAAACAAAATTTGCAAAGACATAAACTTTATACGATTTACAAACATTTTCATACAGTCCAATTCATAACTCATCACAATTACGTTTAAACAATTATCTTGTGAATGTAACTGCACTCACAGAAAACGGATCTTGAATTCTGGGATCTGATTTCTGAAGTTGCTAAGCTAATCCGTTGATGTAGGCGTTGATTCGTTCATTGTTGTTCTAGAATTCCTTTTTACAATTCTTAGGCTTTGAATCTTTATCACTTCTCTTTTTATCTTTAATCTGGAATTTGATTTGTTATGGTGGTGGCTAGGTTAATTTGTAGATGAACAATATGATGGCATAAAAGTTTAGGGTTGTGAGGCCTAGGGTTGAGATTTGGGGTGATTATATAGAAGTTTAGGATTAATATGGGCCTTTAGATCAACTTATGATTCATCTAAGCCATCCAAATCATCATGACACAAAGATACCTCACCAGACTAATTAAATAAAGCCACATCATCCCTAATACAAGAAAAATCGTAACCCAACCAACCAGAAAAAGCCACGTTCAAAAAAACAATCCTTGACCAACAAAAATGTGCCACATGATGTGCAGCAGCAGGGTGTTGACACTTACACGCTATATATATATATATATATATATATATATATATATATATCTTTAGCTATCTTCCTAATTAACCATTTTGACACTAAACCACTTTTTGAACTGCGTTCACACTAAGCCACTTCTTAGCCATTCCCCTATAATAAAAATATGGCGCTGGCAGGGATCAAACTCTATACCTCTTGTATGCAAGTCACATGTTCTAACTAAATGAGCTACTAGGTCTTTTGCTTACAAACCTTAGAACAATGCTAAACATTATTCTTTTCTCATTCCTCTTTTTCATGTTTTGCTGCAATATTTAATTTAAAGATATCTTTTTCATCCTAAATCGGTTTTCTGCAAACCATAGGTCTAAATTGACTAGAAAATCGTCACGAACGCAATGATGCTAATTTCGTGACCAAATTCTTGAAGCTCTTCAGAATTTTCTTTTTATGTCTTTTTGTCTATTTAATTGTTCGCATGCGTTTCTTCGCATTTCATGTATTGCACTTAATTTTTTCCTTCATTTCAATGGATGAACTTATTACATGAAATATTTATTGTCATTATTTAATTTTTCTCTTAAATATATCTATGTATATAATATATATACATATTTCCACATTTTTAATTTCATTAAAAATGCGGGGTATTACAGATCTAGTGCCTAATTTGTGTGTATATGCATCCATAAGCAACCACTAGCAACCACTTGTATCCACTTGTATCCATCAAACATAACATGTCTCTAATACATGTTTAAATTCATAGTACTCCGATCTAAAGGTAGAGAAATACTATTGACAGGTCATACTCAAATGATATAAACAAACATAGATAAACTTTGGAAAAAGGAGTTAAGAACATACCATCGAAAAGGAAAGGGTACTGTAACACCCCACCTCCGCTAGGGTCACTCACAAAGGGAATGCACTAGCTTTGGTGGAGCATTATCTAGGTAAACATACACAGAAATATTACAAGACAGAACATATAAAACAACGGAAGAAGAACCAAATTTCATTGCTTTAAAATCTAGAAAGGTCTAAAGCCTTTTACATCAAAATGCCATTAAATCCATTACATCGAAATCTGTCTTGCAATAGTAAAGAAGCCTAAAACCATAGTCATAAATCATTCCCCAAGTAAAACAGTAAAGCAAGCCATAGCCAAGAGAAATCCAAGCCGTACATGAAAGAGCCTTGGAGCTTGGTAAGATCCGAACTAAGCTGTATTCCAACCCTGTGAACCTAAGGGGGGGAACAGAAGAAAAAGAGGCGAAACAAACCGAGTCAGTCATAAAGACTGAGTAAGTCCTAGTGACTTTCAGCATAAAAACAGGTAAGATAACATGGCATGAATAAACTGAAAGTAAACATAAGCATGATGACAAGATAAGCTACAGGCATGATAACTAAGAATAACATCATAGGATTTTTGTCATGTATAACATTGCAAGGTTCGCACTCAAGATGAACTAAGTATAGTTTCACAAGATATCTATCAAGCATCGCAAGATTTCTCTGCTTCACCATTAAAATGATATCTATTTGCTCTACACCACCTAACTAGTGTCCCAACTAGTAATCTATATAAAATGATAAAATCATAACGTGATCCCAATCCCCGAAATTAAGGTTGCTTTCATGTGTACATCTATTATTTATTACCTAGATCTAATCTAGGGTTTTCTATCGAGCGCTTCCTAGATTTAACCAGGATTTATGCCACCTAGGTCCAACCTAGGGATTATACTACCTATTGAACGCTTCTCGGATTTAGGGTTTATGCCACCTAGGTCCAACCTAGGGATTATGCTACCTATGTGTGTCATACGGCTCCCAATGATTGTAGATACCTATGCTGGTCCCACCATGGGGTGTATCAAGACCCATGGTGGCGGCCCGACACAATTCTAGAATACGTAGGTTATACTACTGGTGCCCCAGTGCCCTGTTTGTCTGCTCCAGAGTGTGTGCACGCCCGCACCCCGTTAGAACCCACACTGTGCACCCACCGCCGTCGCTTTTGACCGCTTACAATCTGCCCAATAAGCATGCCCCACCCTGCCTAGTTTCAGGGTACCATGATACCTAATTGGGTTACTGCTGAAATGGGTCCCCATTACTAGGGTTTCCTACTGGTTAAGTTTGTGGTCCTATACATACAGGTATTACCCACCTTCCCGTGATGTACTTAACCCACCGATTCAAGCATGCTTATTAATGGTTAAGTTTGTAGGCCTATATTTACTAATATTACCCACCAACCCGATATGTACTTAACCCTCTCCGTCCACCACGTTAAGTTGGTTAAGTGTTTTCTCTTGTTTTACTTAACCCTACCACACATCATGTTATATCGGTTAAGTGTTGTTCCTTGTGTTACTTAACCCTACCGCAAGCCTTGTTATACTGGCTAAGTGTTCTCCCTTGTGTTAACTTAACCCCACCGCATGTCATGTCATATTGATTAAGTGTACATTGACTTAGCCCACCTACTTATCATGTTGTAACGGTTAAGTGTTACCCATCTGTTCTTACTTAACCTTACCACGCATCACGTTATATTGGTTGGGTGTTATCAACCTATTCAAGTTAGCCCAACCCATCCGCTAGTCATGTTATAACGGTTAAGTGTCATTAGCGTAGCCATGTTGCTTAACCCACCCATTCATATCATATTGATTGAGCCTACATTCATAAGTTTTACATGTTCTTAACTCATACCGATTAGGTCCACATTTACATGTCAAATTTCCATGTCATCCCACCTAAGCCTCTAACTATATCCACGTCTTATTATGGTTAGTATTCCTTAATTCATTCATTATGACGAACCAATCATGACCTCTCACATTAGACCGTGCATTTTGTGGTCACTGGATTTGCCGGGCGGTTCTAGGCAGATTTACACCACAAACTGAGTCTAACCTCATGTCAAAGGTTCATTAATGGTCGTATTCCACCAAAAACCCCAATATCAGTTCATGTGTTTAACATATAGGAATGTTCATGTTCCAACCACATTCATATTTCTAGTTATATGCCAATTATCAAGTTCATAATTCACGTTTTTGCCCCAAAACGTATTCCCAAATTATTATCATAATTCACTATAAGGTTATGCCAAGTTATAGCCTATTATTTACAATACATGCCAATTACCCAAAACCCCAACTTAGGCGCGTTCATATTAAACCTCTACCAAGTCATAAATTATCATATATGTTTCAACTCCAAATTTTACATAATTAACATATGCCCAAGTTCTAGATTACATGTAAATTTTAGATATGCCCAATTCATACCAAATTTACATATGTTCAATTCATGCCATTTTACATGTATGCCGTTTTTCATGCCAATTTACACATATACCAAGTTTCATGATTTACATGTTTACAAAGCTATGCTTAATTTACATAGATCAAGTTTTATACCCAAAATTACATGTATACCACGTTTACACCAACTTTCCCATAACAAGTTCTAGCCAAATTACATATATCAAGATCCATATCAAATTACATATGCCAATCCCCATTCTTGCAATTATCATTTTAATGACAATACCCAAATATCCAATTTCATATTAATGGTAATAATACCCAAATATCCAATTTTTTATGTTATGCCATCAATTCCACCAAACACATTTATTCCACTAGGCAATATTCCAATATTTCCCCCGTATACCATTGCACACATATTGTAGTTTGGGCCTAGGTCCGAAATTGACCTAGGTTCATCAAAAGAAAATAAATAGGGGAAGGTAGAAGTTGCAATAAAAACAAGATCAGAAAGAAAATGACATAAAAGCATCATCTCAGGCATAAAGAATCTTGATAATAATATCAACATGAACCAAGAAAAATTGATTTACAACAGGCTTAATAGACCATAAACTTGTCATGCGAATAAAGATAGAAAAGTTCTCAAGATCGAGATCCAAGAAGAAACAAGAATATACTTGAATCAAAAGTCCAATTTCACTTCATCACATGTCCATATTAAATTTAATTATTTTAATCTGAAAATAACTAGAACTTATAGATCGTGGGCAAGGAATTAAGAACTAAATTTTTTGTAAAAATGTTGCGGCGTTGTTGATTTATTGTCTTGAATCATTGTTGAAGCTTTGTTCTTTGAATTGATTTGAGTTTGAATGTTTGCACTTTAATTTGGGGGCGGCGGCCATGGTTCAAGAGAGAGTTCAGCAACATAATAGTGTAAGAATGATTTGATATGAATTAGGTTAGGTCTAAGGGTATTTTTATAGGTGTAGCAACTAGTTTAGGCCCTTAGATTAACCCTAGAATCAATCCGGACCATCAAAACACGTCTAAGGCTTCAAAAATGAGTTCTGGGTCAAAACAGGCCGACCAGGTCGACCTATAAGGGGGGGGGGAGGAAGGTCGACTACATGGTCAACCTGGGGGGTAGGTCGACCCTAGGGTCGACCACATGGTCGACCTGGTCCCCAGGTTGACCCCCAGGTCGACCTGCCTGGTCCTGTGCTGCCTAAAATCTGCTGAATCTTCTACAGGCCATAACTTCTTCATCCGGACTCCGATTTTCAAAAACTCGGACTCTATTTCATGTAAAATTTCGAGATGAACGAAATGGCGTAACCTGTTTCCCTTGATTCTTATTTTAAAAATTAATTATACCCTGATTTCTAGTTTCAACAGGTTATTAAAATTCGGGTTGTTACATTCTCCCCTCCTTAAAGGATTTCGTCCCCGAAATCTTCAAGTTAAGCAGAATGTGTCCTACCATCCAATCATCCATCTACTCAATCATCAATCACAGGCACCTATTGTCCTTAAGAGATTTCTAATGTTGTATGAACATATGCAGAAAGTGTGTGTATATATTCCTTATCTAATGCAAATGATCGGGCCTGATTGATCTTCTTAATGCAAAATATGTTTAGTGCAATGAGTCCAACATGTATGCAAATAGTCCTAGTCACATAAACACTATATGTGTGCACAAACATCCATCCATATGCATCATCCATATGATAACACATCCAATTTCATCCATAAACAAGTATAAACACTCATGCATATGCAATATGGAAATGTGTCTGAGCCGATCTAGTGCCTAATGTGTGTTATGCAATCACAAGCAACCACTAGCAGCCACTTGCAACCATCAATCATAACATGTCTCAAACACATGTTTACACCCAATTGTTCCTACCTAAAGGTATAGTCGAACGATAGAAGCAAGTAAAAACCTTGTGCACATTAGGCAATGTCAAAACTGGAAATCTATGTCACAAATATACTGATTTGGAGAAGAACTCCCTAAGCACCAGCCCCGAAGACCGAAATCAACATCAGGCTGACACCCAAAGAATTAACCAGCCAATATAAATGTTTCTAGGAAACTAAGCATGATGGACTCCTTTTAGGTCGCAAGAAATCCCTTCCTAAAACCAACCCATATCCTATAAAACCCAAAAAGTTTAGTCAACCCAACGGACACCCTCAAGCCCTAACATGTATTACTAACAGATGAGTCATACTTCCTATGGGGTTTGCAATAGAAATAGGATGGGGAATAGGACCGAGATGTTATACGTAAAAGATAGCATACAGGTAAGCTTTACAAGAAAAGAGGGATCAAGGATATACTCTTAAGAAGAGATATGATGCGCATGTCTAGTCTTCAATCTTCTAAGTCGCATTTCCTTGAGCTTAACTCCATTGTGCTTTGACCATCTTTAGCTTCACAATTTCGTAGCTTCTTAATTCCTATTTCGAAAATATGAGTTGGAACTCATTTCACTGTCGCCTCTCATTCCACTTTCACTTATTCTTTTTCTAGTATACCCGATTCAAACATAACTGTGTACTTGCATGCAAGCTCTCAAAAATTCACTAGTGAATCTTGGATCTCGTTCACTTACTAGAAGGTATTCCACATGAATGAATTAACAAATGCCAACCATGTTGCCAAGTGTACTTACTAAGGTGATTTTCTATAACTCATGCATAAGCGAAATGAACCATCCGCCTTAGTGGCGAACACTACTCGAGCGGATTGATAAATGTATCAAGAGATTCTAGGTAACTAAGCATGGCAGAAACCTAAGGGTTACACTAGACTTCGAGGGTATTACCGAGGCAAGTCAAGAGTCTAACTATCCTCTTTTCATACTCGAGAATGGTATCATTTCTGGATAACCACTCCATCCCTAGAAACAACCCATAGCCCAAAAACATAAGCATTACTTCTAAACTCAACACTTAGCATAGACATTCTCAAATCCAAACAAGTCATGAATAAATGAGCCGATTCCCTAACAGGATTTGAGACAAAAATGGGACCCTCTACTACGCTAGTACTAAGGTGCAGAGACTCAACTATCGAAGCAGAATTAAAAAGGATGCGATGTACAAAAACAAAGTTCCCATGATATGATAGAAAAGAAAAGCTAAACTTTTAACAGAAAAGTTACCACCTCTTCTTAGGTACGCTAGTAGTGAGAGCATACAATTGCCCTCTCGACGATCTTGTCCTTTGCCCTTGTCCTTGTCCTCTAATACTTAACTACATGTCCCTTTTTACCATACTAAAGATACTCTCTCTTGTCGTGGGTTTTATTATTCTTTCACTTTTGTAACAACCCGAAAATCTGGGCCAGTTTAAAATTTTTAAATTGGCAATTTTAGCGAATTTTGAATATTTAAAATGGATTATTTTAAATAACATCGACGAGAAATTTATTTTGAATATAATTCGAACGTATATATTATACGCGTCGTCGTTAGAATATAAATATTTATATATAATTATAAATAGAATTGAAAATGGCGCGGTAGTTCGATAATTCGATTTCAAACTTCAATTGAATGTACCGGGTGCAAAACAATCCGGATTTTAGTGAAACCAAAAATAATGGAATCTAATAGTGAATATCTTTCCAACGAATCCGAAAAATCAAAAGTTCGTAGCGGGAATCAAAAGATATGTCCAGTTGAAAATTCTGAATAGTCGCTATGGAATTCAGGCCCTTAAAAATGGACATTTTGCAAACGACCTCGGATTTCGATGAAACCAGTTTTGTTGGGTCCGTGATGTAAAGTTATTGCTAGGTTTCAAATTTCATAATTTTTCGAATTAATATGTGAGCGTGGCAAAGGAAAACGCGTTTGACCAGTTTCAGTTGATTTTAGTCGACTGGAAATTGGCCATTTTTCAAACGGTCTCAGAATTCGACGAAACTAGTTTTGTTAGGACCGTATCGTCAATACGAAGCTAGAAAATATTTTTGTAGAATTTTTCTAGTTAGTATGTGACCCCGGTAATTCGAAATGTACGTTTAAAATTCAATATAGTGATTTAAATGTAAATTTAACGGAAACTGATTCAAACGATCAAATCAGCTTACGATACATATCCCATTGTGTTCGGAATGGGGGTAGAACGCTATGGACGACAGGCGGTGGACCTCGTTTCGAGGTCGTATGTGAAAGTCAACCTTCTTGCAATTAAAAATAAAAATAAATTAAATAATATAACTTTTATAATAACCCCCCCCTCATTTCTCTTCCCCGTTCAGAAAACAGAAAAAAAGAAAGAAAGAAAAGAAAAGAAAAAAAAACAACAAAACACGCTCGAGTCATTGACGGCGACGGTGGCCATCACCTGTCGCTCCAAGCTTCCCCACCCTCACCGCGACTTCGCCGCCCCGCCCCTCTCCGCCGTACCTTCCCCTAGCTCCTCTCTCCGCTGATAACCCTCAATCCAGTAACTCCAAACCCTATATCCCCTCAGACCGCCGCCTCTGGCCAACAAGGCCCCACGCCGACCGTCTGACGCCGAGAGCCCCACCTGAAACTGCCACGATCCGCCGCCGCCTGGCCTTTGACCCACCTCCAGCGCTGCATTGGAGAAAAGCCCTCCGCCAAGCCACCTCAGGCAACCCATTGACCCCCTCTTCCTTCCGCGAACCAAAGTAAGTTTTTGTAACTTTTATTTAAATAGAAATATGATTTTTATTCACATAAAATCCGATGCGTGTGCATATAAAGTTTAAATTTGTGTGTATATTCTAACATGACAAAGATCTGACTTTTAGTTATGAAGTTTGTGATTAAAAATATAATTTTTATTATATAGAGAAGATAAAAATACGATTTTTATATTTTTAAAGAATTAAAAATATGATTTTTATATTTTTAAAGTATTAAAAATATGATCTTTACTATATAGAAGTAGTGAAAATGTGATTTTTATATTTTTAAAGAGTTAAAAATATAATTTTTACATGATAGGAATATTAAAAATATCATCTTTATATGTGTAGAAAAATAAAAATGAGATTTTTATAAAGATGAAATCTTTAAACTTGAAAAAAAGCGAAGTATATGTTTTTCTAAAGGCGAAATTTTTATATAGATAATAGCGAAGAAAAAATATAATCTTTATATTAAAAATTCGATTTTTATATATTGAATATCGAAGTAAAAATATGATTTTTATATATTGAATAACGAAGTAAAAATGTGATTTTTAAATATGTAGTGGCTACGGGCAAAGAAAGTGTTATCGACGAGAACAGTGAAGATTTTCCTGCATTGGAAGAGCCGTGGAGCTAGGATAGCTATATGTGAGAATTTCTCACTCTTCAATTTATTTTCTAGTTATATATATATACTAGGATGCAGACGGTGTTTAGTAGCACCCGACACAATCGTCCACAGACCATGGACTTGTTTGTTTGGCTGTTTGGTTATTGATTGCGATATTGGTTTGAATGTGGTTTGTGGTGTGAAAAATCGAATCGATAAATTGGTTAGGATTAGACGTGCGCCGTTATAAGGCGAAGGAGTAAGGCTAGGTTAGACGCTTACTCCAAATTTTGTGGTTTGCATAATGAAATTGATTTGATTGATGTGTGAATGGCGTGGGCCTTCACTAGACCGGGGATAAGGCTAGGCCTCGTCCCGTTTCTAGTATCGTGCCGTTATGCCGCCGAAATTTTCTAAAATATGTTAGAAAATAAAAATATCATTTTATTGTGAAAATGAATTGAATAGAAATTCATAGGTTGAAATAAAATGTTTTATCGTTAAAAATATAATTTTTAACGTGAAGTGAATAAAATAGAATATTCATTTACAAACCAGACGGTTTGTTTATGTACACCTATTTGAATGACATTGATTGGGACGATAAATTTTACACATCGCCCAACAACACAAATAAAATATGTGTTTGATTGTTTGAAAACCCCACACGGGTGTTGGGATGAAATTTGAAGTTCACTCATCCTGATTGATTGAATATGTCGATCGATTGATTGACAGGCTGTTATAAGCGTTAGATATTTATATTTTATGCTTATACAGTGTAGTGCACTTTGGTTGATGGTTGATTATTTTTCAATGCTATTATATACATGTGTTGTATGAAAATCCATATAATTAACTTTATATGGTAATTGATTGGGCCTCATTCCAATTTGAAAAATAAAGAAAATTTGAAAATAGAAATTTATGAAGCCGTGTTGATTAGATTGACGCCATTTTGACGTGAATGATATTTATATTGAATTGAAAACGATTTCGAAATGAATTGAATTTATAACGATTTCGAAATGAAATGAATTGAAAACGATTTCGAAATGAATTGAATTTATAACGATTTCGAAATGAAATGAATTGAAAACGATTTCGAAATGAATTGAATTTATAACGATTTCGAAATGAAATGAATTGAAAACGATTTCGAAATGAATTGAATTGAAAATGATTTCGAAATGAATTGAATTGAAAACGATTTCGAAATGAATTGAATTGAAAACGATTTCGAAATGAATTGAATTGAAAACGATTTCGAAATGAATTGAATTGAAAACGATTTCGAAATGAATTGAAAACGAATTCAAATTGAATTGAAAGCGAATTGAAATGAATTCAAATTGAATTGAAATTTGAATTGAATAGAAATGAAACGAATTTATAAAGATGAATTCAATTTTGATTTGAATTGAAATGGAAGTTGAAATTTCTTTTGAAACGAATTTAAAACTATTTATATAATTCGTTTTAAATAGAAATCGACGAAATATATATTATATATATTATATATATAATATAATGGCCTGAATAGAACGCGCCGCGCCGCGGCAGTTCGCGAATTTCGACCATTTATTTCAAACGGACATTACGGGAGATCCGACCGTCGGATTCTCCTAAAACCGGAACCGTTGGGTTCGTATCGAAAAGAGCTTTCTAACGAAGGTTAGAAATTTGAAATCTAACGGTTGGATTTGGAGATACGTCCAAATCAAATTCGAAAAAGGTCGTTGTAAGTGCAGTTCGATGGCCGTTGATGGAAATCGACTGTACGGGCCTTGATAAAATTATTAAAAATAGTAATAATTTGTGTAAAATCATAAGAAATGATTTGTGAAGAATTGAGATGAAAAACTCCATATTTGAAAAGATAAAAATAGATTTTTATCGAAATGAACTAGTTTTGAACTAGAATTATAATTCTATTTATTTTTAAATAAATAAATTGAATTCGAAAAGGGTTTTAAAAATAACCAAAATTTCCAATGATTGCATTGGAATGGATTTGAATCGAAATTGTCTTCGGAATATTTCGATGTTGGATTTCGTGACTATACAGATGTTGTTATGGAAATTTGAAAGATAGATATATATATCGTTATTTCCAATACGATATTTGTTGGTCGTAGAATTTGATATTGAATATAAGCCGGGATATTTTCTATTCAGGGCCTTGTATTGAATATCAAATGTGATTTGGGTTTGTCGTGAATAGTGTCTTCACTAACACTGTTCTTGAACCCAGTTGAGAAAAGATTAAATCTTTTATTTAGATTTAATGAAGTGTACCAATTAAATAATATTTAATTGGAATTGAATTGATATTGATTTTTGGGTTTATCGTGAACAGTGTTTTAAACAACACTTGTTCTTTAACCCGATAATTAATGAATGTGACTTAGGGTTTATCGTGAACCGTGTTTTAAATGACACAGATTCTTTAACCCAGTCGAAGATTAAAACTAAGTGGAGTTTTAATGAATCTTTAATTAGATTGAAATTATCGAAAATGGAGTATCACCAGTTTTGCTCCAGGCGATAGTTAAATCTTTAATTAGATTTGAATGTGAAATGGTAATTGAATTTACCGATAACACTGTGGTGTTAGATATGAAGTATTACCAGTTTTACTTCATGGGATGAATAGGTTGGGATTGGGAAATTAAAACAAATGATTACTTCGGTAAGGTTCGCTAATCCCGACTAGTTTGAATTGATATTCAAAAGTTGATTAAAGAATAAATTCAAGAATTTATCTTTGATAAAATTAATGGGAACCTTTCCCTATGAATGTGAAATTTAGAAACTAACTGTCGGTTAGCCAAGCAGAATGGTTTTCTGGATATTGATCTGATGTTGGTTTCGGCCTTCGGGGTTAATGTTTGGGGAATTATTCTCTTGATTAATTTACGGTTAGTGACTGATGAATTGGAATGAGGCGTAGGTTGTGTTTGTGTAACACTTATTTAAAATATACGCGAGTTATTCGGAAAGACAGGGTTTATCCCATTCTGAATAACTGATACGACGATAAGTCGAAGATGAAGACGATGGTCGAAGACCGGAAGTCTTCACGTCGTTTGGGTGATAACTGATGATCTTGATTGGGCTGTACACCCAAGAAGATGGAAACAGTTAGTGATCGTCCAGACGTACTTGGAAATCGATGGATATGCGGGGTACTAGGTGCCTCCGGTTTCGTTCAGACCCAGAACGGACTTGTAAATGGACTGTGTGTCTGACATTGGATTTCAGTCCGTGTGATTGATCTCTATTAAATATATATCTGTTTGGCGGCGGGGAATTTATTCTCTTGCTTAACGCCCTTCTCTGAGACGTACGAGCTCAGGGGTTATATATTGATGGATATCAAACGCATGGAGTGAATTGCATGTGTGGCATGCCTAAGTGGCAAGTGATCGAGGCTTCTGTTGAAAAGAAAAGTCTTGTGGTGATGATCAAAGCAAGGCCTTTGTGGCGTAGCTTTGTGTAACGTTGATTCGCGAGTTTCACACCCGGTATGAACCAAAAACGGGAGACGGACCTCAGGGAGGACTTGCGTTTCTTTCTAGCTAAAAGTGGCGTCAGTGGTTTTACACGCCCTGACGAGTTTGACTTATGTGGTTGTTGCTGTTGCGAGGCGCCTCGGATTGATCGGTCGTTCTCGAACCAATGGAGTCATTTGATGGCTCATTTACGCCCCAAAGGGCGGGGAAACGTAGTGTTCAGGCATTTTAATCCACATCGGTGGACCGGCCCTGTCGCTCCAAGGGTCACTCGAGCTCTGATCCTGAGACATGGTAGGCTAGATTGTCTCGAATCGGTTGAGGACTATCTTTTGCCTCGGTTCATAGATGGAAATCCAATTTCCAAATACGTGACATTTGCGGTTTTATTTGTAAACCTATATATGGCGACATGATATATGGTACCCATGCCGCCTATGATTGATACTTATGATTTGAAGTTGTTTATACACTATGCACTTATTATAGTATCAAATGATTTGTTTTAAACGCATCAAGCATTCTTTGGCTGTTATAAGGGAAAACCCTATCCCCCGGCTTGCGTTGCATTGTGTGATAGGACCTGGGTCTTATAACAGCTTCATTTTTCTTTATTTAGCATTGCGCTGTTGTTTTATGCACTGGTATTCTTGGGAGGAAACCCGTTCCGTGTTATACGGCGTGGTCCCTTGATTTACCGAACTTTAAAGATAAAGATTAATAACTGTTTTAGTTCTCACACCAGTCACATGACTGACCTGGAGTTTATTGTTTTAACCTAAACTCTGGGTGCCCTTATTTTGACACGGGCAGCTAGTAGTTTTGGTTTTTGCAGATTTATATTCACAGGATCCTGGTTTACAGCTGGAACGATATCCGGAAAGCTTTGTATCCGTATATCTACTTCTAGTTGTGTATTGTATTATTTTCCACTGCTATGTATTTAAATGTAATTTAAATCTCTGATATTTCTGTGTAATATTCATTGTTACTCTGTATATTCTTGTAATCTGATGCATTGTTGTAATATACAATGAAATGTTCTTTTGTATGCGTTCAGTTGTGTCGTGTTCTCAACGATAGGGCGTTTCGAACGGCCTGGATCGGTTTAGCGACTGGTTCTGACCGAGCGAAATTCCTTCTCCTCACAGTTGGTATCAGAGCTTTGGTTTACAAAGCTCAGAGAACAAGGCACGTTAGAACCATACGAAAGAATTCATCAGATATTGGATTAGTAATATCCAATGAGAATGACTCGTTAGAGATGGGATCAGTAGTATCCTAGAACGAGTGTGAAGAGTATATTTTTCAAATGAAAACAAATTTTGTTTTGAAAATTTAAATCAATTATTCGTATTTGATTATTTATTTATATAGATGTGGACAATCCAGTATATATAGATTTTGCGTATACGTCTGATCCGCGTGTATTCGAAATTTTAATATACTGGATAGATATAGAATCACACTCTAGTCGCCCGGGGATGATGCTGATAATTGTGATCACATTATCAGTATTTATATTCGAGTGACGAAAGTGAGATTTCTATATATTTCCTATAGACTGGTGTGAGAACCAAAACTAGATAGGGCCTATTGTTGTGATTTGGCATCAAAAATCTGATTTTTGACTATATATCAAAATTATGAATTTGAAACTCTAATCAACTAATTGATTGATGTTTGTGTTGTTTGTTTATTTGTTTGCTAGTTTTGTCCATTTAGCCTAATAGAATCGAATATTGAATTGTATTGAAAATTGGTCGCATTTTCTTGCATATACATATACTTACATTGAACAGGTCATAGCAAGGAGGCTAGAGCAGAGAATAAAATTTGTTTGCCCGACAAATAGGTACATGTTTACTACATAATTTCCTGTTTTGTTTGGGTGATGATGATTTTATGAGCCTATTGGCTAGCCGCTTGGCTTTTTCTTTTTCTTTTTGAGATCTGAAGGACCGGGGAAGCTATTTGAAATTCCCCGATGCTCCCGGTGCAGGGGAGGTTATGGCGAAATTTTTCGAAAATTTAGGGTGTTAGCCAAATTTTTGAAATTTTGAAAATTCTCAGAAACTGAAAAGTTTGAGGATGGAAGCCAGATCGAACGTAGAGTTGATTAATCAAACCACTTTCGACTTTGTTCCTTTTCGAGGACGAAAAGTTTTAAGTGGGGGAGATTGTAACAACCCGAAAATCTGGGCCAGTTTAAAATTTTTAAATTGGCAATTTTAGCGAATTTTGAATATTTAAAATGGATTATTTTAAATAACATCGACGAGAAATTTATTTTGAATATAATTCGAACGTATATATTATACGCATCGTCGTTAGAATATAAATATTTATATATAATTATAAATAGAATTGAAAATGGCGCGGTAGTTCGATAATTCGATTTCAAACTTCAATTGAATGTACCGGGTGCAAAACAATCCGGATTTTAGTGAAACCAAAAATAATGGAATCTAATAGTGAATATCTTTCCAACGAATCCGAAAAATCAAAAGTTCGTAGCGGGAATCAAAAGATATGTCCAGTTAAAAATTCTGAATAGTCGCTATGGAATTCAGGCCCTTAAAAATGGACATTTTGCAAACGACCTCGGATTTCGATGAAACCAGTTTTGTTGGGTCCGTGATGTAAAGTTATTGCTAGGTTTCAAATTTCATAATTTTTCGAATCAATATGTGAGCGTGGCAAAGGAAAACGCGTTTGACCAGTTTCAGTTGATTTTAGTCGACTGGAAATTGGCCATTTTTCAAACGGTCTCAGAATTCGACGAAACTAGTTTTGTTAGGACCGTATCGTCAATACGAAGCTAGAAAATATTTTTCTAGAATTTTTCTAGTTAGTATGTGACCCCGATAATTCGAAATGTACGTTTAAAATTCAATATAGTGATTTAAATGTAAATTTAACGGAAACTGATTCAAACGATCAAATCAGCTTACGATACATATCCCATTGTGTTCGGAATGGGGGTAGAACGCTATGGACGACAGGCGGTGGACCTCGTTTCGAGGTCGTATGTGAAAGTCAACCTTCTTGCAATTAAAAATAAAAATAAATTAAATAATATAACTTTTATAATAACCCCCCCCCTCATTTCTCTTCCCCGTTCAGAAAACAGAAAAAAAGAAAGAAAGAAAAAAAAACAAAAAACAAAACGCGCTCGAGTCATTGACGGCGACGGTGGCCATCACCTGTCGCTCCAAGCTTCCCCACCCTCACCGCGACTTCGCCGCCCCGCCCCTCTCCGCCGTACCTTCCCCTAGCTCCTCTCTCCGCTGATAACCCTCAATCCAGTAACCCCAAACCCTATATCCCCTCAGACCGCCGCCTCTGGCCAACTAGGCCCCACGCCGACCGTCTGACGCCGAGAGCCCCACCTGAAACTGCCACGATCCGCCGCCGCCTGGCCTTTGACCCACCTCCAGCGCTGCATTGGAGAAAAGCCCTCCGCCAAGCCACCTCAGGCAGCCCATTGACCCCCTCTTCCTTCCGCGAACCAAAGTAAGTTTTTGTAACTTTTATTTAAATAGAAATATGATTTTTATTCACATAAAATCCGATGCGTGTGCATATAAAGTTTAAATTTGTGTGTATATTCTAACATGACAAAGATCCGACTTTTAGTTATGAAGTTTGTGATTAAAAATATAATTTTTATTATATAGAGAAGATAAAAATACGATTTTTATATTTTTAAAGAATTAAAAATATGATTTTTATATTTTTAAAGTATTAAAAATATGATCTTTACTATATAGAAGTAGTGAAAATGTGATTTTTATATTTTTAAAGAGTTAAAAATATAATTTTTACATGATAGGAATATTAAAAATATCATCTTTATATGTGTAGAAAAATAAAAATGAGATTTTTATAAAGATGAAATCTTTAAACTTGAAAAAAAGCGAAGTATATGTTTTTCTAAAGGCGAAATTTTTATATAGATAATAGCGAAGAAAAAATATAATCTTTATATTAAAAATTCGATTTTTATATATTGAATATCGAAGTAAAAATATGATTTTTATATATTGAATAACGAAGTAAAAATGTGATTTTTACATATGTAGTGGCTACGGGCAAAGAAAGTGTTATCGACGAGAACAGTGAAGATTTTCCTACATTGGAAGAGCCGTGGAGCTAGGATAGCTATATGTGAGAATTTCTCACTCTTCAATTTATTTTCTAGTTATATATATATACTAGGATGCAGACGGTGTTTAGTAGCACCCGACACAATCGTCCACAGACCATGGACTTGTTTGTTTGGCTGTTTGGTTATTGATTGCGATATTGGTTTGAATGTGGTTTGTGGTGTGAAAAATCGAATCGATAAATTGGTTAGGATTAGACGTGCGCCGTTATAAGGCGAAGGAGTAAGGCTAGGTTAGACGCTTACTCCAAATTTTGTGGTTTGCATAATGAAATTGATTTGATTGATGTGTGAATGGCGTGGGCCTTCACTAGACCGGGGATAAGGCTAGGCCTCGTCCCGTTTCTAGTATCGTGCCGTTATGCCGCCGAAATTTTCTAAAATATGTTAGAAAATAAAAATATCATTTTATTGTGAAAATGAATTGAATAGAAATTCATAGGTTGAAATAAAATGTTTTATCGTTAAAAATATAATTTTTAACGTGAAGTGAATAAAATAGAATATTCATTTACAAACCAGACGGTTTGTTTATGTACACCTATTTGAATGACATTGATTGGGACGATAAATTTTACACATCGCCCAACAACACAAATAAAATATGTGTTTGATTGTTTGAAAACCCCACACGGGTGTTGGGATGAAATTTGAAGTTCACTCATCCTGATTGATTGAATATGTCGATCGATTGATTGACAGGCTGTTATAAGCGTTAGATATTTATATTTGATGTTTATACAGTGTAGTGCACTTTGGTTGATGGTTGATTATTTTTCAATGCTATTATATACATGTGTTGTATGAAAATCCATATAATTAACTTTATATGGTAATTGATTGGGCCTCATTCCAATTTGAAAAATAAAGAAAATTTGAAAATAGAAATTTATGAAGCCGTGTTGATTAGATTGACGCCATTTTGACGTGAACGATATTTATATTGAATTGAAAACGATTTCGAAATGAATTGAATTTATAACGATTTCGAAATGAAATGAATTGAAAACGATTTCGAAATGAATTGAATTTATAACGATTTCGAAATGAAATGAATTGAAAACGATTTCGAAATGAATTGAATTTATAACGATTTCGAAATGAAATGAATTGAAAACGATTTCGAAATGAATTGAATTGAAAACGATTTCGAAATGAATTGAATTGAAAATGATTTCGAAATGAATTGAATTGAAAACGATTTCGAAATGAATTGAATTGAAAACGATTTCGAAATGAATTGAATTGAAAACGATTTCGAAATGAATTGAAAACGAATTCAAATTGAATTGAAAGCGAATTGAAATGAATTCAAATTGAATTGAAGTTTGAATTGAATAGAAATGAATTTTAAAACGAATTTATAAAGATGAATTCAATTTTGATTTGAATTGAAATGGAAGTTGAAATTTCTTTTGAAACGAATTTAAAACTATTTATATAATTCGTTTTAAATAGAAATCGACGAAATATATATTATATATATTATATATATAATATAATGGCCTGAATAGAACGCGCCGCGGCAGTTCGCGAATTTCGACCATTTATTTCAAACGGACATTACGGGAGATCCGACCGTCGGATTCTCCTAAACCAGAACCGTTGGGTTCGTATCGAAAAGAGCTTTCTAACGAAGGTTAGAAATTTGAAATCTAACGGTTGGATTTGGAGATACGTCCAAATCAAATTCGAAAAAGGTCGCTGTAAGTGCAGTTCGATGGCCGTTGATGGAAATCGACTGTACGGGCCTTGATAAAATTATTAAAAGTAGTAATAATTTGTGTAAAATCATAAGAAATGATTTGTGAAGAATTGAGATGAAAAACTCCATATTTGAAAAGATAAAAATAGATTTTTATCGAAATGAACTAGTTTTGAACTAGAATTATAATTCTATTTATTTTTAAATAAATAAATTGAATTCGAAAAGGGTTTTAAAAATAACCAAAATTTCCAATGATTGCATTGGAATGGATTTGAATCGAAATTGTCTTCGGAATATTTCGATGTTGGATTTCGTGACTATACAGATGTTGTTATGGAAATTTGAAAGATAGATATATATATCGTTATTTCCAATACGATATTTGTTGGTCGTAGAATTTGATATTGAATATAAGCCGGGATATTTTCTATTCAGGGCCTTGTATTGAATATCAAATGTGATTTGGGTTTGTCGTGAATAGTGTCTTCACTAACACTGTTCTTGAACCCAGTTGAGAAAAGATTAAATCTTTTATTTAGATTTAATGAAGTGTACCAATTAAATAATATTTAATTGGAATTGAATTGATATTGATTTTTGGGTTTATCGTGAACAGTGTTTTAAACAACACTTGTTCTTTAACCCGATAATTAATGAATGTGACTTAGGGTTTATCGTGAACCGTGTTTTAAATGACACAGATTCTTTAACCCAGTCGAAGATTAAAACTAAGTGGAGTTTTAATGAATCTTTAATTAGATTGAAATGATCGAAAATGGAGTATCAACAGTTTTGCTCCAGGCGATAGTTAAATCTTTAATTAGATTTGAACGTGAAATGGTAATTGAATTTACCGATAACACTGTGGTGTTAGATATGAAGTATTACCAGTTTTACTTCATGGGATGAATAGGTTGGGATTGGGAAATTAAAACAAATGATTACTTCGGTAAGGTTCGCTAATCCCGACTAGTTTGAATTGATATTCAAAAGTTGATTAAAGAATAAATTCAAGAATTTATCTTTGATAAAATTAATGGGAACCTTTCCCTATGAATGTGAAATTTAGAAACTAACTGTCGGTTAGCCAAGCAGAATGGTTTTCTGGATATTGATCTGATGTTGGTTTCGGCCTTCGGGGTTAATGTTTGGGGAATTATTCTCTTGATTAATTTACGGTTAGTGACTGATGAATTGGAATGAGGCGTAGGTTGTGTTTGTGTAACACTTATTTAAAATATACGCGAGTTATTCGGAAAGACCGGGTTTATCCCATTCTGAATAACTGATACGACGATAAGTCGAAGATGAAGACGATGGTCGAAGATCGGAAGTCTTCACGTCGTTTGGGTGATAACTGATGATCTTGATTGGGCTGTACACCCAAGAAGATGGAAACAGTTAGTGATCGTCCAGACGTACTTGGAGATCGATGGATATGCGGGGTACTAGGTGCCTCCGGTTTCGTTCAGACCCAGAACGGACTTGTAAATGGACTGTGTGTCTGACATTGGATTTCAGTCCGTGTGATTGATCTCTATTAAATATATATCTGTTTGGCGGCGGGGAATTTATTCTCTTGCTTAACGCCCTTCTCTGAGACGTACGAGCTCAGGGGTTATATATTGATGGATATCAAACGCATGGAGTGAATTGCCTGTGTGGCATGCCTAAGTGGCAAGTGATCGAGGCTTGTGTTGAAAAGCAAAGTCTTGTGGTGATGATCAAAGCAAGGCCTTTGTGGCGTAGCTTTGTGTAACGTTGATTCGCGAGTTTCACACCCGGTATGAACCAAAAACGGGAGACGGACCTCAGGGAGGACTTGCGTTTCTTTCTAGCTAAAAGTGGCGTCAGTGGTTTTACACGCCCTGACGAGTTTGACTTATGTGGTTGTTGCTGTTGCGAGGCGCCTCGGATTGATCGGTCGTTCTCGAACCGATGGAGTCATTTGATGGCTCATTTGCGCCCCAAAGGGCGGGGAAACGTAGTGTTCAGGCATTTTAATCCACATCGATGGACCGGCCCTGTCGCTCCAAGGGTCACTCGAGCTCTGATCCTGAGACATGGTAGGCTAGATTGTCTCGAATCGGTTGAGGACTATCTTTTGCCTCGGTTCATAGATGGAAATCCAATTTCCAAATACGTGACATTTGCGGTTTTATTTGTAAACCTATATATGGCGACATGATATATGGTACCCATGCCGCCTATGATTGATACTTATGATTTGAAGTTGTTTATACACTATGCACTTATTATAGTATCAAATGATTTGTTTTAAACGTATCAAGCATTCTTTGGCTGTTATAAGGGAAAACCCTATCCCCCGGCTTGCGTTGCATTGTGTGATAGGACCTGGGTCTTATAACAGCTTCATTTTTCTTTATTTAGCATTGTGCTGTTGTTTTATGCACTGGTATTCTTGGGAGGAAACCCGTTCCGTGTTATACGGCGTGGTCCCTTGATTTACCGAACTTTAAAGATAAACATTAATAACTGTTTTAGTTCTCACACCAGTCACATGACTGACCTGGAGTTTATTGTTTTAACCTAAACTCTGGGTGCCCTTATTTTGACACGGGCAGCTAGTAGTTTTGGTTTTTGCAGATTTATATTCACAGGATCCTGGTTTACAGCTGGAACGATACCCGGAAAGCTTTGTATCCGTATATCTACTTCTAGTTGTGTATTGTATTATTTTCCGCTGCTATGTATTTAAATGTAATTTAAATCTCTGATATTTCTGTGTAATATTCATTGTTACTCTGTATATTCTTGTAATCTGATGCATTGTTGTAATATACAATGAAATGTTCTTTTGTATGCGTTCAGTTGTGTCGTGTTCTCAACGATAGGGCGTTTCGAACGGCCTGGATCGGTTTAGCGACTGGTTCGGACCGAGCGAAATTCCTTCTCGTCACAACTTTGGCCTCTTTCCTTTCACCTTTTCCTCCTTCATGGATTAAGCCATATCAATAAGTTTCTCATCCTTAGGCTTGTGTTCTTTATCCTCGTTCTTGCTATCCTTGTATAGCTTGTTGACAAGTTTCTCGAAAGCTACCTCCATCGCATGACAACTCTACAAAGCTTGAAATAAGATGAGACGCAGATGGAATTACTGCGGCTACAGATGGAAGTTGGGCACTTCTTTGCCCTCCTACATGTGTCGTACACCTACAAAACTATGGTGAAAAAGAAAGAGAGAAGAAACTCAAGGAGAGAATCAAAAGATAGTGCATATGGCTTTGGGGAATATGCCTTTCGTAAAAAAACTTTTCTTAGAAAAATGCTTCTTTGTAAACGTTTTGAAAATAATTTCGAAAGGTTTTTAAAAGCTTTTGCCCAGTCTGGTAACCTTCTGCTCTGATACCAAATGTAACACCCCACCTTCGCTTGGGTCACTCACAAAGGGAATGAACTAGCTTTGGTGGAACATTATCTAGGTAAACATACACAGAAATATTACAAGACAGAACATATAAAACAGTGGAAGAAGAACCAAATTTCATTGCTTTAAAAACTAGAAAGGTCTAAAGCCTTTTACATCAAAATGCCATTAAATCCATTACATCGAAATCTGCCTTGCAATAGTAAAGAAGCATAAAACCATAGTCATAAATCATTCCCCAAGTAAAATAGTAAAGCAAGCCATAGCTAAGAGAAATCCAAGCCGTACATGAAAGAGCCTTGGAGCTTGGTAAGATCCGAAATAAGCTGTATTCCCACCCAGTGAACCGGGGGGGGGGGGGGAAGAAAAAGAGGCAAAACGAACCGGGTCAGTCATAAAGACTGAGTAAGTCCTAGTGACTTTCAGCATAAAAATAGGTAAGATAACATGACATGAATAAACTGAAAGTAAACATAAGCATGATGACAAGATAAGCTACAGGCACGATAACTAAGAATAACATCATAGGATTTCTGTCATGTATAACATTGCAAGGTTCCCAGTCATGATGAACTAAGTATAGTTTCGCAAGATTTCTATCAAGCATTGCAAGATTTCTCTGCTTCACCATTAAAATGATATCTATTTGCTCTGCACCACCTAACTAGTGTCCCAACTAGTAATCTATATAAAATGATAAAATCATAACGTGATCCCAATCCCCGAAATTAAGGTTGCTTTCACGTGTACATCTATTATTTATTACCTAGATCTAATCTAGGGTTTTCTATCGAGCGCTTCCTAGATTCAACCAGGATTTATGCCACTTAGGTCCAACCTAGGGATTATGCTACCTATTAAAGGCTTCTCGGATTTAGGGTTTATGCCACCTAGGTCCAACCTAGGGATTATGATACATATGTGTGTCATACGGCCCCCAATGATTGTAGATACCTATGCTGGTCCCACCATGGGGTGTATCAAGACCCACGGTGGCGTCCCGACGCAATTCTAGAATACATAGCTTATACTACTGGTGCCCCAGTGCCCTGTTTGTCTGCTCCGGAGTGTGTGCACGCCCGCACCCCGTTAGAACCCACACTGTGCACCCATCGCCGTCGCTTTTGACCGCTTACAATCAGCCCAGTAATCGTGCCCCACCCTACCTAGTTTCAGGGTACCATGATACCTAATTGGGTTACTGCTGAAATGGGTCCCCGTTACTAGGATTTCCTACTGGTTAAGTTTGTGGGTCTATACATACATATATTACCCACCTTCTCGTGATGTACTTAACCCACCGATTTAAGCATGCTTATTAATGGTTAAGTTTGTGGGCCTATATTTACTAATATTACCCACCAACCCGATATGTACTTAACCCTCTCCGTCCACCACGTTAAGTTGGTTAAGTGTTTTCTCTTGTTTTACTTAACCCTACCACACATCATGTTATATCGGTTAAGTGTTGTTCCTTGTGTTACTTAACCCTACCGCAAGCCTTGTTATACAGGCTAAGTGTTCTCCCTTGTGTTAACTTAACCCCACCACATGTCATGTCATATTGGTTAAGTGTACATTGACTTAGCCCACCTACTTATCATGTTGTGACGGTTAAGTGTTACCCTTTGTTGTTACTTAACCTTACCATGCATCACGTTATATTGGTTGGGTATTATCGACCTATTCAAGTTAGCCCAACCCATCCGCTAGTCATGTTATAACGGTTAAGTGTCATTAGCCTAGCCACGTTACTTAACCCACCCATTCATATCGTATTGGTTGAGCCTACATTTATAAGTTTTACATGTTCTTAACTCATAACGGTTAGGTCCACATTTACATGTCAAATTTCCATGTCATCCCACCTAACCCTCTAACCATACCCATGTAAGAACCCGTTACTTCCCCGTGAAGGAAAGAGCGGATACTTTGAGAACAACACACAAATGAACACAGACGGAAGAACATTTCATTGTTATTACAACAATTCCATCAGAATACAAGAATATACAGAGTATGAATGAATACTATACATTCGATAAATATCAGAGATTACAATAAATTACATAGCAGCGGAAAAATATACAAAACACAACTGAAAGTGATACATGGATACAGAGCTTTCCGAGCATCGTTCCAGCTGTAAATCAGGATCCCGTGAATATAAATCTGCAAAACCAAAACTACTAGCTGCCCATGTCGAAAATAAGGGCACCCAGAGTTTAGGTTAAAACAATAAACTCCAGGTCAGTCATGTGACTGGTGTGAGAACTAAAACAGTTATTTAAAACTTTACTTTAAAAGAGAGTAATTCAAGGGACTACGCCGTAAAACACGGAACGGGTTTCCTCCCAAGAATACCAGTGCATAGAATAAACAGCGCAATGCTTTTCGAAAAATGAAGCTATTATAAGACCCAGGTCCCATCATACAATGCAACGCAAGCCGGAGGATAGGGTTTTACCTTATAACAGCCAAACATGCTTGGTACGTTTAAAACAAATCATTTGATACTATAATAAGTGTATAGTGTCAAAACAATTTCAATCATAAATATAAATCATAGACGGCATAAGTGCCCCATACCACTATGTCGCCATACTAGGCTCTACAAATAAAGCCGAAATACATGTATTGGAAATTGGATTTCCGACATGAGTCGAGGCAAGGGGCAAGCTCCTCTCCGCTTTCGAGACACTCTAGCAAATGCTCAGGACTACGCACTCTGGGCAGCCACTTGGATCGGTTGGGCCGGTCCTCTCTTACGTTTGAGGATTAGTTATTCCTGAACACACGTTTCACGGTCCTTACAGACCTATAATCGAGGCGCCTCATTCCAACAACCACAAAGGTGAAAAGTATATAAATGTCAGGGCTGGTAAGTCACTGACACCACCAAAGCTAGAAAGAAACGTCGTGTTCTCCCAACGGTCCGTATCCCGTTTTTGACTCATACCGAGGTGTGAGGCTCGCGAATTCACGCTATACACAAAGCTGCCACGTAGGCCGTGCTTTGATCATCAACCACAAGACTTTGCTTTTCAACAGAAGCCTGGATCCATGCAACTCAGTGTGCCACACAGGCAATTCATGCCATGCGATTGATATCTATCGATATATAACCTCTAAGCTCGTACGTCTCAGAGAAGGACGTTAAGCGAGAGAATAAATTCTCCGCCGCCAAACAGATATATATTTAACTGAAATCAATCAACACAGAATAAAATCCAATGTCAGACACACAATCCATTTACAAGTTCGTTCTGGGTCTGAACGAAACCGGAGGCTCTTTCCTCGCATATCCCTCGATCTCCAAGTACGTCTGGATGACCACCAACTCTTTCCATCCTCTTGGGTGTACAGCCCAATCAGGATCATCAGTAATTATCCAAACGATGTGAAGACTTCCGGTCTTCGACCACCGTCTTCATCTTCTACTTATCGTCGAATCGGTTATTCAGAATGGGTATAAACCCGGCCTTTCCGAACAACCCGCGTATATTAAAAACAAATGTTACACAAACACAACATACGCCTCATTCCAATTTAGCAGCCACTAACCGCAAATTAGCAAGAGAACAATTTCCGAAATATTAACCCCGAAGGCCGAAACCAACATCAGATCAATATCCAGGAAACCATTCTTCTTAACTAACCTACAGCTAGTTTCTAAATTTCATATTCTTAGGGAAAGGTTCCCATTAATTTTATACAAGATAAATTCTTTAAAATTTATCCTTTAATCTTCCTTTGGATGTCATTTCAAACCAAATTATGGTTTTCCAAACTAGTCGAGATTAGCGAACCACACCGAAGTAATTATTTATTTTATTTCCCAATCCCAACCTATTCATCCCATGAAGCAAAACTGGTAATACTCCATATCTAACACCACGGTGTTATTGGTAAAATTAATTACCATTTCACGTTCAAATCTAATCAAAGATTTAACTATCGCTTTGGAGCAAAACTGGTGATACTCCATATCTCGCTCATTTTCCAAATTTGATAGTTTAGATTATCAATTCACATTTCAATCTAATTGCAGATTCATTAAAAACTCCTTTTACTGGGTCAAAGAACTAATGTCATTTAAAACACAGTTCAGGACAAACCCAAATCACATTCTATTTATTATCGGGTTAAAGAACAAGTGTTATTTAAAACACCCTTCACGATAAACCCAACAAATCAGTTCTAATTCAATTCCAATTTATTTATTTAAAAATAAATGGGTTTTAATTTTAGTTCAAAACTAGTTCATTTCGATAAAAATCTATTTTTATCCTTTCAAATATGGAGTTTTTCATCCCAATTTTTCCCAAATCATTTCTTATGATTTTACACAAATTATTACTATTTTAATAATTTTATCAAGGCCCGTATAATCGATTTCCATCAACGGCCATCGAACTGCACTTACAGCGACCTTTTTCAAATTTGATTTGGACGTATCTCCAAATCCAACCGTTAGATTTCAAATTTCTAATATTCGTTAGAAATCTCTTTTCGATACGAACCCAACGGTTCCAGTTTTAGGAGAATCCGACGGTCGGTCGGATCTCCCGTAATGTCCGTTCGAAGTTAATGGTCGAAATTCGCGAACTACCGCGGCGCGGCGCGTTCTATTCTGGCCATTATATTATATATATAATATATATATATATATAATATATTTCGTCGATTCCTATTTGAAACGAATTTTATAAATAGTTTTAAATTCGTTTCTAAAACAATTTCAACTTCCATTTCATCTCAAATCAAAATTGAATTTCTCCTTATAAATTCGTTTTAAAATTCGTTTCTATTCAATTCAAATTTCAATTCAATTTGAATTCATTTCAATTCGTTTTCAATTCAATTCGAATTCGTTTTATATTCGATTCAATTTAAATTGGTTTTATATTCGATTCAATTCAAATTGGTTTTCTATTCGATTCAATTCAAATTGGTTTTATATTCGATTCAAATCAAATTCGTTTTATATTCAATTCAAATTAAATTCGTTTTATATTCAATTCAAATTTTAAAAACGAATATAATCGATATAAATACCGTTTGCGTCAAAATAGCGCATCTCTAATCAACACGGATTTATATATTTCAATAATTCCGTTATTCTATTCAACAAATGAATATTTATCCTATTCAATACGTGAATCTATATTTTTGTCAACACACGACTAATCTCAACGAATGAGTACTGTCCACGTGTGACTCTTTTTGTTATTTAATATATTTTATATAAAAATTATGGTATCTATCGTTTGATTTGAATCAGACTCCAACTGTAAATTAGTAAGAGAACGATTCCCTAAATATTAACCCCGAAGGCCGAGACCAACATCAGATCAATATCCCGGAGACCACTCATCTTATCTATTTTCCAGTTAGTTTCTAATTTTCTATATGATAAAGATGTAAATTTTATTGTTAAAATATTTCGTTCAACACATGACTAATCTCAACGAATGAGTACGGTCAACACATGAACCTTTATTTTATAATGATAAAGATGTAAATTTTATTGTTAAAATATTTCGTTCAACACATGACTAATCTCAACGGATGAGTACGGTCAACACATGAACCTTTATTTTATAATATTCTTTATTTTCTAAATTGGAATGAGGCCCAATCAATTACCATATAAAGTTAATTATATGGATTCCATACAACACATGTATATAATAGCAACGATAAACAATCAACCATCATCCAAAGTGCACTACATTGCATAAGCATCAAATATAGATATCTAACGCTTATAACAGCCTGTCAATCAATCAATCGACATACAACTAATTATTGGGATTAGTGTATGTCGTATTTCGTCCCAATACCCGTGTGGGGTTTCAAACAATCAAACACAGATTTTATTTGTGCAGTTGGGCGATGTGTAAAATTTATCGACCCAATCAATATCAGTCAAATCAGTGTATATAAACAAATCGGCCGATTTGTTTATAAATATTTATTGATTCATATTCACGTTAAAAATTATATTTTTAACGATAAAATATTTTTAACTATATAAATATTTTATTTCACATCATACAATCAATTTTCACATCAACAACACAAACAAATTTCACAACACATCAATCAAACAAACAAGCCATCCATGGTCTGTGGATGACGGGTGTCAGGTGCTACTAAGCACCGTCTGCATCCTAGTATATATATATAACTAAAAAAAGAAATTTTAAAAGGTGAGAAGTTCTCACCGATAGCTATCCCAACCCCACGACACTTCATTTATAGAAATCTTCGTCGTTCTCGCCTTTTTGTCACCTTCGTTGCCCGTATTCTCTACATATGTAAAAATCGAATTTTTACTTTACTATTCAATACATAAAAATTCTATTTTTACTTCGCTATTCAATATATAAAAATTCTATTTTTACTTCGCTATTATATAGATAAAAATTCTATTTTTACCACACTATTCTCTATATAAAGATTTCGCCTTTTCAAATATAAAGATTTCGCCTTTTCAAATATAAAGATTTCGCCTTTTCAAATATAAAGATTTCTCCTTTTTTTAAATATAAAGATTTCGCCTTTTTAAATATAAAGATTTTTTTTTTTAATATAAAGATTTCGTTTTTTTAAATATAAAGATTTCGTTTTTTTAAATATAAAGATTTCGCCTTTTTAAATATAAAGATTTTGTTTTTTTAAATATAAAGATTTCGCCTTTTTAAATATAAAGATTTCGCCTTTTTAAATATAAAAATTTCGTTTTTTTAAATATAAAGATTTCGCCTTTTTAAATATAAAAATTTCGCCTTTTTAAATATAAAGATTTCCTTTTTTTAATACTCTACACAAGTAAAAATCATATTTTTATTCACTTTCAAAGATGATACTTTTATTCAATCACTCTATATATACTTTAAAACAATACTAATCTTTTCTTGCCGATATCTAGAGAAAAATCCTATTTTTCTCGTCATTCATATAAATAAAGATCAAAATTTTAATTATTTAAATAACTAGAAATGCCAATGAATGCTCACCGGCGTATGGACGGTCGAAGGAAAGCGGCTCAGGCGCGTTGACAGCCCTCAGAGGGGGCGACGGTGGCTGTCTTGGTGGTTTGAAGGAGAGAGTGGGGTCAGGGAGGGTGCTACGTTCATCAGTGGGGGTGCGGTGGAGCTCCAGCGTCGTGGGTGGCTTGCTGGCGAAGGGCTCGGAGTGTTGCGGTCTTCTACTGAGGCGTGGTTGTGAGGAGGCGAGCTGCTGTCGTCCGGGATAGGGGAGGAGGGGGTATGTCGTCGTAGCTGAGGCCAGAGGGGGGGGGGGTGTGGTGGGCCAAACCACGGCGGAGGGTGGCGCCAGGCGGCGCTCGCGAGGGGGCGGCGTCCATCGATGGGGTGGAGGCGTCATCGACCTGTGGCCATTTTTTTTTCCGATTTGGGCTCAGATCTGAAAATGAGGGGTGAGAGAGAGAGAGTATATAGGTTTTATAATTATTTTATTATTTTAATTTCAAAAAAGTTGACTTTTACATACGACCTCTAAACGAGGCCCACCGCCTGTCGTCCATAGCTAATTACCCCCATTCCGAACACAATGGGATATGTATCGTAAGATGATCCGCTCGTTTCGATCAGTTTTCGTCAAAATCCACATATCTCTATATATATTGAATTTGAACGCGCATTTCAATTTACTGGGGTCACATACTAACTCGAAAAATTCCAGAAAAATATTTTCTAGCTTCGTATTGACGATACGGTCCTAACAAAACTAATTTCATCAAATTCTGAGACCGTTTGAAAAATGGCCATTTTCCAGTCGATTAAAATCAACTGAAACTGGTCAAACACGTTTTCCTTTGCCACGCTCACATATTGATTCGAAAAATTATGAAATTTGGAATCTAGCAATAATTTGAAATCCCGGACCCAACAAAAGTGATTTCGTCGAAATCCGAGGTCGTTTGCAAAATTCCCATTTTTAAGGGCCTGAATTCCATAGCGACTATTCAGAATTTTCAACTGGACATATCTTTTGATTCCCGCTGTGAAATTTCAATTTTTCGGATTCGTTGGAAAGATATTATCAATTAGATTCTATTATTTTTGGTTTCACTAAAATCCGGATTGTTTTGCACCCGGTACATTCAATTGAAGTTTGAAATCGAATTATCGAACTACCGCGCCATTTTCAATTCTATTAATAATTATATATAATTATTTATATTCTAACGACGATGTATATAAAATATACGTTCGAATTCCATTCAAAATAAATTTTCCGTCGATATTATTTAAAATAATTCATTTTAAATATTCAAAATTCGCTAAAATTGCCAAAATAAAAATTTTAAACTGGCCCAGATTTTCGGGTTGTTACAATCTCCCCCACTTAAAACTTTTCATCCCCGAAAAGGAACAAAGTCGAAGTGGTTTGATTAGTCAACTCTACGTTCGATCTGGCCTCCATTCTCCAACTTTTCAGTTTCTGAGAATTTTCAAAAATTTCAAAATTTTGGCTAACACCCGGAATTTTCGAAAAATTTCGCCATAACCTCCCCTGCACCGGGAGCCACGGGAAAATCCCGAAATTGCCATACAGGCCTTCTGATCTCAAAAAGAAAAAGAAAAAGCCAAGCGGCTAGCCAATAGGCTCATAAAATCATCATCACCCAAACAAAACAGTAAATTATATAGTAAACATGTACCTATTTGTCGGGCAAACAAATTTTATTCTCTGCTCTAGCCTCCTTCCTATGATCTGTTCAATGTGAGTACATGTATTTGCAAGCAAATGCAACCAATTTTCAATACAATTCAATATTTGATTCAATTAGTCATAATGGTTCAAAAATTATCAAACAAATAAACATACAACACAAACATCAATCAATTAGTGAATTAACGTTTCAAATTCATAATTTTGATACATATATACATATACAGAAAATCATGTTTTTGATGCCAAATCACAACAAATAAATCTATCTATATAAGTTTTGGTTCTCACACCAGTCTAATGGAAATATATAGAAATCACACCTTCGTCACTCGAAAATAAATGCTGATGATGTTTCGAACCACCATCAGAACATCTCCGGGCTACTAGAGTGCGGTTCTATATCTATCCAATATATTAAAACTTCGAATATACGTTCATGACGCGTATAGCGAAATCTTTATATACTGGATTGTCCAAATTCAAAATAAATAAATATTCAAATATGTATAAAGCGATTTAAATTTTCAAAACAAAATTGTTTTCAGTTGAAAAATATACTCTTTACACTCGTTCTAGGATACTACTGATCCCATCTCTAACGAGTCATTCTAATTGGATATTACTAATCCAATATCTGATGAATTCTTTCGTATGGTTCTAATGTGCCTTGTTCTCGAGCTCTGTAAACCAAAGCTCTGATACCACCGTAAGAACCCGTTACTTCCCCGTGAAGGAAAGAGCGGATACTTTGAGAACAACACACAAATGAAAACAGACAGAAGAACATTTCATTGTTATTACAACAATTCCATCAGAATACAAGAATATACAGAGTATGAATGAATACTATACATTCGATAAATATCAGAGACTACAATAAATTACATAGCAGCGGAAAAATATACAAAACACAACTGAAAATGATACACGGATACAGAGCTTTCCGAGCATCGTTCCAGCTGTAAATCAGGATCCTGTGAATATAAATCTGCAAATCCAAAACTACTAGCTTCCCGTGTTGAAAATAAGGGCACCCATAGTTTAGGTTAAAACAATAAACTCCAGGTCAGTCATGTGACTGGTGTGAGAACTAAAACAGTTATTTAAAACTTTACTTTAAAAGAGAGTAATTCAAGGGACCACGCCGTATAACACGGAACGGGTTTCCTCCCAAGAATACCAGTGCATAGAATAAACAGCGCAATACTTTTCGAAAAATGAAGCTATTATAAGACCCAGGTCCCATCACACAATGCAACGCAAGCCGGAGGATAGGGTTTTACCTTATAACAGCCAAACATGCTTGGTACGTTTAAAACAAATCATTTGATACTATAATAAGTGTATAGTGTCAAAACAATTTCAATCATAAATATAAATCATAGACGGCATAAGTGCCCCATACCACTATGTCGCCATACTAGGCTCTACAAATAAAGCCGAAATACACGTATTGGAAATTGGATTTCCGTCATGAGTCGAGGCAAGGGGAAAGCTCCTCTCCGCTTTCGATACACTCTAGCAAATGCTCAGGACTACGCACTCTGGGCAACCACTTGGATCGGTTGGGCAGGTCCTCTCTTACGTTTAAGGATTAGTTATTCCTGAACACACGTTTCCCGGTCCTTACTGACCTATAATCGAGGCGCCTCATTCCAACAACCACAAAGGTGAAAAGTATATAAATGTCAGGGCTGGTAAGTCACTGACACCACCAAAGCTAGAAAGAAACATCGTGTTCTCCCAACGGTCCGTATCCCGTTTTTGACTCATACCGAGGTGTGAGGCTCGCGAATTCACGCTATACACAAAGTTGCCACGTAGGTCGTGCTTTGATCATCAACCACAAGACTTTGCTTTTCAACAGAAGCCTTGATCCATGCAACTCAGTGTGCCACACAGGCAATTCATGCCATGCGATTGATATCTATCGATATATAACCTCTAAGCTCGTACGTCTCAGAGAAGGGCGTTAAGCAAGAGAATAAATTCTCCGCCGCCAAACAGATATATATTTAACAGAAATCAATCAACACAGAATAAAATCCAATGTCAGACACATAATCCATTTACAAGTTCGTTCTAGGTCTGAACGAAACCGGAGGCTCTTTCCTCGCATATCCCTCGATCTCCAAGTACGTCTGGACGACCACCAACTCTTTCCATCCTCTTGGGTGTACAGCCCAATTAGGATCATCAGTAATTATCCAAACGATGTGAAGACTTCCGGTCTTCGACCACCGTCTTCATCTTCGACTTATCGTCGAATCGGTTATTCAGAATGGGTATAAACCCGGCCTTTCCGAACAACCCGCGTATATTAAAAACAAATGTTACACAAACACAACATACGCCTCATTCCAATTTAGCAGCCACTAACCGCAAATTAGCAAGAGAACAATTTCCCAAATATTAACCCCGAAGGCCGAAACCAACATCAGATCAATATCCAGGAAACCATTCTTCTTAACTAACCTACAGCTAGTTTCTAAATTTCATATTCTTAGGGAAAGGTTCCCATTAATTTTATCCAAGATAAATTCTTTAAAATTTATCCTTTAATCTTCCTTTGGATGTCATTTCAAACCAAATTATGGTTTTCCAAACTAGTCGAGATTAGCGAACCACATCGAAGTAATTATTTATTTTATTTCCCAATCCCAACCTATTCATCCCATGAAGCAAAACTGATAATACTCCATATCTAACACCACGGTGTTATCGGTAAAATTAATTACCATTTCACGTTCAAATCTAATCAAAGATTTAACTATCTCTTTGGAGCAAAACTGGTGATACTCCATATCTCGCTCATTTCCCAAATTTGATAGTTTAGATTATCAATTCACATTTCAATCTAATTGCAGATTCATTAAAAACTCCTTTTACTGGGTCAAAGAACTAATGTCATTTAAAACACAGTTCACGACAAACCCAAATCACATTCTATTTATTATCGGGTTAAAGAACAAGTGTTATTTAAAACACCCTTCACGATAAACCCAACAAATCAGTTCTAATTCAATTCCAATTTATTTATTTAAAAATAAATGGGTTTTAGTTTTAGTTCAAAACTAGTTCATTTCGATAAAAATATATTTTTATCCTTTCAAATATGGAGTTTTTCATCCCAAGTTTTCCCAAATCATTTCTTATTATTTTACACAAATTATTACTATTTTTAATAATTTTATCAAGGCCCGTACAGTCGATTTCCATCAACGGCCATCGAACTTCACTTACAGCGACCTTTTTCAAATTTGATTTGGACGTATCTCCAAATCCAACCGTTAGATTTCAAATTTCTGATTTCAAATTTCTAATATTCGTTAGAAATCTCTTTTCGATACGAACCCAACGGTTCCGGTTTTAGTAGAATCCGACGGTCGGATCTCCCGTAATGTCCGTTCAAAGTTAATGGTCGAAATTCGCGAACTGCCGCGGCGCGGCGCGTTCTATTCAGGCCATTATATTATATATATATATAATATATATAATATATATTTCGTCGATTCCTATTTGAAACGAATTTTATAAATAGTTTTAAATTCGTTTCAAAAACAATTTCAACTTCCATTTCATATCAAATCAAAATTGAATTTCTCCTTATAAATTCATTAAAATTCGTTTCTATTCAATTCAAATTTCAATTCAATTTGAATTCATTTCAATTCGTTTTCAATTCAATTCGAATTCGTTTTATATTCGATTCAATTCAAATTGGTTTCTATTTGATTCAATTCAAATTGGTTTTCTATTCGATTCAATTCAAATTGGTTTTATATTCGATTCAAATCAAATTCGTTTTATATTCAATTCAAATTAAATTCGTTTTATATTCAATTCAAATTTTAAAAACGAATATAATCGATATAAATACCGTTCGCGTCAAAATAGCGCATCTCTAATCAACACGGCTTTATATATTTCAATAATTCCGTTATTCTATTCAACAAATGAATATTTATCCTATTCAATACGTGAATCTATATTTTTGTCAACACACGACTAATCTCAACGAATGAGTACTGTCCACGTGTGACTCTTTTTGTTATTTAATATATTTTATATAAAAATTATGGTATCTATCGTTTGATTTGAATTAGACTCCAACTGTAAATTAGTAAGAGAACGATTCCCTAAATATTAACCCCGAAGGCCGAGACCAACATCAGATCAATATCCAGGAGACCACTCATCTTATCTATTTTCCAGTTAGTTTCTAATTTTCTATACGATAAAGATGTAAATTTTATTGTTAAAATATTTCGTTCAACACATGACTAATCTCAACGAATGAGTACGGTCAACACATGAACCTTTATTTTATAATGATAAAGACGTAAATTTTATTGTTAAAATATTTCGTTCAACACATGACTAATCTCAACGGATGAGTACGGTCAACACATGAACCTTTATTTTATAATATTCTTTATTTTCTAAATTGGAATGAGGCCCAATCAATTACCATATAAAGTTAATTATATGGATTCCATACAACACATGTATATAATAGCAACGATAAACATTCAACCATCATCCAAAGTGCACTACACTGCATAAGCATCAAATATAGATATCTAACGCTTATAACAGCCTGTCAATCAATCGATCGACATACAACTAATTATTGGGATTAGTGTATGTCGTATTTCATCCCAATACCCGTGTGGGGTTTCAAACAATCAAACACAGATTTTATTTGTGCAGTTGGGCGATGTGTAAAATTTATCGACCCAATCAATATCAGTCAAATCAGTGTATATAAACAAATCGGCCGATTTGTTTATAAATATTTATTGATTCATATTCACGTTAAAAATTATATTTTTAACTATAAAATATTTTTAACTATATAAATATTTTATTTCACATCATACAATCAATTTTCACATCAACAACACAAACAAATTTCACAACACATCAATCAAACAAACAAGCCATCCATGGTCTGTGGATGACGGGTGTCAGTTGCTACTAAGCACCGTCTGCATCCTAGTGTATATATATAACTAGAAAAAGAAATTTTAAAAGGTGAGAAGTTCTCACCGATAGCTATCCCAACTCCACGACACTTCATTTATAGAAATCTTCGTCGTTCTCGCCTTTTTGTCACCTTCGTTGCCCGTATTCTCTACATATGTAAAAATCGAATTTTTACTTTACTATTCAATACATAAAAATTCTATTTTTACTTCGCTATTCAATATATAAAAATTCTATTTTTACTTCGCTATTATATAGATAAAAATTCTATTTTTACCACACTATTCTCTATATAAAGATTTCGCCTTTTCAAATATAAAGATTTCGCCTTTTCAAATATAAAAATTTCGCCTTTTTAAATATAAAGATTTCGCCTTTTTAAATATAAAGATTTCGTTTTTTAAAATATAAAGATTTCGTTTTTTTAAATATAAAGATTTCGTTTTTTTTAAATATAAATATTTCGCCATTTTAAATACAAAGATTTCGTTTTTTTAAATATAAAGATTTCGCCTTTTTAAATATAATGATTTCGCCTTTTTAAATATAAAAATTTCGTTTTTTTAAATATAAAGATTTCTCCTTTTTAAATATAAAGATTTCGCCTTTTTAAATATAAAGATTTCGTTTTTTAATACTCTACACAAGTAAAAATCATATTTTTATTCACTTTCAAAGATGATACTTTTATTCAATCACTCTATATATACTTTAAAACAATACTAATCTTTTCTTGCCGATATCTAGAGAAAAATCCTATTTTTCTCGTCATTCATATAAATAAAGATCGAAATTTTAATTATTTAAATAACTAGAAATGCCAATGAATGCTCACCGGCGTATGGACGGTCGAAGGAAAGCGGCTCAGGCGCGTTGACAGCCCTCAGAGGGGGCGACGGTGGCTGTCTTGGTGGTTTGAAGGAGAGAGTGGGGTCAGGGAGGGTGCTGCGTTCATCTGTGGGGGTGCGGTGGAGCTCCAGCGTCGTGGGTGGCTTGCTGGCGAAGGGCTCGGAGTGTTGCGGTCTTCTACTGAGGCGTGGTGGTGAGGAGGCGAGCTGCTGTCGTCCGGGGTAGGGGAGGAGGGGGTATGTCGTCGCGGCTGAGGCCAGAGGGGGGGTGCGGTGGGCCAAACCACGGCGGAGGGTGGCGCCAGGCGGCGCTCGCGAGGGGGCGGCGTCCATCGATGGGGTGGAGGCGTCATCGGCCTGTGGCCATTTTTTTCTTTTCGATTTGGGCTCAGATCTGAAAACGAGGGGTGAGAGAGAGAGTATATAGGTTTTATAATTAGTTTATTATTTTAATTTCAAAAAAGTTGACTTTTACATACGACCTCTAAACGAGGCCCACCGCCTGTCGTCCATAGCTAATTACCCCCATTCCGTACACAATGGGATATGTATCGTAAGCTGATTCGCTCGTTTCGATCAGTTTTCATCAAAATCCACATATCTCTATATATATTGAATTTGAATGCACATTTCAATTTACTGGGGTCACATACTAACTCGAAAAATTCCAAAAAAAATATTTTCTAGCTTCGTATTGACGATATGGTCCTAACAAAACTATTTTCATCGAATTCTGAGACCGTTTGAAAAATGGCCATTTTTCAGTTGATTAAAATCAACTGAAACTGGTCAAACGCGTCTTCCTTTGCCACGCTCACATATTGATTCAAAAATTTATGAAATTTGGAATCTAGCAATAATTTGACATCCCGGACCCAACAAAAGTGGTTTCATCGAAATCCGAGGTTGTTTGCAAAATTCCCATTTTAAGGGCCTGAATTCCATAGCGACTATTCAGAATTTTCAACTGGACATATCTTTTGATTCCCGCTATGAAATTTCGATTTTTCGGATTCGTTGGAAAGATATTATCAATTAGATTCTATTATTTTTGGTTTCACTAAAATCCGGAATGTTTTGCACCCGGTACATTCAATTGAAGTTTGTAATCGAATTATCGAACTATCGCGCCATTTTCAATTCTATTAATAATTATATATAATTATTTATATTCTAACAACGACGTATATAATATATACGTTCGAATTCCATTCAAAATAAATTTTCCGTCGACATTATTTAAAATAATTCATTTTAAATATTCAAAATTCGCTAAAATCGCCAAAATAAAATTTTTAAAATGGCCCAGATTTTCGGGTTATTACAACCCACGTCTTATTATGGTTAGTATTCCTTAATTCAATCATTATGACGAACGAATCATGACCTCTCACATTAGACCGTGCATTTTGTGGTCACTGGATTTGACGGGCGGTTCCAGGAAGATTTACACCACAAACTGGGTCTAACCTCGTGTCATAAACCGTTACGCCTACAATTTGGCCTTCGACCTCTCACATTAGACTGACACTTTGTGGCTACTAGGATTTGCCGGGCGGTTCCGGGCAGATTTACACCACAAACTAAGTCTAATCTCGTGTCAAAGGTTCATTAATGGTCGTATTCCACCCAAAACCCCAATATCAGTTCATGTGTTTAACATATAGGAATGTTCATGTTCCAACCACGTTCATATTTCCAGTTATATGCCAATTATCAAGTTCATAATTCACGTTTTTGCCTCTAAAACATATTCCCAAATTATTATCATAATTCACTATAAGGTTATGCCAAGTTATAGCCTTTTATTTACAATACATGCCAATTACCCAAAAACCCAACTTAGGCGCGTTCATATTAAACCTCTACCAAGTCATAAATTATCATATATGTTTCAACTCCAAATTTTACATAATTAACATATGCCCAAGTTCTAGATTACATGTAAATTTTACGTATGCCCAATTCATACCAATTTACATATGTTCAATTCATGCCGTTTTACATGTATGCCAATTTTCATGCCAATTTACACATATACCAAGTTTCATGATTTACATGTTTACAAAGCTATGCTTAATTTACATAGATCAAGTTTTATACCCAAAATTACATGTATACCACGTTTACACCAACTTACCCATAACAAGTTCTAGCCAAATTACATATATCTAGATCCATATCAAATTACATATGCCAATCCCCATTCTTGCAATTATCATTTTAATGACAATACCCAAATATCCAATTTCATGTTAATGGTAGTAATACCCAAATATCCAATTTTTTATGTTATGCCATCAATTCCACCAAACACATTTATTCCACTAGGCAATATTCCAATATTTCCCCCGTATACCATCGCACGCATATTGTAGTTTGGGCCTAGGTCCAAAATTGACCTAGGTTCATCAAAAGAAAATAAATAGGGGAAGGTAGAAGTTGCAATAAAAACAAGATCGGAGAGAAAACAGCATAAAAGCATCATCTCAGGCATAAAGAATAGATCTTGATAATAATATCAACATGAACCAGGAAAAATTGATTTACAACAGGCTGAATATACCATAAACTTGTCATGCGAATAAAGATAGAAAAGTTCTCAAAATCGAGATCCAAGAAGAAACAAGAATAGACTTGAATCAAAGTCCAATTTCACTTCATCACATGTCCATATTAAATTTAATTATTTTAATCTGAAAATAACTAGAACTTACAGATCATGGGCAAGGAATTAAGAACTGAATTTGTTGTAAAAATGTTGCGGCATTGTTGATTTATTGTCTTGAATCATTGTTGAAGCTTTGTTCTTTGAATTAATTTGAGTTTGAATGTTTGCACTTTAATTTGGGGGCGGCGGCCATGGTTCAAGAGGGAGTTCAGCAGCATAATAGTGTAAGAATGATTTGATATGAATTAGGTTAGGTCTAAGGGTGTTTTTATAGGTGTAGCAACTAGTTTAGGCCCTTAGATTAACCCTAGAATCATTCCGGACCATCAAAACACGTCTAAGGCTTCAAAAATGAGTTCTGGGTCAAAACAGGCCGACTAGGTCGACCTGTGGGGGGGAGGTCGACTACATGGTCAACCTGGGGGGTAGGTCGACCCTAGGGTCGACCACATGGTCGACTTGGTCCCCAGGTCGACCCCCAGGTCGACCTGCCTGGTCCTATGCTGCCTAAAATCTGCTGAATCTTCTACAGGCCATAACTTCTTCATTCGGACTCCGATTTTCGAAAACTCGGACTCTATTTCATGTAAAATTTCGAGACGAACGCAATGGTGTAAACCGTTTCCCTTGATTCTTAATTTAAAAACTAATTATACCCTGATTTATAGTTTCAACAGGTTATTAAAATTCGGGTTGTTACAGGTACGAAGTACGAATCTCTTCTTCGGTCTCCCAAGTCGCGTCCTTTGGGTTATCTCCCCGTTGAACCTTTATCAACTTGATTTCTTTGTTGTGAAACCTCTTAACTTCTGATCCAAGAATACGGGTAAGGACTCGCCTGACTGTCTCCTCCCGTTCCACTTCTACCTCCTCTAATATACTTGGCTCAACAACCTCCGCGGTGTCATGCAAGCACTTCTGTAGATGAGAAATATGGAAAACATCATGAACGCCAGATAGGTTTTCTAGGAGCTTCACTCTACAGGCCATTTGGCCCATCCTTTTGGTTATGAGAAATGGTCCCACAAATCTAGGTGCCAACTTCCCTACAGATCCGAAGCGAAACACATTCCTCAGAGGTGATACTTTAATAAAAACTAAGTCTCCCACTTCAAATTCGATGTCAGTCCTCCTCTTGTCTACATAGGATTTCTGCCTATCTTGAGCTGTCTTCATCCGCCGTCGAATAAGGTCAATCTTCTCGGACGTTTCTCTAACCAAATCTGGTCCCCATAATAGTCTTTCTGTTGATTCCCACCAACAAATTGGTGATCTATAGGGTCGCCCGTACAATGCTTCGAAGGGTGCCATGCCGATGCTGGCTTGATTACTGTTGCTATAGGCAAACTCTACTAAAGGAAGGTGCTCTTCCCAAGTCCTTCCGAAGTCTAGGATACACAGCCTTAAAAGATACTCCAGAATTCTGTTCACCCTCTCCGCCTGTCCATCAGTCTAAGGATGATATGCGGTGCTCAAACACAACTATGTACCTAATGCTTCTTGCAAGCTCTTCCAAAATTCACTGGTAAAGATTGGGTCACGATTGCTTATGATGCTGGAAGGTACTCCATGAAGATGGACTATCTCACGAACATATATTGCTGCCAACCATGATGTCGTCCTCTTACTCTTCACTGGAATAAAATGAGCGCTCTTAGTAAGTCTGTCCAGTACTATCCAAATACTGGTGTTTCCCTTCTTTGATCTAGGCAAACCATCTATGAAGTCCATGGAGACGCTTTCCCATTTCCACTGTGAAACCTCCAAAGGATGAAGTAAACCACCGGGCTTCTTTTACTGAGCTTTAACTTGCTGGCAAACTAAACATTGAGAAACAAATTCGACCACATCTTTCTTCATTCCGGCCCAAAAGAAAACCCTCTTCAAGTCTTTGTACATCCTATCGCCGCCTGGATGAATGGTCATCTTATAATGGTGGGCTTCTTCTAGGACTGCCTTTATCAACCTTCCCGTTTGAGGGACATAAAGCCTTCCATCTCGTCGCAACCACCCCTTTTCATCTATGGTATATCTACTGAGGTGAGTAGAAGTCTCCCCTTTTCTGAGCTTATCCATGATGTCTAAAATCTATGGGTCACCTTGCTGCGAAGCTCCTATCTGATCCATAAGAGTTGGTCGTATTTCTAACGACTCAAACAAATCAGGCAAAATCTCGATGGAGGGTCTAAAGTCAAAGGTTGATATGAACACCAAGCTCTTCCTCTCCACAAACAGAGGACTTAAGGCCATCCTCTTCCTACTTAGTGTGTCAGCCACCACATTACCCTTGCCAAGGGTATAAGCAATTTCAAAATCATAAGAAGCTAAGAACTCCATCCACCTTTTCTGCCTTAAATTAAGATCCTTCTATGAGAACAAATATTTGAGAGATTTATAATCAGTGTATAACTCAAACTTCTCTCCAAGTAAATAATAACGCCACTTCTTTAGCGCGAATACTATGGCAGCTAGTTCTAGATCATGGGTGGGATAGTTCTTCTCATGAACTCTTAACTGTCTACCCCCATAACACACTACATTTCCTTCTTGCATCAGAACCGCACCAAGCCTTGTACCACATGCATCAGTGTAAACTGTAAATACTTTGTTCCCATCAGGCAAAGTAAAGATGGGGATGTTGTAAGAGCCCTCTTTAAATGTTGGAAAGCAACATCACAATCTATATCCCATGAAAATGCCAAGTTCTTCTTTGTCATCCTGGTGATAGGGGCTGATATCTTTGTGAAGTCCTTAATGAACTTCCTATAATAACCTGCTAATCCAAGAAAGCTCCTTACCTCTGTTGCATTTTTAAGAATCTGCCAATCTTGCACCGCAACTACTTTCGCGGGATCCACAACTATCTATTCTTTGGAGACTACATGCCCTAAGAATCTCACCTCCTTTCTCCAAAAATGGCATTTGGAGAACTTTGCCTTAAGCTGATAGTCACAGAGAGTTTTCAAAACTTCTCTGAAACGCTGGGCATGCTCTTCTTCGCTTTTGGAGAAGATCAAAATATCATCAACAAAAACTACGACAAATTTATTTAGGAACTCCTGAAACACCCTACTCATCAGATCGACAAAATAAGAGAGTGCATTCGTCAGCCCAAAAGGCATAACTAGCCATTCAAAGAAACCATCCGGAGTCCTAAAAGCAGTCTTGTCTATACTGTCCTCAGCCACCCTCAACTGATGAAACCCCATGGCCAAGTCTAACTGAGAGAATACCGAGGCACCGACAAGAAGGTCAAACAAGTCGTCTATCCTCGGAAGTGGGTGCCTATTCTTCTTTGTGAGTTTGTTAATTCTCTATAGTCGACACACAAACGAAGCGAACCATCCACCTTAGTTGCGGATACAACTGGAGCACCCCATTCAGATATGCTTCGTCTGATAAATCCTTTATCAAGTAGCTCCCCTAGTTACATACTCAACTCCTTCCTTTCCCTCGGAGCCATATGGCGCACTGGTAATGCAACTGGCGTTGCATTGTCCACCAGATATATACGAAAGTCGATCTCGTGCCTCGGAGGTAAGCCCCGAAACCTCCCTAGAAACATCAGAATAACCTCGGACTACTGGAACAGATTGCAAATCATCTATGGATGCTTCAAGAGACTTTAGGAAGCTAAGAATAATAGACCCTTGGGGGTCACAAGAAATCTTAAGGGTCCTCCCATGGCAAGTCAGAAGTCTAATGACCTTCCTTTCATAGTTTAGAATGGCACCATACGTGGTCAGCCAATCCATCCCTAGAATCAATCTATAGCCCATGAACCCGAGCACATATGCGTCACATTCAAATTCGACGCCTGACACAGATATTCCCAAACCCCGACAAATCATAGATAAATGAGCCAAACCACTAATGGGTTTTGAGACAATTACGAGATCCACTACCATACTAGTAATTAAGTGCAAAGATTCAACCATAGAACTAGATATAAATGAATGTGAAGCGCCAGAATCAAAAAGTGTTCTAATAGGATGATTTAAAAGAGAAATTAAACCTTCCACAGAAATTTTACTACCACTTTAAGGAGAACTGACCACGAGAACATGCGTCTGCCCTCCAGAAGTTTTTGCCTTCTGACCTTGTCCCTGTTTCTTTGGGCACTCCCTAGCAAAGTGTCCGACCTCTCCACAGTTGAAGCAAGAATTCTTCCTTCTTTTACAGTCTTTTGCTAAATGACCCTCACGCCTACAACTATGACACTTCCTCTTCTCCTTACCCTTTTCATTCTTTCCTCCTTTCTTCTGTTGTTGTTGGTGTTGTTGTCCTTTCTTGGGCCATGTCTTCTTGTTTTGCGTTGTTTCCGCAGCTTTAACCTCCTTCTTTCCCCCTTTCTCTTCCTCATACATCAAGGCCATATCAACAAGTCTTTAAAAGGTGGCTTCCATTGGGATATGGGACATGGCTAACCCATGAAGGGATTCATTTAGCCCTTTAATAAACTGCAAAGTCTTCTTATGTGGCGTGTCTACCAGTTCCGATCCAAATCTTGCCAGCTGTTTAAATTTGTTCACATACTCTTTAACCGTCAAGTTCCTTTGTTTGAGTGCTAAGAACCTTTCCATCTGCATGCTCTTCTCAACTTGGGAAAGAAATTTCATCTCAAACCTCTATCTAAAGTCATCCCAAGTTTCCACCGGACGGTCTGCTTGGGTTACCTCCCACCAAAATGAAGATTCATCCTTTAATAACCAAGCAACTAACTAAATCTTTCTTCGATCCTCTACGTTAAAGATTATAAACAAGTCCTCAGTCTCCTTGAGCCAGTTCCTTGCCTCCATAAACGTCTCGGTTCCATAGAATGGCTTCCCTCCCATAGCACAGAAATATTTGCAGATCTTTGAGAAGTTGTTTGCATGCAAAGGAGGAGGAGGAGGAGCAACGAGTGTAGGTGGGGGAGGAACGTTTCCTTGGCCTTCGGCAGGCGCCGTGGCCTCCAGATACCTACGGAACCATCCTGGTATCGTAACGCCATCTGGAATATTGGGTTCCCCAGACATGCTGAAAAAGAAAAGGAAAGAGATTCAGACAAGGGATCGAAAGATATTACTTATGGATTTTTGGGGATTGTTTTTCAAAACAGACTTCTCTTTTTGAAAATGCTTTCTTTTAAAACCTTTTGAAAATGCTCTCTTTTAAAACCTTTTTGAAAATAGCTTTCAAAAACTTTTATCTAATTTGGTAACCTTCAGCTCTGATACCAAGTGTGACACCCCATGTCCATTAACGTCACTCACTAAGGGAATGCATTAAGTTCCGTGAAGCGTTATATGTAAAAAGACCAAGAATATTACAAGACAGGTATAAATAAGATAGCAACGGAAATTCAATTTTTTTTTCAACCATAAACTATACATCATGGTCCAAAATACCATAAGTCACAAAAACGTAACCATTACAATAATATAACTTGTGTCTTGTAACATCAGAGTATATAAATATAAAAAAACATAATTCCCCAAGAAAAAGAGCTAAACCATAGTAGAGATAAGAACTTGAGCTATACTTCAAAAGCAGCTCCAACAAGATGATAACCAAGTCTTGTCTGATCCTGAATATTAGCTCCCTACGAACCTGGAGGGGGGAACAGAAGAATGAAGAGGAAATAAAAAGGGTCAGACATAAAGTCTGGAGAGTCAAGTTACTTTTAGCAAGTAAATAAATAAAAGTAGCATGACAGACATATAAAGTGGATAAGAGAGAGATAACTACATAAAAGGCAGGTATGACAAGGTAAACAGGATAGGGTGTATACGCTTCTAATGATTACTCTGCACTATTACTAGTAAATCTAGAATGAGATGATCCCTTCCACTGTAAGGTGGTAGACTTAGGCATACGTCCAAAAGTTTCCTAACTACTACCCTTAATCGATCAGCTCCCTAATCCACGTAGATACTCTATGTCGGTCCCACCATAGGATGTATCACGTCCTAAAGTGGTAACCCTTCGCTAATATGCACAGCCCCATATCTACAGGTGTCACAATCGTCATATCCCCTTTTTCCTGGCTCATGCACGCACATGGCCCGGTCGGTTTGTGCCGCCCACACCGAACTCCACGTTTGGATCTCTTACAATCTGTTCAGTAAGCGTGCCCCTTCTTCGACCTAGTTTGGAGTACTCTACTCGATACCAACTCCGGGTTACTGACTGAAACGGGTCCCACACAATATGATATAAGCTCTCCCCTTATCTTGTATCCCCCACTAGGTTTTCCATAGGTTATATTTATCCTAAGAGGTGTCTTTAATTATATAACCCAATCTTTCTACCTGTTATGCTTACCACTAGGTGTCTTTAATTACATAACCTTATCATGCTAAGTTTGTGGGACTATATGTAAATATTACCCACCCCTCAGATTTACTTAACCCACCTACTGTTCAACCAATTTTACTTAACCCTAACTTTAGTTCATAATCATACAGTCTCTATGGATTAAATTTGGTTAAGTAGTCCAATTAGTTACCATGTCCATTTATGGTTTATAATGGGCTAGTCCTCTCGCATTAGGCCTACAACTTGTGGATGCTGGATATGCCGGTCGGGACCAGGCAGACTTCTTCCATAAGCTTGGTCTGACCTCATGTCTTAGCCCGATTCGTATTTGTGCACTTAGACCTCTTACATTAGGTTCACCAATAGTGGTTGATGGATATGCCGGTAGGGTCCGGGCAGACTTCCACCTCTAATGCAACCTAACCTCGTGTCATAAGTGCAATTACAATAAGTTGTAATCCTAAGCATTTCATTCTTATCCAATTTTTACCTGTAACACTTTGCAATTTTTTTAATGTAATTACAGAATTGCATATAGATATATGCATAAACATAATTAAGAATGAATTAATGATACATACACTAATGGTGCATTTATAATAAAAAAATAAATGCAGAATAAAAAGAAGAAGATAAATCAAAGAATGCAGAGTGAGCAATTAATTAGTAAATATTAATTGCATAAAAATAAGGAAGGTGTGTATATACATACATACACACGACGATTAAAAGTTTAATACCTGCAAAATAAAAAGTTGAACAATAAATTAATGCTTATTGGCACATGGATAGCAATAGGAAAAGGGAACGCTATAAATTGAGTGCATAAGATAGAATGCATTAATGGAAAATTGCAATGAATAAATAAAAAAGGAAAAAGTTAAATTGCATCCAAAATATATATAAAAGGAAATTTAATTGCACAAAAGAAATAATAGCATATATGGCGGAGCAATTAATAAAGAGAGAATGTAAATAAAATAGGTGCGTTAAAGATAGTATATCATCACATTAATAAGAGAGTAGGAAATTAGTGCAAGCGGTCTAGTGTGAAAAGGGTTTAATAAGAGGTTTAATTGGAAGGATTTTTAAAAAGAGAATTAATTAATGTAATTGATTTGAGAAAGTTAGATTTGGAATAAAATAAAGAATTGTTCGCGTGCAAAAGCTTAGCATACACATAAGAGTTGAATTTAAATAGATATGATTTAGAATAAGGATTGCATGCGAACAAAAGGAATGTTTGAAATTTGATTTATGTGCAAGAATTATATGTAGTATAAATAAATCAAATTTCAAATCAAGAATATATATATATATATATATATAGTGGGGTGAGGGGGGTGTCGACACCCAAGCAGGGGTGTCGACAACCCTGCGCATGGGCATGTGGGTGTAGCGCACCCAGGGCAATTCTGGAATGTTCTTTTTCTTGAGTGAGGTGGTTGGTTTAGATGGGCTTTAAATTAGATCTAAAGGACCAAGTTCATTTAGCATGCCTACAAAAAAGATGGTAAGGTTTACCTTCATCCTCATAATTTCTGAGGTGACGCCAAAACTCTGCCCTTTTGTCTTCTTCTCCAAACCTATTCTTAAAATAAAAATTAAATCTAGGCCTCTTTTGCTTCAAAGTTTGAGATAAGAATTTTGATCTACGATATATGCTCCTAGATTTACACTACATGTGAGGTAAAATCTAAATCTAATCTATTTTAGTTCTTCTTCTCTTCTTCTTTTCTCTTTCTTTTTGGGGTTAATTAATAGATCCACGGTTATTTAGGTCCTAAATTTATTAGGAAAACCATGGAGGAATAGATCTGGATAAGATTCAAGATTTGGAAGGCTCTTAGGTGAGTGGGTTTAAAATATACTTTTTGAATAATAGTATATCTATCGTTTACCATTCCCCATTAACATATACTATGAACATGTTGCAAGATTTAATTTGATGAAATGAATTATTGCGCTAAAATGGATAATATGTTCAATCAGTTAATATGTTGAGATGTACATGAATACTGTTGTAAAGATCTATTTTATGAACTTGTCAATTGGAATAATTGAGATTTGGGGTAAATGATACACTATTGGAGAATTACACTTTATTTTAAATAAAGTTAATTACTGTAGAAAGACATGCGACACATATTGGGATTTAGGGCATAATTTGTAATGGGATTTTGGAACATAACATATATTATGTTTTGAGACTTTAATTTGGGAGCGCAATTTGATATGAACATAAATGATTAAATGAAGATGAATATGACTAGGATTACAATTAGAAATTGTAACTGCACTTATGGTACGAGGTTAGGTTGCATTAGTGGCAGAAGTCTGGCCGGACCCGACCGGCATATCCAGCAGCCACTAATGTTGAACCTAATATGAGAGGCCTAAGTGCAAAATTAAAAACATGTAATGGCGCTAAGACACGAGGTTAAGTCAACTTGTGGTAGAAGTCTACCTAAAGCCGTCCGATAAATCCAACGTCCACAAGTGTAGGCTTAATGTGAGAGGACTAGTGCTTATATATATAAATATATATAACAAGATATGAATAAATGACAATGGTGGTAATTAAATTTCTAACTCAGAAAATAAGAAAGGTAGGGATTTTATGAACTGAGTTAATGTGATAAGAAGGAAAAGTGATGCATTTCCCTAAATGACTTATTTCTGAAAACGTTGTTGCAAGTAAGCCATAGTAAATAAAGAAAAGTAAAGAAACTACTTGCTACCACGGATTTAGACGGGAATACGCTATGAAAATAAATCATTGATTTCTTATTCTAACTAATATGGTGCATGAAATGTTTTCCTTAATATAATAAGGAATATTCATTACAGTGAACGAAGGGTAATGGTTTACAACATTAAATGGTTTAAAAGGGGAATGATAATAACCTATTATAAATAAAAAACATTAATAAAAATGTTGTATAATAGGAAGACTTGTCCTAGGGACAAGTGAATATTATACCTTAAGTTATAATACACTAGTAAGGGAATGGGATAACTGGTGAATTGAGTTAAGGGACACTTAATTATAAATTAAGGGGAAAACCTGAAACCAGTTAAGAAAAAGGGGGAAATATATCGTACTTAATTATAAATTAAGTAATCTGTAAGCTTGGAAGTCTGAAACCCGTTGATAAGAACGTTTAGGCTTATCCTAGGGACAAGAGAAAATTATAACATAGGTTATAATAAAAAGGTTGAGAAACTTATTAAGGGGCCTTAGTTAATAGAACTAAGTTAATAAGTAAACAACGATAAGTTATATTGACAATGTAAATTGGAATTATGATTAAATGAGAAAGGATGAGGAAAACTTACGAAATGAAATAAGTTACATTTAATTATAAATGGTAAGTGACATGTTAATTAGAAAACTTGTAAATTGGATATACTTAATTACATATTAAGTAAAAACATGTTATTATAATGATGAAATCAACAAGAAGATAAAAAGGGGTTGTGGATTACAGACCTTGGGACACAATCTAGAGAATAAAATGCTGTGGGGTTATTAACAAAATTAAATGGATTAAGTTGTATGACTGAAATTAACAAGCAAGAGAAACTTGGTAATTTGAATAAAAATTCAATATGAATTGGAATAACCAAGTTAATTGGAAACCCGATGAGGTGAGACAAGCGCGTAAAAGAATGTTTAGACCTAGGGTCTAACAACAGGCTAAAGTAAGGCGCTTAGATCAGTCCGTACAGTTGAGGGTGAATAACCCAACGGGGTAGATCATCGAGTTGTTATAAGGCACAAGGGGAGCGCACATTCATCTGATTGTTCTGACGGCTCCAAAGGACTGGAAGGGGAAACACGAAGCTTCCTGAGGTACGTAGGGTGCTCCTAGTAGTCCTCTGTGCGGTGACAGATGTCTTAGGCTGTGCTCGCAGAGGTTGGGTATGCGCGTAACTAATAGGTGGGTGGGCCTTGACTACAGATGTAGCTATGTAGTTAGAATGCTGTGACGTAGTGATACTAGGGTGGTTCGGCGGTTGCCTCACGAGGAGGAAGAGGGTCACGACCAACTAGGATAGTAGACCGTCGGATACCTGTCATCGGCAGCCAGTGAGATGCGAAAAGACTAGAGCTAAACCCAAGATACCATTAACTCTTCACTATCGGGGTAGGGGGTTGAGGGGAGACGCCACATGGATGTTTAGATTGTTTGCGTAGGGGCAGTCGCTTAGCTCTTGTAGTCCTTACTAGTTGAGGGAGGGGCCGACGTGGGCCCATAGCCACCGTGAAAACAAACCCTAGGTATATCTGTATATAGAGGCTCTTTAAAGACGGGCCTATACAGATATGTAAAAGCTCCCGACCGAGTTCCGTGTTTCTTGTATCGCCATGCTATGGGACTCGGTGCACATTAGAGGACGTGCGATTGAGGCATCGAGCTACAATTAACAGTACGTATGAGGGACAGTCTAGATACATGCATATCTGTTTTGAGTGGTGTATCGTAGACTTGAGGGCATTACTCCGGTATGAGATCTGATTCGATTGAGGATGGTAGTCCGTACGCTTACGTAGCGTAGTGATGGCAGATATATGCTGATCGTAGCATTGTTATATGGAGATTCGTACGTCACTCTGACGTAGGATGAGGGACTGCGAGCAATTCAGTGGCATTACGTTGGAGACCGTGCGAGTCGGGTACCATGGGGTGTACCTCGATATTGGGGTAGCTACACATATACTGTATTAGGTTAATCCACAGGGAAGTAAATGGGTATGACGTGTGTGTAAGCCTTGAGTGTTGTTTACCCAACTAACCTAATAAATAAGAAAATATGATTGAACATTATATGTAGGATTATCCAACGTGTATAGTTTAAATCAAGTCACCAGAACTTGTGTTCTGACCCCCTCCTCATATCATATTCGCATGTTAGATCTGTGGCAGGGACATGATAGCCTTGGATACTGGTTAGGCAGTATTATTAATACGGTAAGGCTATATTTTGATTATGTTATATTTTATCCATTCCGCTGTGAGATATTTTCTGAGCTCTGACTTATTTTATGTCTATGCCTTTTCTATAGGATACCAGAGCAACTCAATCCGAGTTTCGATAGATTGGAGTTTTTGAACAAAAAACTAGTCTGTCGGAATTGGGGTTGTTACATTTGGTATCAGAGCTTAGGTTAGGATTCCCATATAAACAGTGAGTGGATGTATTTGTATTTCTAAAAATGTAAATATATTATACATACCTAGATCCATAGAGCAACCCACTAAATAGAAATAGTATAACAAGGTAAGAAATGGGATGTTTGTTATGTACACTAAAGGAATAAGTATGGAAATTTGAGACCCTTAGGAAGTTTGGGTGGAGAGTGTACATTGTACTTTGTATGGAAGGAAAGTGAATCCCATATGATTAGTATTTTGGGTTAGTGGGCTTGAAAACCTTATGAATTGAAAAAGGTTGAAAAGAGAAAAATAGATTAGGAATATATATAGTTAAGAGAATTGACCTTGAGGAGTGTCTAAGAAAGCCCATAAAATTGGAAACCTGCTTTGAGTCTAACCCCATTATTAACTTGGGACAATTAACGACAAGGACAAAAGCCCACTAAAATTTATCTATAAGGACAACCGCCTAATATTTTTTCCGAAAGGACAATACACAACAGTACTCCCGTTCAATTTTCACTCCCGTTCGGTTTCTACCACATCGCGTGATTCCTCCTAGACAATAAAATATGTTGACATGAGGAGGAACATATTTACTAGTTATATCATCTGCAATCGCTTGAATCTCGAGACGTTCCTCGAACCAATCATATACTTTATTGAGATAGGGAATCCGAGAGGACCCCCCCTCCCCCCCCCCCCCCCCCCCGAGAACCGTATATGGATGGATAGAGAAATGTTTGGATTTTTGCGATTATTCTTTAACAGGAATTGTTTAATTTTTCCCTCATAAAAAGAACTCAGTCAAAATCTAATTTTCTAATCTACAAGAATGAAATGTTTGTTATGCTTAATATCTTTAGTTTAATCGTGCTTCAATTTTTCTCATTAAATTTTTCTCCACCGCCGCGATTTTTTTCTCCATGATTTGTTCTTCAAAAATCTCCCTCGTTCGATCATCTTCAGAATTTGTCGAGCTCCTCAATTTTTCGATTTGCCCTAATTTTATCGTCTCAAAAGCTTCATCGATTGTTGAAGATGTCGCAGATTTAGATTCGTTTGGCGGTAACTATGATGTCTTCATTTTTTGATTTCATGAATTCATCGTAGAAAATCGAATGAGAGAGATGAAGGAGAAAGAATACGTCGCTGTATACTTTTTTTTACGGTGAAGTTAGCAGCAATTTTTAGTTATCATTTTTCAATTTTTTTTAGGTATCATTTTTCGTGTTTTAACAATGTTATGCTTTGTGTTTATATTTGTGGTGCTATATCAGTTTTGTACATGTACTGTTGTATTAGCTTTGCAACTCAATCAAAATTATGTCATTTTAATCAATCAAAGTGGGATGTAAACATTTTTTGTATTAGTTTTCCTTTAAAATATCAAAGCAGTTTTTAGGTATCATTTTTATATTTTTTTAGATATTATTTTTGTATTTTCTAGTTGAGTTTACATCATAGAAGTTTTTAGGTATCATTTTTATATTTTTTTTAGGTATCACTTTTATATTTTCTAGTTGAATTTACACCATAGCAGTTTTTAGGTTTCATTTTTATATTTTTTTAGGTATCACTTTTATATTTTCTAGTTGAATTTACATCATAGCAAATTTTAGGTATCATTTTTATATGTAAATATTTTTTTCTTTAACACTGTTTTATATTCGTTTGTTATGTTTTAATGTTGTATTTATTTTGTAGTTGCATTGTTGCATTATCTATGTATTACAGTCGAACTTATTTCGTTATAATCAACCAAATTGTGATGTAAGTAATTTTTGTGTTACTTTTTATTTAAAACATTACAGCAGTTTTTAGGTATCATTTTTATATTTTTTTGGGTATCATTTTTACTGTATTCACTGTGCTATGTTTTTTTAGTTACTTTTTGTTACTGTATTATGTAACGACCCGAATTTCGTACTCATTGAGTTGACTAATAACATCACACGTCCAACCCAAATTGCACAGAAACACGAATCATTATTAGAAAGAAGTTAGAGGATGTGAAATAGAAAGAAAGAAATATTAGAATAGAAGAAAAACGAAGATCACAAACTCACAGCGGAACGAATGAAATATATTATATAACATAACTTTTGAAATACAAATCAGTAACTGTATATACATACCATCATCAGAGCACAACAATTATCCCTGGAATAGTTGTAAACTCCTGTTTCCAGATACAACATAGTACACAGCGGAAAATATGATAGTCTATAGCTAACTTATGAAGCCTCCTGCTTCGAACACCTCCAAGTGAATCTGTAACATCCTGACTACTTGACTACCCGTACAAATTTTGGCACCCAGGAGTTTAGGAAAAAAACAAAATAAACTCTGGGTCAATCATGGGACTAGTGTGAGTAAACTCCAATCATTGGTTTAATTTTTAAAAGTCCTTTCGAAAGAAATGATAATCGTAAGACCGATCTACACATAAACACAGATGGTTTTTATCTTACGATAACCAAAAATATTTTTGATATCAAATACAGTGATATTATAATAGTGTCTACAACAAGTAAATAGAATCTAGCGGAATGCTTGCATCTCACGCTCCATATGTAATATAAAATCAAAAACCGCAGGGCGCTTATTGGAGATTGGATTTCCAACATGACAAGGTATGGGACCACCTTCCGATAGTGTATCTCTAGAGGCGAATACACTGGGTTCAACAAGAACGTCTTGCAACCCGGCCCACACATGACCGACCACTCATTTCGCTTGAGTGTATCGAATGTATATCACCAACGGTTGGGATCAACAACCATTTCCCAAAAGGACAACATCGATAGATTTAAGAAGTAAATGGAATTTTTCTAGATAGGTGATTATACATCCTACTGGGAACGACCCACATAGCCATGCTGCCTGCCCGATTTTTGTTAATCCCCGGTTGTGAGGCTTGAGGTTTGAATTAACAGAACAACCCTTGCATTTTTCTCTGTCTTCATAATCTCTTCAACATAAGTTGATTCGTAACGCTTATGCCAATACGAAGGGGTTTTAAGATATTAAATCTGATCCCGGTCTCTCCATATTGACAACGGAGGTATAAAATAAATCAAAACTTTGATAGTCGGTGATTTAACTATCAAAGAAACATCCATACAATCAATGGTCCTATTTCCAATTGGAAATTCTACCGATCAAGCATCAAACAACACTAGGCCCCTTTAAATCAATTCCTGATTACATTATTATTTCAAATTCCTGTTTCCCTATCTTTCATATCCTTTTGAAGCTCGATTTCCCTCTCGATTCTTTGAAAAACATTTCCCATAAGTAATTTTTTTATTCGAGAAAATATCTCTTTCCCCATTTAGAAAACATTTCTATATATATATTAGTGAATCCTTATTTTCTATATTCAGAAAATATGTCGCATTAGTATTGGAAAATATTTCCAAATTCTCTTTCTTAATTCCTCATTGACCAATTCATTTCATTTTTTATACGTAGAAAATACCTCTCATTTTATTGGGAAAAACATTTCAAATTCTTTTAAATTAATGCGATGTTATAAACATCGTTATTACAACTTAAAACACTAACCAATTATTAACTAACCAGAATGTTAACCAATCTTCACTATCGAACCTTAACCATTTCTCCATCAATCATGAAGTCAATCAAGTTGGGGTATAATTGCCTCTCAGTCCTTAATTGAACAACATTCTTAACTTCGAAGTAGTCAAAACTCACAGCTTCATCGCTTACGCTACTTTTGGATTCAATCTAAGAACACACTTCTTTCGCAGAAAAATATTGATTATAACGGTACCGTTGTAATCGCCGTTTCCAAATATTTGATTTATAAAACATTTCTTTCAATGACAACGTTACAATTGCTGTAACACCCCGTAATTCTATTAATATTAATATTCACAAATTAAAGAATAACTAATCTCAGACGTGTGAATTGTGGGAAACGGGTTGCGCCATTGTGTTCGTCTCAGAATTCTGGTTGAAATAGAGTCCGAGTTTGCATGATTTGAACTTCGTATGAAGAAGTTATGGCCATCAGAAGTTTCAGAAAATTCAAAACAGATTTCAGAAAATTCAAAATTCAAAATTCGAAGTCAAACAGGCCAGGCGGGAAATTTCCCGCCCAACACCCAGGTCGACTGGGGAGTCGACTGGGCAGTCGACCAGGTCGACTGCGCAGTCGACCTGGGTGTCGACCTGGTCCAGTCGGCCAGGTTTTGGCTGAGCCCAATCTTGAGCTGCTGATGTGTCTTTAGGGCTGAGTTGGCTAATTTAACGGTTCAGGTTACTTCTGGGTTGATCTGACGGTCTAAATAAATCCTAAACTCGATATATACCTAGGTAGTCTCACTCTAAAATTCACATGAAAAATAGAATAGCCGCCGTCATGCCATCGCCATGGAACTCAGTGTAGCCGCCGCCAACTAAGAAGGAAGAAAGCTAATCAAAACTCTAATTCTACTCAACTCTAAAGCAAATCAAGACTCTCTTTCTTTTCTAATTGTGAGTATGATGATCTTAACAAGATTATTAGCAAACTAATTAGATTAAGATGTGATATGGATCATAAGAAAATGATGTGAATTGTCATATATGTTGTTGTAAACCTTATGCTATCATGTATGTTGTAAATCCTATGTTATGTGATGATGATATCCTATATGTTGTAAATCATGCTATGATGATATTATATATGTTGCTAGTTTCTATGCTAAGTTGCGATGTTACAAAGCCATGATGTTATTATGTTGTAGTTAGCTTATGAATCATGATGTTGATTATATATATTTGGGCTATGATGATTCACATGATAAATCACATGCACCTATGCAAGTTTAGATTTATTAGTATGTATAATCTCACATATTGTATGACATCTATTTAGATCTAGAATTATGACATCTATTTAGATCTAGAATTATGTTATGACATGTGTGAGTTCTTTGTGTTAGATGCTAGTTCACACCATCATTATGTTGCATAAACCACATATGCAAGTTTATACATGAACTTGAGTTATGATCATATTATGTAAGTTGTGACGTTTAACCAAACAAGTTGACACCTTTAGATCCATGACATGTGTAGTTTTATGCAAGTTTCACCCCTATTATGATTAGATCTATTTTATTTGTCTATATGTTGTGATAATTTATCTTTGTGCTATGAGTTAGACTATTCGAGTCTAACGTATATTTTGCGTTGAATAAGCGAACGTATAACGTGAGGTATGGGTAATATTAAGGATTTAATATTAAGAAATTGGGGTGCAATTGATATGATTTTGCATACCGTAAGTGGATGGCCATAATTGAGTCAATTATGGACATCATTAAAATTGGAATTAATCAATGATTTGAATAGGGATATATTTAAAACTGGGGTAAAAGATTATAAGTGTTAATCAATGCTTAGGACACGAGGTTGGACTCGTTTGTGACGTAAACCTGCCCGGACCCGACCGGCGAATCCAGTAGTCACAAATGTCAGCCCAATGTGAGAGGTCCTAGGCCCAAATTAAAGCATAACAGTTGTAAAGACACGAGGTTAGACTCTTTTATGGTGTAACCCGGACCCTCCCGGCAAATCCAACTGCCATAAATGCCAGTCTAATGTGAGAGGTCTTTATAAGGTTATGGCCTTAATGAATTAAGAAATACTTAACCAGATAAACATGTGAGGTGGGACATGTGGGTTAAGTAGGTGCCTTGGGTGGCATGAGGAATCTAGTGGGTGCCTTTAGTGGCATTTGAAATACGATTAGTAAGACTTAACCAAACACACATGTAAATGAACATGACTAAGAAGAGGGTTAAGTGGGATATACTAGTGGGGACAAGCTTAGGTGGATAGCTTGTGGTAAGTAATTGGGGGCCCATTTCAACCAGTAACCCAAACGTATCTTTTTGGGCTCGACCCAAGTCGAGGACGGGACACACATACTGGAATTGACTATAAGAGGCCAAACGGGTTAGCGGTGGCAACGCAAGTCCAACGGGTTTCATATGCGTGTGTGGACCTGGGTTGGTAGGTAAGACGTTGTTGCATCGTGTAGGTATAAGCCGTGCATCCTCAAGTTGTATCGGGTTGCCACTTTAGGGGAGTGATACACCCCACTGTGGGGCCAACACGGGTATCTACGAGTAGGGAGCCGATCGCAAGTGGGTAGTTGGGTACACCTAGCGGAGATAGGGGCAGGCGGCACCTATGTAGTCAGCTAGGGGTACACGAAGTTATTTATAAAATTTCTAAGTGAAGCAAGTGGGTAGTGGGGTACACCTAGCAGAGATAGGGGCAGGCGGCACCTATGTAGTCAGCTAGGGGTACACGAAGATATTTATATAATTTCTAAGTGAAGTGAGTGGGATCAACCTTTAGGGTAACTGGTGTGGTGCAGTGTAGTAATTGTTTGTTATTATTAGGTGTGACTTTAACGTTTTCTTTATCCGCTCTTCCATACCCAATAGTTCATAGACATTTCCTTATTTTCCAGCTTATGCCTTAGTCTAGTTATTTTGATAATAGTATTGTTAGAATTATCATACTCGCCAGACTTTATGTCTGACCCCCTCTATTTCTATCCTTTCCCCCCTCCAGGTCCTCAGGGTGGGCCCAGATCTAGTGGAGCTTGATTGGATTGCTTTATCTCTCTTTTGGAAAGCTTGGACCGTTGAAGTAAAGTCCAGCTTGTTATCTTCTTTAATGGCTATTTATGTAATGGGATTATGTATTTTGTTTTATCAAGATGGATATTGTACTTGACTCTGATTTATGGTTTTATGATGTAACAAACATGTTTAATTTCCGCTGCAATGAAATAAAGTTTTAGATTTCCAAGTACTACTTATTATCTGTCTTTTTGTAATTTTTCTGTTCTAATTTCACTTAAAACCTCCATGGAAGTTAATGCATTCCCTTTGTGAGTGACATTAATGGACGTGGGGTGTTACAAGTGGTATCAGAGCTTAAGGTTACCAGAACAGATATTTTTTTTAGAAAAACTATTTTTCTAAAGTATTTTTGGAAGAAGTGTTTTCAAAAACATGTCTTGATGAGTAATTTAAAGAGGAAAGCTTTTATGAAAAACATAATCCCCAATAGCCATATATCTTTATCTTTCGAATTCTCTATTTTGAATCTTCCCTTTTTTTCGTTTTAGCATGGCTGAAGATCTTAACCTTCCGGATGGTGTAACGATACCAGGATGGTATAGGAGGTTATTAGAGGCTAGGGCCGCTGTAGGTCTAGCCAATGTTCCTCCACCATGAGTTGCATGCGCTCCTCATCCTCCTCCTCACGCTGATACTTTTGCAAAGACATGCAAGGAATTTAAGGCTATGGGTGGAAAACCTTTTCAAGGGTCAGAAACGTTTGTGGAAGCTAGAGATTGGCTTAAGGAGGTGGAAGAATTGCTAGAAATCTTTGAAGTAGAAGAAGGGAGGAAAGTCAAATTAGCAGCTTGGCTAATGAAGGGAGAGGCCTCGTTTTGGTGGGAGGTCACTAATAGGGTGCGTCCTGCTGATTCTTGGGCGGATTTCAGACGTAGGTTTGAGGCAAAGTTTCTCTCAAGGGAAGAAGAGAATCTATATATGGAAAGGTTCTTGACATTAAAGCAAGGTAGCTCATCAATGAAAGAATATGTCAACAAATTTAATCAGTTAGCAAGGTTTGGCTTGGACTTAGTGAACACGCCGGAGAAGAAGGCTCTGAGGTTCGTTAAAGGCTTGAATGAGCCATTGCAGGGATTGGCTATGACCCACATCCCTATGGGGGCCACCTTTGAGAAGCTAGTAGACATGGCACTCATGCACGAGGAGAAAGGCACTAATGCTAATAAGGCACCCGAGAAGAAAGGGGATCAGAAGAAACCACAACAGCAAAACAAGAAGGGTGGTAAAGACAATAATGGCATAGGAAAGAAAAGATGCTTTAACTGTGGGACACCAGGCCATCTCAGCAAGGATTGCAGAAAGAAAAAGAAGACTGGCTGTTTTCACTGTGGTGAAGCGGGACATCTAGTGAAGGACTGCCCAAAGAAGGGGCAGAGGGTAGGGTCTACCTCGGGAGGACAGGTGCAGGCTCTTATGGCACCAGGGCAAGCAAGGGGACAAGTTCAGGCTCTCGCGGTCCCACCACTGCAAGAACGAGGTAGAACCATTTCTGTTGAAAGCTTAGTTTTTCTGTTTGATCATCCTGTCCGTACCTTATTCGATTCGGGCGCATCACATTCGTTTATCTCTACATCATTAGTTGAATCACTGCACTTAAACACCAGTTTAGTAGAGGATCCCTTAGTTGTTTCGAATCCAATTGAGGGCTCAGCTTATTTGTCCATGATATGTTTGGATTTGAAAATTTCTATACTTAGCGTTGAGTTTAGATGTGATGCTTATGTTTTGGGCTTCACGGGCTATGGGCTAATTTTAGGGATGGATTGGTTATCCAGAAATGGGGTCGTTCTTGATTGTGAAAGGAGAGTAGTTAGGCTCATGACTCGCCTTGGCAACACTCTCGAAATCTTTTGTAATCCCATAAATTCTGTTATGCTAAGTTATCTAGAATCGCTTGACGCGTCGGTGGAGAACTGTTAGAGTGGTCCGAGAATACTCGGATGTGTTTGAGGAGGTGAAGGGCTTGCCTCCGAAGCGGGAGATAGATTTTCGAATATATCTTGTGGATAATGCAAAACCAGTATCTTTGTCAGTACGACACATGGCTCCTCGTGAAAGGAGGGAACTCAATAAGCAAGTGAAGGAGTTGCTTGAGAAGGGGTTCATAAGACGAAGTATATCGGAGTGGGGTGCTCCAGTAGTATTTTCCACGAAGGCGGATGGGTCCCTTAGACTTTGTGTGGACTATAGAGAAATTAATAAGCTTACTAAGAAGAACAGACACTCACTGCCGAGGATTGACGATCTCTTCGATCAGTTAGTTGGCGCCTCAGTGTTTTCGCAGTTGGACTTAGCTACTGGTTTCCATCAGTTGAGAGTGTCTGAGGATAGCATTGACAAGATTGCCTTGAGGACTCCGGACGATTTCTATGAATGGCTAGTGATGCCCTTCGGTTTGACAAACACCCCCGCATACTTTGTTAATTTGATGAGTAAGTTGTTTAGGGAGTACCTTAATAAATTCGTGGTGGTCTTTGTAGACGACATCTTGATCTTTTCTAAGAATGAAGAAGAGCATGCCCTACATCTTAGGGAAGTGTTGGAGACTCTACGAGCGCATAACCTTAAAGCTAAATTTACTGAGTGTCACTTCTGGAGAGAGGAAGTGCAATTCTTAGGGCATGTGGTTTCCAAGGAAGGGATAACTGTGGATCCTGCGAAGGTGGTGGCCATCCAAGATTGGAAGGTCCCTAAAAATGCTACCGAAGTAAGGAGTTTCTTGGGGTTGGCTGGCTACTATAGGAAGTTTATCAAAGACTTCGCAAAAATATCAGCTCCATTGACACGCCTGACGAAGAAGAACCTAGTCTCCACGTGGGACGTAGATTGTGATGATGCATTCCAACGTTTAAAGAGAGCTTTGACCTCAACTCCAGTCTTAGTGCTGCCAGACGGGAGTAAGCCATTTACTGTTTATACCGATGCTTGTGGGACAGGACTAGGTACAGTCTTAATGCATGAGGGAAGGGTAATAGCCTATGGGGGAAGACAGTTGAGAGCGCATGAGAAAAATTACCCTACACATGACCTAGAGTTGGCCGCTATTGTTTTCGCGCTTAAGTCTTGGCGCCATTATCTTCTTGGGGAGAAATTCGAATTGTTCACCGACCACAAATCGCTAAAATACTTGTTCTCTCTGAAGGACTTGAACTTAAGGCAGCAAAGGTGGATGGAGTTCTTAGCGTCCTACGATTTCAAAGTAACATATACCCCTGGCAAGGGTAACGTGGTGGCAGACGCCTTCAGTAGAAAAAGGTTGTCCTTGAGTCCGCTGTTTGTTGAGCGGCGAAACTTAGAATTCATCTCTATGTTTGATTTTAGACCTTCCGTTGACTTTGTCCCCGGTTTGCAAGCATCCTTGGAGGTCAGACCTACGCTTTTGGGATGAATTGGTGAGGCATAGCGAGACGACCCACAGTTGGTTGAGTTGGTAGAAAATCTCAAAAGAGGGGAATCATCAAGCCAACTCCGTAGGTATACCCTAGATGATAAGGGTTGGTTACGTAGGGATAGTAGACTTTGTGTACCTCGAGACGAAGGTTTGAGGAAGGCTATTCTTGACGAAGCACATCATTCGAAGATGACCATTCATCCCGGCGGGGACAAGATGTACAAAGACATGAAGCGAGTTTTCTTTTGGGCCGGTATGAAGAGGGATGTGGCCGAGTATGTCGCTAGATGCTTAGTGTGCCAACAAGTAAAAGCAGAGCAAAAGAAACCCGGTGGGTTGCTTCACCCATTGGAGGTTCCACTATGGAAATGGGAAAGTGTCTCGATGGACTTTGTGGGTGGATTACCAAGATCAAGGAAGGGTAATACGGGGATTTGGGTTATAGTAGACAGACTTACTAAAAGCGCCCATTTTATTCCCGTGAAGAGTAAGAGGACTGCTCCATGGTTAGCTTCTGTATACGTTCGAGAGATAGTTCGTTTGCATGGTGTTCCTTCTAACATAGTAAGCGACCGTGATCCTATCTTCACTAGCGAATTTTGGAGGAGCTTACAAGAAGCAGTAGGGACTCAGTTATGTTTGAGCACCGCATATCATCCTCAGACGGACGGCCAAACTGAGAGGGTGAATCGTATTCTAGAGGACCTTTTGAGGCTATGTATCCTAGACTTTGGGGGTACATGGGAAGAGCATCTTCCATTGGTGGAGTTCGCATATAATAATATCTTTCAGTCTAGCATTGGCATGGCACCTTTCGAAGCTCTTTATGGACGACTTTGTCGTTCACCTACATGTTGGTGGGAATCTACGGATAAGATCTTACTTGGGTCCGATATGATTAGAGAGACTTCGGAAAAGATCGACTTGATTCGAAGGACGATGAAGACGGCGCAAGATAGGCAGAAATCTTATGTAGACAAAAGGAGGACAGATCTTGAGTTTGATGTTGGGGACATGGTCTTTATCAAAGTGTCTCCATTACGGAATGTTGTTCGCTTTGGGTCCGTTGGGAAATTAGCACCAAGGTTTGTAGGGCTGTTTCCTATTAAGGAGAAGATTGGACAAATGGCGTATAGAGTGGAGTTGCCTGAGAGACTTAGTGGTGTACACGACGTATTCCATGTGTCACATTTAAGGAAGTGCTTGCACGAGACCGTGGAAGTGGTAGAGCCGAGCTTGCTTAGAGAGGTGGAGATAGAGCGTGATGCGACGATTCGACGAGCTCCTACATGCATTCTTGGGTCGGAGATCAAGAAGTTGAGGAATCGAGAGGTCAGACTAGTCAAAGTACAATGGGGAGATGATGAGAGCAACGCTACTTGGAAGACAGAAGCGAAGATGCGTTCGTTGTACCCTTTTCTTTTTGAGGGTATGACTTTTTCTCCTTTATCGCTTAGCTTGTACTTATCTTATCTTTAGTATGTCCTCTCGCTAGTATCTTTGACCTTTAGTTAGGATAATCCTATCGTTGAAACATGTGTTTGAGACATGTTATGTATGATGGATGCAAAGTGGATGCAAGTGTTTGCTAGTGGTTGCTCGTGGACGCATATACGCACACTATTAGGTACTAGATCGGCTCAGTCACTTCATATTGCATATTGCATATATATGGATGTATTTAGTAAAATGGATGTATGAGGATTTTTTTTATCATATGGATGCTGCATTCAGATGATGATTGTGCACGCATATAGAGATAATATGTATCATTAAGGAACTTTTGCATACATAATGGACGCATGGCACTATCATGATTTGCATTAAGGAGGTCAACTGAATCAGTGGACCGCCTGAATTTGCATTAGATATGGACATATACACACACTGTGCATTTAAACATGAAAGCATTAGAAGTCTATAAGGACAATGGATGCCCGTGTTTGATGGTTGAGTAGATGGACGATTGGATGTTAGGATATACATTCTTCTTGACTTGAAGATTTCGGGGTCGAAATCCTTTAAGGAGGGGAGAATGTAACACCTCATAATTATGTTAATATTAATATTCATAAATTAAAGAATAACTAATCTCAGACGTGAGAATTGTGGGAAACGGGTTACGCCATTGTATTCGTCTCGGAATTCTGGTTGAAATAGAGTCCGAGTTTGTGTGATTTGGACTTCGTATGAAGAAGTTATGGCCATCAGAAGTTTCATAAAATTCAAAACAGATTTCAGAAAATTCAAAATTCAAAATTCGAAGTCAAACAGGCTAGGCGGGAAATTTCCCGCCCAGCACCCAGGCCGACTGGGGAGTCGACTAGGCAGTTGACACCCCAGGGACCAGGTCGACTGCGCAGTCGACCTGGTCCAGTCGGCCTGGTTTTGGCTGAGCCCAATCTTGAGCTGCTGATGTGTCTTTAGGGCTGAGTTGGCTAATTTAACGGTTCAGGTTACTTCTGAGTTGATCTGACGGTCTAAATAAATCCTAAACTCTATATATACCTAGGTAGTCTCACTCTAAAATTCACATGAAAAATAGAATAGCTGCCGTAATGCCATCGCCATGGAACTCAGTGTAGCCGCCGCCAACTAAGAAGGAAGAAAGCTAATCAAAACTCTAATTCTACTCAACTCTAAAGCAAATCAAGACTCTCTTTCTTTTCTAATTGTGAGTATGATGATCTTAACAAGATTATTAGCAAACTAGTTAGATTAAGATGTGATATGGATCATAAGAAAATGATGTGAATTGTCATATATGTTATTGTAAACCTTATGCTATCATGTATGTTGTAAATCCTATGTTATGTGAAGATGATATCCTATATGTTGTAAATCATGCTATGATGATATTATATATGTTGCAAGTTTCTATGCTAAGTTGCGATGTTACAAAGCCATGATGTTATTATGTGTTAGTTAGCTTATGAATCATGATGTTGATTATATATATTTGGGCTATGATGATTCACATGATAAATCACATGTACCTATGCAAGTTTAGATTTATTAGTATGTACAATCTCACATATTGTATGACATCTATTTAGATCTAGAATTATGACATCTATTTAGATCTAGAATTATGCTATGACATATGTGAGTTCTTTGTGTTAGATGCTAGTTCACACCATCATTATGTTGCATAAACCACATATGCAAGTTTATACATGAACTTAAGTTATGATCATATTATGTAAGTTGTGACGTTTAACCAAACAAGTTGACACCTTTAGATCCATGGCATGTGTAGTTTTATGCAAGTTTCACCCCTATTATGATTAGATCTATTTTATTTGTCTATATGTTGTGATAATTTATCTTTGTGCTATGAGTTAGACTATTCGAGTCTAACATATATTTTGCGTTGAATAAACGAACGTATAACGTGGGGTAGGGGTAATATTAAGGATTTAATATTAAGAAATTGGGGTCCAATTGATATGATTTTGCATACCGTAAGTGGATGGCCATAATTGAGTCAATTATGGACATCATTAAAATTGGAATTAATCAATGATTTGAATAGGGATATATTTAAAACTGGGGTAAAAGATTATAAGTGTTAATCAATGCTTGACACGAGGTTGGACTCGTTTGTGACGTAAACCTGCCCGGACCCGACCGGCGAATCCAGTAGTCACAAATGTCAGCCCAATGTGAGAGGTCCTAGGCCCAAATTAAAGCATAACAGTTGTAAAGACACGAGGTTAGACTCTTTTATGGTGTAACCCGGACCCTCCCGGCAAATCCAGCTGCCATAAATGCCAGTCTAATGTGAGAGGTCTTTATAAGGTTATGGCCTTAATGAATTAAGAAATACTTAACCAGATAAACATGTGAGGTGGGACATGGGGGTTAAGTAGGTGCCTTGGGTGGCATGATGAATCTAATGGGCGCCTTTAGTGGCATTTGAAATACGATTAGTAAGACTTAACCAAACACACATGTAAATGAACATGACTAAGAAGAGGGTTAAGTGGGATATACTAGTGCGGACAAGCTTAGGTGGATAGATTGTGGTAAGTAATTGGGGGCCCATTTCAACCAGTAACCCAAACGTATCTTTGTGGGCTCGACCCAAGTCGAGGACGGGACACGCATACTGGGCTTGACTATAAGAGGCAAAACGGGTTAGCGGTGGCAACGCAAGTCCAACAGGTTTCATATGCGTGTGTGGACCCGGGCTGGTAGGTAAGACGATGTTGCATCGTGTAGGTATAAGCCGTGCATCCTCAAGTTGTATCGGGTTGCCACTTTAGGGGAGTGATACACCCCACTGTGGGGCCAGCACGGGTATCTACGAGTAGGGAGCCGATCGCAAGTGGGTAGTGGGGTACAGCTAGAGAAGATAGGGGCAGGCGGCACATATGTAGTCAGCTAGGGGTACACGAAGTTATTTATAAAATTTCTAAGTAAAGCAAGTGGGTAGTGGGGTACACCTAGCGGAGACAGGGGCAGGCGGCACCTATGTAGTCAGCTAGGGGTAAACGAAGCTACTTATATAATTTCTAAGTGAAGTGAGTGGGATCAACCTTTAGGGAGACTGGTGTGGTGCAGTGTAGTAATTGTTCGTTAGTATTAGGTGTGCCTTTAACGTTATCTTTATCCGCTCTTTCATACCCAATAGTTCATAGACATTTCCTTATTTTCCAGCTTATGCCTTAGTCTAGTTATTTTGATAACAGTATTGTTAGAATTATCATACTCGCCAGACTTTATGTCTGACCCCCTCTATTTCTATCCTTTTCCCCCTCCAGGTCCTCAGGGTGGGCTCAGCTCTAGTGGAGCTTGATTGGATTGCTTTATCTCTCTTTTGGAAAGCTTGGACCGTTGAAGTAAAGTCCAGCTTGTTATCTTCTTTAATGGCTATTTATGTAATGGGATTATGTATTTTGTTTTATCAAGATGGATATTGTACTTGACTCTGATTTATGGTTTTATGATGTAACAAACATGTTTAATTTCCACTGCAATGAAATAAAGTTTTAGATTTCCAAGTACTACTTATTATCTGTCTTGTTGTAATTTTTCTGTTCTATATTCACTTAAAACCTCCATGGAAGTTAATGCATTCCCTTTGTGAGTGACATTAATGGACGTGGGGTGTTACAATCGCTGTTTATCTTTTGTTATAATAGCAACACTAAAATCGCTGTTAAAACATTTGTGATAACAGTAGCATTATGATCGCTATTTAGGTTTACAAAAACATATATTATAACAACAGCGCTATAATCGCTATTTAGATTTACAAAAACATACACTATAACAACAGCGCTATAATCGCTGTTTAGATTTACAAAACAAATATCATAACAACAGCTCTATAATCGCTGTTTTAAATAAACCGTATGCGACGCACACGCCTCCATTGTTCATTTATAAACTCTGTTTATTTTAAACAATTCAAGTTCTCCTTTAACTGTATTTTCAAGCTATACATTCTTTAACTTCTGAAATTAACTCAATTTGATTTCTGTAAATTCCCTTTTAGATATATTATTGCAAACTATAAAAATAATTGAATATTGACTTCTTAATGTATTTAAAATAATTCATAGGTTCATGTTAAATAAAATTTAAATATTCTTCTGAGACATAAATCATTTGCAAAATTCGACATCGCCGAATTCCTATTTAAAATTTCATCAGATTTATCTTAATAAATTTTTATTTTCCAATCTTTGGAATATAACCCATCGTTTCTTTCAAAACCAATTTTCCCACTCAAATCCCTTTTACCCCTAATGCATTCAAATCCCACTTCAAATATCGGGTATCAACACCAATTACCACTTTGCTTATATAAATTCAACTTGATTTTATATTTTACTTTATTCTATGATATATATTTTATTTAATTTATAAACATCGTTATAAACAACTTCTTGTTTTGATTCACTTAAACAAGTTTCTATTTCCATTCCATTTGAAATCTAATTTCTATTTTGGAAAAAATTTCCTTTTTAAAACTCAAATCTTTTTTCTACGTTCTAAAATATTTTACGGTATTTAAATACCAAAATTTATCGAGCCAGTGTAATTCAACCACAACAAAATCAATCACGATCATCTATCATAAATAAATAAATAAAACAGTAAATAAAATTTTGAGGAATCCAGTTGGATCCCTCCAACCTGTTTCCCTGCATCCACAGATGTTAATAACATTAATAATATTATTTCACATCAATATGAAATATCAGAACTAATGATCGATCAATGATGTAATCCTATCAACCAATTTTACCAACTATTCAAACAAGCAACCATCACACAGTATAAAAATTAATATAAATAAATTTAAACTTGTTTATATAGAATGTAAACAAAGCAGAGTTAGTGAGTTTACTCACCTTGATTTGCAGTTGGCGGTTCTGCTTTTCGTTTTGTTTAAAATAAAACAGGCATTTGATTTTATCACGAAATTATGATAACCCCGTTCTTCGCCACATTAGTGCCACAATATAAATCTCATTGTTGCGGTTCCAATATGACCGGTTTCACTGAATTCTGTTAATGAATGGAATAGTTGTGCGCGTTATAATATTTTAATTTGAAATTAAGGTAAATTGTAGCGTTAATGGCCTTATTAGTCTAATTAGCTTGCTTTAATCCTTAATAATTTCATAATTCCTTCTTCCCTGTTATATTTTTTCTTTCCCTTGCTGCCAACTATTGTCGCCTCCTTCATCTCTCCTATCACCACCCCCATATTACGTGAGATCATCATCATCGTCCTCCATTCCGCCATCTCTAACCTACAGTAATTGTCACGCTGAGCTCGAAAGGCCAGTGATTGTCGCGACTTAATACCTGGTTCACGCTGCACAGCGACTATCTTGCACATAAAGAACTTCCTGAAACCCCCAAATAGATGTGCCTGGCTTCCCCACCACAAACTCCACTATCTGATCATTTCACAAATGCCTCCTTGACCCCATACAAAACACGTTGTTGCTTTTCATCCCACACATACACTGTTCCAAGAAGATTCCATCATCAACATTAATGTTAATAACCGAACTGTCCTCCTTTCAGGCCATAACAACCGAACTGTACTCTGTTTAACCTAATAAGTTATTACCCCTAATTCTTCTTTTGATAGTAAGCCAGCGGGTTGCAAGTTCTTTGAGTGGGCTGCTCTCTACTTTTATCACAAAACTTTGCTCAGTTGAATACATAGAACGCCCCCTTTTCCAGTTTGAATACCCTGTACATGCGACTAACCACCCACCATCACCACGCAATAACAGTGAACAAGACACCCCACAGTTTCCAAACCGTCAAACACAGGCCACCCGCGCAAAACATGAACACAACTTGACACCTTCTCTTCTCCCTAGTTATTTCCGTGTCTTCACAAACCCAACAGACTCCATCTTACCATTACCAACTTTAAACTCATTCGCGAGCTCGAACCCTTCCATCATCCGTAAAACAACCTCGAGCCACCCATACTTGTCTCCTGCCCCTACAAACACTTGTAGTGAACTTCTCACCGCAACTACATCTCCTATGGCGAGTACAAACAGTCGCAACCAGCTGCAAAATAACTCTGCTCCAACCCTTCCTGACGCCCCAATCTCACTTCGGATCTCGACAACAACTCGCCGGTGAACCCAAAAAAAAAACAGCTAACCAAACCACCTAGAAATCCCCTAAAATATTGTGACAGTATTAAATCCTTACTGCCCACCAGAATAAAAAAACCTATACCCCAATTCACTACATAAATCAACATCGTAGCCTGAACTCAGTTGTTGATGCTAGAAAAAGAAAGAGTCCCCAAACAACGATCGTGCCTTGTAAATGATGCCTGAATTTGGATCTAATCTTGTGAATTTCCATCGAGAGTTTGATTTTTAAACGTTTTATACTATTCAGTTTTCTTGTGTTTTTTCTTCTTCTAAGGATGAAAACAAAGTGGACACCAGTTATATATAAACAGAAATGACGTGTGGAGCACGGAATGAAACAACTTGGAGGTCATGGTTCCTGATGGCTTGACGCGCACGGTTATGAAATTCCTTACTATGCAAGGTTCTTAATACTTGGCAGGCACACTGCATTTGTTTGGACGGCACGTTCTCTAGCTGGTCCTATAGTCCTTTTAATAATGATAAGAATAAGGTATTATGGGTCCGTTTAATCAATATTTACTAAACGTACGGGATGTATTTATCTTTAAAGTTTATGCGCTAATGAATATACATAATTTCGTTTATTTACGAGATGTTATAGACAGAAGTAAGAATACGGTACCATGGTCCCAAAAATATAATAATACCGGTAGTTTAACTTATATTATGAAACCCAAAAATATTGATATAGGGTGCAAAATACTCCAAATAAAAAGTTGCGTTTTTAATTAATTAAAAATTATAGTAAAATTCTAAAAAGTAAATTATAACTACACCTCAAAAGAACCTTATCCAAATTCGTAACCAGTATTTAAATATATTTAAATAACTGCTATGGCATATATACGATTCCACAGCGACTTTCTGAAATTTTGATTTAGACGTAATTCACAATATATAAGACGAAATCTCGATTTTTCATTTCCATCAGAAAGATACTGTTTAATAGATTCACACGTTTCTTGTTTCACAGAAATCCGACTTATTTTGGATCCTGTATATTCAGTTGAAGTTTAAATCGTTAATTACGAACTACCGCGACTATTTCGAGCTCGTTTTAAATTATATTATAAATTGTACGTTTAAATATCGTTTTATCAAATAAACTCCTATATATAATTTGAATAAAATATTTAAACCAATTTAAATATTCAGAATTCAACAGCTGAAAATCCGGGTCGTTACATTCCTTCTCCCTTAAAATAATTTCGTCCTCGAAATTGCTAAGATAGGAAAAGATGCTACATTCCCTATTAACTAGGTCCAAAATTCCTTTTCGTTCAATTCTTAACTTCAGTTTAACTGGACCAATTTATTTCAATTAAAATATTAATTTATTCATACTAACGAAAATTTTCGAAAATTCTGAAAATTTTCTAACACTTTAAATTCTGAAAAATTTCGGCAACATCTCCTCTGCACGGCTCAATCGGTACAACCACAACTCGCCTTTCTAGGCCTTCTCCGATCCAAAAGAAAATCAAAAAGCCAAGCGGCTTGCCTCATAGGCTCATAAAATCATCAAACCCAAGTAATATTGTAAACATGTACTTTTTGTCGGGCATATCTCTATCTCTTGTATTTGCTTCCATTCAATATTTGCTCAGCACACATATATCCATTTCCAGTTGGTTTCAAATCAATCCAACTTCCAGTTTTGAAATCTCTAACCAACTTCTGATTAGTTCACTTCCATTCTATCGATTCCATTTTATCTTTATTTCAGAATCAATCCACTTATTCAGTTTGAGTTTCAATTTCCATTTAACTTAAGTTAAATTTCAGTCCATTTGATTTACTTTCACCATTTCAATTTATTCAACCTATACAATTTAAATTTTTGATTTCAGAATTTAAATTCCCGGGTTTTATTTCAAATTAGTTTGAAATCATATATATGTACATATATTTATAATCAACTCAATTCAAAATATTTGAATTTCTAAAACATCTTGTCCTTCTCAAACAAAATTTTCATTCCCAAATTACTATGGTAGCAATCCGTCACTCAGAAACTTGAAAATGAATACCGATAATGTCATGATCCATTATCAGAATTATTTTCTCGCCACTGAAGTGATTTCAGTGCTTAATCACTTTTAAAATCCATTTAAAATCATTCTTATTCAAAAATACTTTAAAGTAATGTTATATTACTTTATAATATTTCAGAAAATATTTCTAAACACCCGGAATTCAAATTCAAATTCCAATTCTGGTTTGAACTTAATCTTGGTTTATCACATTTGTATACATTATCCGTATACAAATTATGTGACCATTTCAACATTTCATAATTCCATTTGAATGTAATAACAATCAACACATTCAGAAATTATTCCTTTTTATATAAAAAAAAATTTTGGGCAAAATTATTTCATATACCCATTTTGAAACAATACTGTATCGAATAGCTTTGTTCGAGAGTTTAGAAACAACTATCGATACAGTTGTACATCCTGTATCGACCAGAATTTATAAACCACTCAACAAACCAGTCAACACAATATAAAACAATTTTATATCCAATCTAAAAATACGTGCTCATATATATGTATATATACACTCAAACTCAATCTAGGGTATTACTAACCCCATCTCCACTGAATTACGCCACAAAGCCAAGGTTACTACTCAACCATCAGCTCTGATACCAACTGTAACGACCCGAATTTCGTACTCTTCGAGTCGACTAATAACACCACACGTGCAACCCAAGTTGCACAGAAACACGAATCATTATTAGAAAGAAGTTAGAGGATGTGAAATAGAAAGAAAGAAATATTAGAATAGAAGAAAAACGAAGATCACAAACTCACAACGGAACGAATGAAATATATTATATAACATAACTTTTGAAATATAAATCAGTAACTGTATATACATACCATCATCAGAGCACAACAGTTATCCCTGGAACGGTTATAAACTCCTGTTTCCAGATACAACATAGTACACAGCGGAAAATATGATAGTTTATAGCCAACTGATGAAGCCTCCTACTTCGAACACCTCTAAGTGAATCTGTAACATCCCGACTACTTGACCGCCCGTACAAATTTGGGCACCCAAGAGTTTAGGGAAAACAAAACAAAATAAACTCTGGGTCATTCGTGGGACTGGTGTGAGTAGACTCCAAACATTGGTTTAATTTTTAAAAGTCCATTCGAATGAAATGATAATCGTAAGACCAATCCACACATAAACACGGATGGTTTTTATCTTATGATAACCAAAAATATTTTTGATACCAAATACAGCGATATTATAATAGTTTCTACAACAAGCAAATAGAATCTAGCTGAACGCTTGCATCTCACGCTCCATATGTAATATAAAATCAAAAACCGCAGGGTGCTTATTGGAGATTGGATTTCCAACATGACAAGGTATGGGACCACCTTCCAATAGTGTATCTCTAGAGGTGAATACACTGGGTTCAACAAGAACGTCTTGCAACCCAGCCCACACATGACCGACCACTCATTTCGCTTGAGTGTATCGAATGTATATCAGTTGGGATCAGCAACCGTTTCCCGAAAGGGACAGCATCAATAGATTTAAGAAGTAAATGGAATTTCTCTAGATAGGTGATTATACATCCTAATGGGAGTGACCCACATAGCCATGTTGCCTGCCCGATTTTTGTCAATCCCCGGTTGTGAGGCTTGAGATTTGAAGTAACAGAACAACCCTTGCATTTTTCTCTATCTTCACAATCTCTTCAACATAAGTTGATTCGTAACGCTTATGCCAATACGGAGTGGTTTTCAAATATTAAATCTGATCCCGGTCTCTCCATATTGACAACGGAGGTATAAAATAAATCAAAACTTTGATAGTCGGCGATTTAACTATCAAAGAAACATCCATACAATCAACGGTCCTATTCCCAACTAGAAATTCTACTGATCAAGCATCAAACAACACCGGGCCCCTTTAAATCAATTCCTGATTACATTGTTATTTCAAACTCCTGTTTCCCTATCTTTCGTATCCTTTTGAAGCTTGATTTCCCTCTCGATTCTTTGAAAAACATTTTCGATAAGTAATTTCTTTATTCGAGAAAATATCTCTTTCCCCATTTAGAAAACATTTCTATATATATATTAGCGAATCCTTATTTTCTATATTCAGAAAATATGCCACATTAGTATTGGAAAATATTTCCAAATTCTCTTTCTTAATTCCTCATTGACCAATTCATTTCATTTTTTATACGTAGAAAATACCTCTCATTTTATTGGCAAAAACATTTTAAATTCTTTTAAATTAACGCGATGTTATAAACATCGTTATTATAACTTAAAACATTAACCAATTATTAACTAACTAGAATGTTAACCAATCTTCACTATCGAACCTTAACCATTTCTCCATCAATCATGAAGTCAATCAAGTTGGGGTATAATTGCCTCTCAGACCTTAATTGAACAACATTCTTAACTTCGAAATAGTCAAAACTCACAGCTTCGTCGTTTACGCAACTTTTGGATTCAATCTAAGAACACACTTCTTTTGCAGAAAAATATTGATTATAACGGTACCGTTATAATCGCTGTTTCCAAATATTTGGTTTATAAAACATTTCTTTCAATGACAGCGTTACAATCGCTGTTTAGCTTTTATTATAATAGCAACATTAAAATTGTTGTTAAAACATTTGTGATAACAATAGCATTATAATCGCTATTTAGGTTTACAAAAACATATATTATAACAACAGCGCTATAATCGCTGTCTAGATTTACAAAAACATATATTATAACAACAGCGCTATAATTGCTGTTTAGATTTATAAAACAAATATCATAACAACAACGCTATAATCGCTGTTTTAAATAAAGTACCGTATGCGACGCACATGCCTCCATTGTTCATTTATAAACTCTGTTTATTTTAAACAATTAAAGTTCTCCTTTGAATATATTTTCAAGCTATACGTTCTTTAACTTCTGAAATTAACTCAATTTTATTTCTATAAATCCCTTTTTAGATATATTATTGCAAACTATAGAATTAATTGAATATTGACTTCTTAATGTATTTAAAATAATTCATAGGTTCATGTTAAATATAATTTAAATATTCTTCCGAGACATAAATCATTTGTAAAATTCGACATCGCCGAATTCCTATTTAAAATTTCATCAGATTTATCTCAATAAATTTTTATTTTCCAATCTTTGGAATATAACCCATCGTTTCTTTCGAAACCAATTTTCCCACTCAAATCCCTTTTACCCCTAATGCATTCAAATCCCACTTCAAATATCGGGTATCAACACCAATTACCACTTTGCTTATATAAATTCAACTTGAATTTATATTTTACTTTATTATATGATATATATTTTATTTTATTTATAAACATCATTATAAACAACTTCTTGTTTTCATTCACTTAAACAAGTTTCTATTTCCATTCCATTTGAAATCTAATTTCTATTTTGGAAAAAAATTCCTTTTTAAAACTCAAATCTCTTTTCTACGTTCTATAATATTTTACGGTATTTAAATACCAAAATTTATCGAGCCAGTGTAATTCAACCATAACAAAATCAATCACAATCATCTATCATAAATAAATAAAACAGTAAATAAAATGTTGAGGAATCCTGTTGGATCCCTCCAACCTGTTTCTCTGCATCCACAGATGTTAAAAACATCAATAATATTATTTCACATCAATATGAAATATCAGAACTAATAATCGATCAATGATGTAATCCTATCAACCAATTTTACCAACTATTCAGCCAAGCGACCATCACACAGTATAAAAATTAATATAAATAATTTTAAACTTGTTTATATAGAATGTAAACAAAGCAGAGTTAGTGAGTTTACTCACCTTGATTTGTAATTGGCGGTTCTGCTTTTCGTTTTGCTTAAAATCAAACAGGCGTTTGATTTTATCATGAAATTATGATAACCCCGTTCTTCGCCACATTAGTGCCACAATATAGATCTCATTGTTGCGGTTCCAATATGACCGGTTTCACTGAATTATGTTAATGAATGGAATAGATGTGCGCGTTATAATATTTTAATTTGAAATTAAGGTAAATTGTAGCGTTAATGGCCTTATTAGTCTAATTACCTTGCTTTAACCCTTAATAATTTCATAATTCCTTCCATATTATATTTGTTCTTTCCCTTGCTGCCAACTATTGTCGCCTCCTTCATCTCTCCTATCACCACCCCCATATTACGTGACATCATCATCATCATCGTCCTCCATTCCGCCATCTCTACCCTACAGTAATTGTCACGTTGAGCTCGAAAGACTAGTGATTGTCACGACTTAGTACCTGGTTCACGCTGCACAGCGACTATCTTGCTCACAAAGAACTTCCTGAAAACCCCAAATAGATGCGCCTGGCTTCCCCACCACAAACTCCACTATCTGATCATTTCACAAATGCCTCCTTGACCCCATACAAAACACGTTGTTGCTTTTCATCCCACACATACACTGTTCCAAGAAGATTCCATCATCAACATTAATGTTAATAACCGAACTGTCCTCCTTCCAGGCCATAACAACCAAACTGTACTCTGTTTAACCCAGTAAGTTATTACCCCCAAATTCTTCTTTTTATAGTAAGCACAGCGGGTTGCAAGTTCTTTGAGTGGGTTGCTCTCTACTTTTATCACAAAACTTTGCTCTGTTGAATACACAGAATGCCCCCTTTTCTAGTTTGAATACCCTGTACACGCGACTAACCACCCACCATCACCACGCAATAACAGTGAACAAGACACCGCACAATTTCCAAACCGTCAAACACAGGCCACCCGCGCAAAACATGAACACAACTTGACACCTTCTCTTCTCCCTAGTTATTTCCGTGTCTTCACAAACCCAACAGACTCCATCTTACCGTTACCAACTTTAAACTCCTTCGCGAGCTCGAACCCTTCCATCATCCGTAAAACAACCTCGAGCCACCGATACTCGTCATCCTGCCCCCACAAACACTTGCAGTGAACTTCTCACCGCAACTACATCACCTATGGCGAGTACAAACAGCCGCAACCAGCTGCAAAATAACTCCGCTCCAACCCTTCCTGACGCCCCAATCTGACTTCGGATCTCGACAACTCGCCGGTGAACCCAAAAAAACAGCGAACCAAACCACCTAGAAATCCCCTAAAATTTTGTGACAGTCTTAACTCCTTACCACCCACCAGAATCTAAAACCTATACCCTAATTCACTACATAAATCAACATCGTAGCCTGAACTCAGTTGTTGATGCTGGAAAAAGAAAGAGTCCCCAAACAACGATCGTGCCTTGTAAATGGTGCCTGAATTTGGATCTAATCTTGTGAATTTTCATTGAGAGTTTGATTTTTAAATGTTTTATTCTGTTTGGTTTCCTTGTGTTTTTTCTTCTTCTAAGGATGAAAGCAAGGTGGACACCAATTATATATAAACAGAAATGACGTGTGGAGCACGGAATGAAACATCTTGGAGGTCACGGTTCCTGATGGCTTGGCGCGCACGGTTATGAAATTCCTTGTTATGCAAGGTTCTTAAAACTTGGCAGGCACACTTCATTTGTTTGGACGGCACGTTCTCTAGCTGGTCCTATAGTCCTTTTAATAATGATAAGAATATGGTATTATGGGTCCATTTAATCAATATTTACTAAACGTACAAGTTGTATTTATCTTTAAAGTTTATGCGCTAATGAATATATATAATTTCGTTTATTTATGGGATGTTACAGATAGAAGTAAGAATATGGTCGTGTCCAGCGAGGTACCATGATCCCAAAAATATAATAATACCGGTTGTTTAACTTATATTATGAAACCCAAAAATATTGATATAGGGTGCAAAATACTCCAAATAAAAAGTTGCGTTTTTAATTAATTAAAAATTACATTAAAATTCTAAAAATTAAATTATAACTATGCCTCAAAAGAACCTTGTCCAAATTCGTAACCAATATTTAAATATATTTAAATAACTGCTATGGCATATATATGATTCCACAGCGACTTTCTAAAATTTTGATTTGGACGTATGTTCACAATATATAAGACGAAATCTCAATTTTTCGTTTCCATCATAAAGATACTGTTTAATAGATTCACACGTTTCTTGTTTCATAGAAATCCGACTTATTTTGGATCATGTATATTCAATTGAAGTTTAAATCGTAAATTACGAACTACCGCGACTATTTCGAGCTCGTTTTAAATTATATTATAAATTATACGTCTAAATATCGTTTTATTAAATAAACTCCTATATATAATTTGAATAAAATATTTAAACCAATTTAAATATTTAGAATTCAACGGTTGAAAATCCGGGTCGTTACATATTGATTTTGTTGCTGTATTGTTGCACTAGCTTTGTAATTCAATTGAATTTATTTCATTTTAATCAATCAAATTGTGATTCAAACATTTTGTATATTGCTTTTGTTGTTAAAATATTAAAGCAGTTTTTAGGTATCATTTTTATATTTTTAGGTAGATTTGTGTTGTTTGCTTTGGTAATTGACTTTTTTTGATACACAACATTAATTCTAACTGATACCCACTGATAAAAAAATAACACCCATCTACTCAACTCAAATCTCATAAAAATATTATTTATTCTCAATAATACCTGCTGATTTAAAAAATAATAGCAATCGATTTAATTTAATTATCATAAAAATGAGATTATTCTCAATAATACCCACTTGTATCCTATGATACCTACAACTATACATAACTGATATACTAGGATACATTGTTTTCCTACACAATATAAGTACATACAACACTGCTCCCCATTCCAAGAATGCATTCATGCATTTACTTTTACTTGTACTCATTCCAGTCTTATATTCAAGTAAATTCCAGCAGCATGCAGTATCTGCAAAAATTTCATACATAATCATAACTTATACCAACATAATAATGTAAATTCAACTAGAAAATATAAAAATGATGCATAAAAATATATAAAAAGGAGACCTAAAAACTGCTATGATGTATATTCAACTAGAAAATATAAAAATGATACCTAAAAAAATATATGAAAATGATGCCTAAAAACTGCTATGATGTAAATTCAACTAGAAAATATAAAAATGATACCTAGAAAATTATAAAAATGATACCTAAAAACCGCTTTGATATTTTAAAGGAAAACTAATACAAAAAATATTTACATCCCACTTTGATTGGTTAAAATTACATAATTTCGATTGAGTTACAAAGCTAATGCAACAATACATGTACAAAACTGATATAGCACCAAAATTATAAACACAAAAGCGTAACACTGTTAAAACACGAAAAATGATACCTAAAAAAATAGAAAAATGATACCTAAAAACTGCTGCTAACTTCACCGTAAAAAAAATCCAGCGATTTTTTTCTTGTACATCTCTCTCGTTCGATTTTCTACGACGAATTCGCAAAATCAAAAATAACGAAATCATCTCTACTGCCCATCGAATCAAAATCCGTGGCACCTTCAATAATCGACGAAGTTTTTGAGACAAAATTTGGGCAAATTGAATAAATTGAGGAGACTCTTATTACCCTAATCTCTTGAACGAATTCCCAAATCAGTACGCGCATGATCGATTCTGGATGGATGTTTGAAGATGGTTGCTGGAGATCGAAACAAAACAAAAAAAAATTGCGTTCATAATCAATGACAAGATCGACGCCGATAGCAGATTGATGAAGAAAAGAAATCAGCGGCTGAATAAATTATTGTAGTGTATTGTCCTTTTGGTTAAATTTTTAGTGGGATGTCCTTATGAATAAAAAAGCCCTTAGTTTTGTCCTTGTAAATATTTTCCTGTATTAACTTTTTAGAACTTGAAATTATAAAAGTTTTGGGAAAATATTTTACGGTGTTTTCAAGTTTTAATCTTAAAAGTTATAATTTTAAAATATGTAAAGAATTACATATTGAGTTTTAAAAGTAAAGTGGGGTATATTTTGCAAACATGATTCTTGCGAAAACTTTATCTAAAATAAAATTGTCTCAATAAAAAGGTGCATATTATAAAGCATGCATAGCTTGTTAGCTTTCTTGTTATATTTCATACGAGAATTTGTAATAAAGAAATATTTGAAATCTCTATTCTTATGACAACCCTTTTTGATAAATTATTTTAAGATAATTTTGTGGGTGTTAAGAATAGAGTGCATGTTTGCACCTTGTAGTAAGAGACTAAACCGACCTTTATAGGTAAGAACAAGTCATAAACCCGATTGAGAAAATAGTTGTCCGTATCTAATCCAGTTTTGTGATTTGAAAAAAAATGATGATTTTTTTTAAGATGACACGTTTTTATGGTTTTGTAGTGGCCCGAAAATCCATACTATCTGAGCTGACTAATGCAACACACGTCCAACCCAAATAACACAGAACTATGGGTCATTAATAGAAAGAAGTTAGAGGGTGAGAAATAGAAAGAAAGAAAATTATAATAGAAGAAGAATAAGAACATAAAATCTCACAGTGGAACGAAGAAAATATAATATCATATAACACACTCTTTTGACTAAAAATGATGTATTATATATACATACCATTATCAGAGTGCATACAACATTTGATACAGCGGAAATAACTCTAAATAACTATCGGTGAAGCCTCCTGCTTCCAGCTCCTCCAAGTGTATCTGTAAAGCCTAAACCACTTGACTGCCCATACAAATTTGGGCACCCAAGAGTTTAGGAAAAAAACAAAATAAACTTTGGGTCAGTCATGGGACTGGTGTGAGTAAACTCCAACCAATTTGTTTAACTTTGAAAAATCCTTTGAAAGAAAATGTAATCATAAGGCCAGCCCACACATAAAGATGGACGGTTTTTATCTTACTATAACCAAACCATTTTTGATATCAAAATCCAGTGATATTATAATAATGTCTAATCAAATAAATAACCAAATAGTAGAACGCTTGCATCTCACGCTCTACATACATAGTATAAAATCAAAAACCGCAGGGCGCTTATTGGAGATTGGATTCCAACTATGACAAGGTATGGGACCACCTACCGATAGTGTATCTCTAGAGGGGAATACACTGGGTTCAACAAGAACGTCTTCCAACCCGACCAACACGTGACCGACCAGTCATTTCGCTTGAGAGTGTCGAATGTATATAACCAACAGTTGGGCTCAAACCACCGTTTCCCGAAAAGGGACAGCATCAAAATAGATTAAAGAAGTAAAAGGAATTTCTCTAGATAGGTGATTATACACCCTAATGGGAGCGACCAACATAGCCATGCTGCCTGCCCGATTTTTGTCACTTCCCGGTTGTGAAGCTTGAGGCTACATCTATCTTTTTAGAACATCTGGCCACCATACACTTTGAATGCCACATCGTCAAACCCATCAAATCACTAGTTGATCTTCCCAAAAATATTACGGTTATAAAAGATAAGAGAAACGAATTTCTCCACCACTAGACGTAATACCTTGAAAAGATCGTCTTATGTGATCCGTTAGGAATACTTTGTCAGACACTCGTCCATACAAGTTGTCCTGGGACTAGACAAACATAATAGCCCCTGCATTCCACTCCGTCTTTAATTTATCTTCAGCATAATCTAATTCGCAACACCTATGCCTGTATGGAGTGGTTTTCGGGTATTAAATCCAACCGGTCTCTCCGTATTGACAACAATGGTCAAAAATCTTTAATAGCCGGTGATTTAACTATCAAAGGAAAAACAAACTTCCATGAACAATCAAACAATCACTTGCCCCTTTTTAATTAATATTCATTCATTAACTATATTTCCTTATCAAATTCTATATATTTCGATATATTGATTTCTATTTTCAAAATTTCTTAAAAATATTCTAACTCTTTAAATTTCTGGAAAATTTTGCTAGCACCTCCCCTGCACCGGTTAATCGTTCAAACCCCAACTCGCCTCTCTAAGCCCTTTCCATTCAAAAAGAAAATCAAAAAGCAAAGCGGCTTGCCGATTCGGTGCATGAATCTCATATGGAAATTTAAACATGTACCTTTTTGTCGGGCACTTAAATTATAACCTTCGTACCCTCTTCATATTCTTCATCCCATACCTGTCTAATATACGTACACATGCACTCCTATTTATTTCAAAACCATACGGCTATTTTGATTCCACCACATTTCAATCCCACTAATTAATTCTCTAAGTAATTCAACCGCTCCATTCACTTATAGTTTGAATCAATTCATTTATAGTTTGAATCAACCGTGTTTAACATATATAAGCTCATTCCCAATCTGTTTCGAAATAATTCCACACTTCTCACTTTAATCACTTTCCATTCGCTAATTAGTTAATTAGCTTCTTTACTTGGACCATTTTAAGTTTGAAACTATCACATTCAAATTTACTTTTAACTCTCTTACGAATCCATTAAATTCCCATTTTAGTTCAAGTTTTCATATTCATTTTCGAATTTAAATTTACAAACTCGATTTGCTTAACTAAAGATAAGTTCGACCTCAAAATTTCATTAATTAACCATTTCTAATTAGTCGACTCCATTTATTAAATTAAAAAATCTGGTTTTGTTTTAAAATCTAATTCACTTGCTCCACTTAGGTACATATTTATTTTATAACCCAAGGCCGAATTTTACTAATGGAAATTCGGATTTTTATTTACTAAAATCCTTTTGTTTAATTAAATAAACCGTTACGGTTTAACACGATTTTGGTGCTATTTTTCTGAAATTTTGATTTTGATATAACTCAAATCTATAAGACGAAATTCAGGTTTTTCCCTTCTATTAGAAAACTATCATTCAATAGGTCAGGGCGTTTCTTGTTTCATCAAATTCCGACTTATATTGAGTTCTATATGCTCAATTGAAGTCTGAATCGTCAAATTACGAACTACCGTGCTACGGCTAGTTCGTTTTAATTAAATTAAATATAGACATTTAAAACTTCGTTTATAATTAAATTCCAACTCCATTTTTTTATAATTAAAAACAATTTCTCAAATCTAACTTAACATTCGATTTTTCCAAAAATCATTTAATACTTCATTCCGATTCCATAACTTGGTTATTAGTTATTCAAAGCTCAACCTCTACATTAAAATTCCAATTCCATTGGATATAAATTATTTAATATAACTTGACATAATCGAATTCAAATTATAATTTTCCTTTATGGGGAAAATCAATTTATTCAACACTCTTCACCATTACAAACTAATATAATCTCTTGATAATAGTGAAGTCGTTTAAGTTGGGGTATTTTATTTACCTCTCAGACCTTGACCGACAACGTTCTTATCTTGAGAAGGATAAGAGTTTGTAATACAAAACTGACATTATTTGTCGAAAAAAAAATCTCCTTTTCTATTTCATATAAAAATATGACTTTTATTTTAGTGCCATTTCCTATATTTGGAAATTCATTTCCCAATTTCATGGGGAAATTTACTTTAGTTCATTTATAAATATTGTTTATAAATGAACTACCTTATTTCATATATTAAAATGAACTTCCATTTTAATAATCTACCTGAACTCGATTCCCTGTTTGGGAGCATTTTTTTTCTTCTAAATTTCAAATTTTCGTTTCGTTTACATTCGGTGATATTTTATTACTATAACTTCTATTTTAAAACATAGAATCTATTTCCGTATTTGAATTACTAGAAATATTAACTCCCTCAAATGTTAACTTTCAAATTTATGATTCCACTAAATAAAATTCAAATATCATTCCAAAGAATAATTTATTTATTTATAAATTTGACATAGTCAAATTCCAATCATAAATCCGAATGGATTTATTTCAATTCATCTTATATTCCGAACATCAGAATAAACTTCATCGTTTCTCTTTTAAGTGATTTCTAATCCCCTTTTTAAATTCATACTTGAATTTAAATTATCCAATAAAGAGTTCTCTCTTTTATTCATAACTATCGATTATACATTTCACTTCTTGCCTTAAATTTTAAAATCAATTTCTATTTCAAATTCCATTTGAAACCCATTCCACTTTAGAAAAATATATTCTTCTTTTAAAACTGAATTTAAAATTTAATATTATCTAATGAGGATATTTTGTTCTTTATTTTAAAATATTGTTTATAAATTTCACTTCTTGTTTTAAATATTAAAACAAATCTCTCGATTTCAAATTCCATTTGAAATTCAATTTCCATTTCAGAAAAACAAATTTCCCTCTTTAAATTCAGACTTGAATCTTTAAAATCTAATATTACCAAATGATAATATTTCTTTCCCTTTATAAACATCGTTTATAATTTCAGCTACTTGTTTTATTATTAAAAACAAGTTAATATTTCTCAATTCATTCAAAATACCATTTCTATTTCGAAAAGTAAAATTTTCCTTTTTAAATTCAATAATCCCTTCTTAATATTTTTAAACATAAATATCTAAGGCCAGTGATATTTAATCATTCCAATACACAAACCATCACTCCAAATCAACACATCACACACATATAAATAGGTAAAAAACAATAAATAAATTTGAGGAATCCAGTTGGATCTCTCCAACCTGTTTTTCCCAGCATCCACAGATGTTAGTCACATAAATAATACCAATCTTACTTCAAGGCGGGATATCGCGGTATAAAAGGGGATCCACTTATATACATGGGGCGATAGGGTCATCCGCTAATGATACTGAGGCTAATGGTACTGCGGGAAATCCAATAACCAATACTATACTTATTGAACAACCAAGCTAAGTATAACTAATATAATCATAATAATTCAATAATCCATTCATGCATCCAAACAATCAACAAAATTATTTTTAAATAAAACTTTGAGTGAGATTTACTCACCTTGATCCTCCTTTGTCGAAAATCCAATTTAAAAATCCAAATCTCATAGCTATGAAACTACTCCAGCGAATCTATCCCGCATCTATGATGGTTTCATTTAATTTATCGGTTAAACAATTATTTAATTAAATTAACTTAACAAATGAATAAATGAATTTTCTATGTATTTTTAAACTAGAAACAATGCATACCTTACTGCTACTACGCCATTCGATTAGTCCACGAAGCAATCAACCCCAAATCTGAATAATCCACTTCGATAATAAATCGAACAACTAGCTGACAGCTCCATCTTCATGTCCATACACAACTTCATTCTCTTACAGACCAACATCATCGGCTTCCGACTGTCTAGATGAGCTTCCCCGATTTGCAGACCATTTCTTGTCATGTCTGCACATAGAGCATCTTCCCAAAATACAGTGTCGAACTCTCTATATTCCAATGCCAAACTCAAGTTCAGCGGTAAGGACCCGTAACTTCCCCGTGAAGGAAAGCGCGGATACTTTGAGGACAAGACAAAATAGAACGCATACAGAAGAACATTTCATTGTTATTACAACAATTCCATCAGATACAAGAATATACAGAGTATAAATGAATAAATTACATTCAACAAATATCAGAGATTTAAATTACATTTAAATACATCGTAGCGGAAAATAATACAATATACAACTAGAAGAGATACACGGATACAGAGCTTTCCGAGCATCGTTCCAGCTGTAAATCAGGATCCTGTGAATATAAATCTGCAAAACCAAAACTACTAGCTGCCCGTGCGGAAAATAGGGGCACCCAGAGTTTAGGTTAAAACAATAAACTCCAGGTCAGTCATGGGACTGGTGTGAGAACTAAAACAGTTATTAATATTGGTTTTAAAGTTTGGTAAATCAAGGGACCACGCCGTATAACACGGAACGGGTTTCCTCCCAAGAATACCAGTGCATAGAAAAAACAGCGCAATGCTAAATAAAGAAAAATGAAGCTGTTATAAGACCCAGGTCCCATCACACAATGCAATGCAAGCCGGAGGATAGGGTTTTCCCTTATAACAGCCAAAGCATGCTTGATACGTTTAAAACACCTTATTTGATACTATTATAAGTGTATAGTGTCAAAACAATTTCAATCATAAGTATCAATCATAGGCGGCATAGCTACCATCTACTATGTCGCCATACTAGTTCTACAATTAAAACCGCAATATCACGTATTGGAAATTGGATTCCGTCATGAGCCGAGGCAAGGGGCAAGCTCCTCTCCGCGTTCGAGACACTCTAGCAATGCCTCAGGACCCCACTCTGATCCTTTGGAACCTCCAAGGCCGGTCCTCTCTTACTTTTGAGGATTAATTATTCCTGAACACACGTTTCCCGGTCCTTACAGACCTATATCCGAGGCGCCTCATATCCAACAACCACACAGGTGAAAAGTATATAAATGTCAGGGCTGGTAGGTCACTGACACCACCCTAGCTAGAAAGAAACGTCGTGCACTCCTTGGGTCCGTATCCCGTTTTTGACTCATACCGAGGTGTGAGGCTCGCGAATTCACGTTATACACAAAGCTACGCCACACAGGCCGTGCTTTGATCATCAACCACAAGACTTTGCTTTTCAACAGAAGCCTTGATCAATTGCCACTTACGCGTGCCACACTGGCAATTCACTCCATGCGGCTGATGTACATCGATATACAACCTCTGAGCTCGTACGTCTCAGAGAAGGGCGTTAAGCAAGAGAATAAATTCTCCGCCGCCAAACAGATGTATATTTAATAGAGATCAATCAACACAGAATAAAATCCAATGTCAGACACACAATCCATTTACAAGTTCGTTCTGGGTCTGAACGAAACCGGAGGCACTTTCCTCGCATATCCATCCATCTCCAGGTACGTCTGGACGATCACCAACTGATTCCCTCATCCTGGGTGTACAGCCCAATCAAGATCATCAGTAATCACCCAAACGATGTGAAGACTTCCGGTCTTCAACCACCGTCTTCATCTTCGACATCTCGTCGAATCGGTTATTCAGAATGGGTATAACCCGGCCTTTCTGAATAACCCACGTATATAATTAACAAATGTTACACAAACACAATGAACGCCTCATTCCAATTCAGAATATTCTTTTATTCACAAAATCACATTCTTAGGGAAATGTTCCCATTAATTTTATCAAAGATAAATTCTTCTAAATTTATTCTTTAATCTTCCTTTGGATATCATTTCAAACTAGTCGGGATTAGCGAACCACACCGAAGTAATTATTTATTTTATTTCCCAATCCCAACCTATATATCCCATGGAGCAAAACTGGTAATACTCCGTATCAAACACCACGGTGTTATCGGTAAAATTAATTACCATTTCACGTTCAAATCTAATTAAAGATTTAACTATCGTTTTGGAGCAAAACTGGTGATACTCCATTCTCGATCACCTTTCAGATTTGATAATTTAAATTATCAATTCACATTTTTAATCTAATTAAAGATTCATTAAAACTCCACTTAGCTTTAATCTTTTCAAAAATCAATATCCTGTCTTTAACTGGGTTAAAGAACCAATGTCATCTAAAACACGATTCACGATAAACCCAAATCACATTTGATATTAAATACAAGGCTCTGAATAGAAAATATATCGGCTTATATTCAATATCAAATTCTGAAACCAACAAATATCGTATTGGAAATAACGATATAAAATATATTTTTCAAATCCCCATAACAATATTTGTATAGTCACGAAATCCAACATCGAAATATTCCGAAGATAATTTCGATTCAACTCCAGTCCAATTCACGTATTGGGAATATTGATTATTTTTAATAATTTTATCAAGGCCCGTACAGTCGATTTCCATCAACGGCTATCGAACTGCACTTACAGCGACCTTTTTCAAATTTGATTTGGACATAATTCCAAATCCAACCGTTAGATTTCAAATTTCTGATATTCATTGGAAAGCACTTTTCGATACGAACCCAACGGTTTCGGTTTTAGGAGAATCCGACAGTCGGATCTCCCGCAACGTCAATTCGAAGTTAATGGTCGAAATTCACGAACTGCCGCGGAGCGGCGCGTTCTATTCAGGCCATTTTATATATAATATATATATATTATATATATTTCGTCAATTTCCTTTTTAAAACGTATTTTATAAATCGTTTTAAATTCGTTTTCAAAACCATTTCAACTCTATATTCAATTTCTAATCAAAATTGAATATTTCATATCATTACTATATAAATGATAATATTTTCTAAATGTTATATTTTGAAATCACTTCTTTTCCATATTCATTATAAAAACGAATATAATCGATATAAATATCGTTCACGCCAAAACAGCGCAACTTTAATCAACACGGCTTTATATATTTCAATAAATTCGTTATTCTATTCAACAAATGAATATTTATTCTATTCAACACATGAATCTATATTTCTTCCAACACCTGACTAATCTCAACACATGAGTACTGTCAACACATCACTATTTTTGTTATGTAAAATATTTTATAAAACTATGGTATCTATCGTTTGATTTTCAATTAGACTCCACCGTAAAGTAGATTCTAATTGTAAATATGATAAAGATGTAATTTCTATTATTTAAAATATTTTACTCAACACACGAATATTTTCAACACATGAACATCGTCAACACATGACTATTTTCATATTCAACACATGAATTTTCTTTTATAATATTCATTATTTTCCCGATTGGAATGGGGCCCAATCAATCACCATATAACGTTAATTATATGGATTCCATACAACACATGTATATAATAGCATTGAAAAATAATCAACCATCAACCAAAGTGCACTACACTGTATAAGCATCGAATATAGATATCTTACGCTTATAACAGCCTGTCAATCAATCGATCGACATATTTAAGCAATTAGGATGAGTGAACTTCAAATTTCATCCCAACACCCGTGTGGGGTTTCAAACAATCAAACACATATTTTATTTGTGCAGTTGGGCGACGTGTAAAATTTATCGACCCAATCGATATCAGTCAAATCAGTGTATATAAACAAATCGGCCGATTTGTTTATAAATATTCATTTATCCACTTTCACGTTAAAAATTATATTTTTAACGATAAACATTTTATTTTAACACATGAATTTCTATTAGTTCATTTATTCAATAAATTGATATTTTTATTTTTCTAACATATTTTAGAAAAATTCGGCGGCATAACGGCACGATACTAGAAACGGGACAAGGCCTAGCCTTATCCCCGGTCTAGTGAAGGCCCACGCCATTCACACATCAATCAATCCATTCCATTTCACCAAACAATTCAATTCAAACCCAACAAACTAACCAACTACTCAACCAAACAATTTAACAAACAAGTCATCCATGGTCTGTGGATGACGGGTGTCGGGTGCTACTAAGCACCGTCTGCATCCTAGTATATATATATAACTAGAAAAAGAAATTTGAAGAGTGAGAAGTTCTCACAAATAGCTATCCAAGCTCCACGGCACTTCATTGATATAAATCTTCTTCGTTCTCGCCTTTTTGTCACCTTCGTTGTCCGCTTTCACTACATATGTAAAAATCAGATTTTTATTTGTTCACTTTCAAATTTAAAAATCATATTTTTATAATCACTTCATATATTTAAAAATCGAATTTTTACTTTGCTATTCAATATATAAAAATCGAATTTTTACGACGATGTTATATAGTTAAAGATTATATTTTTATAACGCTATTCTCTATATAAAGATTTCGCCCTTTCATAAATAAAGTTTTCGCCTTTATAAAAATAAAGTTTTCGCCTTTATAAAAATAAAGTTTTCGCCTTTATAAAAATAAAGTTTTATTTTTTATTGTCTCTGTTACATAGAAATTTTATTTTCAATACTTCTACCTTATAAAAATCATGTCTTTATATTTCCTACATAATAAAGATCGAATTTTTATTGCCTATATTATATAAAAATTATATTTTTATTATCCTTACCACATAAAGATAATATTTTTAGTCTTTCTATAATATAAAAAATATATTTTTACTTCGATGTTCAACATATAAAAATCCTATCTTTATTTCGAAGTTCAACATATAAAAATCCTATCTTTATTTCGAAGTTCAACATATAAAAATCCTATCTTTTCACCTTTCAAAATACGATATTCTCACATTTCAAAATACGACCTTTTCACCTTTTAAAGTTCTAATCTTTTTCCATTTAAAATTCAAATCTTTTTCTATTTAAAATCTTAAAATAAAATCAGTTTTTCAAACTTTTCAAAAATCAGTTTTTAATCTCTTTTAAAAATCAGTTTTAGACTTTAAAATAAAAGTAAAAGTAAAATAAAATACTTACTATTTTTTTTCTTTTGAAGGTCGGAGAAGAGGAGCTCGCTGGGGGGGTGGGGGGGGGGGGGTTTGGCCGCGTCGGTCGTCGATTGAGGAGGGGAAGACGGGCGGCGCCGGCGGTGTGGCTTTCATGCGGTGGTGAGGCTTCGCGATTGGGGGAAGAGGCTGGAACGGGGTTTGGGGAAGAGGAGGAAGAAGAAGGGATGACGGCGAAAAAAGGGGGGCTGCGCCACCTCTGGCGGCGGCAAGGGTTTCCCCCCTTCCGTCTATCGCTCGATCCCCCTTTTTTTCCTTTTTTTTTCTTTTCTGAATTTCTTTGTGAACGGGGGGGGGGGGGGGGGGGGGGGCAGAACGTATAGGGGAGAAGAGGGTTTTTTTTTTATTATTATTTAATTATTTTATTAAAAAGTTGACTTTTGCATACGACCTTTAAACGAGGTCCACTGCCTGCCGTCCATAGCGTTTTACCCCCATTCCGAACACAATGGGATATGTATCGCATGCTGATTTGATCGTTTGAATCAGTTTCCGTTGAATTTACATTTAAATCACTATATTGAATTTTAAACGTACATTTCAAATTACTGGGGTCACATACTGACTAGAAAAATTCCAGAAAAATATTTTCTAGCTTCGTATTGACGATACGGTCCTAACAAAACTAGTTTCATCGAATTCTGAGACCGTTGGAAAAGTGGCCAATTTCCAGTCGATTAAAATCAATTGAAACCGGTCAAACGCGTTTTCCTTTGCCACGCTCACATATTGATTCTAAAAATTATGAAATCCGAAACCTAGCAATAATATGACATCACGGACCCAACAAAAGTGGTTTCGTCGAAATCCGAGGTCATTTGCAAAATGTCCATTTTTAAGGGCCTGAATTCCATAACGACTATTCAGAATTTTCAACTGGACATATCTTTTGATTCCCTCTATGAAATCTTGATTTTTCGGATTCGTTGGAAAGATATTATCAAATAGATCCTAATGTTTTTGGTTTCACTAAAATCCGGATTGTTTTGCACCCGGTACATTCAATTGAAGTTTGAAATCGAATTATCAAACTACCGCGCCATTTTCAATTCTATTTATAATTATAAATAAATATTTATATTCTAACGACGACGTATATAATATATACGTTCGAATTCTATTCAAAATAAATTTCTCGTCGATATTATTTAAAATAATCTATTTTAAATATTCAAAATTCGCTAAAATTGCCAAAATAAAAATTTTAAACTGGCTCAGAATTTCTGGGTTATTACAATCTCCCCCACTTAAAACTTTTCGTCCCCGAAAAGGAACAAAGTCGAAAGTGGTTTGATCAATCAACTCTACGTTCGATCTGACTTCCATTCTCCAACTTTTTAGTTTCTGAGAATTTTCAAAATTTTCAAAAATTTGGCTAACACCCTAAATTTTCGAAAAATTTCGCCATAACCTCCCCTGCACCGGGAGCATCGGGGAATTTCAAATAGCTTCCCCGGTCCTTCTAATCTCAAAAAGAAAAAGAAAAAGCTAAGCGGCTAGCCAATCGGCTCATAAAATCATCATCACCCAAACAAAACAGTAAATTATGTAGTAAACATGTACCTATTTGTCGGGCAAACAAATTTTATTCTCTGCTCTAGCCTCCCTGCTATGACCTGTTCAATGTAAGTATATGTATATGCAAGCAAATGCAACCGATTTTCAATATAGTTCAATATTTGATACAATTAGACATAAATGGTTAAAATTATCAAATAAATAAACAAACAACACAAACAGCAATCAATTAGTGAATTAGAGTTTCAAATTCATAATTTTGATACATATACAGAAAATCATGTTTTTGATGCCAATTCACAACAATGTATTCTAGCTATATAGGTTTTGGTTCTCACACCAGTCTAATGGAAATATATAGAAATCACACCTTCGAAATTCGAATATGAATACTGATGATGATGCACCATCATCAGAATCATCCCCGGATGTCTAGAATGTGATTCTATATCTACCCAGTATATTAAAACTTCGACTATACGTTCATGACGCGTATACGCGAAATCTATATATACTCGATTGTCCATATTGAAAATAAATAAATATTCAAATACGTATAAAACGATTTAAATTTTAAAACAAAATTGTTTTCATTTGAAAAATATACTCTTCACACTCGTTCTAGGATACTACTGATCCTATCTCTAACGAGTCATTCTAATTGGATATTACTAATCCAATATCTGATGAATTCTCTCGTATGGTTCTAATGTGTCTTGTTCTCGAGCTCTGTAAACCAAAGCTCTGATACCACTGTAAGGACCCGTAACTTCCCCGTGAAGGAAAGCGCGGATACTTTGAGGACAAGACAAAATAGAACGCATACAGAAGAACATTTCATTGTTATTACAACAATTCCATCAGATACAAGAATATACAGAGTATAAATGAATAAATTACATTCAACAAATATCAGAGATTTAAATTACATTTAAATACATCGTAGCGGAAAATAATACAATATACAACTAGAAGAGATACACGGATACAGAGCTTTCCGAGCATCGTTCCAGCTGTAAATCAGGATACTTTGAATATAAACCTGCAAAACAAAAACTACTAGCTGCCCGTGCGGAAAATAGGGGCACCCAGAGTTAAGTTAAAACAATAAACTCCAGGTTAGTCATGGGACTGGTGTGAGAACTAAAACAGTTATTAATATTGGTTTTAAAGTTTGGTAAATCAAGGGACCACGCCGTATAACACGGAACGGGTTTCCTCCCAAGAATACCAGTGCATAGAACAAACAGTGCAATGCTAAATAAAGAAAAATGAAGCTGTTATAAGACCCAGGTCCCATCACACAATGCAACGCAAGCCGGAGGATAGGGTTTTCCCTTATAACAGCCAAAGCATGCTTGATACGTTTAAAACACCTTATTTGATACTATTATAAGTGTATAGTGTCAAAACAATTTCAATCATAAGTATCAATCATAGGCGGCATAGCTACCATCTACTATGTCGCCATACTAGTTCTACAATTAAAACCGCAATATCACGTATTGGAAATTGGATTCCGTCATGAGCCGAGGCAAGGGGCAAGCTCCTCTCCGCGTTCGAGACACTCTAGCAATGCCTCAGGACCCCACTCTGATCCTTTGGAACCTCCAAGGCCGGTCCTCTCTTACTTTTGAGGATTAATTATTCCTGAACACACGTTTCCCGGTCCTTACAGACCTATATCCGAGGCGCCTCGTATCCAACAACCACACAGGTGAAAAGTATATAAATGTCAGGGCTGGTAGGTTACTGACACCACCCTAGCTAGAAAGAAACGTCGTGCACTCCTTGGGTCCGTATCCCGTTTTTGACTCATACCGAGGTGTGAGGCTCGCGAATTCACGTTATACACAAAGCTACGCCACACAGACCGTGCTTTGATCATCAACCACAAGACTTTGCTTTTCAACAGAAGCCTTGATCAATTGCCACTTACGCGTGCCACACTGGCAATTCACTCCATGCGGCTGATGTCCATCGATATACAACCTCTGAGCTCGTACGTTTCAGAGAAGGGCGTTAAGCAAGAGAATAAATTCTCCGCCGCCAAACAGATGTATATTTAATAGAGATCAATCAACACAGAATAAAATCCAATGTCAGACACACAATCCATTTACAAGTTCGTTCTGGGTCTGAACGAAACCGGAGGCACTTTCCTCGCATATCCATCCATCTCCAGGTACGTCTGGACGATCACCAACTGATTCCCTCATCCTGGGTGTACAGCCCAATCAAGATCATCAGTAATCACCCAAACGATGTGAAGACTTCCGGTCTTCAACCACCGTCTTCATCTTCGACATCTCGTCGAATCGGTTATTCAGAATGGGTATAACCCGGCCTTTCTGAATAACCCACGTATATAATTAACAAATGTTACACAAACACAATGAACGCCTCATTCCAATTCAGAATATTCTTTTATTCACAAAATCACATTCTTATGGAAATGTTCCCATTAATTTTATCAAAGATAAATTCTTCTAAATTTATTCTTTAATCTTCCTTTGGATATCATTTCAAACTAGTCGGGATTAGCGAACCACACCGAAGTAATTATTTATTTTATTTCCCAATCCCAACCTATATATCCCATGGAGCAAAACTGGTAATACTCCGTATCTAACACCACGGTGTTATCGGTAAAATTAATTACCATTTCACGTTCAAATCTAATTAAAGATTTAACTATCGTTTTGGAGCAAAACTGGTGATACTCCATTCTCGATCACCTTTCAGATTTGATAATTTAAATTATCAATTCACATTTTTAATCTAATTAAAGATTCATTAAAACTCCACTTAGCTTTAATCTTTTCAAAAATCAATATCCTGTCTTTAACTGGGTTAAAGAACCAATGTCATCTAAAACACGATTCACGATAAACCCAAATCACATTTGATATTAAATACAAGGCTCTGAATAGAAAATATATCGGCTTATATTCAATATCAAATTCTGAAACCAACAAATATCGTATTGGAAATAACGATATAAAATATATCTTTCAAATCCCCATAACAATATTTGTATAGTCACGAAATCCAACATCGAAATATTCCGAAGATAATTTCGATTCAACTCCAGTCCAATTCACGTATTGGGAATATTGATTATTTTTAATAATTTTATCAAGGCCCGTACAGTCGATTTCCATCAACGGCTATCGAACTGCACTTACAGCGACCTTTTTCAAATTTTATTTGGACATAATTCCAAATCCAACCGTTAGATTTCAAATTTCTGATATTCATTGGAAAGCTCTTTTCGATACGAACCCAACGGTTCTGGTTTTAGGAGAATCCGACGGTCGGATCTCCCGCAACGTCAATTCGAAGTTAATGGTCGAAATTCACGAACTGCCGCGGAGCGGCGCGTTCTATTCAGGCCATTTTATATATAATATATATATATATATATATTATATATTTCACCAATTTCCTTTTTAAAACGTATTTTATAAATCGTTTTAAATTCGTTTTCAAAACCATTTCAACTCTATATTCAATTTTTAATCAAAATTGAATATTTCATATCATTACTATATAAATGATAATATTTTCTAAATGTTATATTTTGAAATCACTTCTTTTCCATATTCATTATAAAAACGAATATAATCGATATAAATATCGTTCACGTCAAAACAGCGCAACTTTAATCAACACGGCTTTATATATTTCAATAAATTCGTTATTCTATTCAACAAATGAATATTTATTCTATTCAACACATGAATCTATATTTCTTCCAACACCTGACTAATCTCAACACATGAGTACTGTCAACACATCATTATTTTTGTTATGTAAAATATTTTATAAAACTATGGTATCTATCGTTTGATTTTCAATTAGACTCCACCGTAAAGTAGATTCTAATTGTAAATATGATAAAGATGTAATTTCTATTATTTAAAATATTTTACTCAACACACGAATATTTTCAACACATGAACATCGTCAACACATGACTATTTTCATATTCAACACATGAATTTTCTTTTATAATATTCATTATTTTCCCGATTGGAATGAGGCCCAATCAATCACCATATAACGTTAATTATATGGATTCCATACAACACATGTATATAATAGCATTGAAAAATAATCAACCATCAACCAAAGTGCACTACACTGTATAAGCATCGAATAAAGATATCTTACTCTTATAACAGCCTATCAATCAATCGATCGACATATTTAAGCAATTAGGATGAGTGAACTTCAAATTTCATCCCAACACCCGTGTGGTGTTTCAAACAATCAAACACAGATTTTATTTGTGCAGTTGGGGGACGTGTAAAATTTATCGACCCAATCGATATCAGTCAAATCAGTGTATATAAACAAATCGGCCGATTTGTTTATAAATATTCATTTATCCACTTTCACGTTAAAAATTATATTTTTAACGATAAACATTTTATTTTAACACATGAATTTCTATTAGTTCATTTATTCAATAAATTGATATTTTTATTTTTCTAACATATTTTAGAAAAATTCGGCGGCATAACGGCACGATACTAGAAACGAGACAAGGCCTAGCCTTATCCCCGGTCTAGTGAAGGCCCACGCCATTCACACATCAATCAATCCATTCCATTTCACCAAACAATTCAATTCAAACCCAACAAACTAACCAACTACTCAACCAAACAATTTAACAAACAAGCCATCCATGGTCTGTGGATGACGGTTGTCGGGTGCTACTAAGCACCATCTGCATCCTAGTATATATATAACTAGAAAAAGAAATTTGAAGAGTGAGAAGTTCTCACAAATAGCTATCCAAGCTCCATGGCACTTCATTGATATAAATCTTCTTCGTTCTCGCCTTTTTGTCACCTTCGTTGTCCGCTTTCACTACATATGTAAAAATCAGATTTTTATTTGTTCACTTTCAAATTTAAAAATCATATTTTTATAATCACTTCATATATTTAAAAATCGAATTTTTACTTTGCTATTCAATATATAAAAATCGAATTTTTACGACGATGTTATATAGATAAAGATTATATTTTTATAACGCTATTCTCTATATAAAGATTTCGCCCTTTCATAAATAAAGTTTTCGCCTTTATAAAAATAAAGTTTTCGCCTTTATAAAAATAAAGTTTTCGCCTTTATAAAAATAAAGTTTTATTTTTTATTGTCTCTGTTACATAGAAATTTTATTTTCAATACTTCTACCTTATAAAAATCATGTCTTTATATTTCCTACATAATAAAGATCGAATTTTTATTGCCTATATTATATAAAAATTATATTTTTATTATCCCTACCACATAAAGATAATATTTTTAGTCTTTCTATAATATAAAAAAAAATATTTTTACTTCGATGTTCAACATATAAAAATCCTATCTTTATTTCGAAGTTCAACATATAAAAATCCTATCTTTATTTCGAAGTTCAACATATAAAAATCCTATCTTTTCACCTTTCAAAATACGATATTCTCACATTTCAAAATACGACCTTTTCACCTTTTAAAGTTCTAATCTTTTTCCATTTAAAATTCAAATCTTTTTCTATTTAAAAATCTTAAAATAAAATCAGTTTTTCAAACTTTTCAAAAATCAGTTTTTAATCTCTTTTAAAAATCAGTTTTAGACTTTAAAATAAAAATAAAAGTAAAATAAAATACTTACTATTTTTTTCCTTTTGAAGGTCGGAGAAGAGGAGCTCGCTGGGGGGGGGGGGGGGGGGTTTGGCCGCGTCGGTCGTCGACTGAGGAGGGGAAGACGGGCGGCGCCGGCGGTGTGGCTTTCAGGCGATGGTGGGGCTTCGCGATTGGGGGAAGAGGCTGGAACGGGGTTTGGGGAAGAGGAGGAAGAAGAAGGGATGACGGCGAAAAAAGGGGGGCTGCGCCACCTCAGGCGGCGGCGGCGGCAAGGGTTTCCCCCCTTCCGTTTATCGCTCGATCCCCCTTTTTTTCCCTTTTTTTTTCTTTTCTGAATTTCTTTGTGACCGGGGGGGGGGGGGGGGAGGGGCAGAACGTATAGGGGAGAAGAGGGTTTTTTTTTATTATTTAATTATTTTATTTTATTAAAAAGTTGACTTTTGCATAAGACCTTTAAGCGAGGTCCACTGCCTGCCGTCCATAGCGTTTTACCCTCATTCCGAACACAATGGGATATGTATCGCATGCTGATTTGATCGTTTGAATCAGTTTCCGTTGAATTTACATTTAAATCACTATATTGAATTTTAAATGACATTTCAAATTACTGGGGTCACATACTGACTAGAAAAATTCCAGAAAAATATTTTCTAGCTTCGTATTGACGATACGGTCCTAACAAAACTAGTTTCGTCGAATTCTGAGACCGTTGGAAAAGTGGCCAATTTCCAGTCGATTAAAATCAATTGAAACCGGTCAAACGCGTTTTCCTTTGCCACGCTCACATATTGATTCGAAAAATTATGAAATCCGAAACCTAGCAATAATATGACATCACGGACCCAACAAAAGTGGTTTCGTCAAAATCCGAGGTCATTTGCAAAATGTCCATTTTTAAGGGCCTGAATTCCATAGCGACTATTCAGAATTTTCAACTGGACATATCTTTTGATTCCCGCTATGAAATCTTGATTTTTCGTATTCGTTGGAAAGATATTATCAAATAGATCCTAATGTTTTTGGTTTCACTAAAATCCGGATTGTTTTGCACCCGGTACATTCAATTGAAGTTTGAAATCGAATTATCGAACTACCGCGCCATTTTCAATTCTATTTATAATTATAAATAAATATTTATATTCTAACGACGACGTATATAATATATACGTTCGAATTCTATTCAAAATAAATTTCTCGTCGATATTATTTAAAATAATCTATTTTAAATATTCAAAATTCGCTAAAATTGCCAAAATAAAAATTTTTAAACTGGCTCAGAATTTCTGGGTTATTACAGCAGCCCTCATCAGTCCAGACATACTCCTCCTAAGCAACACGCCCCCTTGAACCTTCCCAGAAAATCACGCAAGTCTATTCTGGTCAAACCATCCAAGCTGTGACTTCCTTTTTCCCCCTATTGCAACCTAAAATAGTCCAACTTCCCTTCTGTCAAAACTTTGCTCAAGCCGCAACCCAAAATCCATGTTCGACTTCAGTTCCTCCACTACAGGCGCGCACCAAAAATTAATCCCAAAACACTGCATTAGTTCGATCTCCATTCCATCATGTTTACCTTCAGTAAAGTCGACTCCAGTAGCCAACAATAACAGCGTCAGCGTCCCCTGAAACCCAGTGCCGCAACCATCAGTTTCTCCTTTCAACGCTAACCCTACCATCGCGACATGTTCTATCATCGGCTGCCCCCAAAATCCACTATCGATACCCAAAATCTTCCACTATCGAACTCCAAGGTAGCAAATCGCGACCCCTCATAAGGAACGGAATCCCCTCATCCTACTTCGAATGGATCTATGATGTTGACGACAACCCCTCCTCCTTTTCCTTCTTTCGTGCTTGGCATCAACAGTTGCGATTTCGATTTGCGTAGAGACAAAGGAGGCAGCCTCCAATTTTTTTTCTCCTAATCGGTTTAAACGAGGAAAGGGAATGATTTTAGTTAGGAAGAGTTTGGTCTAAATTTAACAGAGGAGAGTGAATGAAAGAGGTGGGATTTGAAATTGATTTGTTTTTCATTACTCGAGAAATACAAAGAAAAGAAGAAGTGAAATTTGGTTTTCGTTGGTTTCAGGAATGGAGGAAAAATACAAGGTCGATGGGTTGAATTTATAGGTGTGAAGAGGGAGATATTGTACTAAGCCATTAATATCATGCTTAACTATGCTCTAAAGTAAGAAGGCAAAAATTTCTGCTCGATGTAAATATTATAGGTCTGCGATGGAGAAAGTGGAGGTCTGCGTGAATCAGAGGGATAGGTCGGCTGAAGAGAACATTTGATTTGAGCTATGAAATGATTTTATACTTATCGTTTAATTTTATAATAATATATTTAGCGGTTCCAAACTCCAATTCAAGAAACAACTGATATTTCTAACGTTATTTGTCATCCTGAACTCAATGAAACAAATTTTGAAATTTATTCTGATGGTAGAAGAGGTAACAATTTTAATTTAACAATTAAATAAAATTCGATTTAAACTATAAATCGGTTTCAAACAAATCAAATTCATCGATAAATTAATACTATCGTTTTAATTCAATATATAGGATTTATATTAGTTGACTGAATTGTTTCAGTTCAGTTTTAACTTAACATTAAATTATTTCCTTTTTCAATATCACGATATTTCAATATATTCAAAGTTAAATCATATAATGATGATTAAATCAATAAATTCAAATTAAAAAAATCCATTTATTATTCCAATTAAATATTTGAAACTAATTTATTCATTATATAACAGCAAAAAAAAAAAAAAAAAACTGGGATGTTACATTCCTTCCCCCTTAATAGATTTTCGTCCTCGAAATTACCAAGGCAGAAGAAATGCTACGAACCCATTAACTTTTCAAAATCCCATTTTTCTATAACTCGGTGTTTCAAATTTTATAACTCAAGTTCGATACGACTTTAAGTTTTCATGGGAATATTTAATTTCAGTTCATTTAACTGGTTTCCATCATTTCGATTTATCTAACTTGCTTAAGTCAAATTTTGATTCCAAAATTCAAATTCTCGAGTTTTATTTGAAATCCCTTTTGAAATCACATATATATACATATCTTTATGTCCATTTCAAATTCAAAGCATTTGAATTTTCAAAACAACTTGTTTTCTAAAATAAATTTCCATTGGAAATCTTAATAAGGTAGCAATCCATCACTTAGAAACTAAAAATAAACACCGATGATGGCGCGCTTCATCATTAGAGTTATTTTTCAATAACCGAAGTGAATTCAATGCTTTATCATTTTTAAAAATTCATCTAAAATACATTTTACTCAAAAATATTTCCAAAACAAGGCTATATTATATTAATATACTTGGCAAAAATATTCTCTAACTTTCTGGAATTTAAATTCAAAATTCTAGTTCAATTCCAGTTTTAATTCATCTCATTTGTATATATATTGTTTATATACAAATTCTATTTAATTATATACTCATTCCAATTTTATTATAGCAACTAACTCATCCATATATAAATAATTTTAGAAAATTATTCATTTTATATTAAAATATAATTTTAGGCAAAATTATTTCATTTACCCACTTTAAAACAATATTATGTCAATTGTTCTGTTCAATTGTTTAGAAACTCCTATCAATGTCGTGTCATCCCACGATTCGACCAGAATTCATAAACTACTCAATAGACAAGCCAACACAATATAAAACAATTTTTATATCAATTTCCAAATACGCACTCTCATATATATACACTCAACTCATTCTAGGGTACTACTAACCCTATCTCTAATGAGTAAACCCCACTAAAGCCTAGGTGTTCGCTCAACCTAAGCTCTGATACCAACTGTAGTGGCCCGAAAATCTATACTATCTGAGATGACTAATGCAACACACGTCCAACCCAAATAACACAGAACTACGGGTCATTAATAGAAACAAGTTAGAGGGTGAGAAATAGAAAGAAAGAAAATTAGAATATAAGAAGAAGAACACAAAATCTCACAGTGGAACGAAGAAAATATAATATCATATAACATACTCATTTGACTACAAAATGAGGTATTATATATACATACCATTATCAGAGTGCATACAACATTTGATACAGTGGAAATAACTATAAATAATTATCGGTGAAGCCTCCTGCTTCTAGCTCCTCCAAGTGTATCTGCAATGCCTAAAACACTTGACTGCCCGTACAAATTTGGGCAACCAAGAGTTTAGGAAAAACAAACAAAATAAACTCTGGGTCAGTCATGGGACTGGTGTGAGTAAACTCCAACCAATTTGTTTAACTTTGAAAAATCCTTTGAAAGAAAAGGTAAGAGTAAGGCCAGTCCACACATAAACACGGACGGTTTTTATCTTACTATAAACAAACCATTTTTGATATCAAAATCCAGTGATATTATAATAATGTCTAATCAAATAAATAACCAAATAGTAGAACGTTTGCATCTCACGCTCTACATACATAGTATAAAATCAAAAACCGCAGGGCGTTTATTGGATATTGGATTCCAACTACGACAAGGTATGGGACCACCTGCCGATAGTGTACCTCTAGAGGGGAGCACACTGGGTTCAACAAGAACGTCTTCCAACCCGGCCCACACATGACCGACCACTCATTTCGCTTGAGTGTATCGAATGTATATCACCAACAGTTGGGCTCAAACCACCGTTTCCCGAAAAGGGACAGCATCGAAATAGATTAAAGAAGTAAAAGGAATTTCTCTAGATAGGTGATTATACACCCTAATGGAAGCGACCCACATAGCCATGCTGCCTGCCCGATTTTTGTCACTACCCGGTTGTGAAGCTTGAGGCTACGTCTATCTTTTTAGAACATCTGGCCACCATACACTTTGAATGCCACATCGTCAAACCTGTCAAATCACTAGTTGATCTTCCCAAAAATATTACGGGTATAAAAGCTAAGAGAAACGAATTTCTCCGCCACCAGACGTAATACCTTGAAAAGATCGTCTTATGTGATCCGTTAGGAATACTCTGTCAGACACTCGTCCATACAAGTTGTCCTGGTACTGGACAAACATAACAGCCCTTGCATTCCACTCCTTCTTTAATTTATCTTCAGCATAATCTAATTCGCAACACCTATGCCTATACGGAGTGGTTTTCGGATATTAAATCCAAGCTGGCTCTCCGTATTGACAACGATGGTCAAAAATCTTTGATAGCCGGTGATTTAACTATTAAAGGAAAAACAAACATCCATCAACAATCAAACAGTCACTAGCCCCTTTTTAATTAATATTCATTCATTAACTATATTTCCAATTTCCTTTTCGAATTATATATATTTCGATATATTGATTTCTATTTTCAAAATTTCTTAAAAATATTCTAACTTCTTAAATTTTCGGAAAATTTCGCCAGCACCTCCCCTGTACCGGTCAATCGTTCAAACCCCAACTCGCCTCTCGAAGCCCTTTCCATTCAAAAAGAAAATCAAAAAGCCAAGCGGCTTGCCGATTCGGCGGATAAAACCTCATGTGGAAATTTAAACATGTACCTTTTTGTCGGGCACTTAAAGTATAACCTTCATACTCTCTTCATATTCTTCATCCCATACCTGTCTAATATACGTACACCTGCACTCCCATTTATTTCAAAACCATACGGCTATTTTGATTTCACCACATTTCAAACCCACTAATTAATTCTCTAAGTAATTCAACCACTCCATTGACTTATAGTTTGAATCAATTCATTTATAGTTTGAATCAACCGTGTTTAACATATATAAGCTCATTCCCAATTTGTTTCAAAATAATTCCACACGTTTCACTTTAATCACTTTCCATTCACTAATTAGTTAATTAGCTTCTTTACTTGGACCATTTTAAGTTTGAACTATCACATTCAAATTTACTTTTAACTCTCTTATGAATCCGTTAAATTCCCGTTTTAGTTCAAGTTTCATATTCATTTTCGAATTTAAATTTACAAACTCGATTTGCTTAACTAAAGTTAAGTTCGACCTCAAAATTTCATTATTTAACCATTTCTAATTAGTCGACTCCATTTAATAAATTAAAAAAATCTGGTTTTGTTTCAAAATTCAATTCACTTGCTCTACTTGGGTACATATTTATTTTATAACCCAAGTCTAAATTACTAATGGAAATTCGGATTTTTATTCACTAAAATCCTTTTGTTTAATTAAATAAACCATAACGGTTTTAAAACGATTTTGGTGCTGTTTCTCTGAAATTTTAATCTTGATATAACTCAAAATCTATAAGACGAAATTCTGGTTTTTCTCTTCTATTAGAAAACTATCATTCAATAGGTTCGGGCGTTTCTTGTTTCATCGAATTCCGACTTATATTGAGTTTTATATGCTCAATTGAATTCTGAATTGTCAAATTACGAACTACTGCGATGCGACTAGTTCGCTTTAATTAAATTAAATATAAACATTTAAAACTTCGTTTATAATTAAATTCCAACTCCATTTTTTTTATATTTAAAAACAATTTCTCAAATCTAAGTTAACATCTCGATTTTTCCAAAAATCATTGAATACTTCATTCCGATTCCATAACTTGGTTATTAGTTATTCAAAGCTCAACCTCTACATTAAAATTCCAATTCCATTGGATATAAATTATTTAATAAAACTTGATATAATCGAATTCAAATTATTATTTTCCTTTATGGGGAAAATCAATTTATTCAACACTCTTCACCATTACAAACTAATATCATCTCTTGATAATAGTGAAGTCGTTCAAGTTGGGGTATTTTATTTACCTCTCAGACCTTGACCGACAATGTTCTTATCTTGAGACGGATAAGAGTTTGTAATACAAAACTGACATTATTTGTCAACAAAATTTCCTTTTCTATTTCATGTAAAAATATAACTTTTATTTTAGTGCCATTTCCTATATTTGGAAATTCATTTCCCAATTTCATGAGGAAATTTACTTTAGTTCATTTATAAACATTGTTTATAAATGAACTACCTTATTTCATATATTAAAATGATATTGCATTTTAACAATCTACCTGAACTCGATTCCCTGTTTGGGAGCATTTATTTTCTTCTAAATTTCAAATTTTCGTTTCATTTACATTCAGTGATATTTTATTACTATAACTTCTATTTTAAAACATAGAATCTATTTCCGTATTTGAATTACTAGAAATATTAACTACCACAAATGTTAACTTTCAAATTTATGTTCCCACTAAATAAAATTCAAATATCATTCCAAAGAATAATTTATTTATTTATAAATTTTCATAGTCAAATTCCAATCATAAATCCGAATGGATTTGTTTGAATTCATTTTATATTCCAAACATTGGAATAAACTTCATCATTTCCCTTTTAAGTGATTTCTAATCCCTTTTTTAAATTCATACTTGAATTTAAATTATCCAATAGCAATTTCTCTCTTTTATTCATAACTATCAATTATACTTTTCACTTCTTGCCTTAAATATTAAAATCAATTTCTATTTCAAATTCCATTTGAAACCCATTCCACTTTAGAAAAATATATTTTTCTTTTAAAATTGAATTTAAAATTTAATATTATCTAATGAAGATATTTTGTTTTTTATTTTAAAATATTGTTTATAAATTTCGCTTCTTGTTTTAAATGTTAAAACAAGTCTCTAGATTTCAAATTCCATTTCCATTTTGGAAAAATAAATTTCCCTCTTTAAATTTAGATTGAATTTTTAAAATCTAATATTACCAAATGATAATATTTCTTTCCATTTATAAACATCGCTTATAATTTCATCTACTTGTTTTATTATTAAAAACAAGTTAATATTTCTCAATTCATTCGAAATACCATTTCTATTTCGAAAAGTAAAATTTTCCTTTTTAAATCCAATAATCCCTTCTTGATATTTTTAAATATAAATATCTAAGGCCAGTGATATTTAATCATTCCAATACACAAACCATCACTCCAATTCAACACATCACAAACATATAAATAGGTAAACAACAATAAATAAATTTGAGGAATCCAGTTGGATCCCTCCAACCTGTTTTTCCCTGCATCCACAGATGTTAGTCACATAAATAATACCAATCCTGCTTCAAGGCATGATATCGCGGTATAAAAGGGGATCCACTTATATACGTGGGGCGATAGGGTCATCCGCTAATGGTACTGCGGGCATCCGCTAATGGTACTGCGAGAAATCCAATAACCAATACTATACATATTCAACAACCAAGCTAAGTATATCTAATATATTCATAATAATTCAATAATCCATTCATGTATCCAAACAATCAACAAAATTATTTTTAAATAAAACTTTGAGTGAGATTTACTCACCTTGATCCTCCTTTGTCGAAAATCTAATTTAAAAATCCAAATCTCACATCTATGAAACTACTCGAGCGAATCTATCCCGAAACTATGATGATTTCATTTAATTTATCGGTTAAACAATTATTTAATTAAATTAACTTAACAAATGAATAAATGAATTTTCTATGTTTTTTTAAACTAGAAACAATGCATAACTTACTGCTACTACGCCATTCGATTAGTCCACGAAGCAATCAGCCCCAAATCTGAATAATCCACTTCGATAATAAATCGAACAACTCGCTGACAGCTCCATCTTCATGTCCATACACAACTTCGTTCTCTTACAGACCAACATCATCGGCTTCCGACTGTCTAGATGAGCTTCCCCGATTTGCAGACCATTTCTTGTCATGTCTGCACATAGAGCATCTTCCCAAAATACAGTGTCGAACTCTCTATATTCCAATGCCAAACTCAAGTTCAGCCCTCATCAGTCCAGACATACTCCTCCTAAGCAACACGCCCCCTTGAACCTTCCCAGAAAATCACGCAAGTCTATTCTGGTCAAACCATCCAAGCCGTGACTTCCTTTTTCCCCCTATTGCAACCTAAAACAGTCCAACTTCCCTTCTGTCAAAACTTTGCTCAAGCCGCAACCCAAAATCCCTGTTCGACTTCAGCTCCTCCACTACAGGCATGCACCAAAAATTAATCCCAAAACACTACATTAGTTCGATCCCCATTCCATCCCGTTTACCTTCAGTAAAGTCTACTCCAGTAGCCAACAATAACAGCGTCAGCGTCCCCTGAAACCCAGTGCCGCAACCATCAGTTTCTCATTTTAATGCTAACCCTACCATCGCGACATGTTATATCATCGGATGCCCCAAAATCCACTATAGATACCCAAAATCTTCCACCATCAAACTCCAAGGAAGCAAATCGCGACCCCTCATAAGGAATGGAATCCCCTCAGCCTACTTCGAATGGATCTATAACGGTGACGGCGACCTCGCCTCCTTTTCCTTCTCTCGCGCTTGGCATCAACAATCGCGATTTCGATTTGCATAGAGACAAAGGAGGCGGCCTCCAATTTTTTTCTCCTAATCAGTTTAAATGAGGAAAGGGAATGGTTTTAATTAGGAAGAGTTTGGTCTAAATTTAACAGAGGAGAGTGAATGAAAGAGGTGGGATTTGAAATTGATTTGTTTTTCATTACTCGAGAAATACAAAGAAAAGAAGAAGCGAAATTTGGTTTTTGTTGCTTTCAGGAATGGAGGAAAAATACAAGGTCGATGGGTTGAATTTATAGGCGTGAGGAGGGAGCTATCGTACTAAGCCATTAAAATCCTTCTTAACTTCGCTCTGAAGTAAGGAGGCAAAAATTTCTGCTCGATGTATATATTATAGGTCTGCGATGGAGTAAGTGGAGGTCTGTGCGAATTATAGGGATAGGTCGGCTGAAGAGAACAATTGATTTGATCTATGAAATGATTTTATACTTATCGTTTGATTTTATAATAATATATTTAACAGTTCCGAACTCCAATTCAAGACATAACTGATATTTCTAACGTTATTCGTCATCCTAAACTCAACGTAACAAATTTCGAAATTTATTCCGATTGTAGAAGAGGTAACAATTTTAATTTAACGATTAAATAAAATTCGATTTGAACTATAAATCGATTTCAGACAAATCAAATTCATAGATAAATTAATACTATCGTTTTAATTCAATATATAGGATTTATATTAGTCGACTGAAATGTTTCGGTTCAGTTTTAAGTTAACATTAAATTATTTCCTTTTTCAATATCATGATATTTCAATATATTCAAAGTTAAATCGTATAATGATGATTAAATCGATAAATTCAAATTAAAAAAATCCATTTATTATTCCAATTAAATATTTAAAACTAATTTAAATATTCATTATATAACATCAAAAAACCCGGGACGCTACAGGTTTAGCGAAAGAAAGTTTTCATGAGGAAAATAAAGTTTTGACACTTTTAATTTTTGGAAGGAAATTTTAATGGAAAGGGCCAAACCATGTTTAAAAGTATGGAGTATGTAAGGATTAGTACCTTGGGAAGACGGGAAAAGTTTTGAGGCTATGAAGCAGATAGCGAGAATTATATTGGAACATTAGTGAGTCCCCATAGAATGCGTAAGCATTGAAAAGCCTATGATTGTTGCTTTAAAAAACAATAAATTAAGTGAAGCAACAAAACATGACAAGAAAGGAAAATGAAAATTTTAAGAAAAGATGAATAAAAATGAAAATTTTCCAAGATAAGTTGAGAAAGAAAAAGGAATTTTCTTATGTAGTTGTGCTTGGGTAGGAAAATAGGGAATATTTATAGAGTAGTTACATAAAATCAAAGTACAATTAAAAAAAGGTACATAAATGAAAAACGAGAGATGTGAATTTTACCATTTTACATGAGAAATCGAAGTTGGAAAATAAGATTTTTCTAAAAATTCGAAATTTAATTATGGTTGGTAGGGTTTTGGATGTAACAATTGGATGAACTATGCTCTTATTTTGTAAGAGTATGGGAAAACTTGGATAAAAAGCTATTTTGACTTTCAAAATATTGCATTCATATAGAACTATCAGTATATTTAGGATGTGAGCACCATGTTTTAAAAGAATTTTTGAAAAGTTGACATACATATAGGAGGTACCACTTAGTCATACATGCATTACCGTGATGTATTTCACTATGCACATGTGCACAGTCTTTGCAAAAATTGGATGCACACATGATGGATGGATATTATGCAAGGCATTATCTATTTTACCCTTATCAAATTTTGGGGACGAAATTTCCTAAGGGTGGGAGAATGTAACACCCCGCAATTTTTTTAATGCAACTACAGAATGTGCATATAGATATGTGCATAAGCATAATTAAGAATGAATTAATGAATACATACACTAATGGTGCATTTATAATAAAAGAAATAAACGCAGAATAAAAAGAAGTAGATAAATCAGAGAATGCATAGTGAGCAATTAATTAATAAATATTAATTGCATAAAAATAAGGAAGGTGTGTGTATATATACATACACATGACGATTAAAAGTTTAATGCCTACAAGATAAAAAGTTGAACAATAAATTAATGCATATTAGCACATGGATAGCAATAGGAAAAAGGGACGCTATAAATTGTGTGCATAAAGATAGAATGCATTAATGGTAAATTGCAATGAATAAATAAAATTAAAGGAAAAAGGAAAACTACATCCAAAATATATATATATATATATATATAAAGGGAAATTTAATTGCACAAAAGAAATAATGACATATATGGCGGGCAATTAATAAAGAGAGAATGTAAATAAATTGGGTGCGTTAAAGATAGTATATCAACACATTAATAAGAGAGTAGGCAATTAATGCAAGCGATTTAGTGTGAAAAGGGTTAAATAAGAGGTTTAATTGGAAGGATGTTTAAAAAGAGAATTAATTGATGTAATTGATTTGAGAAAGTTAGATTTGGAATAAAATAAAGAATTGTTCGCATACAAAAGCTTAGCATATGCATAAGAGTTGAATGCAAATAGATATGATTTAGATTAAGAATTGTGCACGAACAAAAGGAATGTTTGAAATTTGATTTATGTGCAAGAATTATATGTAGTATAAATAAATCAAATTTCAAATCAAGAAATAATATATATATATATGTATATGTATATATGTATATAGTGGGGGGTGTCGACACTATGTCGACACCACCATAGGGGTGTCGACACCCAAGCAGGGGTGTCGACACCCTTGCGCGTGGGAACGTGGGTGTAGCGCACCCTGGGCAATTCTGGAATGTTCTTTTTCTTGACTGTGGTGGTTGGTTTAGATAGGCTTTAAATTAGATCTAAAGGACCAAGTTCATTTAGCATGCATATAAATAAGATGGTAAGGTTTATCTTCATCCTCATAATTTCTGAGGTGACGCCAAAACTCTGCCCTTTTGTCTTCTTCTCCAAACCTATTCTAAAAATAAAAATTAGATCAAGGCCTCTTCTGCTTCAAAGTTTGAGATAAGAATTTAGATCTACGATACATGCACCTAGATTTACTCTACATGTGAGGTAAGATCTGAATCTGATCTATATTATTTCTTCTTCTCTTTTCATCTTCTTTTCTCTCTTTTTTTGGGGTTAATTTATAGATCCATGGTTATTTAGGTCCTAAATTCAGTTAGGAAAATTATGGAAGAATAGATCTGGATCAGATTCAAGATTTGGTAGGATTTTACGTGAGTGGGTTTAAAATATACTTTTTGAATAATAGTATATTTATCGTTTTCCATTCCCCATTAACATATACTATGAACATGTTGGAAGATTTAATTTGATGAAATAATTACTGCGCTAAAATGGATAATATGTTCAATCAATTAATATGTTGAGATGTAAATGAATACTGTTGTAAAGATCTATTATATGAACTTGTCAATTGGGATAATTAAGATTTTGGGTAAATGATACACTATTGGAGAATTACATTTTATTTTAAATAAAGTTAATTACATGTAGAAAGACATGCGACACATATTGGGATTTAGGGCATAATTTGTAATGGGATTTTGGAACGTAACATATATTATGTTTTGAGACTTTAATTTGGGAGCGCAATTTGATATGAACATAAATGACTAAATGAAGATGAATATGCCTAGGATTACAATTAGAAATTGTAACTGTACTTATGGCATGAGGTTAGGTTGCATTAGTGGCAGAAGTTTGCCCAGACCCGACCGACATACCCAGCAGCCACTAATGTTGAACCTAATGTGAGAAGCCTAAGTGCAAAATTAAAAATATTAAATGGTGCTAAGACACGAGGTTAAGTCAAGTTGTGGTAGAAGTCTGCACGGACCCGCCCGACAAATCCAGCATCCACAAGTGTAGGCTTAATGTGATAAGAAGGAAAAGTGATTTATTTCCCTAAATGACTTATTTCTGAAAACATCGTTGCAAGTAAGCAACAGTAAATAAAGAAAAGTAAAGAAATTACTTGCTACCATGGATTTAGACGGGAATACGTTATGAAAATAAATCATTGATTCCTTCTATTAAACTGATAAGGCGCATGAAGTGTTTTCCTTAATATAATAAGGAATATATATTATAGTGAACAAAGAATAATGATTTACAACTGTAAATGGTTTAAAAAGGGAATGATAATAACCTATTATAAATAAATAACATTAATGAAAATGTTGTATAATTGGTAGACTTGTCCTAGGGACAAGTGAATATTATAACTTAGGTTATAATATCCTAGTAAGGGAATGGGATAACTGGTGAATTGAGTTAAGGGACACTTTATTATAAATTAAGGAGAAAACCTAAACCAGTTAAGAAAAGGGGGAAAATATATTGTACTTAGTTATAAATTAAGTAATCTGTAAGCTTGGAAGTCTGAAACCCGTTGATAAGAATGTTTAGGCTTGTCCTAGGGACAAGAGAAAATTATAACATAGGTTATAATAAACGGGTAGAGAAACTTATTAAGGGCCTTAGTTAATAGAACTAAGTTAATAAGTAAACAACGATAAGTTGTATTGACAATGTAAAATGGAATTATGATTAAATGAAAAAGGATGAGGAAAACTCATGAAATGAAATAAGTTATACTTAATCATAAATGGTAAGTGACATGTTAATTATAAAACATGTGAATTGGATATACTTAATTACATATTTAGTAAAACATGTTATTGTAATGATGAAATCAACAAGAAGATAAAAAGGGGTTGTGACAGCCCGCCTTGCACTAACCTGCATTTCCTCCAAAAGTGCGCTGTACACATGCCCGACTAGCACAAGACGGTCGTCAGAAGAAAGGAAAGAAGGGAATGAACTAATCAAGGAACCTGTAGAATGTCTCACAGTGCATGGAATAAAATATTATAATAACATACTTGACATAAAACAGGTGAGACAGTGCATAAGCTGATAACTAACAATCAATGTCAACATCAGAGCAGCAGAAATCCAAATACAGCTTATTACAACTTTCCAAATTTACTGTCTCCAATCAAAAGAAAACTTAAGTAGAAGATACACCACCAATGCCCAAGCAGTGATCTTCAACAATACAGGGAGAATACTATATATATTACGTGGAAGCCTCCTGCTCGTCTCCGGATCATCTACCCGTGCATCACCAGCTAACCTGTCTCTAGTCTGCTCGTGTGAGCACCCAGAGTAATAAGAAGAGACATAAAACTCTGGGTCAGACATAAAGCCTGGTATGAGCGATAAGCATCTAAACAGGGTAATAACAGGTATACTAAACCATACCTGAACCTGGACCTGCAACCAAAGAGTTAGTACCACATACCGTACAATACTCCAAGGTGCCAATAGTAAATAGTGTAAGAATACGGGGGTGGGGTGTGCATGTCACAATGATAGCAAACAAATCATCCATAGCAACCATCCTCACATCTCTCACTCAGTGCGTAAAGCGTACGACATCTACCACTTTGGGACACTAGACAAAATGAGGTAACGACGAATCCCGACTTGTAGAAACCCTGCTGTGACCAAGCCAAACACTTGGAGTTAGGGCTGTCAATTTCCTACCCGACCCGTGACCCGACCCGAAACCCGCACGGAAATTAGCAGGTTAACCCGACCCGTTTAGTTAGCGGGTCATTTTCGGGTCAACCCGAATTTGACCCGTTTATAAACGGGTGGGTTTAGGGTTGACCCGCTAACCCGATTTTGACCCGCCAAACCCGATTATATATTGTATCTCTTCCATACTATTAGTCTTTTATGTATACTATTAGTGTTAGTCTTTTATGTATGCAGTAATCAGTATGCTCGTATATGTAAGCTGTTATATTTTACTAATTTATTCTTATATGTTGTTAGTTATATTTTACTTATATATGTGTTGTTTGTTGGTGACTTTGCAACTTGTTGCATGTTGGTGATTATATAAAAGAGTGCATGTTGGTGATTTGGCTCTTTTGTTGCTTATATTAGTAGGCAATATCTATCAACGGGTCAAACAGGTAAACCCGACCTAACACGACCCATTTAGTTAAACGGGTTACGCGGGTCGGGTCGGGTCAACCCGTTTATAAACGGGTCGGGTTAGGGTTGGGAAAATATGACCCGTTTAATAAATGGGTTGACCCGACCCGTTTATAAATCAACCCGAACCCGACTTGACCCGACCCGAACCCGACCCGACACGACCCATTGACAGCCCTACTTAGAGTCATGACCAAACATTTCAATGACCCACTTCATTGGTCGTAGCTCTTGGTTCTACCGATGCCATAATGGTCCTGAATCCGCCTTCGTACCTCCTACCATAGTGGTCCAAAGCTATAGACGTCGATAACTCCTTAGCACGCGTCCCGCAGTAAAGCCCAACCATGAAGTGAACTCGTCGATTCCCATCTGAATCTTGAGCTCTAACTTCTCATTTGGACTTCCTTTGCATCTCGGGTTTGGATCATCACCAGACCGGTTCGGATCCCTTTCATCATCATTTGGATCGTGGTCTTCATCGTCTCGGTTCGTGATTGCTACTTCGGGTCGGATCGGAGGGCACCATCGGTTCGGATCGGATCCCTGCCTCTCCCTTGTAACAGCTCGGATCGGAGTCCTTCATGGTACACTGGATCGGTTCGTGGCTTCCAGTCCCATCTGGATCGGATCGGGTTCTCCACCACGCCACGGCTCGGGTCACGCCTCCTGGTCATAGCTCCAAGTCCTTTGCCCTCCTTCGAGTCTCTGGTTCGTTGTCCTCAAGGTGGTCAGTTCGGATCGTGTCGCCATCCCTCCAGGCGGGTCGGAGTCTTCAATCACCAAGCCTTGAATCGCGACTTCTCGGATCGGGTCGGAGCCTCCTTCACGCCAGATCGGTTCGTGGCGTCCTGGGCTCACCATCTCGGAGCGGATCGGATCCTTCAGCTTGTAGTGTAGCTCGCTCCGTAATAACGATCGGTTCGGTTCGGTGAAGGGAAATGGGTGGTTCGGGTCGGATAGGGCGATCCGATCCGATTTCCTGCACTAATTCCTGCAACTTTCCAGCAACATGTTTACGCCATTCGACGACGTTTTTGACAAATCTAATTATTCTAATCAATCATAAAACATACCATAGAGTCATAGCAACCTAGCAAACTAACCACAAACACCAAAACAATGAATTCATATGTCAAAATGGATCAAATATGCCCAAAACCCCTTATTTTCCCTTAAGCATGTTCAAGTAAAGCTAATCATAGGGTTAACAAAACTTAATCAAATCGAACCAAATTTCTAACAGAGGCATAAAATATTATTTACGAATTTCTAAACATTTTTCCAGAATTTATTAGTGTATAAATTCGCTAATCCTCACTAATTACCCTTAATTAACCGTAATTAGTGTCAAAATGATGCTATCACTCACCTTTGCCACAACTAGAACCCCAAAACCGAAATATTCTCTGATTTGGCGCTGTTCCCAATCTTATACAGCAGCTCCAACCTTGCTTTGGTGCTTTTTCTTCTTAATTTGATGCCTCTAAGCCTTAATCCTTGATTAAGAAGTGATTTTGGGTGTTTTAGAGAGATTTAGAGAGTGGAGGCCATGGCTAGGTTAAGGGAAATGAAAGTGGCGGCTGGAAAATGTCTAAAGAAATGTTTTCTAACCCTAATCAGCACCTATATCCCCCTAAACCCGAAATTCCCCTTGGGCCAAGCTGCTAATCACCCGGTTAAGCCCAATTAAGCTGTTTTTCACCATCTGAAACTTGTTTCAGCCATATCTCCCAAACAGTGAGTCCGTTTGGCTAATGTGACCACTCTACGAAAAGAGAAACCATCATCCGGAGCCAATGGAAGTGGTTTCAGGTCAAAATTCCTTTCCAGTCAAAAGTTATGGCCAAAACAGTGCCAACTAGGGGTAAAATGGTCATTTAAAAATCGGGAAAAATCATGAACATGGGAAATGACCCTAACAGTCGTCTCCCAAAATTACATGACCATACGACTTCGTATGTGACAGAAATAAATATCCTACGATCCTATAATGCGTAGGATGCGGGTCGTTACACTCTCCCCCCCTTAAGAAATTTCGCCCCCGAAATTCCTTAACCCGTAACATACCAAGGATCCCGCATGCCTAACAACCACATACATCAACCAAACATGCAAGACAAGCAAAACAAACCTATCCTAGCATGCGGAAAACTAAATCGAGGTCAAAATCTTACCAGGCAAAGAGTTCTGGGTGCGACTTCCTAATGTTCTCCTCTGTCTCCCAAGTACAATCATTCTCGTCCTCGCTCCACTGTACCTTGACTAGCTTCACCGCCTTCCTTCGAAGTTGCTTCATGTCGTGCTCGACAATACGGGCCGGCTTGCGGTTCCCAACCGCCTCGGGTTCTACTTCGAAGTCCTCTAACTGATCAGGTGAAATAGTCATATCTGAGTCGTGAACGAACTTCCTTAGTTGGGAAACATGAAATACGTTATGAACTCCTGCCATCTTCTCTGGTAAGTCAATTCTATACGCCAAATTCCCGACTAGTTCAAGAACAGGGAATGGGCCAACGAATCTTGGTGCCAACTTGCCTCTCCTGCCAAATCGTATTACGCTCTTCAACGGAGAAATCTTGACAAACACCAAGTCGCCAACGGAGAATTTTAAGTCTCTTCTTCTCTTATCAGCGTAACTCTTCTGCCTATCTTGGGCAGCCTTCATTCGTTGTTGAATGGTCTTGATTTTATCTGAAGTTTCCCTCACCACATCTGGTCCAAGCATAAACTTCTCGCCAGTCTCTATCCAACATGATGGTGAGTTGCACGGTCTTCCATACAAAGCTTCAAACGGAGCCATACCAATACTGGATTGGAAGCTATTATTATATGCAAACTCTACTAGATGCAAATGGTCATCCCATGATCCACCAAAATCCAATATACATGCTCTCAAGAGATCTTCCAAAATACGGTTCACCCTCTCCGTCTGACCGTCGGTCTGAGGATGATATGCGGTACTGAGATGTAACTCTGACCCTAGAGCCTCTTGTAAGCTCTTCCAAAACCCACTAGTGAACAACGGGTCTCGGTCGCTCACAATGCTTTTAGGTACTCCATGAAATCTCACTACCCATTTCATATACAATTCTGCTAACTTAGCTGCCGTTCTGGTCGATTTGACTGGTATGAACCTTGCACTTTTAGTCAGTCGATCTACAATTACCCAAATGCTGTCATATCCCGATCTAGTCCTTGGTAAACCATCGATGAAATCCATCGAGACTTGCTCCCATTTCCATTCGGGAATTTCTAATGGTTGCAACAACCCACTAGGCTTCTTTTGCTCGGCTTTAACTAGCTGGCAATTCATGCACTTGGATATAAACTTCCCAACGTCTCTTTTCATCCCTTCCCAGTAGTAAGTCTGCTTCATATCTCGATACATCTTATTACCACCGGGGTGTATAGTCAGCTTTGAGTGATGACATTCTCTAAGCACTTCATCCCTTAATCCATTTACGTTGGGTACAACAAGCTTTCCATTCTTTCTAAGCCATCTATCTCGATCAAGCCCATACTTGTTCATCTCCTCATCGATACCCATCTCTAATTTGGAGATGATTTCCAATAGATTAGGATCGTCCCTCTGACTAGAGCCGATCCGCTCAATCAAAGTGGGTCTGACCGTCAAACTTGCTAACATTTCTGGATCCAATTCGCACTTTGGTCTGAAATCAAACCCCGCGATAAACTCCAGTTGCTTCCATTCAAGGAACATAGCCCCTAAGCTGGCATGTCTTCTACTCAATGCATCAGCCACCGCATTGCCCTTTCCTGGTGTGTATGCTATGTCAAAATCATAGGAAGCTAAGAACTCCAACCATCTCTGCTGACGGAGATTCAGATCTTTCTGAGAGAAGAGTTACTTTAACGATTTATGATCTGTAAACAGCTCAAATCTTTCTCCCAAGAGATAGTGTCTCCACATCTTTAACGCGAACACGATCGCTGCCAATTCTAAATCATGGGTAGGGTATCTTCTCTCGTGCGGTTTCAATTGTCGACTTGCGTAAGCTACAACCCTACCGCCTTGCATCAATACAGCACCCAGTCCGGTACCACAGGCATCCGTGTATACCGTCATCTCTTCATCCCCCATAGGAATGACTAACACTGGTGCGCTTGTCAACTTGTCCTTTAGACTTCTAAATGCATTCTCGCACCTTTCATCCCAGACAAAAGCTTGATTCTTCTTGGTCAACTGGGTCAATGGTGCTGCTATCTTGGAGAAACCTTGGATAAACTTACGATAATATCCCGCTAATCCCAAGAAACTTCTTACGTCTGTTGCATTCTTGGGCGTAGGCCAATCCTGTACCGTAGCCACCTTTGCCGGGTCCACGGCAATACCATTCTCTGATACAACATGGCCCAAGAACCTCACTTCCCTCTTCCAGAAGTGACACTTAGAAAACTTTGCTTTCAATTGGTGTTTTCTCAACACCTCCATCACTATTCTTAAATGTCCCTTGTGTTCTTCCTCTGTCCTCGAATAGACCAAAATATCATCAACGAACACAAGGACAAACTTATTCAACTGATCTCTGAATACCCTATTCATAAGATCCACGAAATACGCTGGGGCATTGGTCAGCCCGAATGGCATGACCAACCACTCATAAAACCCAGACGGCGTCCGAAATGCCGTTTTAGCTATACTCTCAGCTTCCACTCTAAGCTGATGAAAACCTGTCGCGAGATCCAATTGAGAAAATACTCTCGCGCCACTCAACTGATCAAACAAATCATCTATCCGCGGTAGAGGATACTTGTTCTTCCTCGTCACTTTATTCAGCTCGCGGTAGTCTACACACAAACGAAGGGAACCATCCGCCTTGGTAGCAAACACAACTGGTGCTCCCCATTCAGAAACACTCCTTCTGATGAATCCCTTCTTCAAAAGATCGCTGACTTGCACCTCGAGCTCTCGCTGCTCCCTTGGTGCCATACGACGAAGTGGCATCACTATAGGCCTGGCATCCTTTACCAAATCAATACGAAACTCAATCTCTCGGTGTGGTGGAAGTCCGGTCACTTCTTCGAAAACCTCCGGATACTGGCCAACCACGGGCAAACCTGACAACTCACTATGCGGAATGTCGAGGGAGTTTAGAAAACTAGCCAATACCCCCTTACTGGGTAGACCACCAAACACTATCCTCCGCCCATCATCCGCTCTAGCCGTCACCAACAAGCCCTCACAGTCTACCACCACCCCGTATCTTTGGAGCCAATCTACTCCCAAAATAATGCCAAACCCAGTAAAGCCCAAAACAAAGCAATCACAAACATGCATCCATGACTCGATAAGACCACATTACGACAAATCATGCTAAGGCTAGTCGAACCACCAATCGGGTTCGTCACTACTAAAGGTCTATCGACAATCTCGGGCTCCAATCCCAACCTATCTACCAGGTCACTAGATATGAAAGAACTGGAAGCTCCGGTATCAAACAAAACTCTAACAGGAACATCATAAACAGAAAGCATACCTTGAATGACGACATTCTTTCCCTTCTCCGCCGCAGTTGGGGCATTCGACGAAGAAGGAATAGCATTAAGAGCATATTCTTTCACCATTTGCTTTTCCTTAGGGGGCTGTGGACACTTGTCCTTGTGATGTCCCATTTGGCCGCAATTGAAGCACTTCCTATCCGCTGGCTTGGCCCGACAATTACTAGCATAATGGCCCTTCTTACCACAGCTGAAGCACTCCACATCTTGCTTATTCTTTTTCTTCTGGCCGTCCTTAGCCTGATTCTGCTTTCGCTTATTCTGAGAACCACCTTTGCCTCCACCACCTGCTTGTGGTTTTGGCTCTTCTGCAGATGCAACCTCAGTTTTCGGCTTAGGGTAGAGACTCTCTGATCTTAACGCTTTCCCCACAATCGACTCAAACGTCTCGTCGATGTGGTTAATAAGCCTTTCCCCTAAGTACTGATCTAACCCAGTTATGAATTTCTCATTCTTTTTCTCGGCAGTATCAATAAGAGATAACCCATACTTTGACAAAGTGTCGAATTCAGCAACGTACTCCGAGACAGCTCTGCCATTCTGCTTGAGCTCCAAGAATCTCTTAAACAACACTGACTTCTGAGCAGTTGGAATGAACTTCTCACTAAAGCGAGCCTTAAACTGCTCCCAAGTAATCTGATCTTCGGGAGTAGCTGCCTTTATAGCATTCCACCAATTCATTGCCCGCCCTTGCAGCTGACGGGACGCTAGCTTCCTCTTCATTGCATCCTCGATACCTAAATCCTCGAAGATACGTTCGCAACTATCCACCCAATCTTGAACATCCGTAGCCGACTCCGTTCCGTGGAACGGCTTCCCACCAAGGCTAGTATAATCCTTATTCAGCTTGGCGAAGTCGACCCTTGGCGCCTGCACCATTGGACCACCTCCATTTCCACCATTGGGAGCTGCCCTCTGTACATCTCTAAGCATCTCTCTCATGAGGTCAGTAAACATCGTCCTCATGTCAGCAGCATTCCCATTATTGGCTCCCCTACCAGCACCTCTAGTATCTCGGCTCATCGTCAATCTGAAAAAGGAAACGATTAACGATTCCATAGTGGTGCTAGTGCAGTACGACTTCATCCTAATACTAGTAATAGTATATATATAGCTTTTGAAAACCAAAATAACCACAAATACGCTCTCTCGTATACGTATATTATCTCTCCCTGATAACTTCCCTAGGTTAACTACGCAACCTAGAGCTCTGATACTAAGTGTGACAGCCCGCCTTGCACTAACCTGCATTTCCTCCAAAAGTGCGCTGTACACATGCCCGACTAGCACAAGACGGTCGTCAGAAGAAAGGAAAGAAGGGAATGAACTAATCAAGGAACCTGTAGAATGTCTCACAGCGCATGGAATAAAATATAATAATAACATACTTGACATAAAACAGGTGAGACAGTGCATAAGCTGATAACTAACAATCAATGTCAACATCAGAGCAGCAGAAATCCAAATACAGCTTATTACAACTTTCCAAATTTACTGTCTCCAATCAAAAGAAAACTTAAGTAGAAGATACACCACCAATGCCCAAGCAGTGATCTTCAACAATACAGGGAGAATACTATATATATTACGTGGAAGCCTCCTGCTCGTCTCCGGATCATCTACCCGTGCATCACCAGCTAACCTGTCTCTAGTCTGCTCGTGTGAGCACCCAGAGTAATAAGAAGAGACATAAAACTCTGGGTCAGACATAAAGCCTGGTATGAGCGATAAGCATCTAAACAGGGTAATAACAGGTATACTAAACCATACCTGAACCTGGACCTGCAACCAAAGAGTTAGTACCACATACCATACAATACTCCAAGGTGCCAATAGTAAATAGTGTAAGAATACGGGGGTGGGGTGTGCATGTCACAATGATAGCAAACAAATCATCCATAGCAACCATCCTCACATCTCTCACTCAGTGCGTAAAGCGTACGACATCTACCACTTTGGGACACTAGACAAAATGAGGTAACGACGAATCCCGACTTGTAGAAACCCTGCTGTGACCAAGCCAAACACTTGGAGTCATGACCAAACATTTCAATGACCCACTTCATTGGTCGTAGCTCTTGGTTCTACCGATGCCATAATGGCCCTGAATCCGCCTTCGTACCTCCTACCATAGTGGTCCAAAGCTATAGACGTCGATAACTCCTTAGCACGCGTCCCGCAGCAAAGCCCAACCATGAAGTGAACTCGTCGATTCCCATCTGAATCTTGAGCTCTAACTTCTCATTTGGACTTCCTTTGCATCTCGGGCTTGGATCATCACCAGACCGGTTCGGATCCCTTTCATCATCATTTGGATCGTGGTCTTCATCGTCTCGGTTCGTGATTGCTACTTCGGGTCGGATCGGAGGGCACCATCGGTTCGGATCGGATCCCTGCCTCTCCCTTGTAACAGCTCGGATCGGAGTCCTTCATGGTACACTGGATCGGTTCGTGGCTTCCAGTCCCATCTGGATCGGATCGGGTTCTCCACCACGCCACGGCTCGGGTCACGCCTCCTGGTCATAGCTCCAAGTCCTTCGCCCTCCTTCGAGTCTCTGGTTCGTTGTCCTCAAGGTGGTCAGTTCGGATCGTGTCGCCATCCCTCCAGGCGGGTCGGAGTCTTCAATCACCAAGCCTTGAATCGCGACTTCTCGGATCGGGTCGGAGCCTCCTTCACGCCAGATCGGTTCGTGGCGTCCTGGGCTCACCATCTCGGAGCGGATCGGATCCTTCAGCTTGTAGTGCAGCTCGCTCCGTAATAACGATCGGTTCGGTTCGGTGAAGGGAAATGGGTGGTTCGGGTCGGATAGGGCGATCCGATCCGATTTCCTGCACTAATTCCTGCAACTTTCCAGCAACATGTTTACGCCATTCGACGACGTTTTTGACAAATCTAATTATTCTAATCAATCATAAAACATACCATAGAGTCATAGCAACCTAGCAAACTAACCACAAACACCAAAAAAATGAATTCATATGTCAAAATGGATCAAATATGCCCAAAACCCCTTATTTTCCCTTAAGCATGTTCAAGTAAAGCTAATCATAGGGTTAACAAAACTTAATCAAATCGAACCAAATTTCTAACAGAGGCATAAAATATTATTTACGAATTTCTAAACATTTTTCCAGAATTTATTAGTGTATAAATTCGCTAATCCTCACTAATTACCCTTAATTAACCGTAATTAGTGTCAAAATGATGCTATCACTCACCTTTGCCACAACTAGAACCCCAAAATCGAAATATTCTCTGATTTGGCGCTGTTCCCAATCTTATACAGCAGCTCCAACCTTGCTTTGGTGCTTTTTCTTCTTAATTTGATGCCTCTAAGCCTTAATCCTTGATTAAGAAGTGATTTTGGGTGTTTTAGAGAGATTTAGAGAGTGGAGGCCATGGCTAGGTTAAGGGAAATGAAAGTGGCGGCTGGAAAATGTCTAAAGAAATGTTTTCTAACCCTAATCAGCACCTATATCCCCCTAAACCCGAAATTCCCCTTGGGCCAAGCTGCTAATCACCCGGTTAAGCCCAATTAAGCTGTTTTTCACCATCTGAAACTTGTTTCAGCCATATCTCCCAAACGGTGAGTCCGTTTGGCTAATGTGACCACTCTACGGAAAGAGAAACCATCATCCGGAGCCAATGGAAGTGGTTTCAGGTCAAAATTCCTTTCCAGTCAAAAGTTATGGCCAAAACAGTACCAACTAGGGGTAAAATGGTCATTTAAAAATCGGGAAAAATCATGAACATGGGAAATGACCCTAACAGTCGTCTCCCAAAGTTACATGACCATACGACTTCGTATGTGACAGAAATAAATATCCTACGATCCTATAATGCGTAGGATGCGGGTCGTTACAGGGGTTGTGGATTACAGACCTTGGGCCACAATCTAGAGAATAACATGTTATGGGCTTATTAATAAACTTAAATGGATTAAGTTGTATGACTGAAATTAATAAGCAAGAGAAACTTGGTAATTTGAATAAGAATTCAACATGAATTGGAATAACCAAGTTAACTAGAAACCCGATGAGGTGAGACAAGCGCATAAAAAATGTTTACACATAGTGTCTATAGGCTAAAGTAAGGCGCTTAGACCAATCCATACGGTTGAGGGTAAATAAACCAACGGGGTAGATCATCGAGGTGCTATAAGGCGCGAGGGGAGCACGCATTCATCTGATTGTTCTAACGGCTCCAAAGGACTGGAAGGTGAAGCACGCGGCTTCCTGAGGTACGTTAGGTGCTCGTAGTAGTTTTTTGTGCGGTGACAGATGTCTTAGGCTGTGCTCGCAGAGGTTGGGTAAACGCGTAACTACTAGGTAGGGGGCCTTGACTGTAGATGTAGCTATGCAGTCATAATGCTGTGACGCGGTGACACCAGGGTGGTTCGGCGGTTGCTTCACGAGGAGGCAAAGGGTCAAGACCAACAAGGATAGTAGACCGTCGGATACCCGTCATCGGCAGCCAGTGAGATGCGAAAAGACTAGAGCTAAACCCAAGATACCATTCACCCTTCACTATCGGGGTAAGGGGTTGAGGGGAGATGCCACATGGATGTTTAGATTGTTTGCATAGAGGCGGTCGGTTAGCTCTTGTAGTCTTTACTAGTTGAGGAAGGGACCGAGGTGGGGCCATAGCCACCGTGAAAACATATATGGAAAAGCTCCCGACCGAGTTCCGTGTTTCTTGTATTGCCCTGCTACGGGACTCAGCGCACATTAGAGGACGTGCGATTGAGGCATCGAGCTGCAATTAACAGTACGTACGAGGGACAGTCAAGATACATGCATATCTGCTATGGGTGGTGTATCGTAGACTTAAGGACATTACTCCGGTATGAGATCTGATTCGATCGAGGGTGGAAGTCCGTACGATTACGTAGCGTAGTGATGATAGATATATACCAATCGTAACATTGTTATATAGAGATATGTACGTCACTCTGGCGTAGGATGAGGGACTACAAGCATTTCGGTGGCATTACGGTGGAGACCATGCGAGTGGGATACCATAGGGTGGACCTCGATATTGGGGGTTGCTACACTTATAATGTATTAGGTTAATCTACTGGGAAGTAAATGGGTACGACATGTGTGTAAGCCTTGAGTGCTGTTAACCCAAGTAATCTAATAAATAAGAAAATATGATTGAACGGTGTATGTAGGATTATCCAAAGTGTATAGTTTAAATCCAGTCACCAGAACTTGTGTTCTAACCCCCTCCTCATAACATACTCGCAGGTTAGATTTGTGGCAGGGACATGATAGCCTTGGATACTGGTTAGGCAGTATTATTAATATGGTAAGGCTATATTTTGATTATATTATATTAATATGGTAAGGCTATATTTTGATTATATTATATTAATATGGTAAGGCTATTAATACTGGTTATGTCTCTGTATTTTCTGCAGGATACTAGAGCAACTTAATCCGAGTTTCGATGGATTGGAGTTTTTAAAAAAATAATCCGGTCTATCGGAATTGGGGTTGTTACATTACCTATGTTGTGATAGGTCATAGGCTATAGGTTTCATGCCTTTTTTCCCCAATTATTTTCATAGTGAATTATATGTCCATATTCATATTCATTAACCAAGTTATGCCAATTCTAATAATTCCCCTGTTCCCTAACTAATGCATTCGCATAATTTCTGGTGGCATGCCAAGGCTATAAAGCAGCCTAGTCATAAACAATAACCGTGAAAGGTTATGGGAAGATGACAATAGTGATTATTCCAACATAACTGGCATAAACAAATGTATACATACTGACATGGTGATGAGGCGGACATATAAGAGTAGATCCATGAATTTGTGATAATGAAACTGGATCTAACATAACAAGGGTGTCATACGAAGCATGAGTAGATTTATATGTCCAATAAATGATAGAAATTTACCACAACAAGATGATCTAGATCTAGACAAAGATTTAACTGCCCTAATAATGATAGTTCCAAATTAACCACAAACTTGATAAAGGTTCAGATCCACAAAGGTGACATGATAAACTAACCACATGTGAACTAGATCTGTAAAAATAGATCTAGCATAATAAAGTTTGAGATCCAAGAATAACATAGATTCATGATTCAAGAAGATCCAAATCAAAGTACTATCATGTTTTAGTTTTAATCATTTAAATCTAAAAGTAACCTAGAACTCATAGTGTTTGGTTAAGAAGATAGAACTACAAAAGAAGCTTGTTGGGTTGCAGATCTACGCTTGAATCTCTAATTGACTAGCTTTAGTTGATCTTTTTGAAGAAAGGATCCGTCTCAGTTCAGACATCGACAACATTTGGCCTTCATGATTTCCAATGAAGAAAACACAAGAAATAGACCTCTATATATAGTTGTCATCCCCTCTGAAACCGATGCCACCTCAGCCTTGGGGGTCGACCCCCTTATGGGGTTGGCACCCCTGCTTAGGGGTCGACACCCTTAGGGCGGGAATTTTGCCGTCAACGTAATTTTTGAAATTTGAACTGAATTTTGATTTTCTAAACCCTATATATATATATAATTATCTTACGTGTATTCAAACTTCAAACCTTCATAACTTCATACGGTGTCCGTTTTACGCAGACCAAATGTCTATTTTGACTAGAATTTCGAGACGGACGCAATGACGTAGTCTATTTCCCTTAATTCTGAATATTAAATTAAGTCTTCCTTAATTTATCATTTTAATGTGTTGTTAAAATTATGGGGTGTTACATTCATGTCGTCTGAAATTCCAATACAAACCTAATGGAATAAACCGTGTGTCAATCCGAGTTCGTATGAATAAGTTATTTATATTAGCACATTTAGAATTTTAAATTAAATAAAATAAACAAAGCAATCTATCACCAAACAAATGCCACATCATCCCCTTACCATCTTCTTCTATCCATACCCTCTCACGTTACAGCATATACCCTAACCCATTCATGGCTAAAAACTCATGACTTCTCTCTTGTACCTCTCCTTATTCTCTCAATGAAATCTCATATCGATTTTGACTACAAACAACTAGCTTTGAGCACTATCATCTCCTCTTCATCATTACATATGCACGAGTCCCTATCAAATTCCATCCTCCATACTTACCCACGCACGTCGCTACAGGTGAGACAAAAAATTTCTCCAAATCCCTTCATTTTTGCCAAACGTTGCTCCTTCCTCCTATGAATGTGAAACCATTCTCCAAAACACCCAATAATCACCATGATTTTCAAGAACCCAAACCCTATTTTGCATCTTCTACTATAAAACATCACCCTTTAGAAACTTGCCTACATATAGATCTTGGCTTAAGTAACTCAAAGAAATATGTTCTACAAATTTAGGATTTATATTCAAATTGTTTTTTTTTGAAATAGGAGGAGCCATTGTATTATTTTTCTGAAAGAAACAAAAGGACGGAGGCTTCTTGAAAAAGGGAATAGGAAATAAGAGGTGGATTAGGTTAGAATTAAAGATGTATTGATAGGAAAAGAAACTTAATATAATGTTTGCAATTTATTTATTTTAAATTTTCAAGCTCGTATGATCACATGGATCGTTCGATTGCTACAAAATTTGAAATATTACAACAATTTAATATTCTGGACTGATGAAACCAGTTTCATCGAATTCCGAGATCATATGCAAAATGGAAAATATAACAGGTTTATTAAATTTATATATAATCCCAATTTCTAATAACTATTTTTAATTCAATTCAGAAACTTATTAGCTTTATTTAAATCAAAATAGAGTTCAAATTAACTTTAGAAATCAATTTCATTTATATTGAATTCCAATTTTGATTATTTACCAAATTCATTTTGAATTTCAATTATAAATTAATAAAGTCAATTTCATTTAATACCTCAATATTAAATTTCCAACTTCAAATATTTATCAATATAAACCAAACATAGTTTCATTTATAATCTATACAAGTTATTATTATTATAATCTGTTGAAATTTATTACCTAATCAATTTAATTAAATTCACATTGTTGACGGCGAAAATGGTCGTCACACCCAAGTCCATCCCTTATGAAGAATGAGCAAGTGGGTATTTATACGTAGTGGAATAGGTAGGAGTAGAAGAGATTTGGCGACCACACATCAGAAATTCATATCCCAAAAGAGCAAGTAGGAAATACGCATCCCCCCGCGTTATGGCAGAAATTCACATCCTTCAGGTGGGATGCGTATTTTTGCATCCCAAGGGATGCGGAAATTCACATCCCAAAGGGATCGATTTATTGCCTTCGGGAGAGCATGATGCATCACATCCTGAGGGATGCGATATATCACATACCTCGAGGGATGCGATATCTCGCATCTCGAGGGATGCGATAACTCACAGCCTAAGGGATACGATATCTCGCATTTAGAGGGATGCGATTGATTGCTTGAATGAGGGATGCAAAATTAGGAAGATGCCAAATTTGGGGGGATGCAAATTCTGTGGTGTGAAGTGATTTGAGATTGGGGAGTCGAAGTACGGGATGCGAGGCCAGAGGGATTCAGAATTCCGTGGAGTCGAAACCTGTAACGACCCAGAAAATCTGAACCAATTTAAATTTTTTAAATTGGCTAAAAAAATGGATTTTAAATATTTAAAATAAATATTTTAAATAATAGCAATGAAAACTGAGTTTGAATCGACAATTGAAAACGAATATAATTAATCTTAATTATAAACAAGGCCTGAAAAGGCGCTGCAGTTTCAAAAATTGAATTCAAAATTTGTCGGACTGTACCGGGTGAAAAACATAACGGATTTGAGTGAAACCAAAAATATTTAAATATGCTAGTGAACACCTTTCTAACGAATCTGAAAAATCGAATTTTCATAACGGAAAGCAAAAGTTATGGCCAAATGAATTTTCAGAAAGGTCGCTATGGAATTTATATAGCCCGTGAAATTGGCCATTTTGCAAACGACCTCAGAATTCGACGAAACCACTTTTGTTGGATCCGGGATGTGAAGTTATTACTAGGTTTCGAATTTCATAATTTTTGAAGCTAGTATGTGAGCGTGGCAAAGGAAAACGTGTTTTTTCCAATTACAGTTAAATTGGATCGACCAGAAATGGGCCTTTCTGCAAACGGTCTCGGAATTCGACGAAACTAGTTTTATTGGGACCGTATCGTCAAAACGTAGCTAGATTTATTTTTCTGGAATTTTTCGAATCAGTTTGTGGCCCTGGCAAATTGAAATGTACGTTCAAATTAAATATTGAATGTTTTATATTTTAATTTGATGGAAAACTGACTGAAACATTCGAATGGGCCTTCGAAACATATCCCATTGTGTTCGAAATGGGGGTAAAACGCTAGGGAAGACAGTCGTTGGGTTTGGATTGGTGGTCGTGTCAGAAAACTCCTTATAAAATCTACCGACCAATCAGAATTCAAATAAATAAAAAAAAAGGAAAAAGGCGGACACTCTCTCTCGCCGAAGTCGCGCACGGCGGAAAAGCTCCAGATCTTCCCGGCTTGATTTCTCCTTCGTTTCTTAACGAATTCGAGCGCGGTTGGATCCATTTCGAAGCTCTCGATCTCCTCTTCAAATCCATATAAGGAGCAGCAATTATAGTTGTGTAAATCAGCCGAATCACCTCTGTGAAGTTTCGACGTTGAAACCGCCGCCACGACCGCTGGGGCCCACCGAGTTGGCCCTCCTCCCTGGCGCACGTGCGCCCCTTTCCTCCCTTCGACACTGCACTAGCCGATCGTCGAACCGCTTCACCGTTTGCTCGAAAAATCCAAACCTAATTTGGAACGAAAACTGAAGGTAACGGCTTGGTGTAATTTTCAACTGTTTTAACACTTTAAAGTGTTGCAAACTTTGAAAAATCATAACTTTTTCATGTGTGGTCGAAATTCAGTGAAACAAGAGACATCGTGACCGTGTGGACGTCTTCTACCTTCTAGAAGAGACCGCGTATTTTTCTGAGCCTTCTGCTATTTTTGGTGGAGTGGAACCCAATGTGAGATTTCTAATTTATAAACAATATGGAAAACGACGATGTATAAATTATATAGTCGATGTATGAGTTATATAAGCGTTGTACACCTCTTGTATAAGCGTTGTATAAGTTGTATGTTCGATGTATAAGTTATATATGTGTTGTAAAAATTATATATGTGTTGAAATAGAAGTGAATTGCTATATATATATATATATATATATATATATATATATATATATATATATATATATATACGCCCCTCGTCCACAAACCATGGACGATATTTATTGATTGTGATTGGTGTGAAAATTGATTGATAGCGAATGGTTGTTTGGGATTGTTTGTGGTTGATATTGATTGATTGTGGTTGAAAAATGCCCATTTGTGGTTGAGAAATATTTGGTTGAAACCGCATAGGATTAGTTTGTGGAAATGAAATAAATATATACATGCCGCCTGCGTGCGAACTAGATGCATGATCCCCATTGTCAAAAACCGCGAGGTTTTAAGGTAGAGCGAGGAGCCGTACTAGGGATGGTCCCGGTTTTAACTACCCTGCCGTTATGCTGTCGAAATTTTGAATAATATTCATGTGTTTGAATTATTTTCATTTGCTGAAACTATATTTATTCGTTAAATAGAAAACCATCATGTGTTGAGTCGATATTCATTCGTTGAATTGAAATTCATGTGTTGAATGGTATTCGTGTTTTGAATATAAAAATCACATTTTTATCTATATATATAAACTATAGAAAACCTTCATGTGTTGAGTCGATATTCATTCGTTGAATTGAAATTCATGTGTTGAATGGTATTCGTGTTTTGAATATAAAAATCACATTTTTATCTATATATATAAACTATAGAAAACCTTCATGTGTTGAATCGATATTCATTCATTGAATTGAAATTCACGTGTTGAATGGTATTCATATTTTGAAAGAAATTGTTTTATAATAAAAATCCCATTTATAACATCAATATGAAATGTATAAAATCATCTTGTTTAGAAATAAATTGTTTTATAATAAAAATCCTATTTTTATTACCTATATAAACTATATAAAATAATAGAGTTTTGAAATGAATTGTTTTACAATAAAAATCACATTTTTATTATATGAATGAATTGTTAAAAATAGTGAATTGTTGAAATAGAAGACAGTTAGATAAAAATATCATTTTTATCAAAGGTATGAAAAGAATATAGCTTTGAAATCGAAGAATCGATATATTTATATAGATAGAATTAAAATATATCGAATAACGACGCTGCAGTTCGTATTTTGAAACCGTGATTTCAAACGATCAGTACGGGAGATCCGACCATCGGATTTTCCTGAAATCGCAACCATTGGGTTCGCTTTGGAAAAATCTTTCCAACGACACCAACTTTGTAAAAATCCAACGGTTGGATTGTCTGGAATGTTTAATTCAAATCTGAAGAAAAACAGCGCCAGAATCGATTATATTTATTTATATATATATAAATATAATTATATTTAACCGAATAACGACGCTGCAGTTCGTATTTTGAAATCGAAACTTCAAACGATTGTACCGGGAGATCCGACCGTCGGATTTTCCCGAAACTGGAACCGTTGGATTCGTTTTGAAAAGATCTTTCTAATGATGTAAATTTTGTGAAGATCCAACGGTTAGATTTTCAGATATGTGTAAATCAAATCTGAAGAAAAACAGCGCCACGGTCGCGTTATGGCCCGAAGCGTCGTTTTGAATATATTGGCTATTTTAAAATAAGTAAAAATAGCGATAAATCGTTATAAAATATTATAAACGATATGGATGTGATTTAGAAATTAACTGAAGGTTGGCTAAGTCGAATGGTTTCCTGGGTGTTGATCTGATGTTGGTTTCGGCCTTCGGGGTTAATATTTGGGAAATCGTTCTCTTACTGATTGACGGTTAGTGACTAATGAATTGAAATGATGCGTGTGTAGTTTAGTGTTGCACTTGCTTATTATATACGCGAGTTGTTCAGAAAGATCGGGTTTATCCCATTCTGAATAACTGAATCGACGATAAGAAATAGAAGATAAAGACGGTGGTCGAAGACCGGAGATCTTCACCTCGTTTGGATGGTAACCGAGGTCCTGATTTGGAGGCATCCCGAAATATGGATAATGAGTGGTGATCGTCCAGACGTACGTGGTGGTCGATGGGTTTGCGAGGTATATAGTGCCTCCGGTTTCGTTCAGACCCAGAACGGACTTGTAAATGAACTATGTGTCTGACATTGGATTTTATTCGGTGTTGATTGATCTCTATTAAATATACATCTGTTTGGCGGTGGAGAATTTATTCTTTTGCTTAACGCCCTTCTCTGAAACGCACGAGCTCAGAGGTTGTATATCGATGGACATCAGTCGCATGGCATGAATTGCTAGTGTGGCATGCCTAAGTGGCAAATGATCAGGACTTCTGTTGAAAAGTAAAGTCTTGTGGTGATGATCAAAGCACCGCCTGTGTGGCGTAGCTTTGTGTATGACGTGAATTCGCGAGCCTCACACCCCGGTATGAACCAGAAACGGGAGAAGGACCTCAGGGAGGGCATGCGTTTCTTTCTAGCTAGGGTGGTGTCAGTGACCTACCAGCCCTGACATTTATATACTTTTCACCCGTGTGGTTGTTGCTGTTGCGAGGCGCCTCGATTTGATCGGACGATCCGGGTCTGATGGAGTCATTCGTTGGCTCGTTTACGCCCCAAAGGGCGGGGAAACATATTGTTCAGGCATTTTAATCCACATCGGTGGACCGGCCCTGTCGCTCCAAAGGCTTGACTGAGTACTTGCCTGAGACATGGGCTAGATTGTCTCGAATTCGGTAAGGACTATCTTTTGCCTTGGTTCATGAAGGAAATCCAATTTCCAAATATGTGACCGTGCGGTTTTGATTGTATACCTATATATGGTGACATAGTGGTATGGGGCATTAATGCCGTCTATGATTGATAGTTATGATTTGAAATTGGTTTCAAAACATATAAACACCAGTAATAATATCAAATGCCTTTGTTTTATTCGTATCAAGCATATTTTGTCCGTTATAAGGTAAAAACTCTATCCTCCGGTTTGCGTTGCATTGTGTGATGGGAACTGTGTCTTATAATGGCTTCATTTTTATAAAAAGCATAGCGATGTTTAAAAGAATGACTTGTTTTAAAGCACTGGCAATCCAATGGAGTAAACCCGTTCCACGAAAGTGGCGTGGTCCTGTGATTAGCCACATTATAAATGTGTTGAGTAGATTTCTCATACCAGTCCCATGACTGACTCGTAGTTTGTTTCACTTTCAAACTCGGGTGCCCCTTTTTCTACACGGGCAGCCTTGTATTCAGGTTTAGCTGGTTCTTTCTGGATAGCTGGAGCTGAAGATGGATTCTATCATTTATTTCTTTTTATGCTGTTCAGCTCCTATTGTACATATTTTGTTCGCTTCCGCTGTAGACATATATGTGTAGTTGAACTGTGTTTGTACTAAGTAGGATCCTGTATACTGTGTAACTCTGATGATTACTCTTATCCAGTATATTCTATTGTTCATTATCTGGTGTATTTATTTATTTCTGTTCTGCTATTATCTATTTCTGTGTTATATTCCATGGATTACCCTTGCCGCTGTCATTACGGGGTTTGGGGTCATCTCAAAACCAGGGATATCAAAATTATATTTTGAGGTGTTGTGAGGTTTACGCTCGTTCAATTCCATCCAGGCCTGGACCCTTAGGATTGTGGCGACACTACGGGATTTGGTGCCACACGAGGGGCCGAGTAGGGTGGGCCTAGTATGCTTTTGGGTGTCGGGCCAAAAAGTCGGTTAACACTTGCCCTTCAACATTCGTCTTGTCTTGACACGATGCGCTTTGAGTTGAAATAGCCATCTCCAGAAGTAGAAAAACTCTCTAAGCCAGTAATACTTGATCGTGAACATTCTGTCGAGCGTGTCGAGGATTCCAATACATTGATAGCTTCTTTAAACATCTATTTCTTGTCTACTCATGAAATTAAACATTAGTCGTTGACTCTCGTTACATTGAAATGCAAACGAGTCATTGTTGACATAGTGTCGCATGACACTCACACGTTGTCACAGGGTTTTGCGCGATTTGATCGAAGTTTAAAAATAAAATATGAGCAGTGAATGTGGTGTTAATCTACGACTACATGAGTTGAACGTTGAAGACGATATCAAATCGTGGATTTGATTACTTAGCGTACATTCTCGAGTCATTTCGACTTACGAGTTTATGGTTGGTTAGCGAATCAAATCGGTGTCGACTATCGTAATACCGGAAGCGCGTACGTGTGGTCATAACCGAAGTCATGAGTTAGAAATTTTTCGAAGTTCGGAAATTTCATTCACATTCCTCCATTATCATTTCATCATTTCAGTTTTTCAATTTTTTGAAATACTCTGCATCCTATAGAGGGATACGAAATTTAGTATCCAGGAGGAATGTAATATTTCATATCCATGGGGGGACGCGTATTCTAGCATCCCTAAAGGGATGCGAGTGCTCAACTGGGCCTGGCCCACTCCTCCATGCCCCCGTGTAAAGGCCTAAAACTACATCTCTCCTCTCTTACTTTTCTCATATTTTTGCTTCTGGACATCCGTACATTTTTATCAATAGAAATCGAACTCAAATCAAATAGTTAGGTGGGTGATTTTTGAATGGATTTAGTGATTTTGATTTGAAATCGGGGTTTCTCTAAAATTTGAGCTCCAACCTATTCATGAGGAGGACGGCGGGTTCGAGGGATACGATTTGGAAGTCCGTGTTTAAGCTAAAATCGGGAGAGGAAGTGGAATGGACTTGGTGGAGTGAAGGAGGAGAAGTTAAGGGGGAAGCTCGTACTTTGTATCCCTGTATTGATGCAACTTTTCACATCCGAGAGGTGCAAAATTCTGCATCATGAGAAATGCAAAATTTCGCATCCGGATGATGCGGTTTTTCACATTTGAGTGATGAGAATTTCCGCATTAAGGGGGATGCGAAGTTCTACGTCCGGGTGATTCAGTTTTTTTCATCTGAGTGATGCAAAATTCCACACAACGAGGAATGCGAAATTTCGCATCTGGGTGATGCAGAGTTCTACATTATGAGGGATGTGATATTTCACGCCTGAATGGTGCGATTTTTCACATCTGGGTGATGCAGAATGAACATGACTGAAATGTAATAGGTTAGGGTGACGTGAACTTTCATGCAAAAGTGGAGGGATGCAGTATTCTAAGCCAAAGAGGGATACGAAATTTCTTGCTCTTGGGGATGCAATTTTCGCATCCCTGGGTCTTTATAGATTTCTGGCCTTTCTGGTTGGGGTGCATCCGACTATTCCCAATGAAGAGTTCGAATACCGAGCTCCTTAGCTGTCAGATTCATGTTGTTGTCGCGAAGTTTTGTGACTGGATAGGACTTAGGTTTTGCACGTAGGATTTAGGGCATAAACTCGGATTATGAAATAGGGCTGGACTATCGAACTTTTAGATTCATTTCCTAGTTCCAACCACGACGTAGTTACGACTCATTGTGAGTCTGACGATATCGGTCGACGATGGCTACAATTTTAAGAGTTAGTGATAGTCGTCGTGTCCTAAGTTCCTTTATATAGTCATATCATCATTGCACTTCACTGCATGTACATGTTAGTTTACACCAACAAAAGGAGTACAGATTATTAAATGCGATGTCTAATGTAATTATATTAAAAGTATAACTAGCCATGGAAACAAGATCATCGAAGAAACAATAGACTTTGGAGGCCGAATCTTCTCAGCACTTGCCACCGCAATCTAGGTCAACTAGTAGTACTAGTTCTGGGGACAACAAGCTTGAGATCACTGAAGCGTCTACCCTCTCCCAGCTTATAGGTTCACCGAAAGCGCCCGATCAGGGTTCAATGATGAAAGATTCACAACAAAATGTCGAGCACTCGACTGAACTGTATGTTCCATAAGGGGGTGCTACCACCTAGAAAAACCCCGGGGAGGAAGAAGACCTAGATATCGAGGAAGGAGACACCCTTGAGTTGCCAGATACGATGGCGGTTGCCATTATAGTTGACAAACCACCAGATTTGGTGCCTACGCATCTGGATGAAATTGCGTTGAGGCGTATTTGTACGAGACTCAACAAACCTTGGGAAGACGTTTGTGTTCCCCAAAAAGAGGATTGGGTGCATGAACCTCAGAAAGGGTATACTGCTCGGAATATGTACATGTGCACTTCTGGGTGCATGCTCTCAGCTTGCAACTTTTTACGAGAAATGTCGCGTTACTTTCGTGTAACAACCCGGATTTTCAAAACTAATTTAAAATTTTTATTTTAGTTATTTTAATGGATTTTGGATATTCAAAATGATTTATTTTAAATAATAACGACTAAAAATTTATTTAAAACGTAGTTTGAACGAATAAATTTATTTTAATTATAAAAATGAGCCTGAAATGGCACGGTAGTTTGAAAATTCGATTTCTAATTTCAAATGAATATGCATAAGTCAATATAAATTAGAATTGGACGAAACAAGAAATGTTAGAATCTGTTTAATTATATCTTTCTAACGAATGTAAGAAACTGAGATTTCATAATATAAATTGAAAGTTATGTCTAGTTTAAAATTTAAAATAGTCGCTATGGAATTTATATATATATATATCAAATAATATATAGCCCTTAAAAATAGATATTTTGCAAACGACCTCGGTTTTCTATGAAACCAATTTTGTTGGATCAGGAATGTCAAATTGTTGCTAGATTCCAATTTTCATAATTTTTGGAATTAATATATGAGCGTGGTGAATTTAAACGCGTTCAATATTTATAGTTTGAATTTAATCGACTGGGAAATATCCATTTTTCAAACGGTCTCCAAATTCGACAAAATTAGTTTTTTTAGCACCGTATCGTCAAAAAATAGCTAGATTTATTTTTTTTGAATTTTGGAGTCGGTATATGTCCTTGATAAATTAAAATGTACGTTTAAATTCAATATATATTGATTTATATTTTAATTTAAAGAGAAGCATATCGTAACAGCCGAATTGGGTTATGAAACATATTCCATTGTGTCCGGAATGGGGGTATTTAGCTAATGGAGACAGTCGTTGGGTTTGATTTGGAGTTTGTATCAATAAAAAGGTATTTTTGAAATTAAAATAAAATAAATAATTATTACAAATACCACCCGGCCAATCAATTTCAAGAAAACCCTGACCCTAAACAGCACCGCCAGTGAAATCGAAGGCCCCAAATGCATGATTCTTTCTCTAAAAAATCTCTGTATCCGCTCAATAATTTTCTGAAATCAATAAAGGAAAACCGAAGATCTTCCTGAGAGCTTCGAATCCACGGTGGTTTGATGATTTATAGTTTTGTAATCGGAGAGATTTTCGAGTTCAAAGGGGCAAACTTCGAGGCGGGTTTCCGGCGTTGAGGGGGGTTTCGAGTTCACCAGAACTCGGCTCGCAAGGGGGTGGCACTGCGCCGCTCCAAGTGGCGCCAGCCGATCCAACTCTAGTGGCTCCTATCTGACGGTTTTCTTCCATGATGAAGGAGTCGACGAGTTCAAGCAGATACGTGATGGAAGATGAGGTTAATTTTGGTAATTAAATTTTAACCAATTATTTTAATTATCTAGTTAATGTAATTAACGTTTAATTAATCGTATCTTTTCCATACGAGGTACAAATCGAGCGAAACTGGATCCGTTGGGATCGTGGGGACGAAAGCTTCACAATAAGACTAACCAAATCCAATTTGGAGCACGTTAGAAATTTAGGCAAATTCAAACCCGAATAGTGCAGAATTCGCCAGATAAAGAATGATTGAGTGGAAACCAATTGGGAGAACTCCTTTTCACTCTAATTATTTTACAGTTAAATATATACAAGGATGCAAACGGGGATTAGAAGCCCCCGACACTATTTATTGTACGAACCATGATTGTTTGTTTGGGTTGTATTGTGGAAATTTTGGTTGTGTTGAAAATTGATTGTATTGTGATGTATTAAATATGATAGACTATTGCGTATGGCGCGAGCTAGTATCAGGAGAGGGGTAATGCTAGACAATACTATGGTTTTAATATGCGCCATTATAATACCGAAATTTACTGAAATAAATATTGTTCATTGAAAATATAATTTTTAATGTGTATATGAACTGTATAAAATATTCATGTGTTGAATTAAATGTTTTAACAATCAAAATATTATTTTCATTGAATATATGAACTATACAAAATAGTGAAGTGTTGAAATATAATTTTTATCGTTAAAAATATAATTTTTAACATATGTATGAATGACATGAAATTCTCCTAAAATGAAAATAAAAATTCATTTACAAATCGGACGATTTGTTTATGTACACCCATTTAACCGATATTGATTGGGATGATAAATTTTACACATTGTCCATCTGCACAAATAAAATCTATGTTTGTTGATTGAAACCCTACACGGGTATTGGGATGATATTTGGCATACACTAATCCCGATTGTTGAGTTGTATGTCAATCGATGGGTTGAGAGACTATATAAGCGTTATTTATTTTAATGCTCATACAGTTGTAAAATGCACTTTGGATGTTGTATGAATTTTTGATGATTGTTTATCATTAGTGTCGTATACATGTGATGTATGAAATCCATATAACTGAAATTATATGGTGATTGGTTGAGTCTGATTCCAATTCAGAATTAACGAATATTTTCAAATAATATTCAGTGAAGGATTAAAATGTGATTTTTATGTCCGATTTTGGTTGGACATGAAAATATTGAAATGTGAAGCCGTGTTAAGTAGTTAAATGCCATTTTGACACGAACGTGATTTTCTATCATTTTTTATTTAATTCATAATAAATATTGAAAAGTGATTTCAAAATCAGATATTTTGAAAATTTTATCATTTTACACATTATACTAATATGGAATTTTCAATTTTGATTTAAAATTGAAAACGAAGTTGGAATCATTTTTAAAGCAAATTTATAAAATACATTTCAAATAGAAATCGATGATATATATATATATATATATATATATATATATATATATGACCTGAATAGAACGCATCGTGTAACGACCGTTCACGAATGTCGACCATTAACTTCGATCAGTGTAACGGGAGATACGACCGTCGGATTCTCCTAAAACCAGAACCGTTGAGTTCGTATCGGAAAGGGATTTCCAATGAATATACGAATTTGAAATCTAACGGTTGGATTTGGAATTATGTCCAAATCAAATTTGGAAAAAGTCGCTATGGATGCAGTTTGGTGGCCATTATTGAAGCTGACTGTACGAGCCTTGATAAAATTATTAAAAATATTAATAATTTTTGTAAAATCATAATAAATGATTTGGAAAGAGTTGGGTTGAAAATTTCCATATTTGAAAAGATAAAAATATATTTTTATCAAAATGAACTAGTTATTAACTAGAATATTAGTTCAATGTTTTTAAATAAATAAACTGGATTTGAAATGGTTTTAATCTAACCAGATTTTCCAATATATGAATTGGAATGGATTTGAATAGAAATCATAATTTATTGTGATGTTTGAATATTAGTTTAATTAATAAAAATATTGGATTGATAATTAATTTAACCACTAAGAGAACGAATGGTAAATATAGCCAAACTGAATTTATTACTGAACTGAATTGAAAATTGATTGGAATTGTATACATGTATACATAATGAACAGGTCATAGCATGGAAGCTAAGAAGAGGAATAAAATTGTATGCCCGAAAAATATGTACATATTTACTGTATTTCTTGGGTTTTGATGATTTTATGGGCTGATTGGCTAGCCGCTTGGCTTTTTCTTTTTCTTTTGGATTGGTGATAGCCTTGTGAGGCAAGCTGCGGTTTTAAAGGTCTCCCTGTACAAAGGAGGTTATGGCGAACTTTTTTTGGAAATTTAGGGTGTTAGCCAAATTTTTGAAGAATTTGAAAACTCTTAGAAATTGAAAAATTAAAGAATGAACACCAGAATGAAAGTTGAGTTAGCTAGTTAAACAACTTTCAGCTCCATTCCTTTTCAAGGACAAAAAGATTTTAAGTGGGGGAGATTATAACAACCCGAATTTTCAGAACCAATTTAAAATTTTTATTTTAGTTATTTTAATGGATTTTGGATATTTAAAATGATTTATTTTAAATAATAATGACTAAAAATTTATTTAAAACGTAGTTAGAACAAATAAATTTATTTTAATTATAAAACGAGCCTGAAATAGCACGGTAGTTTGAAAATTCGATTTCTAATTTCAAATGAATATACATAATTCAATATAAATCAAAATTGGACGAAACAAGAAATGTTAGAGTCTGTTTAATTATATGTTTCTAACGAATGTAAGAAATCGAGATTTCATAATATAAATTGAAAGTTATGTCCATTTTAAAATTTAAAATAGTCGTTATGGAATTTATATATATTTTAAATAATATATAGCCCTTAAAAATAGCCATTTTGCAAATGACCTCCGTTTTCGATGAAACCACTTTTGTTGGATCGAAAATGTCAAATTGTTGCTAGATTCCAATTTTCATAATTTTTGGAATTAATATGTGAGCATGGTGAATTTAAACGCGTTTGGTACTTTTAGTTCGAATTCAATTGGCTGGGAAGTGACCATTTTTCAAACGGTCTCCAAATTAGACAAAATTAGTTTTGTTAGGACCATATCGTCAAAACATAGCTAGATTTATTTTTCTGGAATTTTGGAGTCAGTATGTATCCCCGGTAAATTAAATTGTACGTTCTAATTCAATATATATTGATTTATATACAGAAAAACAGATTGTAACAGCCGAATTGGGTTACAAAACATATTCCATTATGTCCGGAATGAGGGTATTTAGCTAGGGGTGACAGTCGTTGGGTTTGATTTGGAGTTCGTATCAATAAAAAGGTATTTTTGAAAATAAAATAAATAATTATTATAGATACCCCCCGACCAATCAAATTTCAAGAAAACCCTAACCCTAAACAGCGCCGCCAGTGAAATCGAAGGCCCTAAATGCATGATTCTTTCTCCAGAAAAATCTCTGTATCTGCTCAATAATTTCCCGAAATCAATAAAGGAAAATTGAAGATCTTTCCGAGAGCTTCGAATCCACTGTGGTTTGATGATCTATAGTTCTGTAATCGGAGAGATGTTTGAGTTCAAAGGGGCAAACTTCAAGGTAGGTTTCCGGCGTTTTGGGGGTTTCGAGTTCACTAAAACTCGGCGCACAATGAAGTGGCGCTGCGCCGCTCCAAGCGGCGTCAGCCGATCCAACTCCGGTGCCTCCTATCAGGCGGCACATGCAGTTTTATTCCACAATGAAAGAGTCGACGAGTTCGAGCAGATACGTGAAAGAAGATGAGGTTAATATGGGTAATTAAAATTTAATCAATTATTTTAATTATCTTGTTAATGTAATTAACGTTTAATTGATCTTATCTCTCTTCCATACGAGGTCCAAATCGCACGAAATTGGATCCATTGAGATCGTGGGGACGAGAGCTTCACAATAAGACTAACTGGGTCCAATTTGTAGCACGTTAGAAATTTAGGCAAATTCAAACCTGAACGGTGCAGAATTCACTAGATAAAGAATGACGGAGCGGAAACCGACTGTGAGAACTCCTTCTCACTCTAATTATTTACAGTTAAATATATACTAGGATGCAGACGGGGCTTAGAAGCCCCCGACATTATTATTGTGTGAACCATGATTGTTTGTTTGGGTTGTATAGTTGAAATTTGGTTGTGTTGAAAATTGATTGCATTGTGGTGTATTGAATGTGCTAGACTATTGTGTATGGCGCGAGCCAGTATCAGGACAGTGGTAATGCTAGACATTACTCCAGTTTTAATATCGCGCTGTTATAATGCCAAAATTTTCTAAAATAAATATTGTTCATTAAAAATGTAATTTTTAATGTGTATATGAACTATATAAAAAATTTATGTGTTGAATTAAATGTTTGAACAATAAAAATATTATTTTCATTGAATATATAAACTATATAAAATAGTGAAGTGTTGAAATATAATTTTTAATGTATATATGAACGACATAAAATTCCCCCAAAATAAAAATAAATATTCATTTACAAATCGAGCGATTTGTTTATGTACACCCATTTAACTGATATTGATTAGGACGCCAAATTTTACACATCACCCATCTGCACAAATAAAATCTATGTTTGTTGATTGAAACTCCCCACGGGTACTGGGATGATATTTGGCATATACTAATCCCTATTGTTGAGTTGTATGTCGATCGATGGGTTGACAGACTGTATAAGCGTTATTTATTTTAATGCTCATACAGTTGTAAAATGCACTCTGGATGTTGTATGAATTTTTAATGATTGTTTATCATTATCGTTGTATACATGTGATGTATGAAATCCATATAACTGAAATTATATGGTGATTGATTGAGTCTGATTCCAGTTCAGAATTAACGAATATTTTCAAATAATATTCAATGAAGGATTAAAATGTGATTTTGATGTCCGATTTTGGATGGACACGAAAATATTGAAATGTGAAGCCGTGTTAAGTAGTTAAACGCGATTTTGACACGAACAGGATTTTCTATCATTTTTTATTTATTTTATAATAAATATCGAAAAGTGATTTCAAAATCAGATATTTTGAAAATATTATCATTTTAAATATTATACTAATATGGAATTTTTAATTTTGATTTAAAATTGAAAATGAAGTTTGAATCGTTTTTAAAGCAAATTTATAAAATACGTTTTAAATAGAAATCGATGAAATATAAAATATAAATGTATATTATATATATTTAAATGGCCTGAATAGAACGCGTCGCGCAACGACCATTCATGAATGTCGACCATTAACTTCGATCAGTGTAACGGGAGATCCGACCATCGGATTCTCCTAAAACTGGAACCATTGGGTTCATATCGGAAAGAGCTTTGGAATGAATATATGAGGTTTGAAATCTAACAGTTGGATTTGGAATTATGTCCAAATCGTATTTGGAAAATGTCGCTATGGATGTAGTTCGGTGGCCGTTATTCGAAATCGACCGTACGGGCCTTGATAAAATTATTAAAAATATTAATAATTTGTGTAAAATCATAATAAATTATTTGGAAAGAGTTGGGATGAAAAATTCCATATTTGAAAAGATAAAAATATATTTTTATCAAAATGAACTAGTTATTAACTAGAATATTAATCCAATGTTTTTAAATAAATAAATTGGACTTGAAATGGTTTTAATCTAACCAGAATTTCCCAATATATGAATTGAAATGGATTTGAATAGAAATCATCTTCGAGATATTTCGATATTGGATTCCATGACTATACGAATATTGTGGAGGAATTTGGAAGATAGATATGTATCGTTATTCCCCATACGATATGTGTTGGTTTCAGAATTTGATATTGAATATAAGCCGATATAATTTCTATTCAAAGCCTCATATTTAATATCAAAGTGGATTTTAGGTTTTTCGTGAATGGTGTCTTCAGTAACACTGTTCTTAAACCCTATGTAAAAAGAATAAATCTTTTAATTAATATTATTAGAGTTTCCAATTACATTTAGTAATTGGAATAAAATAGAATGTGAGTTGGGTTTATTGTGAACTGTGTTTTTAACGACATTCGTTCTTTAACCCGACTAACAGTACAATATGAATTGGAATATATAAATCTTTTATTAAGATTTAATGGGAATTTTCCAAAGTAAAGTTTTCCAATTTAATATATTAAATTGGAGTTGAATGGAATTCGGTTTAGTGATAATCGAAATGAGCTTCTATGGAGGAAGACTGCTACTACATATGGAATTTAAAAAGCTTTGTCGTTATTCCATTTATATTATTAGTCAGATACGGAAATTGATATCGATTATATATTAATCTATTTTCCGTGAAGATTCCATGGTTAATGGAATGTGATTTTGGGTTTATCGTGAACTGTGTTTTCATTACATTGGTTCTTTAACCCAGTTAAAGACAGGATTACATGGCTAACATTGTATTTCGAACTATATTTATTGATCTCTGCTAAATATATATCTGTTTGGTGGTGGAGAATTTATTCTCTTGCTTAACACCCTTCTCTAAGACGTACGGGCATAGAGATTATATATCGGCAAAAATCAATGGTACGGTGTAGATTGTCAATGTGGCATTCTTGTGTTTCCAAAGTTAAATAATCATTAAATAATGATTGTTGGAAGATCAAGACTAAGTGGAGTTTTAATGAATCTTTAATTAGATTGAAATGTGAATGTGATACTCTAAATTATCAAACTTGTGAAATGATCAAGAATGGAGTACCACCAGTTTTACTCCAGACGATAGTTAAATCTTTAACTAGATTTGAACGTGAAATGGTAATTAATTTTACCGATAACACCGTGGTGTTAGTTATGGAGTATGACTAGTTTTTCTACATGGGATGAATAGGTTGGGATTGGGAAATATAACAATGATTACTTCTGTAAGGTGCGCTAATCCCTACTAGTTTGGAAAACCTTTATTTGGTTTAAATTGTGAAAATAATATCTAGATAAAAGAATATTATGGATTGGAATGAGGCGTATGTTGTGTTTTTATAGCACTTGATTATAAGATATGTGAATTATTCGGAAAGGCCGGGTTTATACCCATTTTGAAGAATTGATTCGACGATAAGTCAACGATGAAGACATTGGTTGAAGACCGGAGTTCTTCACATCGTTTGGATGACTACTGATGTCTTGATTGGGCTGTACATCCAAGACAAGGTAATAAGTGGTGAACCTCTAGATGTACTTGGAGACCGACCGAATATGTGAGGACCTCTCTCTGGTATTGGACATATTGGACTAGGAATAAGGGCCTCCGGTTTTGTTCAGACCCAGAACGAACTAGTAAATAGATGTGTATATGACATTGGATTTTATTCTGTGTTAATTGATCTCTATTAAATAGATATCTGTTTGGTGGTGGAGAATTTATTCTTTTGCTTAACTCCCTTCTCCGAGACGTACGAGCTTAGAGGTTATATATCGATAGACATCAGTCACATGGCGTGAATTGTCAGTGTGGCATGCTGAGATGCAAATGATTAAGGCTTTTGTTGAAAAGCAGAGTCTTGTGGTTGATGATCAAAGCATGGCTTTAAGTAGCATAGCTTTGTGTATAGCGTTAATTCGCGAGCCTCACACCTTGGTATGAGCCTAAAACGGAATAAGGGAACGCAATGAGTGCACGACGTTTCTTTCTAGCTATGGGTGGTGTCATGGTATGGAGTCCAGACATTTACTTATTTTTACCTATGTAGATGATGGATAGCAAGATGCCTCAGATATATTGGTCACTACACGGCCGATGGATAGGTCCGATAGGACTGGGAAACATGTGTTCAGGAATAACCAATCCTCAAACGTAAGAGAGGACCGGCACTGCCGGATCCAAGGGTTCACTACTGGGGATCCTGAGGCATTTGATAGAGTGTCTCGAATCGGTAAGAGTACATCCCTTGCCTTTACTCATGATGGAAATCAAATTTCCAATACGTGACATTTCAGTTTTAGTTGTAGAACTAGTATGGCGACATTGTAGGATGGGGTACTATGCTGTCTATGATTGATACATTTATATTTGAAGTTGTTTTATACACTATACTCTTATAATAGTGTCAAATAATTTTTGTTGTAAATATACCAAGCAAGTTTGGCTACTATAATGAAAACCTCTATCCTCCGGCTTACGCTGCATTGTGTGATGGGACCTGAGTCTTATAATAGCTTCATTTTTTCAAAAAAAAAAAAAGCATTGCGATTTTTTTTTATGCACTGGTACTCTTGGGGTTAAACCCATTCCGTGTTATACGGCGTGGTCTCTTGATTTATCTAACTTTAAAATCAAGCTAATAACTGTTTTAGTTCTCACACCAATCCCATGACTGACCTGGAGTTTAATGTTTTAACCTAAACTCTGGGTGCCCTTATTTTCCACATGGGCAACTAGTAGTTTTGGTTTTTCGGATATTATATTCACAAGATCCTGGATTTACAGCTGGAGCTATATTCAGAAAGCTCTGTATCCGTGTATTTCTTTCAGTTGTGTTATGTTTTATTTTTCCACTGCTTTGTAATTTAAATCTTTGATATTTTTCTTTTGTAAATTATTATTTGTACTACGTTATATTCTTGTACTCTGATGTAATTGTTGTAACAGCAATGAAATGTTCTGTTGTTTGCATTCAAATTTGTCATGTTCTCATTACAATTCGTGTTTTCTAGTCACCTCGGAGGCTAGCGAATTTGGGTCGTAACATTTCATTTGGCGCCAACACAGCTTCATCCGAATGGGTATGCCTTCCTTCTTAATACATGCGTCTTATTTAGGGAGCATATATATACTGAACACACCGAAGAGAACATCTGGTTCTTGTTTTTTATTAAGAAAAGAATTACTAGCGTGCCTTTCCTATATTAACTGGAGGCACATACCACCACCCAATTCATTCTGGGGTCCTGGAGTAGATTTGGTGTTTTCAAGTATGATTGGTTCTTTGTTCGTTGTCCTCATGGATTTGCGAGGCGTTGGTTAGACGAAAGTAAGTACCTTTCATTGCTTCGGGTTTGGAGTTAGTTGAGTTGTAGGCTCTGAGCTAACTTTGAGCTTCTGTAACTGGGATTCCTCCGGTACCCAAAGGCGCAGTGTAGCAGGAGCATCTCGAGCTATTGAGGGCCATCCCAGCCGAATTTCTCTCTACCGAGAACATTCTGGACGCGGAGGCTCTTCGCCGGATGGGCTTACTTCCCGCTAAACATATAATGTATTGGCTAATCATCACTGGAAAAGGAAAGGCGGAATCTGAGGAAGAAGGGAGCTCTCCGGGCCGCAAAAGGAAGGCGCCCCCTGTCATGTCTAAGTGACGCTAGGCCACGAAGACTCATGAAGGAACTAGTGGGGGCAACAAAGGTGATGTGGAGATGGTCACTGGAGAAGAGGGTTTGTCGACCACCCTTGTCATGTCTACAACTATTGAGAAGAGGGATGGAGTGTTGGCTAGGCTGGTTTCCCTGGTTACTACTCTTAGGACCACCACGTCATTGGAAAGAGTGGACCAGCTTAAGGACTTGGACAAGGTCCCACTTGATCTTACATTGTCTAGGCCCAGTGACACAAGTTCTGAAAGTCTAACGTTGGACTTTGGGGAGATAACCCTTTCAAGCAGTCCTCAATCTGGTTTATTGGAGAGTGCAATTAGGACCCACACTCATAAACTATGCCTAACACAACATTTGTTTGTGTGTAGGGTGCTCCAGCCTAACCTTGAGTCTGTTCCATGTAGGTGAAATGGTTCGGGATAGCGATAGATACTGAGGTCAGGGAGTCAGAGCCAACAGCCACAGAGGAGTGGGGTGATAATTGGTTTTAAGAAAGCAAATGATTTGTTCTGATCTTCCTCCTGCTCTCAGGGTTGCGGCGGTGATCGTCGACATCGAGATCAGCCAAGACACTTGGGATCCCCACCACCCATCATTCAATTTTCTGGGGCAAATTCAAGGTTTAAGACCAAGGGCATGTGATCGCAAATGTGGACACTTCCCCTCATGCTCCGCCAACGGTGCCTACTAATAAGTTCTTAAGTAAAGAGACGTTGCCAGCATACTGCAGAACATCGAAGACAACTATGTCGAAGGAAGGGTCACATTTTCCCGAGGGGTCAGAAGCCCAAAACGCACTCCCAAAAAGAAGAAAGCAATTCTGAAAGTGTTGTTCCCTAAGTATTACTTCGATGAGATAAAATGGCTATCGAACATCAGTTTGATTCCTCGCGAGGACAACAACGAGGTGTGGAGGAAAGTACACGTTGCTTTCTACTAGTGCAAGGAGTTCAATAGGTATGTAGGGAATCTCTTGGAGTTGATCTTCCAAAAGAATGCAGAGATTCAGGACTTGGAGCTATCCCTCGAAGATGAGCAGGTTAGTGTCCGAAACCGGGACGATGCAATGGGTAAGAGAGGTCTTTATATTGTAAATGCTTCCACGTATACAAGTAACACACTTAAGTACTAGCTTTCTATTGTTTAAATAACACAATGGGAAGAGAAGTACAAGAAGCCGGAGTAAGAGGAACAGAATATTGAGACGACATTCAAAAACATAATGGCCTCGGTGACAACTGACAATATGGCTCTCAAAGGGGAGAACCAATGATTAGTGGAGGAGAGCCGATGATTGCTTGATGAAACCAAGGAAATGTACCAACTTCGCATGGAAAACGATGCCTTGGCCAGGGAGAACCAGAGGCTAAAAACTGGAAATGAAGAAGCCTAGAAGCTTATAAATAATAATGCTTAGTTAAAGAAGCTTTTGGACCTAAGGAATGTGGAATTGGAGCTGGCTAGGAAGGACAAGGAGGCGATTGAGGCCTCTAATAAAGAGGTACTGACCCAAATTGATGGAATAAGGGCTGAGCATCATAAGGAGGTGGAGGAGTTCAAGGACAAGACCGGGGATGCTATATTAAGGTGAAGCTGTCTCTAGAGCCATATGTCTGAGGAATGTGTGTTAAAGCGCTTCGATTCTAAGGAGTCTCATGGGTCGACGATTATCCTCGAACAATGGATTCAGTTTTGGATAGGCTGCTTGAGTACGAGGCCCAGTTGCGGCAAGTGGAGGCAGTCGATGAGATCGAGTTCATGTTTTCACACCTGGATGAAGAAGAGTGCTTGGTGCTGCAAGAAGGAAGAAAGTTGCTGAGAAAGGACGCTGAGAGTGCGAAGGAGGCATCGCTTACTACTACAAATGGGAAGTCGGTGTCAATCGATATCTTAATAGTAGCTCATGAGTTGGGAGGAGGTAGTTCCCAACAACAGCAAGCTATGCCTTTCATCTCTACATATGGTCCATAAGTCCCAGCCGCTGTCATTACTGAATATAATCCAGATCAGTCGGGGTTAGGACAGGGGAGCTTCCTTCAACCAGCAATTGAAAGCACCATGCCTACCGAAACTGCATCGTAGGGGTTGGTAGGTAAAGCCATATTCTCACGGGTACTTAGGAGGATGGTAACACAAAGACAAAGTAGACTAATTAGCCTTTTTCTACATCATGCAGGTTCCTATGGAGGAGAAGTGATAATAGGCTTTGGCCAAACACATCCCATACTACCCAGGACTGGGATGGAAAGTTTAGGGGAGCAGTCGGGTGAAGGAGGTGGTCATCTGGATACATTCTCTGACATTAACTGGCACTCCTTAAGGAACTGATTGGAGATGAAGATAGGAAAGAGGTGTAGGAGGAGTTGAAGAAAAATGCCAATGCCGAGGTTTCCAAGAAGAGGTCTGATGGCTTATTTAAGAAGCTACAGGAGGCCGAAGCTAAAAAGCTCAAGATTGGTAAAGAAATGCAGCAAAAAGAGGTTAGGAAAGGCAGACAGAAGGTAGGCGAGGGCGCTCTTGTGATACTCGCGCTCTCCAGCAAGGTCACCCACAAACCTCTGAAGGATATCCTGCCCGGAGGCGAGGAAGTCACAGAGATCTCGAGTGGCGATGATGAAGAGGAAGAGATTACATTGGTAGTCCTTAGGTCATCTTCTCCGACCAAGGGAGGGAAAGTGAGTGGGGGAAGCAACTCTAGGAAGAAGAAGAAGAAGAGAGGTGATGAGCCGTCCAATGGTAAATCGGGCAAGAAGAAGAAGTAAAAGTAGGAGCAGGAGGGCGACCTGCCCAAGTGATTGTTATATGAAACTTTTGGTTATGTAGGCCTACAGGATAAGTGAGTATGGCCCTCGATTTTGGACGCATGATGTGGTTTTCATGTACATCACATCACTAGAAAAGAATTATACAGTTTGCTTTTCTGTTGTGAATGAAAGTGTTAGTTGACTTTTCTTATATCACATTTTGTATTAAGTGTTCAAATGTTCGTCTACGCTTTCCAGTTTCTGTACTTGCACAAACATACTTGTCGTTACTCTTAAGAAAACATAATCTCGGTGCTTCACTCTTAATGCTTGAGTCATGTGAAGTTTATGTGTTGACTCTGCTCCCGAGATCTTCCTTTCGGTCGTAGGTCTTGAGTCATGCGAAGTTCGAGTTTGACGTCTCCCCTCCTAGGATCTCCTTATGTTCGTTGATCCTGAGTCGTGAGGAGGCGCAGTAGACGTCGTTGATTCATCCTTTAGACTATCCTGTTATTTCGCTCAGATTAGAGTATGAGGGCGTTGTTGGTTCGCCAGTTGTTTCCCGAATCCAGATCCTTTTGGTTGGATGGAGTTGAATGAGCAGTCAATGTCATACTAACTCGGCTGATGGGATTCCCCAAGTTTAGAGACTTTTGAATGGGGTTGGACACTCAAGTGAATGAGCATCCTGAGTTATTTATACTTAGCCTCATCGTTGATTCGGGACTCGAGTTAAAGAACTGGTTCCAAACTTTGAGGTACCGATTTAGTGTTGTGCGCTCATGTATGCAAGTCAATTGTAATAGTTGCTCAAACATACTACGCATAAAGTAAACACACCAAGACCATAGAAATATGATATTTTCATTACTAATAACTTTAACGGTAATGGCCTTTACTTTACAATGCGTTGAATTTGAAGTAAACAAAACATTGTTAGAACATAGTAAATCCGTACACTAAACCAGGAGAAGTAGCAACAGAGGTGTTCACTGTTCCATGCTCTTGGGAGATCGGCACCATCAACTGTCGTTAGCTTGAAGGTTTCATTCCCAAGCCTCTTTTGTATGATGTACAGACCTTCCCAGTGAGGACTAAAACTAGTCAGTGTGGGAAAGATCCACTTCAGGACGAGATCATTGATGTTAATGTGCTTTGGATGGACTTTGGAGTTGAAGTATCGGGCGACTCATTGTCGTTGAGCGGTGACTCTGAGTTTATCTTCTTCTCTTTTCTCTTTGAGTAAGTCAAGTAATTACAGGAGAATATCTTGGTTGGCCTTTGAATCGTAGTCAGTGCTCGATGAGATTGGAGTTTGAGACCAATGGTAATGACAACTTCAGATCCATAGGCGAGGGCGAAAGGAATATGGCTGGTCGCTGAATTATGGGTGGTCTGGTAAGCCCATAGGGCTAGAGGGTGCTCATCTCCCCATAAGCCTCTGGCTTTTTCTAGATGCTTCTTGATGATGTATTTGACAACTTTGTTAACAGCCTTGACTTGCCCATTGGCTTGAGGATGAGCGACTACCAAAAATTTCCTCTCAATCTTGTGCCGTCGGTAGAAGGTCTTGAACTCAACACTCTCGAGTTGGGTCCCGCTGTCTGAAAAGATAGATTGCGGGACTCCATTGTGGGTGATGATGTTGAGGACAACGAAGTTGATCACCTCTTTGGTAGTAACTATGGTAAGAGGCTTGACTTCGGCCCACTTGGTGAAGTAATCAACTATAACAATAGCATAAGGTGCAACACCCCTGGCCATTGGAAGAGTTCTGATGATATCTATTCCCCACACGGCGAATGGCCAAGACTGACCATTTATGTCAGCTCGGTAGGCGGAGCTTTGGGAATCTTGGAAAACCTTAGCGTTCGTCGCACTTGCGGGCATAGTCCATGGCATCTTGGTTTGAGTGTAGGCTAGAAGTAACCATATCTTAGAATCTACTTTGCCAGAATTTTCCCTTCAGTGTGGTCGCCATACTGGCCTTCTTGGACATCCGAAAACACATGGTCGGCGTCATTGTGGGCTACACACCGGAGTAATAGAAAAGAGAATCCTCTTCAACAGAGCACTCCATCTTGAATAATACAGCGAAACGACTTGCAAATGAGTGCCCGTCTTTCATTGTAGCATCCAAGGAGGATTCTGTGTTGTAAGTAGCTCTTGATTGGTGTCATCCAAGTCTCGGGCTCGATCTCCGTCGTTGCTACCAAATCAGTTTACATATGATCGATGCTCGGAAAATCGAGCACTTCGGCTGTGGCTATCCCCAAGAGTTACTCATCCCCATAGCTTGCCGGCTTGGCTAATGAATCAACTTTCTCATTCTGTTCTCAAGGGATGTGCGTAATGATGTAATGATCGAAGTTAGTGAGCAGTTCGATGACTCGAGCATGGTAGGGAGCGAGTCATGCCCCTTTGGCTTGATATTTGCCTTGCATCTGGAGTACAATTAGTTGTGAGTCGGAGTAAATTTGGATAGCCTTGATGTTAAGCTCAATTTCAATTCTTAGTCCAACAATCAAGGCTTCGTATTATGCATCGTTGTTGATAGTAGGGAAGTCGAGCTTCAGAGCATAACAAATCAAGTGTTCCTCAGGAGTAATGAGTACAACTTCGGCATCAGAACACTGACTGTTAGATGATCCATCCATGAATAGTTTCCACTGAATGTTTGGAGGCTCACTATCTTCTAACGAAGGCTCTTCGGGAATTATGAACTCCGTTATGAAATATGCGAGGGCTTGTTTAAGGATGACTCGATTAGGAATGAAAGCAATCTCAAATTGGCTTAGTTCTATGTTCCATTTCAAAAGTTTCCCAGATGCCTCAGGTCGTTGCAGGACCTATCGTAGCTGCTGGTCAGTATAGACTTTGATTGGATGGGACTGGAAATATGGTCGTAGCTTCCGGGAAGAGATCAACAGGCAGCAAGCAAGCTTATCAAGTTTCGCATAATTCTTTTCTGCCCTTGTCGACCTCTTGTTGATGTAGTAAAAGGGATGTTGGACACGATCTTCAATGCACACAAGCACTGAGCTAATTTCCTACAACCAAAGAAAGATATAAGTCTGTGTGGTCCACAGTTTTTGACAAGATAGTGGTTGCTTTAAGTGATTCAAGAGGTCATGGAATTCCACAATGCACTTTGTTGTCCATGTGAAGTTGCACTTCCCTTTTCTGAGCAAGTCGAAAAAGGGAATGCATTTGTCAGTAGCTTTAGAGATGAATCAACTTAGGGTGACCACTTTCCTATTTAAGCTTTGGACATCCTTGATGTTCCAAGGGGACCGGATATCCCGGATTGCTTGGATATTTTTCTGGACTGGCTTCGATGGCCTGTGAATTGACAATGAACCCCAGGAATTTTCCCAATGCAATGCCAAAAGAGCATTTCAAGGGATTGAGTTTCATGCCGTATTTTTGGAGAACACCGAACATTTCAACAAGTTCATTGACATAGTCATTCAATACCGTTGTTTCATGAGCACATCAGCCACATAATCCTCCATGGATTTCACGATCTGGTCCTTGAACATGCGACTGACCAGTCGTTGATAGGTGGGTCCAATATTCTTGAGACCAAAAGGCATAACGACATAATAATAGAGCCTAAGGTCAGTTATGAATGAAGTTTGCTCTCGGTCTGGAAGTTAAATGAGAATTTGATTGTAGCCTGAGTAGACATCTATGAAGGAAAGGAGCTAGTAGCCAACAGTTGAGTCAACTAGCTGGTCGATCTTTGGAAGTGGGAAACTATCCTTCAGGTAGGCTTTGTTCAAGTTAGAGTAGTCGACATATGTTCACTACTTGCCATTTTCTTTCTTGACTAAGATTGAGTTGGAGACCCATTCAGGGTAAAGAGTGTCACAAATAAAGCCATTGTCAAGTAGCCTATCCACCTCCTCTTTAAGTGCAGTCGATTTTTCAATTCCCAAGATTCAACGCTTCTGTTTGACTGGAAGATGCTTCAGGTCGATATTGATAAATACGTCGACGTTGGCCCTTAAGAAGTCCACAAGCTCTTCCTTTATCGCGGGGTGGAGTTGCGATCCAATCTTCAAGACCCTTATCGGGTCGTTGGGGTTGATTGGAATATCCACCGTTGGTTCCACCGGGATAACCCTTTCAAAATTGGTCTCTTGGTCCTCCCCCGGATTGAGACAATTAGAACGATGGCAATGGCGTCTGAGCCAGGGTTCATATACCTTTGATTGTTATGCACTAACAGTCTGGGCACAGAAGGGTGGAGGCACTGTCTTGCTTTTTCGCTTATTGGCAGCATCCTTCCACTCAGCGAGGTAGTAGGCTCTTGCAGTTGCTTGGTCGCTCTTGATTGTACCGATCCAATTCTATATCGAAAATTTCAGTAGTAGGGACCACGGTGTTATGCTGACTCGGAGCTCTGCAAGGAAGGGGCGTCCGAAGAAGACATTATAGGGAGAGTTGACGACGATTATCATGAAAGTGAGAATTTGGACCCGGCTCCGATCCCTGCCTCCCATTTCAACCGGTAGTTCGACCAAGCCCACATATTGGTTGGAAGAACAGTTGAAGTCGTGGATCGTTGATGGTAGGGCTTCAAGTCCTTAGCCTCAAGTTCATCTATTCGTAGGCTGCCTTGAAGATTATATTGACCGAACTTCCTGAATCGATGAGGATCCGTCGGACATGTGTCGGGCTTATTGTGCGAAGATAACGAGAGGGACTATGATTGGGATCTCTATTCCAGTAGATTCTCTCACGGAAGATGATATCATCCCGTATTATCTTCTGTGTTGGTAGGGACAGATTCGTCCAAGGAGGAGGAGCATGCTTCTTAGAGGACATGCTTCTTAGAGGACATGCTTAATGGAGTTGGCGTACTCCTCCATCTTCCGGAAGCTGTCATATGCGGGGTGAGGACCACAAATAAAATTGCTCACAATACCACGTGATTTCTGATTGGACAGCCCTGGGGCGGCATTGGCTAGAGGAAGTGCGGGCATTGAAGGGTCCACAGGTGCTTCTGGAGGCGTAGGATCCTAATTGTACTATCCAGGACATTTCTCATGGATGAGCTTTCTATCACATCCTTGAGGTGGCGACAGTCGTTGGTGTTATACCCAAACATATCATGGAATCTGCAATACTTGTCGGAGTTCTTCTCATGGTCGGTTGACTCCCTTATGTTGGGATTTTTGTATTAGAGAGTGCTATAGGTTTCTAGATAGATTATCTCCAACTCTCGGTTAAGCGGAGTGTAGTTCATGTACGTGGGATAACAGTCATGCTTCTTGGGATCTTGAAGAGCATGGTTGTTGTTGCAACCGCCAGTTTTTCCATTGTTTGTCTTGGTATTGTACGGGACCGTCCCCTTACCCTTGTAAAGGACTATCCGACTTGTTTTCCTTTGACACTGTCTTCAGCAGTGCCTAAGTGTGGGTTATTGGGGGTGGCCGCCTTCAGCAACCTTATTGCACCGTGCTTCCTTTTGTCATAGGAACTGCTCAGCCTTCTCGTAGAAAGCTTCCAGAGTCTTAGGCTGGTTTCTATCGATCCACGCTCTAAACTCAGAGCTAGGAAGGATGCCCTTGGCAAGTTGGACAAGGACTGTGTGAGGCTCCGGATCATCAACCTCAATGAGGGCGGTGTTGAAACGCTCGAGATAGCATTTGAGGGTTTTTTCCTAGTCGTGGGAAAGTTGAAGAGAGTGAGAGTATCCTTTGGCCTAGATATGTGAATTCTGAACTATTTTACCATTTCAGAAGCTAGTTGGTCGAAGGTAGCTATGGAGCGAGATGGAAGTCGTGTAAACCAGAGTAGAGTTGTGCCTTCAAAGAAAAACGGGAAGCATTTGCACTTGACAACCTAATTGGCCCAACTGGTGTCCATATGCCATTCGTAGTGGTTTAAGAAGCTACAAGGGTCAGTCTTTCCCCCGTAAAGTGCTAGCTGGGGCATATTAAATCGTCGAGGTCACTTGGCTTTGTGCACGGCCCTGGTAGAGGGGTTACATCACATGTTGGTTTTCCACATGTCTTTGATGTTCCCCTGTGTCCCACTCATGATCCTTTGCTTCATGTTTGGGATATACACAAGTTGAACCTCCATTGTAATCTAGCAGTCGTGGTTCACCTCAGGGATCCTGGACCGTGGAAGTCTTCGAGGATGGACATCGGGATCATTATAACGACCCGCGTTTTACATGTCCAAGGATCTTAAAATATTTTTATTTAATTCCCTAAAGGTCGGATCATTCTCCTATTTTGATATGTTGTTTATAGGGATGTTAGATATCTCCATAATTTTTACCAATTTTGTTTTTAACCATTTTGCCCCTGTCAGTTTTGTACAGGGCATACCTTTTGACTGGAATCGAATGAGGTGCTGAGATCGATTTCATTGAATCATGTTAATCTGTGTAGAATTACCTTTTTGCTAAAATATTGCTTTAATGGTTTGAACTAAATTCCTCCATCGATTTGAATGATTTTTACTTGCTGGTTTGTTTGATTTTCTGTTAGATCTACAAAGAGTACAATTGCTTTTCTAGTTTCTGCTTTAGACATAAGATAATATATCCAAGTGAATCTTGAATATGAATCAACAAATGAAATGTAGTAATTAAATCCATAGTCAGAGTTGATTAGGGTTCGACCCATAAGTCAATAACCACCATATCCAATGGTTTAGTGTACTTTGTTTGTGAGTTTGGAAATGGTAGTTTGTGACTTTTGCCTAGTTGATAGGCTGAACACATAAAGATATTTTCAAATTCAATTTTATTATTATTCAGAACTTGTTTTACAATATTCATATTTGGGTGACTCAATTTACAATGCCATAACTCAAGAGTACTCATATTATTTTTGCATACACTTTCGAAATTGTTGCACCAATATCTTCTATAATCATTCATATTATTCATCGTCAGATTGAAAGTGTAGAAACTACGATGCATTCTACCCTATAATAAAATTTCTTTACTAGTTATATCTCTGACTATGCAATAACTAGGAAAGAATTCAAAGTAGACTTGATTGTCATTAGCAAATTGTGATACACTTAGCAAGTTTTTCTTTATAGATGGTACTCTAAGAAGATTATTTAGATATAGTTTTCTTTTTCCATCAATTGTGCCAATTCCTGTGTGTTTGATATTTTTAGATGAGCTATTGCCTAAATGGATAGAATGCATACCTTTGTAGTCCCTGTTTCCCAGATTTAGGTTATTCAAATTGCTTGTCATGTAATTTGAAGCTCCTAAATCTAGAAACCATTCCTTACTTTGAAAATTATCACCTCTGAAATAGAATTTGTGTCATTTTGGCTTTTGACAGTATTAACTTGACTCCTGTTATCTGATCCAGTGTGAGCAAAGTTTGCATTGGGATTTGTTTTTTTATTGTTGTTGTTGTATTGGTTCACATAGAAGTTTTGTTCGAATCTAAACTAACACTTGCATGTTGTTTGGCCAAATTTTCACAAATTTGACATTTGATGCGGTTGGAAATTTTCCACTTGCCTCTGCCTCTGAAGTTTTGGTTATTTCTTTGATAACTTTAGTACTTTTTTGTTTGTATTTCTTTTTTTTGCCTTTGATACAGAGGCATAGTTAGCAGTGGAATTTGAGCTTATTTTCTTGGAATCCAGTCTTCCCTAATGTGTTATCAATGTAGAGCGAACATGCTGCATTGATGGTGCTATATGCTGAGAAGATAGAATGGCCACAACAGATTCATAGTCATTATCCAAGCCATTTAGTATGGTTAGTATTTGCTCGAATTCTGACACTTTGTGCCCACAACTTCGAGTAGATCACATAGCGTTTTGATCTTTGTTAGGTATTTACTAATTGTTGAGGAATCTTTGGTTATGCTATTTAGCTGTTTTCTATAGTGACTGATTCTGGCATATGATGAAGTATTAAATATTTGTTCAATAGTTTCCCAATTCTCTTGGGCACTTTTACATCCAATTATTTGGGGACTATAAGACAGTACAGATTATAGAGATTACCCAGGAGCATATCAGGTTGTCTTGCCTTCTGTAGTTGTTGTACGCTTTATTAAGAAACAAATTTCCATTTTCATCTGTTGTCATCTTTGCTTGAATCGAAAACGTTCCATTGATGTAGCTCTCGAGTCCATAACCCATAAGCATTGTGCTAACTTAGCATTTCCATATAATGAATTTTTCTTCATCAAGTTGAGTTGATATTATTTGACTTTTTTGGTTAATGAACGTGATTGTTTCACTTACAGATTAGGTATTTCCTAAGGAGAGGGATGAGTTGATTGGTGGTGGTGACGCATGAAATGCATTATCACTCGGATCAAACACCTTGGGGAGCAAGAAATTCAGTTAGATGATCCCGGAGTGACGATCGATGTTGTCTGACGCAACCAGGTTAAAGAGACAACCTAAGGACGGCGCAAGCAGCAGTGGCAACATATATCTTGATATAATCAAGAACATTTGATCGAGGATGGTTACTCCCTCGATGATGAAATTACTCTGAGATAAGCTTGATGAAAATCAAGAGTGGGTGTTATGATCACCAGGATTGGCCGCTAGGCATTAATCTGCTCTGATACCAAATGAGAAATCTGAACTACAAATTGCAGAGAGCAAAAACGAAAGAAATAATGCAAGAAGTGTTTGATATTACTGGTCTTTCATTAATTGTAATGCTAACAATAAACAAGTATTTTTAATATGAGAAGATAATGGCAAAAAAGGTTGAAAATGTAAAAAGACCAAAAGGTTCTAGAGACCCTAGTATATGCGGGAAGTGCGAAGCGGGTTCGGCTCACTAATAATTTCAATACATGTAATTTGGTTACTGATGGTGTGACGACCCCATTTCCCGTACAGACGGAGACAAGGGTAATCTTTGGAATATAACACAGAAACAGATAATAGAAAAACAGAATTAAATAAATACACCAGATAATGTACAATAGAATACACTGGATAAACGTAATCATCAGAGTTACATAGTATACAGGATCATACTTAGTACAAATACAGTTCAGCTATACATAAATGTCTACAGCGGAAACAAACAAAAAATGTACAATAGGAGCTGAACAACATAAAAAGAGATAAATAAAAGAATCCATCTTCAGCTCCAGCTATCCAAAAAGAGCCAGCTAAACCTGAATACAAGGTTGCCCATGTAGAAAAAGGGACACCCGAGTTTGAAAGTGAAACAAACTACGAGTCAGTCATGGGACTGGTATGAGAAATCTACTCAACACATTTATAATATGGCTAATCACAGGACCACGCCACTTTCATAGAACGAGTTTACACCATCGAATTGCCAGTGCTTTAAAACAAATCTTTCTTTCAAACATCGCAATGCTTTTTATAAAAAATGAAGCCATTATAAGACTCAGTTCCCATCACACAATGCAACGCAAACCGGAGGATAGAGTTTTACCTTATAATGGCCAAAATATGATTGATACGAATAAAACAAAAGCATTAGATATTATTACTAGTGTTTATATATTTCCAAAACAATTTCATATCATAACTATCAATCATAGACGGCATGGGTACCATATATCATGTCGCCATATATATATATAAAATCAAAACCGCACGGTCACGTATTTGGAAATTGGATTTCCGTCATGAACCAAGGCAAAAGATAGTCCTTACCGACTTCAAGACAATCTAGCCCATGTCTCCGGAACAACCGCAACTGCCCCTTGGAGCGACAGGGCCGGTCCACACGGAGTGGATTATAGTGCCTGAACAATACATTTCTCCACCCTTTGGGGCGTAAATGAGCCAACGAATGACTCCATCGGACCCGGATCGTCCGATCAAACCGAGGCGCCTCGCAACAGCAACAACCACATAAGTCAAACTCGTCAGGGCGTGTAAAACCACTGACGCCACTTCTAACTAGAAAGAAACGCATGTCCTCCCTGAGGTCCTCTCCCGTTTCTGGTTCATACCGGGGTGTGAGGCTTGCGATTTCACGTTATACACAAAGCTACGCCACACAGGCGGTGCTTTGATCATCACCACAAGACTTTGCTTTTCAACAGAAGCCCTGATCACTACATCTTAGCATGCCACACAGGCAATTCACACCGTGCAACTGATGGCTATCAATCACACAGAATAAATTCCAATGTCAGACACACTGTCCATTTGCAAGTCCGTTCTGGGTCTGAACGAAACCAGAGGCACTGTATACCTCGCAAACCCATCGATCACCACGTACGTCTGGACGATCACCACTCATTATCCATATTTCGGGATGCCACCCAATCAGGACCTCGGTTACCATCCATACGAGGTGAAGATCTCCGGTCTTCGACCACCGTCTTTATCTTCGACTTCTTATCGTCGATTCAGTTATTCAGAATGGGATAAACCCGGTCTTTCTGAGCAACTCGCGTATATAATAAACAAGTGCAACACTAACATACATACGCATCATTTCAATTCATTAGTCACTAACTGTCAATCAGTAAGAGAACGATTTCCCAAATATTAACCCCGAAGGCCGAAACCAACATCAAATCAATACCCAAGAAACCATTCGACTTAGCCAAACTTCAGTTAGTTTATAAATTTCACATCCAAATTGTTTATAATATTTTATAACGATTTATTGCTATTTTTATTTATTTTAAAATAGCCAATTTATTCAAAACGACGCTTCGGGCCATAACGCGGTCGTGGCGCTGTTTTTCTTCAGATTTGATTTACACATATCTGAAAATCTAACCATTGGATCTTCACAAAATTTACATCATTAGAAAGATCTTTTCAAAACGAATCCAACGGTTCCAGTTTTGGGAAAATCCGACGGTCGTATCTCCCGGGATAATCGTTTGAAGTTTTGATTTCAAAATACGAACTGCAGGGTCGTTATTCGATTAAATATAATTATATTTATATATATATATATATTTATATATATATATAAATATAATCGATTCTGGCGCTGTTTTTCTTTAGATTTGAATTAAACATTCCAGACAATCCAACCGTTGGATCTTTAAAAGTTGGTGCCATTGGAAAGATATTTCCAAAGCGAACCCAACGGTTGCGGTTTCGGGAAAATCCGATGGTCGGATCATCCGGTATAATCGTTTGAAATCACAGTTTCAAAATACAAACTGCAGCGTCGCTATTCGATATATTTCGATTCTATATATATATATATCGATTCTTCGATTTCAAAACTATATGATTTTCATACATTTGATAAAAATGATATTTTTATCTAACTGCCTTCTATTTCAACACTTCACTATTTTTTTTAACAATTCGTGTATATAATAAAAATGTGATTTTTATTGTAAAACAATTCATTTCAAAACACGATTACTTTCTATAGTTCATATAGGTTATAAAAATAGGATTTTTATTATAAAACAATTTCTTTCAAAATATGAATACCATTCAACACATGAATTTCAATTCAATGAATGAATATCGATTCAACACATGAAGGTTTTCTATTCTTTGTATATATCGATAAAAAGGTGATTTTTATATTTAAAACACGAATACCATTCAACACATGAATTTCAATTCAACGAATGAATTTCGATTCAACACATGAAGGTTTTCTATAGTTTGTATATGTAGATAAAAAGGTGATTTTTATATTTTAAAAACACGAACACCATTCAACACATGAATTCTATCCAACGAATGAATTTCAATTCAACACATGAAGGTCTTCTATACAATGAATAAATATAGTTTCAACAAATGAAAATAATTCTAACACATGAAGATTATTCAAAATTTCGGCAGCATAACGGCAGGGTAGTTAAAACCAGGACCGTCCCTAGTACGGCTCCTCGCTCTACCTTAAAACCTCGCGGTTTTTGACAATTGGGAATCATGCATCTAGTTCGCACGTAGGCGGCTTGTATATTTATTTCATTTCCACAAACTAATCCTATGTGGTTTCAACCAAATATTTCTCAACCACAAACGGGTATTTTTCAACCACAATCAATCAATATCAACCACAAACAATTCCAATCAACCATTCGCTATCAATCAATTTTCACACCAATCACAACCAATAAATATCGTCCATGGTTTGTGGATGAGGGGCGTATATATATATATATATATATATATGTATATATATATTTAAATGTAGCATTTCACTTCTATTTCAACACATATATAATTTTTACAATGCATATACAACTTATACACCGAAGGTACAACTTATACAACGCTTATACAAGAGGTGTACAACGCTTATATAACTCATACATCGATTATATAATTTATACATCGTCGTTTTCCATATCGTTTATAAATTAGAAATCTCACATTGGGTTCCACTCCACCAAAAATAGCAGAAGGCTCAGAAAAATATGCGGTCTCTTCTAGAATGTAGAAGACGTCCACATGGTCACGATGTTTCCTCTCAGCTGAAAGGTTCAAAACTAGGTCTTCGAATTTCTTCCAATCCGTGGCTCGCAACGAATATTAGAGGGTACCACCGTGGAGTGCTCCGAACGACGCGCCGGTCGGTGGTAGGGTCCAATTCGCGGCGGCGATGGAGGCAGAATCGGGCTTGAAACGGCCGGACTTTGGAGGCTTCAAACTAATGAAATACTCAACGAAAAATTCAGCAATTGGTATGGATTTGGAGAGGAGAGTGGGATCTTCAAAAAGTTCCAAAGGGGCAGCGGGTTTCAGTGAACGGAGTGGCCGGAAAATGATCGGGAAGCTTTGAACAGCTTTCCGCCGTCTGTCGAGGGAGAGAGAAAAAGGTTTTTTTATAAAAAAATATGATTGGCCGGTGTATATATATTTCAAAAAATTTGGGTTCACACAAATGAACTCTTTTTTAAACCCAACGACTGTCATCCCTAGCGTTTTACCCCCATTCCGAACACAATGGGATATGTTTCATAGGTCCATTCGATTGTTTCAGTCAGTTTCCATTCAAATTAAAATATAAAACATTCAATATTCGATTTGAACGTACATTTCAATTTGCCAGGGCTACATATTAATTCTAAAAATTCCCGAAAAATAAATCTAGTTATGTTTTGATGATACGGTCCCAACAAAACTAGTTTCTTCGAATTCTGAGGTCGTTTGCAAAAAGGCCCATTTCTGGTCGATCCAATTTAACTGTAATTGACCAAAACACGTTTTCCTTTGCCACGCTCACATACTAGCTTCAAAAATTATGAAATTTGAAACCTAGCAATAACTTCTCATCCCGGATCCAACAAAAGTGGTTTCGTCGAATTCCGAGGTCGTTTGCAAAATGGCCAATTTCACGGGCTATATAAATTCCATAGCGACCTTTCTGAAAATTCATTTGGCCATAACTTTTGTTTTCCGCTATGAAACTTAGATTTTTCAGATTCGTTAGAAAGGTATTCACTAACAGATTTAAATATTTTTGGTTTCACTCAAATCCGTTTTGTTTTGCACCCGGTATAGTCCGACAAAGTTTGAATTCAATTTTTGAAACTACAGCGCCATTTCAGGCCTTGTTTATAATTAGAATTAATTATATTCGTTTTCAAACGTCGATTCAAACTCACTTTTCATTGTGATTATTTAAAATATTTATTTTAAATATTTAAAATCCATAATTTTAGCCAATTAAAAAAATTTAAATTAGTTCAGATTTTCCGGGTCGTTACAATCTCCTCCACTTAAAACTTTTCGTCCCCGAAAAGGAACAAGGTCGAAAGTGGTTTGATTAATCAACTCTACATTCAATCTGACTTCCATTCTCCAACTTTTCAGTTTCTGAGAATTTTCAAATTCTTCAAAAATTTGGCTAACACCCGGAATTTTCGAAAAATTTCGCCATAACCTCCTTTGTACGGGGAGAGGTTTGGAAATTTATTGGGCCGTATTAGGTACCAAATAAATCCTAATAAGCTTACACATATTTATAGTGATATATTCTGGTGTTTACAGGGGAGTGTGTATAGATAATAACTCCAGGGAATAAATTCTCGTCACCTTGTCAAAGCCTTAGGGAGTGTGTATTTTAAATGCTCCAGAGGATAAATCCTCGTCACCTCGTCCCGTGTGGGAAATAAATAGTCCATGTGCCCTATCTAATAACTAGAGAGACGTGATTATTGTCAACTCCAGACCCATGTGGGGTTTTTATTAATCTGGCAATTTTATCTTTACAATTTAAATAGTCCATATCAGTCATCAGTTCAACCTATAAAATATAGTCATCGCCATACAAGCCTCTCGCTCGTATGGTAAATCTTCTACCTCGTCACACAAGCCCCAAATGCTTATGTGGTATATGATGAAGTATTCCTATCTTCCAGAAGTATGCCATGTGATGTAGTTCAAAATTAATTGTTACTATCCTATGGCGATGTTTATTATTTCACACAGAATAACCAGCACTCCGCATCCAATGACATTCACAGGAGTTGATATAATAATATTTCGCATCCAACTCATTAAGGTTTACCTATTTGTCGGGCAGGCAAATAAAATCTTTACTCAACAGCTATCCATTTACCTGTTCAAACATATATAATGCACAAGTATATACTTCTATCTATTTTCTAATCAGTTTAATGTGTGATTTAATCGAATAAATTCTACCATTCATTCTATTATTGATTAAATTAACTATGGTTTCAATAATTTTAATTAATCAAATTCTATTATCACACAACAAAAACAAAAATCAAATTGTTTTTAACTTTTCAAAATATACTAATCAATTTCTATACTCTTTTAAATTCATTCAGACCATCGAATTAAAAGTGCACATCCATGGAAAGAAAATAACAAAAGAGTAGAGAATTAATTGGTAATGCAAAGTATGGTAAATGTACCTTACATCGGAGTCAATCAGAGATATCCACTCGGCATCTAGGATAGGCTTTCTGAATGCTCTCCTCAGTTTCCCAAGTACAATCTCGCGGATCTGCACTCCATTGCACTTTGACTAAGTGAACCTTCTTGTTCCTCAGCTCTTTGGTTTCTTTGCCGATAATCTTTAGTGGCTCTCTTCTCACAGCCAATTCTGGGGTAATTTCATTATCCTGTTGAGCTGCTTCTTCCACGATCAAGTCTGGATCATGAACGTGTAACACCCCGTATGTTGAATAACTTGCTATAATATAAAACAGGGCAGAATTAAATTTTAAATTCTGAATCAGGGGAAACGGGCTATGCCATTGCGTTCGTCTCGGAAAAATACGCGAAATAGAGTCCGAGTTTTCGAAAATCGGAGTCCGTATGACCCAGTTAAGGCCCGAAGAAGTTTCAGAAAATTTAAAACAGATTTTAAATAGTAAAATTTCAAATTTCAGAAGTGGCGGGAAAATTCCCGCCAGACTCAGGGAGTCGACCTGGGGGTCGACAGGGGTGTCGACCTGCCCACCAGGTCGACTAGGGTGTCGACCCTAGTGTCGACCTGGGGGTCGACCTCCCTGGTCGAGCCCAGGTGACCTGGGTGCACAAGTTTGGCTTTTGGGCTGTGTTTTGGTGGCTAGGACGAGATCTGACGGCTCTAATCTGATTTAGGGTTAATCTAATGGCCTAAAACACCTAACTACTCTATAAATACACCCTAAGACTACCATAATTCATACTAAAAATAGATACAACACCGTTATGCCGTCAAAATGCAACTTGAAGGAGCCTCCATCAAATTGTAGAAGAAGATAGCCTCTCAAATCAACCTCTAATCAACTCTAGCAACTTAATCTTCTTCATAGGAGTGCTAATCAATAAGTTGTGAGTTTCTATAGCATTAATGACCAATTGTTGAAATGATTATGATAGGATATAATGAGGTTATGGCTATGAATGTGGATCAATGCAAGTTATGTGCTATGTGTTCATGATGTTATGCAAGTTATGCAAGTCATATGCTATGTGATCATGATGTTATGCAAGTTATGCAAGTTATATGCTACATGTTCATGATGTTATGCAAGTTATGCAAGTCATATGCTACATGTTCATGATGTTATGCAAGTTATGCAAGTCATATGCTACATGTTCATGATGTTATGCAAGTTATGCAAGTTATATGCTACATGATCATGATGTTATGCAAGTTGTGCAAGTGTTAGGCTATGTGTTCATGATACTAGTTATGCAAATCGCTATGATAAACATTGATCCATTATGACACCATGTTATGCAAGTTTGGTGTATGATTATATGCAATTTCATATATGATATGTTATGCAAGTTTGGTGTATGATTATATGCAAGTTCATATATGATATGTTATGCAAGTTTGGTGTATGATTATATGCAAGTTCATATATGATATGTTATGCAAGTTTGGTGTATGATTATATGCAAGTTCATATATGATATGTTATGCAAGTTTGGTGTATGATTATATGCAAGTTCATATATGATATGTTATGCAAGTTTGGTGTATGATTATATGCAAGTTCATATATGACATGTTATGCAAGTTTGGTGTTTGATTATATGCAAGTAACATGTGCAAGTTTAAACCTTAGTATGATATGCATATTTATGCAAGTTAACCCCTTTGTATGTCATACATACATATGCAAGTTTACCCCTTTGTATGACATAAGTAACTTATGCAAGTTAACCTCTTTATGACATAAGTGATTCATGCAAGTTGGGTTTGATGCTATATGCATGTTGACACCTTTTAAACCCATGTTGATGCTAATGTTATGCAAGTTGGACCCATTGTATGTGTGATGAATCTTCCCTTTTAAGTTTGTCATGTTAGCGAATTACGTGGGGAACGATGGGGTTAATATTCATGTTAATGAAATGGTGTGAAGTTGGTATGATTATGCATACCATAAAGTGGATGGACATAATTGAGTCAATTATGTACATCGTTAAAATTGGAATTAATTAGGGAAAATTAATTCGAAATATGGGGGTGATTAATTAGGTGTAATTAATCGACTAAGACACGAGGTTGGACCCTTTTGTAGCATAAGACTGCCCGGAACCGACCGGCAAATGTTTGCGAACAAATTATACAATTGTAAACAACTGTAAAATTCGTTCGTCTTTCCTAAACAACAAGGATCGTTGTAGAGGGTGTCGAACTCTGGGACCAAATTATTTTATTAATAAATCCAATCAAGTTATCCCTAACTTTTGATTGGTTGAAAACAAAGAAAATAGTAGAAATTAAATAAAAGGAGAGTTTTAACAATAAGTGAAAGCAATTAGGGGATAATGACACAGATCAGATTCATAATCATCAATAGCCAAAAGATTAACCAGATCTAATACATGTTTCTGTCACAAACATGAATCAACGATAATAGGTTTTTAGAAACAAATATGTAAATAACGACAAGCATAGCCTATGCAGGAGCTCAGCTCTACAACCATAGACTATCAGGACAGATTCACTAATTAATTTCTAAAACCCTAAAATTAGATATAGATCTGATAAACGTTAGATCGAACACGAATATATCCTGTGAAGGAGCATAGCTCTTAAACGACACAAAATATGAAGGTTCAGATCTAACCCTTAATTCAGATGCAGATCTACATATATACAGTCCTCATCTTTTGGCTATGTGATTCATATTGAATCATACTATCAGCGTCATCACCCCCTAATCAAAGGGGATTAGCTAGACATAGCTAAAGAAGAAGAGAAAAAGAAAATAAATAACATGAACATAAATAAAATAAACAAAAAGTAAAAAGAAAGGGAGAGAATGATTTTATTCCAAGAAGAGAATTACAGAATAAAACCTAATGTGTTTCTTACAAGACTAAGATACAATGTATTTATAGCTGATATGACAAAGGCTAGCTAGCTAATTACATAATGTAGGACTAAAGAAATAACCCAAATAACACATAAGCTAGTGTGAACGCAGCTTTAGAGTGAGTGGTCTAGCAAATAGGCTAGTGTGAACGCAACATGAATAAGAGGCCTTCCAAATGAGCTAATGTGAATGCAGTTTGAGTCTTTATTGAGTCATATCTACTTAACTGAGATATAATTGCAACCGTTCTTCAAGCTTTAGACTCTTCAAGCTTTAGCAATTTTAAACTTCACTCTTTTTAAGCAAATTCTTCATGCTTTATCCATCAAATGCTCTAAACCATGCTTCTTGTCAACAATCTGAAAACACAGCTATAAATACACAATATCAATTATTTAAAAGATAAAATAAGATAAATATGCGGATAAAATATACACATTTACGTGTATATCAAATACCCCCACACTTATCTTTTTATTCGTCCTCGAATAAACTAAACTAAGATATGTCACACTTTCATAGGAAACACGATTGCATTTAGCGTATGCAACAAGCCGTTAAACCTCTGGGTGTCCCCAGTAGGACGAGTGTTGTCTCGTGAGGGTTTTCAGCGGATACTACCCACAAAATCCAAAGCGTCTTATGTACGCAGATTAATCAAACAATATATTTAAAGTCTTTCACATTCCAAGGATTTCACATAACTTCAATAATAACGGTTTAGTCCCAAATTGTCCGTCCCATTGGTGGTGCAAAAAATGAATAAAAAATTTCAAGCTGAATCGTAATTCCTTGATAACACTGTAATTGTCTTGAAGGTTAAGAGCGTGGTGTCAACCAAAGTTCTACACATCGACAATGTACACTCAATCATTTATTTGACCCTTTTTTTTTTTGAATAATTTTGCACCAATGTAACTGTAATGTATTGGATGTGAGTTATGCATAGATGAAGGAAAATTTTGTAAGTTCTAAAAATGTTATAGATAAGAGGGCAAGTGTATTAGTTGAACTTCAGGCTACAAAAGATAAAGTAATACTAAAGCACATATGAACATTTTTGTTTCCTTTCATCTCTTCTACTACAATCCTCACTTCCAAGTACAGTATAATGGATGTGGATGGAATGGAAATGGATGCTTCATAGTCAAGAATGATGAAGACTATTTTATTCAGAGAGACTCTCTCTTTATTTCATTTTTTTTTCTTTTTCTCTTTTTTTTCTTTCTTTCTTCTTTTTTTTTTCTTCATCTTTTTTTTTTGCATGATGAATGATGAATGGAGATGGAATGATGCCATACATTATTTCATTTGATTCCTCCTCTACTAAACCAATACTTCATGAAAGGAAAGTTTTGTGCCCTAGTTACTCTATTTCTATAACCCTAATTCAACACACAAGTCTGGATTGATGTTATATAAAAAGCTGAAAGGAATGATAAACAAAGTTTCGTAAGATAGATAACCCATATAAAATAAGATGTGGTATATGGTTATCCTACCTTAAAACAAGTACGGAGTGGGTAGTGTAATATTGGTATAAAAAGTGACATTTCTGAACCTTTGAAAATAAATCAGTACAAGGTTCTTAAGTATACCAATATAAGAAAAACTTGTCGAAACATGGATGTAATTCGACTAAAACTTGAGTTTGAATAATGTGGGGTATCGAAGAAGAACGCTACAATGAGTCATTTCTCCTTAATTGGGCCAAGTGGATTTTAGAACTTACGATTTTAAAATTTTGAGTGGAAAAGAAAATATTATGCATGAAAACGAACTCAAAAAATCCAACAAATGTAGGTGCAAAATCATTTTTATTTCTTGATTTTTTTTTGATTATTTTTACTTGCACATTCTAACACGTATAACAAGGGTTGACACGCTTACTCCAGAACACGACTAACGTCTGCACAGTCTCAAGCTAGCATCTTAAAAAGACACATTACAATTCAATGAATAAATAATGTTCATTTCCATCACCCAAAAATTCAACTTATCAAACAAGAACCAAGGTGTTATTTATGAGTTTAAGTTAATCCTTATTCAATGAATAACCTAGTTCATAAAATTTGATTGCTGATGTAATGTAAATTCCCCCCCCCCCCCCCCCACACTTGAGTGTGACTGTGTCCTCACAGTCCTTAATCAGACATATCTTAGTGAAAGGGAAAAACAAACAAGAGAATATTTACATATGTACAAAAGAGGGTTAGTGCGTCTTACCGGGTACACGTGCAGAAAATACGCAGTCATCGAATAGATGAACCGGTCCACAATGGACCAATGGATCAGCCTCATCAAGATTATGAGACACAGCTGAAGCGCAGAAAACCAAATCATAAAGGATTTTATATTACGTGTCTGATTTGGAAAAACAAATCTTGTTTTTTCAGAAGTTTGAGTTGCTAATTTTAAAATTTTGAGCTTACAATTGATCCTAAAATCAAATTGAATTTCTGTAGCAGCTAAAGAGAGGTCATCGAGATAGGGTTCAGTAAAAGTTTCAAAAACAAGATTTGATTTGTTTAGAGGATGTATAAATTGAGAGACGTGTGCATCACTCTTACCCCCACACTTGTTTTGAGAAATATTGTTCAGTTTTGTTTTGTTATTTGAAATGTTGTGGACTAAAGGTTCATTCATAAATCCAAAGTCAAAACCGAACAAATGAATTTTTAGTAAATTTCGAAATCGTGTTTTCTCAAAAACAGTGTTATTCCAGAAAGAGTTCATATACTGTAGAAAATTATCATTGAAAAACAGGTGATCACAGTGAGGTTCAGTTGAATCGATCAAGTCGCAAGGAGTTTCAACAATTTTAGAAAAATCGTCATTGTGATTAAAATCACGTTCAGTAGTTTCATTGTTGTCAACCTCAAGAATTTCAAGATTTTCAAATGTTTCATTTTCAATTTCAGACCCAACAACGTTATCATCACTTAGTTCAAGAAGTTTTCGTTCATCAAAGTCATCCTCTCTCAAACAGTTATTACCAACTTCATCATTTCTTTTAGATTGACAATCTAAAGTTGCTATATTTTCAAAATTTTCAGAATTTGAGAGAGGAAGATCGAATTGAAGATTGACGTCTTTGTTTTCAAGTGAATTTAAGTTCAAAACGATTACCGAGATTTCAACAACTTCATTGAGATTTTCATTGATTTCAAAAGTTGTCAGTTGAAAATCATTAATTGTGGGCAAAGGTGGATTATCGTTCGATTTGTCACACATTTGGATTTGATTTTGTTTCTCACGAAACTTCAGGTAGTCGTCAATTTCATTTGTTTGCTCAACAAAATCAAATTTATAGTTATTTACACGGGAATTTTCAAGTTGAAATTGTTGAGAACAAAAGTTTTCACTAGCACCACAATTGAAATTATTCCCATTGCCAAAATCATTTGAAAAATGATTTACATTTCCATTTTGAATTTGAAATTCATTTTGGAGTTCAAAACTGAATTGACAAGGGTTATAATCAAAATTTTTGGAATTTGAAGGTGAAATCGGATTTTGATTATTTCGAAAACTTTCACTTGAATTGTTGCACATGTATGAATTACACCATTCATTTATTTCTTGATTTTGTTGTATGCTCAATTCAAGTAAAGATTCAATACGTGTTTCAAGAGTTGAGGGTTGATCATCATTTTGAAAATTTGGTGGTGTACAATCAGGAGTATTTTGAAAATTTTGAAAAGTCGGTGGCATAAAATCCAAATTATTTGTGCAAAAGTTGTTATTAAAATATCCATATGAATTTGGTGTAAAATTATATGGATTATATTGATTTTCACAACTATCGTAAAATCCGTTGGAAAAAGGGAATTGGGACATTTTCAAGAAGCTTCTAAAAAAAATTGTTAAAATTAACAAATTCGGATTATATGAATACAAGTCTGGGCCAGGTTCGGACAGGGATTATCAGTGTGCCACGAATCACCGTAGAAACACAACTGAAGGTTTAAGAACCTGTTTGAGTTCTAGACTCTACCGTTCCTTAGACACCTCAGAGAGTATCAATCCTAATTGTCAATTTAACAAATATTTTGTCCTACGAGCTTTGGGGAATCCTCAATTCGATTTCAAAAATAAACTTTTCAATTAATCCCACGTTCGTTTTAAAATTTTAAACCACACATCAACAGGCAAAATATTCAGTCATAGAATGAACAGTCTTAGAACAGTCACATAATAGGAAATTGCAGAAATAATTTTTTTTTACAAGCAAGCCAATCTCCTGCAGAAGATTTTTACAAGCGATTTCTATATACTTTTCTTTGCAGCAGCAATCCCTGTAGGGTTAGAAAATACTCACCTTGATCGGTAGTCCGTGCAGTGCAGTTGAGTCGCGCTAGCGCGTTCACACCCCACTTGGTGTGCAACCGCTCCAATCAAATATGTTTGCAAATCACTTGGCTGAACTCTTCACTTCTCGTTGGCCTTTGAATTGATTTCTTTGCTTGACTTCGATTCCTTGATTTGTTTGCTTGAGCCTTGAATTCTTTCTGCTTTGGCCTTTGTTTGAGTTCTCTCTCTCTTTTTTGACTTTTTTTTTTGGAAGGAAAACTGAAATGGCACTAAAAAAAAAACAAAAGAAAACTAAGGCTAATAAAAAAAATTAAACAAAGAGATGAAATCTCCTTCTTCCTTTTTTTTAAGAAACACAAGAAAATATATAACAAACAAAGAAAACAAATTTTTTTAAAAAAAAAAGGATTTGGGAAAAGAAAGCTAGAACCAACTTACAAAATTCAAAGAAGAGAAAAGGATATTTTTTTTAAAGGAAACAGGGAGAACTATAAACTACGAGAAGAAGAAAAAACAAAGGAAGAGAATGGGGTATTGGTTTGAGAAGTGGTTGTGGTGACTATTGTTTGTGATGAAGAGGTTGGAGAGGATGGGTATATGTAGAACAGAAGAAAGAAAATTGGAAAGAATTGAAAAAGGATTTTTTTTTTGGGAAAAGGAATGTATTTATACAAGGAATATTGGAAAGTAGAGAAGTTTGGAAAGAAATTAAAGAAAAGAAAGGAAAGGAATTGTAATAAAAGCAATTTTTTTTCTTTTTTAGAGAATTGCTGAAAAATAGAAAGAGATTGTAGAAATTTGGAAAGAAATAATGGAAAAGAGGGGAAAGAAATTGGAAAAAGTTGGAACGAAATTAATGAAAGAAAGGGAAAGAAATAAATGAAGAAAGAATGGTAATGAATAGAAAAGAAAGTAGAAAAGGAAAGAGATAAAACTAAATTTGCAAGTTTTTTTTTTGTTTAATTAGACTTGTTGTAAAAGTAGAGGTGTGGAAAGGTGGAAAGAAATTTGAAAGAAAAAGAAAAGAATTAAAAGAAAGGAATTGTTAGAAAAGTTGAATTTTTTTTTATATGGAAATGTTGAAAGGAGGAAGCAAGATGCAAATAAAAGTGGAAAGAAATAAATAAAAAATGCAATTTTTTTTTATTGTTGTCAAAATAGAAGAGAGAGAAGAGATTGTGTAGAAGAAAAATCGGAAAGAAGTAAATGAAAGATTAGGATAGAAATAGATGGAAAGAAATTGAATGGACATTAATTAGAAAAATTGGCAAAATTTTATTTTTTAGAAACTTGGAAAGAAATCAATTTGTGAAACAATTGCAAGGAGGAAGAGAAATAGAAGAGAAGGAAAGAAAATCACAAAAAGATTTTTTTTATAATTTATAAAAATTGTAAAAAGGAAAAAAAATTTATGGAGAGATGTCAAGAAAGAAGGAAAGCAACAAAGATAGGAAACAAAACAAAAGGCAAGAATTTTTTTTTCTCTTATTTGGTAGATATACGGTATCACAAATCAAATACCAAATCAACCAACAAGTTTTTTTTATCTATGCTAGAAAACAAAAGGGAACAAAATAAAATAAAAATATTTTTTTGTGTTTTTTTTATAAGAAGAAAAAGAAAATTATAACCCGAAGGATTTAAAAACAAAAATTATTTTGGTCCCCGGCAACGGCGCCAAAATTTGTTTGCGAACAAATTATGCAGTTGTAAACAACTGTAAAATTCGTTCGTCTTTCCTAAACAACAAGGATCGTTGTAGAGGGTGTCGAACTCTGGGACCAAATTATTTTATTAATAAATCCAATCAAGTTATCCCTAACTTTTGATTGGTTGAAAACAAAGAAAATAGTAGAAATTAAATAAAAGGAGAGTTTTAACAATAAGTGAAAGCAATTAGGGGATAATGACACAGATCAGATTCATAATCATCAATAGCCAAAAGATTAACCAGATCTAATACATGTTTCTGTCACAAACATGAATCAACGATAATAGGTTTTTAGAAACAAATATGTAAATAACGACAAGCATAGCCTATGCAGGAGCTCAGCTCTACAACCATAGACTATCAGGACAGATTCACTAATTAATTTCTAAAACCATAAAATTAGATATAGATCTGATAAACGTTAGATCGAACACGAATATATCCTGTGAAGGAGCATAGCTCTTAAACGACACAAAATATGAAGGTTCAGATCTAACCCTTAATTCAGATGCAGATCTACATGTATACAGTCCTCATCTTTTGGCTATGTGATTCATATTGAATCATACTATCAGCGTCATCACCCCCTAATCAAAGGGGATTAGCTAGACATAGCTAAAGAAGAAGAGAAAAAGAAAATAAATAACATGAACATAAATAAAATAAACAAAAAGTAAAAAGAAAGGGAGAGAATGATTTTATTCCAAGAAGAGAATTACAGAATAAAACCTAATGTGTTTCTTACAAGACTAAGATACAATGTATTTATAGCTGATATGACAAAGGCTAGCTAGCTAATTACATAATGTGGGACTAAAGAAATAACCCAAATAACACATAAGCCAGTGTGAACGCAGCTTTAGAGTGAGTGGTCTAGCAAATAGGCTAGTGTGAACGCAACATGAGTAAGAGGCCTTCCAAATGAGCTAATGTGAATGCAGTTTGAGTCTTTATTGAGTCATATCTTCTTAACTGAGATATAATTGCAACCGTTCTTCAAGCTTTAGACTCTTCAAGCTTTAGCAATTTTAAACATCACTCTTTTTAAGCAAATTCTTCATGCTTTATCCATCAAATGCTCTAAACCATGCTTCTTGTCAACAATCTGAAAACACAGCTATAAATACACAATATCAATTATTTAAAAGATAAACTAAGATAAATATGTGGATAAAATATACACATTTACGTGTATATCAGCAAATCCAGCGGCTACAAATGATTGGCCCAATGTGAGAGGTCTGAGGCATAAACTAAATACGTGACAAGTGTAAAGACACGATGTTAGACTCGGTTATGGCGTAAGGCTGCCCGGACCCGACCGGCAAATCCAGCTGCCATAAAAGATAGTCTAATGTGAGAGGTCTTTGCAAAGGTTACGGTCTTAATCAATTAAGAAACACTTAACCAGATAAGCATGTAGTGGGGCATGAGGGGTTAAGTGGGTGCCTTGGGTGGCATAGGGAAAATCTAGTGGTTGCCTTGGGTGGCAATAGATGATAAGATTAGAATACTTAACCAAAGTGGAACATGTAATTAAACATGATTAAAGGGTTAAGTAAGTGCCTTGGGTGGCATGAGGAAAATCTAGTGGTTGCCTTGGGAGGCAATAGAAAATACGATTAGAATACTTAACCAAAGCGGGACATGTAATTAAACATGATTAAAGGGTTAAGTAAGTGCCTTGGGTGGCATGTGGAAATCAAGTAAGTGCCTTGGGTGGCATGGGAAATCTAGTGGGTGCCTTGAGTGGCAATTAAAATATGATTAGATGACTTAACCAAACTTTAAACATGTAAGTGGACATGTTATTCAAAAGGGTTAAGTGGGATACACTAGATAATGTGACAAGCTTAGGTGGGTAGCTTGTGGGGGCCCATTTCAACCAGTAACCCATATGTATCTTAGTGGGCTCGACCCATGTCGAGGACGGGACACGCGTACTGGGCTTGACTATAAGAGGCCAAAAACGGGTTAGCGGTGGCAACGCAAGTCCAACGGGTTTCATATGCGTGTGTGGACCCGGGCTGGTAGGTAAGACGTTGTTGCATCGTGTAGATATAAGCCGTGCACCATTTGTTGTATCGGGTTGCCACTTTGGGGAGTGATACACTCCACTGTGGGGCCAGCACGGGTATCTATGGTAGGGAGCCGATCGCTTGGGGAGTAGTGGGTACACCTAGTGGAGATAGGGGCAGACGGCACCTATGTAGTCAGCTAGGGGTACAAGAGACTACTATTAAGATTACTAAGTACAGGGTACACCTAGTGGAGATAGGGGCATACGACACCTATGTAGTCAGCTAGGGGTACACGAAACTACTGGGTAAATTTTTCTAAGTCCTTGGGAGGGATCAACCTTTAAGTAGGAATGACTGGTGTGGTGCAGTTAGAAATTACCCTTGGGTGGGTAGATCTGGGGTGGTGCAGTTTAGTATTTATCCTTGGGTTGATAGGCGCGTCTTTACCGTTATCTTAGTTCATCCTAAGTCTAGTTGGCTGCTTAGTGTAGTCATTTATCCCCATTTATTCCATACCAGGTTTATATCATACCCTAATTACTTTAATGATTGTATTGTTAAAGTTATAGGGCTCACTCAGACTTATGTCTGACCCCGTTGTTTTTATCTTTTTTCCCAACCCTCCGGTTCTCAGAGTGGGCCTAGCACTAGTGGGCTTTGATCAGATTTCTTTATCTATCTTTTGGAGCTTGGACCGTGATGTAAAGCCCAGCTTATCTGTTCTATTATGGCTATTAGTTATGTAGTGGGATTATGTACTTATGATTTATCGGGATGGATATTTAGTACTTGACTCTTGTTTTAGTTGGTTTTGAGATGTAACCAAACATGTTTATCTTCTGCTGCATTGAAATGATGTTTTTAAATTTCAAGTATTATTTATATCTGTCTTGTTGTAATTTTTCTGTTCTATGTTCACTTAAAATACTCCACCGAAGTTAAGGCATTCCCTTAGTGAGTGACCTTAGCGAGTGTGGGGTGTTACACGTGGTATCAGAGCAAAGGTTACCAGAACAGATAAAATTTTTAGAAAACTATTTTTCTAAAAACACTTTTGGAAGAAGTATTTTCAAAAACATGTCTTTTAAGAGAAAAGTTTTTGAAAGAAAAGAACATAATCCCCAAGAGCCATATATCCTTCCTTCGATTCTCCGTTTTGAATCTCTTCCTCTATCTCTTTTTGAATTTCCCCTCCGCGTATAGATGTCTTTTTAAGATAATTAAGGACTTCCGTATGAAGGACGGAAGAACCACTTCAAGGGACTAAGAAGTTTGTCGGGCTAAGAAGTTAGTCCAAGGAGGTGGAGGGCTTATGGGTACCTTTAAGATGGACGAGGGAGGAAGGTTCAAATAGCTGTTAGGTAAATAAAGAATGAAACCTCATCGTGGCGAGAAGGTCACGAAAGGAGAATGTAAAGGAGAAGGATAGTTGTTTTGGAGAAATAGGACACCTTATTAGGGTTGTCCAAAGAGGTAAGGACAAAGTACAGGATCTTATGGAGGGTAGATGTATTCCCTCATGGCTGGTATACCTGATGGGGGTAGGGCCATCTAGGTTGAAAGTTGGTTCTCTCGATCATCCTGTTCGAACTTTATTCGACTTTGGCGCATCGCATTCGTTTATCTCATTATCATTAGTTGAGTCACTACACTTAGACACCAGTCTAGTAGATGATCCCTTGGTTGCTTCACACCCAATTGGGGGCTCCACTTATTTGTCCATGATATGTTTGGGTTTGAAGATTTCTATACTTAGCGTTGAGTTTAGATGTGATGCTTTTGTTTTGGGCTTCACGGGCTATGGGTTGATTTTGGGCATGGACTGGTTATCAAGTAATGGTGCCGTTCTTGATTGTGAAAGGAGAGTTGTTAGGCTCATGACCCGCTTGGGAAACACTCTCGAGATCTCTTGTAATCCCATAGATTCTGTTATGCTAAGTTATCTTGAGTCGCTTGACGCTTCGGTCGAGAGTTTGCGATCTGTTAGAGTGGTCCGGGAATACTCGGATGTGTTTGGGGAGGTGAAGGGCTTACCTCCGAAGCGGGAGATAGACTTCCGAATATATCTAGTGGGCAATGCTAAACCAGTATCTTTGCCAGTGCGCCACATGGTTCCTAGTGAGAGGAGGGAACTCCATAAGCAAGTAGGGGAGTTGCTTGAGAAGGGGTTCATAAGACGAAGTATATCGGAGTGGGGTGCTCCAGTAGTTTTTGCCACGAAGGTGGATGGGTCCCTCAGACTTTTTGTAGACTATAGAGAACTCAACAAGCTCACAAAGAAGAATAGACACCCATTGCCGAGGATTGATGATCTCTTTGATCAGTTGGTTGGCGCCTCAGTGTTTTCGCAGTTGGACTTAGCCACGGGGTTTCATCAGTTGAGAGTGGCTGAGGATAGTATAGAGAAGACTGCCTTTAGGACTCCGGATGATTTCTATGAGTGGCTGGTGATGCCATTTGGTTTGACGAACGCCCCTGCATACTTTGTTGATTTGATGAGTAGGGTGTTCAGGGAGTACCTAAATAACTTCGTAGTGGTCTATGTGGAAGACATCTTGGTCTTTTCTAAGAGCGAAATAAGTTTTCGTATGTGCTTAATAGGTTAAGCAAAGCCAGTTATTTGATCAACGGTGGTTTGGAGCGAGACTGGCAAGGACATCCAGAGTTGGACAAGTGCTTAATTATTTAGCCGTTTTTACTAGTATCATCTCACGTAGGTCGTATGAATTCGAAGGAGGTATCCCTTGGGTGTTCGTCTGATATTGGTTTAGGCCTTTGGGGCTTGCACTTGGGGGATGTCGAGTTCGACTAGGATGGTCTGCGTGAGAGATGGATAGTTGTGATGATTTTGCATGGGAGAATATCCTGGTTTTCTCTAGAGGTGGAGAAAAGCATGCCCTACATCTTAGGGAAGTGTTGGAGACTCTTCGAGCACATAGTCTTAAGACAACAAAGGTGGATGGAGTTCTTAGCATCCTATGATTTCGAGATAGCGTATACCCCTGGCAAGGGTAACGTGGTGGCGGACGCCTTAAGTAGAAAAAGGTTGTCCTTGAGTCCATTGTTCGTGGGACGACGAAGCTTGGAATTTATCTCGATGTTTGATTTTAGACCTTCCGTTAACTTTGTACCCGGTTTGCTAGCATCCTTAGAGGTCAGACCTACTCTTTTGGGATGGCTTGGCGAGGCACAGTGGGACGACCCACAGTTGGTTGAGTTGGTAGAGAGGCTCATAAGGGGGGAGTCATCCAGCCATTTGAGTAGGTACACCCTAGACGATAGGGGGTGGTTGCGTAGAGACGGTAGACTTTGTGTACCGTAAGACAAGGGTTTGAGGAAGGCTATTCTTGATGATGCACATCGTTCTAAGATGACCATTCATCCCGGTGGGGGCAAGATGTACCAAGACATGAAGCGAGTTTTCTTTTGGGCCGGTATGAAGAAAGATGTGGCCGAGTATGTCGCTAGATGCTTGGTGTGCCAACAAGTGAAAGCAGAGCAAAAGAAACCAGGTGGGTTGCTTCACCCATTGGAAGTTCCACAATGGAAGTGGGATAGCATCTCGATGGATTTTATTGATGGATTACCGAAATCGAGGAAGGGTAATACAGGAATTTAGGTTGCGGTAGACAGACTTACTAAAAGCGCCCATTTCATACCCGTGAAGAGCAAGAGGACTGCTCCATGGCATATAGAGTGGATTTACCCGAGAGACTTAGTGGGGTACATGACGTATTCCATGTGTCACATTTGGGGAAGTGCCTACATGAGACCGTAGAGGTGGTAGAGCCGAGCTTGCTTAGAGAGGTGGAGGTAGAGCGTGATGCAACTATTCGACGAGCTCCTACCCGCATCCTTGGGTCAGAGATTAGGAAGTTGTGAAACAGAGAGGTTCGACTAGTCAAAGTGCAATGGGGAGAAGATGAGAGCAATGCTACTTGGGAGACAGAAGCGAAGATGCATTCACTATACCCATTCCTTTTTGAGGGTATGTCTTTTAACTTCTCCTTTACCGTTTGTCTAGTACTTATCTTATCTTTAGTATGTCCTCTCATTAGTACCTTTGACCTTTAGATAGGGTAAACCTATGGTTGAAACATGTGTTTGAGACATGTTATGATTGATGGATGCGTGTGGATGCAAGTGTTTGCTAGTGGTTGCTCGTGGATGCATATACACACACTTTAGACACTAGATCGGCTCAGTCACTTCATACCGCATATTGCATATACTTGTGTGTAGGTAGCTATATAAATGGATGTATAATGGTTGCGTTATCATATGGATGATGCATTTTGGTGAATTATTGTGCACTCATGTAGAAATAGTATGTGTCGATAAGGTTCTTTCGCATGCATATTGGATGCATGGCACTATCATGGTTTGCATTAAGGAGGTCAACCGAATCAGTAAACCGCCTGATTTTGCATTAGACAGGGAACATATACACACACTCTTTGCATATGTTCATACAACATTAGAAACTCTAAGGACAATGGATGCCAGTGTTTGATGGTTTGAGTAGATGGTTGTTTGGTTGATAGGATACGTTCTTCTTGACTTAGAGATTTCGGGGACGAAATCCTTTAAGTAGGGGAGAATGTAACACCCCGTATGTTGAATAAGTTGCTATAATATAAAACAGGGCAGAATTAAATTTTAAAATCTGAATCAGGGAAAACGGGCTATGCCATTGCGTTCGTCTCGGAAAAATACGCGAAATAGAGTCCGAGTTTTAGAAAATCGGAGTCCGTATGACCCAGTTAAGGCCCGAAGAAGTTTCAGAAAATTTAAAACAGATTTTAAATAGTAAAATCTCAAATTTTAGAAGTGGCGGGGAAATTCCCGCCAGACTCAGGGAGTCGACCTGGGGGTCGATAGGGGTGTCGACCTGCCCACCAGGTCGACTAGGGTGTCAACCCTAGTGTCGACCTGGGGGTCGACCTCCCTGGTCGAGCCCAGGTGACCTGGGTGCACCAGTTTGGCTTTTGGGCTGTGTTTTGGTGGCTAGGACGAGATCTGACGGCTCTAATCTGATTTAGGGTTAATCTAATGGCCTAAAACACCTAACTACTCTATAAATACACCCTAAGACTACCCTAATTCATACTAAAAATAGATACAACACCGTTATGCCGTCAAAATGCAACTTGAAGGAGCCTCCATCAAATTGTAGAAGAAGATAGCCTCTCAAATCAACCTCTAATCAACTCTAGCAACTTAATCTTCTTCATAGGAGTGCTAATCAACAAGTTGTGAGTTTCTATAGCCTTAATGACCAATTGTTGAAATGATTGTGATAGGATATAATGAGGTTATGGCTATGAATGTGGATCAATGCAAGTTATGTGTTATGTGTTCATGATGTTATGCAAGTTATGCAAGTCATATGCTATGTGATCATGATGTTATGCAAGTTATGCAAGTTATATGCTACATGTTCATGATGTTATGCAAGTTATGCAAGTCATATGCTACATGTTCATGATGTTATGCAAGTTATGCAAGTCATATGCTACATGTTCATGATGTTATGCAAGTTATGCAAGTTATATGCTACATGATCATGATGTTATGCAAGTTGTGCAAGTGTTAGGCTATGTGTTCATGATACTAGTTATGCAAATCGCTATGATAAACATTGATCCATTATGACACCATGTTATGCAAGTTTGGTGTATGATTATATGCAAGTTCATATATGATATGTTATGCAAGTTTGGTGTATGATTATATGCAAGTTCATATATGATATGTTATGCAAGTTTGGTGTATGATTATATGCAAGTTCATATATGATATGTTATGCAAGTTTGGTGTATGATTATATGCAAGTTCATATATGACATGTTATGCAAGTTTGGTGTTTGATTATATGCAAGTAACATGTACAAGTTTACACCTTAGTATGATATGCATACATATGCAAGTTAACCCCTTTGTATGTCATACATACATATGCAAGTTTACCCCTTTGTATGACATAAGTAACTTATGCAAGTTAACCTCTTTATGACATAAGTGATTCATGCAAGTTTGGGTTGATTATTTATGCTAGTTGGGTTTGATGCTATATGCATGTTGACACCTTTTAAACCCATGTTGATGCTAATGTTATGCAAGTTGAACCCATTGTATGTGTGATGAATCTTCCCTTTTAAGTATGTCATGTTAGCGAATTACGTGGGGAACGATGGGGTTAATATTCATGTTAATGAAATGGTGTGAAGTTGGTATGATTATGCATACCATAAAGTGGATGGACATAATTGAGTCAATTATGTACATCGTTTAAATTGGAATTAATTAGGGAAAATTAATTCGAAATATGGGGGTGATTAATTAGGTGTAATTAATCGACTAAGACACGAGGTTGGACCCTTTTGTAGCATAAGACTGCCCGGAACCGACCGACAAATTCAGCGGCTACAAATGATTGGCCCAATGTGAGAGGTCTTAGGCATAAACTAAATACGTGACAATTGTAAAGACACGACGTTAGACTCGGTTATGGCGTAAGGCTGCCCGGACCTGACCAGCAAATCCAGCTGCCATAAAAGATAGTCTAATGTGAGAGGTCTTTGCAAAGGTTACGGTTTTAATCAATTAAGAAACACTTAACCAGATAAGCATGTAGTGGGGCATGAGGGGTTAAGTGGGTGCCTTGGGTGGCATGGGGAAAATCTAGTGGTTGCCTTGGGTGGCAATAGAAGATAAGATTAGAATACTTAACCAAAGTGGAACATGTAATTAAACATGATTAAAGGTTTAAGTAAGTGCCTTGGGTGGCATGAGGAAAATCTAGTGGTTGCCTTGGGAGGCAATAGAAAATACGATTAGAATACTTAACCAAAGTGGGACATGTAATTAAACATGATTAAAGGGTTAAGTAAGTGCCTTGGGTGGCATGTGGAAATCAAGTAAGTGCCTTGGGTGGCATGGGAAATCTAGTGGGTGCCTTGAGTGGCAATTAAAATATGATTAGATGACTTAACCAAACTTTAAACATGTAAGTGGACATGTTATTCAAAAGGGTTAAGTGGGATACACTAGATAATGTGACAAGCTTAGGTGGGTAGCTTGTGGGGGCCCATTTCAACCAGTAACCCATATGTATCTTAGTGGGCTCGACCCATGTCGAGGACGGGACACGCGTACTGGGCTTGACTATAAGAGGCTAAAAACGGGTTAGCGGTGGCAACGCAAGTCCAACGGGTTTCATATGCGTGTGTGGACCCGGGCTGGTAGGTAAGACGTTGTTGCATCGTGTAGATATAAGCCGTGCACAATTTGTTGTATCGGGTTGCCACTTTGGGGAGTGATACACTCCACTGTGGGGCCAGCACGGGTATCTACGGTAGGGAGCCGATCGCTTGGGGAGTAGTGGGTACACCTAGTGGAGATAGGGGCAGACGGCACCTATGTAGTCAGCTAGGGGTACAAGAGACTACTATTAAGATTACTAAGTACAGGGTACACCTAGTGGAGATAGGGGCATACGGCATCTATGTAGTCAGCTAGGGGTACACGAAACTACTGGGTAAATTTTTCTAAGTCCTTGGGAGGGATCAACCTTTAAGTAGGAATGACTGGTGTGGTGCAGTTAGAAATTACCCTTGGGTGGGTAGATCTGGGGTTGTGCAGTGTAATATTTATCCTTGGGTTGATAGGCGCGTCTTTACCGTTATCTCAGTTCATCCTAAGTCTAGTTGGCTGCTTAGTGTAGTCATTTATCCCCATTTATACCATACCAGGTTTATATCATACCCTAATTACTTTAATGATTGTATTGTTAAAGTTATAGGGCTCACTCAGACTTATGTCTGACCCCGTTGTTTTTATCTTTTTTCCCAACCCTCAGGTTCTCAGAGTGGGCCTATGTAAAGACCCGGGATTCGCCCGTCCTTAATCGACCGAAAGATCGACCAAGACCGTTCAAATCCCGAATACTTTAACTTTGGGAATACAACAATCATCAGAACAAAACAACAAACTTTTATAAACAGTACAAAATGTTTACATCAGAGTACAAAATATCAGAGTACATCAAATTATATTACAGCGGAAGATAACATTAAATTTAAAACATTGCAGCGGAAAGAAATCTAAACTCTGGACACAGCTTTAAGCTTCAACCCAGAATCCTGCTTGAAAAGAGAACCTGTAGATAAATACTCGGCTGCCCGTGTGGAAGAGAGGGCACCCAAGTTTGCAAAAAGGGGGAAACAAACATGGGTCAGTCGTGGGACTGGTGTGAGAATTCTTAAATAACTTAACTCATACTAATAAGGCAAATCCAAAGACCACGCCGCTAACGCGGAACGGGTTGTACCAATGGATTGCCGTGCATAACTACAATGTCAGTACAGATAAATAAAACGTAACACAACGCAATGTCTTTTTGAAAAATGGAACCACCATAAGACTCAGGTCCCATCACACAATGCAACGCACACCAAGAGGATAGAGTTTTACCTTATGGTGGTTAAACATGCTAAATACGCCAAATACGAAACTAATACTATTATTAGTGTATATGAAAGCATTTCAAAATAAATGTATTAATCCTAGGAAGCATAGGTACCATATATTATGCCTCCGTACTAGTAATACAATCAAATTCGTCGGTTCGTATTGGAAATTTGGATTTCCATCATGAGTCCAGGCTAGGGAGGAGCTCCTTACCGATTCGAGACACTCTAGTTAATGCCCCAGGATCCCCCCCAGTGAACCCTTGGAAATGGCAGGGCCGGTCCTCACATACAGCTTAGAGGATTAGTTATTCCTAAGCACACGTTCCCCGGTCCTATAGGACCTATCCGAGGCGCCTCGTTTCATCATCCACATACGTAAAATGACTACTAACTAGAAAGAAACGTGCCACTTTCCCTGCGTTCCCTTCCCCCGTTTTAGACTCTACCGGTTTGTGAGGCTTACGAGGTAACGATATAGTCTTCATCCACAAGGCCTGCTTTTCAACAAAGCCTTGATCATCTTCATCTTGGCATGCCACATCGTCAATCCATACCGTACCATTGATCACCCATCAATATATAAATGGGGTGTTAAGTAAAGAATGATTTCTCCACCACCAACATTTATATATTGACAGAAAATCAATAACATGACATTAAGCGGAGTACAACGTCAGACACGCAATCCATTTATAACTTATGCTCTGGGTCTGAGCGAAAGTCAATCCGTACAAATCAACACTACGTCCGGACGGACGCCCTCTCAGCCCCTTCAAGGTAGCTACTCCCTTCATGGGCCTCAATAGCATCAACATCCATTCGATGTGAAGATTGTCGGTCTTGTCACCGTCTTCAATCATTCGACTATTCATCGTCGTATTCATTATTCAGAATGGGTTGGACCCGGACTTTCTGAATAACTCGCGTTGATTTAAAAACATAAATTGATAAAATTCAACCAACGCCTCATTCCAATTCCGAATATTCCTTAAAAATATTCGATTTCTTAGGGATAGGTTCCCATAAATTTTATCAAAGATAAATCTTTAATATTTATTCTTTAATCTCTATTTATCCATATTAAACCAAATTAAGGTTTATTCAAACTAATCGGAATTTTACGCTTTACCGAAATTACCAATTTATTAATCCCAATTAGTCTCCGGTAAACTTAATTACCTTTTCCGTTTAAATCTAATTAAAGATTTAATTAACGCTTGGAGTTAAACTGGTGGAACTCCATTACCGTTTATTTCCTTAATTCAATAATTTACTTAATTCCCCTTTTTAAAATCTTATTAAAGATTTTATTCAAAACCTTATTTAGATTTTACTTTCAAAAATCATTATTAAATGATTATTCAATAGTTAGGGAATTAATGCTATCATAAATCTAGGTTAAAGAATAAATGTTATTTAAAACATAATTCACAATAAACCCAAATTCACTTTTCTGTTATTTCCAATTTAATAAATTAAATTAGGAAATTTCGTTCAAATCTTGATTAAAAGATTTATATTCATTTCACTATTCATTGAGGTTTTAAGAATTAATGTTATTCAAACATTAATCAACCAAAATCAATTTGATATTAAATATAAGGCTTTAAATAAAAATTAGAACGACTCAAATTCAATATCAAATTCCAAAACCGACGGCAATCATTTCGGAAATAGCGATAATAAGTATCTTCCAAATTTCCAAAATAATAACCGTTTAATTACGGAAATTAATATTGAAATAATCCGTACTTAATTTCGACTCAAGCCTATTTCAAATATTCATTGAAATTACGTGGTTATGATAAAACCACTTTTACTTCCTGTTATTTATTTAAAAAATAAATAAATCCCTTTTCCCAAAATATTATTTATTTTGAAATTTAACTCTTTCAATATTCATTTTCAAATGAATAAGATATTTCATACTGGTTAAAATGGTATTATCATTTTAAAATGGACTAAAAAAAAGCCCAACTCGTTATTATATTTCAATTTCATACTGGGCCAGACTTCTCACATTAAACCTACAACTTGTGGATGCTGGATATGCCGGTTGGGTCCGGGCAGACTTATTCCACAGTTGGGCTTAACCTCGAGTCAAAACCCAATTCATATATGTATACTTGGACCTCTCACATTAGGCCCAACATTTATGGCTGCTGGATATGCCGGTTGGGTCCGGGCAGACTTCCACCATAAACGTGACCTAACCTCGTGTCCAAATATAATTATAATTTTTAATTATAAATATTATCCAAGAATATTATTTTAAAATGTTTTATATTTTAAAATATCCAACTACTTAATATCATTCCTTACTTGAAATGTTCTTTCATATAAAACTTTATTATTCCATTTCAATACATATTAACTTTCCATATTATTATGATATTATAATAATAATTATTTTCAAAACGGTTTTAATTGTGATATTAAAACCTACCGCTTCAATATTAAAATGAAATCAATTTCCCAAATTAAATGTTAACATAAAACGGTATCTTTAAATTTCAAATCTTCTTATTAAAGTTGGAAGGTAATTTACCCATTTCTAGGATTTGTTTTGTAACTTTCCAAATAAATAAGATTTGATCTTCTCAATTCAATCGTCAATTAATTTTGTTAATTGAGTAATAAATGGAAATTAATTTCCTTCATTCAAAACTAGAATGAAATATGATCAATTCAAAACTTCTTTATCATTTCCTTTTTAAAAAGCGAATACATCATCCCTTACTTCAATTGCCAATTAATTTCATTTATTGAATAAAAAAAAGGAAATTTATTACATTCATTCAAAAGCTTTTATTCAATACTTTAAAACAATAAATACACAATTCTTAAATTTAATTACCAATTAATTGCATTAGTTGAATATTTATTTATTTCACTCAAAGTTGGAATGAGACCCACTATTTCCATATAAATTAATTATACGGAAAATCAAACATTAATTATATCACAATTTCAAACATCCATCCAAAGTGCATTTCTAATTATTCCAAGGGTGACGTGTATTCAAATGTCAACCCTTAACCCGTGTGGGGTTTCAGCCAACACAATTCACATATTATGAAATAAACTGTGCTTCTGGACGATGTGTAAAAATTTATCGTCCACTCACATAAACAAGCCAAGGTCGCTTGTAAATGGTAGTGTATACAAGTTCATTAAATTATAACATAAATGGTATAACCAATTAACGATGTTCACCTAATAGGTATTAATTACATTCTTTTGAATGGAACCCATTTAGAATAAAACTCCCTTTTGTATCATTTCAATTTAATGTAATCGGTCCATGTTTTAAGTCTTTCCTTTTTAATCCATTCATAGATAAAGAATAAATTTATTCAATTTAATCTTTTTTCCAAAATAAAGAATAACACTTTATCATTCTAGTCCTTTTAAAAATAAAGAATGTCACTTTCATTCATTTTAGTCCAAACAAATTCCTGTTCACAAAAACCTTATTTTATTTTCAAAATAAAAAAAAAACCAAAACTTTATTTATTAAAAATAAAGATCAAATTTTCATTTTAGTCCAAAACAAAATCAAAACTTTATTCTTCAAAAATAAGGATCCAAACTTTATTTTTATAATTATTCGTTTCATTAAAACGACGTTACAGGTCAAGTGTAGTTATAGCGCTGTTTTTCCAAAAATTGAATTACACATAACTCAAGATCTAACCGTTGAAAATTTTCAAACTTGGTATTGGTGGAAAGATTTTTCCAAAGCGGATCCAACGGATCCAGTTTTGGAAAAATCCAACGGTTGGATCTTCCGTTATAGTCATTCAAAGTTTGAAACTCAAAACATGAACTGCACGTGCCTGAAACGTTGAAATTATAATTTATATTGAAAATATAAATTATATAAACAATTCTAAAAACAAATTTTATTTTCTAAAATTCCATGTTAATGAAGATGTTAACTTAATTTTCAGAAAGAATAAGAAAACAAAAATTTGTTCTTTTTTTCCAAAAAAGACAATTTTGCATAAAAGCCCAAATTTTGCCAAAATCGATTAAAATATTATTTTTATCAAAAATCAACATTTTAATTAAAAATTCATTTCCATGCAGTTCAATAAAATAAAATATTTATTTAGTTCAATGATTTTGTATCAAATTCATGTTTTCATGTAAAACATGAAAAAATGAAATTTTGGTGCAAAATTGCAAATCCAAATAACATTCATTTTTCTGAAACAACAATAAAAATTATAAATTTAAATTTAAATATAAATTCTCAAGAATATAGAAATAAAGAATGAATTTATTTACACAAGTTTACCCATCAATATTCATTCCACAATCAATGACATTCACAACGTAGACATGAACAGAACTGCCAATAACTACATAAACATCCATCACCAATATCAATCATTCATCACCAATCCATATTCATGTACATACAAACATCAATAACACAAGAAAGATAATTTAATTTCATAAATTATAAAATAAAGAATCTCACCAAATATCATCGAATTTTTGATTAGTGAAGGTAACACCGGCAGTCTTCGTCCTTCTCCTTGGATCGTTCGAAATGAACCCAAAACGCACGCTCAAGTCACCCCCATCGCACGCCCCAAGACCACCGAGTCCACCATCCAACCCGCCACTTCGAAGCCTTGCTCTTGATTATTTGTCTTGATTTCATATTTTAATTTGTGGTAGACTAGGAGGAATTAACGAATTGTTTTTGTGCGTTTTCAGCCATTGAAAATGTAAAGGGCGGCGGCTATGTATTATAGAATAGGGTTTTGTGTTTTGACCGTAAACTTATCCTAACTAGTATATATATGAAAAAAAAAAACTTTAAGTTTCTTTCCCTAAAGAAGTAATTAACTGAATACATAAATTACACAAAATGGAGAAAGAAAGCTTTTATATTTTCTCTTTAATTTGTATTGATTGATTCATAAATGCTATTAATCAAAATTATTCATGGCATAAATTGATACTGTATTAGCATGTAGGTAAGTGTAATAAGAAGGCATATCACATAAGTAAACGAAATAAATAAAGGACAACATGTAGATTGTTTTAATTGAAAATTTGAATGAAACTTAATTTATGGTATTATAAAGGTGCATCAAATACATCCATTTGTGTGAATATATACACAGTGCTGAGATATGGAAATTTAGTTTTTTTTTTTTAATATATATAGCAAATATGTTCATTCCTCAATTGTGTGACATAATAGTTAATAATATGCAAGTATGGTTAATTGATAACTCTGTACATATGAATGAATTAGAATCAATTTATAGGCAATTTAATATATGACAAATGGGAAAACTACTAATGAATACAAAAGATAAAACAGTCAAATCTTATAATATATATGTCACAGTATTAAATTCATTAGCCTCCATATATTCAAATTATTCTCCTTAGTTTCATTAATACACAATTAAAAGAAACATAATGTGACTACTATTACATAGCATACGGATAAATATGGATTTTAAATCCATACGCTAAAAATCATGTGTTTCCTTAGTTCATGGTTCCATTTTAAATCAATTAATTTTATTAGAATATTCTTTTTAAGATAAATTTAAGTTTTCTATAAACAACGCATTGATTTTAATTAACACATAATTATTCTTAGATAGAAATGTTTCAATCAAGTTAATACAATTAATGGCAATATTACAATTAATGTCAATATTAAATTTAAAATAGACATAATTTATTTCATACATACATTTAATAGGTTCAATGTTAAATCAAATTAATATATATATATAAATATAATGTGTATATATATACTATCCAGTCAAGTGTTACACTTAATTAGGAAAGATAAAAGTGGAAAGGTTTGAATGAACATTTAAAAGAAATAATACTACTTTTTCCATATTTTTTTTCATATCAGTATGGAATGCCAATTTTAGCTATAATTTAGCTACTATATGAATGATATACATAGTAACTAATGAAATTAAAACAACTGAATTTATTATGCATTATACTGCAATGTTGAGAAACATTGAAATTAAGGAATATATATTCTAACATGTTGGCATACATACAAGGTAGTTATTTGATGGTGTAATTTATGTAAATTTTTAGTTCTCCCTTCCACAAGCTAAACATAAATTTCAAATATTTCATTTATTAGAGATAAATGAAATTTATTAATAATACAATTAGATAAATCAAGGTATCGTCTTGGGCATGTAGCTAAGGGATTGTAGGAATGCAGGAATTATATCATTCGTATTAACCGTAGGATTAAGGAATTTTTTTTTTGTCGTTATTATTTAAAATAAATTATTTTAAATATCAAAACTCATTAAAATAACTTAAAGTAAATTTTTAAATTTACCCCATAATTCAGGGTTGTTACAGCCTAGCACTAGTGGGCTTTGATCAGATTTCTTTATCTATCTTTTGGAGCTTGGACCGTGATGTAAAGCCCAGCTTATCTGTTCTATTATGGCTATTAGTTATGTAGTGGGATTATGTACTTATGATTTATCAGGATGGATATTTAGTACTTGACTCTTGTTTTAGTTGGTTTTGAGATGTAACCAAACATGTTTATCTTCTGCTGCAATGAAATGATGTTTTTAAATTTCAAGTATTATTTATATCTGTCTTGTTGTAATTTTTCTGTTCTATATTCACTTAAAATACTCCACCGAAGTTAAGGCATTCCCTTAGTGAGTGACCTTAGCGGGTGTGGGGTGTTACACGTGGTATCAGAGCAAAGGTTACCAGAACAGAAAAAAAATTTAGAAAACTATTTTTCTAAAAACACTTTTGGAAGAAGTATTTTCAAAAACATGTCTTTTAAGAGAAAAGTTTTTGAAAGAAAAGAACATAATCCCCAAGAGCCATATATCCTTCCTTCGATTCTCCGTTTTGAATCTCTTCCTCTATCTCTTTTTGAATTTCCCCTCTGCTTATAGATGTCTTTTTAAGATAATTAAGGACTTCCGTATGAAGGACGGAAGAACCACTTCAAGGGACTAAGAAGTTTGCCGGGCTAAGAAGTTAGTCCAAGGAGGTGGAGGGCTTATGGGTACCTTTAAGATGGACGAGGGAGGAAGGTTCAAATAGCTGTTAGGTAAATAAAGAATGAAACCTCATCGTGGCGAGAAGGTCACGAAAGGAGAATGTAAAGGAGGAGGCTAGTTGTTTTGGAGAAATAGGACACCTTATTAGGGTTGTCCAAAGAGGTAAGGACAAAGTACAGGATCTTATGGAGGGTAGATGTATTCCCTCATGGCTGGTATACCTGATGGGGGTAGGGCCATCTAGGTTGAAAGTTGGTTCTCTCGATCATCCTGTTCGAACTTTATTCGACTTTGGCGCATCGCATTCGTTTATCTCATTATCATTAGTTGAGTCACTACACTTAGACACCAGTCTAGTAGATGATCCCTTGGTTGCTTCAAACCCAATTGGGGGCTCCACTTATTTGTCTATGATATGTTTGGGTTTGAAGATTTCTATACTTAGCGTTGAGTTTAGATGTGATGCTTTTGTTTTGGGCTTCACGGGCTATGGGTTGATTTTGGGCATGGACTGGTTATCCAGTAATGGTGCCGTTCTTGATTGTGAAAGGAGAGTTGTTAGGCTCATGACCCGCTTGGGAAACACTCTCGAGATCTCTTGTAATCCCATAGATTCTGTTATGCTAAGTTATCTTGAGTCGCTTGACGCTTCGGTCGAGAGTTTGCGATCTGTTAGAGTGGTCCGGGAATACTCGGATGTGTTTGGGAAGGTGAAGGGCTTACCTCCGAAGCGGGAGATAGACTTCCGAATATATCTAGTGGGCAATGCTAAACCAGTATCTTTGCCAGTGCGCCACATGGTTCCTAGTGAGAGGAGGGAACTCCATAAGCAAGTAGGGGAGTTGCTTGAGAAGGGGTTCATAAGACGAAGTATATCGGAGTGGGGTGCTCCAGTAGTTTTTGCCACGAAGGTGGATGGGTCCCTCAGACTTTGTGTAGACTATAGAGAACTCAACAAGCTCACAAAGAAGAATAGACACCCATTGCCGAGGATTGATGATCTCTTTGATCAGTTGGTTGGCGCCTCAGTGTTTTCGCAGTTGGACTTAGCCACGGGGTTTCATCAGTTGAGAGTGGCTGAGGATAGTATAGAGAAGACTGCCTTTAGGACTCCGGATGATTTCTATGAGTGGCTGGTGATGCCATTTGGTTTGACGAACGCCCCTGCATACTTTGTTGATTTGATGAGTAGGGTGTTCAGGGAGTACCTAAATAACTTCGTAGTGGTCTATGTGGAAGACATCTTGGTCTTTTCTAAGAGCGAAATAAGTTTTCGTATGTGCTTAATAGGTTAAGCAAAGCCAGTTATTTGATCAACGGTGGTTTGGAGCGAGACTGGCAAGGACATCCAGAGTTGGACAAGTGCTTAATTATTTAGCCGTTTTTACTAGTATCATCTCACGTAGGTCGTATGAATTCGAAGGAGGTATCCCTTGGGTGTTCGTCTGATATTGGTTTAGGCCTTTGGGGCTTGCACTTGGGGGATGTCGAGTTCGACTAGGATGGTCTGCGTGAGAGATGGATAGTTGTGAGGATTTTGCATGGGAGAATATCCTGGTTTTCTCTAGAGGTGGAGAAAAGCATGCCCTACATCTTAGGGAAGTGTTGGAGACTCTTCGAGCACATAGTCTTAAGACAACAAAGGTGGATGGAGTTCTTAGCATCCTATGATTTCGAGATAGCGTATACCCCTGGCAAGGGTAACGTGGTGGCGGACGCCTTAAGTAGAAAAAGGTTGTCCTTGAGTCCATTGTTCGTGGGACGACGAAGCTTGGAATTTATCTCGATGTTTGATTTTAGACCTTCCGTTAACTTTGTACCCGGTTTGCTAGCATCCTTAGAGGTCAGACCTACTCTTTTGGGACGGCTTGGCGAGGCACAGTGGGACGACCCACAGTTGGTTGAGTTGGTAGAGAGGCTCATAAGGGGGGAGTCGTCCAGCCATTTGAGTAGGTACACCCTAGACGATAGGGGGTGGTTGCGTAGAGACGGTAGACTTTGTGTACCGCAAGACAAGGGTTTGAGGAAGGCTATTCTTGATGATGCACATCGTTCTAAGATGACCATTCATCCCGGTGGGGGCAAGATGTACCAAGACATGAAGCGAGTTTTCTTTTGGGCCGGTATGAAGAAAGATGTGGCCGAGTATGTCGCTAGATGCTTGGTGTGCCAACAAGTGAAAGCAGAGCAAAAGAAACCAGGTGGGTTGCTTCACCCATTGGAAGTTCCACAATGGAAGTGGGATAGCATCTCGATGGATTTTATTGATGGATTACCAAAATCGAGGAAGGGTAATACAGGAATTTAGGTTGTGGTAGACAGACTTACTAAAAGCGCCCATTTCATACCCGTGAAGAGCAAGAGGACTGCTCCATGGCATATAGAGTGGATTTACCCGAGAGACTTAGTGGGGTACATGACGTATTCCATGTGTCACATTTGGGGAAGTGCCTACATGAGACCGTAGAGGTGGTAGAGCCGAGCTTGCTTAGAGAGGTGGAGGTAGAGCGTGATGCAACTATTCGACGAGCTCCTACCCGCATCCTTGGGTCAGAGATTAGGAAGTTGTGAAACAGAGAGGTTCGACTAGTCAAAGTGCAATGGGGAGAAGATGAGAGCAATGCTACTTGGGAGACAGAAGCGAAGATGCGTTCACTATACCCATTCCTTTTTGAGGGTATGTCTTTTAACTTCTCCTTTACCGTTTGTCTAGTACTTATCTTATCTTTAGTATGTCCTCTCATTAGTACCTTTGACCTTTAGATAGGGTAAACCTATGGTTGAAACATGTGTTTGAGACATGTTATGATTGATGGATGCATGTGGATGCAAGTGTTTGCTAGTGGTTGCTCGTGGATGCATATACACACACTTTAGACACTAGATCGGCTCAGTCACTTCATACCGCATATTGCATATACTTGTGTGTAGGTAGCTATATAAATGGATGTATAATGGTTGCGTTATCATATGGATGATGCATTTTGGTGAATTATTGTGCACTCATTTAGAAATAGTATGTGTCGATAAGGTTCTTTCGCATACATATTGGATGCATGGCACTATCATGGTTTGCATTAAGGAGGTCAACTGAATCAGTAGACCGCCTGATTTTGCATTAGACAGGGAACATATACACACACTCTTTGCATATGTTCATACAACATTAGAAACTCTAAGGACAATGGATGCCAGTGTTTGATGGTTTGAGTAGATGGTTGTTTGGTTGGTAGGATACGTTCTTCTTGACTTAGAGATTTCGGGGACGAAATCCTTTAAGTAGGGGAGAATGTAACACCCCGTATGTTGAATAACTTGCAATAATATAAAACAGGGCAGAATTAAATTTTAAAATCTGAATCAGGGGAAACGGGCTATGCCATTGCGTTCGTCTCGGAAAAATACGCGAAATAGAGTCCGAGTTTTAGAAAATCGGAGTCCGTATGACCCAGTTAAGGCCCGAAGAAGTTTCAGAAAATATAAAACAGATTTTAAATAGTAAAATCTCAAATTTCAGAAGTGGCGGGAAAATTCCCGCCAGACTCAGGGAGTCGACCTGGGGGTCGACAGGGGTGTCGACCTGCCCACCAGGTCGACTAGGGCGTCGACCCTAGTGTCGACCTGGGGGTCGACCTCCCTGGTCGAGCCCAGGTGACCTGGGTGCACCAGTTTGGCTTTTGGGCTGTGTTTTGGTGGCTAGGACGAGATCTGACGGCTCTAATCTGATTTAGGGTTAATCTAATGGCCTAAAACACCTAACTACTCTATAAATACACACTAAGACTACCCTAATTCATACTAAAAATAGATACAACACCGTTATGCCGTCAAAATGCAACTTGAAGGAGCCTCCATCAAATTGTAGAAGAAGATAGCCTCTCAAATCAACCTCTAATCAACTCTAGCAACTTAATCTTCTTCATAGGAGTGCTAATCAACAAGTTGTGAGTTTCTATAGCCTTAATGACCAATTGTTGAAATGATTGTGATAGGATATAATGAGGTTATGGCTATGAATGTGGATCAATGCAAGTTATGTGCTATGTGTTCATGATGTTATGCAAGTTATGCAAGTCATATGCTATGTGATCATGATGTTATGCAAGTTATGCAAGTTATATGCTACATGTTCATGATGTTATGCAAGTTATGCAAGTCATATGCTACATGTTCATGATGTTATGCAAGTTATGCAAGTCATATGCTACATGTTCATGATGTTATGCAAGTTATGCAAGTTATATGCTACATGATCATGATGTTATGCAAGTTGTGCAAGTGTTAGGCTATGTGTTCATGATACTAGTTATGCAAATCGCTATGATAAACATTGATCCATTATGACACCATGTTATGCAAGTTTGGTGTATGATTATATGCAAGTTCATATATGATATGTTATGCAAGTTTGGTGTATGATTATATGCAAGTTCATATATGATATGTTATGCAAGTTTGGTGTATGATTATATGCAAGTTCATATATGATATGTTATGCAAGTTTGGTGTACGATTATATGCAAGTTCATATATGACATGTTATGCAAGTTTGGTGTTTGATTATATGCAAGTAACATGTGCAAGTTTACACCTTAGTATGATATGCATACATATGCAAGTTAACCACTTTGTATGTCATACATACATATGCAAGTTTACCCCTTTGTATGACATAAGTAACTTATGCAAGTTAACCTCTTTATGACATAAGTGATTCATGCAAGTTTGGGTTGATTATTTATGCTAGTTGGGTTTGATGCTATATGCATGTTGACACCTTTTAAACCCATGTTGATGCTAATGTTATGCAAGTTGAACCCATTGTATGTGTGATGAATCTTCCCTTTTAAGTATGTCATGTTAGCGAATTACGTGGGGAACGATGGGGTTAATATTCATGTTAATGAAATGGTGTGAAGTTGGTATGATTATGCATACCATAAAGTGGATGGACATAATTGAGTCAATTATGTACATCGTTAAAATTGGAATTAATTAGGGAAAATTAATTCGAAATATGGGGGTGATTAATTAGGTGTAATTAATCGACTAAGACACGAGGTTAGACCCTTTTGTAGCATAAGACTGCCCGGAACCGACCGACAAATCCAGCGGCTACAAATGATTGGCCCAATGTGAGAGGTCTTAGGCATTAACTAAATACGTGACAAGTGTAAAGACACGAGGTTAGACTCGGTTATGGCGTAAGGCTGCCCGGACCCGACCGGCAAATCCAGCTGCCATAAAAGATAGTCTAATGTGAGAGGTCTTTGCAAAGGTTACGGTCTTAATCAATTAAGAAACACTTAACCAGATAAGCATGTAGTGGGGCATGAGGGGTTAAGTGGGTGCCTTGGGCGGCATGGGGAAAATCTAGTGGTTGCCTTGGGTGGCAATAGAAGATAAGATTAGAATACTTAACCAAAGTGGAACATGTAATTAAACATGATTAAAGGGTTAAGTAAGTGCCTTGGGTGGCATGAGGAAAATCTAGTGGTTGCCTTGGGAGGCAATAGAAAATACGATTAGAATACTTAACCAAAGTGGGACATGTAATTAAACATGATTAAAGGGTAAAGTAAGTGCCTTGGGTGGCATGTGGAAATCAAGTAAGTGCCTTGGGTGGCATGGGAAATCTAGTGGGTGCCTTGAGTGGCAATTAAAATATGATTAGATGACTTAACCAAACTTTAAACATGTAAGTGGACATGATTATTCAAAAGGGTTAAGTGGGATACACTAGATAATGTGACAAGCTTAGGTGGGTAGCTTGTGGGGGCCCATTTCAACCAGTAACCCATATGTATCTTAGTGGGCTCGACCCATGTCGAGGACGGGACACGCGTACTGGGCTTGACTATAAGAGGCCAAAAACGGGTTAGCGGTGGCAACGCAAGTCCAACGGGTTTCATATGCGTGTGTGGACCCGGGCTGGTAGGTAAGACGTTGTTGCATCGTGTAGATATAAGCCGTGCACCATTTGTTGTATCGGGTTGCCACTTTGGGGAGTGATACACCCCACTGTGGGGCCAGCACGGGTATCTACGGTAGGGAGCCGATCGCTTGGGGAGTAGTGGGTACACCTAGTGGAGATAGGGGCAGACGGCACCTATGTAGTCAGCTAGGGGTACAAGAGACTACTATTAAGATTACTAAGTACAGGGTACACCTAGTGGAGATAGGGGCAGACGACACCTATGTAGTCAGCTAGGGGTACACGAAACTACTGGGTAAATTTTTCTAAGTCCTTGGGAGGGATCAACCTTTAAGTAGGAATGACTGGTGTGGTGCAGTTAGAAATTACCCTTGGGTGGGTAGATCTGGGGTGGTGCAGTGTAGTATTTATCCTTGGGTGGATAGGCGCGTCTTTACCGTTATCTTAGTTCATCCTAAGTCTAGTTGGCTGCTTAGTGTAGTCATTTATCCCCAGTTATACCGTACCAGGTTTATATCATACCCTAATTACTTTAATGATTGTATTGTTAAAGTTATAGGGCTCACTCAGACTTATGTCTGACCCTGTTGTTTTTATCTTTTTTCCCAACCCTCAGTTTCTCAGAGTGGGCCTAGCACTAGTGGGCTTTGATCAGATTTCTTTATCTTTCTTTTGGAGCTTGGACCGTGATGTAAAGCCCAGCTTATCTGTTCTATTATGGCTATTAGTTATGTAGTGGGATTATGTACTTATGATTTATCAGGATGGATATTTAGTACTTGACTCTTGTTTTAGTTGGTTTTGAGATGTAACCAAACATGTTTATCTTCTACTACAATGAAATGATGTTTTTAAATTTCAAGTATTATTTATATCTGTCTTGTTGTAATTTTTCTGTTCTATATTCACTTAAAATACTCCACCGAAGTTAAGGCATTCCCTTAGTGAGTGACCTTAGCGGGTGTGGGGTGTTACAGAACGTGCTTTCGAAGTTGAGATATGTGAAATACATCACGAACTCCAGGCAACCAATCAGGCAATTTAACCTTATAAGCGAGGGTTCCGATTCGTTCACGAATAGGAAACGGACCAATGAATTTGGGCGCCAACTTCCCAGTTTTACCGAACCGGATAACTCCTCTCATCGGAGATACTTTCAGATATACATAGTCGCCAACAACAAATGATATATCTCTTCTTCTCCTATCGGCATAACTCTTTTGTCGGCTTTGAGCGGCGAGTAATCGTTTCTTAATAAAATCGACTTTGTTGGCAGCTTCTCGGATCATATCAGGCCCTAACACAAGTCTATTACCGGGTTCGACCCAACAAGCAGGAGATCGGCACGGTCTACCATACAACGCTTCGAATGGCGACATTGTCAGGCTCGCCTGGTAGCTGTTATTATATAAGAATTCAGCCAAATGCAGATGGTCCTCCCATGATCCACCGAAATCTAGAACACAAGCCCGCAATAGATCTTCTAGTATAAGATTCACCCTCTCAGTTTGACCATCTGTCCGAGGATGATAGGCGATGCTTAGGTTCAGCTTTGTTCCCATCTCTACTTAAAACGCCTCCCATAATTTGCTAGTAAATCTTGTATCTCTATCACTGACTTTACTGAGCGACACTCCATGTAGTCTGACAATTTCCTTGAAGTATATCTGCGCCAGACTCTGAGCAGTTCTGTTTGATCTGACAGGTATGAAATGAGCGGTCTTCGTGAAGCGATCTATGATCACCCAAATACTGTCATTCCCTTTTCTGGTTCTGGGCAGACCATCTATGAAGTCCATGGAGATATGTTCCCACTTCCAACCAGGAACGCCTAGCGGTTGCAATAATCCAGCCAGTTTCTGTTGGTCGGTTTTGACTAGCTGGCAAGTAGGGCATCGACTAACATATATCGAGATGTCTCTTTTTAACGACTTCCACCAGAATGTTCGCTTGATATCGTTATACATTTTACTCACACCTGGATGGATACTGAGCTTAGATTTGTGGCATTCATCAAGAACATCTCTTCTGAGTTCAGGAATTTCTAGAACACAAATTCGTCCTTCTAACCTCAGAATCCCTTCGCTGTCGAGCTGGAAATCCGAAGCATTGCCTTCACGAATTCGCTGACTCATTCCTTTAATAAATTGGTCGTCTTTTTGGAGAGCCGATATCTTGTCAATCAACGAAGTTGCAATGATAAAACTGGCGATCATTTCATTCTTTCGGCTTAACGCATCGGCCACGACATTGGCTTTCCCTGGAGTGTATAGAATCTCAAAATCATATGCTGCAAGGAACTCTAGCCAACGTTGCTGCCTCAGATTCAGGTCTTTCTGAGTGAACAAATACTTTAACGACTGATGGTCTGTATACAGTTTGAATTTCTCACCCAGAAGATAGTGTCTCTAGATTTTCAAAGAGAATACGATAGCCAACAACTCAAGATCATGAGTTACATAGTTTTTCTCGTGCGGCTTCAGTTGACGGCTAGCATAAGCAATCACTTGGCCTCTTTGCATTAACACTGCGCCAAGGCCTTCTCTAGAAGCATCTGTCCAGACTTTCAAATCCTGATTGCCATCTATGATGGTTAACACTGGAGCTGTCGTTAATCTTAACTTTAGCTCTTCAAAAGCCTCTTCACTTTCTGGAGTCCATTTGAATTTTGAGTGCTTCTTTGTAAGCTTCGTTAAGTGACCAGATATCTTCGAAAAGTTTTTAACGAACTTCCGGTAATAACTAGCCAATCCGAGAAAACTACGGACTTCTGTAGGGGTACTGGGCTGTTTCCAATTCTGAATAGCTGGGATTTTACTTGGATCCACAGCAATTCCTTCTTTCGATACGACGTAGCCTAGAAATTTAACTTCCTCTTGCCAGAATATACATTTGGACAGTTTGGCCTTCAATACATTCCTCCTCAGAATTTCTATAACCTGTTCCTAATGCTTTTCATGTTCGGCCTTTGATTTAGAGAAGATTAGAATATCGTCAATAAAAACCAGAACAAATTTATTCAAAACCCCTCTGAACACCCTATTCATTAGATCGACGAAGTAAGCTGGAGCGTTACATAAGCCGAACGGCATTACTAACCACTCATAGAATAGGTCTGGACCTCTAAATGTTGTCATAGGAACACATTCTTCTGCAATACGAAGCTGATGGAAGCCTGTAGCTAGGTCCATCCTTGAGAATACCTGTGCTCCATTCAGACGATCCGATAAGTCATCGATTCACGGCAATGGATATTTGTTCTTTATTGTTTGCTTGTTCAAATCACGATAATCCACACATAGCCGTAGAGTACCGTCAGATTTTGGGACAAACACCACTGCTGCTCCCCAATCAGAGAAACTAGGCCTGATCAGACCCTTCCATACTAGCTCTCTTGTTTGATTGTCTAATTACTCTATCTCTTTCAAGGACATTCTTCGAATAGCGTGAACTACCGGCCCTGCATTCGGAATTAAAGCAATTTTGAAATCAATTTCTCTCTGCGGAGGTAAGCGAACAACTTCTTCAAACACATCCGCATAGTTCTGGACGACAGGAATATCTTTTATGAGGTCGGGAATATTCTCTGTAACTTCAGGGATATCTTCTATTTGGGCTGGAGAAACATCGAGAGCTGCCCAGAAGTCTTTTCTATTAGATTTCTGACCTTCACACGGTATGGTTATATAATTCCCTGATTTAATCTTAGCCCTAATAATTCTCTCGGCGCATCTAACCTTTGCTTCATACTTGGTTAGCCAATCCAATCCCAGAATAAGATCGAATTCATTAAAATTCATGACGATAGAGATAGTTGGGAATTTATTGCAGGAAAAAGAGACAGGCACCCCACAAACCCAACTGAGATCGATGGAAACCCCAACTGGATTTTGGACAGTCATTGGTTCTTTGAGCTTATTCAATTTCAAATCCAACTTCTTGACTGCACTCTTTGCAATAAAGCTTCGTGATGCGCCAGTATCAAGCAGTACATTAACTGGAATGTTCTTGACATTGAGCGTGCCTTCTAAAACATCAGAGCTTTCCTGAGCAGACGAAGATGCAGGCACTTCTGCCACTTCATTTACATGCACTGCTTTGGATTCCTTAAATTGCCTGCAGTCCTTTTTAAGATGGCCAATCCGATGGCATCGACAGCATTTTCTATTCTCTCGAAACTGGTTATCGGGTTTAAACCCCTTCTTTCGTTTCTTCGAGGTTTTACACTTCCTGGCCAGATGCCCCTATTTATTGCAGTTAGAGCATGTGGCAGTTGTTACTGGTTCCTTCTTAGATTTAGCCCTTTTCCTCTTGGCACTGGGCTTCTTACTGATCTCAGACATCGTACTGGCCTCAGGACGATCAGTTTCAGACTCAATTTTATTACTAGAGCTGACTTCCTCTTCGTACTGTAACATACCTTTCTTGTCTAGATCTTCGTACTGGTAAGCCATGTATATCATTTTAGAGAAAGGAAGCTTCACATTCCTCATTACATTGTTCTGATATTTTCTTTGAAGCCCATTGATAAATCTCAAATTCTTCTTCTTCAGATTTTCAATTAGATGAGGGGAAAAGTGGGAAAGTTCATTGAATTTCTTATGATATTCAGGAATGGTCATATCTCCTTGTATCAGATAAGAAAATTCATCACATAGCCATTCAATTGCTTCAGGAGGAGTAAATCTTTCCAGGAAAATCACTTTGAATCTATCCCAGGTGATATCACCTTCTGGATTATCCATAATAACTGAGTCCCACCAGAACAAAGCTTCGTCTTTGAGTGCCCAGGAGGCCAGTAATCTTTTCTGGTCATCCCTCAGCTTTAATCCTTCAAAGATTTTCTCAGCCGAACGAATCCAGGCTTGTGTTTTCATAATAGATTCTTCGCCCGAGAACGGCTTTCCACCTAGATTTCTATATTTCATAAATAGGGCTTCAATATCCGGGTCAGTATTACTTCTTCTGTTTCTGGCACTCATTTTCTAGTTCTTCTGCAAATAGCAGATCAAGTGTCAGGTCAACAGAAATGATATTTCAAAATATAGAGACAAATACTTGAATGCAAATGAGTCTATCTAGGTGTTATTTCATTCTTCTACTCATACTAGGATATTATTGATCCTATCTGTAATGAGTTACCCATCCTATAACACTACTGGTTCTATTTCTAACGAGTTCGTTAATATGTTATATTCCAGAACTAAGCTTAACCAAAGCTCTGATACAACGTTGTGACGACCCCATTTCCCGTACAGACGGAGACAAGGGTAATCTTTGGAATATAACACAGAAACAGATAATAGCAGAACAAAATTAAATAAATACACCAGATAATGTACAATAGAATACACTGGATAAACGTAATCATCAGAGTTACACAGTATACAGGATCATACTTAGTACAAATACAGTTCAGCTATACATAAATGTCTACAGTGGAAACAAACAAAATATGTACAATAGGAGCTGAACAGCATAAAAAGAGATAAACAATAGAATCCATCTTCAGCTCCAGCTATCCATAAAGAGCCAGCTAAACCTGAATACAAGGCTGCCCGTGTAGAAAAAGGGGCACCCGAGTTTGAAAGTGAAACAAACTACGAGTAAGTCATGGGACTGGTATGAGAAATCTACTCAACACATTTATAATATGGCTAATCACAGGACCACGCCACTTTCGTGGAACGGGTTTACTCCATCGGATTGCCAGTGCTTTAAAACAATTCTTTCTTTCAAAAATCGCAATGCTTTTTATAAAAAATGAAGCCATTATAAGACTCAGTTCCCATCACACAATGCAACGCAAACCGGAGGATAGAGGTTTACCTTATAATGGCCAAAATATGATTGATACGAATAAAACAAAAGCATTTGATATTATTACTAGTGTTTATATGTTTCAAAAACAATTTCATATCATAACTATCAATCATAGACGGCATGGGTACCATATATCATGTCGCCATACATATATAAAATCAAAACCGCACGGTCACGTATTTGGAAATTGGATTTCCGTCATGAACCAAGGCAAAAGATAGTCTTTACCGACTTCGAAACAATCTAGCCCATGTCTCCGGAACAGCCGTAACTGCCCCTTGGAGCGACAGGGCCGGTCCACACGGAGTGGATTATAGTGCCTGAACAATACGTTTTTCTGCCCTTTGGGGCGTAAATGAGCCAATGAATGACTCCATCGGACCCGGATCGTCCGATCAAACCAAGGCGCCTCGCAATAGCAACAACCACATAAGTCAAACTCATCAGGGCGTGTAAAACCACTGACGCCACTTCTAACTAGAAAGAAACGCATGTCCTCCCTGAGTTCCTCTCCCGTTTCTGGTTCATACCGGGGTGTAAGGCTCGCGATTTCACGTTATACACAAAGCTACGCCACACTAGCGGTGCTTTGATCATCACCACAAGACTTTGCTTTTCAACAGAAGCCCTGATCACTGCATCTTAGCATGCCACACAGGCAATTCACACCGTGCAACTGATGGCTATCAATCACACAGAATAAATTCCAATGTCAGACACACTGTCCATTTGCAAGTCCGTTCTGGGTCTGAACGAAACCGGAGGCACTGTATACCTCGCAAACCCATCGATCACCACGTACGTCTGGACGATCACCACTCATTATCCATATTTCGGGATGCCACCCAATCAGGACCTCAGTTACCATCCATACGAGGTGAAGATCTCCGGTCTTCGACCACCGTCTTTATCTTCGACTTGTTATCGTCGATTCAGTTATTCAGAATGGGATAAACCCGGTCTTTCTGAGCAACTCGCGTATATAATAAACAAGTGCAACACTAACATACATACGCATCATTTCAATTCATTAGTCACTAACCGTCAATCAGTAAGAGAACGATTTCCCGAATATTAACCCCGAAGGCCGAAACCAACATCAAATCAATACCCAAGAAACCATTCGACTTAGCCAAACTTCAGTTAGTTTCTAAATTTCACATCCAAATTGTTTATAATATTTTATAATGATTTATTGCTATTTTTATTTATTTTAAAATAGCCAATTTATTCAAAACGACGCTTCGGGCCATAACGCGGTCGTGGCGCTGTTTTTCTTCAGATTTGATTTACACATATCTAAAAATCTAACCGTTGGATCTTCACAAAATTTACATCATTAGAAAGATCTTTTCAAAACGAATCCAACGGTTCCAGTTTTGGGGAAATCCGACGGTCGGATCTCCCGGGATAATCGTTTGAAGTTTTGATTTCAAAATACGAACTGCAGCGTCGTTATTCGATTAAATATAATTATATTTATATATATATAATCGATTCTGGCGCTGTTTTTCTTCAGATTTGAATTAAACATTCCAGACAATCCAACCGTTGGATCTTTACAAAGTTGGTGCCGTTGGGAAGATATTTCCAAAGCAAACCCAACGGTTGCGGTTTCGGGAAAATCCGATGGTCGGATCTTCCGGTATAATCGTTTGAAATCACGGTTTCAAAATACGAATTGTAGCGTCGTTATTCGATATATTTCGATTCTATTTATATATATATTTATCGATTCTTCGATTTCAAAACTATATGATTTTCATACATTTGATAAAAATGATATTTTTATCTAACTGCCTTCTATTTCAACTCTTCACTATTTTTTTAACCAATTCGTGTATATAATAAAAATGTGATTTTTATTGTAAAACAATTCATTTCAAAACATGATTACTTTCTATAGTTCATATAGGTTATAAAAATAGGATTTTTATTATAAAACAATTTCTTTCAAAATATGAATACCATTCAACACATGAATTTCAATTCAACGAATGAATATCGATTCAACACATGAAGGTTTTCTATTCTTTGTATATATCGATAAAAAGGTGACTTTTATATTTAAAACACGAATACCATTCAACACATGAATTTCAATTCAATGAATGAATTTCGATTCAACACATGAAGGTTTTCTATAGTTTGTATATATAGATAAAATGGTGATTTTTATATTTTAAAAACACGAACACCATTCAACACATGAATTCTATCCAACGAATGAATTACAATTCAACACATGAAGGTCTTCTATACAACGAATAAATATAGTTTCAACAAATGAAAATAATTCTAACACATGAATATTATTCAAAATTTCGGCAGCATAACGGTAGGGTAGTTAAAACCGGGACCGTCCCTAGTACGGCTCCTCGCTCTACCTTAAAACCTCGCGGTTTTTGACAATGGGGAATCATGCATCTAGTTCGCACGCAGGCGGCATGTATATTTATTTCATTTCCACAAACTAATCCTATGTGGTTTCAACCAAATATTTCTCAACCAGAAACGGGTATTTTTCAACCACAATCAATCAATATCAACCACAAACAATTCCAATCAACCATTCGATATCAATCAATTTTCACACCAATCACAACCAATAAATATCGTCCATGGTTTGTGGACGAGAGGCGTGTGTATATATATATATATATATATAGCATTTCACTTCTATTTCAACAAATATATAATTTTTACAATGCATATACAACTTATACATCGAACGTACAACTTATACAACGCTTATACAAGAGGTGTACAATGCTTATATAACTCATACATCGATTATATAATTTATACATCGTCGTTTTCCATATCGTTTATAAATTAGAAATCTCACATTGGGTTCCACTCCACCAAAAATAGCAGAAGGCTCAGAAAAATATGCGGTCTCTTCTAAAATGTAGAAGACGTCCACATGGTCACGATGTTTCCTCTCAGCTGAAAGGTTCAAAACTAGGTCTTCGAATTTCTTGCAATCCGTGGCTCGCGACGAAGATCAGAGGGTACCATCGTGGAGTGCTCTGAACGACGCGCCGGTCGGTGGTGGTGAGGTCCAACTCGCGGCGGCGGTGGAGGCAGAACCGGGCTCGAAACGGCCGGACTTTGGAGGCTTCAAACTAATGAAATACTCAACAAAAAATTCAGCAATTGGTATGGATTTGGAGAGGAGAGTGGGATCTTCAAAAAGTTCCAAAGGGGTAGCGGGTTTCAGTGAACGGTGTGGCCGGAAAATGATCGGGAAGCTTTGAACAGCTTTCCGCCGTCTGTCGAGGGAGAGAAAAAAAGGTTTTTTTTTTAAAAAAATATGATTGGCGGGTGTATATATATTTCAAAAATTTTGGGTTTTCACAAATGAACTCCTTTTTAAACCCAACGACTGTCGTTCTAGCGTTTTACCCCCATTCCGAACACAATGGGATATGTTTCGTAGGCCCATTCGACTGTTTCAGTCAGTTTCCATTCAAATTAAAATATATAACATTCAATATTCGATTTGAACGTACATTTCAATTTGCCAGGGCTACATATTAATTCTAAAAATTCCCGAAAAATAAATCTAGCTATGTTTTGACGATACGGTCCCAACAAAATTAGTTTCGTCGAATTCTGAGGTCGTTTGCAATAAGGGCCATTTCTGGTCGATCCAATTTAACTGTAATTGACAAAAACACGTTTTCCTTTGCCACGCTCACATACTAGCTTCAAAAATTATGAAATTTGAAACCTAGCAATAACTTCTCATCCCGGATCCAACAAAAGTGGTTTCGTCGAATTCCGAGGTCGTTTGCAAAATGGCCAATTTCACGGGCTATATAAATTCCATAGCGACCTTTCTGAAAATTCATTTGGCCATAACTTTTGCTTTCCGCTATGAAACTTCGATTTTTTAGATTTGTTAGAAAGGTATTCACTAACATATTTAAATATTTTTGGTTTCACTCAAATCCGTTTTGTTTTGCACCCGGTACAGTCCGACAAAGTTTGAATTCAATTTTTGAAACTACAGCGCCATTTCAGGCCTTGTTTATAATTAGAATTAATTATATTCGTTTTAAAACGTCGATTCAAACTCACTTTTCATTGTGATTATTTAAAATATTTATTTAAAATATTTAAAATCCATAATTTTAGCCAATTAATTTTTTTTAAAATTAGTTCAGATTTTCCGGGTCGTTACTGGTAGCTAGGTATTTTATATGTGGGTGCTAATCACCATATTGTTTGAATGTTTGAAATATCTAAATAACAACCTCCCAAATGGGAACTGGATAAGTATTCAAAATTGATATAGTAGAAGATTAGTGAAAGCAAATTGAAATGGCTAAAGGATGTTCAATGTTTATTGATTGTTTAGGCAACTGTTTGCAAAGAAATGCTTATAAGGGCTTTTAAGTTCACAAAATTAGTTTTTAAACTTGTAGAAGTTAGTTTTTTCTTCTACCTTTTAGAAATATAGCCTTTTTCTCATAGAGGGCGCCTTTGACTTATTGTTAGCCTAACCTAGGAATATACAGTTTTTTTTTAAATATCATTTGGGTGTTATTATACCACCTATAAAATTCGTTTTATATTGAAAACACATAACATGTCATTTCTTCATATAATGTTCAGTATCAACATCATGAATGGGTCCTTTCAAAATCCATCCACAAATTATTCTACTCTAGATCACATTCTTCTTTACATATTTTGTTAGTCTGATTTTCATTGCAGTTTGTTGACTCCCATTCATATGCGAGTTTACGTTGTAACCTAATTTGTACAGTAATGTTGTTTTGAAGATTGCCTCAGTCATTTACGTAGAACTAGAATGCCACATTTTAACATCTAATTATAATTTTCAGCAGATTTATTGTACATGTGGTAACTTCCCATTGACCCATTCCTTTTCTGTTTTCCTAAGTTGTTTTAGATTTTAACAGGATTACACCCAAATTTGTTAACTTAGCAGCTATATTTAAATTGAGGTTTAAGATCATTTGATTAGTTTATTGCAGCTACACACATCAAGGATTTCGATTATCTGTTAACTCATTATGGTGCTTTAGGCTCCCTTTCATTTAGTTTTTTTATTTAGATTCACTCTTTACTTATCTAAATATTTAGTTAAAGTTTGGTCATAGCTACCCATACATTTTGTTTGATTTATAATTTTAACTGCAGTTGGCATACTTGGATTTTCCTTTAGTTGGCATTTTTTTCCTCAAATCTTCAATTAGTTTCCAATAATTTTCTTGCATTTTTTACTTTTCTCAAATCTTCAGTTAGTTGCCATTCATTTTCTTCCATAATAGATCTCTTCTTAAGACGGAAAGTTAGTCAATTTCCAATATTGGCTTTTTTTTGTTATTGTCTGATGTATTATCGATCTCTCGTTTTGTTTTAATTTTTAATAATTGATACACTTTATGAAAAATGCTTCCGGTATATATACAATGCAAGTGTGCTTATAGAATACACGACCCATAGAATATCTAGTATAACCCGTAGTACAAAAGAAATAATGTGTGCATGCGATGAGTTATTTCTTCCAACACTACGCCACTGTTAGTTTTCTATAGGCATATGTAAGATGTAAAAAAAACATCTTTACTACGATGTTTACTCTTTCTTCTATTTTCCTATGCCATTTTTAAAACCATCTTATAATGCATGAATGATGTAGGAAATTTCTTGTCTGAAATTGAAATGTACAATTATTATGATATCTTTAGTACCTTTCTCTTATATCTTAATCAAGTATCTTTGATTGAGATGTCAATTGTGAAATGCAGGATATGCAATTGGTTAGGGCCTTAGTTGATTTTGTATAGTGACATTTGTCTAAATGATTTATATAATGGTATATAACTGTATAAAAAGCATGCACGATTCACAGTTTCAGTGTGACTTGCACAACTTGTTATTTTATTGTGACTTGAGTCATGGTATCATCACTATAGTAATTTTGAATGTGGATATTTCCTATGTAACATCTTAAAATATGAATTAACTGGATTTTATGTTAAAACATTCAATAATCACATTTTAGTTAAATGATTTGTAAAACTGCTTATCAATCAATTTCACCATAGCCAGTTGACCAGTTAAGAAAAATATGTTTTACACATATGTTTTGTCTTTAACTTATACACCGTATAATAAAATAACTATTCTAATTAAATTCAAACCACAATTAAAATAAAACATGAATGCCTAACTGAGAAAAATGAATAAAAAATAGTATCCTCATAAAAAAAGCTATTCTGATTCCGGTATATTTGCTAAGAGCAGGTTTCTAGGTAAGTCACTACAATTTAAACAAGTAAATCCGACAGGCCTATCATTCTGCAACTAAATACACTCCTCATAAGTAATAAAGTGTTTAAACTCGTTTGTTTCATTTCCAGAACCCAAATTCTTCAAAGCTGAAAGAAATGAGTTCACTCAAGTTACAAGTAACTTGCAATCAAACACAGTGAGTAAGACTAGAATCTTCCCTTCGAAAGCTTCAAGGTCTTTCTTTTAAATCAATGGCTTCTGCTATAGTTGCAGATTCAATTCCAACCAATGATGAAGTTGGAATCCTCAAGTAAGCTCCAGAATTATTTTATTTGTCTTAGTTTTCATTGTATAATTATGCTTTGGAATTTCAATGAAATATTTTTTTAATGAAAATAAATAAGTTTCAATTTGTGTAATTTATTTACCGGTGGCTGGGTATTTTGTATATGGGTGCTAGTCACCATATTCTTTGAACATTTGAAATATCTAAATAGAACTGGATAACTATTCAAAATTGATATAATAGAATATTGTTGAAGGCAAATTGGAATGGCAAAAGGATATTCAGTGTCTGTTAATTTGTTTTGGCAACTGTTTGCAAAGAAACACCTATAAGGGCTTCTAAGTTCCAGAAATTAGTTTTAAACTTTTAGTAGCTATTTTTTTCTTCTTTCTTTTAGAAATATGGCCTTATTTTCACAAAAGGGACCATTGACATATTGTTAGCCTAACCATAGAATTTGCAGTTGTTTTTTAATATCATTTGAGTGTTATTATACTTATTGAAAATGCAAAACAAGTCATTCCATCATATAATGTTTAATCTTCATTGTCAATAACATGGATGGATCCTTTGAAAGTTCATCTAGAAATTATTCTATTGCAGATCACATTCTTATTAAATATTTTGTTAGTCTGTTTTGCATTAGTTTGTTTATCCCCATTCATATGAGATTTTATGTCGTAACCTGGTTTGTACATTAACGTATTTTGAAGATTGTCATGGTCATTGCAACAACCCAAATTCCGACAGACTGATTTTTTTTCAAATATCCCAATCTATCGAACTCGAGTCGGCTTGTCTGGTATCATGTTGAAAAGACCGAGAAAATAAATATATCAAAGCTCAGAAATCATCTCACAACGGAATGGATATAATATAATATAATATAGGCTTACCGAAGTAATAGTACTGCCTAACCAATATCCAAAGCTATCATATCACTGCCACAAACCCAACTTATGAGTGTGCTATAAGGAGGGGGTCAGAACACAAAAGTTCTGCTGACCGGACCAATTATACATTCTGAAACAACCATACATATACTGTTCAGCTATATTTTCTTATTTATTAGCTTATTTGGTTTAACAACACTCAAGGCTCTATACTCACGTCGTACCTATCTGCTTCCCAGTAGATTAGCCTAACAGAGTATACATGTAGTAACCCCCAACATATCAAGGTACTCCCATGGTACCCTCCTCGCACGGTTTCCACCGTCGTGTCATGCAAGCGTATCATATGTCAACCAACGTACGAAAATCCAAATCATAATGCCACGTCACCACACAGAACCCTTCTCGCTTATGCCACGCAAGCGTATAGAGTAATGCCATAGCGTCTATGATATACCACCCGTGTGTGTACCTAATCCCTCACATGTACGTACTGTGTGCTGTATCCCGAGTCCAATAATAGGGCTGCATCCAATGAACGAAACTCGGTCGGGAGACTTTCCATATCTGTATAGGTCCATGCACCGGACCGATAGTACATATATCCAAGTATGGTCTTCTTTTCATGGTGGCTATGGCCTCACTCAGGTCCCTCCCTCAACTAGTGAAAGACTCCATCAAGAGCTAATGACGTGCCCTTAATTACCAATCTAGCATCCAATTTGGCATGTCCCTCAACTTTGCCTCGATAGTGAAAGGACAATGGTATCTTGGTTTAGCTTTAGTCTTTCAACATCCCACTGACTGCCGATGACAGGTATCCGACGATTACTATCCTTAATTTGGTCACGACCAACCTCCCTCCACGAGCGAGGCAGACCGCCGAATCACCCCAATGCCATAGTCTTCTAACTTCTAAGCTACTGTTGCAGTCGAGGTATACCCGCTGGGTGGTATCGCGTAGACCACCACCTATGTGTGTACATCCTGAGCGTGTACCGCAACAGAGGACCACCACGGAGTACCCTACCGCATTCCTCGTAAGCCACATTCTTCCATCCAGTCCCACCAAGAAAGAAAGCCACATGTCAAGCAGAGTAATCAGGTGAATGTGCTCCTTTAGTGTCTCTAGAGACCCTGATGATCTACTTGTTGGGTTCTTCACCTTCGTTCGTGCGGACTGGTCCAAGCGCACCACGCAAAGGTGTTATTAGAACCTATGTCTAATCTCCTTAACCATGCTTACTTTAATGACAAAAATTTACAATATCTTACCACGAATTGTAATTATTTCATCCCATAAGTATATCTCATTCTTCCTTATTTAATCATAAATCTTACGTTGTCATCACAACGAATCGTTGTTGTTTACTTATTAACTTAGTTCTCTTAACTATTGTTTATTAATAAGTTCCCTTTTTATTTATAATAACCCATGTTATAATTCCACTTGTCCCTAGGACAAGCCTACTTATTATATTGCATTCTCATTAATATAATTAATTATAATAGGTTATATTCCTTGTTCATCACATTTTCCTTGGTTCTTCAACATTAACTAACTTTTACTATTGTAATGTCCATTTCTTTACCGACTTATATATTTTCACATGTACCATTTATTTCTGTTAATTACAAATAATGTTACTTATGAAAATAATGGTCATATTTCCCTAAGGCATTTATGGACAATGAAGTATCCTTATTTTTTATTCCCTAAAATATCTATTTTGTTTTACACCGACAGACATTACTAATTTGTTTATTTATTGCCTGCTGTATACATATATTTTTATATATATTTATGCACCAGACCTCTCACATTAAACTGACCACCTGTAGACGTTGGATATACCTGGCGGTTTCGAGCAGACTTCTACCACAAGGTGAACTTGATCTCGTGTCTTAGTGCAGTTACCTACAATTTCCCAATTTTTGTAAATTTTCTATATAATTTAAGCATTTCTATTCTTTTTCATTATTCCCAATTTCATTGTATTTTGGTTTACAATATCCAATTTATCATTAACAACATTTCCAATGCATATTCACTTTTATTGTAAATTTCACAATTTTAGTATTACAGTGATTTTTAACCCAATAAACAAATTCATAGAATAGATCTATGGAACAGTAAAATTCTTAACATGTGACGACCGCCCATAACATCCACACTTAACAAGAGGAATAATGGGCTGAAAGGTGTGTCGGACAGTTATGGACGATCATCAAGGTAAGATAAATACAAGCGCAACCCGTCATATAACTTACAACGTAGAGATAAAGTATAATAGAAAATATACAGCATGCATATAATAGTGAAGCATATTTTAGCAGAAAATTAAATTTTCATATCAACTAGAAAGATCCATACATCACTGGAGTACATCATAAGAGTTTATAAAAAATGCCTCACTTCAATCACTTAGAGAACACTCATCAAGCATAACAGTGGAAACAATAACTAGTACGTACAGTAGAAAGTGATACGTAAGCCTCCTGCTTGTCATTGCTCTGCAGCATCGTCTCATTGAGAACTATCACCTATTACATGCTACCTAGTCTGCCCATCCACAACATAATAGATGGACAACCCAAGGTAATAAGAGGAAACATTAAACCTTGAGTCAGACAATAGTCTTAATTAGCAATAAAACAATTATCTAACATCATCAATAAAGTAAATGAGAAATACATAGATCAACCATCTAATCAACCAACATCTACAGACAAGAAACTCAAACCCGTCTTCCTTACATCCGACAGTGATAGCCTTTACAAACAACCAAAGAGAAAACATAGAAGACATGGCAACTAGTTAACTAGCGCAGACATGGAAACTAGTTACATAGCAAATATTGCCACAACCATCATTGAACCAAAAACATACATCATTTGGTCTATATTCAATTCGTAACATTTCATCCTTTTTGCTATGAAAAACATACTACAACCTTCCTTTTTCCTTTTCATAATGTTTCCAAAAATGCTATGGTTCGCATTCACAAAGTTTCAGAAATGCTGTGGTTTCTACCCGATTCATGCCAGATCCTTGCCTGATCCATGGTCCAGAGCTTGCCTAATCCACACCTTTTCACAGCGTTTGTAAAACGCTATTGTACCCAGAAAATCCGATCCAAGCAAAAACCTTGCTCGATCCACTTTGTCATCGATTGCCCCCTTGACCAATCCACTATTTTCACGTGCCCGATCCACTCCATTTCTTACTCCCGATCTACTCCATTTTTACGCCCTATCCACTTTGGAACCTTGTCAGATCCACTTTTTCACCGTGTGGCCACTTGCCTGATCCGTGTTTTTGGCATGCTTGATCCATGCCCAAATTTTGCCTGATCCATCACTTTCTACAGCGTTTGTAAACATTGTTAAACCTAGAAATTCTGATCCACTCAAGTTTTGTCCGATCCATAGAAAAACTATCAATCCATCACCATTTTTGCGCCTAGTCCACTCCATTTATGGAGTACAAGCCAGCCGATTCATGCTAAGAATCCCTGATCTGATCGATTACAAAAACTCGCTCGATCCAACTCCAGTTCAATCCAAAACTCGTGTAAAACATTCAATTTCACAAATAAATCAAACCAAACTATCAACAAGTACAAACACAATGATTTTCCATCATTCAAACATAAGAAATTCACCAAATTCATGATAAACAATGAACGAATTAAACAAATGGATCTAACATGTAATAACACATGAATTAGCATAGAAATTTATTGATTTAAGTTAGATTAGATCCTATGGTGATTCCAATAAAAATATACTTACCATGATGTAGATCTAGGTGGAAACAATTTGAAATGATGAAAATAAGATCAAACAACACATATACTCGATTGAATCCGTGCGAGAGATGCTTATCACTCACCAAATCTTCAAATTAGATTTAAAACGATGATCTATAAATCCGGACAGCGAAGAACGAATCTTTAAATCATCCAATTTGATGATATTTACACGCTCTTGATGTAGATCTAGCCTTCCTTGATGTAGATCTAAGATTTTAATGTAGGAGAGATGTATTTGATTGGAGTAGGGTGAATATAAAACCCTAAATAAATAAGAAATGAAGAAAGTAGACCATTCCCCTTGCCTCCACCCCCTATTTATAGCCATCTAACCACCAATTAATGGGTTTCACCGAATCAGCCAACTAATGATTAGTTAACCTATCCGAAAATTGTGTAGCACTGAAATGGCGATTCCTCCAAGACCATTGAACCAAATCTTCAATGTGACCACTCTACAGAATTGGCAACACCATTTCCTTTCCAATGAAATTGATCTCGGCACTTGATTTGATGCTAGCCAAAAGTTATTCACTGTACAAAACTAGCAGGGGAAAAATGGTCACACAAAAAATTACGGACATGTCTCACATCCCCATAACCAACATATCAAAATATGAGAATGATCCAACCCTCAGGGAATTAAATAGAAATATTTTACAATCCTCTAATACTTAAAATGCGGGTCGTTACATAACATAACTAAGAATAAATTATACCGCAATGATCACAATTTACAGTTATTTAAAATGTTAAGAATGATTGGGAATGCAAGCAGTAAATATACCATTATTTAAAAAGGTACTATTTGAATCCACTCACATGACAACTTTCCAATCCTTGAATTTGATCCAAATCTGTTATTCCGTGGCTTTCGTAATTAAACCTATTATTAAAACAACCACGGATTCACAAATCTGGTGCTAAAAGAAGAGGGAAAGAAGAGATAAACCTAAATAAATCATATTCAAGAACTTACCTCATGTTGATTAGAAATATGTACACATATGTTGTAGATTCTTTTATCTTTAAATCTTGAATAAGAATTTCCTTAAACTAATATTCTAATTTCTGAAAAGATTTGGAGAGGAAGGAGAATGGCAGACCTAGGCAACATCTCAGAAAATATTAGTTTAGAGCTCGACCCTGCTAATTTATTTATAGGTGTACAAGAAAGTCTGATCCATCGGATTTAACCACATGAAATCTGAATCGTATATTTCAGAAAAACACGTCATATAAAAATAGATCTGATCCCGATTGGGTCGACCCATGTATCGACCTACCTTACATTTAGACCTAGATGTGAGTCAACTCTGGGTCGATACATGGGTCGACCCAGGTAAGGCTTGGGTCGGCCCATCCTGGGTCTAAACGTGTAATTTCTGCCTCATTTGAATTTTGTTTTAACGTTAATTAATAACATTAATTTCGTACTTAATATAATTCTTTTGATTCATAATATTCCAGTTGTAATTCATCTTTAAGTTCGAATTTATGCATACAACCCTCCAATTCCTTATCCGTTAATAGCGGCTTAATTAATGTAATTATAATGTTATTAATTCGTTTTTTCATACCTTTTAATGCATTCTAATTTCAAAGGCATCTAATGTAACAGCTCGCACCTCTGTTCGTGTAAGATATTGTCCCCAATTTAGCTACCTTATAGGTTTGGGGTTTTGTTCCTCAAAAGCCCTCAACGTTAGTAGGAGATGGAGTGTGCTATATAAGTCTGCACTTTCACACAGGCTTCCACGATGTGGGACTTATATTTCACTAGAAGTAAGAGTGTCACATTCTCCACCGCTACAAAGCCCAACGTCCCCGTTGGCTCACGAACATCTCACACAGGTACTGTAGTCCACACAGGAGCCACAATTCCGGTTAGGTATTGGCTCTGATACAACTGTAACAGCCCGCACCTCTGTTCACGCAAGGTATTGTTCCTAACTTAGCTGCCGTATAGGTGTAGGGTTTTATTCCTCAAAAGGCCTTGGCATTAGTAGGAGAAGGGCTATACTATATAAATCTGCACTTTCATATAGGCTTACACGATGTGGGAATTATATTTCACTAGAAGTAAGGGTGTTACATATATGCATTTGGGTTGATCTATGGGTTGACCCATAATCTCCTATTATATAAGTCCGCACTTTGACATAAGCTTCCATGATGTGGAACTTATATTTCACTAGAAGTAAGGGTGTTACAGCTAATTTCATACCCATTTTCTATTTATTTTTCTGCTCTTAACTTGCACTTTTTATCTCAACATTTGAATTTGTGCGTATATATATATATATATATATATATATATATACACGCGCAATATTTATTCCCTTTTTAAAATTCAAACGCCGTTATGCCGCCATTTATTTCTTAACTGTTTTCATTGACTATTGGTTTATTTTGGATTTCTCTTTTATATGCATATATATATATATATATATATATATTTGCATACACATACGCATATATTTACATATGCATGTATACATTTATTTTTATAATCACCATTATGTAAAAAAATTCCTTATATGTGCATTTATACATATTTTCCTTATGGAATGTGCATTATTTTACTCATCCCTCTAAAATTAAAATATGGCGCCAGCGGGACTCGAACTTGCGCCACTCACTTGGGAGAGACATACCCCTACCAACTGGGCTACATAAGCTGTTGTTCATAAGATTAAAAACAATGGCGGTCATTGTTCCTTTTTTAGTTTTCTTCTTTTCACGTTTGATGCAATATTTTATTTAAAGATATCTTTTTCATCTTAAATCTATTTCCTCCTGCAAACCATAGGTCTAAATTGATCAGAAAATAGCCACGGACGCAATGACGCTAATTCCATGACCAAATTCTGAAAGTTTTTTAAATTATATTTTCAGAATTTATTTAAAAACACAGGGTATTACATTCTCCTATGCTTAGGAAATTTCATCACCAAAATTTTATAAGGGTAAAATTAAGTAATTCCTCACATGATTCACAATCATCATGTGTACGTCCAATTTTGCAACCATTTGTGCATTTGTGCAAAGTGTAATATAACATAATAATACATGAATGCCTAAGCGGTACCTCCTATATGAATGCTAATATTTCTTGAAAATCTTTTTGAAAACATGATGCACACATCTTAAATATAGTGGAATTTCCATATGAATGCAGTATTTTGAAAATCTAAATACTTTTTTATCCAATTTTTCTTACACTCTTACAAAGCAAGAATGCAATTCATCAAATTTTTGCATCCAAACCCTACCAACCAACTTCAAATTTGCGAATTATATAAAAGTCTAATTTTTTGAATCTGATTTCTTATGTTACAAAAAGGTAGAAAACGGAAAATTTTACATCTTACGTTTTTTTTATGTACCTTTTCTATCTGTACTTGGATTTTATGCAACTATTATATAAGAATTTCCTACCTTCCTATCCAAGTACAAATTACATAAGAAAATTTTCTTTGTTATTGATTTTCCTTTCCAACTTACTTTGGAAAAATCCATTTTTTTATTTCTCGAAATTCTCTACTTTTCTCAATTATCATATTTGTTGCTTTATTTTCATAGTTATCATTATTGTTTTTTTTCCTTTAGTTATGTCATTACTTTTTTTCTTAGCTTATTTAACTTAATCCACAGCTCTAAGTTTAATTTTAGATAAGCCTTCTAACTCATCCAAAACTAAAATAGGAAAACAAGCACACTACACAGCTACTACCAAAGGCTAAGAAAACTAGGACCATGTCCCCATTGACAAAGAAAAAGTCCAAACTACATGATCTAAACAACTCACTTGCCCACTACTAACTGCTTGTCACAACTAGTCCTTGATGTGTACTATTATCTTTTCCAAGCAACAACCTAGGATTTGTAGTGCTTATGCACTCTATGGGAATTTACTGTCATTCCAAAATAATTCTTGCTATCTACTTTGTAGCCTCAAAATATTCCCTGCCTTTCCTAGTTACTAACCCTTTCCTACTTCATCGTTTAAAAATGTGGTTTGGTTTATCACTTTTCCTTTCAAAACTTAAAAGCTTCAAAATTTTATTTTTCTTCGTTGAAACTTACTTTTGACAAACCGTAAAAATATAACATCTCATAAAAAAACACGAAACCCTTTTTTCCAAATCATAAAAACTGGAGTAGACAAGGACAACTATTTCTCAACTAATTTCATAACCGTTCATTACTACTACACTAGTTTAATCACTTGCAACTAGGTGCAAACATCTACTCTATTCTTAAACTTTTACAACTTATTTTGTCCATCGACCAAAGATTATGTCAAAACAATTGTCAAAAATTCATGTCAAAAGAATAGGGATTTTTCAAAATTTTCCTTACCGGAAATTTTAGTTTTTGACAAAAATGCAATCTTTTCCATGTTTCATTATTTAATTCATTCATTCATTATAGCTTAAACCTATTGAGCTATACATGCTGTGTAACGACCCGTGTTTTTCGACCATTTGAATATGAATATTTAAATTAGTTTTAAATATTTTATTTGGAATATCGATGGAGTTTAATATTTAATTTGTTATTTAAACGAAGTTCGAACGTTATATAACTTATATAATATAAATCGAGCTTGAAAATGGCGTGCAGTTTGTTAATTGGAGTTTTGAACTTCAACTGAGAATACAGGATCTAATATAAGTCGGATTTCTGTGAAACAAGAAACATTGGATCCGTATTGACGATAATTTTCATATGAAAGAGAAAAATTCAGATTTCGTGTTATAGTTTGAAAGTTATGGCAAAATCAAAATTTGAAAAAAACGCTGTGGAAATCGTTATTAAAATATCGACCTTTCAAATGGCCATTTTGCAAACGATCTCGGATTTCTACGAAATCAGTTTCATTGGGACCGTAGCGTTAAATTATTGTACGGTGGGGAATGGCGTGACAAACCGATGTTGTATGTGACCACGGTAGCCGTAAACGCCCAATCAAATTCTATAGCGTGTATTTAAATAAATAAAGGGATATTGGAGTGTAACTGGAGCAGACGATCAAATTAGACCATGAAACCCGTTCCGTTGAGTTCGTATCGTCGATTAGGGTCAGGATAGGTATATAGTTTGTTATTTTTGAAGACCGAGAAATTTGGTGTTAAAAAGGGTAGTGTGGTGCGCGGTAAAAACAGCCTACCGGGGAAACAGTCTCAGAATGCGACGAAACTAGTGTCGTTGGGTTCGTATCGACAAATTATTGTAAGATATACAAGTTTCAAGTTGATTCGATTTATCTGGGGATCGCGGAAAAATTAAACGCGTGTTTATTTCTGGTTTTATAAAGGGATTTTTTTTCATACGACCTCGGATTTCGACGAAACTTGTCCCATTGGGTCCGGAATGCCTTTTTACATCAAGATCAGCATTTTTATCAGTAGACAGAAATTGTTTGAAGTGATTTTGGCATGTTTCTTCATCAAGAAGTCTCATTATAATATTATAATAACAACCCACCATCCTTTCATTTCACCAACGTGGCTTTTCCTTGTCTGACAAACAAATGAAAACTTGCGCCAACATATTTCAGTCCCTTTCGTACTAAATTGCTTATTCCTTGGTCGCCAATCTATCTGGCCTTGCCGACAAAGCGTTGTGTTAAATCTTTTCCATCGCCAGCTATCTATAAACCCTGGAATCCTATACCCTACTTCCCTTGGTGCCCACGTATTTATTTCTCTATAAATACTGAAGGTTTCACCTTCAGTTCAAACCAGAAGAACGAAACGGAAAAAAAAGTTACGGAACAAATAAAGAAGAAAAGGGGAGGGGATAGGCGTAGGGTATAAACAGAGGATAGGCGCAAGCATATTTGGTAAACAGGGGGATGAGGCATATGAGGGGAGGTTGCGTGATGCAGTGATGCTCCAGCTGATGATGTTTGGGAAGATGAGTGAACGGAGGGTGGCATTTTGGTGATGTGGTTTCGGTTATGAGCAGCATGGGTGGTCTCGGCTGACGTTGGATGCATGAAGGGAAGTGATATTTGTGAGCAAAAAAAAAAGGAGGGGAACGATAAAAGAGAAGAGAAGGATCAGATGGAAACAAGAAAGCTGAAGGGAACCAAGGGGGAATGGGCGGGAGCGAAGCAAATAAAGGGGAATGATGCATTCGGAAGGAGGAACAAAGCCTCCTGTTGGATCTAGGAAGAAATGCAAGGTGACGTGGCCTATTTTTTTTATATAATGTAATAATTACATTAATGATTTGCCTAATTAAGATTTTAATAATGTAATCTAAGGTATATATTATGTTATTAAATATAACATGTCAAGTAGTTCTTTATGCCTAATCTTCCTTTTCTTTTTACATAAGTTTGGACCAAGTAAATAAATAACGTATATGAGACTCACAGGCTAGTAAACCATCCCTTTGCACCGCGCCCTGTTAAGTTAGAATGTCCATACATTTCGATCTGAATGTCATCTGCCACGTGTACTACTTAAATTGATCTAACCAGATCATAGTCGTACTCTACATGATAAGATGTCTTAGTTCCATGTAATAAAATCATTAGCCTAAGGATAACATAAAATAAAATAAAATTAATACATATAACAATGAAAAGATTTTCAAATACAACTATATGAAACAACAAGGAGTCAGACATTTGTATAATGTTCTCATTTGTGCATAGAATGGAACGAACACAAGAACGCTGGAATCGTGTAGACGAACGAAATATTATGGAGCTGTTTGGGCGGATTTGGACGCAGCAGATGGTTTACTTTAATTAAAAATGAACCGACCAAAGCCAGATCAGATCAAGGTGAGTTAAACTCACTCAGTTTTCTCATTTATATTTTATATAAATTAGGTTTTTCTTTTGTGTGTTTTGCTTGCTGATGGTTGCCTGTTTGCTAGTTATAATTTATTTATTGATTAAAATGATGAAATTAAATCGTCGGTTAATTTTAGTTAAACACCAAATCGTTATTTTTAACGATTGGTCCCAAATAAGGTAACTTACCTTATTGGCCACGTTTATTTATAAACGTGTTTAATTGCTTGAATTGTTGAATTGTTTGGTTGACTGGTCGATGTGAAATAACTGAATTGAATTGATTGACCTGATTTGTGATAACCAATTAGTACAGGGAAAAACAGGTTGGAGGGATCCAACCGGATTTCTCAAATATATTATTTATTTCATATTTTCACATATGAACTGTCCTGTTTGGTTGAATGATTTGATTATTGATTTGGACTGGGAATTCAACCTGTGTTGTGTTTAAACCAATGAGTGGTATTGGTTGAGTATTTAGCAGCGTATGGCCTATAAAATCAATCGTGTTATAAATATTGATTCACCGTCAGGTGAATCGATAAAGATGAGGTTATAAAATTTATTATATAACTGGAGTTGGATTTTGAATATATTATTTTGAATAAAAGTTATAATAGGGAATTAAATAAATATTTTATTTATTTAAGACTTTGATTGTTATTAAATTATTTTATAAAGTAAATGCTGACGTTAATCAGATTTACGAGTATGAGAATAAGTAATGAATCGAAGGATTAAACTTTGATAATTGTTTTGTAAAGAAAACAATTAATGGGATTATTTAAATTAATTATATTTTTAATTAATTTAAAGTGAGGATTAATTGGAATCGATTAACGAGATAATCGAGTTTTGAGTTAATTAAATCGACCGTTTGAATTGGAATTTGATTATCAAAATTGATGTGTTTTGATTTGAATAGTTTAATAAATATTGTTTAAATTTAAATAAGGTTTTAAAAAGGGATTTACCATTTAATTTTGTTATTAAAGAAATTAACTACTCATGTAGTTAATGATTGAAATAAATTATTATTTTAATTAATAATAATTTAGGCAATTACTTTTCAAAAGTAATTGAAGTGAAATGAAATCAAAGGAGATTGGAAATAAGCGAATCTGGTTAAAGAACTGGGTTATAGAATTGTATAACCAAATCCAATAGTTAAATGGAATTTGTTTGAGACTAGAATGAAATATTGATTTTGATTACAACTTATGTTTATCGGAGGATAAGAACGTTGTTGATCAAGGTCTGAGAGGTAATTAAAATACCCTAACTTGAACGACATCGGGATTATCTGAAGATGATATGAGTTGGTAATCGTAGGAGAGGATAGTGATAATTTATTATTTCCATTAGTGAAATAATAATGCATCGTTTGGTGAAAAATAGAAGAATATATAACGAGAAATCCGAGGTAAAGAAAATGCAAAGTTAGTTTTATTCTATACTAATCAATGTTAGTTATGGGTGCGAGAAGGGAATACGAGATAATTACATAACGCTATTTAAAGTAAATGAGTTGAATGGATTTTCCTTGTTTCAAATACCAAGGAATGATGTTGAAATGTTTTTGAAAGGAGAATTAAGCGGGAACTGAATATGGTTATTTTACCAAGTATTATAAAGGAATGGTGTTGAGAACATTGGTATATTAATTAAGAATTCAATTATCGTATTTCTAAATATTAAAGAGTTAGAAGTTTTAATTAAACAAGAAGTGAATTAATTTGTTTAAATTAAAGGCCAAGTGATGCTGAATACTGAACCAGTAAACTCATTGGAGTGTCATGATTGAAACACTGTATATTTTGATAGTTAAAACACCGACTATCAAATATGTCCAATACGATTGTTGGTATGGAAAGACCGGGATCGAATTTATTCGAAAACCATCCCGACCAACAAATACGTGAAAATCTCAGAAGATGATCGAGATGGAGCATTGAAGACCGTGGATTTTCATACACGGAAGAACCACTAATGTTATTTGCCTGGCAAGCAGAGATAAGCTGTGATTCTGTCGTGGTTGGATTCTACGGGTTGCAAGGACTTCTCGCTACTGATCCATGGGGTGATTCCTATATCGAATGCGGTAGGAGAGTGCCTTCGGTTCATCCTGTTCCTTGATGACTTGTATGGATGGATGTCTGACAGAGTATTTCCAAGGGATCACGTACGTTGATTTCTTCAAACGTGCTATGGTTGTTGGCGGAGAATTGCCGTTCTCTTAGCTTCCATCTAGAGTATTTTTGCGGATATCAATTAGTGATATCTGACGGATCTGACAATGTGGCATTCAAAGTGAATGATGACCAGATGTTCAAAGATAAATTCTGGCCTCAAGCCTCATCAACTGGGAAATGACAAAAAATCGGGCAGGCAGCATGGCTATGTGGGTCGCTCCCATTAGGATGTATAATCACCTATCTAGAGAAATTCCTATTTGTTCTTTAATCTATGTTTCGATGTTGTCCCTTTTTGGGAGACGGTTGCTGATCCCAACCGTCGGTGATATACATTCGATACACTCAAGCGAAATGAGTGGTCGATCATGTGTGGGCCGGGTTGCAAGACGTTCTTGTTGAACCCAATATATTCGTCTCTAGAGATACACTTTCGGCAGGTGGTCCCATACCTTGTCATAGTTGGAATCCAATCTCCATTAAGCGCCCGCGGTTTTGTTTGTATACTATATATATGGAGCGTGAGATGCAAGCGTTCCACTAGATTGATATTTACTTGTATTTAGACATTATTATAATATCAGACAAGGTATTGATTTCAAAACTGTTTTGGGTTTATCGTAAGGTAAAAACCGTTCGTGTTTATGTGTGGATTTGGTCTTACGATTATCCTTTTCTTTTGAAAAGATTTTTGAACTTTAAAATCATGATTTGATGATTTCCCCTTATTACTGTGCGAGTTTATCTCACTCTGGTTCACCAGACTGACCCGGTGTTTTGTAAATGCTCGGGTTAGCCCGGGTTGACAGGATCAGGATACCAAGAGCTGTGAAGAGACGAGCTAGAGATGTTCAGTCGTATGGTATTATATAACTACTATTCCGCTGTGTGATGTATATGGGAACAAGTTATTATCACTGTCCCGTTGCTCTGATATTTGTAAGTATTTTTAAATCTCTCGATAAAGATTTATTTCAGTATTATATTTTATTCCGCTGCGATGTGAGACTCTGTGGTATTGTTTCTTCTTCTTCTATTCTAATATTTCTTTCTTTCTTATCTCAGCCTCTAAATTCTTTCTAATAACTATCCAGTGTTTCGGCGCTTGGAGGATCGGCATGAGTAATGGTAAAGGTATTTATGTCGATTTCCGAGGCTGAAATCCCTGGGTCGTTACAGTGGTATCAGAGCTATTGGTTAAGTGATTACCTTGGCTCTGTGGCGTGACTCAATAGAGATGGGGTTTGCAATACCCTAAATTGAGTTGAGTGTATTATATACGAGTGAACATATTTGTAGACTTTATAAAAATTTGTTTTGTATTGTGGAGATTTATTTGTTTGAGCTGTCTGTGAGTTCTGGTCGATCAGTTTGATCCACTGTATCGATAGGGATTACCAAATGCTCAAGTACGATAAACCGACACAGTATGTTTTGAAAGAGGGTAATTGAAATAATTTACCCAAATTATATTTTGATATAAAGAAGATAGATATATTTTGTAAATATTATAGTATATTGGATGTGTTGGTTGGTTATAATTGAAATGCTTATATAAATAACCAATTAGAATTCGTATAATATCAAAGCAGATTTATTAAATCTGAAATAAAAATCAGAATTGGAATTAAAATTCCTAAAAATGGGAAAGGTGTTCGCAAATGAACTTGATTTAAATATAAGGAAATTTTAAGATCCTGGGAGATTTTAAATTGTTTATAAGTATCGTGAATGATATTTTGAAAAGGATTTCAAAATGAAAGTGTTTAAATATGATTTTGAAAAGTTATATAGTATTGAACTCACTTCAATAGCTGGGGAATAACTCTGACGATGCTGGCCACATCACCAGTGTTCATTTCCGAGTTCTAAGTGACGGATTACTACCAGAAATCTTGTTTTGAATCGCTTTGAGAAAAATAAGTTGTTTTGAATTCTGAAAAGGGATATTCGATTTTGAAAGAGTTAAACTGTTTAGAAACTCCCAGGGGAATTGTTTGAACAAAAACAAAATTAAATAGAAATTGGGAAAGCAAATACGAATTTAATTGAAACTAATTAACTGGAAATTGAATCGGGATATAATATATCAAGTAGAATCAGATTTTGGATTGTGAGACAAGAATCTGAAATGGCATTGGACTGGTAACTTAAGAGTTGAAATCGATAATGGGTGGAAAGTGAGTTAAGAATGGGACTTGGCTTGGACGCGTGAAGGATTTGGTTTTGAGGATAAAATTGGAATTTTGCTTGGGAATGCATTTGTATATGCTGACCGGGTAGCAGATGAAAAGGATATAATGATATGTCGACAAAAAGGTACACGTTTATTTTTATATGGGTTTGGTGATTTATGAGCCTAATGGGCAAGCCACTTGGCTGTTATATTTTCTTTTGGACTGGAGAAGGCCTAGAAAGGCGTGTAGTTGTACCAGTTGAGCCGTACAGAGGAGGTGCTGACGAAATTTTTCGGAAATTTAAGGTGTTAGAAAATTTTCGATATTTTTGAAAATATTTATTTACGATATTGAATTGATTTGGATTTAAAATAAATTAGATTTGAAAATTAACGGGATTTGTAACATTCTTCTTACCTTAGCAATTTCGAGGACGAAATTATTTTAAGAGGGGAAGAATGCAACGACCCGTGTTTTTCGACCATTTGAATATGAATATTTAAATTAGTTTTAAATATTTTATATGGAATATCGATGGAGTTTAATATTTAATTTGTTATTTAAACGAAGTTCGAACGTTATATAATTTATATAATATAAATCGAGCTTGAAAATGGCGTGCAGTTTGTAAATTGGAGTTTTGAACTTCAACTGAGAATACAGGATCTAATATAAGTCGGATTTCTGTGAAACAAGAAACGTTGGAACCGTATTGACGATAATTTTCATATGAAAGAGAAAAATTCAGATTTCATGTTATAGATTGAAAGTTATGGCAAAATCAAAATTTGAAAAAAACGTTGTGGAAATCGTTATTAAAATATCGACCTTTAAAATGGCCATTTTGCAAATGATCTTGGATTTCTACGAAATCAGTTTCATTGGGACCGTAGCGTTAAATTATTGTACGGTGGGGAATGGCGTGACAAACCGATGTCGTATGTGACCACGGTAGCCGTAAACGCCCAATCAAATTTTATAGCGTGTATTTAAATAAATAAAGGGATATTGGAGTGTAACTGGAGCAGACGATCAAATTAGACCACGAAACCAGTTCCGTTGAGTTCGTATCGTCGATTAGGGTCAGGATAGGTATATAGTTTGTTATTTTTGAAGACCGAGAAATTTGGTGTTAAAAAGGGTAGTGTGGTGCGCGGTAAAAACAGCCTACCGGGGAAACAGTCTCAGAATGCGACGAAACTAGTGTCGTTGGGTTCGTATCGACAAATTATTGTAAGATATACAAGTTTCAAGTTGATTCGATTTATCTAGGGATCGCGGAAAAATTAAACACGTGTTTATTTCTGGTTTTATAAAGGGATTTTTTTCATACGACCTCGGATTTCGACGAAACTTGTCCCATTGGGTCCGGAATGCCTTTTTACATCAAGATCAGCATTTTTATCAGTAGACAGAAATTGTTTGAAGTGATTTTGGCATGTTACTTCATCGTGAAGTCTCATTATAATATTATAATAACAACCCACCATCCTTTCATTTCACCAACGTGGCTTTTCCTTGTCTGACAAACAAATGAAAACTTGCGCCAACATATTTCAGTCCCTTTCGTACTAAATTGCTTATTCCTTGGTCGCCAATCTATCTGGCCTTGCCGACAAAGCGTTGTGTTAAATCTTTTCCATCGCCAGCTATCTATAAACCCTAGAATCCTATACCCTGCTTCCCTTGGTGCCCACGTATTTTTTTCTCTATAAATACTGAAGGTTTCACCTTCAGTTCAAACTAGAAGAACGAAACTGAAAAAAAAAGTTACGGAACAAATAAAGAAGAAAAGGGGAGGGGATAGGCATAGGGTATAAACAGGGGATAGGCGCAAGCATATTTGGTAAACAGGGGGATGAAGAATATGAGGGGAGGTTGTGTGATGCGGTGATGCTCCAGCTGATGATGTTTGGGAAGATGAGTGAACGGAGGGTGGCATTTTGGTGATGCGGTTTCGGTTATGAGCAGCATGGGTGGTCTCGGCTGACGTTGGATGCATGAAGGGAAGTGATATTTGTGAGCAAAAAAAAAAAGGAGGGGAACTATAAAAGAGAAGAGAAGGATCAAATGGGAACAAGAAAGCTGAAGGGAACCAAGGGGGAATGGGCGGGAGCGAAGCAAATAAAGGGGAACGATGCATTCGGAAGGAGGAACAAAGCCTCCTGTTGGATCTAGGAAGAAATGCAAGGTGACGTGGCCTATTTTTTTTATATAATGTAATAATTACATTAATGATTTGCCTAATTAAGATTTTAATAACGTAATCTAAGGTATATATTATGTTATTAAATATAACATGTCAAGTAGTTCTTTATGCCTAATCTTCCTTTTCTTTTTACATAAGTTTGGACCAAGTAAATAAATAACGTATATGAGACTCACAGGCTAGTATACCATCCCTTTGCACCGCGCCCTGTTAAGTTAGAATGTCCATACATTTCGATCTGAATGTCATCTGCCACGTGTACTACTTAAATTGTTCTAACCAGATCATAGTCATACTCTACATGATAAGATGTCTTAGTCCCATGTAATAAAATCATTAGCCTAAGGATAACATAAAATAAAATAAAATTAATACATATAACAATGAAAAGATTTTCAAATACAACTATATGAAACAACAAGGAGTCAGACATTTGTATAGTGTTCTCATTTGTGCATAGAATGGAACGAACACAAGAACGCCGGAATCGTGTAGACGAACGAAATATTATGGAGCTGTTTGGGCGGATTTGGACGCAGCAGATGGTTTACTTTAATTAAAAATGAACCGACCAACGCCAGATCAGATCAAGGTGAGTTAAACTCACTCAGTTTTCTCATTTATATTTTATATAAATTGGGTTTTTTTTTGTGTGCTTTGCTTGCTGATGGTTGCCTGTTTGCTAGTTATAATTTATTTATTGATTAAAATGATGAAATTAAACCGTCGGTTAATTTTAGTTAAACACCAAATCGTTATTTTTAACGATTGGTCCCAAATAAGGTAACTTACCTTATTGGCCACGTTTATTTATAAACGTGTTTAATTGCTTGAATTGTTGAATTGTTTGGTTGACTAGTCGATGTGAAATAACTGAATTGAATTGATTGACCTGATTTGTGATAACCAATTGGTACAGGGAAGAACAGGTTGGAGGGATCCAACCGGATTTCTCAAATATATTATTTATTTCATATTTTCACATATGAACTGTCATGTTTGGTTGATTGAATTGATTATTGATTTGGACTGGGAATTCAACCTGTGTTGTGTTTAAACCAATGAGTGGTATTGGTTGAGTATTTAGCAGCGTATGGCCTATAAAATCAATCGTGTTATAAATATTGATTCACCGTCAGGTGAATCGATAAAGATGAGGTTATAAAATTTATTATATAACTGGAGTTGGATTTTGAATATATTATTTTGAATAAAAGTTATAATAGGGAATTAAATAAATATTTTATTTATTTAAGACTTTGATTGTTATTAAATTATTTTATAAAGTAAATGCTGACGTTAATCAGATTTACGAGTATGAGAACAAGTAATGAATCGAAGGATTAAACTTTGATAATTGTTTTGTAAAGAAAACAATTAATGGGATTATTTAAATTAATTATATTTTTAATTAATTTAAAGTGAAGATTAATAGGAATCGATTAACGAGATAATCGAGTTTTGAGTTAATTAAATCGACCGTTTGAATTGGAATTTGATTATCAAAATTGATGTGTTTTGATTTGAATAGTTTAATAAATATTGTTTAAATTTAAATAAGGTTTTAAAAAGGGATTTACCATTTAATTTTGTTATTAAAGAAATTAACTACTCATGTAGTTAATGATTGAAATAAATTATTATTTTAATTAATAATAATTTGGACAATTACTTTTCAAAAGTAATTGAAGTGAAATGAAATCAAAGGAGATTGGAAATAAGCGAATCTGGTTAAAGAACTGGGTTATAGAATTGTATAACCAAATCCAATAGTTAAATGGAATTTGTTTGAGACTGGAATGAAATATTGATTTTGATTACAACTTATGTTTATCGGAGGATAAGAACGTTGTTGATCAAGGTCTGAGAGGTAATTAAAATACCCCAACTTGAACGACATCGGGATTATCTGAAGATGATATGAGTTGGTAATCGTAGGAGAGGATAGTGATAATTTATTATTTCCATTAGTGAAATAATAATGCATCGTTTGGTGAAAAATAGAAGAATATATAACGAGAAATCCGAGGTAAAGAAAATGCATAGTTAGTTTTATTCTATACTAATCAATGTTAGTTATGGGTGTGAGAAGGGAATACGAGATAATTACATAACGCTATTTAAAGTAAATGAGTTGAATGGATTTTCCTTGTTTCAAATACCAAGGAATGATGTTGAAATGTTTTTGAAAGGAGAATTAAGCGGGAACTGAATATGGTTATTTTACCAAGTATTATAAAGGAATGGTGTTGAGAACATTGGAATATTAATTAAGAATTCAATTATCGTATTTCTAAATATTAAAGAGTTAGAAGTTTTAATTAAACAAGAAGTGAATTAATTTGTTTAAATTAAAGGCCAAGTGATGTTGAATACTGAACCAGTAAACTCATTGGAGTGTCATGATTGAAACATTGTATATTTTGATAGTTAAAACACCGAGTATCAAATATGTCCAATACGATTGTTGGTATGGAAAGACCGGGATCGAATTTATTCGAAAACCATCCCGACCAACAAATATGTGAATATCTCAGAAGATGATCGAGATGGAGCATTGAAGACCGTGGATTTTCATACACGGAAGAACCACTAATGTTATTTGCCTGGCAAGCAGAGATAAGCTGTGATTCTGTCGTGGTTGGATTCTACGGGTTGCAAGGACTTCTCGCTACTGATCCATGGGGTGATTCCTATATCGGATGCGGTAGGAGAGTGCTTTCGGTTCATCCTGTTCCTGGATGACTTGTATGGATGGATGTCTGACAGAGTATTTCCAAGGGATCACGTACGTTGATTTCTTCAAACGTGCTATGGTTGTTGGCGGAGAATTGCCGTTCTCTTCGCTTCCAACTAGAGTATTTTTGTGGATATCAATTAGTGATATCTGACGGATCTGACAATGTAGCATTCAAAGTGAATGATGACCAGATGTTCAAAGATAAATTCTGGCCTCAAGCCTCATCAACCGGGAAATGACAAAAAATCGGGCAGGCAGCATGGCTATGTGGGTCGTTCCCATTAGGATGTATAATCACCTATCTAGAGAAATTCCTATTTGTTCTTTAATCTATGTTTCGATGCTGTCCCTTTTCGGGAGACGGTTGCTGATCCCAACCGTCGGTGATATACATTCGATACACTCAAGCGAAATGAGTGGTCGGTCATGTGTGGGCCGGGTTGCAAGACGTTCTTGTTGAACCCAGTGTATTCGTCTCTAGAGATACACTATCGGCAGGTGGTCCCATACCTTGTCATAGTTGGAATGCAATCTCCATTAAGCGCCCGCGGTTTTGTTTGTATACTATATATGTGGAGCGTGAGATGCAAGCGTTCCACTAGATTGATATTTACTTGTATTTAGACATTATTATAATATCAGACAAGATATTGATTTCAAAACTGTTTTGGGTTATCGTAAGGTAAAAACCGTCCGTGTTTATGTGTGGATCTGGTCTTACGATTATCCTTTTCTTTTGAAAAGATTTTTGAACTTTAAAATCATGATTTGATGATTTCCCCTTATTACTGTGCGAGTTTATCTAACTCTGGTTCACCAGACTGACCCGGTGTTTTGTAAATGCTCGGGTTAGCCCGGGTTGACAGGATCAGGATACCAAGAGCTGTGAAGAGACGTGCTGAAGATGTTCAGTCGTATGGTATTATATAACTATTATTCCGCTGTGTGATGTATATGGGAACAAGTTATTATCACTATCCCGTTGCTATGATATTTGTAAGTATTTTTAAATCTCTCGATAAAGATTTATTTCAGTATTATATTTTATTCCGCTGCGATGTGAGACTCTGTGGTGTTGTTTCTTCTTATTCTATTCTAATATTTCTTTCTTTCTTATCTCACCCTCTAAATTCTTTCTAATAACTATCCAGTGTTTCGGCGCTTGGAGGATCGGCATGAGTAATGGTAAAGGTATTTATGTCGATTTCCGAGGCTGAAATCCCTGGGTCATTACATGCTGTGTTTAATGTACCCATTTTTCTGAAAGAATTCACTTTTGACAAAAATTTCATAAGAAACCACCGTTTTCAAAATATACCCCACTTTCCCCCAAAACCCAATATGTACCTTTCAAATGCGTTTCTTACATTATTGTTATTTTCAACGTAAAAAAATGACTTCTTTTCCAAAAAAATTCTACACAATTTAACTAGTACATATTTTAAAATTGTTAACTTTTAAGATCAAAACTTGGAAAACACCATAAACTATCACTCAAAAGCTTTTTAAAATTCCAAACTCTTAAACATTAACAATGGGGCTAGACTCAAAGTGGGTTTATAACTTATTTAGACCACTCTGAATATTCCCACAAATTTATTTTTCTCAAATATATATATTCCTAAACCATTTTCCTCATTCTTCATCTATAAGGCTCAACACCTAAACCCACTAATCCGAAATACTAACATTACAGATACTAGCATATGAGATCCATCTTTGTTTATTACAAAACACATTGTACACTTTTCACCAAAACCTCCTAGGGGTCTCTTATTCTCAAATTTCCATATTTATTATTTTAGTGTACATAACTGATATCCCAACTTTTCCCATATGTCGCTTTTCCTATTTAGTAGATTCCTATATGATTCTAGGCACATATATATATAATATTTGTATTTAAAAAAAAATCAAATATGTTCACTCACTAACTATACATAAATCTTAAACCTGGCTCTAATACCAGATGAAACAACCCAAATTCCGACAGACCAATTTTTTTCTTCAAAAATCCAAATTTATCGAAGCTCAAGTCGACTTGTTTGTTATCCTGCAGAAAAGACAGAGAAAATAAATATATCAGAGCTCATAAATTATCTCACAATGGGATGGATATAATATAATGTAGCCTTACTGAAGTAATTAAACAGCCTAACCAGTATCTAAAGCTATCATATCTTTGCCACAAACCCAACTTGCGAGTGTGTTATGAGGAGGGGATCAGAACACAAAAGTTATGTTGACTGGACAAATTATACATTATGAAACAATCATACATGTACCGTTTAGTTATATTTTCTTATTTATTAGCTTATTTGGGTTAACAACACTAAAGGCTCTATACTCACGTCTACCCATCTACTTCCCAGTACATTAACCTAACATAGTATATATGTAGCTACCCCCAGCATATCAAGGTACTCCCCATAGTACCCTCCTCACACGGTCTCCAACGTCATACCACATAAGCTTATCCTACGCCAAACGATGAACAGAAATCCAAATCATAACGCCATGTTACCTGTGACGACCGCCCACAGCCCCCTCTCTATACAAGAGGAATAATGCGTTGAAAGGTGTGCCAGGATGCTATGGACGATCATCAGGGTATGGTAGATAAATGAAACCTATCGTAAACTCACAGCGCAAGGATAAAATATAATACAACATATAAAACAGGTAGTGATAGTGAACCGGAAAACACTAAACTTTCATGACAACTAGAATGTATTTCCCATATACGTGGATAACAACAATAGTGTTTGTATAATTTGCCTCATTACAACACTCAGAGGAATAGCAAACAGCGGAAACAAATACTAGATAGTAATAAAACTGGTACATGAGCCTCGTGCTCGCCATCGATCAGCACCGTCATCCTCACTAAAGCAATACCTGCCACCTGTTACTCAGTCTGCCCATCCACCATCGGATGGACAGCCCAAGCTAATAAGAGGAAACATAAAACCTTAAGTCAAACCACAGTCTTAGTGAGTGATAAAATAGCTAACAAACTTCATCAATAAAGTATATGAGAATGGTAATTAAATAATCAACTAATCTACCCAGCTTCAGAGAAGAACTCTCAATTTCCTTCTCCATTACATGACAGTGATATCCTTTACAATCCATACACCCAAAGGAATAACAATTCAATCACGACAATTAAAGAATCCATTCATATATGGTAAAGCAACTCAATCATGATCACACCATGCATTCAAACGTCCATGACTGACTCTGGCTATCACCGCAAACCTTGCTTCGGAAACTTTGTTATTGTATGACTGGCTAACAATTTGTCATCGATTGTCAAGGACCACACACGACACCCCGGTTCTAGAAAAACTCCACATGTTATAATCAACACATGCTACACGCTATACTCAACACGTCTCTAGGCCATACAAGAAGCCCAAGGAAGTCGACCTACAATTGGTCCTCAATTGTACCTCTTCTTTGAGTCCACTAGAAGCTACGACAATGATAATACCTCGGCCTTCATCTCTCTAGCCATTATCAATTACGACTATTAATTAGCTCAGAACACCTTAGAACTGTCACTCCATACGAACTCAATACATCCTTGAGTTGTCTCCCTATTTGTTGCATACAATGAACAACAAAAACTTTTCAACACTTCCAAACTTCCCAATTGAATTCACTTTGAAGTCACATCATCACCGGAAGTGTCTGACCAGAAATAGCTGACCAGACTGACCAGAAATAGCTGACCAGAATAGGCCGACCCACTTTGGTCCGACCCAACTTATGTCCAACCCAACTTTGGTCCGACCCAACTTTAGTCCGACCCAATCTGACTTCGGTCCGACCCGACTTTGGTCCGACCCTACTTTGGTCCGATCCAAAACCTGCATTTTACAATTCAACTCCGATTTCGACCAAAACTCCGCTAACCGATAAATCCGATGAAACTAACTTATCTAATTCATCCAAAAGGATTACAAGCAAGTTATGAAATCAATAATATCATCGATATGACAATTCTATCAAAAATAATGTCAAGTTCACCAAAATCACCACAAATATGCATATGAACAAAAACAATGGATCTAACTTGCACATTCGTATGAAATATCATAGAAATTACCTGTTTAAACTTTCTAAATCGGATCCAAGGGTGATCTATGTGAAAATGAACTTACCAATGCATGGATCTAAGGAAAAACACTTGAATTTGATGAAAAACATGATCTCCTACCCATATACTTTGTTAAATCCATGTGAGAGATGTAACCCACTCATCGATTCTCCAATACAAGCCAAAATGATAGAATTATGAATCCGAACAGCGATAAATTCGAACCAAACTCCTCGATCCAATGAATTGACCATTGAAATGATGTAGATCTAGGCTGCAGTGGTGTAGATATATGATTTCCCTCCTTAGATTTGGATTTTTAATGGTGGAAAGGTTTTAGAGGAAGAAGGAGAACAATGCCTCCAAATGAGAGAATGGGAAAGTAAACCTTTTCCCTCCACTCTCATCCCCTATTTATAGGATTTCACCAGCCCACTAATGGGCCTCCCCAATTCAGCCCATTAGGCTCTCCAAACCTAAACAGCCAACTAAAAACTTAAAATAGCGATTTCTCCTAAATCGCTGAGCCAAATCCTTAATGTAACCATCTACGGAAGAGCAATCATCAATTCCTTTCCAATGGCACAAGTCTCACCCTCTGATTCGACCTGAGTCAAAAGTTATACCATGTACAAGAGTGATAGGGGCAAAATGGTCACAAACAAAATCGGTAAACATTATAGACATGTCTCAATCCCCATAACCAACATATTAAATGATGAGAATGATCCAACCCTCAGGGAATAAAATAAAAATATTTTACGATCTTCCGATACGTAAAATACGGGCTGTTACATTGACCCCCCTTAAGAATTTCGCCCCTGAAATTCCAAGCAAACACAACAATTCTCCATGCCTACCATCCATGAGAAGCCAATTCTATCATCCAAACTAGCAACCATCAAGTCATGCATCCATAGCCTAATCCTAGCACGTGGAATTCTATCAAACAATCAACAAGATACAACTATATAACGATGGTACGATATCAAAATGTCATACCTATGAAGAGTTCTGGATGAGTCGCCTTCATGCTCTCTTCTGTATCCCATGTACAATTGTCATCATCTTCACTCCTTTTTACCTTGACAAGCTTAACCGTCTTCCTCCTAAGTTGTTTTGTATCTTTTCCCACAACACGAAGTGGCTCACGAGTTCTCGCAACTGTGGTTTCCACATCTAGGTCTTCATACTGCTCTGGAGATACCACCTTATTCGAATCATGCACGAACTTCCGCAGAAACGACACATGGAACACATTATGCACACTCGACATCTTCTCAGGTAACTCCAATCTATATGCGAGCTTTCCAATTCGCTCAACTATCGGAAATGGTCCAACGAACCTAGGAGCTAACTTTCCTTTACTTCCAAATCTCACCATATGCTTCAATGGCGAAACCTTCACGAAAGCCATATTGCCAACATCGAATTCCAAGTCCTTACGATGCTAATCAGTGTAACGTTTCTGACGATCTTGGGCTTCCTTCATTCATTGCCGAACGATCTCGATACAATCCGAGGTCTCTCTTATCATTTCTGGCCCAAGTACCAACTTATCTCCAGTTTCTAACCAACATGCCGGAGAATTGCATGGTCTTCCATACAACGCCTCATATGGTGCCATCCCAATGCTAGACTGGTAGCTATTATTATATGCAAACTCAACCAAATGTAGATGGTCTTCCCATGATCCCCCAAAATCCAACACATAAGCTCTCAGGAGATCTTCCAAAACTCGATTGACTCTCTCGGTTTGGCCATCAGTTTGGGGATGATATGTTGTACTCAAGCAAAACTCAGTTCCCAAAGCTTCTTGTAAACTCTTCCAAAATCCGCTAGTGAATAACGGATCTCGATCACTCACTATACTCTTTGGGACGCCATGGAATCTAACAATCCATTTCACATAAAGTTCAAGTAGCTTCGATGCTATCCTAGTCGACTTGACACGAATGAATCTTGCACTTTTGGTCAAACGATCCACAATGACCCAAATCCCTTCATTTCCTGTCCTGGTTCTAGGTAGTCCATCGATAAAATCCATCGATACTTGTTTCCACTTCCATGTTGGAACTTCCAATGGCTAAAGAAAACCACTCGACTTCTTCTCTTTAGCTTTCACTAACTGACAGTTCATGCACTTGGAAATGAACTTTCCAATATCTCACTTCATCCCGTCCCAGTAGTAGACTCTCTTCATGTCCTTATACATCTTGTTACCACAAGGATGAATCGTCAACTTCAAATGATGACATTCTCTCAGAACCTCATCTCTCAATCCATCAATATTAGGAATAACTAATCACCCTAGCTTTTGAAGCCAACCTTCTCGATCGACTTCGAACTCTTTATCTTCTGGTTTTAGTTTCTGGATAAATTCAACAGGCTTTTTATCTCGCTTTTGGCTCTTGCCAATTCTTCCGATGAGAGTAGGTCTTATCGATAAGCTTGCCAACATTTCGGGTTCTAACTCACACTTTGGCCTGAAATCAAACCTTGCCAAATAATCAAAGCTCTTCCATTCCGAAAACAACGCTCCCAAACTTGCATGTCTTCAATTCATTGCATCTTCAACTGCGTTACCTTTACCAAGAGTATAGGCTATATCAAAATCATACGATGCCAGAAACTCTAACCATCGTTGCTACCGAAGATTAAAATCCTTTTGGGAGAAAAGATACTTCACTGACTTGTGCTCCATGAACAACTCGAATTGGACTCCCAACAGGTAATGTCTCCATATATTTAGAGCAAACAAAAGAGCTGCCAACTCCAAATCATGAGTTGGGTAATTCTTCTCATGCGGCTTTAGCTGTCGACTCGCGTAGGCCACGACTTTATCCTTTTGCATTAACACTGCTACAAGCCCAGTACCACATGCATCAGTGTATACCACCATCTCTTTGTGACGACCCCATTTCCCGTACAGACGGAGACAAGGGTAATCTTTGGAATATAACACAGAAACAGATAATAGCAGAACAGAAATAAATAAATACACCAGATAATGAACAATAGAATATACTGGATAAAAGTAATCATCAGAATTACTCAGTATACAGGATCTTACTTAGTACAAATACAGTTCAACTATACATATATGTCTACAGCGGAAAAACAAACATAATGTACAATAGGAGCTGAACAACATAAAAAGAGATAAATGATAGAATCCATCTTCAGCTCTAGCTATCCAGAGGAAGCCAGCTAAACCTGAAAACAAGGTTGCCCGTGTAGAAAAAGGGGCACCCGAGTTTGAAAGTGAAACAAACGACGAGTCAGTCATGGGACTGGTATGAGAAATCAACTCAACACATTTAAAATATGGCTAATCACTGGACCACGCCACTTTCGTGGATCGGGTTTACTCCATTGGATTGCCAGTGTTTTAAAACAAATCATTCTTTTAAACATCACAATGCTTTTTATAAAAATGAAGCCATTATAAGACTCAGTTCCCATCACACAATGCAACGCAAACCGGAGGATAGAGTTTTTACCATATAACGGCCAAAATATGCTTGATACGAATAAAACAAAAGCATTTGATATTATTGCTAGTGTTTATATGTTTTAAAAGCAATTTCAAATCATAACTATCAATCATAGACGGCACTAATGCCCCATACCACTATGTTGCCATATATAGGTATACAATCAAAACCGCACAGTCACGTATTTAGAAATTGGATTTCCGACATGAACCAAGGCAAACGATAGTCCTTACCGAATTCGAGATGCTCTAGCCCGTGTCTTAGGACCCAAACACAGGTGGGCCCTTGGATCGTCAGGGCCGGTCCACCGATGTGGATTAAAATGCCTGAACAATGCGTTTCCCCGCCCTATGGGGCATAAATGAGCCAACGAATGACTCCATCGGACCCGGATCGTCCGATCTAACCGAGGCACCTCGCAACAGCAACAACCGCATAAGTCAAACTCGTCAGGGCGTGTAAAACCACTGATGCCACTTCTAGCTAAAAAGAAACGCATGTCCTCCCGGAGGTCCTTTCTCCCGTTTCTGGCTCATACCGGGTGTGAGGCTCGCGATTTCACGTTATACACAAAGCTACGCCACACAGGCGGTGCTTTGATCATCACCACAAGGCTTTGCTTTTCAACAGAAGCCCTGATCATTTGCCACTTGGGCATGCCACACTACCAATTCATGCCATGCGACTGATGTCCATTGATATACAACCTCTGAGCTCGTCCGTTTCAGAGAAGGGCGTTAAGCAAAAGAATAAATTCTCCACCACCAAACAGATGTATATTTAACAGAGATCAATCAACACAGAATAAAATCTAATGTCAGGCACAAAGTCCATTTACAAGTCCGTTCTGGGTCTGAACGAAACCGGAGGCACTAAATACCTCGCAAACCCATCGATCACCACGTACGTCTGGGCGATCACCACTCATTATCCATGTTTCGGGATGCCACCCAATCAGGACCTCGGTTACCATCCAAACGAGGTGAAGATCTCCGGTCTTCGACCACCGTCTTCATCTTCGATTTCTTATCGTCGATTCAGTTATTCAGAATGGGATAAACCCGGTCTTTCTGAGCAACTCGCGTATATAATAAACAAGTGCAACACTAACATACACACGCATCATTTCCATTCATTAGTCACTAACCGTCAATCAGTAAGAGAACGATTTCCCAAATATTAACCCCGAAGGTCGAAACCAACATCAGATCAACACCCAGGAAACCATTCGACTTAGTCAACCTTTAGTTAATTTCTAAATCACATCCATATCGTTTATAATACTTTATAACGATTTATCACTATTTTTATTTATTTTAAAATAGCCAATTCATTCAAAACGACGCTTCGGGCCATAACGCGACCGTGGCGCTGTTTTTCTTCAGATTTGATTTGCACATCTCTGAAAATCTAACCGTTGGATCTTCATAAAATTTACATCATTAGAAAGAACTTTTCAAAACGAATCCAACGGTTCCAGTTTCGGGAAATTCTGACAGTCGGATCTCCCGGTATAATCGTTTGAAGTTTCGATTTCAAAATACGAACTGCAGCGTCGTTATTCGATTAAATATAATTATATTTATATATATATATAAATATAATCGATTCTGGCGCTGTTTTTCTTCAGATTTGAATTAAACATTCCAGACAATCCAACCGTTGGATTTTTACAAAGTTGGTGCCATTGGAAAGATATTTCCAAAGCGAACCCAACGGTTGCGATTTCAGGAAAATCCGATGGTCGGATCTCCCGGTATAATCGTTTGAAATCACGGTTTCAAAATACGAACTACAGCGTCATTATTCGATATATTTTAATTCTATATATATATATATATCGATTCCTCGATTTCAAAGCTACATTCTTTTCATACATTTGATAAAAATAATATTTTTATCTAACTGTCTTCTATTTCAACACTTCACTATATTCAACAATTCATGTATATAATAAAAACGTGATTTTTATTGTAAAACAATTCTTTTCAAAACACTATTATTTTATATAGTTCATATAGGTAATAAAAATAGGATTTTTATTATAAAACAATTTATTTCAAAATATGAATACCATTCAACACATGAATTTCAATTCAACGAATGAATATCGATTCAACACATGAAGGTTTTCTATAGTTTCTATATATAGATAAAAATGTGATTTTTATATTTAAAACACGAATACCATTCAACATATGAATTTCAATTCAACGAATGAATATCGACTCAACACATGAAGGTTTTCTATACTTTCTATATATAGATAAAAATGTGATTTTTGTATTTAAAACACGAATACCATTCAACATATGAATTTCAGTTCAACGAATGAATATCGACTCAACACATGAAGGTTTTCTATAGTTTCTATATATAGATAAAAATGTGATTTTTATATTTAAAACACGAGTACCATTCAACACATGAATTTCTAATCAACGAATGAATTTTAATTCAACACATGAAGGTTTTCTATTCAACGAATAAATATAGTTTCAGCAAATGAAAATAATTCAAACACACGAATATTATTCAAAATTTCGGCAGCATAACGGCAGGGTAGTTAAAACCGGGACCGTCCCTAGTACGGCTCCTCACTCTACCTTAAAACCTCGCGGTTTTTGACAATGGGGATCATGCATCTAGTTCGCACACAGGCGGCATGTATATATTTATTTCATTTCCACAAACTAATCCTATGTGGTTTCTACCAAATATTTCTCAACCACAAATGGGTATTTTTCAACCACAATCAACCACAAACAATCCCAAACAACCATTCGGTATCAATCAATTTTCACACCAATCACAACCAATAAATATCGTCCATGGTTTGTGGACGAGGGGTGTGTGTGTGTATATATATATATATATATATATATATATATATATAGCAATTCACTTCTATTTCAACACATATATAGTTTTTACAACGCATATATAACTTATACATCGAACGTACAACTTATACAACGCTTATACATGAGGTGTACAACGCTTATATAACTCATACATCGACTATATAATTTATACATCGTCGTTTTCCATATCGTTTATAAATTAGAAATCTCACATTGGGTTCCACTCCACCAAAAATAGCAGAAGGCTCAGAAAAATATGCGGTCTCTTCTAAAATGTAGAAGACGTCCACACGAGTCCACTGTCTCTTGTTTCACTGAATTTCGATAACACAGCAAAAATATATGATTTTTACAGTGAAATCATAAACGGTAGCGCTTTAAAGTGCTATAATAGATATAAAATATTTTCACTGCTGTTACCTTCTAAGAGCGTTCAAAACTAGGTTTTTGATTTTCTCGAAATCTGAGCAACTATGGGATGATCGGCCGATGCCACGTTGAAGACCTCCGTGAGGCGCACAGAACCAGGGTGGAGGCATTCAGATCGGTGGCGGGGTTTAGCTATGGCGGCGCGACGAAGGTGATGACTTCGAGCTGGCGAATATCGAGCTGTGGTTCACGAGGAGGGATGAATCTTGTATGGATTTAAAGAGGGGATCGAGAGCTACAAAAAGTTCCAAAGGGGCAAAGGGTTTGGCCGGAATTTGGCCAAGAAGAACGGAAAGCTTATCCGTCGTCAATCGTGAATAGCGGGGGGGGGGGGGGGAGGGGAGGGTTTCGGGATTTTTTATTTATTTATGAAGGAATTATTTGATTGGCCGACATATATATTTATTCAAAAATTGGGGTTTTCTTAAACGAACTCGAAATCAAACCCAATGACTGTCGTCCCTAGCGTTTTACCCCCATTCCGAACACAATGGAATATGTTTCGTAGGCCCATTCGACTATTTCAGTCAGTTTCCATTCAATTTAAAATATATAACATACAATATTCGATTTGAACGTATATTTCAATTTGCCAAGGCCACAAATTAATTCGAAAAATTCCAGAAAAATAAATCTGGCTATGTTTTGACGATACGGTCCCAACAAAACAAGTTTCGTCGAATTCTGAGACCGTTTGCAAAAAGGCCCATTTCTGGTCGATCTAATTTAACTGTAATTGACCAAAACACATTTTCCTTTGCCACGCTCACATACTAGCTTCAAAAATTATGAAATTTGAAACCTAGCAATAACTTCACATCCCGGATCCAACAAAAGTGGTTTCGTCAAATTCCGAGGTCGTTTGCAAAATGGCCAATTTCACGGGCTTTATAAATTCCATAGCGACCTTTCTGAAAATTCATTTGGCCATAACTTTTGCTTTCCGTTATGAAAATTCGATTTTTCAGATTCATTAGAAAGGTATCCACTAACAGATTTAAATATATTTTGGTTTCACTCAAATCCGTTTTGTTTTGCACCTGGTACAGTCCGACAAAGTTTGAATTCAAATTTTGAAACTGCAGCACCTTTTCAAGCCTTGTTTATAATTAGAATTAATTATATTCGTTTTCAATTGTTGATTCAAACTCCGTTTTCATTGCTATTATTTAAAATATTTATTTTAAATATTTAAAATCCATTATTTTGGCCAATTTAAAAATTTTAAATTAGTTCAGATTTTCTGGGTCGTTACAATCTCCCTCACTTAAAACTTTTCATCCCCAAAAAGGAACAAAGTCGAAAGTGGTTTGATTAATCAACTTTACGTCCAATCTGGCTTCAATTCTCCAACTTTTCAATTTCTGAGAATTTTCAAATTCTTCAAAAATTTGGCTAACACCCGGAATTTTCGAAAAATTTCGCCATAACCTCCTTTGTACGGAGAGAGGTTTGGAAATTTATTGGGTCGTATTAGGTACCCAATAAATCCTAATAAGCATACACATATTTGTAGTGATATATTCTGGTGTTTACAGGGGTGCGTGTATTGATAATAACTCCAGAGAATAAATTCTCGTCACCCTGTCAAAGCCTGAGGGAGTGTGTATCTTAAATGCTCCAGAGGATAAATCCTCGTCACCTCGTCCCGTGTGGGAAATAAATAGTCCATGTGCCGTATCTAATAACTAGAGAGACGTGATTATTGTCAACTCAAGACCCGTGTGGGGTTTTTATTAATCTGGCGATTTAATCGTTACAATTTAAATAGTCCATATCAGTCATCAGTTCAACCTGTAAAATATAGTCATTGCCATACAAGCCTCTCGCTCGTATGGTAAATCTTCCACCTCGTCACACAAGCTCCAAATGCTTATGTGGTATATGATGAAGTATGCCTATCTCCTAAAGTATGCCATGTAATGTAGTTCAAAATTAATTGTTACTATCCTATGGCGACATTATTATTACACACAGAATAACCAGCACTCCGCATCCAATGGCATTCACAGGAGTTGATATAATAATATTTCGCATCCAACTCATTAAGGTTTACCTATTTGTCGGGCACGCAAATAAAATCTTTACTCGACAGCTATCCATTTACCTGTTCAAACATATATAATGCACAAGTATATATATTTCCATCTATTTTCTAATCAGTTCAATGTGTGATATAATCGAATAAATTCTACCATTATCCTATTGTTGATTAAATTAACTATTGTTTCAATAATTCAATTAATCAAATTTACTATCACACAATGCAAACAATCAATCAAATTGTTTTTTGACTTTTTAAAACCATACAAATTAATACCTATTCTCTTTTAAAATCATTCAGACTATAGAATTAAAAGTGCACATCCATGGAAAGAAAATAACAACAGAATAGAGAACTGATTGGTAATGCAAAGTATGGTAAATGTACCTTGCACCAGAGTCAAATAGAGATATCCACTCGGCATCTAGGATAAGCTTTCTGAATGCTCTCCGGAGTTTCCCAAGTACAATCTCGTGGATCTCCACTCCATTCCACTTTGACTAAGCGAACCTTCTTGTTCCTCATCTATTTGGTTTCTTTGCCGATAATCTTTAGCGGCTCTCTTCTCATAGCTAGTTCTGGAGTAATTTCAATATCCTGTTGAGCTGCTTCTTCCACGATCAAGTCTGGATCATGAACGTGCTTTCGAAATTGAGATATGTGAAATACATCATGAACTCCAGGCAACCAATCAGGCAATTTGACCCTATAAGCGAGAGTTCCGATCCGTTCCAGAATAGGAAACGGACCAATGAATTTGGGCGCCAATTTCCATGTTTTACCGAACCGGATTACTCCTCTCATCGGCGATACTTTCAGATATACATAGTCGCCAACAACAAAGAATATATCTCTTCTTCTCCTATCGGCGTAGCTCTTTTGTTGGCTCTGAGCGGCGAGTAATCGCTTCTTAATAAAATCGACTTTGTCGGCAGCTTCTCGAATCATATCAGGCCCTAACACGAGTCTATTACCGGGTTAGACCCAACAAGCAGGAGATCGGCACGGTCTACCATACAACGCTTCGAATGGTGACATTGTCAGACTCGCCTGGTAGCTATTGTTATATGAGAATTCAGCCAAATGCAGATGGTCTTCCCATGATCCACCGAAATCTAGAACACAAGCCCGCAATAGATCTTCTAAAATCCGATTCACCCTCTCAGTTTGACCATCTTCTGAGGATGATAAGCGGTGCTCAAGTTCAGTTTTGTTCCCAGCTCTACTTGAAATGCCTCCCAGAATTTACTAGTAAATATTGTATCTCTATCACTAACTATACTGAGCGGCACTCCATGTAGCCTTACAATTTCCCTGAAGTATATCTGCGCCAGACTCTCAGTAGTTCTGTTTGATCTGACAGGTATGAAATGGGCGGTCTTCGTGAAGCGATCTACGATCACCCAAATACTGTCATTTCCTTTTCTGGTTCTGGGCAAACCATCATTGAAGTCCATGGAAAAATGTTCCCACATCCAACCTGGAACGTCCAGCGGTTGTAATAATCCAGCTAGTTTCTGTTGGTCGCTTTTGACTAGCTGGCAAGTAGGGCATTGGCTAACATATATGGAAACGTCTCTTTTCATAGCCTTCCACCAGAATGTTCGCTTGAGGTCGTTATACATTTTGGCCACACCAGGATGGATACTCAGCTTGGACTTGTGACACTCGTCTAACACTTCCCTTTTGAGCTCGGGGATGTCAGGAACACAAATCCTTCCTTCAACCTCAGGGTCTCGTCGTTATCTATTTTAAAACGCGAGGGTTCGCCTTTCTGAATCCTTTTGATCATATCCTTAATAAAGTTATCCTCCTTATGAAGAATAGATATTTTGTCAATCAAGGAAGTCGTAATAATAAAGCTGGCGATCATTACATTCTTTCGGCTCAGCGCATCGGCCACGACATTGGCTTTCCTTGGAGTATAAATAATTTCAAAGTCATATGCTGCAAGAAACTCCAGCCACCGTTGCTGCCTCAGATTCAGGTCTTTTTGGGTGAAGAGATACTTTAACGACTGGTGATCTGTAAAAGGTTCAAATCTCTCACCCAGAAGATAGTGTCTCCAGATTTTCAAGGCGAATACTATAGCCAATAGCTCAAGATCATGAGTTACATAGTTCTTCTCGTGTGGCTTCAACTGACGGCTAGCATAAGCAATCACTTGGCCCCTTTGCATTAACACTGCGCCAAGGCCTTCTCTAGAAGCATCAGTCCAGACTTTCAAATCTTGATTGCCATCGATGATGGTTAACACTGGAGAAGTCGTTAATCTTAACTTTAGCTCTTCAAAAGCCTCCTCACTTTCGGGAGTCCATTTGAATTTAGAGTGCTTCTTTGTAAGCTTCGTTAAGTGGCCAGATATCTTCGAAAAGTTTTTAACGAACTTCCGGTAATAGCTAGCCAATCCGAGAAAACTACGGACTTCAGTGGGGGTACTGGGATGTTTCCAATTCTGAATAGCTGTGATTTTACTTGGATCCACAGCAATTCCTTCTTTCGATACAACGTGGCCCAGAAATTTCACTTCATCCTGCCAGAATATACATTTGGAAAACTTTGCTTTTAATACATTCTTTCTGAGGATTTCTAGCACTTGTTCCAAATGTTTTTCGTGTTCGGCCTTTGATTTAGAGAAGATAAGGATATCGTCAATGAAAGCCAGAACAAATTTATTCAATACTCCTCTGAATACTCTATTCATTAGATCGACGAAATAGGCTGGAGCGTTACATAAGCCGAACGGCATTACTAACCACTCGTAGAATAAGTCGGGACCTCTGAATGCTGTCATTGGAACACAATCTTCGGCAATTCGAAGTTGATGGAAACCTGTAGCTAGGTCCATTCGTGAGAATACTTGTGCGCCATTTAATCGATCCAACAAATCATCAATCCGCGGCAATGGATATTTGTTCTTTATGGTCTGCTTGTTCAAATCACGATAATCCACACATAGACGTAGAGTACCGTCAGATTTTGGGACAAACACCACTGCTGCTCCCCAATCAGAGAAACTAGGCCTGATTAGACCCTTCCGTACTAGCTGTCGTGTTTGATCGTCAAGTTCTTCTTTCTCCTTCAAGGACATTCTTCGGATAGCGTGAACTACTGGCCTTGCATTCGGAATCAAAGCGATCTTGAAATCTATTTCTCTCTGCGGGGTAAGCGAACAACTTCTTCAAACACATCCGCATAATTTTTGACGACAGGAATATCTTTCACTAGGTCGGGAATATTCTCTGTGACTTTAGGGACATTTTCCATTTGAGCAGGAGAAACATCAAGAGCTGCCCAGAAGTCTTTTCTATTAGCATTCTGACCTTCACAGGGAATGGTTATATAATCACCTGATTTTATCTTCGCCTTTACGACTCTGTCGGCGCATTTAACTTCAGCTTCATATTTGGTCAACCAGTTTAACCCTAAGATAAGATCAAACTCTTTAAAATTCATGACGACTGCGATTGTAGGAAACCGATAATGAGAGAAAGAAACCGGCACTCCACAAACCCAGCTGAGATCTATGGAACCCCCCAACCGGATTCTGGGCAATCATTGGTTCCTTGACCTTTTTCAAATTCAAATCCAATTTCTTAGGTGCATCCTTTGCAATGAAGATTCGTGACGCGCTTGTGTCAAACAGTACTTTGACTGGAATGTTTTTGACAGTAAGCGTTCCTTCTAAAACATCGGCCCTTTCTTGAATAGCTGAGGGTTCGTAAGTCTCTGCTACTTCATTTAGGTGTACTACTTCAGATTCTTTCTTTAATAGCTGGCAATTTTTCTCAATATGACCAGCATGATGGCACTTCCGGCATTTCCTACCTTCTCGAGACTTCCCACCGGGTTTGAATCCACCCTTGCTTCGTTTCTTTGAGGGCCCGCAATTTATCGACAAATGCCCCTTTTGATGGCAGTTATTGCATACGGCGGTCGTTACGGGTTCTTTCTCAGCTCTGGCCCTTTTCCTCTTGGCACTGGGCTTCTTATTGCCCTCAGACCTCATACTGGCTTCAGGAATATCAGTTTTCGACTCCGCTTTGTCACTAGAACAGACTTCTTCTTCGTCGCGTAACATTCCTTTCTTATGGAGATCTTCATACTGATAAGCCATGTATATCATTTCTGAAAAAGGAAGCTTCACATTCCTTATTACACTATTCTGATATCTCCTTTGCAGGCCATGAATAAATCTCAGATTTTTCTTCTTTGGTTCTTGAATCAGATGAGGAGCAAAGTGAGCAAGTTCGTTGAATTTCTTATTATATTCTGGGACGGTCATATCACCTTGTATCAGATAAGAAAATTCATCACATAATCGCTCGGTTGCTTCGGGAGGAGTAAATCTTTCTAGGAAAATCTCTTTGAATCTGTCCTAGGTGATATCACCTTCTGGATTATCGTTGATGATTGTTTCCCACCAGATTAAAGCTTCTTCTTTGAGCGCCCAAGAGGCTACTAATCTTTTCTGATCATCTCTCAACTGGATGCGCTCAAATATTCTTTCGACAGAACTCATCCAAGCTTGAGTCTGAATTATAGATTCATTGCCCGAGAACTGTGCTCCGTTCAGATTTCGATATCTCTTTAATAGAGCCTCTAGATCGGGTTCTGCATTTCTCCTGTTTCTGACACTCGTTTTTCTAGTACTTCTGCAAATGGCAGATCAAGTGTCAGGTCACAGGAAAGATAATTCAAAATATAGAAACACATACTTCAATGTAAATGTGTCTATCGAGGTGTAATTTCATTCTACTTTACTCATACTAGGATATTACTGATCCTATCTGCATAGAGTTACCCATCCTAGAACACTACTGGTTCTATTTCTGACGAGTTCGTTAATATGTTATATTCCAGCACTAAGCTTAACCAAAGCTCCGATACCACGTTGTGACGACCCCATTTCCCGTACAGACGGAGACAAGGTTAATCTTTGGAATATAACACAGAAACAGATAATAGCAGAACAGAAATAAATAAATACACCAGATAATGAACAATAGAATATACTGGATAAAAGTAATCATCAGAGTTACTCAGTATACAGGATCTTACTTAGTACAAATACAGTTCAACTATACATATATGTCAACAGCGGAAAAACAAACATAATGTACAATAGGAGCTGAACAGCATAAAAAGAGATAAATGATAGAATCCATCTTCAGCTCCAGCTATCCAGAGGAAGCCAGCTAAACCTGAATACAAGGCTGCCCGTGTAGATAAAGGGGCACCCGAGTTTGAAAGTGAAACAAACTACGAGTCAGTCATGGGACTGGTATGAGAAATCAACTCAACACATTTAAAATATGGCTAATCACTGGACCACGCCACTTTCGTGGAACGGGTTTACTCCATTGGATTGCCAGTGTTTTAAAACAAATCATTCTTTTAAACATCACAACGCTTTTTATAAAAATGAAGCCATTATAAGACTCAGTTCCCATCACACAATGCAACGCAAACCGGAGGATAGAGTTTTTACCTTATAACAGCCAAAATATGCTTGATACGAATAAAACAAAAGCATTTGATATTACTGCTAGTGTTTATATGTTTTAAAAACAATTTCGAATCATAACCATCAATCATAGACGGCACTAATGCCCCATACCACTATGTCGCCATATATAGGTATACAATCAAAACCGCATAGTCACGTATTTGGAAATCGGATTTCCGTCATGAACCAAGGCAAAAGATAGTCCTTACCGAATTCGAGACGCTCTAGCCTGTCTCAGGACCCAGACACAGGTGGGCCCTTGGATCCTCAGGGTCGGTCCACCGATGTGGATTAAAATGCTTGAACAATGCGTTTCCCCGCCCTATGGGGCATAAATGAGCAAACGAATGACTCCATCGGACCCGGATCGTCCGATCTAACCGATGCGCCTCGCAACAGCAACAACCACATAAGTCAAACTCGTCAGGGCGTGTAAAACTACTGACGCCACTTCTAGCTAGAAAGAAACGCATGTCCTCCCTAAGGTCCTTTCTCCCGTTTCTGGCTCATACCGGGTGTGAGGCTCGCGATTTCACGTTATACACAAAGCTATGCCACACGGGCGGTGCTTTGATCATCACCACAAGGCTTTGCTTTTCAACAGAAGCCCTGATCATTTGCCACTTGGGTATGCCACACTAGCAATTCATGCCATGCGACTGATGTCCATCGATATACAACCTCTGAGCTCGTGCGTTTCAGAGAAGGGCGTTCAGCAAAAGAATAAATTCTCCGCCGCCAAACAGATGTATATTTAACAGAGATCAATCAACACAGAATAAAATCCAATGTCAGACACACAGTCCATTTACAAGTCCGTTCTGGGTCCGAACGAAACCGGAGGCACTAAATATCTCGCAAACCCATCGATCACCACGTACGTCTGGACGATCACCACTCATTATCCATATATCGGGATGCCTCCCAATCAGGACCTCAGTTACCATCCAAACGAGGTGAAGATCTCCGGTCTTCGACCACCGTCTTCATCTTCGATTTCTTATTGTCGATTCAGTTATTCAGAATGGGATAAACCCGGTCTTTCTGAGCAACTCGCGTATATAATAAACAAGTGAAACACTAACATACACACGCATCATTTCCATTCATTAGTCACTAAACGTCAATCAGTAAGAGAACGATTTCCCAAATATTAACCCCGAAGGCCGAAACCAACATCAAATCAACACCCAGGAAACCATTCGACTTAGTCAACCTTCAGTTAATTTCTAAATCACATCCATATCGTTTATAATATTTTATAACGATTTATCGCTATTTTTATTTATTTTAAAATAGCCAATTCATTCAAAACGACGCTTCGGGCCATAACGCGACCGTGGCGATGTTTTTCTTCATATTTGATTTGCACTCTCTTAAAATCTAACTGTTGGATCTTCACAAAATTTACATCATTAGAAAGATCTTTTCAAAACGAATCCAACGGTTCCAGTTTCGGGAAATTCCGACGGTCGGATCTCCCGGTATAATCTTTTGAAGTTTCGATTTCAAAATACGAAGTGCAGCGTCGTTATTCGATTAAATATAATTATATATATATATATATAAATAATCGATTCTGGCGCTGTTTTTCTTCAGATTTGAATTAAACATTCCAGACAATCCAACCGTTGGATTTTTACAAAGTTGGTGCCATTGGAAAGATATTTCCAAAGCGAACCCAACGGTTGCGATTTCAGGAAAATCCGATAGTCGGATCTCCCGGTATAATCGTTTGAAATCACGGTTTCAAAATACGAAGTATAGCGTCGTTATTCGATATATTTTAATTCTATATATATATATATATATATATATATATATATATCGATTCTTCGATTTCAAAGCTACATTCTTTTCATACATTTGATAAAAATAATATTTTTATCTATCTGTCTTCTATTTCAACACTTCACTATATTCAACAATTCATGTATATAATAAAAATGTGATTTTTATTGTAAAACAATTCTTTTCAAAACACTATTATTTTATATAGTTCATATAGGTAATAAAAATAGGATTTTTATTATAAAACAATTTATTTCAAAATATAAATACCATTCAACACATGAATTTCAATTCAACGAATGAATATCGATTCAACACATGAAGGTTTTCTATAGTTTCTATATATAGATAAAAATGTGATTTTTATATTTAAAACACGAATACCATTCAACACATGAATTTCAATTCAACGAATGAATATCGACTCAACACATGAAGGTTTTCTATACTTTCTATATATAGATAAAAATGTGATTTTTATATTTAAAACACGAATACCATTCAACACATGAATTTCAATTCAACGAATGAATATCGACTCAACACATGAAGGTTTTCTATAGTTTCTATATATAGATAAAAATGTGATTTTTATATTTAAAACATGAATACCATTCAACACATGAATTTCTAATCAACGAATGAATTTTAATTCAACACATGAAGGTTTTCTATTCAACGAATAAATATAGTTTCAGCAAATGAAAATAATTCAAACACATGAATATTATTAAAAATTTCGGCAGCATAACGGCAGGGTAGTTAAAACCGGGACCGTCCCTAGTACGGCTCCTCGCTCTACCTTAAAACCTCGCGGTTTTTGACAATGGGGATCATGCATCTAGTTCGCACGCAGGCGGCATGTATATATTTATTTCATTTCCACAAACTAATCCTATGTAGTTTCAACCAAATATTTCTCAACCACAAATGGGTATTTTTCAACCACAATCAACCACAAACAATCCCAAACAACCATTCGCTATCAATCAATTTTCACACCAATCACAACCAATAAATATCGTCCATGGTTTGTGGACGAGGGGCGTGTATATATATATATATATATATATATATATATATATATATGTAGCAATTCACTTCTATTTCAACGCATATATAATTTTTACAACACATATATAACTTATACATCGAACGTACAACTTATACAACGCTTATACATGAGGTGTACAACGCTTATATAACTCATACATCGACTATATAATTTATACATCGTCGTTTTCCATATCGTTTATAAATTAGAAATCTCACATTGGGTTCCACTCCACCAAAAATTGCAAAAGGCTCAGAAAAATATGCGGTCTCTTCTAAAATGTAGAAGACGTACACACGAGTCCATTGTCTCTTGTTTCACTGAATTTCGATAACACAGCAAAAAGATATGATTTTTATAGTGAAATCATAAACGGTAGCGCTTTAAAGTGCTATAATATATATGAAATATTTTCACTGCCGTTACCTTCTAAGAGCATTTAAAACTAGGTTTTTGATTTTCTCGAAATCTGAGCAACTATGGGATGATCGGCCGATGCCACGTTGAAGACCTCCGTGAGGCGCACAGAACCAGGGTGGAGACGTTCAGATCGGTGGCGGGGTTTGGCTATGGCGACGCGACGAAGGTGATGACTTCGAGCTGGCGGATCTCGAGCTGTGGTTCACGAGGAGGGATGAATCTTGTATGGATTTAAAGAGGGGATCGAGAGCTACAAAAAGTTCCAAAGGGGCAAAGGGTTTTGGTGAAGGGTTTGGCCGGAATTTGGCCAAGAAGAACGGAAAGCTTTTCCATCGTCGATCGTGAATAGCGGGGGGGGGGGGGGGGGGGGGTTCGAGATTTTATTTATTTATTTATGAAGGAATTATTTGATTGGCTCATATATATATATATATATATATATTCAAAAATTGGGGTTTTCTTAAACGAACTCGAAATCAAACCCAACGACTGTCGTCCCTAGCGTTTTACCCCCATTCCGAACACAATGGAATTTGTTTCGTAGGCCCATTCGACTGTTCAGTCAGTTTCCATTCAATTTAAAATATATAACATACAATATTCGATTTGAACGTACATTTCAATTTTCAAGGGCCACAAATTAATTCGAAAAATTCCAAAAAAATAAATCTGGCTATGTTTTGACGATACGGTCCCAACAAAACTAGTTTCGTCGAATTCTGAGACCGTTTGCAAAAGGGCCCATTTCTGGTCGATCCAATTTAACTGTAATTGACCAAAACACCTTTTCCTTTACCACGCTCACATACTAGCTTCAAAAATTATGAAATTTGAAATCTAGCAATAACTTCTCATCCCGGATCCAACAAAAGTGGTTTCGTCGAATTCCGAGGTCGTTTGCAAAATGGCCAATTTCACGGGCTTTATAAATCCCATAGCGACATTTCTGAAAATTCATTTGGCCATAACTTTTGCTTTCCATTATGAAAATTAGATTTTTTAGATTTGTTAGATAGGTATTCACTAACAGATTTAAATATTTTTGGTTTCACTCAAATCCGTTTTGTTTTGCACCCGGTACAGTCCGACAAAGTTTGAATTAAATTTTTGAAACTGCAGCGCCATTTCAGGCCTTGTTTATAATTAGAATTAATTATATTCGTTTTAAAACGTCTATTCAAACTCCATTTTCATTGCTATTATTTAAAATATTTATTTTAAATATTTAAAATCCATTATTTTAGCCAATTTAAAAATTTTAAATTGGTTCAGATTTTCTGGGTCGTTACAATCTCCCCCACTTAAAACTTTTCGTCCCCGAAAAGGAACAAAGTCGAAAGTGGTTTGATTAATCAACTTTACGTCCAATCTGGCTTCAATTCTCCAACTTTTCAATTTCTGAGAATTTTCAAATTCTTCAAAAATTTGGCTAACACCCGGAATTTTCGAAAAATTTCGCCATAACCTCCTTTGTATGGAGAGAGGTTTGGAAATTTATTGGGTCGTATTAGGTACCCAATAAATCCTAATAAGCATACACATATTTATAGTGATATATTCTGGTGTTTACAGGGGAGCGTGTATTGATAATAAATCCAGAGAACAAATTCTCGTCACCCTGTCAAAGCCTGAGGGAGTGTGTATTTTAAATGCTCCAGAGGATAAATCCTCGTCACCTCGTCCCGTGTGGGAAATAAATAGTCCATGTGCCGTATCTAATAACTAGAGAGACGTGATTATTGTCAACTCCAGACCCATGTGGGTTTTTTATTAATCTGGCGATTTAATCGTTACAATTTAAATAGTCCATATCAGTCATCAGTTCAACCTGTAAAATATAGTCATTGCCATACAAGCCTCTCGCTCGTATGGCAAATCTTCCACCTCGTCACACAAGCTCCAAATGCTTATGTGGTATATGATGAAGTATGCCTATCTCCTGAAGTATGCCATGTAATGTAGTTCAAAATTAATTGTTACTATCCTATGGCGACATTATTATTACACACAGAATAACCAGCACTCCGCATCCAATGGCATTCACAGGAGTTGATATAATAATATTTCGCATCCAACTCATTAAGGTTTACCTATTTGTCTGGCACGCAAATAAAATCTTTACTCAACAGCTATCCATTTACCTGTTCAAACATATATAATGCACAAGTATATATATTTCCATCTACTTTCTAATCAGTTCAATGTGTGATATAATCGAATAAATTCTACCATTATCCTATTGTTGATTAAATTAACTATTGTTTCAATAATTCAATTAATCAAATTTACTATCACACAATGCAAACAATCAATCAAATTGTTTTTTGACTTTTCAAAACCATACAAATTAATTCCTATTCTCTTTTAAAATCATTCAGACTATAGAATTAAAAGGGCACATCCATGGAAAGAAAATAACAACAGAATAGAGAACTGATTGGTAATGCAAAGTATGGTAAATGTACCTTGCACCGGAGTCAAATAGAGATATCCACTCGGCATCTAGGATAAGCTTTCTGAATGCTCTCCTCGGTTTCCCAAGTACAATCTCGTGGATCTCCACTCCATTTCAATTTGACTAAGCGAACCTTCTTGTTCCTCAGCTCTTTGGTTTATTTGCCGATAATCTTTAGCGGCTCTCTTCTCACAGCTAGTTCTGGAGTAATTTCAATATCCTGCTGAGCTGCTTCTTCCACGATCAAGTATGGATCATGAACGTGCTTTCGAAGTTGAGATATGTGAAATACATTATGAACTCCAGGCAACCAATCAGGCAATTTGACCCTATAAGCGAGAGTTCCGATCCGTTCCAGAATAGGAAACGAACCAATGAATTTGGGCGCCAATTTCCCTGTTTTACCGAACCGGATTACTCCTCTCATCGGTGATACTTTCAGATATACATAGTCGCCAACAAAAAAGAATATATCTCTTCTTCTCCTATCGGCGTAGCTCTTTTGTCGGCTCTGAGCGGCGAGTAATCGCTTCTTAACAAAATCGAGTTTGTCGGCAGCTTCTCGAATCATATCAGGCCTTAACACGAGTCTATTACCGGGTTCGACCCAACAAGCAAGAGATCGGCATGGTCTACCATACAATGCTTCGAATGGTGACATTGTCAGACTCGCCTGGTAGCTGTTGTTATATGAGAATTCAGCCAAATGCAGATGGTCTTCCCATGATCCACCGAAATCTAGAACACAAGCCCGCAATAGATCTTCTAAAATCCGATTCACCCTCTTAGTTTGACCATCTATCTGAGGATGATAAGCGGTGCTCAAGTTCAGTTTTGTTCCCTTCTCTACTTGAAATGCCTCCTAGAATTTACTAGTAAATATTGTATCTCTATCACTAACTATACTGAGCGGCACTCCATGTAGCCTTACAATTTCCCTGAAGTATATCTGCGCCAGACTCTGAGCAGTTCTGTTTGATCTGACAGGTATGAAATGGGCGGTCTTCGTGAAGCGATATACGATCACCCAAATATTGTCATTTCCTTTTCTGGTTCTGGGAAAACCATCAATGAAGTCCATGGAAATATGTTCCCACTTCCAACCTGGAACGTCCAGCGGTTGTAATAATCCAGCTAGTTTCTGTTGATCGCTTTTGACTAGCTGGCAAGTAGGGCATCGGCTAACATATATGGAAACGTCTCTTTTCATAGCCTTCCACCAGAATGTTCGCTTGAGGTCGTTATACATTTTGGCCACACCAGGATGGATACTCAGCTTGGACTTGTGACACTCGTCTAACACTTCCCTTTTGAGCTCGGGGATGTCAGGAACACAAATCCTTCCTTTCAACCTCAGGGTCTCGTCGTTATCTATTTGAAAACACGAGGGTTCGCCTTTCTGAATCCTTTTGATCATATCCTTAATAAAGTTATCCTCCTTCTGAAGAATAGATATTTTGTCAATCAAGGAAGTCGTAATAATAAAGCTGGCGATCATTACATTCTTTCGGCTCAGCGCATCGGCCACGACATTGGTTTTCCCTGGAGTATATATAATTTCAAAGTCATATACTGCAAGAAACTCTAGCCAACGTTGCTGCCTCAGATTCAGGTCTTTTTAGGTGAACAGATACTTTAACGACTGGTGATCTGTAAACAGTTCAAATTTCTCACCCAAAAGATAGTGTCTCCAGATTTTCAAGGCGAATACTATAGCCAATAGCTCAAGATCATGAGTTACGTAGTTCTTCTCGTGTGACTTCAACTGACGGCTAGCATAAGCAATCACTTGGCCCCTTTGCATTAACACTGCGCCAAGGCCTTCTCTAGAAGCATCAGTCCAGACTTTCAAATCTTGATTGCCATCGATGATGGTTAACACTGGAGCAGTCGTTAATCTTAACTTTAGCTCTTCAACAGCCTCCTCACTTTCTGGAGTCCATTTGAATTTAGAGTGCTTCTTTGTAAGCTTCGTTAAGTGGCCAGATATCTTCGAAAAGTTTTTAACGAACTTCCGGTAATAGCTAGCCAATCCGAGAAAACTACGGACTTCAGTGGGGGTACTGGGCTGTTTCCAATTCTGAATAGCTGTGATTTTACTTGGATCCACAGCAATTCCTTCTTTCGATACAACGTGGCCCAGAAATTTCACTTCATCCTGCCAGAATATACATTTGGAAAACTTTGCTTTTAATACATTCTTTCTGAGGATTTCTAACACTTGTTCCAAATGTTTTTCGTGTTCGGCCTTTGATTTAGAGAAGATAAGGATATCGTCAATGAAAACCAGAACAAATTTATTCAATACTCCTCTGAATACTCTGTTCATTAGATCGACGAAATAGGCTGGAGCGTTACATAAGCCGAACGGCATTACTAACCACTCGTAGAATAATTCGGGACCTCTGAATGCTGTCATTGGAACACAATCTTCGGCAATTCGAAGTTGATGGAAACCTGTAGCTAGGTCCATTCGTGAGAATACTTGTGCGCCATTTAATCGATCCAACAAATCATCAATCCGCGGCAATGGATATTTGTTCTTTATGGTCTGCTTGTTCAAATCACGATAATCCACACATAGACGTAGAGTACCGTCAGATTTTGGGACAAACACCACTGCTGCTCCCCAATCAGAGAAACTACGCCTGATTAGACCCTTCCGTACTAGCTGTCGTGTTTGATCGTCAAGTTCTTCTTTCTCCTTCAAGGACATTCTTCGGATAGCGTGAACTACTGGCCTTGCATTCGAAATCAAAGCGATCTTGAAATCTGTTTCTCTCTGCGGGGTAAGCGAACAACTTCTTCAAACACATCCGCATAATTTTTGACGACAGGAATATCTTTCACTAGGTCGGGAATATTCTCTGTGACTTCAGGGACATTTTCCATTTGAGCAGGAGAAACATCAAGAGCTGCCCAGAAGTCTTTTCTATTAGCATTCTAACCTTCACAGGGAATGGTTATATAATCACCTGATTTTATCTTCGCCTTTACGACTCTATCGGCGCATTTAACTTCAGCTTCATATTTGGTCAACCAGTCTAACCCTAAGAAAAGATCAAACTCTTTAAAATTCATGACGACTGCGATGGTAGGAAACCGATAACGAGAGAAAGAAACCGGCACTCCACAAACCCAACTGAGATCTATGGAACCCCCAACCGGATTCTGGACAGTCATTGGTTCCTTGAGCTTTTTCAAATTCAAATCCAGTTTCTTAGGTGCATCCTTTGCAATGAAGCTTCGTGACGCGCCTGTGTCAAACAGTACTTTGACTAGAATGTTTTTGACAGTAAGCGTTCCTTCTAAAACATCGGCCCTTTCTTGAATAGCTGAGGGTTCGGAAGTCTCTGCTACTTCATTTAGGTGTACTACTTCAGATTCTTTCTTTAATAGCTGGCAATTTTTCTCAATATGACCAGCATGATGGCACTTCCGGCATTTCCTACCTTCTCGAGACTTCACACCGGGGTTGAATCCACCCTTGCTTCGTTTCTTTAAGGGCCCGCAATTTATCGACAAATGCCACTTTTGATGGCCGTTATTGCATACGGCGGTCGTTACGGGTTCTTTCTCAGCTATGGCCCTTTTCCTCTTGGCACTGGGCTTCTTATTGCCCTCAGACCTCATACTGACTTCAGCAATATCAGTTTCCGACTCTGCTTTGTCACTAGAACAGACTTCTTCTTCGTCGCATAACATTCCTTTCTTATGGAGATCTTCATACTGATAAGCCATGTATATCATTTCTGAAAAAGGAAGCTTCACATTCCTCATTACACTATTCTGATATCTCCTTTGCAGGCCATGAATAAATCTCAGATTTTTCCTCTTTGGATCTTGAATCAGATGAGGAGCAAAGTCAGCAAGTTCGTTGAATTTCTTATGATATTCTGGGATGGTCATATCACCTTGTATCAGATAAGAAAATTCATCACATAATCGCTCGGTTACTTCGGGAGGAGTAAATCTTTCTAGGAAAATCTCTTTGAATCTGTCCCAGGTGATATCACCTTCTGGATTATCGTTGATGATTGTTTCCCACCAGATTAAAGCTTCTTCTTTGAGCGCCCAAGAGGCTACTAATCTTTTCTGATCATCTCTCAACTGGATGCGCTCAAATATTCTTTCGACAGAACTCATCCAAGCTTGAGTCTGAATTATAGATTCATTGCCCGAGAACTGTGCTCCGTTCAGATTTCGATATCTCGTTAATAGAGCCTCTAGATTGGGTTCTGCATTTCTCCTGTTTCTGACACTCATTTTTCTAGTACTTCTGCAAATGGCAGATCAAGTGTCAGGTCACATAAAAGATAATTCAAAATATAGAAACACATACTTCAATGTAAATGTGTCTATCGAGGTGTAATTTCATTCTGCTTTACTCATACTAGGATATTACTGATCCTATCTGCATAGAGTTACCCATCCTAGAACACTACTGGTTCTATTTCTGAAGAGTTCGTTAATATGTTATATTCCAGTATTAAGCTTAACCAAAGCTCCGATACCACGTTGTGACGACCCCATTTCCCGTACAGACGGAGACAAGGGTAATCTTTGGAATATAACACAGAAACAGATAATAGCAGAACAGAAATAATTAAATACACCAGATAATGAACAATAGAATATACCGGATAAAAGTAATCATCAGAGTTACTCAGTATACAGGATCTTACTTAGTACAAATACAGTTCAACTATACATATATGTCTACACCGGAAAAACAAACATAATGTACAATAAGAGCTGAACAGCATAAAAAGAGATAAATGATAGAATCCATCTTCATCTCCAGCTATCCAGAGGAAGCCAGCTAAACCTGAATACAAGGCTGCCCATGTAGAAAAAGGGGCACCCGAGTTTGAAAGTGAAACAAACTACGAGTCAGTCATGGGACTGGTATGAGAAATCAACTCAACACATTTAAAATATGGCTAATCACTGGACCACGCCACTTTCGTGGAACGGGTTTACTCCATTGGATTGCCAGTGTTTTAAAACAAATCATTCTTTTAAACATCACAATGCTTTTTATAAAAATGAAGCCATTATAAGACTCAGTTCCCATCACACAATGCAACGCAAACCGAAGGATAGAGTTTTTACCTTATAACGGCCAAAATATGCTTGATACGAATAAAACAAAAGCATTTGATATTATTGCTAGTGTTTATATGTTTTAAAAACAATTTCAAATCATAACTATCAATCATAGACGGCACTAATGCCCCATACCACTATGTTGCCATATATAGGTATACCATCAAAACCGCACAGTCACGTATTTGGAAATTGGATTTCCGTCATGAACCAAGGCAAAATATGGTCCTTACCGAATTAGAGACGCTCTAGCCCGTGTCTTAGGACCCAGACACAGGTGGGCCCTTGGATCGTCAGGGCCGGTCCACCGATGTGGATTAAAATGCCTGAACAATGCGTTTCCCCGCCCTATGGGGCATAAATGAGCCAACGAATGACTCCATCGGACCCGGATCGTCCGATCTAACCGAGGCGCCTCGCAACAGCAACAACCACATAAGTCAAACTCGTCAGGGCGTGTAAAACCACTGACGCCACTTCTAGCTAGAAAGAAACGCATGTCCCCCCTGAGGTCCTTTCTCCCGTTTCTGGCTCATACTGGGTGTGAGGCTCGCGATTTCATGTTATACACAAAGCTACGCCACACAGGCGGTGCTTTGATCATCACCACAAGGCTTTGCTTTTCAACAGAAGCCCTGATCATTTGCCACTTGGGTATGCTACACTAGCAATTCATGCCATGCGACTGATGTCCATCGATATACAACCTCTGAGCTCGTGCGTTTCAGAGAAGGGCGTTAAGCAAAAGAATAAATTCTCCGCCGCCAAACAGATGTATATTTAACAGAGATCAATCAACACAGAATAAAATCCAATGTCAGACACACAGTCCATTTACAAGTCCGTTCTGGGTCTGAACGAAACCGGAGGCACTAAATACCTCGCAAACCCATCGATCACCACGTACGTCTGGACGATCACCACTCATTATCCATATTTTGGGATGCCTCCCAATCAGGACCTCGGTTACCATCCAAACGAGGTGAAGATCTCCGGTCTTCGACCACCGTCTTCATCTTCGATTTCTTATCGTCGATTCGGTTATTCAGAATGGGATAAACCCGGTCTTTCTGAGCAAATCGCGTATATAATAAACAAGTGCAACACTAACATACACACGCATCATTTCCATTCATTAGTCACTAACCGTCAATCAGTAAGAGAACGATTTCCCAAATATTAACCCCGAAGGCCGAAACCAACATCAGATCAACACCCAGGAAACCATTCGACTAAGTCAACCTTTAGTTAATTTCTAAATCACATCCATATCGTTTATAATATTTTATAACGATTTATCGCTATGTTTATTTATTTTAAAATAGCCAATTCATTCAAAACGACGCTTCGGGCCATAACGCGACCGTGGCGCTGTTTTTCTTCAGATTTGATTTGCACATCTCTGAAAATCTAACCGTTGGATCTTCACAAAATTTACATCATTAGAAAGATCTTTTCAAAACGAATCCAACGGTTCCAGTTTTGGGAAATTCTGACGGTCGGATCTCCCGGTATAATCGTTTGAAGTTTCGATTTCAAAATACGAACTGCAGCGTCGTTATTCAATTAAATATAATTATATTTATATATATATATATATATATATATAAATATAATCGATTCTGGCGCTGTTTTTCTTCAGAGTTGAATTAAACATTCCAGACAATCCAACCGTTGGATTTTTACAAAGTTGGTGCCATTGGAAAGATATTTCCAAAGCGAACCCAACGGTTGCGATTTCAGGAAAATCCGATGGTCGGATCTCCCGGTATAATCGTTTGAAATCACGGTTTCAAAATACGAACTACAGCGTCGTTATTCGATATATTTTAATTCTATATATATATATATATATATATATATCGATTCCTCGATTTCAAAGCTACATTCTTTTCATACATTTGATAAAAATAATATTTTTATCTAACTGTCTTCTATTTCAACACTTCACTATATTCAACAATTCATGTATATAATAAAAATGTGATTTTTATTGTAAAACAATTCTTTTCAAAACACTATTATTTTATATAGTTCATATAGGTAATAAAAATAGGATTTTTATTATAAAACAATTTATTTCAAAATATGAATACCATTCAACACATGAATTTCAATTCAACGAATGAATATCGATTCAACACATGAAGGTTTTCTATAGTTTCTATATATAGATAAAAATGTGATTTTATATTTAAAACACGAATACCATTCAACACATGAATTTCAATTCAACGAATGAATATCGACTCAACACATGAAGGTTTTCTATACTTTCTATATATAGATAAAAATGTGATTTTTAAATTTAAAACACGAATAACATTCAACACATGAATTTCAATTCAACGAATGAATATCGACTCAACACACGAAGGTTTTCTATAGTTTCTATATATAGGTAAAAATGTGATTTTTATATTTAAAACACGAATACCATTCAACACATGAATTTCTAATCAACGAATGAATTTTAATTCAACACATGAAGGTTTTCTATTCAACGAATAAATATAGTTTCAGCAAATGAAAATAATTCAAACACATGAATATTATTAAAAATTTCGGCAGCATAACGGCAGGGTAGTTAAAACCGGGACCGTCCCTAGTACGGCTCCTCGCTCTACCTTAAAACCTCGCGGTTTTTGACAATGGGGATCATGCATCTAGTTCGCACGCAGGCGGCATGTATATATTTATTTCATTTCCACAAACTAATCCTATGTGGTTTCAACCAAATATTTCTCAACCACAAATGGGTATTTTTCAACCACAATCAATCAATATCAATCACAAACAATCCAAAACAACCATTCGCTATCAATCAATTTTCACACCAATCACAACCAATAAATATCGTCCATGGTTTGTGGACGAGGGGCGTGTATATATATATATATAGCAATTCACTTCTATTTCAATACATATATAATTTTTACAACGCATATATAACTTATACATCGAACGTACAACTTATACAACGCTTATACATGAGGTGTACAACGCTTATATAACTCATACATCGACTATATAATTTATACATCATCGTTTTCCATATCGTTTATAAATTAGAAATCTCACATTGGGTTCCACTCCACCAAAAATAGCAGATGGCTCAGAAAAATATACGGTCTCTTCTAAAATGTAGAAGACGTCCACACGAGTCCACTGTCTCTTGTTTCACTGAATTTCGATAACACAGCAAAAAGATATGATTTTTACAGTGAAATCATAAACGGTAGCGCTTTAAAGTGCTATAATAGATATAAAATATTTTCACTGCTGTTACCTTCTAAGAGAGTTCAAAACTAGGTTTTTGATTTTCTCGAAATCTGAGCAACTATGGGATGATCGGCCGATGCCACGTTGAAGACCTCCGTGAGGCGCACAAAACAAGGGTGGAGGCGTTCAGTTCGGTGGCGGTTTTGGCTATGGCAGCACGACGAAGGTGATGACTTCGAGCTGGCGGATCTCGAGTTGTGGTTCACGAGGAGGGATGAATCTTGTATGGATTTAAAGAGGGGATCGAGAGCTATAAAAAGTTCCAAAGGGGCAAAGGGTTTTGGTGAAGGGTTTGGCCGGAATTTGGCCAAGAAGAACGGAAAGCTTTTCCGTCGTCGATCGTGAATAGCGGGGGGGGGGGGGGGTTTCGAGATTTTATTTATTTATTTATGAAGGAATTATTTGATTTGCCGATATATATATATATATATATATATATTCAAAAATTGGGGTTTTCTTAAACGAACTCGAAATCAAACCCAACGACTGTCGTCCCTAGCGTTTTACCCCCATTCCGAACACAATGGAATATGTTTCGTAGGCCCATTCGACTGTTCAGTCAGTTTCCATTCAATTTAAAATATATAACATACAATATTCGATTTGAACGTACATTTCAATTTTCCAGGGCCACAAATTAATTCGAAAAATTCCAGAAAAATAAATCTGGCTATGTTTTGACGATACGGTCCCAACAAAACTAGTTTCGTCGAATTCTGAGACCGTTTGCAAAAGGGCCCATTTGTGGTCGATCCAATTTAACTGTAATTGACCAAAACACATTTTCCTTTACCACGCTCACATACTAGCTTCAAAAATTATGAAATTTGAAATCTAGCAATAACTTCACATCCCGAATCCAACAAAAGTGGTTTCGTCGAATTCCGAGGTCGTTTGCAAAATGGCCAATTTCACGGGCTTTATAAATTCTATAGCGACCTTTCTGAAAATTCATTTGGCCATAACTTTTGCTTTCCGTTATGAAAATTTGATTTTTCAGATTCGTTAGAAAGGTATCCACTAACAGATTTAAATATTTTTGGTTTCACTCAAATCCGTTTTGTTTTGCACCTGGTACAGTCCGACAAAGTTTGAATTCAATTTTTGAAACTGCAGCGCCTTTTCAATCCTTGTTTATAATTAGAATTAATTATATTCGTTTTCAATTATCGATTCAAACTCCGTTTTCATTGCTATTATTTAAAATATTTATTTTGAATATTTAAAATCCATTATTTTAGCCAATTTAAAATTTTTAAATTGGTTCAGATTTTCTGGGTCGTTACACTCTTCATTCCCACTTGGAATGGTCAACACAGGAGGCTTGTCAATCTCTCCTTCAGGATTTTGAATGCTTGTTCAAACTTTGCATCCCATGTGAACACGAGGCTCTTCTTCGTTAATTCTGTCAACGGTGCAGCTATCTTGGAGAAATCCTTGATAAATCGTCGGTAATATCCTGCCAACCCAAGGAAACTCCGAACATCTGTCGCATTCTTAGGTCTATCCCAGTCTTGGATTGCTGCCACCTTAGCGGGGTCAACCACTATCCCATTTCCAGAAATAACATGACCTAAGAACCTCACTTTATCTTTCCAGAAGTGAAACTTCGAGAACTTAGCCTTCAACTGATGCTTTCGCAAGATTTCTAACACAACTCTTAAGTGTATCCTGTGTTCTTCCTCACTCCTGGAGTAAACCAAAATATCATCCATGAACACAAGCACAAACTTATTCAACTGGTCTTTGAATACCGCATTCATAAGATCCATGAAATACATTGGCGCGTTAGTCAACTCGAACGGCATCACCAACCACTCGAAGAAACTGGATGGTGTCCTAAAAGGAGTCTTTGGCACACTATCCTTAGCCATCCTCAACTGGTGAAATCCCGTTGCCAGATCCATCTGAGAAAACACTTTGGCTTCGTGAAGCTGATCGAACAAGTCATCAATCCTTGGCAACGGATACTTTTTCTTCTTATTCACCTTGTTCAGCTCACGATAGTCCACACACAATCTTAACAAGCCATCTGCCTTTGTTGCAAACACGATCGTTGCACCCCATTCAGAAACACTTCTCCGAATGAATCCCTTCATTAGAAGGTCACGGACATGCACCTCCAAGTCTCGATGTTACTTAGGCGCCATCCTCCTAAGAGGCATAATAATTGGTCTAACACCCCTGACCATATCAATCCTAAACTCGATCTCACAATGCGGCGACAACCCTTTGACCTCGTCAAAGGCATCCTCATACTGATTAGCGATCAACACAGATGACAAGTATTCTTGTGGAATCACAAGCAAATATAGATAGCTAATGAAGATACCCTATTCGCGCTTACACTTTATCAACACCTTTTTCCCTACCATATCTCTGACTCTCACCTCTAGCTTTCTGCAATTCACCCTTACCATATACCTCTTAAGCCAATACATGCCCAAGATGATCCCAAACTTAGCTAAGTTAAGAACAAAGCAATCATACACAAAAGGGCAACCACGACTCGACAACACTAGACCTCGACAAATCATGAGAAGATTTGACGAACCCCCAATTGGATTAGTTACTACGAAAGGTCTATCACAAATCTTGGGTTCCAAACCCAAGTGGCACACAAGCTCATTGCAAATGAATGAATGAGATGCTCTAGTATCAAACAAAACTTGAAGTGAAACACCATGAACTGAAAGAGTACCTTGCACCACGACACCCTTTCCCTTTTCCTCAGCAGTGGGAGCTTTGTAAGAAGATGGCACTGCCCCTAAAGCATACGCCTTAACCACTTGCTTCCCTTTGACTAATTCTGGACAATCTTTCTTCTCATATCCTGGCTTCCCACACTTGAAGCACTTCTTCTCAGCTTTAGAATTCTTGCATTCACTAGCAAATTGGCCCTTTTGCCAACAATTGAAGCAAGCCACTTCTCCCTTCTGCTTCTATTATTGCTTCCTTTTCTTATTATTACCACCCTGTTGTGGCTTCTATTCCTCCTTAGGTGCAACAATAGACATCTTCTTAGGGAACAGACTTTCATGCCTTAAAGCCTTCTCGACGATCTTCTCAAAGCTATCATCGAGGTGATCCACAACCTGATCCCCAAGATATTCATCCAATCCCAAGACAAACTTCTCATTCTTCTGATAAGGAGTATCTACATATGAACGAGCATACTTCGATAGAGCCTCGAAGTCGGAAATATAGTCAAGAACTGGGCGACCATTCTGTTTAATCCCCACGAACCTCTAAAACAAAATAGACTTTTGCATAGTGGAGATAAATTTTTCTTCAAACTTAGCTTGGAACAACTCCCATGAAATATCCTCTTCAGGGGTCTCAAGTGTGACAGAGTTCCACCAGTCCATTGCTCTGCCCACTAACTACCCTGATGCAAGCTTCCTCTTTGTTGCATCATCAATGCCCATGTCTTTGAAAATCCTTACACAAGTATCCATCCACCTCTAGACTTCTTCAACTGGCTCAGTGCCTTTGAACTGTTTTCCTCCTAATGAAGAAAAGTCTTTGCATGGCCTTGCAAATTCTACAGCTCTAGGACTTGGACTCCAACATCAACCGTAGCTGCCACTGGAGCGGGGTTCCTTCGAAGGCATGCTTCAATCATAGCTTCAAATATGGTCGGGTAGTCTTGTGCCACGCCATTAACCCCTTTAGCATTAGCTTCCCTAGCAGCGTGTCTTGATGATCGTCTACTCATTCTTAATATGCAATTTAGAACAATTAGCCACTTCCACGAAAAATTGCTAAAGAATACAAACGGTACTACTATATATGCTAATATAAAGTATGCATCAACTGAAATCTACAAGTACGTCTCTCATACGTGATTATGTCTTAGAACTTTAGCAAAAATCGTTAACCAGAGCTCTGATACCAAATGTGATGACCGCCCACAACACCCACACTATACAAGAGGAATAATGCGCCGAAAGGTGTGCCAGGCATCTATGGACGATCATCAAGGTATGGTAGATAAACGAAATCTGTCGTAAACTCACAGCGCAAGAATAAAATATAATACAACATATATAACAGGTAGTGATAGTGAAGCGGAAAACACTAAACTTTCATGACAACTGGAAAGTATTTCCCATACATGTGGATAACAACAATAGTGTTTGTACAATTTGCAGTACTACAACACTCAGAGAAATAGCAAACAACAAAAACAAATACTAGATAGTAATAAATCTGGTACGTGCGCCTCTTGCTCGCTACCAATCAGCATCGTCGTCCTCACTAAAGCAATACCTGCACCTGTTACTCAGTCTGCCCATCCACAACCGGATGAACAGCCTAAGGTAATAAGAGGAAACATAAAACCTTGAGTCAGATAACAGTCTTAGTGAGCGATAAAACAACTAATAAACTTCATCAATAAATTATATGAGAATGGTAAATAATCAACTAATCTACCCAACTTTAGAGAAGAACTCTCAATTTCCTTTTCCATTACATGACAGTGATAGCCTTTACAATCCATACACCCAAAGGAATAACAATTCCTTCACAGAAATTAAAGCATCCATTCATATATGGAAAAGCAACTCAATCATAATCACAACATGCATTCAAACGTCCATGGATAACTCTGGCTATCGCCGCCAACCTTGCTTTGGAAACTTTGTTATCGTATGACTGGCTAACAATTTGCGGTCAATTGTCAAGGACCACACATGACGCTCCGGTTCTAGCAAAACTCCACATGTTACACACTATACTCAACACGTGTCTAGGCCATACACCCAAGGCGCTCGACCTACAATTGGTCCTCAATTGTACCTCTGCTTTGAGTCCGCTAGAACCTGTGACAATGATAATTCCTCGGCCTTCGCCTCTCTAGTCGTTATCAATTACGACTATTAATTAGCTCAGAACACCTTAGAACTGTCACTTTACACGAACTCAATACATCCTTGAGTTGTCTCCCCATTTGTTGCATACAATGAACAAAAAACACTTTTCAACACTTCCAAACTTCCCAATTGAATTCACTTTGAAGTCACATCATCACCGGAAGTGTTCGTCCGGAAATACCCGACCAGATTGACCAGAAATGGCTGACCAGAATAGGCCGACCCACTTTGGTCCGATCCAACTTATGTCCGACCCAACTTTGGTCTGACCCAAATTCAGTCCGACCCAACTTCGGTCCGACCCGACTTCGGTCTAACCCTATTTCGGTCCGACCCGATTTCAGTCCGACCCGACTTCAGTCCGACCCAAATTTGGTCCGATCCAACTTTGGTCCGATCCAAAACCTGCATATTGCAATTCAACTTCGATTTTGACCAAAATCTCACGAGATGATAAATACAACAAAACCAACTTTTCCAATTCATCCAAAAGGATTACAAGCATGTTATGAAATCAACAATATCATCAATATGAAATTCTATCAAGGATAATGTCAAATTCACCAAAATCACCACAAATATGCATATGAACAAAAACCATGGATCTAACTTGCACATCCGTATGAAATATCATAGAAATTACCTTTTTAAACTTGCTAAATCAGATCGTAGGGTGATCTATATGAAAATGAACTTACCAATGCATGGATCTAATGAAAAACACTTGAATTTGATGAAAAACATGATCTACTACCCAAACGCTTTATTGAATCCATGTGTAAGACGTAATCCACTCACTGATTCTCCAATACATGCTAAAATGATAGAATTATGAATCCGGACAGCGAGCAATTCAAACCAAACTCCTCGATCCGATGAATACACCTTTGAAATGATGTAGATCTAGCCTCCAATGGTGTAGATCTATGATTTCCCTCCTTAGATTTGGATTTTTAATAGTGGAAAGGTGTTAGAGGAAGAAGGAGATCAATGCCTCCAAATGAGAGAATGGAAAAGTAAACCTTCCCCCCCCCCCCACTCTCGCCCCCTATTTATAGGATTCCCCCAGCCCACTAATGGGCCTCCCCAATTCAGCCCATTAGGCTCTCCAAACCTAAACAACCAATTGAAAAACCTTAAAATAGAGATTTCTCCCAAACCGCTGAGCCAAATCCTTAATATAACCACTCCACGGAAAGGCAATCATCAATTCCTTTCCAATGGCACAGGTCTCACCCTCTGATTTGACCCGAGTCGAAAGTTATGCTCTGTACAAGACTGATAGGGGAAAAATTGTCACAAACAAAATCGATAAAAAAATTATGGACATGTCTCACATCCCCAAGCAACAGATTAAAAGATGAGAATGGTCCAACCCTCAGGGAATAAAATAAAAATATTTTAGAATCTTTCGATACATAAAATGCGGGCTGTTACGTTCTCCCCTCTTAAGAATTTCGCCCCTGAAATTCCAAGAAAACACAACAATTCTCCATGCCTACCATCGATGAGAAGCCAATTCTATCATCCAAACTAGCAACCATCAAGTTGTGCATCCATAGCCTAATCCTAGCACGCGGAATTCTATCAAACAATCAACAAGATACAACTATATAATGATGGTACGATATCAAAGGGTCCTACCGACGAAGAGTTCTGGATGAGTCGCCTTCACACTCTCTTCTGTCTCCCATGTACAATCGTCACTATTTTCACTCCATTGTACCTTGACAAGCTTAACCATCTTCCTCCTAAGCTGTATCATGTCATTTCCTACAGCATGAAGTGGCTCACGAGGTCTTGTAACTGCGGTTCCACTTCTAGGTCTTCATACTGCACTGGAGATACCACCTCATTCGAGTCATGCACGTACTTCCATAGAAACGACACTTGGAACACATTATGCACACTTGACATCTTCTCAGATAACTCCAATCTATATGCGAGCTTTTGAATTCGCTCGACTATCGGAAATGGTCCAACGAACCTAGGAGCTAACTTTCCTTTACTTCCAAATCTCACCATATGCTTAAACGGTGAAACCTTCACGAAAACCATATCGCCAACGTCGAATTACAAGTCCTTACAACGCTTATCGGTGTAACTTTTCTGACGATCTTAGGCTGCCTTTATTCGTTGCCGAATGATCTCGATACAATCTGAGGTCTCTCTTACCATTTCTGGCCCAAGTACCAACTTATCTCCAGTTTCTAACCAACATGCCGGAGAATTGCACGGTCTCCCATACAACGCCTTGTATGGTGCCATCGCAATGCTAGACTAGTCGCTATTATTATATGCAAACTCAACCAGATGTAGATGGTCTTCCCATGATCCCCCAAAATCCAACACACAAGCTCTTAGGAGATCTTCCAAAACTCGATTGACTCTCTGGGTCTGACCATCAGTTTGGGGATGATATGCCGTACTCAAGCAAAACTCAATTCCCAAAGCTTCTTGTAATCTCTTCCAAAATCTCCTAGTGAATAACGGATCTCGATCACTCACTATACTCTTTGGGATGCCATGGAATCTAACAATCCATTTCATATAAAGTTCAGCCAGCTTCGACGCTGTCCAAGTCGACTTGACATGAATAAATCTTGCACTTTTGGTTAACCAATCCACAATGACCCAAATCCCTTCATTTCCTGTCCTGGTTCTAGGTAGTCCATCGATACTTGTTCCCATTTCCATGTAGGAACTTCCAATGGCTAAAGAAAACCACTCGACTTCTTCTGTTTAGCTTTCACTAACTAACAGTTCATGCACTTGGAAATGAACTTTCCAATATCTCACTTCATCCCGTCCTAGTAGTAGACTCGCTTCATGTCCTTATACATCTTGTTACCACTGGGATGAATCGTCAACTTCAAGTGATGACATTCTCTCAGAACCTCATCTCTCAATCCATCAATATCAGGAATAACTAATCGCCCTAGCTTTCGAAGCCAACCTTCTCGATCGACTTCGAACTCTTTATCTTCTGGTTTTAGCTTCTGGATAAACTCAACAAGCTTTGTATCTCACTTTTGGCTCTTTCTAATCCTTTCGATGGGAGTAGGTATTATCAATAAGCTTGCCAACATTTCAGGTTCCAACTCACACTTTGGTCTGAAACCAAACCTTGCCAAATAGTCAAGGCTCTTCCATTTCAAAAACATCGCTCCCAAACTTGCGTGTCTTCAACTCAACGCATCTGCAACTGCATTACCTTTACTAGCAGTATAGGCTATATCAAAATCATACGATGCAAGAAACTCTAACTATCATTGCTGCCGAACATTCAAATCCTTTTGGGAGAAAAGATATTTCAATGACTTGTGCTCGTAAATAACTCGAATCGGACTCCCAACAGGTAATGTCTCCATATCTTCAGAGCAAACACAATGGCTGCCAACTCCAAATCATGAGTTGGGTAATTCTTCTCATGCGGCTTTAGCTGTCGACTCGCGTAGGCCACGACCTTGTCCTTTTGCATTAGCACTACTCCAAACCCAGTACCACATGCATCAGTGTATACCACCATCTCTTCATTCCCCTTTGAATGGTCAACACAGGAGCACTTGTCAATCTCTCCTTTAGGATTTCGAAAGCTTGTTCACACTTCGCATCCCATGTGAACACTTGGCTCTTCTTCATTAATCCTGTCATTGGTGCAACTATCTTGGAGAAATCCTTGATAAACCATTGGTAATATCCTGCCAACCCAAGAAAACTCTGAACATCTGTCGCATTCTTAGGTCTATCCCAGTCCTGGATTGCTTCCACCTTAGCGGGGTCAACCTCTATCCCATTTCCAGAAACAACATGACCTAAGAACCTCACTTCATCCTACCAAAAGTGAAACTTCAAGAACTTAGCCTTCAACTGATGCTTTCGCAAGATTTCTAACACAACTCTCAAGTGTGTCTTGTATTTTTCCTCATTCCTGGAGTAAACCAAAATATCATCCATGAACATAAGCACAAACTTATTCAACTGATCTCTGAATACCCTATTCATAAGATCCACGAAATACGCTGGCATGTTAGTTAACCCGAATGGTATCACAAACCACTCGAAAAAACTAGATGGTTTCCTAAAAGTAGTCTTTGGCACACTATCCTTAGTCACACTCAACTAGTGAAATCCCGTTGCTAGGTCCACATGAGAAAACACTTTGGCTTTGTGAGCTGATCGAGCATGTCATCAATCCTTGGCAACGAATACTTGTTCTTATTAGTCACCTTGTTCAGCTCACGATAGTCCACACACAATCTTAACGAGCCTCTTCCTTGGTTGCAAACACGAATGGTGCACCCTATTAAGAAACACTTCTCCGAATGAATCCCTTCCTTAGAAGGTCACGGACATGCACCTCCAACTCTCGTTGTTCCTTAGGCGCCATCCGCCTAAGAGGCATAACAATTGGCCTAACACCCTTGACCAAATTGATCCTAAACTCGATCTCACGATGCGGCGGCAACCCTTTGACCTCGTCAAAGACATCCTCATACTCTTTAGCGATCAGCATAGATGACAAGCCTTCTTGTGGAATCAAAAGCGAATATAGATAGCTAACGAAGACACCCTCTTCGCGCTTACACTTTATCAACACCTTTCGCCCTTCCACATCCCCGACTCTCACCTCTAGCTTCTCGCAATTCACCCTTGCCGCATACCTCTTGAGCCAATCCATGCCCAAGATGATCCCAAACCCAGCGAAGTTAAGAACAAAGCAATCACACACAAAAGAGCAACCATGACTCGACAAAACTAGACCTTGGAAAATCATGCAAAGATTTGACGAACCCTCAATTGGATTAGTTACTACAAAAGGTCTATCACAAATCTCGGGTTCCAAACCCAAGCGGCACACAAGCTCATTGCAAATGACTGAATGTGATGCTCCAGTATCAAACAAAACTCGAACTGAAACACCATAAACATAAAGAGTATCTTGCACCACGGCACCCTTTCCCTTCTCCTAAGAAGTAGGAGCTTTGGAAGAAGATGGCACTGGCCCTAAAGCATACACCTTAACCACTTGCTCCCCTTTGGCTGATATGGACAATCTTTCTTCTAATGTCATGGCTTCCCACACTTGAAGCACTTCTTCTCAGCTTTAGGATTCTTGCATTAACTAGCAAAATGGCCCTTCTGCCAACAATTGAAGCAAGTCACTTCTCCATTCTGCTTCTTTTGGCCATCCTTTCCTTTCTGTTGTTGTTGCTTCCTTTTCTTATTTTTACCACCCTGCTGTGTCTTCTGTTCCTCCTTAGGTGCAATAACAGACATTTTCTTAGGGAACAGACTTTCATGCCTTAAAGCCTTCTCGAAGATCTTCTCAAAACTATCATCGAGGTGATCCACAAGTTGATCCCCAAGATATTCATCCAGTCCTAAGACAAACTTCTCATTCTTTTGGTAAGCAGTATCCACATATGAACGAGCATACTTCGACAGAGAATTGAAGTTGGAAATAAAATTAAGAACTGGGCGACCATTCTGTATAAGCTCCATGAACCTCTTAAACAGAACATACTTGTAACGACTAGGGATTTCGCCTGGACCAAATCGATTGCTAAATCGACCAAGACCGTTCGAAACCCGAATACGCTAACTTTGGGCATACAACACACCAGAACAAATAACATAAGACTTTTATAAACATTATAATAATGTTACATCAGAGTACATAATATCAGAGTACATCGATAAATATTATTACAGCTGAAGATTAAATTACATTAAATGTAATACAAGGCAGCGGAACTAATAATACTAACACAGCAGAAGACTATCAATGCTCTGGACACAGCTTTAAGCTTCGATCTAGAATCCTGCTCAATATATCTACAAAATAAGCTACTCGACTTCTTGTGTGGAAAAGAGGGCACTCGAGTTTGCAAAGTGAAACAAACTACGGGTCAGTCATGGGACTGGTATGAGAAATCTAACTTAACTTATCTAATAAGAAGGCTAATCGCAGGACCACGCCGCTAATGAGGAATGGGTTTACTCCATTGGATTGCCAGTGCATGAAATAAAGTAAATTGTTAAACAACGCAATGATTTTTAGAGAAATGAAACCATTATAAGACTCATGTCCCATCACACAATGCAACATAAACTGAAGGATAGAGTTTTACCTTATAATGGTAAAAAATGCTTGATACTATAAAGCGGATTTGATATTATTATAAGTGTATATATGTTTCAAAAACATTTCAATCATAATGTATCAATCACAGACGGCATAACTACCATATACTATGTTGTTATAATAGTTATCAATCAAAAACTGAGACGACCCGATTTCCCGTTCTCACGGAAACAAGGTTATCTTTGGAATATAACACAGAAACATATAATAGCAGAACAGAATTAAATAAATACACCAGAATGAATGTAACAACCCGGAAATTCTGGGCCAGTTTAAAATTTTTATTTTGGCAATTTTAGCGAATTTTGATTATTTAAAATGAATTATTTTAAATAATATCGACGTGAAATTTATTTTGAATAGAATTCGACGTATATATTATATACGTCGTCGTTAGAATATAAATAATTATATATAATTATAAATAGAATTGAAAATGGCGCGGTAGTTCGAAAATTCGATTTCTAATTTCAAATGAATATACAGAATTCAATATAAGTCAGAATTGAACGAAACAAGAAATATTTGAATCTGTATAACTATATCTTTGTAACGAAGTTAGCAAACTGAGATTTCATCTTAGAAATGATAAGATACGTCCAGTTGAAAATTCTGAATAGTCGCTATGGAATTCAGGCCCTTAAAAATGGACATTTTGCAAATGACCTCGGATTTCGACGAAACCAGTTTTGTTGGGTCCGCAGTGTCAAATTATTGTTAGATTCCAAATTTCATAATTTTTCGAATCAATATGTGAGTGTGGCAAAGGAAAACGCGTTTGACCAGTTTTAGTTGATTTTAATCGACTGGAAATTGGCCATTTTTCTAACGGTCTCAGAATTCGACGAAACTAGTTTTGTTAGGACCGTATCGTCAATACGAAGCTAGGAAATATTTTTCTGGAATTTTTCTAGTTAGTATGTGACCCCGGTAATTTGAAATGTACGTTTAAAATTCAATATAGTGATTTAAATGTAAATTTAACGGAAACTGATTGTAACGTTCGAATCAACTTGCGATACATATCCCATTGTGTTCGGAATGGGGGTAAAACGCTATGGACGACAGTCGGTGGGTTCGATTTTGATTTCGAAAAATAAGGTTACCTTTTTGAAGTAAAAAGAAAATAATAATAATAATAATATAAATTTAAATAAACCCCCCCTCTCCTCAGTATTCTCTCTCCCCGTCATTTTATAAAAAAAAAAAAAAGAGAAAAACTACCTAAACCTAAACCCCCGTCGCCTCGATCCTGGAGCCGCCGCACCACCTCCGCCGCCGTCCCCCCTTCTTCTTCCCCCACCTCCTCCTTCCTCCCCGATTCCCTCCTCTTTCGTTCGAACGCGCCCCCCCCCCCCCAAATCGTCGAGCCACCTGACGACGAACAACCCGACCCCCCTTTTCTTCCATCGAAGACCGCAGCCATCTCCTCCCCTCCTCCGTTGGAATAAGCGCCCCCCCCCCTTCTGATTAAAGTAAGTATTTTTTTTTTTGATTTAAAAAGCTGATTTTTTTTTTTTTTCTTCTCTGATTTTTTTTTTTTTTTTTTACTAATTTCAAAACTGATTTCTTTTATAAAGAAGAAAAAAAAACTGAATTTATAAAATTAGGTTTAAACTGAAAATTTAATTAGGTTTAAAACTAAATTGATTTTTTTAAAAGGTTTAAAAACAGAACTGTTTTTTTTTAGAATTTAAAAACTGTTTTTTTTTATATATGAAGAATTGAAAACTGATTTGAAAAGAAGTAAAAACTGAATTTTGAAAATGAAGTAAAAACTGAATTTTAAAAATGAAAAGGCGAGTTCTTTAAAAATGAAAAGGCGTGTTCTTTGAAGGTGAAAAGGCGAAATCTTTATTTTAGAAAAGGCAAAATCTTTAGGTGGAAAATAGCGTGATAAAAATATAATTTTTATCTATATAACATAGTAATAAAAATTCGATTTTTATCTGTTGAAAAGCAAAATAAAAATTCGATTTTTATATATTGAACTTTGAATTAAAAATATGATTTTTATATATAGAACTTCAAGTAAAAATATGATTTTTATATATAGAACTTCGAGTAAAAATATGATTTTTATATATAGAACTTCGAGTAAAAATATGATTTTTATATATAGAACTTCGAGATAAAAATATAGTTTTTATGTTTTGAACTTCGAAAGAAAAATATAGTTTTTATGTTTTGAACTTCGAAAGAAAAATATAGTTTTTATGTTTTGAACTTCGAAAGAAAAATATAGTTTTTATGTTTTGAACTTCGAAAGAAAAATATAGTTTTTATGTTTTGAACTTCGAAAGAAAAATATAGTTTTTATGTTTTGAACTTCGAAAGAAAATATAGTTTTTATATATTGAACTTCGAAAGAAAATATAGTTTTTATATATTGAACTTCGATAGAAAAATAGAATTCTTGTATATTGAACTTCGAAATAAAATGTGATTTTTATATATTGAATAACATAGTAAAAATTCGATTTTTATATATATATTGAATAGCGAAGTAAAAATGTGATTTTTACGTATGTAGTGAAAGCAGCAACGAAGGTGACAAAAAGGCGAAACGACGAAGACTTCTGCAAAGGAGTGCCGTGGAGCTAGGATAGCTAATATGTGAGAATTTCTCACCTTTCAATTTATTTTTCTAGTTATATATATATACTAGGATGCAGACGGTGCTTAGTAGCACCCGACACAATCGTCCACAGACCATGGACTTGTTTGTTTGATTGTTTGGTGATTGATTGCGATATTGGTTTGAATGTGGTTTGTGATGTGAAAAATCGAATCGATAAATTGGTTAGGATTAGACGTGCGCCGTTATAAGGCGAAGGAGTAAGGCTAGGTTAGACCCTTACTCCAAATTTTGTGGTTTGCAAAATGAGATTGATTTGATTGATGTGTGAATGGCGTGGGCCTTCACTAGACCGGGGATAAGGCTAGGCCTTGTCCCGTTTCTAGTATCGTGCCGTTATGCCGCCGAAATTTTCTAAAATATGTTAGAAAAATAAAAATAGCATTTTATTTAAAGAATGAACTGAATAGAAATTCATATGTTAAAATAAAATGTGTTATCGTTAAAAATATAATTTTTAACGTGAATGTGAATAAATAAATATTCATTTACAAACCAGACGGTTTGTTTATGTACACCTATTTGAATGACGTTGATTGGGTCGATAAATTTTACACATCGCCTAACTGCACAAATAAAATGTGTTTGATTGTTTGAAACCCCACACGGGTGTTAGGATGAAATTTGAAGTTCACTCATCCTGATTGATTAAATATGTCGATCGATTGATTGACAGGCTGTTATAAGCGTTGAATATCTATATTTGATGCTTATACAGTGTAGTGCACTTTGGTTGATGGTTGATTATTTTCAATGCTATTATATACATGTGTTGTATGAAAATCCATATAATTAATTTTATATGGTAATTGATTGGGCCTCATTCCAGTTTTGAAAAAGAAATATTTCGAAATGAATTGAATTGAAAACGATTTCGAAATGAATTGAATTGAAAACGATTTCGAAATGAATTGAATTGAAAACGAATTCGAAATGAATTGAATTGAAAACGATTTCGAAATGAATTGAATTGAAAACGAATTCGAAATGAATTGAATTGAAAACGAATTCGAAATGAATTGAATTGAAAACGAATTCGAAATGAATTGAATTGAAAACGATTTCGAAATGAATTGAATTGAAAACGAATTCGAAATGAATTGAATTGAAAACGAATTCGAAATGAATTGAATTGAAAACGATTTCGAAATGAATTGAATTGAAAACGATTTCGAAATGAATTGAATTGAAAACGAATTCGAAATGAATTGAATTGAAAACGAATTCGAAATGAATTGAATTGAAAACGAATTCGAAATGAATTGAATTGAAAACGATTTCGAAATGAATTGAATTGAAAACGATTTCGAAATGAATTGAATTGAAAACGATTTCGAAATGAATTGAATTGAAAACGAATTCGAAATGAATTGAATTGAAAACGAATTCGAAATGAATTGAATTGAAAACGATTTCGAAATGAATTGAATTGAAAACGAATTCGAAATGAATTGAATTGAAAACGATTTCGAAATGAATTGAATTGAAAACGAATTCGAAATGAATTGAATTGAAAACGATTTCGAAATGAATTGAATTGAAAACGATTTCGAAATGAATTGAATTGAAAACGAATTCAAATTTGAATTGAAAGCGAAGTGAAATAAATTCAAATTGAATTGAAATTCGAATTGAATAGAAATGAATTTTAAAACGAATTTATAAAGATGAATTCAATTTTGATTTGAATTGAAATGGAAGTTGAAATTGCTTTTGAAACGAATTTAAAACTATTTATATAATTCGTTTTAAATAGAAATCGACGAAGTATATATTATATATATTATATATATAATATAATGGCCTGAATAGAACGCGCCGCGCCGCGGCAGTTCGCGAATTTCGACCATTTATTTAAAACGGGCATTACGGGAGATCCGACCGTCGGATTCTCCTAAAACCGGAACCGTTGGGTTCGTATCGAAAAGAGCTTTCTAACGAATGTGATAAATTAGAAATCTAACGGTTGGATTTGGAGTTACGTCCAAATCAAATTCGAAAAAGGTCGCTGTAAGTGCAGTTCGATGGCCATTGATGGAAATCGACTGTACGGGCCTTGATAAAATTATTAAAAATAGCAATAATTTGTGTAAAATCATAAGAAATGATTTAGAAAGAATTGGGATGAAAAACTCCATATTTGAAAAGATAAAAATGGATTTTTATCGAAATGAACTAGTTTTGAACTAGAATTATAATTCTATTTATTTTTAAATAAATAAATTGAATTCGAAAAGGGTTTTAAAAATAACCAAAATTTCCAATGATTGCATTGGAGTGGATTAGAATCGAAATTGTCTTCGGAATATTTCGATGTTGGAATTCGGGATTATACAGGTGTTGTTATGGAAATTTGAAAGATATATATTTATATCGTTATTTCCAATACGACATTTGTTAGTCGTAGAATTCGATATTGAATATAAGCCGATATATTTTCTATTCAGAGCCTTGTATTGAATATCGAATGTGATTTGGGTTTGTCGTGAATGGTGTCTTCACTAACACTGTTCTTGAACCCAGTTGAGAAAAGATTAAATCTTTTATTTAGATTTAATGAAGTGTACCAATTAAATGATATTTAATTGGAATTGAATGGATATTGATTTTTGGGTTTATCGTGAACAGTGTTTTAAACAACACTCGTTCTTTAACCCGATAATTAATGGAATGTGATTTGGGTTTATCGTGAACAGTGTTTTAAACAACACTCGTTCTTTAACCCGATAATTAATGGAATGTGATTTGGGTTTATCGTGAACCGTGTTTTAAATGACACTGATTCTTTAACCCAGTCGAAGATTAAAACTAAGTGGAGTTTTAATGAATCTTTAATTAGATTGAAAGATCGAAGATGGAGTATCACCAATTTTGCTCCAGGCGATAGTTAAATCTTTAATTAGATTTGAACGTGAAATTTAGAAACTAACTGTCGGTTAGCCAAGCAGAATGGTTTTCTGGATATTGATCTGATGTTGGTTTCGGCCTTCGGGGTTAATATTTGGGGAATTATTCTCTTGATTAATTTACGGTTAGTGACTAATGAATTGGAATGAGGCGTATGTTGTGTTTGTGTAACACTTTTATAATATATACGCGAGTTATTCGGAAAGACCGGGTTTATCCCATTCTGAATAACTGATACGACGATAAGTCGAAGATGAAGACGATGGTCGAAGACCGGAGGTCTTCACGTCGTTTGGGTGATAACTGATGATCTTGATTGGGCTGTACACCCAAGAAGATGGAAACAGTTAGTGATCGTCCAGACGTACTTGGAGATCAATGGATATGCGGGGTACTAGGTGCCTCCGGTTTCGTTCAGACCCAGGACGGACTTGTAAATGGACTGTGTGTCTGACATCGGATTTCATTCTGTGTGACTGATATCGGTTGCATAGGATGGTTTGCCTGTGTGGCATGCTAAGATGCAAATGATCAAGGCTTCTGTTGAAAAGCAAAGTCTGGTGGTGATGATCAAAGCACGGCCTTTGTGGCGTAGCTTTGTGTAACGTTTACCTCGCGTGTTTCACACCAGGTATGAACCAAAAACGGGAGACGGACCTCAGGGAGGGCATGCGTTTCTTCCTAGTTAGAAGTGGCGTCAGTGGTTTTACACGCCCTGACGAGTTTGACTTATGTGGTTGTTGCTGTTGCGAGGCGCCTCGGATTGATCGGTCGTTCTCGAACCGATGGAGTCATTTAGTTGGCTCGTTTACGCCCCATAGGGCGGAGAAACGCATGTTCAGGCATTTTAATCCACTCCGTGTGGACCGGCCCTGACGATCCAAGGGTCACTCGAGCTCTGATCCTGAGACTCGGACTAGGCAGTCTCGAATCGGTTGAGGACTATCTTTTGCCTCGGTTCATAGATGGAAATCCAATTTCCAAATACGTGACATTTGCGGTTTTAATTGTAATCCTATATATGGCGACATAGTGGGATGGGGCGCTTATGCCGCCTATGATTGATACTTATGATTTGAAGTTGTTTTATACACTATGCACTTATAATAGTATCAAATGATTTGTTTTAAACGTATCAAGCATTCTTTAGCTGTTATAAGGGAAAACCCTATCCTCGACTGCGTTGCATTGTGTGATGGGACCTGGGTCTTATAACAGCTTCATCTTTCTTTATTTAGCATTGCGCTGTTTGTTTTATGCACTGGTATTCTTGGGAGGAAACCCGTTCCGTGTTATACGGCGTGGTCCCTTGATTTACCTAATGATTTAAAATAAAGATTAACTGTTTTAGTTCTCACACCAGTCACATGACTGACCTGGAGTTTATTGTTTTAACCTAAACTCTGGGTGCCCTTATTTTGACACGGGCAGCTAGTAGTTTTGGTTTTGCAGATTTTATTCACAGGATCCTGGTTTACAGCTGGAACGATATCCGGAAAGCTTTGTATCCGTATATCTTCTTCTAGTTGTGTATTGTATTATTTTCCGCTGCTATGTATTTAAATGTAATTTAAATCTCTGATATTTCTGTGTAATATTCTTTTATACTCTGTATATTCTTGTAATCTGATGCATTGTTGTAATAAGCAATGAAATGTTCTTCTGTATGCGTTCTGATTTGTCGTGTTCTCAAACGATAGGGCGTTTCGAGCGGTCTGGGTCGGTTTAGCGACTGGTTCGGACCGAGCGAGATTCCCTGCCGTCACAATGAACAACAAAATATACTGGATAAAAGTAATCATTAGAGTTACACAGTATACAGGATCTTACTTAGTACAATTACAGTTCAGCTATACATAAATGTCTACAGCGGAAATAAACAAAATATGTACAATAGGAGCTGAACAGCATAAAAAGAAATAAATGATAGAATCCATCTTCAGCTCCAGCTATCCAGAAAAAGAACCAGCTAAACCTGAATACAAGGCTGCCCGTGTAGAAAAAGGGGCACCCGAGTTTGAGAGTGAAACAAACTACGAGTCAGTCATGGGACTGGTATGAGAAATCTACTCAACACATATATAATTTGGCTAATCACAGGACCACGCCACTTTCGTGGAACGGGTTTACTCCATTGGATTGCTAGTGCTTTAAAACAAATCTTTCTTTTAAACATCGATATGCTTTTTATAAAAATGAAGCCGTTATAAGACTCAGTTCCCATCACACAATGCAACGCAAACCGGAGGATAGAGTTTTTACCTTATAACGGCCAAATATGCTTGATACGAATAAAACAAAGGCATTTTATATTATTGCTAGTGTTTATATGTTTTGAAAACAATTTGAAATCATAACTATCAATCATAGACGACATTAATGCCCCATACCACTATGTCGCCATATATAGGTATACAATCAAAACCGAACGATCACGTATCTGGAAATTGGATTTCCGTCATGAACCAAGGCAAAAGATAGTCCTTACCGAATTCGAGACTGCCTAGCCCGAGCCTCAGGCAAGTACTCTGTCAAGCCTTAGGATTGTCAGGCCCGGTCCACCGATGTGGATTAAAATGCCTGAACCATACGTTTCCCCGCCCTTTGGGGCGTAAACGAGCCAACGAATGACTCCATCGGACCCGGATCGTCCGATCAAACCGAGGCGCCTCGCAACAGCAACAACCACATAAGTCAAACTCGTCAGGGCGTGTAAAACCACTGACGCCACTTTTAGCTTGGAGGAAACGTAGGCCCTCCCTGAGGTCCGTTCTCCCGTTTTAGGTTCATACCGGGGTGTGAGGCTCGCGAATTCACGTTATACACAAAGCTACGCCACACAGGTGGTGCTTTGATCATCACCACAAGACTTTGCTTTTCAACAGAAGCCCTGATCACTGCATCTTAGCATGCCACACAGAATAAATCCTATGTCAGACACACAGTCCATTTACAAGTCCGTTCTGGGTCTGAACGAAACCGGAGGCACTAAATACCTCGCAAACCCATCGACCAACACGTACGTCTGGACGATCACCACTCATTATCCATATTTCGGGATGCCTCCCAATCAGGACCTCGGTTACCATCCAAACGAGGTGAAGATCTCCGGTCTTCGACCGTCGTCTTCATCTTCGAATTTCAATCGTCGGTCAATTATTTGAAATGAGAATTAACTCGGCCTTTTCAAATAATTCACGTATATTTAGAATTTCAAATCAATCTATTTCAATGGTTAAATTATTCGACAACATCAAAATTGTTCTTTAATGTAATTTTCACACCAAACACCTTCAAACATCAAATACAACATAAATCGAGCAAATTCAGTTTATTTCCATTTCCATATTGCTTAGGATATTTTATAACTATTTATCGCTATTTTTATTTAATTTAAAATAGCTAATTTATTCAAAACGACGCTTCGGGCCATAAAGCGGTCGTGGCGCTGTTTTTCTTCAGATTTGATTTACACATATCTGAAAATCTAACCGTTGGATCTTCACAAAATTTACATCATTAGAAAGGTCTTTTCAAAACGAACCCAACGGTTCCAGTTTCGGGAAAATCCGACGGTCGGATCTCCCGGTACAATCGTTTGAAGTTTCGATTTCAAAATACGAACTGCAGCGTCGTTATTCGATTAAATATAATTCTATTTATATTTATATATAAATAAAATCGATTCTGGCGCTGTTTTTCTTCAAATTTGAATTAAACATTCCAGACAATCCAACCGTTGGATTTTTACAAGGTTGGTGCCGTTGGAAAGATTATTCCAAGGCGAACCCGACGGTTGAGGTTTCGGGAAAATCCAATGGTCGGATTTCCCGTACAAGTCATTTGAAATCACGGTTTCAAAATACGAACTGCACGGCCTCGTTTCGTTTTAATTTTATTTATATTTATATATTTATATAAATATAGTTCATTCGATGATTTCAATATCGTTTTCACTTCAAATTTTTCTAACACCTTAAATTTTGGAAAAAATTTCGCCATAACCTCCCCTGCACCGGGAGCATCGGGAAATCGCAAATAGCGTTCCCGGTCCTTCTAATCTCAAAAAGAAAAAGAAGAAGCCAAGCGGCTAGCCAACAGGCTCAAAATCATCACCCAAACAAATCAGTAAATGTGTACCTATTTGTCGGGCACAAAATTTTATTCCTCTTCTCTAGCCCCTTTGCTATAACCTGTTCAATGAATATGCATATACATATATATACAGTTCTTATCATTTATCATTTTCTATTCGACTTCATATTTGATTTCAATTTGGTTTAAAAACACGATTCATTCTAATGTTACATAAATAGGTGCAAATCATTTCATTAGCTAATTAATGAATATTTCATCTCATATATGTTTATTTCGAACAAGTGGCTATTTTTAACACTTCACATTTCAACGATTTATGCATACAATAAAAATGCGATTTTTATTGTAAAACGATTCATTTCAAAACACTATTTTTCTATATAGTTCATATAATCGATAAAAGGTGATTTTTATTATCAAACAATTTATTTCAAAATATGAATACCATTCAACACATGAATTTCTAAACAACGAATGAATATCAATTCAACACATGAATGTTTTCAATAGTTTTTATATATAGATAAAAATGTGATTTTTATTATCGAACAATTTATTTCAAAATATGAATACCATTCAACACATGAATTTCTAAACAACGAATGAATATCAATTCAACACATGAATGTTTTCAATAGTTTTTATATATAGATAAAAATGTGATTTTTATTATCGAACAATTTATTTCAAAATATGAATACCATTCAACACATGAATTTCTAAACAACGAATGAATATCAATTCAACACATGAATGTTTTCAATAGTTTTTATATATAGATAAAAATGTGATTTTTATTATCGAACAATTTATTTCAAAATATGAATACCATTCAACACATGAATTTCTAAACAACGAATGAATATCAATTCAACACATGAATGTTTTCGATAGTTTTTATATATAGATAAAAATGTGATTTTTATTATCGAACAATTTATTTCAAAATATGAATACCATTCAACACATGAATTTCTAAACAACGAATGAATATCAATTCAACACATGAATGTTTTCAATAGTTTTTATATATAGATAAAAATGTGATTTTTATTATCGAACAATTTATTTCAAAATATGAATACCATTCAACACATGAATTTCTAAACAACGAATGAATATCAATTCAACACATGAATGTTTTCAATAGTTTTTATATATAGATAAAAATGTGATTTTTATTATCGAACAATTTATTTCAAAATATGAATACCATTCAACACATGAACTTCTAAACAACGAATGAATATCAATTCAACACATGAATGTTTTCTATACAATGAATAAATATAATTTAAGCATATGAAAATAATTCAAACACACAAATATTATTCAAAATTTCGGCAGCATAACGGCAGGGTAGTTACACCGGCACCGTCCCTAGTACGGCTCCTCGCTCTACCTTAAAACCTCGCGGTTTTTGACAATGGGAATCATGCATCTAGTTCGCACGCAGGCGGCATGTATATATTTATTTCATTTCCACAAACTAATCCTAAGTGGTTTCAACCAAATATTTCACAACCACAAACGGGTATTTTTCAACCACAATCAACCAATATCAATCACAAACAATCCCAAACAATCATTCAATTTTCACAACAATTTCAACCAATAAATATCGTCCATGGTTTGTGGACGAAGGGCGTATATATATATAGATATATAGATATTTATATATAGCTATTCACTTTCATTTTCAACACATATATATATATAATTTTTAAATCAGAAATCTCACCAATAGCTATCCAATACCAAGACTCTTCTTAATAGAAATCTTCGCCTATTTGTCGCTTTCACCCGTATTCTCTGCATATGTAAAAATCGAATTTTTACTACGTTATTCAATATATAAAAATATGATTTTTACTTCGGCTTTCAATATATAAAAATCTGATTTTTACTTTTAAATTTCTAATCTCCTTTTAGTTTATAAATCATTTTAAAATCAGATTTAAAATCAGATTTAAAATCATTTCACAAAATTCAGTTTTTATTTTTCTTAAAAATTCAGTTTTTATTTTTCTTAAAAACAAAATCAGTTTTATTTCTTAAAACAAAAATCAGTTTAAATCCTTTAAAAAAAAGTTCTATACTTTTAAAATAAAAAGTTTTTACTCTTTTAATAAAATCAGTTTTTTTTCCTTTTTAAAACAAAATCAGTTTTATTACTAATAAGAAAAACCAGTTTTAATTTCATATAAAAATCAGTTTTTATTATGCTTTTAAAATCAGTTTATTATTTGCTTATAAAATCAGTTTTTATTATGTTTATAAATCAAAACAGTTTTATACTATGTTTATAAATCAAAACAGTTCTTTTTTTTATTATTATTAAGAATAAAATAAAAAAAAACAACTTACTTCGATCTGCCCTTCGACGAAGGAGGTGCTGGAGTGGCGCGGTCGGCGGTGGGAGGCGCTGGAATGGTGCGGTCGGCGGCTTCAGCTTCGCGAGCGAGGGGGGGCTTCAACGGAGCTCGAGCGATCGGGGGGGGGTGCTCAGGCGGAGGCGGGGCTTGGAGGAGGACAGGACGGTGGCGTCGACGTCTGGGGGCGGCGGCGATTTGCTTAGGGTTTTTTTTTTTATTCTGTTTAAAATCGAAATGAAAAGGGGGGGGCCAGAACGAAGATAAAGGGAGGGAAATTTTTTTTTTTTATTATTATTATTTAATTATTTAATTTAGCAAAGAGTTGACTTTTACGTACGACCTCGAAACGAGGCCCACCGCCTGTCGTCCATCGCGTTTCACCCCCATTCCGAACACAATGGGATATGTATCGCAAGCTGATTTGATCTTTACAATCAGTTTCCTTTTGAATTTTCATTTAAATCACTATATTGGATTTTAAACGCACATTTCAAATTACCGGGGTCACATACTAACTAGAAAAATTCCAGAAAAATATTTTCTAGCTTCGTATTGACGATACGGTCCTAACAAAACTAGTTTCGTCGAATTCTGAGACCGTTTGAAAAACGGCCAATTTCCAGTCGATTAAAATCAACTGAAACCGGTCAAACGCATTTTCTTTTGCCACGCCCACATATTGATTCGAAAAATTATGAAATTTGAAACCTAACAATAACTTGACACTACGGACCTAACAAAAGTGGTTTCGTCCAAATCCGAGGTCGTTTGCAAAATGTCCATTTTTAAGGGCCTGAATTCCATAGCGACTATTCAGAATTTTCAACTGGACATATCTTTTGATTCCCGCTATCAAACTTCGATTGGTCGGATTCATTAGAAAGATATTCACTAACAGATTTAAATATTTTTGGTTTCACTAAAATCCGGATTGTTTTGCACCCGGTATATTCCAATGAAGTTTGAAATCGAATTATCGAACTACCGCGCCATTTTCAATTCTATATATAATTATAATTAATTATATTGGTTTTCAAATGTCGATTCAAACTCAGTTTTCATCGCCATTATCTAAAATATTTATTTTAAATATTTAAAATCCATTATTTTAGCCAATTTAAAAATTTTAAATTGGTTCAGATTTTCTGGGTCGTTACAATCTCCCCCACTTAAAAATTTTCGTCCCCGAAAAGGAACAAAGTCGAAAGTGGTTTGATAAATCTACAATCACACAATACAACAACTAATCCAATTGTTTTTAACCTTCTTAACTTTTCAAATATATATCTTTTATATATTCAAAAATTATATTTCTAAAACCAGACTATATATAAATATAATCACAAATACGTTATTTAAAAACATATTACTCTCGACTCGTTCTGAGGCACTTCTGACCCCATCTCTAACGAGTTGTTCTGATTCTGCTATACTCATACTAGGATATTGCTGATCCTATCTGTATAGAGTTACCCGTCCTAGAACACTACTGGTTCTATTTCTGACGAGTTCGTTCGAATGTTATATTCCAGAACTAAGCTTAACCAAAGCTCTGATACCACGATGAGACGACCCGATTTCCCGTTCTCACGGAAACAAGGTTATCTTTGGAATATAACACAGAAACATATAATAGCAGAACAGAATTAAATAAATACACCAGAATGAACAACAAAATATACTGGATAAAAGTAATCATCAGAGTTACACAGTATACAGGATCTTACTTAGTACAATTACAGTTCAGCTATACATAAATGTCTACAGCGAAAATAAACAAAATATGTACAATAGGAGCTGAACAGCATAAAAAGAAATAAATGATAGAATCCATCTTCAGCTCCAGCTATCCAGAAAAAGAACCAGCTAAACCTGAATACAAGGCTGCCCGTGTAGAAAAAGGGGCACCCGAGTTTGAGAGGGAAACAAACTACGAGTCAGTCATGGGACTGGTATGAGAAATCTACTCAACACATATATAATTTGGCTAATCACAGGACCACGCCACTTTCGTGGAACGGGTTTACTTCATTGGATTGCCAGTGCTTTAAAACAAATCTTTCTTTTAAACATCGATATGCTTTTTATAAAAATGAAGCCGTTATAAGACTCAGTTCCCATCACACAATGCAACGCAAACCGGAGGATAGAGTTTTTACCTTATAACGGCGAAATATGCTTGATACGAATAAAACAAAGGCATTTTATATTATTGCTAGTGTTTATATGTTTTGAAAACAATTTCAAATCATAACTATCAATCATAGACGGCAGTAATGCCCCATACCACTATGTCGCCATATATAGGTATACAATCAAAACCGAACGATCACGTATCTGGAAATTGGATTTCCGTCATGAACCAAGGCAAAAGATAGTCCTTACCGAATTCGAGACTGCCTAGCCCGAGCCTCAGGCAAGTACTCTGTCAAGCCTTAGGATCGTCAGGGCCGGTCCACCGATGTGGATTAAAATGCCTGAACCATACGTTTCCCCGCCCTTTGGGGCGTAAACGAGCCAACGAATGACTCCATCGGACCCGGATCGTCCGATCAAACCGAGGCGCCTCGCAACAGCAACAACCACATAAGTCAAACTCGTCAGGGCGTGTAAAACCACTGACGCCACTTTTAGCTAGGAGGAAACGTAGGCCCTCCCTGAGGTCCGTTCTCCCGTTTTAGGTTCATACCGGGGTGTGAGGCTCGCGAATTCACGTTATACACAAAGCTACGCCACACAGGCGGTGCTTTGATCATCACCACAAGACTTTGCTTTTCAACAGAAGCCCTGATCACTGCATCTTAGCATGCCACACAGAATAAATCCTATGTCAGACACACAGTCCATTTACAAGTCCGTTCTGGGTCTGAACGAAACCGGAGGCACTAAATACCTCGCAAACCCATCGACCAACACGTACGTCTGGACGATCACCACTCATTATCCATATTTCGGGATGCCTCCCAATCAGGACCTCGGTTACCATCCAAACGAGGTGAAGATCTCCGGTCTTCGACCGTCGTCTTCATCTTCGAATTTCAATCGTCGGTCAATTATTTGAAATGAGAATTAACTCGGCCTTTTCAAATAATTCACGTATATTTAGAATTTCAAATCAATCTATTTCAATGGTTAAATTATTCGACAACATCAAAATTGTTCTTTAATGTAATTTTCACACCAAACACATTCAAACATCAAATACAACATAAATCGAGCAAATTCAGTTTATTTCCATTTCCATATTGCTTAGGATATTTTATAACTATTTATCGCTATTTTTATTTAATTTAAAATAGCTAATTTATTCAAAACGACGCTTCGGGCCATAAAGCGGCCGTGGCGCTGTTTTTCTTCAGATTTGATTTACACATATCTGAAAATCTAACCGTTGGATCTTCACAAAATTTACATCATTAGAAAGGTCTTTTCAAAACGAACCCAACGGTTCCAGTTTCGGGAAAATCCGACGGTCGGATCTCCCGGTACAATCGTTTGAAGTTTCGATTTCAAAATACGAACTGCAGCGTCGTTATTCGATTAAATATAATTCTATTTATATTTATATATAAATAAAATCGATTCTGGCGCTGTTTTTCTTCAAATTTGAATTAAACATTCCAGACAATCCAACCGTTGGATTTTTACAAGGTTGGTGCCGTTGGAAAGATTATTCCAAGGCGAACCCGACGGTTGAGGTTTCGGGAAAATCCAATGGTCGGATTTCCCGTACTAGTCGTTTGAAATCACGGTTTCAAAATACGAACTGCACGGCCTCGTTTCGTTTTAATTTTATTTATATTTATATATTTATATAAATATAGTTCATTCAATGATTTCAATATCGTTTTCACTTCAAATTTTTCTAACACCTTAAATTTTGGAAAAAATTTCGCCATAACCTCCCCTGCACCGGGAGCATCGGGAAATCGCAAATAGCATTCCCGGTCCTTCTAATCTCAAAAAGAAAAAGAAGAAGCCAAGCGGCTAGCCAACAGGCTCAAAATCATCACCCAAACAAATCAGTAAATGTGTACCTATTTGTCGGGCACAAAATTTTATTCCTCTTCTCTAGCCCCTTTGCTATAACCTATTCAATGAATATGCATGTACATATATATACAGTTCTTATCATTTATCATTTTCTATTCGACTTCATATTTGATTTCAATTTGGTTTAAAAACACCATTCATTCTAATGTTACATAAATAGGTGCAAATCATTTCATTAGCTAATTAATGAATATTTCATCTCATATATGTTTATTTCGAACAAGTGGCTATTTTTAACACTTCACATTTCAACGATTTATGCATACAATAAAAATGCGATTTTTATTGTAAAACGATTCATTTCAAAACACTATTTTTCTATATAGTTCATATAATCGATAAAAGGTGATTTTTATTATCAAACAATTTATTTCAAAATATGAATACCATTCAACACATGAATTTCTAAACAACGAATGAATATCAATTCAACACATGAATGTTTTCAATAGTTTTTATATATAGATAAAAATGTGATTTTTATTATCGAACAATTTATTTCAAAATATGAATACCATTCAACACATGAATTTCTAAACAACGAATGAATATCAATTCAACACATGAATGTTTTCAATAGTTTTTATATATAGATAAAAATGTGATTTTTATTATCGAACAATTTATTTCAAAATATGAATACCATTCAACACATGAATTTCTAAACAACGAATGAATATCAATTCAACACATGAATGTTTTCAATAGTTTTTATATATAGATAAAAATGTGATTTTTATTATCGAACAATTTATTTCAAAATATGAATACCATTCAACACATGAATTTCTAAACAACGAATGAATATCAATTCAACACATGAATGTTTTCAATAGTTTTTATATATAGATAAAAATGTGATTTTTATTATCGAACAATTTATTTCAAAATATGAATACCATTCAACACATGAATTTCTAAACAACGAATGAATATCAATTCAACACATGAATGTTTTCAATAGTTTTTATATATAGATAAAAATGTGATTTTTATTATCGAACAATTTATTTCAAAATATGAATACCATTCAACACATGAATTTCTAAACAACGAATGAATAACAATTCAACACATGAATGTTTTCAATAGTTTTTATATATAGATAAAAATGTGATTTTTATTATCGAACAATTTATTTCAAAATATGAATACCATTCAACACATGAACTTCTAAACAACGAATGAATATCAATTCAACACATGAATGTTTTCTATACAATGAATAAATATAATTTAAGCATATGAAAATAATTCAAACACACAAATATTATTCAAAATTTCGGCAGCATAACGGCAGGGTAGTTACACCGGCACCGTCCCTAGTACGGCTCCTCGCTCTACCTTAAAACCTCGCGGTTTTTGACAATGGGAATCATGCATCTAGTTCGCATGCAGGCGGCATGTATATATTTATTTCATTTCCATAAACTAATCCTAAGTGGTTTCAACCAAATATTTCACAACCACAAACGGGTATTTTTCAACCACAATCAACCAATATCAATCACAAACAATCCCAAACAATCATTCAATTTTCACAACAATTTCAACCAATAAATATCGTCCATGGTTTGTGGACGAGGGGCGTATATATATATATATAGATATATAGATATTTATATATAGCTATTCACTTTCATTTTCAACACATATATATATATAATTTTTAAATCAGAAATCTCACCAATAGCTATCCAATACCAAGACTCTTCTTAATAGAAATCTTCGCCTATTTGTCGCTTTCACCCGTATTCTCTGCATATGTAAAAATCGAATTTTTACTACGTTATTCAATATATAAAAATATGATTTTTACTTCGGCTTTCAATATATAAAAATCTGATTTTTACTTTTAAATTTCTAATCTCCTTTTAGTTTATAAATCATTTTAAAATCAGATTTAAAATCATTTCACAAAATTCAGTTTTTATTTTTCTTAAAAACAAAATCAGTTTTATTTCTTAAAACAAAAATCAGTTTAAATCCTTTAAAAAAAAAGTTCTATACTTTTAAAAAAAAAAGTTTTTACTCTTTTAATAAAATCAGTTTTTTTTTCTTTTTAAAACAAAATCAGTTTTATTACTAATAAGAAAAACCAGTTTTAATTTCATATAAAAATCAGTTTTTATTATGCTTTTAAAATCAGTTTATTATTTGCTTATAAAATCAGTTTTTATTATGTTTATAAATCAAAACAGTTTTATACTATGTTTATAAATCAAAACAGTTCTTTTTTTTTATTATTATTAAGAATAAAAAAAAAAAAACTTACTTCGATCTGCCCTTCGACGGAGGAGGTGCTGGAGTGGCGCGGTCGGCGGTGGGAGGCGCTGGAGTGGTGCGGTCGGCGGCTTCAGCTTCGCGAGCGAGGGGGGGGCTTCAACGGAGCTCGAGCGATCGGGGGGGGGGTGCTAAGGCGGAGGCGGGGCTTGGAGGAGGACAGGACGGTGGCGTCGACGTCTGGGGGCGGCGGCGATTTGCTTAGGGTTTTTTTTTTATTCTGTTTAAAATCGAAATGAAAAGGGGGGGGGGCAGAACGAAGATAAAGGGAGGGAATTTTTTTTATTATTATTATTATTTAATTATTTAATTTAGCAAAGAGTTGACTTTTACGTACGACCTCGAAACGAGGCCCACCGCCTGTCGTCCATAGCGTTTCACCCCCATTCTGAACACAATGGGATATGTATCGCAAGCTGATTTGATCTTTACAATCAGTTTCCTTTTGAATTTTCATTTAAATCACTATATTGAATTTTAAACGCACATTTCAAATTACCGGGGTCACATACTAACTAGAAAAATTCCAGAAAAATATTTTCTAGCTTCGTATTGACGATACGGTCCTAACAAAACTAGTTTCGTCGAATTCTGAGGCCGTTTGAAAAACGGCCAATTTCCAGTCGATTAAAATCAACTAAAACCGGTCAAACGCGTTTTCTTTTGCCACGCCCACATATTGATTCGAAAAATTATGAAATTTGAAACCTAACAATAACTTGACACTACGGACCTAACAAAAGTGGTTTCGTCTAAATCCGAGGTCGTTTGCAAAATGTCCATTTTTAAGGGCCTGAATTCCATAGCGACTATTCAGAATTTTCAACTGGACATATCTTTTGATTCCCGCTATCAAACTTCGATTGGTCGGATTCATTAGAAAGATATTCACTAACAGATTTAAATATTTTTGGTTTCACTAAAATCCGGATTGTTTTGCACCCGGTATATTCCAATGAAGTTTGAAATCGAATTATCGAACTACCGCGCCATTTTCAATTCTATATATAATTATAATTAATTATATTGGTTTTCAAATGTCGATTCAAACTCAGTTTTCATCGCCATTATCTAAAATATTTATTTTAAATATTTAAAATCCATTATTTTAGCCAATTTAAAAATTTTAAATTGGTTCAGATTTTCTGGGTCGTTACAAAAACCGTATCGTGATGTATTGGAAGTTGGATTTCCATCATGAACCAAGGCAAAAGATAGTCCTTACCGAATTTGAGACACTCTAGCCCGTACCTCAGGACTCAGACTCAGGTGAGCCCTTGGATCTTCAGGGTCGGTCCACAAATATGTTAGTGGATTAGTTATGCTTGAACAATACGTTTTCCCGCCCTATGGGGCGTAAATAGAGCCACTAGAGGCTCAAATAACCGAGGCGCCTCATTCCATCATCCACATAAGTAAAAATGCCCGGGCGTGCAAAACCCTGACACCACTTCTATCTAGAAGGAAACGTATGTCCTCCCTACAGTCCTTACTCTCGTTTCTGGTTCATACCGGGGTGTGAGGCTCGCGAAGTAACGCAATACACAAAGTTATGCTATGTAAAGCTGTGCTTTGATCATCAACCACAAGGCTCTGCTTTTGAACAAAAGCCTTGATCAATTGCATCTTAGCATGACACATTTTCAATCCATACCATACCATTGATTTCTGCCAATATATAACCTCTAAGCTCATACGTCTCAGAGAAGGGTGTTATGCAAGAGAATGAATTCTCCGCCACCAACAAATATATATTTAGCAGAGTTCAACGAATATAGCATAAAGAAATACTACGTCAGACATACCTTCCATCTACAAGTTCGTTCTGGATCTGAACGAAACCGGAGACACTTTATTCCTCGTCCCATATGTCCAATACAGGAGATAGGTTCTCGCATATCCATCGATCTCCAAGTACATCTGGACGATAACCCCTTATTACCTTGTCTTGGGATGCCTCCCAATCAAGACATCAGTAACCATCCAAACGATGTGAAGATCTCTGGTCTTCAACCACCGTCTTCATCTTCGACTTTTAATCGTCATAGTAATTATTCAGATTGGGTTAAACCCGGTCTTTCTGAATAACTCGCGTATTTTATAATCAATAAACAAGTGCTACAAAACACATCAGATGCCTCATTCCAATTCAGAATATTCTTTTAATAAAATATTCACATTTATAAGTGAAAGGTTCTCATTAATTTTATCAAAGATAAATTCTTTAAATTTATTCTTAAATCTTTTTTCTTTAAAGATTCACTAAAACACCAATTTGGTTTTAAAATCAAAAATCATTATTTTATGATTATTCAACTTTAAGAAATTTATCTTGTCCTTTAACTGGGTTAAAGAACCAATGTCATTTAAAACACAGTTCACGATAAACCCAAAATAATCTTCCATTAAATATGGAATTTCCACAGAAATCAAATCAATATATATAATCAATATAAATTTCCGTACCAGACTAATAATATAAATGGAATAACAGCGAAGCCTTTTAAATTCCATATATATTAACGGCCTTCTTTTACAGAAGCTCATCTCGATTATTATTAAATCGAATTCCATTCAATTCCAATTTAATATATTAAATTGGAAAACTTTACTTTGGAGAATTTCCAATTAAATCTTAATAAAAGATTTATAATTTTCAAATTATATTTTCACTATTAATTGAGTTAAAGAACAAATGTCGTTTAAAACACAGTTAGCAATAAACCCAATTTACATTTCATTTTATTCCAATTATTAAATATAATTGAAAAACTCTAAAGCCTTAATTAAAAGATTTATTCTTTTCATACGGGGTTCAAAAACAATGTTATTTAAGACACCATTCATGACAAACCAAAATCCAATTTATTTTATTTCCAAATAAATAATAATTAATTGGAAAATTCCATTAAATCTTGATTAAAGATTTATTCTATTTCTTTATTAAAATAATGTTATCAAAATATTAAATTTTGGAAATTACTACTTTTTATTCTATTCAATATAAAATGAATAAAAACGATCGATAAACCCGTTCAGGTTAAAATGGCGTTTCAACTTATAATGGGCTAAATAGTCCAGTTCATTACCATGTCCATTTATGGTTTATAATGGGCTAGACCTCCCACATTAAGCTTACAACTTGCATGCTGAACACGCCGGTTGGGTCCGGGCAGACTTATCCCACAAGTTGGGCTTAACCTCGAGTCATAGCCCGCTTCTTATTTGCGCTCTTAGACCTCTCACATTAGGTTCAACATTAGTGGCTGTTAGATATGCCGGTCGGGTCTGGGCAGACTTCCACCACAAATGCAACTTAACCTCGTGTCAAAAGTGCAATTATAATTTTTAATTGTAATTATTTCACTGAAATATATTCATTATTTTTAAACTATTCTTTATATAAAAATGTTTTTTATTTTCAAATATTATTTATTTAAAAGATATTCTGAATCGGAATGCAACTTAATCAATTACCATATAAATTGATCATATAGATTTCATACATTGCCTATGTATATAACAGTAATGATAAATAATCAATAAACCATCCATTCACATCCAAAGTGGAATTTATAATTGTGTGAGAATTAAAAAAGATAAATAATTGATGCTCATCACAGACTGTCAATCTATCGATTGACATATAACTAAACATTGGGACTTGTGTATGACAAATATCATCCCAATACCCGTGAGGGGTTATCAAACAACAACAGTTTATCTATATAAATCATTGGTTAATAAATTTAACCAATTAGAATTCGGTTTTATTCTAACAAAATGACATTTATCTTTAACATGTTTTTATATTTCTATCTAATGATCATTTCAATCATTTCTACATGCACTTTTAAATAAAATGACATTAATATTCTAACATGGCATTTAAAAATAAAATGACATTTTATTCTAATCAAACATTTTATACAAAAATGACATTTCTATCAATAATGACATTATCATTTCTAATATGACATTTCTAACCAACTGACCTTTTTATTCTAGATACACATTTCTAATAAAGATGATCTTTTTATTCTAAATAATCATTTCTAATAAAGATGATCATTTTATTCCAAATAATCATTTCTAATAAAGATGATCTTTTTATTACAAATAATCATTTCTAATAAAGATGATCTTTTTATCTAACATGACATTCCATGACAAAGATGATATTTTTATTTTAATGCAACATTTTTATGACAAAAATGTTATTTTAATTCTAAGGCGACATTTTATAATAAAAATGTTATTTTATTCTAACACGACATTTTATAACAAGAATGTTATTTCTTTTCTAATGCAACATTTTATACTAAAAATGTTATTTCTTTTCTTATGTAACATTTTATAACAAGAAGTGTTATTTTATCACTAATGCAATATTTCATAACCAAAATGTTATTTTGTTCTAATCTGACATATTTTACTAAAATGACATTTCTAATATGACGACATTCTATCATGACATTATCAAATAAATGACATTTCTAACATGACACTATTAAATAAATGACATTTCTTATATAATGACATTATCATGGCATTCCTAATAAAATGATATCTTTTTACATAGATGACATTTTCGAATTTATAACATTTCTGTAACAACCCGTATTTTCAGAACCTATTTAAATTTTTGATTTAAGCCATTTTAAGGAATACGCGAATAGAAATTGGTTATTTTTGCTAAATAAAATTTGAGAATAATTTTAAAATTAGATTTTATCTTTTATTTGACTAAAAATAAACTTAGTAAAAATTTTCAATTGATTTAAAAACTTTGTTTTGGAAATTTTGAAAATTCAATGCTTAAAATCAATACATAGCCCTTAAAAATTGAAATTTTGCATATGAGCTCAGAATTCGAAGAAATAAATTTTTCTGAATTCGCAATGAAAAATTATTGTTGAGTTCCAAAAGGTGCATCGAACAGAGTTAGTATGTGGTCGTAAGAGCAAAAGCAGTTCAGAGCAAAACAGACAGTCATTTTGCAAAGGAACATTATGCAGACGATCTCAGAATTCGATTCCGTTTTTTTTGGATTCATATCATCAAATAATAGTTAAATCCAAAAGGCCATAATTTTTGAAGTTGGCGTTTGGGCGTACAAGGAGAAAATGTACGCTAAAATAGCATTTTTGAAGCTAATTTTAGCAATTTTACAAAGGATCATTATTGAGACGACTTCAGAATTCGACGAAGCTTTTTTTATTGAATCTGTAGCATTGAATAATGGTTAGATTCCCAATTTCGTAATTTTTAAAATCAGTATGTGATCGGGAGTGACTTTTAAAATGAAAAACAGACAATATTTTGACTTTAAAAATTCGCTGTTTGTGCATACGGACTTGGAATTCGACGAAACTAGTTTTATTAGGTCCGTAATGCTAGAGGGTAGCTGCATGTCAATTTTTATCAAAAATGGAATAAGTAGGTGACCACATGGATTTTTAAACTATAAAAATGAGCGATATTTAAGTATAATAAAATATAAAATCAATAAAAAAAAATTCCACTACTATATAATATCTTTTCACTTCCTTAACCTAATCCTATTTCCGAGAATCATGTTGCCTCCCCTCTTTTCATTCCAACATGAGTCTCCCCCTTCCAAAAATCAAAATTGAATGAAATCAAATCCTAAAAATCATGGAATAAATATATGCGAGTTCTTAGCGAGCTTCTCTTCAGTCTCATACCAAATTCCAGGTGTTCATATCAATCTTTGCCACTGTCTATTTTTCCAGCATGCGTTTTTTTATTTTTATGCGGCCAAGGGTTGATGAATTAGTGAGATAGAAGCAACGATGCAAGATTTGGTTATTGTTTTTGAGTTTGTGGCAAGAAATGAAGGTTGTATGAAAAGTTTGAATGAATTTGGTGACAAAAAGTGTCGGGATGTTTGCATTGGCCGTGAGTTTTGCTGTAAGAAATCGGTCAAAATTTTTGGAGCTTGATTTTGAGATTCATGGTATTGAAATTGAAGACGAGAAGAAGAGAAGGAGAATGGTGTTTACGGTTTGTGATTTCATTTAGAAATGAGGAAGAATTGATGTCATGAAGCTTACATGAAAATGGACATGAGAGGAGTTGTGCGTGAGTTTCCTATAGGAGGGAGAAGATGAGCAAGGTGATTAAGGGGTAGATTAAGGTAATTAATTAATTTATATGTTAAGTTAATTACATATACATGTACATGAAACTTGTAAAAAGCATAACTTTTTCATATGAACTCAGAATTTAGCAAAACTGGTTCCATTGGATCCATATCGACGAGAGCTTATGAAACTGATTTGGAGAGATTTGGAGCTCGTCTCAAATTTTGGTTGAGGAAAATGTCATATTCGATCAATAGATCGTTTGGAGATATTTAGCGACAAACCAAGCAAGGTGAGAACTCCTCACTAAAATTTCTGCATAATTATTTATTTGTTTTCGCAACAGAAAAATATATAGAATTGCTAGTGTAGATTTTTATCAGTTAATCATCATAAATTGTACTATTAGATCACCTCCCTAATCCACAAACCACGGACGATTTAAATTGACTGTATTGCATGTTGTTTGTGATGTGAAATGCTTATCATATTAAAAATAATGTTAATAATAATAGGATAGTGAAATTTAAATTATCAATATTCATTTATAATTTGAACAGTGAAAAAATGGTTTAATTTATTAACCAATAATTTGTTTAAATAAACTGTTGTTGTTTGAAAAACCCACACGGGTATTGAGATGATATTTGACATGCGCTAGTCCCAATATTTATTTGTATGTCAATCGATGGATTGACAGTCTGTGATGAGCGTTATTTATTTATTTTAACGCTCACACAGTTGTAAATTTCACTCTGGATGTGATTGGACGGTTTGATGATTATTTATCATTATTGTTGCATACATGCGATGTATGAAATCAATATAACTGAAACTATATGGTAATTGATTGAGTCGCACTCCGATTCAGAATCAAAAGAACATAGTTTATAAAAATCAAAAGAACATGATTTATAAATATCAAAAGAACATGGTTTATAAAAATCAAAAGAACATGGTTTATAAAAATTAAAAGAACATGGTTTATGAAAATAAAAAGAACATTGTTTATAAAAATATAAAGAGCATTGTTTTTAATAATAAAAAGGACATTCTTTTAAAAATAAAAAGAGCATTCTTTTCGAATAAAATTAGCATTGTTTTGAATAGTAAAATTTACATTGTTTTGATAAATAAAACAAACATTGTTTTGATAAAATAAACATTGTTTTGATAAATAAAACAAACATTGTTTTGTAAATTGAATATACATTATTCTGTAAAACAAAATATACATTGTTTTGTAAAACAAAATATACATTGTTTTGTAGATAAAATATACATTGTTCTGTAAAACAAGGTATACATTGTTTTGTAAAACAAAATAAAAGACATTTTAGAATAAAATAACATTTTAGAATGAAAAAGACATTTTAGATAAAATAACATGTTAGAATATAAAAGACATGTTAGAAAATAAAAGACATGTTAGAATATAAAAGACCTTTTAGAATATAAAAGACATGTCAGAATGTAAAAAGGCATTTTATGTAAAAAGACATTTCTAATATAAATGTAATTTTAATATAAAAGAACATTTCAAGATAAAAGAAACATTTTTATGAACCATTTTTATATGAAAGAACATTTCAAATAAAAGAAACATTTTTAAGTATAAGGTCCATTTTTATATAAAAAGAACATTGCAATGTAAAGAAACATTTCAATGAAAAGAAACATTTCCATGTAAAGAAACATTTTCATGTAAAAGAAACATTTTAATGAAAAGAATATTTTAAATAAAAGAACATTTTAATGAAAGGAACCATTTTTAATGTAAATAATGTAAAAGAATCATTATAATGTAAAAGAGCCATTTTAATGTAATAGAACACTTTTAATGTAAATAATGTAAAAGGACATTTTTATATAAAAGAACATTTATAATGTAAATAATGTAAAAGGACATTTTTATATAAAAGAACATTTTTAATGTAAATAATGTAAAAGGACATTTTTATTTAAAAGATTGTACTTTTATTGAAGTTTGTTTTCAATAAAAAGACTAGATTAAAAAGATTGCATTTTTATTGTCATTTTGTTATAATAAAAAGATTAGAGTAGAAAGAATGCATTTTTATTGTCATTTTGTTACAATAAAAAGACTATAATAGAAACAACATATTTTTATTGTCATTTTATTACAATAAAAAGATTAGAATAGAAAGAATACATTTTTATTGTCATTTTGTTACAATAAAAAGATTAGAATAGAAAGAATACATTTTTATTGTCATTTTGTTACAATAAAAGATTAGAGTAAAAAGAACATATTTGTAATGTCATTTTTGTTTCAATAAAAAGGTTAGATAAGAAAAATCATTTTATTGTTGTTCAGTTCTATTAGCAAAATTAGAAAATAAAGATTACATCTTTAATGTAGTTTTGTTTCATTAAAAATATCAGATATTAAAAAAAATTACATCTTTATTATATCATGTTTCTTAGAAGGATTTGACAATAAAAATTACATTTTTATTGTATCATATTTTCATTATAAAGATTTGATGATAAAAATTACATTTTTATTGAATCATGTTTTTAAATAAAAGATTAGACAATGAAAATCATATTTTCGTTGTATGTTTGTCGCATTAAAATGAGACATGTTTTAAAATAAAAGATTTGACAATGGAAATTACATTTTCATTGTATGTTTGTTGCATTAAAGAGAATTAGATATTAAAATATTATTTATCATCGAATTGTCACTTTTATCATGTTAGTTAGAATTAAAAGAATCATATGTTAAAAATATAATTTCTGACGTGAATATGGATTGGACTAAATTTGCATGTAATTGATGGAATGGTGTCTTAAATGACACTGTTCTTAAACCTATTTGAGAAAAGAATAAATCTTTTAATTAATATTTAAATGAGAATTTTTCAATTAACAAACATAATTGAAATTAAAAGGAAATTGATTTTTGGGTTGATTGTGAACAATGTTTTAAATGACATTAGTTTTAAAACCCGATTAATAGTGAAGTTATGGTTTTTAATTTATTAATATTTTAATAAAGATTTAATAGAATTTTCTAAAGAGAAGTTGTCCAATTTAATATATTAAATTGGAATTGAACGGAATAGGATTTTGGGTTTATCGTGAACAATGTTTTAAATGACATTAATTTTTTAACCCAGTTAAAGATAAGATTAGTTTCTTAAATTTGAATAACATAAAGCAATGATTTGGTCTTAAAACCAAATTGGAGTTTTTATAAATTTTAATTAGATTGAAATGAGGATGAGATAATTAAATTTATCGGATTCTTGAAATGATCAAGAATGGAGTACCACCAGTTTTAATCCAGACGATAGCAAAATCTTTAATTAGATTTGAACATAAAATGATAATTAAATTTAATGATAACACTGGGTGTTAGATATGGAGTACTGCCAGTTTTTCTCTATGGGATGAATAGGTTGGGATTGGGTTTGATAAATAAAGGATTACTTCGGTAAGATTCGCTAATCCCGACTTGTTAATAAACCTCAATTTGGTTTAGAATTGATAAAGATAAAATAAAATCTTTTGAAATGAGATCCATAGGAAGATCAAATAATAAATGTAAAGAATTTATTTTTAATAAAATTAATGGAGACCTTCCCTTAGTAATATGAATATTTTATTAAAAGAATATTCTGAATTAGAATGAGACGTATGATGTGTTTTTATATTACTTGATTATAAAATACGCATGTTATTTGGAAAGACCGGGTTTAACCCATTTTGAATAATTACTACGATGACCAAGAGTCGAAGATGAAGACGGTGGTTGAAGATCGGAGTTCTTCACATCGTTCGGGTGATAATTGATGTCTTGATTGGGCTGTACACCCAAGACAAGGTAATAAGTGGTGATCGTCCAAACGTACTTGGAGATCGACGGATATGCGAGGGCCTCTCTCCTGTACTGGACATATGGGACGAGGAATAAGGTGCCTCCGGTTTTGTTCAAACCCAGAACGGACTTGTAAATGGATGGTATATCTGACGTTGTATTCCTTTATGATGTATTCGTTGATCTCTGCTACATATACATATACATATATATATATATATATATATATATATATATATATATATATCTGTTTGGTGGCGGAGAATTTATTCGCTTTCTTAACACCCTTCTCTGAGACGTACGAGCTCAGAGGTTATATATATTGGTAGATGATCAATGATATGGCATGGATTGACAGTGTGGTATGCTAAGATGCATGGATCAAGGCTTTTGCTGAAAAGCAGAGCCTTGTGAATGATGATCAAAGCACAACTTTAATTAGCGTACCTTTGTGTACAACGTTACTTAACGAGCCTCACACCCCGGTATGATGGTGAACGATTTGTTTGATTAGTAGGTTTGACCAATATACTTTATATATATGGATTTGGTCGGCCGAGTAGTGCTGGGTGTGGTCGCTCCACACCTGGAGATTGGGATAGGTCATTTCAGCTGAATCCCATGGGGATAGAGCATATTGATGCTCATCCAAAGTGCGTAATATATGTATTGTTGTGTTTTCTCTTGCCGAGACGTAAGCCGTGGAGATACATTCGCGATAGATCTTTCGAATCAGCAGCCATCATGATGGAAACCCAATTTTCCAATACGAGCTTTACGGTTTTAGTTGCATACCTATATGGTGACATAATATATTATGCCGCTTACATAATATGTTATGCCACCTAGGATTGATACATTTATATTCGAAATTGATTTCTACATTGTGCACTTATAGTATAAAAGATGAATTTCACATGTTAAGAATTTTTGACCATTATAAGGTAAAACTCTATCCTTCAGCTTGCGTTTCATGAGACTTGAGTCTTATAATGGTTTAATTTTTTTCTAAAGAGCATTGCGCTGTTTATTTTATGCACTGGTATTCTTGGGAGGAAACCCGTTCCGTGTTAGCGGCGAGGTCCCTTGATTTGCCTAACTTTAAAATAAAGTTAATAACTGTTTTTAGTTCTCACACCAGTCCCATGAATGACCTGGAGTTTATTGTTTTAACCTAAGCTTCGGGTGCCCCTATTTTCCACACGGGCAGCTAGTAGTTTTGGTTTTGCAGATGTTATATTCACAGGATCCTGGTTTACAGCTGGAGCTATATTTGGAACGCTCTGTATCCGTGTATTCCTTACAGTTGTGTTATGTATTATTTTTCCGCTGCTTTGTAATTTAAAACTCTGATATTGTATTTCCAATGTGTAGTATTTATTTATACTCTGATATATTCTTGTACTCTGATGTAATTGTTGTAATAAGCAATGAAATGTTCTTCTATTTTGTGTTCTGATGCATCGTGTTCTCAAAGCAATCCGGGCTTTCCTTTACGGGGAAGTTTGGGTCGTTTCAATTTCTATTAACATGGTATTTTTAATGAAATGATATTTTTATATAAATGACATTTTCTAAACAAAATGATATTTCTATTAACATAGCATGATTCTAACATAGATGATATTTTTATTTACATGACATGATTCTAACATAAATGATATAACCTGTCTTAACAAAGTGGACATTTTTAAATCTAATTTAACATTTCTAATAAAAGTGACATTTTTATGCTAAATAAAACATTTCTAATAAAAGTGACATTTTTATGCTAAATAAAACATTTCTAGTGAGAATGACATAATTATATTAACATATGTTTTCTAACCAAAAATGACATATTTATCTAACAAAATTGAATTTTTATTTTAATCTAACATTTCTACAAAAATGACATTTTTAATCTAATAAAACATTTTATAACAAAATGACAATTTTAATCTAATGCAACACTTTATAACAAAATGTTATCTATTATTCTAATGTAAGCTTTATAACAAAATGTTGTTCTTTTATTCTAATATGACATTTTAACTAAAATGATTATTCTTATTCTAATATGACATTTAACTAGAATGATAATTCTATCATGACATGCCATTATTATAACATAAATGGTATTTTTAATGTAACATGTTCTAATCAAAAGTGTCAAGTTTAATCTAATAAAACATTTCATAATAAAGTGACAATTTTAATCTAAATAATCATTTCTAACTAAAATGACAATTTTAGTCTAAATAATCATTTCTAACTAAAACGACAATTTTTATTTAACATGTAATAAATCTAAATAGATGAAATTTCTAAATAAAGGACATTTCTAAAATAAATGACCTTATTATTAACGTAACATGATTCTGAACAAAATGACATTTTATGTTGATACAACATGATCTACCAAAAATGATACTTTAATGTTAACATAATATGACCCAACAGAAATGATATATTAATGTTAATAAACAATGATCTAACAGAAATGATATTTTAATGTTAGCATAACATGATCTAATGAAAATTATATTATAATGTTAACACGTCAAATATTATATTTCTTGTCATACAACAATATAATCTAGCAAATCATCACAACCAAAATCAATATAAATATATATATTTCTATATATATATATATTAATTTTTTAAATCGAGAAATCTCACCTTAACAAACATGATATAATTATTTACAACTATCTTATTTTAACAAAACATGATAATTCCAATCCACATATCAACATAACAGTATTATCAACCAAATCAAATCATGTATGTAACAAATTGAATTTAACAGCATATTTGATTTCTAATACGATCAGGAATTAATAAATTTTAATTATTAAAAATAAAGAATTCTCACATTTCTTTTTGTCTGAATTTTCAAAGTGCTCCATTTCAGATCTGGTCAGTTCCAGGTTGTAGATCTCGTTTCTGCGATTCCAACGCAACAAATTTCGTTCGATTCTGAAGTCGTATAATAAAGTTACGATATTATTTTCATTTGATAACAAAATTTAAAATTAATTAAAATAATTAATTAACTAATTACATACTTAAGGGGTTAACCCTTCTTCATCTATCGTTCTTCCGGATCGTAAAAGAACCCATCGCTCAAACTAATCCACGCTGCCATCAGACGCCATGCGCCGCCGGACCGCCTTCAACCACCATCACTTAGACCGCCGTCCCACCACGTGCTTGCTCCAACCACTGCCTTGAGGTTCGAACCTCCCTGGCGGCTCCAAAACTCATGCGAACGAACTGGGTTTAAGCTCAAAAATCGAGCAATCCTTTCCACGATAATCCATCATGACCATTGAATCCCTAGAGCTCGCTAAGCTCTTCAAATTTGCCTTCAGAAGCATTCAAAATTGTTGTGCAGATTTGTAGATCGAGAGAGGTGATTTTTTGAAGATTCTGGCCATCGAATGAACATGGCAGCGACTTTGTTATAGTAGGATTAGGGTTTGCTTAACTAATATTAATAATAAAATATTATTAAATGTTTTAATTTTACAAATAAATCCGATAATTCTAACCAACTCCAATTTTAACCCAACAAAAGTTGTTTCTACCCAATTGCCCCCGTTACGAACGCAATGGGCTAGGTCCCGTCACCCCAAACGATCAACTTTAGCCCGTTTTATTTAATTTAAAATTTAAATCATTTATTTATTTAATTCAGTCGTACATTTAAATTCACTGGGGCCCAAACGGACTCTAAACATTCCAGGAAAATTGTTTCTGGCTTTGCTTTGACGATACGGTCTTAACAAAATTATTTTCGTCGAATTCCGAGACCTTTTGAAAAAGGGTCATTTTCTAGTCGATCGTATTTGACTGAAACTGGCAAAACACATTTTCTTTTTCCATGCTCACATATTAATTCGGAAAATTATGAGAATTGAAATCTAGCAATAATTTGACATTCCGGATCCAACAAAAGTGGTTTCGTCGAAAACGGAAGTCGTTTAAAAAATGGCTACTTTTAATATTAAAATATATATATAAATTCTACATCGACTATTCTGAAAATTAAACTAGGCAAAACTTTTGATTCCCACTATGAAATTTCTATTTTCGGATTCGTAGGAAAGATATTTTTAAATAGATTCTAATATTTTTGGTTTCACTAAAATCCGATTTATTTTGCATCCAGTACAGTCAGTCAAAGTTCAAATTCTAATTTTCAAACTACCGCGCCTTTTTATAATTAAAATAAATATATTCGTTCTAACTTCGATTTAAATAAATTTGTAATCATTATTATTTAAAATAAATTATTTTAAATATTCAAAATCCATTAAAATTTCTAAAATAAAAATTTTAAATTGGTTCAGAATTTGCGGGTTGTTACAATCTCCCCCAATTAAAATCTTTTCATCCTCGAAAAGGAACGAAGCTAAAAGTTGTTAAATTTACCTATCTCAACTTTAATAAAAAAAATTACCCAATTAGCTTTTCAAATATATATAACCTTTGTATGTTCAAAAATCATATTTTCTAAGATTGGCTTATATATATAATTACAAATATGTTAATTATCAACTTGTTACTCTCAACTCATTCTAGGGCATTACTAACCCCATCTCTAACGAGTTTTCTCATTCTAGGATATTGCTGATCCAATCTCCAATGAGTATTCTTATTGGATATTACTAATCCAACCTCTGATGAGTATTTTGTTCAGTTCTAACGAGTTATACCCCAAAGATTTGAGCTAACCAGAGCTCTGATACCAACTGCAACGACCACGGATTTCGCCCGGACCTAACCGATCGCTAAATTGACCAAGACCATTTGAAACCCGAATACGCTAACTTTGGGCATACAACACATCAGAACAAATAACAGAAGACCTTTATAAACATTATAATAATGTTATATCAGAGTATAGAATATCAGAGTACATCGATAAATAATAATACAGCTAAAGATTAAATTACATTAAATGTAATACAAGGCAGTGGAACTAATAACACTAACACAGTGGAAGACTATCAATGCTTGGGACACAACTTTAAGCTTCGATCTAGAACCCTTCTCAATATATCTGCAAAATAAGCTACTTGACTGCCCATGTGGAAAAGAGGGCACCCGAGTTTGCAAAGTGAAACAAACTACGGGTCAGTCATGGGACTGGTATGAGAAATCTAACTTAACTTATCTAATAAGAAGGCTAATCACAGGACCACGCCGCTAATGCAGAATGGGTTTACTCCATTGGATTGCCAGTGCATGAAATAAAGTAAATCGTTAACCAATGCAATGCTTTTTAGAAAAATGAAACCATTATAAGACTCAAGTCCCATCACACAATGCAACGCAAACCGAAGGATAGAGTTTTACCTTATAATGGTCAAAAATGCTTGATACGATAAAGCGGATTTGATATTATTATAAGTGTATATATGTTTCAAAAACATTTCAATCATAATGTATCAATCGTATACGGCATAACTACCATATACTATGTCGCCATACTAGTTATACAATCAAAACCGTATGGTGACGTATTGGAGTAGGATTTCCATCATGAACCAAGGCTAAAGATAGTCCTTACTGAATTCGAGACGCTCTAGCCCGTGCCTCAGGACTCAGACTTAGGTGAGCCCTTGGATCTTTAGGGCCGGTCCACAAATATGTTAGTGGATTAGTTATGCCTGAACAATACGTTTCCCCGCCCTATGGGGCGTAAATAGAGCCACTAGGGGCTCAAATAACCGAGGCGCCTCATTCCATCATCCACATAAGTAAAAATGCTCGGGCGTGTAAAACCCTGACAACACTTCTAGCAAGAAGGAAATGTATGTCCTCCCTGCAGTCCTTACTCCCGTTTCTGGTTCATACTGGGGTGTGAGGCTCGCGAAGTAATGCTATACACAAAGCTATAATATGTAAAGCTGTGCTTTGATCATCAACCATAAGGCTCTGATTTTCAACAAAAGCCTTGATCAATTGCATCTTAGCATGCCACATGTCCAATACAGGAGAGAGGTTCTCGCATATCCATTGATCTCCAAGTACGCTTGGACGATCACCACTTATTACCTTGTCTTGGGATGCCTCCCGATCAAGACATCAATAATCATCCAAATGATATGAAGATCTCCGGTCTTCAACCACCGTTTTCATCTTCGACTTTTAATCGTTGTAGTAATTATTTAGAATGGGTTAAACCCGGTCTTTCCGAATAACTCATGTATTTTATAATCAATATACAAGTGCTATAAAACACATCATACGCCTCATTCCAATTCAGAATATTCTTCTAATAAAATATTCACATTTATAAGGGAATGGTTCCCTTTAATTTTATCAAAGATAAGTTCTTTAAATTTATTCTTAAATATTTTTTTAAAGATTCATTAAAACACCAATTTGGTTTTAATATCAAAAATCATTACTTTATGATTATTCAACTTTAAGAAATTTATCTTGTTCTTTAACTGGGTTAAAGAACCAATGTCATTTAAAACACAGTTCACGATAAACCCAAAATCATCTTTCATTAAATATTGAATTTCCACAGGAATCAAATCAATATATATAATCGATATAAATCTCCGTATCAGACTAATAATATAAATGGAATAACGGCGAAGCCTTTTAAATTCCATATATATTAACGATCTTCTTTTACAAAAGCTCATCTCGATTATTATTAAATCGAATTCCATTCAATTCCAATTTAATATATTAAATTGGAAAACTTTACTTTGGAGAATTTCCGATTAAATCTTAATAAAAGATTTATAATTTTCAAATTATATTTTAACTATTAATCGAGTTAAAGAACAAATGTCGTTTAAAACATAGTTCGCAATAAACCCAATTTGCATTTCATTTTATTCCAATTATTAAATATAATTGAAAAACTCTAAAATCTTAATTAAAAGATTTATTATTTTCATACAGGGTTCAAAAATAGTGTTATTTAAGACACCATTCACGACAAACCAAAATCCAATTTATTTTATTTCCAAATAAACATTAATTAATTGGAAAACTCCATTAAATCTTGATTAAAGATTTATTCTATTTCTTATAATAAAATAATGTTTTCAAATTTTGGAAATTACTACTTTTTATTCTATTCATTATAAAATGAATAAAAACGATCGATAAACTCGTTCGAGTTAAAATAGCGTTTAAACTTATAATGGGCTAAACAGACCAGTTCATTACCATGTCCATTTATGGTTTATAATGGGCTAGACCTCCCACATTAGGCCTACAACTTGCGGATGCTGGACATGCCGGTCAGGTCCGGGCAGACTTATCCTACAAGTTGGGCTTAACCTCGTGTCATAGCCCACTTCGTATTTGCGAACTTAGACCTCTCACATTAGGTTCAACATTAGTGGCTGCTGGATATGCCGGTCGGGTTCGTGCAGACTTCCACCACAAATGCAACTTAACCTCGTGCCAAAAGTGCAATTATAATTTTTAATTGTAATTATTTCACTGAAATATATTCATTATTTTTAAACTATTCTTTATATAAAGATGTTCTTTATTTTCAAATATTATTTATTTAAAAGATATTCTGAATCAGAATGCAACTCAATCAATTAACATATAAATTCGGTCATATGGATTTCATACATTGCCTATGTATATAACAGTAATGATAAATAATCAATAAACCATCCATTCACATCCAAAGTGAAATTTATAATTGTGTGAGCATTAAAATAGACAAATAATTAATGCTCATCACAGACTGTCAATCTATCGATTGACATATAACTAAACATTGGGACCTGCGTATGACAAATATCATCCCAATACCCATGTGGGGTTTTCAAACAACAACAGTTTATCTATATAAATCATTGGTTAATAAATTTAACCAATTAGAATTCGGTTTTATTCTAACAAAGACATTTATCTTTAACATGTTTTTATATTTCTATCTAATGATCATTTCAATCATTTCTCCATGCACTTTTAAATAAAATGACATTAATATTCTAACATGGCATTTATAAATAAAATGAAATTTTATTCTAATCAAACATTTTATACAAAAATGACATTTCTATCAATAATGACATTATCATTTCTAATATGACATTTCTAAGCAACTGACCTTTTTATTCTAGATACACATTTCTAATAAAGATGATCTTTTTATTCTAAATAATCATTTCTAATAAAGATGATCTTTTTATTCCAAATAATCATTTCTAATAAAGATGATCGTTTTATTCCAAATAATCATTTCTAATAAAGATGATCTTTTTATCTAACATGACATTCCATGACAAAGATGATATTTTTATTTTAATGCAACATTTTTATGACAAAAATATTATTTTAATTCTAAGGCGACATTTTATAATAAAAATGTTATTTTATTCTAACACGACATTTTATAACAAGAATGTTATTTCTTTTCTAATGCAACATTTTATACTAAAAATGTTATTTCTTTTCTTATGTAACATTTTATAATAAGAAGTGTTATTTTATCTCTAATGCAATATTTCATAACAAAAATGTTGTTTTGTTCTTATATGACATATTTTACTAAAATGACTTTTTTAAACTAAAATGACATTTCTAATATGACGGCATTCTATCATGAATTATCAAATAAATGACATTTCTAACATGACATTAGTAAATAAATGGCATTTCTTATATAATGACATTATCATGGCATTCCTAATAAAATGATATCTTTTTACATAGATGGCATTTTCTAATAAATAACATTTCTATTAACATGGTATTTCTAATGAAATGATATTTTTATATAATGACATTTTCTAAACAAAATGATATTTGTATTAACATGGCATGATTCTAACATAGATGATATTTTTATTTATATGACATGATTCTAACATAAATGATATAATCTGTCTTAACAAAATGGACATTTTTAAATCTAATTTAACATTTCTAATAAAAGTGATATTTTTATGCTAAATAAAACATTTCTAGTGTGAATGACACAATTATATTAACATATGTTTTCTAACCAAAAATGACATATTTATCTAACAAAATGGCATTTTTTTTAATTCTAACATTTCTACAAAAATGACATTTTTAATCTAATAAAACATTTTATAATAAAATGACAATTTTGATCTAATGCAACACTTTATAACAAAATGTTATCTTTTATTCTAATGTAACCTTTATGACAAAATGTTGTTCTTTTATTCTAATATGACATTTAACTAAAATGATGATTCTTATTCTAATACGACATTTAACTAGAATGATAATTCTATCATGACATGCCATTATTATAACATAAATGGTATTTTTAATGTAACATGTTCTAATCAAAAGTGTCAAGTTTAATCTAATAAAACATTTCATAATAAAGTGACAATTTTAATCTAAATAATCATTTCTAACTAAAATGACAATTTTTATTTAACATGTACAAAATCTAAATAGATGAAATTTCTAAATAAAGGACATTTCTAAAATAAATGACCTTATTATTAACATAACATGATTCTAAACAAAGTGACACTTTATGTTGATACAACATGATCTACCAAAAATGATACTTTAATGTTAACATAACATGACCCAACAGAAATGATATTTTAATGTTAATACACTATGATCTAACAGAAATGATATTTTAATGTTAGCATAACATGATCTAACGAAAATGATATTATAATGTTAACAAGTCAAAGATTATATTTCTTATCATACAACAATATAATCCAGCAAATCATCACAACCAAAATCAATATAAATATAAATATATATATTCCTATATATATTTTTTAATTTTTTAAATTGAGAAATATCACCTTAACAAACATTATATAATTATTTACAACTATCTTATTGTAACAAAATACGATAATTCCAATCCGCATATCAACATAACAGTATTATATTATCAACCAAATCAAATCACGTATATAACAAATTGAATTTAACAACAGATTTGATTTCTAACACGATCAGTAATTAATAAATTTTAATTACTAAAAATAAAGAATTCTCACATTGCTTTTTGTTTGAATTTTCAAAGTATTTCGTTTCAGATCTGGTCAGCTCCAGGTTGTAGATCTCATTTCTGCGATTCCAACGCAACATATTTCGTTCGATTCTGAAGTCATAAGATAAAGTTACGATATTATTTTCATTTGATAACAAAATTTAAAATTAATTAAAATAATTAATTAACTAATTACATACTTAAGGGATTAACCCTTCTTCATCTACCGTTCTTCTGGACCGTAAAAGAACCCATCGCTCAAACTAATCCACGCTGCCACCAGACGCCATGCGCCGCTGGACTGCCATCAACCACCATCACTTCGACCGACGCCCCACCACATGCTTGCTCCAGCCACTGCCTTGAGGTTCGAACCTCCCTGGCGGCTCCAGAACCCATGCGAACGAACTGGGTTTAAGCTCAAAAATCGAGCAATCCTCTCCACGATAATCCATCATGAACGTTGAACCCCTAGAGCTTGCTGAGTTCTTCAAATTTGCCTTTAGAAGCGTTCGAAATTGTTGTGCGGATTTGTAGATCGAGAGGGGTGATTTTCTGAAGATTTTAGCCATCGAATGAACAAGGCGCGGCTTTGTTATAGTAGAATTAGGGTTTGCTTAACTAATATTTATAATATAATATTAATAAATGTTTTAATTTTACAAATAAATCCGTTAGTTCTAGCTAACTCCAATTTTAACCCAACGAAAGTTGTTACCACACAATTTCCCCCGTTCGGGACGCAATGGGCTAGGTCCTGTCACTCCAAACGATCATCTTTAGCCTGTTTTATTTAATTTAAAATTTAAATCATTTATTTATTTAATTCAATCGTACATTTAAATTCATCGAGGCCACAAACAGACTCTAAAAATTCTAGGAAAATTATTTCTGGCTTTGTTTTGACGATACGGTCCTAACAAAACTAATTTCGTCTAATTCCGAGACCGTTTGAAAAATGGCCATTTTCTAGTCGATCGTATTTGACATAAATTGACAAAACACATTTTCTTTTTCCACGCTCACATATTAATTCAGAAAATTATGAAAATTGAAATTTAGCAATAATTTGACATTCCGGATCCAACAAAAGTGGTTTCATTGAAAACGGAGATTGTTTAAAAAATGGCTATTTTTAATATTAAAATATATATGTAAATTCTATAGCGACTATTCTGAAAATTAAACTGGGCATAACTTTTGATTCCCGCTATGAAATTTCAATTTTTCGGATTCGTTGGAAAGATATTTTTAATAATGTTTTTGGTTTCACTAAAATTCGATTTATTTTGCATCCTGTACAGTCAGTTAAAGTTCAAATTCTAATTTTCAAACTACTATGCTATTTTAAACACCTTTTATAATTAAAATAAATATATTCATTCTAACTTCGATTTAAATAAATTTTTAATCATTATTATTTAAAATAAATTATTTTAAATATTCAAAATCCATTAAAATTTATAAAATAAAATTTTTAAATTGGTTCAGAATTTGCGGGTTGTTACAAGACTTCTGCGCGGTGGAGATAAATTTTTCTTCAAATTTAGCTTGGAACAACTCCCATGAAATATCCTCTTCAGGGGTCTCAAGTATGACAGAGTTCCACCAGTCCATTGCTCTGCCCACTTACTGCCTTGATGCAAGCTTCCTCTTTGTTGCATCATTAATGCCCATGTCTTTGAAAATCCTTACACATGTATCCATCCACCTCTGGACTTCTTCAACTGGCTCAGTGCCTTTGAACTGTTTTCCTCCCAATGAAGAAAAGTCTTTGCATAGCTTTGCAAATTCAACAGCTCTAGGCACTTGGACTCCAACATCAACAAGTAGTTGCTACCAAGTGAAGGGGGTTCCTTTGAAGGCATGCTTCAACCATAGCTTCAAACATGGCCGGGAAGTCTTATGCCCCGCCATTACCCCCTCCAGTATTAGCTTACCTAGCAGCGTGTCTTGATGATCATCTACTCATTCTAAATCTGCAATATAGAATAATTAGGCACACTAAGAAAAACCACTAAAGAATGCAACCACTACTACTATATATGCTAATATATATAGTAAACATCCAACTGAAATCTACAAGTACGTCTCTCATACGTGATTACGTCTTAGAACTTCGACTAAAATCGTTAACCAGAGCTCTGATACAAAATGTAATGACCGCCCACAGCCCCCACACTATGCAAGAGGAATAATGCGCTGAAAGGTGTGTCAGGCAGCTATAGACGATCATCAAGGTATTGTAGATAAACGAAACCTATCGTAAACTCACAGCGCAAGGGTAAAACATAATACAACATATACAACAGGTAGTGATAGTAAAGTGGAAAACACTAAACTTTCATAACAACTAGAAAGTATTTCCCATACACGTGGATAACAACAATAGTGTTTGTACAATTTGCCTCACTGCAACACTAAAAGAAATAGCAAATAGCGGAAACAAATACTAGATAGTAATAAAACTAGTATGTGAGCCTCCTGCTCGCCGTCGATCATCATCGTCGTCCTCACTAAAGCAATACCTACCACCTGTTACTCAGTCTGCCCATCCATAACTGGATGAACAACCCAAGGTAATAAGAGGAAACATAAAACCTTAAGTCAGACAACAGTCTTAGTGAGCGATAAGATAGCTAACAAACTTCATCAATAAAGTATATGAGAATGGTAAATAATCAACTAATCTACCCAGCTTCAGAGAAGAACTCTTAATTTCCTTCTTCATTACATGACAGTGATAGCCTTTACAATCCATACACCCAAAGGAATAACAATTCAATCACGACAATTAAAGCATCCATTTATATATGGCAAAGCAACTTAATCATGATTAAAATATGCATTCAAACGTCCATGACTGACTCTGGCTATCACCGCCAACCTTGCTTTGGAAACTTCGTAACCGTATGATTGGCTAACAATTTGTCGTCAATTGTCAAGGACCATACACAACTCTCCGGTTCTAGCAAAACTCCACATGCCATACTCAACACATGCTACACGCTATACTCAATACGTGCCTAGGTCATACACGAAGCCCAAGCCACTCGACCTACAATTGGTCCTCAATCGTATTGTGTCCGCTAGAACCTACGACAATGATAATTCCTTGGCCTTCATTTCTCTAGTCGTTATCAATTACGACTATTAATTACCTCAGAACACCTAAGAACTGTCACTTCACACGAACTCAATACATCCTTGAGTTGTCTCCCCATTTGTTGCATACAATGAACAACAAACACTTTTCAACACTTCCAAACTTCCCACTTGAATTCACTTTGATGTCACATCTTCACCGGAAGTGTCCGACAAGAAATTGCCGACCAGAAATGGCAAAAATGGCTGACCAGAAATAGCTGACTAGAATAGACCTACCCACTTTGGTCCATCCCAACTTATGTCCGACCCAACTTCGGTCCGACCCAACTTCGGTCTGACCAAACTTTAGCTCGACCTAGCATCAGTCCGACCCGACTTCCGTCCGACCCGACTTCAGTCCGATCCAACTTTGGTCCAATCCAAATTTGGTCCAATCCAAAACCTTCATATTCCAATTCAACTCCGATTTCGACCAAAACTTCGCCAAACGATAAATCCGACGAAACTAACTTATCCAATTCATCCAGAAATATTACAAGCATGTTATGAAATCAACAATATCATCAATATGACATTCTATTAAGGATAATGTCAAATTCACCAAAATCACCACAAATATGCATATGAACAAAAACCATGGATCTAACTTGCACATTCGTATGAAATATCATAGGAATTACCTATCTAAACTTACTAAATTAGATCCTAGGGTGATCTATATGAAAATGAACTTACCAATGCATAGATCTAAGGAAAAACACTTGAATTTGATGAAAAATATGATCTACTACCCATACACTTTATTGAATCCATGTGAGAGATGTAATCCACTCACCGATTCTCCAATACAAGCTAAAATGATAGAATTATGAATCCGGACAGTGAGTGATTCAAACCAAACTCCTCGATCCTATGAATTCACCTTTGAAATGATGTAGATCTAGTCTCCACTGGTGTAGATCTATGATTTCCCTCCTTAGATTTGGATTTTTAATGGTGGAAAGGTATAAGAGGAAGAAGGAGATCAATGCCTCCAAATGAGAGAATGGGAAAGTAAACCTTTTCCCTCCACTCTCACCGCCTATTTATAGGATTCCACCAGCCCACTAATGGGTCTCCCCAATTCAGCCAATTAGGCTAGCCAACCGAAAAACCTTAAAACGACGATTTCTCCCAAACTGCTGAGCCAAATCCTTAATGTAACCACTCTATGGAAAGGTAATCATCAATTCCTTTCCAATGGCACAGGTCTCACCCTCTGATTCAACCTGAGTCAAAAGTTATGCCCTATACAAGACTGATAGAGGAAAAATGGTCACAACCAAAATCGGTAAAAATTATGGACATGTCCTACATTCCATAAGCAACATATTAAAAGATGCGAATGATCAAACCCTCAGAAATAAAATAAAAATATTTTACAATCTTCCGATACGTAAAATGCGGGCTGTTACATTACCGCACAGAACCATCCTTGCTTATGCCATGCAAGCGTATAGAGTAATGACCCAGCGTCTACGATATACCACCTAGTGTGTATAATTGGACTCTCATACGTACGTACTGTCCACTATATCCCGAGTCCCATATTAGGGCTGCATCCAATGCACGAAACTTTGTCGGGAGCCTTTCCATATCTGTATTGGTCCACACACAGGACCTATAATATAGATATCCAAGTATGGTCTGCTTTCCACGGTGGCTATGGCCCCACCCAGTCCTCTCCCTCAACTAGTGAAAGACTCCATCAAGAGCTAATCACGTGACCTTAACAACCAATCTAACATACAATTTAGTGTGTCCCTCAACCATGCCTCGATAGTGAAAGGACAATGATATCTTAGTTTAGCTATAGTCTTTCCGCATCCCACTATCTGTCGATGACAGGGATCCGACGATTAATATCCTTAATTTGGTCCTGACTAACCTCCCTCCACAAGCGAGGCAAACCGCTGAATCACCCCAATGCCATACCGCCACTTCCTTCTGACTGCTAAGCTACTTTGCAGTCAAGGTATACCCACTGGGTGGTATTGCGCAGACCCCCATCTTTGCGTGTACATCCTGAGCGTGTACCGCAATAGAGGACCACCACGGAGTACCCTACCACATTCCTTGGAAGCCGTGTGCTTCCGTCCAGTCCCACCAAGAAAGCAAGCCACATATCGAACAGAGTAATCAAGTAAACGTGCTCCTCCCATGTCTCTAGAGACCCCGATGAACGTGCGGATTGGTCAAAGCGCATCACGCAAACGTGTTATTAAACCCTATGTTTAATCTTTTTAATCATGCTTACTTTAAGGAGGGTAATTTACAGTCTTTTACCCCGGATTGTAATTAACGAAAGTAATGTACAACCCCTTTTTATTATTATGTCATTCATAGTCAATTACATGTCTACAAGTTCCAAAAGCATGTTCTACATAATGTATAATTAAATATATCTTATTACACAACCCACATGTTTTCTGTTAACATGTTACTTAATGTATATAATTAAGTACAACCTATCATTGTTGTTTACTTATTAACTTAGTTCTCTTAACTAAGGTTTAGTAATAAGTTCCCTTTTTATTTATAATAACCCATGTTATAATTCCACTTATCCGTAGGACAAGCCTACCTATTATATTGTATTCTCATTAATATAATTAATTATAATAGGTTATATTCTCTGTTCATCACATTTTCCTTAGTTCTTTAACATTAACTAACTTTTACTATTGTAATGTCCATTTCTTTACCGACTTATATATTTTCGCATGTATCATTTATTTCTGTTAGTTACAGTTAATATCACTTATGAACCTAACGGTCATATTTACCTAATACCTTTTTGGAAAATGAAGTATCTTTATTTTATTATTCCCCAAAATATCTATTTTGTTGTACCCCAACATATATTATTGATTTGTTTATTTATTGCATGTTGTATACATATATTTTTATATGTGTTTATACACCAGACCTCTCAAATTAAGCTGACCACCTATGGATGTTGAATTTCTCGAGCAGTTCTAGGCAGGCTTTTACCACAAGTTGAACTTAACCTCGTGTCTTAGTGTAGTTACCTACAATTTCCCAATTTCTGTAAATTTTCTACGCAAATTAGGCATGTCTATTCTTTTTCCATTATTCCCAATTTCACTGTAATTTGGTTTACAATATACAATTTATCATTAACAATATTTCCAATTGCTATTCACTTTTATTGAAAATTTAACAAATTTAGTATTATAGTGATTTTTAACCCACTCATAAAATAGTTTTATACAACAGTAAAACTCTTAACATAATTGTTAATTAATTATATCGCAATTACCACAATATACAGTTATTCAACATGTTAAGAATGACAGGGAATGTAAATGGTGAACATACCATTATTTAAAATAGTAGAATTTGAATCCGCTCACCTGACAGCTTTCCAATCTTAGAACTCGATCAAGATCTGTTATTCCATGGCTTTCCTAACTGAATTTATTATTAAAACAACCACTGATTCACAAATCTGATGATAAAAGAAGAGATAAAAGAAGAGAGAAATTTAAATAAATCAGATTCAGGAACTCACCTCACGTTGATCAGAAATCTATATACCTATGTTGTAGATTTACATTCTTTTATCTTCAAATCTTGAATCAGAATTTCCTAAAACTAATATTCTAATTTCTGAAAAGATTTGGAGAGGAAGGAGAATGGCAGAGCCTAGGAAGCATCTCAAAAAATATGAGTTTAGAACTAGGCCTTGCTAGTCATTTATAGGTGTACAAGAAAGTATGGTCCATCAGATTTAACCATACAAATTCTGAACCGTATATTTCAGAAAAACACGTCATCAAAAAATAGATTTGATCCCCGTTTGGTTGACTCCTTTGTCGACCTACCTTAGAGGTGGGTCGACCCCTGGGTTGATACATGGGTCGACCAAGGTAAGGCTTGGGTCGACCTATCCTTGGTCTGAACGTGTAATTTCTACCTCGTTTTAATTCTATTTTAAATTTAATTAATAACGTTAATTTCATACTTAATATAATTTGTTTGATTTATAATATTCTAGTTGTAATTCATCTTTAAGTTTGAATTTCTAATTTTTGTGTGTATATACGCATACCAATTCCTTATCCATTAGTAGTTGCTTAAATAATGTAATTTATAATGCTATTAATTCGTTGTTTCATACCTTTTAATGCAGTCTAATTTCAAAGGCATCTAATTTCTTGTCCATTTTCTATTTATTATGTATTCATCATTTTCTACTCTTAACTTGTGCTTTTTATCTCAACATTTGAATTTGTGTGTATACATACACACATATTCTTTATTCCCTTTTCAAAATTTGAACGGTGTTATGACGTCATTTATTTCTTACCTATTTTCATTGATTGCAGGTTTATTTTGGATTTCTCTTTTATAAGTATGTATTTTTGCATATATATATGCATATATTTACATATACATGTATACGTATATTTTTACACTAACATTTATGTATAATTTTCTTTATATATGCATTTATACATATTTTCCTTTTAGAACATGCATTATTTTAGTCGTCCCTCTAAAGTAAAAATATGGCACCAACGGGGCTCAAACTTGCGTCACTCACTTAGGAGAGACATACCCCTACCAACTGGGCTACATAAGCTTTTGTTCATAAGATTAAAAACAATGGTGGTAATTGTTCTTTATTTAGTTTTCTTCTTTTCACATTTGTTGTAATATTTTATTCAAAGGTATCTTTTTCATCTTAAATCTGTTTCCTGCAAACCATAGGGCTAAATTGATCAGAAAATCGCCATGGTTGTAATGACGCCAATTCCGTGACCAAATTCTGAAAGCTTTTCAAAATTTATTTTATTATTAAATTAAAAAAATGTGGGGTGTTACAGTCATTTACATAAAACTAGCATGCCAATTTAAGCAGCTAATTTTAATTTTTAGTAGATTTATTATACACATGGTTACTTTGCATTGATCCAATCCCTTTCTATTTGCCAAAACTGTTTTTGAATTTGACAGGGTTACTCCCAAATTTGTTAACTCGGGAACTATATTTAAATTGAGGTTTAAGATCGATCAATTGGTCTATTGCAGCCACAAAGATAGAGGATTTCAATTATATGTTAACCTATTATGCTGCTTCAGGTTTCCTTTTAGTTAGTTTTGTTTATTTAGATTCCTCTTTGTTAGGAATTTTGCGGTTAGAGTCGACTCAGAGGAAAATATTTCCGTACTTCAGATCTCAAGGATCTATGGAATAGATTCTTTTAAACAATAGTTCAACCCACCTGGTACAAACGAGTTATCGAACTATCGACTTTCAGGATTCAATGAAGCTTTGGAACAACATAATCGAATTCAAAGTTTTGTACAACTTTGATCCAACCATGAACACTCCAGAATTAATCTTTGATGATGCAATTTATAGACAGGAATGAAGAGGAAGAAGAAATTGTATTGTGTAACGGTTTATAAGTGTTGAAATTAGAAATTTACAGCACTTTCTGGACGTAGCAATGGCAGCATTGTAGAACCATGAGGAAGATGATGAATGAAGAAAAAAGTGATTTAAAACACTTTCCAGGCATGGAAATTTATAGGATTGTAATGAGGCATTCTTAAATTCCATCCAAAAAGATATTCTTACTAGTCCAGAGCCGAAACCTGGTATGTTCGGTTGAACGAACAGCGGTGATGGTGCGCATGCGTGTGGTGCATGACTTACCTCCTAACAACAAAGTACACATTTGGGGTGCCTTAAGGACCTAACATGCACATGAAAAGGCCACTTTTATATTAGATTCCTCTTTAATTTTCCATGATGTGGATCTAATGCATCTCCTCTCTTCTCTTCTCTCTCCACAAATTTAAGCCCAAAACCATTTTGAAAATTTACAACAATCTCCCCTCATTTTCAAAACAAGAAAAATAAATAAAGTGGACGGTTGAATCACTAGAGTGACTTTCTATATATCCAAGTGGGATCAAGCCAATGTAGTTCTAAGATCAAGCTTTCCATCATCGTGGAAACAACACATAAATAAAAGGTATCTTTTGGATTTGTACCTTCACTTAGTGTAAATCATTCAAATTTCTATCAAGATTATATGGTGAACGAATCTTGGACTAAGTATCCCTTATGATAAAACAGGAACAATCACACATGTTGATATCCTTAGGCAAATTGTTCTGTATTTCTCAACTTGTTAATAGCCACATACTTTTAATCCTAGTTCATGAATCTACTTTAGAAAGCAGTCTTACTTTCCTAGGAAACGACATGATTTCCTTACTTATATAAGTACGTCTCTTAAGGTGTTTATGTGATACAAATTTTAAAGTTTCTAGACTTATTAAGGAAATTTATCCATGCTTTGTCCTTCCAGAATCAAACTCTAAACATTATGGGACTATTAATTTACTACATAATTATTCTCTTAACTTGTTGGTACCCATTGAACTTTGTCTATCCTTTTCAAGATATAAGTTGGGTTTTCATTAAGGATGATTAATCTTCATTCACAGACCTTAGTGCCATTTCTTTTGACTTTATAGAAAACATTGCCTTTGGAAGATTCTTTGTGAGTAGGTCAACCAAGTTTTTCATTATTTCTATGTAATAAACAGTTATTACTCCACTTTTGAGTATCTGTCTTACCATTTTATGTCTTAGACTCACAAGTCTAGACTTCCCATTATATGTCTTATTAGAGACATTATAAATCATCGTTTGATTCTCACAATTAACCAAGACCAATGGAGATGGCTTCTTCCATAATTGTATTTCCATTGACAAATTCCTATGACATTACACTTCCTTACATGCATCTGCTAATGCAATCAATTTTAACAACATTGTTGAGTCAGATATACATGTCTGCTTCTTGGAAGCCCAAGACACAACAACAACTCCTAATCTAAATATCAATCCAGTCGTTGACTTGGATTTTGATTCAACATTGTTCCAGGTTGCATCACTATATCTTTATATTATAGTAGTATATCCTTTATAATTTAAACCATAGGTAATGGTTCATTTCAAATAAGCTAAAACTCTGGAAATAGCTTTCCAATGTTGGAAACCTGGATTACTCGCAAAACGACACAATACGCTTATAGCATGTGCGATGTCTGGTCTAGTGCAATGCATAACGTACATAAGACTCACAATAACACTGGAATATTCTAATTGAGAAATGATACATCTAGTGTTCTTTTCTAATTTAACACTAGGATCTAAAGGAGTTGGTGCTTTTTGTCATTATTATGACCATGCATCTCTAGGAACTTCTCAATGTAATGAGATTGAGTAAGTATTAACTCCCCATCTTTTCTAATGGTTTTTGTTCTAAGGATACATCAGTTTCTCCTAGATTTTTCATATCAAATTTAGAAGATAGAAACTTATTAATTTCATTCACACAAGATATAATGGAACCAAATATCAGCATGTCATAAACGTATAAACATATTATAACATAACCATTGTTATCCGATTTGCTATAAATACATTAATTAGTATCATTAACAATGAATCCATTTGACATTGCAATTTTATCAAATTTCTCATGTCATTATAAGAGAGCTTGCTTTTGGTCATAAAGAGATTTTGTTAATTTTACACTTTATTTTCTTGGCCTGGGGTTTTGAAACCTTCAGGTTGTTCCATATACATCTCTTCATCTAAATCTCCATTTAGAAAAGTTGTCTTTACATCTGTTTGATGTATGACTAAATTATGAATTGATGCAAGTGTTATTAAATATCATATAGAAGATATGTGAGCAACTGGAGCATATGTATCAAAATAATCTACTCCTTGTCTTTTCTTATATCCCTTAACAACTAGTATGACTTTAAACTTACCAATGGATCCATTTGTATTCAACTTTTTCTTGAATATCCATTTACATCCTATAGGTTTTGCACTAGGAGGTAAATCTGTTAAAACCCAATTTTGGTTTAATAATATGGAATTCATTTCATCATTGATAGCTTCTTTCCATAAAATAGAAACCCACGAACTCGTAGCCTCAGAATAATTTTTGGTATCATCATCGACGTTCATTTCATATCTTGTTACATTTAGGACATCATCCTTACTTCCTTCTACAAGTTATGTTACGAATTCAGGACCATATTCCTTCTCTATTATCGCTCTTTACTTCTTCTATGTTTAGTACTATTATCTGTTACTGATACATCCTTGATATTTTGAGCAAGAGCATAATCATCATCCTTGATATCATCGATCATATTAGGTTCTCGACTAGATGTTCTCAACAGAACCTTAACAGTTTGATTTTCAAAGAATTATACATCTATTGATTCTATAACTTCTAAGGTGTTAAGAATAAGGAACCTATAAATTATATTATTAAGTTAATATTCTATGAAAACACATTTAAATGCCTTATTTCCTAACTTTGGTCTATTTGGGTCCATTTTTCTAACATATGCTAAGCAACCCCAAACTTAAGTCTAATAAGGTTAGATTTTTCTATTAAAACATAATTCATAAGGGGAAATATTATTCTTTTTAAGTGGTAGACTATTGAAAATGTAACATGCAGATAACATAGCATCACCCCATAGGTTATAAGGTAAACTTGTTATGAGCATGACGTTAACCATTTATACTAAAGTTCTATTTTCCTCTCAACTACACCAATTTGTTGTGGTGTATATGGGGTGGTGCACTGGTAAACTATAACATGTTTTTTTACAAAACAAGGTGAATTCATTTGAAAAATATTCATCACCACGGTTTGAATGTAACACTTTATTTTAACTCGTAATTGTGTTGCGAACTCTACTTTCTAAATTTTGAATTTAACAAAAGCCTCAACTTTAGTTCTCATTAGATATAAATTTGTATATCTAGTATAATCATCAATTGGTTACTACCATAGGTGACACGACTTTTAAAGTAACCCATATCACTATATACCAGATCAAGCAAACTAATTTTCCTTTTTTATAGATTTAAAGGATTTCCAGTGTATTTTTGCTTGAACACATGTTTCAAATATAGAGATAGTGTCGAAATCAAAATCAGAAATTAATCTTAGTTTATGCATATTCTTAAGAGATTTATAATTAACATGTCCTAATCTACCATGCCATAAACTTACAGAATCAACAATATAAACATAAGATTTATTTATTAGATTCAACTTAATCATGTCATTACAAGAATATCCTATCCAATGAATTTGTTGTTCTTGGACAACACTAACTTATCAGACTTATACACCAATTTGAATCCTCTTTTGTTAAGAAGGTATTCAGAAACCAAATTCTTACACATACCGGGTACATAAAATAAGAACTTTTCCAGAGGTGAATGTAAGTTCTATAGTGCACTTTCCTAGAACTTTTCTTACAACTTTGTTTATGCCAGTAACTTCGCTGATTTCTCCATTATTCTCTTCGTAAGTCTTGAACTGATTACGGTCTTTGTAAACGTTAATTGTTGCTCCAGTATCAAACCACCAATCATTATCAATGCCTCTAACGGGGTTTGCCTCTTGTACTACAGCCACAAGCAATTCTTCAACCACATTTACTTTTTGTTGTTTCTTTCATAGACGACAGTCTTGGGCATAATGGCGGATTTTGTTACAATAGTAACAGACACCTTTATTTTTATTATTTTGGAATTATTTTTCTTCTTAAACCATGTCTCATCCTCTAAGGCTTGAACTATTCAGTAATTTTAACATTATTTTCCTTAGAGTGGTACTCAATTTGCGGATTATCATCTAGTTCGCATTTACAAGAATCCTCTTCAATACGAAGGTGATGCTGTAAACCGTCTAAATCATAATCCATTTTCGAATGCTTCATTTTTTTCTTATAATCGTTCCAAGAATTTGGAAGTATCAAACTAATAACTCAAATAATAACAGATCAAGGAGATCTATACCAACATCTTTAAGTTGATCAATCGATGGTAAAAGATTCGCTTACTTGGCCAACTATGTACTTGTTGACGACCATTTTAAAATCCATAAAATTACAAAATAAGAAATTTCTTGTTACTTGCCTCAGAGATGCAATACTTGCTTTCGAATGCAGTCCAGAGTGCCATTACAATTTCCAAGGTCCTATGAGCATTGCAGACTGGAGTAGAAAATGCATTCAGAATGTGCCATATGCATAAAAAATCATCCTCTTTGCGCTTTGCACATTTCACCTTTAGAGCGACATCATCCTTAAAGGTTTCCTCTATATAAATTCTAATCCATCTTCTAAAATGTAGAACAATTTGATGGTGATAATAAAGAACTTCATTGTCTCTTTCCAATGAGTAAAATTATCTCCATCAAACTGCTCTAATCGAGTTAAATGTTGATTCATAACCCGTAGCGCACTCGAACCTTCCATGGCTGAAGACTGTTATCGAAAAATTTGTTGGGGATATTGTTGTTCGAGTTGACTCGGAGGAAGATATTGACATACTTTAGACTTCAAGGATCTATGGAATAAATTCTTTCAGACAATAGTTCAACCCACTAGGTTCAAATGAATTATCAAACTATCGACTTTATGGATTCAACGAAACCTTGGAATAACGTAATCGAATTAAAAATTTCTACGACTTTGATCTAATTAAGAACACTCTAGAATTAGTCTTTGATGATGCAATTTATAGACATGAATGAAGAGGAAGAAGAAATTGTATTCTGCAACAGTTTATAAGTGTCGCAAATTAGAAACTCGCAACACTTTCTGGATGTAGCCATGGTAGCATTGCAGAACTGTATGGAAGAAGTGAATGAAAAAGAAAATGATTGGAAACACTTTCCAGGTGTAGCTATTTATAGGATTGGAAGGAGGCGTCCTTTCATTTAAACATCACCCCCATTTGTAACAATTTACAACTTTTATAAACGGTTATGTCCTTTGGGATTTCAAACATCACGTCCCTTTGTTTGCAACGGCCATAAAACATTTCAAATTCTGCCTCATTCAAATTTAATTTTCAGATCTGTAACGGGCTGAAATTCAACTCGTTATAATTCTTAAATAAACTTGTTCTTATTGGACCCGAAACCCCAAACATGAAACCCGTACCCATACCGGCTCCGTTTTGTCGGACGGACTGTGGCGGTGGAGCATACATGTGTAGTGCATGACTTCCCTTCTTACAACAAAGCACACATTTGGATACCCACGGCCCCAACATCCACATGAGAAGGCCACTCTTATACTTGATTCCTCCTTAATTTTCCATGATGTCGGACTAATACATTTCTTTCCTTCTCTTCTTGTAACAGCCCGCATTTTACTTATCAGAGGATCGTAAAATATTTTTATTTCATTCCCTGAGGGTTGGATCATTCTCATCTTTTGTTATGTTGCTTATGGGGATGTGAAACATGTCCATAATTTTTACCAATTTTGTTTGTTACCAATTTCCTCTGTCAATCTTGTACAGGGAATAACTTTTGACTCAAGTTGAATCAAAGAGTGAGACCAGTGCCATTGGAAAGGAATTGATCATTGTCTTTCCGTAGATTGGTTACATTGAAGATTTGGCTCAGCGGTTTGGAAGGAATTGTTGTTTTAAGGTTTTTCAGTTGGTTGTTCAGGTTTGGAGAGCCACAATGGGCCGATTTGGGAAGGCCCATTGGTGGGCTATTGGAAGGGTATAAATAGGGGGTAAGGGATATGGGAAATGGTTTTAGTTTTCCATTCTCTCATTTGGTGCCTTGTGCTCCTCCTTCCTCTAACACCTATCCACCATTAAAAATCATAATCCAAGGAGGGAAATCATAGATCTAAAACATTGGAGGCTAGATCTACATCAATCGAGGCAAGGATTCATCGGAACAAGGTGTTTAGTGTGAAGTGCTTGTTGTCCGGATTCATTTTCCTTTGATTTTTACTTGTTTGGGAGAACCAGTGAGTGATTTACATCTGTCACATGGATGTAATGAAGTATATAAATGTTTGATCATGTTTTACATCATATTTAAGTGTTTTATCGTAAATCTACACCATGACAATTCCGTTTTCATATGAATCACCCTATAATCTATTTTAGCAAGTTTAGGTTGGTAATTCCTGTGCCATTTCATATGTTTATGCAAGTTAGATCCACAATTTAGATCATATGTTCATTTATCATGGTTTTGGAGTAATTTGCATAATTTTAGTGACAATCTTCATATTCATGCTTTTAGTGACTTCATAACATGCTTATGATTGTGTTGAATGAATTGGATGAGTTAGTTTCGTCGATTGTATTGATTGGCGAAGTTTGGATCGAAATCAGAGTTGAAATGGAGATGTGCGGGTTTTGGGTCGAGCAAGGCTATGTCAGACATGGTGGGTTGAACATGGTGTGGGACAGTCTAAAGTCCTAGTTTGGAGCAGGCGCGAGGTTCGGTCACTTGGAAGCTCGTCGGGTCGGTCGGATCTTGAAGCCAGGAAGGAACCAGGTCGGTGGAGTACGGGTCGGTCGAGCTGGATATTTGGATCGGGCAATGACTCAAAGTATGGGTCGGACGTGCATCTCAGATGGGGTCGGCCTCTGTGGGTCGGTTACAAGGAGTGGTCGGTCACACGGTAGTTTTTTGAAAATTTATATTTTCGGGTATGGCTCGAATTTGAAGAAAAGAGCCTAAAAAAATATTTTTCGGGGACAACCCTCCGAACCCTAGCCGCAGCGCAGTGGTGTAATTGGCTCGGTGATGGTGTGACTTCGATGTAAATTCAAGTAGGAAGGTTCGAAGTGTTGAAAAGTGTTCGTTGATCGGTGTAGAACGACGAATGAGATGACAACTCAAAGGTCGTGATTTGGTGAATAATGGTTGCTTGAGCTATGAAAAGTCATCAAGTTGGATGACTAGAGATGCGAAGGCCGAGAGATTATCGTTGTCGTAAGTTCTAGCAGGCTCAAAGCAGGGGTATGATAGGGGCACCTAAAAGATCGGTTGTAGGTCGAGTACCCTAGGTATCGTTGAAAGGCCTAGCTGTCAAGGTTGGACAGACTTACGTATCGTTGAAAGGCGCATGGAGTTTATGCTAGAACTAGGGTTACCATTATCCCTTGACATATGGCAAGGTTGACTGTCATACGATTAACGATGGTTTCAATGTAGGATTGGTGGTGATAGCTAGAGTCAGTCATGGATGACAGGTTGTTCTGTTTGTATCGTCTTATGTAGGTTGTCCAACGTTAAAGAAGATGTTCCTTGAGTGCTTGTCTGATATTGGTTTAGGCCTCTGGGGCTTGTGCTTAAGGGATGTTGAATTCAATTAGGATGGCTTACATGAGATATATATATAGTCTGGATGTTATAAGTGCTTACCATGATTTGATAGGTGTTCTGGTCTTTATGGGTGAACGATTGAATTGTTTACCGTAATGGTTATCACTGCCCGATGTGGGGAAGATTGGGTTGAGTTTTTCTCTGGTGTCGTGGGTAGATTAGTATGTTTATCTATCCATTCTCACATACCTTTATTGTTGAAGTTTGTTAGCTGTATTATCGCTCACTAGGACTGTTGATATGACCAGTTTTCGCCCCATAGGGCAGGGAAACGTAGTGTTCAGGCATTTTAACCCACATCGAGTGGACCGACCCTGACAATCGAAAGGCTTAACTGAGTACTTGCCTGAGACATGGTTAGATTGTCTCAAAGTGGTAAGGATGATCCCTTGCCTTGGTTTACAGATGGAAATCCAACTTCCAATACGAGACATTTGCGGTTTTGATTGTAGAGCCTAGTATTGGCAACATGATATATGGTACCCATGCCGTCTAGGATTGATACATTTATATTTGAAGTTGTTTTACATACTATGCTCTTATAATAGTATCAAATGATTTGTTTTAACGTACCAAGCATGTTTGGCTATTATAAGGGAAAACCCTATCCCCCGCCTTGCATTGCATTGTGTGATAGGACTTGGGTCTTATAATAGCTTCATTTTTCCGAAAAGCATTGCGCTGTTTTGTTATATGCACTGGTATTCTTGGGAGGAAACCCGTTCCGTGTTATACGGTGTGGTCCCTTGATATATATCTGATTTAAAGCAAAGTTTTAAATAACTGTTTTAGTTCTCACACCAGTCACATGATTGACCTGGAGTTTATTGTTTTAATCTAAACTCTGGGTGCCCCTATTTTCCACACGGGCATCTAGTAGTTTTGGTTTTGCAGATTTATATTCACAGGATCCTGGTTTACAGCTGGAATGATATTCAGAAAGCTCTATATCCATTTATCTCTTTTAGTTGTGTTATGTATTATTTTTCCGCTGCTATGTAATTTAAATCTACGATATTGATCAAATGTATATGATTTATTCATACTCTGTATATTCTTGTATTCTGATGAAACTGTTGTAATAAGCAATGAAATTTTCTTCTATTTGTGTTCTGATTCGTCTTGTCTTCAATATAATCCGTGATTTCCCGATAGGGGTATTTTGGGTCGCTACAGTTGTCTGACTCAAGGTTTTATGTCTCCTCTTATTACCTTGGGTTGTTCATCTGGTTGTGGATGGGCAAACTAAGTAGTAGGTTACAAGTGATTAGTGAGGATGTTGCTGCTGTGCGGAGGCGAGCAGGATGCTGGCGTACCAGTTTATTACTATCTAGTATTTCTGTTTCCGCTGTTTGAGTGCGATATGAGGGTTGTTGTGAGGCCTTATGTACAAACTTTGGTACCAGTTGGATAACCTTTTAGGATGTTGAGAAAGTTTCAAAAGTTTGCTATATGATGCTTCATTACTGTTACCTGTCGTATATGTTCTAGTATATTTCATCCTTGCGCCGTGAGTTTTACTACAAGTTTCGATGTTGTTTACCTACTCTAATGATCGTCCATAGCTTCCTGGTACACCTTTCAGCGCATTATTCCTCTTGTTTAGTGCAGGGGTTATGGGCGGTCATCACAGTTCTCTCTTCACAAAATTAAACCCATACCCAAAACCATTTTGAAAATTTGCAATACTCTTTACTTATTCAAATCTTTATTTAAAGTGAGTCGTAGCTAGCCATATATTTTGTTTGATTTATATTTTAACTGTAGTTTGCATAGTTGGATTTTTCCATTAGTTGGCATTTTATTCTCAAAATTTCAATTCGTTTCCATTAGTTTTCTATGTAAAAATCTCTTTTGAAGACGAAAAGCTAGCCAGTTTCCAACATTGGCATTTTGTGGTTATTGTCTGATGTATTATTGATCTCTCATTTTGTTTTTAAAATTTTAACACTTAATGCTTTTCCTTTCACGGTTTCATGACCTACAGTCATATTTTCTTATGCATACTAACAATTGCAATTTGTATTCCATTAGAGGACATGGCACCATAGAATTTAACGATGAAGTGGTGTCCACACTTTGTGATATGGTTGAACGAGTAAACAAACTTATTTATGCACGCCCACACAGAGCAAGGTCAATTCAGGTGTATCATCTACAAGTTATATAAATTACCATATAATTGGTATTTTTCACACGATATAATGAAAGTGATACAGGTGCCGAAAATCAAGAGTGTGGGAGGTGCGAATATGATTTCAACGACGGATTTTGTGGGACATTTTTTTGTTGTGAGGTGGACATTAGTTTGGGCCTTTTCCCTGACATCATGTTTAGGCCATTTAATTACTAATAGATATGATATGATATATTACTTACAGTTGCAAACCAGAGGTTGTCTATAATTGTAGACTTTTCTCTTGAGTTACTCATTCTGTAGCTATGGCAAATCATTACTATTTTTTTAAACAATATGATTACAAATGCTATTACGTGATCATCAATGTTTATCTAGTTGAATGATATGTAGTAACTCAAAGCAGATTGGGTAGATGGAATAATCATGCTATGCTAACGCTGATAAGTATATCTGACACACACACACATACACACACACACACACACACACACACACATATATATATATATATATATATATATAGAATTTTATTGTTTCACACAGTTTTCCTTAAATAACACTTCGATTGCTCCAAGGCGCTGGAGATTGGGGACAAATTTCACCCAAGATGCAATTTTAATGCTTTCATCTAGGAATTTACCAAAAGGTATCCTAGTAACATTTTTTGTGTGCTTCCTTATAACATGAAGTGTCATCGTGCTTTATTTGCACAAAAATATATAAAAAAACTATGATACTAAATGAAAGTATCCGCACAGGTGTGCATGATTTTATATGGTAATAAGCAAAAATATATAATAGAATCTTAGAGTTGGCTTCCATAGTATTCGCACTTAAGACTTAGCGTCATTATCTACTTGGAGAGAAGTTCAAGTTGTATACGGACCATAAATCTCTCAAGTATCTTTTCTCGCAAAAGGATCTCAATTTGAGACAGCAGAGATGGATGGAGTTCCTAGCGTCCTATGACTTTGAGATTTCATATACCTCTCGCACGGGTAATGTGGTGGCGGACGCATTGAGTAGGCAGAGAATGATTTTGATTCCATTATTCGTAGAGAGGGGAGCCTGGAGTATATATCGACCTTTGATTTTATGCCATCTACGGATCTTATACCTGATTTGTTGGCATCCTAAGAGGTGCGACCTACTCTTATGGATCAAATAGGAACTTCATAGCGTAGGGACCCATAAATAGCAGACATCTTGGATAGGCTCAGTAGAGGGGAGACTTCTAGTCACCTCAGTAGATATTCCATAGATGACATAAGGTGGTTGCGATGAGATAGGAGGCTTTGTGTTCCCCTAGTTGGGAGTCTATTGAAGACAGTCCTTGAGGAAGCCCATCATTCTAGGATGAATATCCATTCAGGCGGTGATAAGATGTATAGAGATATGAAGAGGGTTTTCTTTTGGGCTGGGGATAAAGAAAGACATAGCAGAGTTTATTTCTCGATGTTTGATTTGCCAACAAGACAAAGCTGAGCAAAGGAGGCTCGACGATTTACTTCATACCTTAGAGATCCCATAGTGGAAGTGGGAGAGAATCTTTATGGATTTCATTGATGGTTTACCTAGTTCAAGGAAAGGCAACACTAGTATTTAGGTTATAGTTGACAGGCTTACTAAGAGCGCCCATTTCATTTCTGTCAAGAATAAGAGAACGACAACATGGTTGGCATCAGTTTATCTTCGTGAGATAGTCCGTCTTCTTGGAGTACCTTCCAGTTTAGTGAGTGATCGTAACCCCATACTTACCATTGAGTTTTGGAGGAGCTTGCAGGAGGCATTAGGTACACATTTGTGTTTGAGCATCGCTTATCACCCTCAGACCGATGGGCAGATGGAGAGGGTGAATAGAGTTCTTGAGGATCTTTTAAGACTATGTATCCTAGACTTCGGAGGGCTACGAGAGGAGCATCTTCCTTTAGTAGTGTTTGCCTACAACAATAGTTATCAAGCTAGTATTGGCATGGCACCCTTCGAGGCATTATACAGTCGACCTTGTAGATCACCAACTTGTTGGTGGGAGACTACAGATAGGCTTCTACTTGGACCTGAGATGAATAGAGAAACTTCAGAGAAGATTGATCTCGTCCGCATACACATGCAGACAACTCAGTACAGGCAGAAGTCCTACGTAGCTAAGAGAATGACTGATATTGATTTTGAGGTGGGAGACATGGTTTTCATCAAGATATCACCTTTGAGGAACGTGGTTTGCTTTGGGTCTGTAGGGAAATTGGCGCCAAGGTTTTTAGGCCTATCTTCCATAACAAAAAGGATTGTCTAAATGGCTTATAGGGTGAAGCTACCAGAGAGATTGGCTGGTTTTCATGATATTTTTCATGTTTCTCATTTGCGGAAATGACTACACGATACAGCAGAAGTAGTTGAGCCGTTTATGCCTAAGGAAGTAGAGGTAGAATGGGAGGCAACAGTTAGATGAGTTCCAGCCCGTGTTCTCGGGTCAAAGGTTAAGAAGCTTCACAATCGAGAGGTCAAGTTGATAAAAGTTCAATGGGGCGAAGACCGCGAGGATGCAACTTGGGAGATTGAAGACAAGATTCGTGCTTCGTACCCTTTTCTTTTCAAGGGTATGTTCTTAACTTCTTTTTTTAGTAAAGCTTTTATTCGCACTTATTTATATCATTTAAGAATGGCTTATCAATCAAATCTTCGACCTTTAGATAGGGAACCAATGGATGCGAACATGTGTCTGAGACATGTTGTGTTTGATGAATGCAAGTCGATGCAAGTGTTTGCGAGTGGTTTCTCGTGGATTCATACACACACACACACTAGGCATTAGATCGCCTCAATCACTCTCATACTGCATATGGATGCATGTGCATATTTTTCTTTTTATAGATGGAAATGGGTGTATCATCACATGAATGTTGCATTTGGATGGATGATTGTGCACACATAGAGCATTTACATGATATACTAGGACTATTTGCATGCATGATTGGGTTTATGGCACTAACACATATTGCATTAAGGAGGTCAACTGAATCAGTAGACTGCCTGATTTTTCGCATTAGCATAGGGACATACACACACACCTTTGCATATGTTCATATAAACATTAAAAATCTTTTAAGGACAGTGGATGCCTATGATTGGTGAATAAGTAGAATGTTGATGGATGCTAGAATATACATTCTTCTTGACTTAGAGATTTCAGGGACGAAATCCTTTAAGTAGGGAAGAATGCAACACCCCGTAATTTTTGAAGAACATTATAATGATAAAATAAAGAATACTTAATTAAATATTAGGAATTAAGGGAAATGGACTGCACCATTGTGTTCGTCTCAGAATTCTGCTTAAGATAGACTCCAAGTTTGCATAAAACAGACATCGTATGACGAAAATATTAAAGTTTGAAGTTTGTATACGTATAAGAGAAATATATATATACACACACAAAACCAGTCTAGAATTCAAAATAAATCAAAATCAGAGAGCGGGAAGATACATGAGAATTTGACCCGTTGGTGGCCGTACCATTCCCCATGGGGGTCGACCCACCCGAGGATCCGGTCAGGTTTACTTCCTGAACCTGGACTTGTTTCTTGACCTGATTCATTGGCTTGAGGCTATATATATGACCTCATTTCTATTGTTTTATTCATCAAAAAAAAATGGAGACAACAAGATGTTGCCCCATCTTGGATTGAATTAGCCTATTTTCTCCAACAACAGCTTATACGCATAGATGAATTTCTTCTACTCTTCAGCATATTGTTCTCTGTTCTTTAGATCGATTCTCTGTGAGTTTATGTTGCTTTTAGATATAAACATTTAATAAGTAATCCTGACATGTTTTTAAGTTTGGATCTAAACCTATGCCTATTAATAACTTGAATCATAACTAAACAGATCTGCCATTACTTGTACACCTGATCTACTGTTCAATCCTTACATGCCTATCTCTATTATCATATGCCTATTCTATTACTGTGCCTATTTCTATTCTCTCCTCTCCTCTCCCTCCTTCCCTTTTTAATTTTATAGCTAGGCTACCTATGAGCCTAGGCCTATCACTGAAATATACGGACGAATGAAATTGGGAATGGTTGGAAATGATAAATTGGGGCATAACTTGTAGTATAAATCATGACTGGGATTTGATGGCATAACCTATACCGTGATCTAAGACTTTAATTTGGCGCATATCGTACATGACGATTTATGACTTGTGGGTAGGGGCATGAAAAACCTATGATGAACATGAATAATTGTTTAAGAATGAATATGCCTAAATTTACAGTAAATAGAAACTGTAACCGCACTTAGACACGAGGTTAGATTACACTTGTGATAGAAGTCTGCCTGGAACCGCCCGACAAATCCAGCATCCACGAGTTGTTAATTTAATGTGAGGGGTGTAGTGCATAAATCTACATGTAACGATGCTAAGACATAAGGTTAAGTCCAAATTGTGGTAGACGTCTGCCCAGAACTGCCCGGCATATCCAACATCCGCAAGTGGTCAACTTAATATGAGAGGTCTGGTGCATTAACATACATGAACGGAGAATGATAATAACCTGTTAACCTGTAGTTCTTAACCTGTTTAAATCTGTGAGGGTTATATGAACCTGCCAAATTATGTAAGGGTTAAGTAAACTTGTTTGAATCAATGGGGGGTTAAGTAAATATGTTAAATCTGTGAGGGGTTATATGAACCCGACAAACTTAACCTGTTTTATATGTTGGGGTTATGCGGGCTTGTAAATTAGTTAGGCATATCCCGTCAAAATCCTAGTAGTGGGGATGCAAGCCTAGGGGGTGGCTTGTATCATATGTTATGTGGGAGCCATATTAGTCAGTAACCGATACTGGTATCAAAAGCGGGACCCTGAACGAGGTATGGGTCAGGGCATGAATACCGACCTGATTATAAGAGGCCCATATGGGTGGAGGTGTCTGATGGCGAGTTCTGATGGAGTCATGTGCATGCATGGATCTGCCTGTTCGGGAAAATAAGATGCTATAGCACCAGTAAATATGGTTGTGTCTATCTGGGGGTTGCCACTTTAGGAAGTGATGCATCCTACTATGTGGCCGGCACATGGTATTTACGGAATAGGGAGCTGATTGATTGGGGTAGTAATTAGGGTACATCTAGTCCTGCCTGTTTAGAAGCCCGTTATTATCCTTTGGGGTAACACCCGTTATTTCTGTTGGGCTGCCTGTTATTATCATTGGGGGTAAAACCCGTCACTAGAAGTACCTCTAAGTCTACCATTATGTTTCTGTTGGGATCATTCTGTTTCTGTTATACTAGTACTGGTGTAGAGAAAAGTATTTGGAAGGCGTAATCTATTTTGTTCTGTTTATCCTGCTTATCCTGCTCGGTCTGTTATACATGTCTTATGATACTATTATCTCTCTCATCCAGTTTATATGCCTATCATGATGCTTTTTACTTATTTATATGCTAAAAGTCACTGGACTCGCCAGACTTTACATCTGACCCTTTTTGTTTTGTTTTTTCTCTCTCCCTTTCCCCTCAGGTTCTCAGGGTGGAAATATTCAGGCTTAATTAGGATTTTCCCTTCTGTTTCTTCTTGGATCTGCTTAGATATACAACATTAATCACCTGTCTACCTTGCTATGGCTATTTTTGGGGATTATGATTTTATATTACTGTACTCTGATGATTTTAGTACAAGGCAGATATTTTAATTTGATGTAATGGGTTTTCTGTATTTCAGACTTATGTTGTAACTGGATTTTGGACCACGATGTTTTCTGTTTGAAAAATAAAGTTTTAAATTCCGCTGCTATTTTATATATGTCTTGTGATGTTTTGGTTTCTGTTTACCTATAACGCTTCACGAAACTTAACACATTTTGTTTAAGAGTGACATTTACGGAAGTGGGGTGTCACATATATCCACTCGTTTATATTAGAATAAGTTAGTGGAAGGAGAGAGAGTTAGTGGAGGAAGGGGGAAAATAGATATATGGTGAAAAACAAGAGGACAAAGGGGTGCTAACACTGTTTGGCGGTGTTGTTGAACGCTCTCCTATATATATATATATATATATATATATATATATATCGCTCTCTCGCTCATACATATACATAAACAGATATAGATTAGATACACCTCTTATTCTACACCCTTATGCTGAGGTGTAGCTTAATGGCTACAGGCATACACACATATGCTTACATACATACATATGTATGTAATGTATTTGTGTTACATCGTGGCACTGGAGAGGAAGAAAAGTAATACAAAATTCAATCCAGTTTATTACAATCAATTAGTTAACAATACCACATTTGGAAAAACGGGAACATCGTTACCTTTTAGACTAGGACATCCAGATCGCTTGTGTCTCGAGCGAGGACTCATACAAACGGACTAAGCCACAGAATGAACGTTCGCTTGGGAATAAGAAAATAACCCGGTTGGGATTGATCGCCTTCGGGGATCATTCAATCACTTAGAACTAGCCTTATCGGATCACTGGATCACTCCGTATTCACTTGATCGATCATGCACATGATCAGGTTGATCACCTCAGAAAAAGCACGACCGGTCATGTCTGGTCACCATAAAAGTCATGGTCATTTTACGGGAATACACTGTATTCCTTAAACGATCACCTTAGAAAATACGTAATCGACCCAAGGCGATCACTCAAAACACATGGAACAAGTCAGGAAATACATGTCAGGATTTTTGCTTGATCTCAGGATTGGATCGGTCGGAATCCCTCAAGGGACTGATATTTTGGTTTAAACTACGGTAACTTCTTTATACTGTCTCGAAGCTAGGAGGAGTTACAACTGATGAACTTCAACCCAAATTTTCAAAAAAATTCAAATATTCAAAATTACAAGTTTCAAAATTTTTAATTCAAAATTTCAAATTTCAAAGATTTAAACTTTCAAAATTTTAAATTTCAAATCAAATTTTTTAAGAATTTACTTGTCAAAATTTAAAATTTAAAATTTATAATTTCAAAATTCATTTTATATATCAAAATTACAAAATTCCAAATTCCAACTTCTAAATTACAAATTTTAAAACAATTTCAAAGTTCGAAATTTAAATTTCCAATTTTCAATTTTTAGTTTTCATAATTTCAAAATTTGAAGTTTTCAAATTTGAGCTATAAAAGTTCAAATTTAAAATTTTAATTTTTCAAATTCGAATATTTATAATTTTAGGTTTCAAAATTTCAAATTTGTATTTTTAAAACTTTTTTTTTCAATTTTTAAATGGATCTTATAGTTTTCCAAGATGGCTAATGATTTTCCTTAAAAAATAACATAATACATTTTGATGAGTAAAATGGGTAACCCATATAATAAGTGGGTTGGGTCTGGTAAATCTTTATGTTAAATTAGTCAAAATAAATGGGTTGGGTCAAATTTTTCTTGAGACTCATACATGCTAGAAAAACCATAGAGTTTGATTATTCGACTTGTTGAAATGTTTGAGGAATCATAGTAAAATGAATTGAATTTGATAATCGACGCACAATGTACAAAGAGCTTTCGGTATATATATAATACAAGTGGGAATATATGATACATGACCTATAGAATATAATATCGGGTATAACCTGTAGTACAAAAGAATGATATGTGTATGCGTTAAGATTTTTCTTTCAACAATGTGCCATTGTTAATTTTCAACAGGCATGGGTAAGGCATCCATTTTGTTTTTACATCTTTCCTACGCTGTTAACTCTTCCTACCATTTTCCTACATCATTCTTACATTCGCATTATGGCATAGGAATGATGTAGGAAATTTCATGTTGGAAATTGTAACATTTTCTTATAGTAATATATTTAGTACTTTTCTCTTATATCTTAATTAGATATCTTTGATTGATATGTCATTTGTGAAATGTAGCATATGCAATAAGTTGAGGCGTTCGTTGATTTTGTACAGTGACATTTGTCTAAATGATTTATATAATGGTATATAATTGTATAAAAAGCATGCACGATTCACAATTTCAATGTGACTTGCACAACTCGTTATTTTAATGTGACTTGAGTCATGGTATCATCACTATAGTATTTTTGAATGTGAGTATTTCCCATGTAACATCTTAAAATATGAATTAACGAGATTTCATGTTAAAATGTTCATTAATTACATTTAGTTAAACGATTTAGAAAATTGCATATCAATCAGTGTTGCCCTAGAGCAATTGACCAATGTCAATAATAATAATAATAATTTTCAACACATAAGCTATGTCTTCAATTTATACACAGTATAATAAAAGAATTGTTCTAATTACAAACAAACCTCATTAAAAATAAAACATGAATATCTAACTAAGAAAAATGAATACAGGAAATCAACATGTTCATTAACAAAGCTATTCTGATTCCGGCATACTCCTAAGTCCTAAGAGCAACTCCAACAGTTCATGATTCATATGCTGAATCATGAATTGGTGCATGAAACGCTCCCTAACAGATGTTGGGAGTCTTAATATTCAGTGAAATATTCAGGGGCCAATCCTGAATTCGTAATGGCCCCCGGGAGCCGATGTTATCGGCACTATGCGTAGAGCGCCGATATTTTTGACGCATGTCGAAAAATTCGGCGCTCGACGTATAGCGCTGATAATATCGGCGATTTACTTCCACATCTCTAATCCATCTACTTCCTACATCTCCAACGACTATAAACAGTCGTATTTTCCTCCAACGACTATATACGGTTGTATTTTCCTCCAACGACTATAAACGATCTTATTTTCTTCCAACGGCTATAAAATGGTTATATTTTCTTCCAACGCCTATAGAACAGCTATATGTTCAGTTGTAAACTACATCCAATCTTACATTATACATCACAACACAATTTCACCTTATTTCTTTCTACTAAATCTCAAGAAACTTAAACTCAATAATGTATTCACCTTTTGGAGAATTTTTAAATCCAATGATGGCCGGAAGCCAGTTTTCTGAAGACAACACCGACTACGATCTAGCTACTCCTCAATGCAAACAATCAGCTGTTATGTGGACAAGCGAGGAGAACTTCGATCTATGAAACATCTATTGGCATTTCTCACAAGATTCGATTGCCAGGAACAACCAATCAGCCGTTAAGTTTTGGAACAAAATTAAGAGTGTTTTCATTGAGAAAGCATCCCAAAGGCTTACGGACATTGTCAGCGATTCAGGGTCGATTCGGAAAAATAAGTTGGCAAACATCATTTTATGAATCACAAGTTTACAAAATAAAGAAATCCAATCCTAATGGCATGGGAGGCGAGGAATTGTGGTAAGTTTTTGTAAAATGTATGTTAGTGGTTAAATAATTGTTATTTATGAAACTTATTCCTTTTTCCGTATTAGAAATGAATGGAAAATGAGGAGTTCAAAAAGATTTTTGCTAGAGAAAATAGGGCAAAAAGGCCCCATTATTATCAGTTTTTGCATTGTTATGGTATGCTTACTAGCTAACCAAAATGGAACTCTGAACTTGCTAAGAACCTCTGAGATGTTAAAACTTCTTCAAGAGGAAATAACAACGCTTCAAAAGCTACCTATTCATCTAGTCTTGGAGAGTCATCGGCAAAAAATTCTCCATGTCAACGTGAAAACCTACTTGATGAGTTCAATAACACAATTAATGAAGATTTTAGACCTCAGGTTTAACACCCCACGTCCATTAATGTCACTCACAAAGGGAATGCATTAACTTTCATGGAGCATTATAAGTGTATAGAATAGGATATCACAAGAAAGATATATAAAATGGTACTTCAAAATTCAAAATTCGTTTATTGCAGTGAAAAAGCAAAACATGTTTGATTACAACATCATATTAAAACCAAGTACACAAATATCCTATGATGGCCCGCCCCGCACCAGCCGACATTCCAATGAAAGTGCGCTGTGCCAATGTCCAACCGGCACGGGACGGTCGCCAAAGAAAGGAAAGAAGGGAATTTGAACTAGCAAGGAATCTATAGAATGTCTCACAGCGCATGGAATAAAATATAATAATAACATACTTGAGATAAAACAGGCGAGACAGTGCATAAGCTGAAAACTAAACCATGATAGCAGCGGAAAATTCAAAATACAGCTTATGTTCCACATCATCATTATTACAACTTTTCAAACTGTCTCTAAAGCCAAATAAGAAAGGTACACTTCTAATGCCCAAAGTAGTGACCAGCAGCGACACAGGGAGAATATATATATATATATATATATATCATACGTGGAAGCCTCCTGCTCATCTCCGGATCAGCTACTCGTGCCTGTCTCTAGTCTGCCCGTTTAAGAGAACCTAGAGTAATAAGTAGAGACATAAAACTCTGGGTCAAACAAAAGTCTGGTATAAGCAGCAAAACAGAACAATAACAGGTATACTAAACCATACCTAAACCTGGATCTGTAACCAAAGAGTTAGCACAACAATATGCACAACACTCTAAGGTGACACTAACGTATGGTGTAAAGATACGGGGGTGGGGGTGTGCATGTCATAGTGATGTCAAACAATCAAGCATAGCAACCATCCTAACATCTCTCACTCAATGCGTAAAGCATACGATATCCACCTCTTTGATTACCCATATCATTGCTATGATCACTCTGCCCCATGGGGTCATGGCGACTCCACTGCACTGATCCATAACCTCTAGTCCTTGCTATGTCCACTCTGCCCCATGAAGTAATAACGACTCCACCGCATTGGCTCATAGCCATGCTTTGATCACTCTGCCCCATGGAGTAATAACTACCCCACTGCACTGATCCATAGCCCAACAATCGTCTCTCGGTGGTGAATCAAAGCTATGGACGTCGACAACTCCTTAACACACATCCCACAGCAAAGTCCTATCATGAACTTGACTCTTTGATTCCCATCTGAATCCTAAATTCTACTTACCATTTGGACTATCTTTGCATCTCGGGTTTTGGTCTCCTCCGGATCGGTTTGGCCCTTCACTTCACTTTGCTTCGGATCGTAGTCACCCATCGGTTTGATTTCCATCTGGTTCAGGTCGGTTCGTGATGCATGGGGTGGCTCGTAGTGCTCCATACGGGTCGGTTCGTGATGGCATGCTCCAGATCGGTTCGTCCATGTCAACTCATCCGGTTCGGATCATGAGTACCCATTGGTTCGGGTCGGGGGTCCATCAGTGGTTCGTGGCAACCTCTCCCGGTCGGGTCGTGGTACTCGCCCTTCAGCTGATCTGTTCGTGGTACTTGAGCAGGAGCGGGTCGGATCGTCACCATCAAGCTTCTTGGTTCCACCAGCGATTCGTGGGAAGGGGGTTCTTCATGGGCGAGTCTGGTCGCCCTCCACCGATCCGATCCGGTTCTGGTCAAATTCCTGCAACTCTTCCTGTAACTGTTTTACGCCATACGACGGCGTTTTTGACTATTCTAACTGTTCTAATCAATCACTAAGCATACCATACAGTCATAGCAACATATAGAATCGACCACAAACACCAAAACAACAATTTGATATGTCAAAATGGATCAAACATACCCAAAAACCCATGTTTTTTCCTTAAACATGTTTAACAATAACTAATGATAGGATTAGCAAAACTTAACCAAATTAACCCAAACTTCCAACAGAGGTCTAAAATAATATTTAATAAATTTCTAAACATTTTTCCAGATTTTTAACATGCAAAATTTCGTTAATTAACACCAATCACCCAAATTAACTGTAATTAGTGTAAAAATAATGCTAATCACTCACCTTTGCCACAATTATAACTTTCAGAACTGAAACTCCTCTGATTTGGGCTAATACCAATGTCTAACAGCAGCTCTAACTCTGAAATGGTGCTATTTCTCCTTGATTTGATGTTGCTAAGCTTAATCCTTGATTAGAGAGCGATTTGGGATGAAATTAGAAGGTGGAGGCCATTGTTAGGGTTTCTAAGAGGTAAATGGCAGCTAGAAAACTGAAATAGAATGAAAACCTAACTCATTTCAGTCTCCCCATAACCCTAATCCCAAAATGGGTTATGGGCCCATTCACTAATCACCTCATTTGGCCTGGTTAAACAGTTTTTCACCTTCTAAACTTTATTTCAGCTATATCTCCCAAAAGGTAAGTCCGTTTTTGACGTATGACCACTCTACGAAAACGTAAACCATCATTCGGATCTAATGGAAGTGGTTTCATGTCATAATTCCTTTCCAATCAAAAGTTATGGCCGAAACAAGATCAGATAGGGGAAAAACAATCATTTAAAAATTGGAAAAATCATGAACATGGGAAATGACCCCAATAATCGTCCCCAAAATTACATAACCATACGACTTCGTATGTGAAAGAAATAAATATTATACAATCCTTCGATGCGTAAAATGCGAGTCATTACATTCTCCCCCCTTAAGAAATTTCGCCCTCGAAATTGCTTAACTAAGAAACAAGTAAAGGATACCGCATGCCTACCAACCATTCACAACAATCAAACATACAAAACAACAAACAAGTTTATCCTAACATGCGGAAAACTAAATTGCGATTAAAATCTTACCAGGCAAGGAGTTCTGGATACGTCTTCCTAATGCTCTCCTCTGTCTCCCAAGTACAGTCATTCTCATTCTCGCCCCACTGGACTTTGACTAGATTCACCGCTTTCCTTCATAGTTGCTTAGTATCGTGCTCGACTATACGAATCGGCTTGCGGTTCCCAACCGCCTCGGGTTCTACTTCGATATCATCCAATTGATCAGGTGAAATAGCCACATCGGGGTTGTGTACGAATTTCCTTAACTAGGAAATATGAAATATGTTATGAACTCCCTCCATCTTGTCTGGCAACTCAACTTTATATGCCAAATTCCCAACTTGCTCGAGGGTTGGGAATGGACCAACAAATCTTGGTGTCAACTTGCCTCTCCTACCAAATCGTATCACGCTCTTTAACGGAGAAATCTTGACAAACCAAGTAGCCAATGGAGAATTTTAAATCTCTCCTCCTCTTATCAGCATAACTCTTCTGCCTATCTTGGGCCGCCTTCATTCGTTGTCGGATAACCTTGATCTTATCTGAGGTTTCTCTTATCACATCTGGCCCAAGCACAAATTTCTCGCCGGTTTCTAACCAACATGATGGTGAGTTAAACGATCTTCCGTACAAAGCTTCATATGGAGCCATACCAATACTGGATTGATAACAATTATTATATGCAAACTCTACTAGATGCAAATGGTCATCCCATGATCCACCAAAATCCAATATGCAAGCTCTCAGGAGATCTTCTAATACTCGATTCACCCTCTTTGTTTTCCCGCTGGTTTGAGGATAATACGCGGTATTGAGATGTAATTCTGATCCTAACGCCTCTTGTAAGCTCTTACAAAATCCACTAGTGAACAACGGATCTTAGTCACTCACAATGTCTTTGGGTATTCCATGAAATCTCACTGCCCACTTCATATACAATTCTGCTAATTGAGTTGTCGTTCTATTCGACTTGATCGGTATGAACCTTGCACTCTTGGTCAATTGATCCATAATTACCCAAATACTATCATGGCCTGATCTAGTCCTTGGTAGACCGTCGATGAAATCCATCGAGACTTGTTCCCATTTCCATTCGGGAATTTCAAATGACTGTAACAAACCACTAGGTTTCTTTTTCTCAGCTATAACTAGCTGGCAATTCATGCACTTGGATATAAACTTCCCAATATCTCTCTTCATCCCTTCCCAGTAGTAAGTCTGCTTCATGTCTTGATACATCTTGTTACCACCGGGATGTATGGTCAGTTTTGAGTGATGACATTCTCTAAGCACTTCATCTCTCAAGCCATTGACATTGGGTACAACTAATCTTCCATTCCTTCTAAGCCATCCATCTCGATCAAGCCCATACATGTTCATCTCCTCGTCGATACCCATCTCTAATTTGGAGATGATTTCCAATAGGTTAGGATCGACCCTCTGACTAGAACCAATCCGCTCAGTCAAAGTGGGTCTGATCGTCAAACTTGCTAACATTTCCGGATCCAATTCGCAATTTGGTCTGAAATCATACCCAATGATGTACTCCAGTTGCTTCCATTCCAGAAATATAGCCCCTAAATTGGCATGTTTTCTACATAATGCATCAACTATCGCATTGTCCTTTCTTGGTGTATATGCGATATCGAAATCGAAGGAAGCCAAGAATTCTAACCATCTTTGCTATCGGAGATTTAGATCCTTCTGGGAGAAAAGATAATTTAACGATTTATGATCAGTAAACAACTCGAATCTTTCTCCCAAGAGATAATGTCTCCACATCTTCAATGCGGGCACGATCGCTGCCAATTCCAAATCATGAGTAGGATACCTATTCTCATGCGGTTTCATTTGCCGACTAGCATAAGCTACAACCCTACCTCCTTGCATCAATACGGAACCTAGTCCGGTACCACAAGCATCCATGTATACCATCATCTCTTCATTCCTCTTAGGAAGGACTAACACTGGAGCGCATGTCAACGTTTCCTTTAGACTCTTGAATGCATTCTCGCACTTTTTGGCCCAAACGAAAGCTTGATTTTTCTTGGTCAACTGAGTCAACGGTGCCGCTATCTTGGAGAAGTCTTGGATAAACTTACGATAATATCTAGCTAATCCCAAGAAGCTTCTTATGTCTGTTGCATTCTTGGGCGTAGACCAATCTTGTACCGTAGCCACCTTTGTAGGGTCCATAGCAATAACATTATCTGAAACAACATAGCCCAAGAATCTCACTTTTCCAGAAGTGACACTTAGAAAACTTTGCTTTCAATTGGTGTTTTCTCAACACCTCCATCACTATCCTCAAATGTTCCTTGTGTTCTTCCTTTGTCCTCGAATAAACCAAGATATCGTCCATGAACACAAGAACAAACTTTTTCAATTGATCCCTGAATATCCTATTCATAAGATCCACAAAATATGCTGGTGCATTGGTCAACCTGAATGGCATGACCAACCACTCATAGAATCCAGACGGCGTCCGAAAGGCCGTTTTAGCTATACTCTCAGCTTCCACCCTAAGCTGATGAAAACCTATCGCGAGATCCATCTGGGAGAACACTCTCGTGTCACTCAACTGATCAAACAAATCATCTATCCACGGTAAAAGATAGTTATTCTTCCTTGTCACCTTATTCAACTCGCAGTAGTCCACACACAATTGAAGGGAACCATCTGCCTTGGTAGCAAATATGACTGGTGCTCCCCACTCAGATACACTTCTTCTGATAATCCCTTCTTCAATAGATCGCTTACTTGCACCCCGATCTCTCCCTACTCCCTTGGTGCCATACGACGAAGTGGCATCACTATAGGCCTAGCATCTTTCACTAAATCGATACGAAACTCAATCTTTCGGTGTGGTGGAAATCCGATCACTTCCTCGAAGACGTCCGGATACTGGCCAGCCACGGGCACATCTGACAACTCATCATGCGGGATATCGAGGGAATTTAGAAAACTAGCCATTACCCCATCACTAGGTAGACCACCAAACACAACCCTCTGCCCATCATCCACTCTAACTGTCACCAAAAAGCCCTCATAGTCTACCACCACCCCGTATCTTTGGAGCCAATCGACTCCCAAAATAATGCCAAACCCAGTAAAGCCCAAAACAAAGCAATCACAAACAAACATACATCCATGACTCGATAAGACCAAATTTCGACAAATCATGCTAAGGCTAGTTGAACCACCAATCGGGTTCGTCACCGCTAAAGGTCTATCGACTATCTCAGGTTCCAATCCCAACCTATCTACCAGGTCACTAGATATGAAGGAACGGGAAGCTCTGGTATCAAAAAAAAATACTCGAACAGGAACATCATAAATAGAAAGCATACCTTGAATGACGACATTCTTTCCTTTCTCCACCGCGGTTGGGGCATTCGACGAAGAAGGAACAACATTAAGAGCATATGCTTTTACAATCTGCTTCTCCTTAGGGGGTTGCAGACACTTATCCTTGTGATGTCCCACTTGGCCAAAGTTGAAGCACTTCCCGTTCGCTGGCTTTGCTCGACATTCTTTAGCATAATGGCCCTTCTTGCCATAGCTAAAGCACTCAACATCTTTCTTATTCTTTTTCTTCTGGCCATCCTTGGTCTGATTCTGCTTTCTCTTATTTTTAGAACCATTCTTGCCTCCACCGCTTGCTTGAGGCTTTGGCTCTTTTGCAGATGCAACCTCAACCTTCGACTTAGGGTATAGACTCTCTGATCTCAAAGCTTTCCCCGTAATCGATTCAAACGTCTCATCGATATGGTTTATAAGCCTTTCCTCCAAGTACTGATCTAAGCCTGCTATGAACTTCTCATTTTTCTTCTCGCGAGTGTCGATAAGGGATGATCCGTACTTCGATAAAGTATCGAACTCAGCAATATGCTCCTAGACTACCCTACCATTCTACTTAAGCTCAAGAAATTTCCTAAACAATTCTGACTTCTAGGCAGCTGGGATGAACTTATCGCTAAAGCGGGTCTTGAACTGATCCCATGTAAATTGACCCTGGAGTAGCTGCCTTAATAGCATTCCACCAATTCATCGCCCGTCCTTGCAGCTGAGGGATGCTAGCTTTCTGTTCGTCGCATCCTTGATACCTAAGTCTTCGAAGATACACTCATAGCTATCCGACCACTCCTGAACTTCTGTAGCCGATTCCATTCCGTGAAATGGCTTTCCACTAAGACTAGTGTAATCCTTGCATAGCTTGGCAAAATCAGCCCTAGGCGCCTGCACCACTGCACCACAACAATTTGCAGCATTGAGAACTGCTTCTTGCACATTTCTAAGCATCTCTCTCATGAAGTCAGTGAACATCGTCCTCATATCAGGAGCATTCCCATTATTAGCTTCTCTACTAGTACCCCTAGTATATCGGCTCATCGTTCAATCTGTAAGGAGAAAACGATTAACCATCTCTTCAGTGGTGCCAGTGCAGTGCGACTTCATCCTTAAATATACTAATAGTATATATATATAGCTTTTAAAAACCAAAATATCACAAATACGCGCTCTCATATACGTATACTATCTCTCCCTGGTGTCTTTCCTTAGGTCAACTACGCAACCTAGAGCTCTGATACCAAATGTGACGGCCCGCCCCGCACCAGCCGACATTCCAATGAAAGTGCGCTGTGCCAATGTCCCACCAGCACGGGACAGTCGCCAAAGAAAGGAAAGAAGGGAATTTGAACTAGCAGGGAATCTGTAGAATGTCTCACAGCGCATGGAATACAATATAATAATAACATACTTGACATAAAACAGGCGAGACAGTGCATAAGCTAAAAACTGAACCATGATAGCAGCGGAAAATTCAAAATACATCTTATGTTCCACATCATCATTATTACAACTTTTCAAACTGTCTCTAAAGCCAAATAAGAAAGGTACACTACTAGTGCCCAAAGTAGTGACCAACAGCGACACAGGGAGAATATATATATATATATATATATATATATATATTTCATACGTGGAAGCCTCTGCTCATCTCCGGATCAGCTACTCGTGCATAACCAGCTAACCTGTCTCTAGTCTGCCCGTTTAAAAGCAACTAGAGTAATAAGAAGAGAAATAAAACTCTGGGTCAGACAAAAGTCTGGTATGAGCGATAAGCAGCAAAACAGAACAATAACAAGTATGCTAAACCATAACTGAACCTGTAACCAAAGAGTTAGCACAACAATTTGCACAATACTCAAAGGTGCACTAACATAGGGTGTAAAGATATGGGGGAGGGGGTGTGCATGTCATAGTGATGTCAAACAATCAATCATAGCAACCATCCTCACATCTCTCACTCAGTGCGTAAAGCATACGATATCCACCGCTTTGATCACCCATATCCTTGTTATGATCACTCTGCCCTATGGGGTCATGGCGACTCCACTACACTGATCCATAGCCACTAGTTCTTGCTATGTCCTGTAACACCCCACCTCCATTAATGTCACTCACAAAGGGAATGCCTTAACTTCGGTGGAGCATTTTTAGTACAAGATGCAGAAAAAATACAAGAAAGACAAATAAAGCAGCGGAAAATAAATAACCTTTATTTATTTAAAAACAACTTGTACAAAGAATGTTTCACAACACCAATACTTATTACAACAAAGCGTCTGTGTTGTTTAAAATAAAGAAGCATAAACTGACAATGATATTCCCCAATAAAGCATGAGCCAGCCATAGCAGTAGAAAATGGAGTTCAAAGCAATTCGTCAAAGAATCTTCAAGCTCGGAAAGAGTAACGTTCCAAAATGAGCTGAGCTATTCCCTCCCTGGCTACCTGGGGTGGGGGGGAAACGGAAGAAAAGAGGCGAAAACAAACTAGGTCAGACATAAGTCTGGTAAGTCTAGTTATACTTCAGCATGTAAACAAGAAAAGGACTATGACATGAACAAACTGAACTTAGAACCGTAACATAGTGATAAGATAATCCTAAAACAAGACAAGGTAAGATTAATGGAATTGGCTATCACACCCACTTCTATTTCTCTGCGCCCACCAAGGACTGTTTCGACTAGCATCGTGTGTTCATGATAAAATGATCCCCTTTTTATTGTGTATGCAGTCCCTTATCCATCGAGTGTTACCTAGATCCAACTAGGGTTTACTTATCGAACGCTTCCTAGATTCAACCAGGGTTTACGCTACCCAGGGCCACTGGGGTTTATGCTACCTATTGAAAGCTTCTCGGATTTAGGGTTTACGCGACCTAGGTCCAACTAGTGATTATGCTACCTATCGAACGATGCCCCTAGTCTAGGACACACTACCCAGAGCGGTATATGTTCCTAGACTTTCCCCATGTATGTGTCGTGAATCGTTATCGATGTCTAGATGCACATGTCCTCTATATGTGCGACCCAAGTCCCATGGCAGGGCTAATCAAGAAACACGAAACTCGGTCGGGAGCTTTCAGATATCTGCCGATTGCAGATGCTAAGGTCTGCTTTTACAGTGGCTATGGTCCCACTAGACCCCTCCCTCAACTAACAAATGAAAGGCACCCAAGAAAAACAAGAATGAGAACTATACGCAGACCCTCTATGCCCCCACAAACCTATTGGCCAAGCCTCACCCATAACTAGATAACAAGTATATGGTCTGTTGGAGTTCTCCGCCTTTCCGCTTTACGTACTCGATTGACTCAAGATGGTAGGTAGACGACGAGTTGCTATCACAGGGCCAAAATCTGGTCTCGCCGAATCACGCTGGTCCATCCTAGTCTTTAGATTGCCTTATTATTGCAACCAAGGAATACCCTTGGCTCTTCTAATGCAGACCTTAACCTTTGTGAGCCCAGGAGGATCATCTGCAGCCTCACAGAGGGATACCAAGAGTACCCTCATGTCCCCTCGAAGCCGCATGCTTCGTAACCCAATTCGTTGGAGCCTTCTTCATGATTAGATGGACGTTCGCTCCTCCTCGTATTCTACTTGGTTTTCTTGACTAAGGTTTACTACTTAGTTCTCTTAACTAAGGTTTACTACTTAGTTTCATGAATCGTTCATTTTCTTAACTAAGGTTTACAACTTAGTCCTCTTAACTAAGGTTTACTACTTAGTTCTCTTTCTCGTCATGTTGGACTGGTTAAGTGTCATCAGTTAACTTAAGTTAACTTAATCCATTCACTTGTCATGTTGAATTGGTTAAGTGTTATCCAGCAGTTTACGTTGACTTAACCCACCCATATATCAAGTCAAATTGGTTAAGTGTTAACTAGCGGTTCACGTTGACTTAACCCACCCATTTATCAAGTTAAATTGTTTAAGTGTCCCTTAACCTTACTCGTTTATCAGGTTATATTGGTTAAGCGTTTCTCATTAACTTAACCCTATTCATGCTATAACGGTTAAGTGTTCTAAGTGTACTTAACCCTCTGGTTTGGTTAACATGTTAGATCGGTTAAGTGTTCTAAATTTACTTAACCCCATCTTCTAGTCTAGTTAGCATGTTATAACGGTTAAACATTTACTTAACCTTACCCACTTGTCTAGTTAACATGTTATGATGGTCAAGTGTTTCCTTAGTTACTTAACACCCACAAATCTTGTCTTGTTAACATGTTAAGTTGGTTAAGTGTTTCTTTAATTACTCAACCTTACTATTCTAGCTTGATTGTCCATGAGCTTTAATTAATTAATTAAAGCACCAACCACTCACATTAGACAGATATTGCTGTGGTTACTGGATGTGTCGGTCGGTTCCGGGAAGGTTTACACCACAACTCAGTCTAACCTCGGGTCTTTCTGGGATTGATGCACTAACCACCCACATTAGACAGGTATTGTTGTGGTCACTAGATGTGCTGGTCGATTCCAGGCAGTTTTACACCACAAATCAGTCTAACCTCAGGTTAGGCATATTCGTCTTTTACTAAATTTACATATTTGTCATTTATGTCAAGTATATATGTAAATTTTTCTTCAAGTTTTCAAGTCACATATTTAATTATGTCCAAGCCTAATGGTATATAAATTATACCAATTCATGCCACTATTCATTTACATGCTTATGTGACGACATGCCAATTACATTTAATTTCATGTTTTCCCCAACGTTACCCCCCGTTGTACGTTCGCAAAACTACATATAGTGTTAGGCTAGATTTTTAGCCTAACTCATAAAATGGGAAAAGCATAGAGCATGTAATATTTCAACATCATAAAAAAAAATGCGACATATAAATTTGGCATATGATAATAAACTTGCATGAATCATAAGCATGTGAACTTTACATAGATCTACACAAACTAGACTTAGGCGTGTAAGGGTGAACTTGCATGGGATTGGATCTACTTAACATAGATCTAAACATGTAAAGTTGTAGATCTAAACATATAAGGTTGTACGAACATTATTTAGCCTAACAGCTTGTGTGCAACATAGCATAAGGGAATCATCCAGTTTCTAACCATGATAGATTAATTCACAACATGATAGGTTCTTATAAATTTTGTGGAATCATGTCATACAACTTGCATACAATATAAATATAATCATGACATATAAATATATGTATGAACTTGACGTGGCATGTAAGTGTGAATAAATTAGATCTACTAATCACCATTGCGAGAACTAGCATAGATCCAAATTACTTACCCGTGAACATACAGATCTAGATTGCATACCCATGAACATATGTAGATCTAAATTGGATCTATCATAAAATCACGTAACTTACATTAAATTAACATATATAGATCTAGCTTGGATCTAACCTATAAACATGTTTAAATTAACATATATAGATCTAGCTTAGATCTATCACATAAACATGTTTGAATTAACATATATAGATCTAATCATAAAGTCATGTGAATTTAGACACATAGGATTATGTGAACATAGCTTAGCCTCATGAACTTGCATATGGCATAACTTAGGAAAATCAACAAACATGATGGCTTCATGTAAACATGTAAAAACCACAAACATACTACATGAGAACATCAATCCCAAGTAGTTTTATCACAAGAATATGACATAGGGAAATTACAAAACATGATAATTTCATGTAAATATAAGTATCATCTAGTAGTTTCAACACAAGAACATAGGAAAATCACATGAATAAACATGAATCCACATAGAAAAACTAATAGGCACCGTTCTAATATCAGTTTCTTACAAGGCATGAATTCCAATTAATGTTTAAATCGGAAATATAACTGTACTTACAAAATATAGGCAAGTCTTGTTTTTCTGAAATCAGTTTTCTGAAGCTGAATAGCTTTCCTTTGATGTAGATTAGTCGTTCTTTTAATTTAGATTTGATTCACTTCGTAGCTTTCTAGTTTTCTTTTTAGTTGAAAGAGAATGGTGGTTATTTTTGGTTGAGTATGGCGGTATGACGGCTCTTGGAATGAATTAGTGATTTAGGGTTGAGGATTAGGTTGTTTATATAGAATTTCAATTTAATTAGAGCCGTCCGGTGAACCTAGAGTTAACCACAACCATTCAGTTAAGATAGGATGACACCTCAGCCCTAATGACTCAACAAGAAGTCAGAAAGGACTCAGCAATGACTCACTGTCCGGACCAGAACACTCCAGAAACCTGTGCATTTTTTAGCCAGGCCTGGGTGCACTTGGAAAGTGCGCCATTGCATTTTTGTACCGGCGCACTTGTGAAGTGCGCCAGTGTATTCTGGTCGACTCCTGGTTTTCTTGCCTAACTTCGTTCGTCCATATCTCCTTCATACGGTATCCGATTTACGCAAACTCAGACTCTATCGCAAGCAGAATTCCGAGACGAACGCAATGACGTAACCCGTTTCTCTTAATTCTTCTCCTAAAATTTAACTATACTTCAATTTGTGAAGCTTAATGTTACAGAATTACGTGGTGTTACATGTCCACTCTGCCCTATGAAGTCATAACGACTCCACTGCATTGGCTCATAGCCATGCTATGATCACTCTGCCCCCATGGAGTAATAACTACCCTACTGCACTGATCCATAGCCTAACAATCGTCTCTCAGTGGTGAATCAAAGCTATGGACGTCGACAACTCCTTAGCACACGACCCGCAGTAAAGTCTAATCATGAAGTTGACTCGTTGACTCCCATCTAGATCCTGAGTTCTACTTCCCATTTGGACTACATTTTCATCTCGGGTTTTGGTCTCCTCTGGATTGGTTTGGACCTTCACTTCACTTTGCTCCGAATCGTAGTCACCCATCGGTTTGATTTCCATCTGGTTCGAGTCGGTTCGTGATGCATGGGGCGGCTCATGGTACTCCATACGGGTCGGGTCGTGATGGCATGCTCTAGATCGGTGCGTCCATGTCAACTCATCTGGTTCGGATCGTGAGTACCCATTGGTTCGGGTCGGGGGGTCCATTAGTGGTTCGCGGCAACCTCTCCGGGTCGGGTCGTGGTACTCGCCCTTCAGCTGATCCGTTCGTGGTACTTGAGCAGGAGCGGGTCGGATCGTCGCCATCAAGCTTCTTGGTTCCACTAGCGATTCGTGGGAAGAGGGTTCTTCACGGGTGGGTCGGGTCGCCCTCCGCCGATCCGATCCGATTCGGGTCAAATTCCTACAACTCATTCTACGACTATTTTACGCCATAAGATGGTGTTTTCGACTATTCTAATTGTTCTAATCAATCACAAAGCATACCATACAGTCATAGCAACATATAGAATTGACCACAAACACCAAAACAACAATTTAATATGTCAAAATGGAACAAACATACCCAAAAACCCATGTTTTCCCTTAAACATGGTTAACAATAACTAATTATAGGATTAGCAAAACTTAACCAAATTAACCCAAACTTCCAACAGAGGTCTAAAATAATATTTAAGAATTTCTAAACATTTTTCCAGATTTTTAACATGCAAAATTTCGTTAATTAACACTAATCACCCTACTTAACTGTAATTAGTGTAAAAATAATGTTAATCACTCACCTTTGCCACAATTAAAACTTTCAGAACTGAAACTCCTCTGATTTGGGCTAATACCAATGTCTAACAGCAGCTCAAACTCCGAAATGGTGCTATTTCTCCTTGATTTGATGTTGCTAAGCTTAATCCTTGATTAGAGAGTGATTTGGGATGAAATTAGAAGGTGGAGGTCGTTGTTAGTGTTTCTAAGAGGTAAATGGTGGCTAGAAAACTAAATTATAATGAAAACCTAACTCATTTCAGCCTCCCCATAACCCTAATCCCGAAATGGGTTATGGGCCCATTCACTAATCACCTCATTTGGCCCGGTTAAGCAGTTTTTCACCTTCTAAACCTTATTTTAGCCATATCTCCCAAAAGGTAAGTCCGTTTTTGACATATGACAACTCTACAGAAAGGTAAATCATCATCCAGATCTAATGGAAGTGGTTTAGGTCATGATTCCCTTCCAATCAAAAGTTATGGCCGAAACAAGATCAGCTAAGGGCAAAACGATCATTTAAAAATTGGCAAAAATCATGAACATGGGAAATGACCCCAATAGTCGTCTCCCAAAGTTACATGACCATACGACTTCGTATGTGAAATAAATAAATATTCTATGATCCTTCGATGCATAGAATGTGGGCCGTTACATATCCATCTTGAACATGATTATTATTTAAGTACATAAAAGTAAAATCATAATCCCACTCCAAATAGCCATAAGGTAAAGAGATAAAGCTGAGCATTACTCTCAACACTTCCAAGCACTTCAAGAAGAAAGAAATCCAAGTCAAGCTTCAGTGTTTCCTCCCCGAGAACCTTAGGGGGAGAGGGGAGGAAATGGAAGAAAAAGAGGCGAAAACAAAAAGGTCAGACATAAAGCCTGGTGAGTCCAGCTACTTATAGCATGAAAATAAGTAAAGCAATATGACAGGAATAAATAGGATGGAAAGTATAACCATGACATAAGGTAAGGCTGGATAACAGGATGAATATAAAAGAATGTCTAGTGCGCTTCCCAGATTTCTTACTTAACTTAATTCTCTAAACCACCTAGTAGTAATTCTTATCGAAATGATCCCGACCTCGTAATTGGTAGCCCTCAGGTGTAACATCTAGTAAGAGGTATCCGCCCCATACAATACTTGACAGCCTACTTGCCTATGATAGATGCTAGATGTCCCAACACTACCCCTAATCGATCGACACCCGAACTTGTAGATACCTGTGCGGGCCCTAGCTTAATGTGTATCACTCCCTAAGTGGCAACCCTCTGTTGCACAGCTTTATACCTACTTATGTACAGTGGCTAAATCTTCCAATGCCAGGAACACCGTGTGCACGCTTATGAACCTGTCGAAACCTACACTGCTACACCCTCACTCTTATTTGAACGCTTATAATCAGCCCAGTAAGCGTGCCCCAACCTTGCCTAGCTCAGGGTTACTGATACCACTAAGTGGGTTAATGTCTGAAAAGGGTCCCTACCGCTACTAGGTTTCCCCCAAGGTTTATCTTAACCCAACTTATATTGGTTAAGTGTTGTCTATCCGCCCAATCGACTTAACCCCACCCACTTATCAAATCAATATGTATTATTGGTTAAGCTTGCCTTAACCCTATCCACTTTGTTCATGTATTATTGGTTAAGTTGTCATCTCACATAGGTTAACTTAACCCCACCCACCTAACATGTTTTAGGTATCATATTCATCTTTAATTAGCATTAATTAGTTATTAATGCACATACCTCTCACATTAAGTCGATTGCTTGTGGCCGCTGGATGAGCCGGGTGGTTCCGGGCAGACTTCTGCCACAAGCCAGACTTAAACTCGTGTCTAAATATCTTTTAGTTATGCCTATGACCTCTCACATTAGACTGACCGTTTGCAGTTGATGGTTAGGCCGGTTGGTTCCGGGCAGGCTTCTACAGCCGCAAACGGAGTCTAACCTCGTGTCTCAGCATGCTTATCTTAGCCAATTTATCCATTTGCAGTTTATGCCAATTTTAGGCTAATTACGTCAATTATCCAAAATTCCCAAATTCATATCATGCCCAACAATTAACATATATTATGCCAAATTTTGTATTTGTCATGCCCCAAATCAACCCAACGTATATTATGCCAAATTTCCCAACTTTTCCTAAATTACCGTTTGTACGTTCGTCTCTATGAGATTTGGCCTAGGCTCAAAGTAGCCCAGCTATAAAAACCAAAAAGGGAAGGAGGAAGGGATAAGATAAAGGATAGGCGTAATAATAACAATAAAATAGGCATAAGTATGAACTGATAATAAAGATATGATAAAACTGATGATAATATCAACATAGGCATATAAGAGTCATGAATCTGATGTATAGGCTAAGATATAATTGATGAGATTCAATCTTATTATCATTTATAATTCCCAAATCCAGTTTACAACATGTTAGAATTACTTTTATTATTTAAATCTAAAAATAGTCATTGGACTCAAAGAGATGGGATTAAGGAAGAGAACTAGGCGTTGTTGTAGCAATTCTAATCTTGAATGATCTTCTAATTTGATTGTTGAAGAAGAACAATCTCTAAATCTCTACTCTGATTTTAGTTGGAGAAGAAAGGCTAGGCTAATTTAGATTTGAGGAGCATGGAGGCGCCATGAACTAGTGTTATGAAGCTAGGCTAATTTAGATTTGAGGAGCATGGAGGCGCCATGAACTAGTGTAGTGAAATTAGGTTTAGGTCTAGGTGTGTTTATATAGGTGTAGTGAGTTAATTAGGGCCTTTAGATTAGGTTAGAGACCATCAGAACCACACAGCTCAAAAGATACGTCATCCGGCCAATCCCAGCAAGACACAACATCACAGAACTCTCCAGAATTCTGCAGCTTTCTGACCTCGGCATGGGCACACTTCCCAGGTGCGCCATTTCATTTTTGTTCTGGCGCACTTCACAAGTGCACCAGTTATCCCAGCTTGTTTTCTGATTTTTCCGCCAACTTCTTTCGCCCCCTAACTTCTTCATACGATATCCGTTTTACGGAAAATCGGGCTCTATCTCAAGTAGAATTCCGCGATGAACGCAATGGCATAAATCGTTTCACCTAATTATTCTTTTAAAAATTAATTACTTTTTTAATTATCTCTTATGTCATGTTTTAAAATTACGGGGCGTTACATTCTCCCCTCCTTAAATGATTTCGTCCCCGAAATCTTCAAGTTAAGAAAAATGTATCCTACCATCCAATCATCCATCTACTCATCCATCATCCACAAGCATCCATTGTACGTAAAAGATTTCTAATGCTATATGAACATATGCAAAAGTGTTTGTATATGTTCCTTATCTAATGCAAAGATCAGGCGGTCCACTGATTCAGTTGACCTCCTTAATGCAAAATATGATAGTGCCATGCGTCCATTATGTATGCAAAAGGATCCTAATGATTTATATCATTTCTATATGAGTGCATAATCATTCATTCAGATGCAACATCCATATTATAACACATTCAAGATACATCCATTTACTTAAATATGCACACTCATTCATATGCAATATGAAAGTGATTGAGCCGATCTAGTGCCTAATGTATGTGTAAATGCATCCACGAGCAACCATAGCAAACACTTACATCCACTTGCATCCACCAAACACAACATGTCTCAAACACATGTTTACAACCATAGGATTTTCCTACCTAAAGATCAATGATGTAATTGAGAGTATATACTAAACGATAGAACAAGTATAAACAAAGCGGTAGAAAAGGGAGAAGTTAAGAACATACCCTAAAAAAGAAAAGGGTACGACACGCGTATCTTGTCTTCAGTCTCCCAAGTTGCGTCTCCTTGATCATCTCCCCATTGGACTTTAACCAACTTGACCTCTCAGTTGCATAACTTCTTAACCTCCGATCCAAGGATGCATGTTGGAGCTCGTCTAATCGTGTCATCTCGCTCCACTTCCACTTCTCTAAGCATGCTTGGCTCTACTACTTTTGCGGTATCATGTAAATATTTCTGCAAATGCGACACATGAAATACATCATGAACACCACTAAGCTTCTCGGACAACTTCACTCTGTAGGCCATCTATCCAAATTCGCTCTGTAATGGGGAATGGCCCCACGAATGTTGGTGCCAACTTCCCTACGGACCCAAAGTGAACTACGTTCCTCAATGGTAATACTTTGATAAAGACCATGTCTCCAACATCGAGCTCAAGATTGGTTCATCTCTTATCAGCGTATGACTTTTGTCGGTCCTGTGCCATCTTCATGCGTCTTCGAATTAAGTCTATCTTCTCCAAAATTTCCCTAATCATCTCGGGTCCAAGCAAAATCTTATCCGTAGACTCCCACCAACAAGTTGGTGATCGACAAGGTCGTCCATGTAGAGCCTCAAAAGGTGTTGTGCCAATACTAGTCTGATAGTTGTTGTTGTAGGCGAACTCTACTAATGGAAGATGTTCCTTACATGTCCCTCAAAAGTCCAAGATGCATAACCTCAAAAGATCTTCTAGAATCTGATTCACTCTTTCTGTTTGGCCGTCCGTCTGAGGGTGATAAGCGGTACTTAAACACAATTGCATTCCTACCGCCTCTTGCAGGCTCTTCCAAAACACACTAGTGAAAATGGGATCTCAATTGCTCACAATACTAGAAGGTATGCCATGTAGATGAACTATCTCTCAAAGATAAACAGGTGCTAACCATGACGTTGTTCTCTTACTCCTAACGGGAATAAAATGGGCGCTCTTGGTAAGTCTATCCACTACTACCCAAATCCCCGTATTACCCTTCCTTGACCTCGGCAACCCATCGACGAAATCCATGGAAACACTTTCCCACTTCCACAGTGGAACCTCTAAAGGGTGAAGCAAACCACCAGGCTTCTTTTGCTCCACCTTGACTTGCTAGCACACTAAGCATCTAGAAGCGAACTCAGCCACATCCTTCTTCATTCCGGACCAAAAGAAAACTCGCTTCATGTCCCTATACATCTTGTCACCATCGGGATGTATGGTCATCTTAGAACGATGTGCATCTTTAAGGATTGTCATTCTCAAACTATCGTCTCGTGATACGCAAAGTCTCCCATCCCTATGCAACCAACCTTTGTCATTTATATTATACCTACTAAGATGGCTCAAAGACTCCCCTCTGATGAGCTTGTCTACTATCTCTATCAACTGTGGGTCATCTCGTTGTGCCATACCAATCTATCCCAAAAACTTAGGTCGTACCTCTAACGATGCCAACAAACCGGGCACATAATTAATAGAGGGTCTAAAGTCAAAGGTAGAGATATACTCTAAACTCTTCCACTCGATAACAAAGGACTCAAAGTCAACTTCTTTCTTCTTAAGGCATCAGCTACAATGTTACCCTTGCCAGGGGTATATGCAATCTCAAAATCGTAGGATGCTAAGAACTCCATCCACCTTTGTTGGATTAAGTTTAAATCTTTTTGGGAGAACAAATACTTTAGTGACTTATAGTCTGTATACAAATAAAACCTCTCACCAAGCAAGTAATGGTGCCAAGACTTAAGCGCAAAAACTATGACAGCTAATTCTAAGTCGTGGGTAGGGTAATTCTTCTCATGGACCTTTGACTACCTTCCAACATAGCATATCACCCTTCCCTCTTGCATCAAAACTGCGCCAATCCCTATCCTGCAAGCATCGGTATACACTGTGAACGGTTTACTCCCATCAGACAAAACTAAAACTGGAGCTGTCGTCAATATCCTCTTCAAACGTTGAAAAGCATCATCACAGTCAACATCCCAAGAAAAGGTCAAATTCTTTTTTGTCAACCCTGTAAGTGGGGCTCATATCTTAGCAAAGTCCTTAATGAACTTTCTATAATAGCCCGCCAAACCAAGAAAACTTATTACTTCCGTTGCATTCCTAGGAATCATCCAATCTTGGATTGCTACCACCTTCGCAGGATCCACAGCTATCCCTTCCTTAAAGACCACGTGTCCTAAGAACCTCACTTCCTCCAAAGATGACATTCGGAGAACTTATCTTTGAGTTGATGTGCTCGAAGGCTCTCTAAAACTTCCCTAAGATGTAGGGCATGCTCTTCCTCGCTTCTAGATAATATCAAGATATCATCCACAAAGACTCCCACGAACTTGTTGAGAAACTCCCTAAACACCCTATTCATCAAATCTACGAAATATGTGAGTGCATTCGTCAAACCAAAAGGCATGACAAGCCATTCAAAGAAACCGTCCGGAGTTCTAAATACAGTCTTATCTATGCTATCCTCAGCCACCCTTAGCTGATGAAAGTATGTAGCTAAGTCGAACTACGAGAAGACCGAAGAACCAACCAACTGATCGAACAAGTCATCTATTCTCGGTAATGGGTGTCTGTTTTCTTTGTGAGCTTATTTAGCTCCCTATAGTCCATGCACAATCTAAGTGAACCATCAGCCTTCGTAGCAAAAACAACTGGAGCACCCCACTCCGAGATACTTCTTCTTATGAACCCTTTCTCAAGAAACTCTTTCACTTGTTTACTAAGCTCCCTCCTTTCTCTTGGAGCCATGGGCGCACAGGCAATGCAACTGGCTTTGCATTATCCACCAAGTATATACAGAAATCTATCTCACGCTTCGAGGGTAAGCCCCTAACCTCCTCAAATACATATGCATACTCACGGACTACTCGAACAGATTGCAAATCATCAATAGATGTGTCAAGAGATTCTAGGTAGCTAAGCATAATAGAACCCTTAGGGCCACAAGAAATATCGAGAGTATTAACTAAACTAGTCAACAGTCTAACTACCCTCCTTTCACAGTCGAGAATGGCACCATACCTGGCTAGCCAGTCCATTCCTAGAATCAACCCATAGCCCGTGAAACCAAGCACATAGGCATTACATTCGAACTCGACGCCATACGCAAATATTCTCAAATCCTGACATAACATAGAAAGATGAGCCGTACCCCCAATAGTATTTGAGACTACAATGGGATCCATAACTAGACTAGTATCTAGGTGCAGAGATTCAATAACAGAAGCAGATATAAACGAATATGAAGCGCCAGAATCAAACAATGTACGAATAGGATGATCAAAAAGGAAAATCAAACTTTCAACAGAAATGTTTCTACCTCTCTCATGCATAGGTGCCATGAAAGCATGAACCTGCCCTCCAGAAGTAGATCCTATCCTCTACCCTTGCCTTTGTCCTTGCCTCCTTGGGCAGTCCTTAATCATATGTCCTACCTCACCAAATTGGATGCAACCAGCCTTTTTCGCCTTTTCTTTCTACAATCTTTAGCTATATGACTTGGTATACCACAAAAATGGTACTTCTTTTTATCTCGAGATTTCCCATTCTTCTTAGGATCCACCTTCTTGTCCTGTGCCTTATCAACCTTAGCACCTTTCTCCTCTTCACGCATCAGCGCCATGTCAACAAGTTTCTCAAAAGTAGCCCCCATAGGAATGTGGGACATAGCCAGCCCGTGTAATGGTTCATTCAGACCCTTGGCAAGTCTCAAGGCCTTCTTATGTGGTGTATTAACTAATTCCATACCAAATCTTGCTAACTGGTTAAACTTATTGACGTACTCCTTCATAGAAAATTCCCTTGTTTCAAAGACAAGAACCTCTCCATGTATAAACTCTCCTCCGCTTGTGAAAGAAATTTCAACTCGAACCTTCGTCTAAAGTCCATCCACGTTTCCACTGGGTGTCCTCAACTAGTTACTTCCCACCAAAAGGAAGCTTCGTCCTTCATCAACCAAGCAGCTAGCTGAACCTTCCTTCCATCGTTTATCTCAAAGATACCAAACAAGTCCTCCACTCCCTTAAGCCAATTCCGAGCCTCAACAAACGTTTCAGTCCCATGAAAAGGTTTTCTGCCCATTGCACGGAAGTCTTTGCATATCTTAGAAAAAGCGTCTACACGGGGAGGAGGAGCTGCAGTTGGGGGAGGAGGAACATTTGCTAGGCCTACGGCATTAGCCCTAGCCTCCAGATAACTTATGAACCAGCCTGGTACCTGTACGCCCTCGGGTATAACGGGTTCCCCAGACATGCTGAAAGGAAAAAGGAAGAGATTTTAAAATAGAGAATCGAAAGATAGATATATGGCTTCTGGGGATTATGTTTTCCATAATAAACTTTTCTCTTGAAAATACTCTCTTTAAAACATGGTTTTGAAAAAATGCTTCTCTTAGGAATGCTTTTGAAAATAGTTTTCAAAATCTTTTATTTGTTCTGGTAACCTTCATCTTTGATACCACATGTAACACCGCACGTCCATTAATGTCACTCACAAAGGGATTGCATTAACTTTCATGGAGCATTATAAGTGTATATAACAGAATATCACAAGACAGATATATAAAATGGTACTTCAAAATTCAAAATTCATTTATTGCAGCGGAAAAGCGAAACATGTCTGATTACAACATCATATTAAAACCAAGTACACAAATATCCATCTTGAACATGATTATTATTTGAGTACATAAAAGAAAAATCATAATCCCACTCCAAATAGCCATAAGGTAAAGAGATAAAGCTGAGCATTACTCTCAACACTTCTAAGCGCTTCAAGAAGAAAGAAATCCAAGTCAAGCCTCAGTGTTTCCGCCCTGAGAACCTTGGGGGGAGGGGGTGGAAGAAAAAGAGGCGAAAACAAAAAAGGTCAGATAAAAAGCCTAGCGAGTCCGGCTACTTTTAGCATGAAAATAAGTAAAGCAATATGACAGGAATAAAAAGGATGGAAAGTATAACCATGACATAAGGTAAGGCTGGATAACGTGATGAATATAAAAGAATGTCTAGTGTGCTTCCTAGATTTCTTACTTAACTTAATTCTTTGCACCACCTACTAGTAATTCTTACCGAAATGATCCCAACCTCGTAATTGGTAGCCATCAGGCATAACATCTAGTAAGAGGTATCCACCCCATACAATCCTTGACAGCCTACTTGCCCATAATAGATACTAGATGTCCCCACACTACCCCTAATCGATCGGCTCCCTAACTTGTAGGCACCTGTGTGGGCCCCAACTTAGGTTGTATCACTCCCTATGTGGCAATCCTTTGTTGCATAGCTTTATACCTACTGATGTACAGTGGCTAAATCTTCCAATGCCGGGAACACCTTGTGCACGCTTAACGAACCCGTTGGAACCTGCACTGCTACACCCTCGCTCTTATTAGACCGCTTATAATCAGCCCAGTAAGCATGCCCCAACCCTGCCTAGCTCAGGGTTCCCGATACCACTAAGTGGGTTACTGTCTGAAAAGGGTCTCTACCGCTACTACGTTTTTCCCCAGTGTTTATCCTAACACAACTTATATTGGTTAAGTGTTGTCAATCCGCCTAGTTGACTTAACCCCACCCACTTACCAAATCAATATGTATTATTGGTTAAGCTTGCCTTAACCCTATCCACTTTGTTCATGTACTATTAGTTAAGTTGTCATCTCACACAGGTTAACTAACCCCACCCACCTAACATGTTTTAGGTATCATATTCATCTTTGATTAGCATTAATTAGTCATTAATGCACAGACCTCTCACATTAAGTCGATTGCTTGTGGCTACTGGATGTGTCAGGCGGTTCCGGGCAGACTTCTGCCACAAGCCAGACTTAACCTCGTGTCTAAGCATCTTTTAGTTATGCCTACGACCTCTCACGTTAGACTGACCGTTTGCGGTTGCTGGTTAGGGCAGTTGGTTCCGGGCAGGCTTCTACTGCAAATGGAGTCTAACATCGTGTCTCAGCATGCTTATCTTAGCCAATTTATTCATTTGTAGTTTATGCCAATTTTAGGCTAATTATGTCAATTTCTCAAAATTCCCAATTTCCTATCATGTCTAACAATTAACATATATTATGCCAAATGTTTTATTTTTCATGCCCCAAATCAACCTAACGTAGATTGTGACAAATTTCCCAACGTTCCTTAAATTACCGTTCGTACGTTCATCTCTATGAGATTTGGCCTAGGCTTGAAGTAGCCCGGCTATAAAAACCAAAAAGGGAAGGAGGAAGGGAAAAGAAAAAGAACGGGCATAATAATAACAATAAAATTGGCATAAGTATGAACTGATCATAAAGATACGATAAAACTGATAAAACTGATGATAACATCAACATGGGCATATAAGAGTCATGAATCTGATGTATAGGCTAAGATAGAATTCATGAGATTCAATCTTATTATCATGTATAATTCCCAAATCCAATTTACAACATGTCAGAATTACTTTTATTATTTAAATCTGAAAATAGTCAATGGACTCACAGAGATGGGATTAAGGAAGAGAACTAGGCGTTGTTGTAGCAATTCTAATATTGAATGATCTTCTAATTTGATTGTTGAAGAAAAAAAATCTATAAATCTCTACTCTGATTTTAGTTGGAGAAGAAAGTCTAGGCTAATTTAGGTTTGACAGCATGGAGGCGCCATGAATTAGTGTAGTGAAATTAGGTTTAGATCTAGGTGTGTTTATATAGGTGTAGTGAATTAATTAGGGCCTTTATATTAGGTTAGAGACCATCAGGACAACACAGCTCAAAAGACACATCATCCAGCCAATTCCAGGAAGACATGTCATCACAGAACTCTCCAGAATTCTGCAGCTTTCTGACCTCGACATGGGCGCACTTCCCTGGTGCGCCAGTTCATTTTTTTCTGGCGCACTTCAAAAGTGCGCCAGTTATCCCAGCCTATTCTCTGATTTTTCTGCCCAACTTCTTTCGTCCATAACTTCGTCATACGATATCCGTTTTATGCAAACTCGGACTCTCTCTCAAGTAGAATTCTGCGATGAATGCAATGGCGTAACCCTTTCACCTAATTCTTCTTTTAAAAATTTATTATTTTTTAATTATCTCGTATGTAATGTTTTAAAATTATGGGGTGTTACATCAGGGAGTCAAAGCTGTGAAAAGAAGGGGAAAGTTGATGTTGAGGGGAAATCAACGCATGCTGCGAAGTACACGATCATAGACATGTAGAAAGAAATGAAAATGCAAAGAAAAAAAATAGAGGTTTTATGACCAGGTTTGCTGAACTTGAGGAGAAGAGCTTGCAAATTCTAGCGAATGAGTTAGCATATTAACAACAAAAAGAAGAGAATGAAATTATGGCCAAAGATTTAACTAGAATGGATGAATGTGAGAAGGAATATTGGATGGGAATGAAACAACGCATTCTACTAGCAAAGTTTCCTCAATTGTAGATCGATTGTTCATCAGTATCCTTATTACTGGTTGTTTATATTATGTTAATGTAATAAATTTATATTTCCCACTGTAGTAACTATTTACTTATCAATGCAATGTGTGGTTTATTTATTTTTCTACTTTTCCAGTTGGCTGATAACTTTGGACGTTTTAATACTAGTTGCTTAACACTTCAATATACATTATATTTTTTGTTTAAATAAAGTATAAAATCATAATTACTCCATAATTTTCATACAATCATAAAATAAAACACAAGTTCAAACAAGAAAATAAAATAGACAAATACCATATGCCTATTCAGCCCCATATCAGGTTAGCCAACTATAGCGAAATTTATATGCTTTATGACCAACAAATTTTGTACCATACTCTAAAAGGTAAAGAGAATCAAAAGTTGATTTAGTTGTTTTAAATATGTCTTCGTCTTTAACCATCTCGATAATCTTACGGTATCAATCATAAGCTTCTACAATACAATGAGCCATATGGATTTCAAGTGACAATTGTCTTGTAGGATAGATACGATGGTTGTTAAGTAATCTTATTACCATCGCCCAATACTCTTCATGGGTTAGACCCCCTCTTCTTTGCAACAATAACTCATCTTTTCAATCTACTTCAATATAGGCTTTCACGAGAATAAGTAAATCTTGAGGAGAAAATTCAATGGTTGAAGTACTGGAGCATGTAATACTTCGGTTTTGACGAGCAAGATTACCCATTTGCCTCGCCTGGTTTAATCGTGGAGGTGGTTGTGATTATGTACTTCGACAATTACTTGGGTAGCACAAAGTAGTTCATTCTGAACCGATTCATCCAACTCTTCTATTTGTGTATCTGGAACGAATCCACCCTCTTCCACTTTGTTCCATTCGTACTCATCAAACATTTTTCCCATAGTTTAGTCACTGATTTCCCAATCTCCCGTTTAAAATACACAAATCAATAATATAAAACATGTTGGAAGAATGCATTTTGTTTGTAACAAAAAAGTAACCTTCGAGCAAAGAAGTATGATGATTTCACACCTTAAGGCCTTGGATGATCGAGTGTGCACAAATTATAGTTTATGGTTAGACGATGAAGTGTAAACTATTTAAAAGTATAATCCATTCTGAAAAATTGCAACTGTCGGGATAATTGGAACAAAGAAGTATTCGATGACCAATGTTTTCACCATCAGCTCTTACAACAACTTCAGCCATATATCCACAGTGACATCAAACTGGGTATGGTCAACCTTTTGTTCAGATGAGGGTTGCAAAATTGGTACCTGCTCAACCTCTTGTTCTTGATGGGGTTGATAAACATGATGTTCATTCACGCGTGGGACATATGCAAGTTCATTCAGTTCCGGTTGAAGTGTGAGTATGTCAAAATTTGGTATTGAAGGTCAACGTCCTCGTAATGTTGTTCTTGATAGTTTATATTCCAATCTACATCAGTGTGATCCCTAGAAGTTGGAAGGGAGTAGTGGACGTTGCTGAAATCGAAGTCCATAGATGACGGCCATAAAGGCATTGTTAAGAGAAATAGAGTAATGAAGATCTAGTTGAGTATGAGATAAGAGTAATGAATGAAGAAGCCTTATAGAAGTAGGTGTGTATTTATAGAGATGGAAAATGCAAATCAGACTAAATCACTTAATTATCCTAAAACAAAAATAATAAATAGATTTAAGAGATCAATACATTTAAGAGGTTAATAAATTTAAGAGCCTAAACTAATAAAAAAAACTTACCTAATAAATAAATTTGAAAACAAATAAAATGTTTTTCAAGATAGAGCGCTGAATTTATCGACGTCGTACTGTAAAGCGCTGATTAACTCGGCGCATGCCTATTGGAAGAATCAAGCAATTCTTCCCTTAATGTAATAACCCGGAAATTCTGAGCCAGTTTAAAATTTTTATTTTGGAAATTTTAGCAAATTTTGAATATTTAAAATGAATTATTTTAAATAATATCGACGAGAAATTTATTTTGAATATATTTAGAACGTATATATTATACACGTCGTCGTTAGAATATAAATAATTATATATAATTATAAATAGAATTGAAAATGGTGCGGTAGTTCGATAATTCGATTTCAAACTTCAATTGAATGTACCGGGGGCAAAACAATCCGGATTTTAACGAAACCAAAATAATAGGATCTAATTGATGATATCTTTCCAACGAACCCGAAAAATCGAAATTTCATAGCGGGAATCAAAAATATGTCCAGATGAAAATTCTGAATAGTCGCTATGGAATTCAGGCCCTTGAAAATGGGAATTTTAACAACGACCTCGGATTTCGACGAAACCACTTTTGTTGGATCCGTGGTGTTAAATTATTGCTAGGTTTCAAATTTCATAATTTTTCGATTCAATATGTGAGCGTGGCAAAGGAAAACGCTTTTGACCAATTTCAGTTGATTTTAATCAACTGGAAAATGGCCATTTTTCTAACGGTCTCAGAATTTGATGAAACTAGTTTTGTTAGGACCGTATCGTCAATACGAAGCTAGAAAATATTTTTCGGGAATTTTTCGAGTTAGTATGTGACCCCAGTAAATTGAAATGTGCGTTTAAAATCAATATATAGAGTTATATGTTGATTTCAACGGAAATTGATCGAAACAGTCGAATCATCTTGCGATACATATCCCGTTGTGTTCGGAATGGGGGTGAAACGCTATGGACGACAGGCGGTGGGCCTCGTTTAGAGGTCGTATGTAAAAGTCAACATTTAGAATTAAATAATTAAATAAAAAAATCCTTCTCTCCTCCCCTTAATTCCCTCTGGCCCCCCCATTCGATTTTCCCAAATCAGAAATTGAAAAAAAAAAGGAGAGCACGATGGAATCGCGCAGCCCCCCCCCCCCCCCCCGACGATGGCCATCGCCTGCGCCTCCTCCTCAGATCGCCGCCCTGCCTCCGCCGATACCCTCAGCCACCCTCTTCCTCGTTCGAACCTCGAATCCCCCACACCCTAGGCTGCCTCGCGATCGAGCCCCCCCCCCCCCAATCGAAGGAACCGACGCAGCTGCTCCCCCCTAGCCTCGCGATACCCCTCCGCCAAGCCGACCACCGCAACCTCGCCCTCCACCTCCAGCCCCCCCCCGATTACTCTTCTCCCCCACTCGCTGTAAGCTTTCATTTTTTTAATTATTATTTTATTTTATTTATTTATTTAGTTTTGTGTTAATCTATTTTAAATATTTTTTGCTAGTTTAATCTGATGTTTTAAAATGGAAAAGACTGGATTTTTAAAATGGAAAAGACTGGATTTTTAAAATGGAAAAGACTGGATTTTTAAAATGGAAAAGATTAGATTTTTGAAATGGAGAAAGGCGTGATTTTTACTTATGTAGTGAAGTAAAAATTAGATTTTTATATATTGAATAACGAAATAAAAATCCGATTTTTATATATTGAATAGCATAGTAAAAATTCGATTTTTATATATTGAATAGCAAAGTAAAAATTCGATTTTTATATATTGAATAGCGAAGTAAAAATTCGATTTTTATATATGAGGTGGCTACGGGCGACGAAAGTGATAAGAGGCGAGAACGACGAAGATTTATATAAAGGAAGTGTCTGTGAAGTTGGATAGCAATAGGTGAGAACTTCTCACCTTTCAATTTCTTTTTCTAGTTATATATATACTAGGATGCAGACGGTGTTTAGTAGCACCCGACACCCGTCATCCACAGACCATGGATGGCTTGTTTGTTAAATTGTTTGGATGTGTAGTTGGTTAGTTTATTTGGTTTGAATTGAATTGTTTGGTGAAATGAATGGATTTGATTGATGTGTGAATGGCGTGGGCCTTCACTAGACCGGGGATAAGGCTAGGCATCGTCCCGTTTCTAGTATCGTGCCGTTATGCCACCGAAATTTTCTAAAATAAGTTAGAAAATAAAAATATCATTTTTATTTTATAAATGAACTGAATAAAAATACATGTGTTAAAATAAAATATTTTATCGTTAAAAATATAATTTTTAGCGTGAATGTGAATAAATGAATATTTATAAACAAATCGACTGATTTGTTTATATACACTGATTTGACTGATATCGATTGGGTCGATAAATTTTACACATCGCCCAACTGCACAAATAAAATCTGTGTTTGATTGTTTGAAACCCCACACGGGTGTTGGGATGAAATTTGAAGTTCACTCATCCTGATTGATTAAATATGTCGATCGATTGATTGACAGGCTGTTATAAGCGTTAGATATATATATTTGATGCTTATACAGTGTAGTGCGCTTTGGTTGATGGTTGATCATTTATCGTTGCTATTATATACATGTGTTGTATGGAATCCATATAATTAACTTTATATGGTAATTGATTGAGCCTCATTCCAATCGGAAAAATAAAAGAATATTATAAAATAAAGGTTCATGTGTTGACAATACTCATCCGTTGAGATTAGTCATGTGTTGAACGGAATATTTTAACAATAAAATTTACATCTTTATCATACATGAAATTAGAAATCAACTGGAAAATAGATGAGATGAGTGGTCTCCTGGATATTGATCTGATGTTGGTTTCAGCCTTCGGGGTTAATATTCAGGGAATCGTTCTCTTACTAATTTACGGTTGGGGTCTGATTTAATGTCAAACGATAGATACCTTAATTTTCATAAAATATATTAAATAACAAAAATATACACACGTGGACAGTACTCATTCGTTGAGATTAGTCGTGTGTTGACAAGAATAAATATTCATTTGTTGAATAGAATAACAGAATTATTGAAATATATAAAGCCGTGTTGATTAGAGATGCGCTATTTTGACGCGAACGATATTTATATCGATATAAAATGATTTCGAAATGAATTGAATATAAAACGATTTCGAAATGAATTGAATATGAAACGATTTCGAAATTAATTGAATATGAAACGATTTCGAAATGAATTGAATATAAAACGATTTCGAAATGAATTGAATATAAAACGATTTCGAATTGAATTGAATAGAAAACAAATTTGATTTCAATTGAATATATAACGAATTTGATTTGAATTGAATAGAAAACCAATTTGAATTCGAATTGAACAGAAAACGAATTGAATTCAAATTGAATAGGAAACAAATTGAATTTAAATTGAATAGAAAACGAAATGAATTCGAATCGAATTAAAATCGATTTGAATTGAAATCAAATAGAAATGAAGGTAAAAAGGATTTATAATAGGAAATACAATTTTGATTTGAATTTGAAATAAAGGTTGAAATTGTTTTTGAAACGAATTCAAAACTATATATAAAATTCGTTTTAAATAAAAATCGGCGAAATATATATATATAATATATATATATATATAATAGCCTGAATAGAACGCGCCGCGGTAGTTCGTGAATTTCGACCATTTATTTCAAACAGACATTACGGGAGATCCGACCGTCGGATTCTCCTAAAACCGGAACCGTTGGGTTCGTATCAAAAAGAGCTTTCTAACGAATATTAGAAATTCAAAATCTAATAGTTGGATTTGGAGATACGTCCAAATCAAATTCAGAAAAGGTCGCTGTAAGTGCAGTTCGATGGCCGTTGATGGAAATCGACTGTACGGGCCTTGATAAAATGATTAAAAATAGTAATAATTTATGTAAAATCATAAGAAATGATTTGGGAAAAATTAGGATGAAAACTCCATAATTTGAAAAGATAAAAATAGATTTTTATCGAAATGAACTAGTTTTGAACTAAAATTAAAATCCATTTATTTTTGAAATAAATAAACTGGATTTGAAATGGGTTATAAACAGAATTGGTTTGTGGGTTTATCGTGAACGGTGTTTTAAATAACATTTGTTCTTTAACCCGATAATAAATAGAATGTGATTTGGGTTTGTCGTGAACTGTGTTTTAAATAACATCAGTTCTTTAACCCAGTAAAAGGAGTTTTAATGAATCTGCAATTAGATTGAAATGTGAATTGATAATCTAAATTATCAAATTTGGAAAATAAGTGAGGATGGAGTATCACCAGTTTTGCTCCAAAGCGATAGTGAATCTTTAATTAGATTTGAACGTGAAATGGTAATTAATTTTACCGATAACACCGTGGTGTTAGATATGGAGTATTACCAATTTTGCTTCATGGGATGAATAGGTTGGGATTGGGAAATAAAATAAATAATTACTTCGGTATGGTTCACTAATCTCGACTAATTTAGAAAACCATATTTCGGTTTGAAACGACATCCAAAGGAAGATTAAAGGATAAATTTTAAAGAATTTATCTTGGATAAAATTAATGGGAACCTTTCCCTAAAAATGTGGAATTTAGAAACTAGCTGTAGGTTAGCTAAGAAGAATGGTTTCCTGGGTATTGATCTGATGTTGGTTTCGGCCTTCGGGGTTAATGCTTGGGAAGTTGTTCTCTGGTTGATTTACGGTTAGTGACTAATGAATTGGAATGAGGCGTATGTTGTGTTTGTGTAACATTTGTTTTTAATATACGCGGGTTGTTCAGAAAGTCCGGGTTTATACCCATTCTGAATAACCGATTCGACGATATGTCGAGGATGAAGACGGTGGTCGAAGGCCGGAAGTCTTCACATCATTTGGATAATTACTGACGATCCTGATTGGGTTGTACACCCAAGAGGATGGAAATAGTTGGTGGTCGTCCAGACGTACTTGGAGATGGATGGATATGCGAGGAAAGTGCCTCCGGTTTCGTTCAGACCCAGAACGGACTTGTAAATGGATTGTGTGTCTGACATTGGATTTTATTCTGTGTTGATTGATTTCTATTAAATATACATCTGTTTGGCGGTGGAGAATTTATTCTTTTGCTTAACGCCCTTCTCTAAGACGTACGAGCTCAGAGGTTGTATATCGATGGACATCAGTCGCATGGCATGAATTGCCTATGTGGCACGCTAAGATGCAATGATCAAGGCTTCTGTTGAAAAGCAAAGTCTTATGGTTTATGATCAAAGCACAGCCTACATGGCAGCTTTGTGTATAACGTGAATTCGCGGGCCTCACACCTCGGTATGAGTTAAAAACGGGATACGGACTGCAGGGAGAGCACGACGGTTCTTTCTAGCTTTGGTGGTGTCAGTGACTTACCAGCCCTGACATTTATATACTTTTCACCTATGTGGTTGTTGGAATGCGAGGCGCCTCGATTATAGGTCTGTAAGGACCGGGAAACGTGTGTTCAGGAATACTAATCCTTTAACGTAAGTGAGGACCGACCCTGAAGCATCCAGGATTGCCCAGAGTGTGAAGTCCTGAGACATTTGCTAGAGTGTCTCGAACGCTGAGAGGAGCTTGCCCCTTGCCTCGACTCATGACGGAAATCCAACTTCCAATACGTGATATTGCGGTTTTAATTGTAGAACTAGTATGGCGACATGATATATGGTACCCATGTCGTCTATGATTGATATTTATGATTGAAATTGTTTTGACACTATACACCTATAATAGTATCAGATAATGTGTTTTAAACGTATCAAGCATGCTTTGGCTGTTATAAGGGAAAACCCTATCCTCCGGCTTGCGTTGCATTGTGTGATGGGGCCTGGGTCTTATAACAGCTTCATTTTTCTTTATTTAGCATTGCGCTGTTTGTTCTATGCACTGGTATTCTTGGGAGGAAACCCGTTCCGTGTTATACGACGTGGTCCCTTGATTTACCTAACTTTAAAACCAATATAAATAACTGTTTTAGTTCTCACACCAGTCACATGACTGACCTGGAGTTTATTGTTTTAACCTAAACTCTGGGTGCCCCTATTTTCCGCACGGGCAGCTAGTAGTTTTGGTTTTGCAGATTTATATTCACAGGATCCTGGTTTACAGCTGGAATGATATCCGGAAAGCTCTGTATCCGTATATCACCTTCAGTTGTGCTTTGTATCATTTTCCGCTGCTATGTAATTTATTGTAATCTCTGATATTTTTTGAATGTAATTTATTCATTTATACTCTGTATATCCTTGTACCTTGTGGAATTGTTGTAATAGCAATGAAATGTTCTTCTGTCTGCGTTCTGATTTGTCTTGTCCTCACAGTAATTCGTTCTTTCTCATCTCTTCGGAGACCGGCGAAGTTCGGGTCGCTTCATTTGGTATCAGAGCTTCGGTTTACAGAGCTCGAGAACAAGACACATTAGAACCATATGAAAGAATTCATCAGATATTGGATTAGTAATATCCAATTAAAATGACTCGTTAGAGATAGGATCAGTATTATCCTAGAACGAGTGTGAAGAGTATATTTTTCAATTGAAAACAATTTTGTTTTGAAATTTAAACCATTTTATAAGTATTTGATTATTTATTTATGTTGAATTTGGACAATCTAGTATATAAAGGTTTTGCATATACGCGTCATGAACGTATATTCGAAATTTTAATATATTAGATAGATATAGAGTCACACTCTACTCGCCCGGACATGGTCCTGATGATGAAGTATACCATCACCAGTATTTATTTTCGTGTTTCGAAGGTGTGATATCTATATATTTCCATTAGACTGGTGTGAGAACCAAAACCAATATAGCTAGAACACATTGTGGTGAATTGGCATCAAAACATGATTTTCAGTATATATATCAAATTATGAATTTGAAACTCTAATTCACTAATTGATTCATGTTTGTGTTGTTTGTTTATTTGTTTGATAATTTTGAACCATTTAGCCTAATATAATCAAATATTGAACTGTATTGAAAATTGGTAGCATTTGCTTGCATATACATATACTTACATTGAACAGGTCATAGAAAGGAGGCTAGAGCAGAGAATAAAATTTGTTTGCCCGACAAATAGGTACATGTTTACTACATAATTTACTGTTTTGTTTGGGTGATGATGATTTTATGAGCCTATTGGCTAGCCGCTTGGCTTTTTCTTTTTCTTTTTGAGATCAGAAGGCCTATATGGCAATTTCGGGATTTTCTCGTGGCTCCCGGTGCAGGGGAGGTTATGGCGAAATTTTTCGAAAATTTAGGGTGTTAGTCAAATTTTTGAAAATTTGAAAATTCTCAGAAACTGAAAAGTTGGAGAATGGAAGCCAAGTCGAACGGAGAGTTGATTAATCAAACCACTTTCGACTTTGTCCCTTTTCGGGGACGAAATGTTTTAAGTGGGGGAGATTGTAATAACCCGGAAATTCTGAGCCAGTTTAAAATTTTTATTTTGGAAATTTTAGCGAATTTTGAATATTTAAAATGAATTATTTTAAATAATATCGACGAGAAATTTATTTTGAATATATTTAGAACGTATATATTATACGCGTCGTCGTTAGAATATAAATAATTATATATAATTATAAATAGAATTGAAAATGGCGCGGTAGTTCGATAATTCGATTTCAAACTTCAATGGAATGTACCGGGTGCAAAACAATCCGGATTTTAACGAAACCAAAAATAATAGGATCTAATTGATGATATCTTTCCAACGAACCTGAAAAATCGAAATTTCATAGCGGGAATCAAAAGATATGTCCAGTTGAAAATTCTGAATAGTCGCTATGGAATTCAGGCCCTTGAAAATGGGAATTTTGCAAACGACCTCGGATTTCGACGAAACCACTTTTGTTGGATCCGTGGTGTTAAATTATTGCTAGGTTTCAAATTTCATAATTTTTCGATTCAATATGTGAGCGTGGCAAAGGAAAACGCGTTTGACCAGTTTCAGTTGATTTTAATCAACTGGAAAATGGCCATTTTTCCAACTGTCTTAGAATTTGACGAAACTAGTTTTGTTAGGACCGTATCGTCAATACGAAGCTAGAAAATATTTTTCGGGAATTTTTCGAGTTAGTATGTGACCCCAGTAAATTGAAATGCGCGTTTAAAATCAATATATAGAGTTATATGTTGATTTCAATGGAAACTGATCAAAACAGTCGAATCAGCTTGCGATACATATCCCGTTGTGTTCGGAATGGGGGTGAAACGCTATGGACGACAGGCGGTGGGCCTCGTTTAGAGGTCGTATGTAAAAGTCAACTTTTAGAATTAAATAATTAAGTAAAAAAAAATCCTTCTCTCCTCCCCTTAATTCCCTCTGTCCCCCCCATTCGATTTTCCCAAATCAGAAATTGAAAAAAAAAAAAGGAGAGCACGATGGAATCGCGCAGCCCCCCCCCCCCCCCACGATGGCCATCGCCTGCGCCTCCTCCTCAGATCGCCGCCCTGCCTCCGCCGATACCCTCAGCCACCCTCTTCCTCGTTCGAACCTCAAATCCCCCACACCCTAGGCTGCCTCGCGATCGAGCCCCCCCCCCCCCCATCGAAGGAACCGACGCAGCTGCTCCCCCCTTGCCTCGCGATACCCCTCCGCCTAGCCGACCACCGCAACCTCGCCCTCCACCTCCAGCCCCCCCCATTCGCTGTAAGCTTTCTTTTTTTTAATTTTTATTTTATTTTATTTATTTATTTTGTTTTGTGTTAATCTATTTTAAATATGTTTTGCTAGTTTAATCTGATGTTTTAAAATGGAAAAGACTGGATTTTTAAAATGGAAAAGACAAGATTTTTAAAATGGAAAAGACTGGATTTTTAAAATGGAAAAGATTAGATTTTTGAAATGGAGAAAGGCGTGATTTTTACTTATGTAGTGAAGTAAAAATTAGATTTTTATATATTGAATAACGAAATAAAAATTCGATTTTTATATATTGAATAGCATAGTAAAAATTCGATTTTTATATATTGAATAGCAAAGTAAAAATTCGATTTTTATATATTGAATAGCGAAGTAAAAATTTGATTTTTATATATGTAGTGGCTACGGGCGACGAAAGTGATAAGAGGCGAGAACGACAAAGATTTCTATAAAGGAAGTGTCGTGAAGTTGGATAGCTATCGGTGAGAACTTCTCACCTTTCAATTTCTTTTTCTAGTCATATATATATATACTAGGATGCAGACGGTGTTTAGTAGCACCCGACACCCGTCATCCACAGACCATGGATGGCTTGTTTGTTAAATTGTTTGGATGTGTAGTTGGTTAGTTTATTTGGTTTAAATTGAATTGTTTGGTGAAATGAATGGATTTGATTGATGTGTGAATGGCGTGGGCCTTCACTAGACCGGGGATAAGGCTAGGCCTCGTCCCGTTTCTAGTATCATGCCGCTATGCCACCGAAATTTTCTAAAATAAGTTAGAAAATAAAAATATCATTTTTATTTTGTAAATGAACTGAATAAAAATGCATGTGTTAAAATAAAATATTTTATCGTTAAAAATATAATTTTTAGCGTGAATGTGAATAAATGAATATTTATAAACAAATCGACCGATTTGTTTATATACACTGATTTGACTGATATCGATTGGGTCGATAAATTTTACACATCGCCCAACTGCACAAATAAAATCTGTGTTTGATTCTTTGAAACCCCACACGGGTGCTGGGATGAAATTTGAAGTTCACTCATCCTGATTGATTAAATATGTCGATCGATTGATTGACAGGCTGTTATAAGCGTTAGATATCTATATTTGATGCTTATACAGTGTAGTGCACTTTGGTTGATGGTTGATCATTTATCGTTGCTATTATATACATGTGTTGTATGGAATCCATATAATTAACTTTATATGGTAATTGATTGGGCCTCATTCCAAACGGAAAAATAAAAGAATATTATAAAATAAAGGTTCATGTGTTGACAGTACTCATCCGTTGAGATTAGTCATGTGTTGAACGGAATATTTTAACAATAAAATTTACATCTTTATCATACATGAAATTAGAAATCAACTAGAAAATAGATGAGATGAGTGGTCTCCTGGATATTGATATGATGTTGGTTTCGGCCTTCGGGGTTAATATTCAGGGAATCGTTCTCTTACTAATTTACGGTTGGGGTCAGATTTAATGTCAAACGATAGATACCTTAATTTTCATAAAATATATTAAATAACAAAAATAGTCACACGTGGACAGTACTCATTCGTTGAGATTAGTCATGTGTTGACAAGAATAAATATTCATTTGTTGAATAGAATAATGGAATTATTGAAATATATAAAACCGTGTTGATTAGAGATGCGCTATTTTGACGCGAACGATATTTATATCGATTTTACTGATTTTGAAATGAATTGAATATAAAACGATTTCGAAATGAATTGAATATGAAACGATTTCGAAATGAATTGAATATGAAACGATTTCGAAATGAATTGAATATCAAACGATTTCGAAATGAATTGAATATAAAACGATTTCGAATTGAATTGAATATAAAACAAATTTGATTTCAATTGAATATATAACGAATTTGATTTGAATTGAATAGAAAACCAATTTGAATTCGAATTGAACAGAAAACGAATTGAATTCAAATTGAATAGGAAACGAATTGAATTTAAATTGAATAGAAAATGAAATGAATTCGAATCGAATTAAAATCGATTTGAATTGAAATCAAATAGAAATGAAGGTAAAAAGGATTTATAATAGGAAATTCAATTTTGATTTGAATTTGAAATAAAGGTTGAAATTGTTTTTGAAACGAATTCAAAACTATATATAAAATTCGTTTTAAATAAAAATCGATGAAATATATATATATATATATATAATATATATATATTATATATATAATACCCTGAATAGAACGCGCCGCGCCACGGTAGTTCGTGAATTTCGACCATTTATTTCAAACGGACATTACGGGAGATCCGACTGTCGGATTCTCCTAAAACCGAAACCGTTGGGTTCGTATCGAAAAGAGCTTTCTAATGAATAATAGAAATTCAAAATCTAACGGTTGGATTTGGAGATACGTCCAAATCAAATTCAGAAAAGGTCGATGTAAGTGCAGTTCGATGGCCGTTGATGGAAATCGACTGTACGGGCCTTGATAAAATTATTAAAAATAGTAATAATTTGTGTAAAATCATAAGAAATGATTTGGGAAAAATTGGGATGAAAACTCCATAATTTGAAAAGATAAAAATAGATTTTTATCGAAATGAACTAGTTTTGAACTAAAATTAAAATCCATTTATTTTTGAAATAAATAAACTGGATTTGAAATGGGTATAAACAGAATTGGTTTGTGGGTTTATCGTGAACGGTGTTTTAAATAACATTTGTTCTTTAACCCGATAATAAATAGAATGTGATTTGGGTTTGTCGTGAACTGTGTTTTAAATAACATCAGTTCTTTAACCCAGTAAAAGGATTTTTAATGAATCTGCAATTAGATTGAAATGTGAACTGATAATCTAAATTATCAAATTTGGAAAATAAGCGAGGATGGAGTATCACCAGTTTTGCTCCAAAGCGATAGTGAATCTTTAATTAGATTTGAACGTGAAATGGTAATTAATTTTACCGATAACACCGTGGTGTTAGATATGGAGTATTACCAGTTTTGCTTCATGGGATGAATAGGTTGGGATTGGGAAATAAAATAAATAATTACTTCGGTATGGTTCGCTAATCTCGACTAATTTAGAAAACCATAATTCGGTTTGAAACGACATCCAAAGGAAGATTAAAGGATAAATTTTAAAGAATTTATCTTGGATAAAATTAATGGGAACCTTTCCCTAAAAATGTGGAATTTAGAAACTAGCTGTAGGTTAGTTAAGAAGAATGGTTTCCTGGGTATTGATCTGATGTTTGTTTCGGCCTTCGGGGTTAATGTTTGGGAAGTTGTTCTCTGGTTGATTTACGGTTAGTGACTAATGAATTGGAATGAGGCGTATGTTGTGTTTGTGTAACATTTGTTTTTAATATACGCGGGTTGTTCAGAAAGTCCGGGTTTATACCCATTCTGAATAACCGATTCGACGATATGTCGAAGATGAAGACGGTGGTCGAAGGCCGGAAGTCTTCACATCGTTTGGATAATTACTGACGATCCTGATTGGGCTGTACACCCAAGAGGATGGAAATAGTTGGTGGTCGTCCAGACGTACTTGGAGATGGATGGATATGCGAGGAAAGTGCCTCTGGTTTCGTTCAGACCCAGAACGGACTTGTAAATGGATTGTGTGTATGACATTGGATTTTATTCTGTGTTGATTGATTTCTATTAAATATACATCTGTTTGGCGGCGGAGAATTTATTCTTTTGCTTAACGCCCTTCTCTAAGACGTACGAGCTCAGAGGTTGTATATCGATGGACATCAGTCGCATGGCATGAATTTCCTGTGTGGCACGCTAAGATGCAATGATCAAGGCTTCTGTTGAAAAGCAAAGTCTTATGGTTGATGATCAAAGCACAACCTACGTGGTAGCTTTGTGTATAACGTGAATTCGCGAGCCTCACACCTCGGTATGAGTTAAAAACGGGATACGGACTGCAGGGAGAGCACGACGTTTCTTTCTAGCTTTGGTGGTGTCAGTGACTTACCAGCCCTGACATTTATATACTTTTCACCTATGTGGTTGTTGGAATGCGAGGAGCCTCGATTATAGGTCTGTAAGGACCGGGAAACGTGTGTTCAGGAATACTAATCCTCTAACGTAAGTGAGGACCGGCCCTGAAGCATCCAGAATTGCCCAGAGTGTGTAGTCCTAAGACATTTGCTAGAGTGTCTCGAACGCGGAGAGGAGCTTGCCCCTTGCCTCGACTCATGACGGAAATCCAATTTCCAATACGTGATATTTTGGTTTTAATTGTAGAACTAGTATGGCGACATGATATATGGTACCCATGCCGTCTATGATTGATATTTATGATTGAAATTGTTTTGACACTATACACCTATAATAGTATCAGATAATGTGTTTTAAACGTATCAAGCATGCTTTGGCTGTTATAAGGGAAAACCCTATCCTTCGGCTTGCGTTGCATTGTGTGATGGGACCTGGGTCTTATAACATCTTCATTTTTCTTTATTTAGCATTGCGCTGTTTGTTCTATGCACTGGTATTCATGGGAGGAAACCCGTTCCGTGTTATACAGCGTGGTCCCTTGATTTACCTAACTTTAAAACCAATATAAATAACTGTTTCAGTTCTCATACCAGTCACATGACTGACCTGGAGTTTATTGTTTTAACCTAAACTCTGGGTGCCCCTATTTTCCGCACGGGCAGCTAGTAGTTTTGGTTTTGCAGATTTATATTCACAGGTCCTGGTTTACAGCTGGAATGATATCCGGAAAGCTCTGTATCCGTATATCACCTTCAGTTGTGCTTTGTATCATTTTCCGCTGCTATGTAATTTATTGTAATCTCTGATATTTGTTGAATGTAATTTATTCATTTATACTCTGTATATCCTTGTAACTGATGGAATTGTTGTAATAGCAATGAAATGTTCTTCTGTCTGCGTTCTGATTTGTCTTGTCCTCACAGTAATTCGTTATTTCTCATCTCTTCGGAGACCGGGGAAGTTCGGGTCGCTTCACTTAATCTTATGTCTTGTAATAATACGAGACGTAAGACCGTTGGAGGTGTTCTAAGAGCAGGTTTGCAGGTAGGTCACTGCAATTTAAAGAAATAATCCGACCGCCCTATCATTCTGCAACTAAACACACTCCTCGTAAGTAAAAAAGGGTTTAACCTCGTTTGTTTCATTTTCAGAAACCAAAATTTTTAAAGCTGAAGGAAACGAGTTTACTCAAGTTAAAAGTAACGTATAATCAAACACAGAGAGTGAGATTAGAATATGCTCCTCAAAAGCTTCAAGATCTTTCTTTTAAATCAGTGGCTTGTAAGGGTATAGATTCTGTTTCAATCATAATGAAGATGGAATCCACGAGTAAGCACCAGAATCATTTTGTTTGTCTTAGTTTTCATTGTATAATTATGCCTCGAATTTTAATGAGGTAATTTTGTGATGAAAAATTAAAAATAAATTCATGTAATTTGGTTACTAGTGGCTGGGTATTTTGAATATGGGTGCTAGTCACCATATTCTTCGAACGTTTGAAATTTCTAAATAACAACCACCGAGATGGGAACTAGATAAGTATTCAAAATTGATATAGTAGAAGATTGGTAAACGCAAATTGAAATGGCAAAAGAATGCTCGATATTTGTTTATTATTTAGGCAACTATTTGCGGTGAAATGTTTATAAGGGATTTTAAGTTCCATAAATTAGTTTTTAAACTTGTAGGAGTTGTTTTTTTCTCTTTCTTTTAGAAATTTGGCCTTTTTCTCATAAAGGGGACCTTTGACGTAATGTTAGCCTAACCAGGGAATTTATAGTTGTTTTTTTTAATATCATTTGGGAGTTATTATACCACCTAGAAAATTTGTTTTATATCGAAAATGCAGAACATGTCATTCCATTATATAATGTTCAACGTCAATATCATGGATGGATCCTTTGAAAATCCATGTAGAAATTATTCTACCCAAGATATCGTTCTTCTTCTTTACATATTTTGTTAGTTTGTTTTTGTGATTGTTGATTCCTGTTCATAGGTCTGCGAGACCATGTTTTATTGATTTTACTAGGTAGCCGAGAAACACCTTTTTCTAATAAAAGAAAACCTATAAAATACCACCCACTTTTTTTTGTTTTTTATAAACTCAGTGGTATGATTGCAGTATTGCAACAAGTGGACATAGACACCACTTGTCGAACCACTATAAAACCTTACGTTTTTTTAATTTTATTTGCTCTGCGATTGCTTCGTAACTGATTATTGCAACTATTATTCGATTTACATACAAATTGGTTGTTGAGAGTTATGTCAAAGAAGTGCATATAGGAATAAGTTTACTGCTACAAGCAAGAAGTTTCACCATGTAGAAAACTACAATGCGGATATGATACTTGGCTACAGAGAATACACAGAATTGATGGAACACGATATGATGGTCAAGGTAGGGGATGAGAATAATGAAAAAAAGCATCATGTAACTCCACTTGAGACTAAGCAGAATATATGTAAAATCGCAAATGCGTTTCGCTTGCTCTCTGCTTTAGGCTTTACTTTATCGGTCGAAATGGTTTGTAAGACATTGGAGGCAAGCTTGGCATCTACTATTGCTAATAAAAGACATGCTTAGAGCCAAGTTTTGTGTTCAGATAGCTGAGCGTCAAGTGTAGATAAAGCTTTCGAAAAGGAGAAGCTGATATTGAAACCGAGATAAGAAACGGTTGATGTATTGCAACTGTGTTAACGTATGGTAAGTTGATTGGCAGATTTAAGCATTAGAAAATAGAAACTGACCAATTATCTGATGTGTTACAGAGTGGTATTTCCTGTCTTGATAGGTAGAAGTATGTCCTCTTTTCAAGTTAATTATTTTGCTAATATTAATATCTTGAACTGGTTTCTAGTAACCCAATGCTAGCACTGCTATGTTTAATGACCCATATGAAGAAAATGAATCAGAATGCATTAGCTAGCCTGTTTGCATTTAAATACAACAAATAAATCATTGCTGCCTTCAGAAATCTGAGGATCGGTCTATTATGCAAATCGTTTAGTTCAATGTTGGCTGGTTCCAAGTGTACAGTTATATTTTGATCACCGTTATAATAAATACTGTTATAATAAATAGGCCTGTCAAAATATAACCCTATCCATTTACCCAATTCAGTTTACCCCAATTACAACCCTATTGGGTCAACTCATTTATAGTTTTTTTATTAAATGGGTCATAAAAAGGTAAATTCATTTTTAAAAGGGTTACAAATGGGTAACCCACTTACCCATTTAACTCTGCCTATGTACAAAGTAGCTATTTTTTTTGTAAAAACTGCAGTAATTTTTTTCATACTGTCCCGGAACCGGATGAGACTTCTACTGATAGATTCCCACCTAAATTACAGACAATGTGAAATACTCGGACATTTTTCCCCAGTGACTGATCACTGTAGTTCTCCAAGTGGACTGCCAGTTGTACTTAAAAAATAATAGGCTAAATTCCCATATTTGAACTCTTCCTACATACAATGTAACAACCCGTATTTTTAATAAACCTGTTATAACATAAATCGAGGCAGAATTAAATTATAAAATGGGAATCAAGGGAAACGGGCTATGCCATTGCGTTCGTCTCGGAAAAATACGCGAAATAGAGTCCGAGTTTTCGAAAATCGGAGTCCGTATGACCCAGTTAAGGCCCATTGAAGTTTGCAGAAAATTCCTAAGTAAAAACAGATTTAAATTTTAAAATTAAAAACAGGGGTTAGGGCAAACTGGCGCAGGCGGGAAAATTCCCGCCCAGGACCCGCATGTCGACAGGCCTGTCGACAGGGTCCCCAGGGTGTCGACAGCCCTGTCGACAGCCCTGTCGACAGGGGGTGCCCAGGCAGTATTGCCTGGCGCACCATTTTGGTTTGGGCTTGGTCTTGTGGCTTGGTTCTAGAGAATTCCGAGATCTGACGGGCCAAAACTAACCTAGGGTTAATCCTAGGGCTACAAACACTCTAATCTTCTATAAATAAGCTCTTAATCCTACCCTAAACCCTCATTATTCACTCTAGCAACCAAACTATGTCAAATTGAAATCTCAAATGGCCTCCACCTAAGAACCCTAGCCTCCACCCTCTTCAAAAATCAATTCTAAGAAGATTTTGATGTTCATACAAGCTTTTCTAAGTTGTATGAATGATCATTAGCTTGCATACATCATCAAGTTGCAAGCTTTATTTGCTAAGCTAGAGTTTTTGGGATTTTTGTTAATTGGAGCTTTGTTTTGGGGTTTTATATGCTTGCATAAAAGGGCTTCTCAATCTTTATTAGTAGATTTGTGTCTTCATAATATTTGTAAGCCCTCTTACCTTCATTTTAGAAACTCTAAAGTTAATATGTGATGAAAGTTGGGATTTTTGTATGTTTAATGAGTTGTGCATGCTTATGCGAGTTCACTATGCTATGTTATGCATGTTTAATGAGTTATGCATGCTTATGTGAGTTCACTATGCTATGTTACACATGTTTGATGAAGTATGCATGTTTTGATTTGCAAGTATGACAAGTTATGCATGTTTATGCAAGTTCACTAAGTCATGATTTGCAAGTTTAACAAGTTATGCATGTTTATGCAAGTTCACTATGCCTTGATTTGCAAGTATGACAAGTTATGCATGTTTATGCAAGTTCACCAAGTCATGATTTGCAAGTTTAACAAGTTATGCATGTTTATGCAAGTTCACCAAGCCATGATTTGCAAGTTTATTTAGTTATGCATGTTTATGCAAGTTTACTAAGTCATGGTTTGCAAGTTTAACAAGTTATGCATGTTTATGCAAGTTTACTAAGTCATGGTTTGCAAGTTTAACAAGTTATGCATGTTTATGCAAGTTCACCAAGTCATGATTTGCAAGTTTAACAAGTTATGCATGTTTATGCAAGATCACCAAGCCATGATTTGCAAGTTTATTTAGTTATGCATGTTTATGCAAGTTCACTATGCCATGTTATGCATGTTTGACAAGTTATGCATGCTTATGCAAGTTCAAAATGACATGTTGTGCATATTTGACAAGTTATGCATGTTTATGCAAGTTCCCTATACCATGTTAGGCAAGTTTAACATGTTATGCACGTTTATGGTAATATGCAAGTTCACTATGCTAAGTTGTGCAAGTCTAACATGTTATGCATGTTTGTTGCGATATGCAAGTTCATCATGTATGTTATGCCAAGTTCCCTCTTCCTATCCTTTATGCGTTATTACGAATATGTAAGCGATAGAATGACGTTGGGGGGTTTGGGTAAACTTAAAATACATGAAAATATAAGATTGGGAATTTACCTATTAAGTTAGGTCTACCCCTTGGGAATTTACCTATTAAGTTAGGTCTACCCAAGTAATTGTTGACTTGTAATTATGTTTTGAAATAAAGTGGACATGACACTTAGAAAACATAAGTGTGGCCAACTCGAGGTTGGGTTGAGTTTGTAGCGTAATTCTACCCGGAACCGACCGGCTTAACTAGTGGCTACAAACAATAGGACCCAATGTGAGAAGTTGGTCATGGGGTGCCAAGACCCGAGGTTAGACCAAGTTGTGGTGTAAAGCTACCCGGACCCGCCCGGCCTAACTAGTAACCACAACAAGGTCTAATGTGAGAGGTTAAGGTGCATTAAATTAATTAATGCCTCATGATTAGGGTTAAGTCAGGGTCCACTAATACTTAACCAATTTGGGGATTCGAGGGATTGAAATGGGGTTAAGTGGTGAACTGTTGGTTACACTTAACTAGTTTAATCCATGATTAGTGAAGGGTTAAATCACACTTAACCCTCTTAGGAAACCCTAGCAACGTGGTCTGTTCTAACAGTAATCCCAGTTTGGTATCATTCACAACCCTAGAAGCTAGGCTAGGGCGGGGCACGATTACTGGACGGATGTAAGCGACCAAAAGGCGATGGCTGAGTGGTACATCGGTGCGGGTCCAGGCGGGCTACGGACGTGCACGTAGTCCGGTGTTGGACAAACTCGAGGCACGGGTACCAATAGGTTAGGGCTGTGCATTATTGCTTAAGTGTCTGGGGTTGACACCCGAGGGCTTGATACACCCAAAGGTGGACCCAGCACAGTCTAACTACAACCATATGTGGGCCATATGGACACCAACACTTGACGTGTTAGGTTTATAGGGAGCCGATCGACTAGACCGTTGGGCTGGACCTTATATTAAGGTCACTTCATGTTATTGGGTTAAAAGCTTGGGCCAAGGGATCAATACCCGTTATGTTGGGTTGCTAGTACACCGTGGTGCAAAACTTAACCTTGTTTTATGCGATGACACCTCTATTTATCTTATAGTTAATTTGTCATGCCAGTATGTTGTTATCTATGATCATCTCAGTTTCCATCATACTGTTAACTTTATTAGTTTATAGACTGATCGTAGCAGGGCTTACTCAGTCTTTTTGACTGACCTGTTTTCTTTCGCCTCTTTTCTTCCGTTCCCCCCCCCCCCAGGTTCTCAGGGAGGGAATACTGGAGCCTAGCTTGGATTTTAGCTGCTTCCTTGGATAGCTCAAGTATGCTTTGGACTTGAGCCGCTATGGTTTATCACTCTTATTTGGGGATAGTACTTATGTATTTCAGTTTATCAGATGATGTATTTATCTAGACTTGTAATTTTGGGAAATTGACATTTTGATGTACCAGACTTGTGTTTTGAAATGGTTTAGAAATCTTCCGCTGTTTTATCTACTTACTCTGTTTATTTACATATATATATATGTCATGTCCTGCCTTGCTAGATCATTATGCATGTTTACCTTGTTTTAAACGCCCCACCAAAGTCAGCGTTGCTTGCAAGAGCCACCCTGGCGGAGGTGGGGTGTTACATTTGGTATCAGAGCATATGGTTTACGAGAAGGGATAAAAAGGTTTTAAAACTTTTGAAAAACTATTTTCAAAACCAAGTATAAAGTATTTTCCAAAGAAAAGTCTAGTTATTTTTAAAGGCTAGTCCCCAAAAGCCATTAGCACTATCCTTTGACCCCTCGTTTGAACTCTTTTCTTTTCGTTTCCAGCATGTCTGATAATCTCATCTTGCCCGAAGGAGTAACAATACCCGATTGGTTTCGTCGGTACTTGGAAGTCACGGCACCGGTCCCGGGTACCTCTAATGTTGTCTTTCCAGTCGAGGCCGCTGTTCCTCCTCCTCCTCCCGTAGCTGATGTTCCTCTTCCCCCTCAGCCTCCACAAACGGATTTTGCGGAAACTTGTAAGGACTTTAAGATGATGGGTGGCAAGAATTTTAGTGGGACAGAGACTATTGTAGAGGCAAGGAATTGGTTGAAAGAGACCGAAGATCTTTTAGCCACCTTTGATATAGGTGACCGCAGGAAGGTTTTATTAGCAGTATGGTTGCTAAAGGAAGAAGCTGCACGTTGGTGGGTAGTCACCACCGCTACTAGGCCAATTGAGACTTGGGATGACTTTAGGGGAAGGTTTGGACTGAGGTTCTTATCACTGAAGCAAGGGGACATGACTATTAGGGAATACATAGATAAGTTTAATCAACTGGCTCATGTCGATATAGACTTGGTTAATACAGCTCAGAAGAAGGCCCTACACTTTGCTCTAGGATTAAACGAGCCATTACATGGTTTGCCATGTCTCATGTACCCTTGGGGGTGACTTTCGAGAATTTGGTGAATATGGCCCTACTTCAAGAAGAAGATAACAATGACAAGAAAGAGGTCAAGGCGAATGAGTCTCAAGGCAAGAGAGTAAATTCCGGGAAACGGGTCAAGAATAACAACAACCTCAAAGACAAGCCAAGTGAGAATAGGAAATGTAACTTCTGTGGTAAAGTTGGACATATAGCCAGGGAATGTAGGAAGAAGGAAAAGAGAAAGCGGGGCGAATGCTTTCATTGTGGTGAGTTTGGACATCTCAGCAAGGATTGCCCGAGGAAACAAGGGCAAGGTCAGACTCAGTGTGCAGGACTATCTGGAGGGCGAGTTCATCCCCTCAGCACCGTTCTTCCAGCTTATGATAGAGGTAGTGTTTCTGTTGAAAGTCTTGTTTACATTTTCTGATTTTCCCTGTTCGTACTGGCACATCGCATAGTTTTATTTCATCTGATCTAGTTGAAAGTTTGCACCTAAGTACTAGTCTAGTTGATGATCCCGTATGTGTTTCAAATCCAATTGGGGGTTCTGCCCGTTTGTCTGTGGTCTGAGTGGATTTGAAAATTTCTATCTTGAGTATAGAATTCTCGTGGGATGTTTTATTCTCGGTTTCAGGGGATATGGGTTGGTCTTGGGCATGGAATGGTTGTCCTGTTTTGGAGCCATTCTTGGTTTTTGTATATAGGGGTGTGAGGCTCATGACTCGCCTCGGTAATACCCTAGAAATTTCTAGCAACCCTATGGGTCCCGTCATGTTATGTTATCTTGAATCCCTCAACTCGTCTATCGATAGTTTGCAATCTGTGAGGGTGGTCCGAGAATATCCTGATATCTTGGGGGAAAGTAAAGGGGTTACCCCTAGACGTGGGATAGATTTCCGCATTATCTGGTTGGTAATACCAAGCCAGTTTCGTGGCCGGTTAGGCACATGACCTCACGAGGTGAGAGTTAAGAAAGCAAGTCAAGGAGTTGCTTGAGAAGAACTTCCTGAGACGAAGCCTTTTCGAGTAGGGTGCTCCAGTAGTATTCGTTACTAATATGGACAGTTTGCTTCGTCTATGTGTTGATTATCGTGAGGAGACAACCGTTATCAAGGGATGATGATTTGTTTGATCAGCTTGTAGGAGCATCTGTTTTCTTTTGATCCAGCTACCAGATTCCATCAGCTTAGGAGGGTTGAGGATGGAATTGACAAGACTGCGTTTAGGACTCTAGATGGATTTTGAGAATGGCTAGTCATGCTATTTGGCTTGACTAACGCACCCGCATATTACGTGAACTTGATGGGTAGGGTGTTTAGGGAGTCCTTGAACAAGTTTGTCGTGGTCGTCGTAGACGATATTATGATCTCCTTAAAAGAACGAGGGAAAGCATGCTAGACATCTCAAGGAGGTGATGGATACGCTTAGAGCCACCGGTTGTAGGTCAAGTTCTCCAAATGCCACTTTGGAGGAAAGAAGTTGGATTTCTTGGGCACATAGTTCCTAAGTAAGGCTTAGCGGTGGATCCCGTTAAAGTGGTTGCGGTCTAAGACTGGAAAACCCTGAGGAGGGCAATTGAAAGCTTTCTCCGTTTGGCTAGTTAGTTAGCATTCCCTGAGCTTAGACTTACTCTTCTGGATCAAGAAGGGGGTTTCACAGGGAGAAGACCCGCAGTTAGTCAAGAATGTGGACCAGTCGATTCGAGGCGAGATGTTAAGACACCTCGCTAGCTATATTATAGATGACAAGGGATGACTAAGGCGCGATGAGAGATTATGTGTTCCTCGAGTGAAAGGCTTGGTAAAGAAGGTTTTTGAAAAATGCGCATCACTCGAGGAGGTGGCCGAGTTGGTCACAGGGTGCATGTTGTGCCACCAGGTTAAGGCCAAGTCATAGAAGCCCGGCGGGCCATTACCTCCATTGGAGGTTCCGCAAGGGAAAGTGTGAAAACATCTCGATAGATTATGTGGATAGATTATCTAGATCAAAGAAAGGGAATACGGGTAGGTGGGTCATAATAGGTAGACTCACGAAGAGTGCTCATTTCAGTCCGGTGAAGAGCGAGAGGACTGCATCATGGTTAGCAACGGTTTACCCTCAAGAAGTTGGCCAGTTTTGAAATAGCCTGCAGGAAGCCATGGGTAGGCAACTGAATCTAGGTATGGCCTATCACTCATAGGCGGATGATTCATTTCGATTAAGCATGAGTTATAGAAAATCACGTTTATAAGGGCAATTGGCAACGTGGATTGGTATTTCCAAGAAAAGTTCTGCTACGTGGAATACTTTATAATAAGTAGACGAGATCCAGGATTCACTAGTGAATTTTGGAGAGCTTGCATGAAATCATGAGGTTACAGTTAGGTTTAAGCCAAGTATACAGAAAGAAGGATAAGTGGAAAAGGAAGACGAGAGGCGATAATGAAATGAGTTCCCACTCGAATTTGGTAAATAGGAGTTAGGAAGCCAAGGGATCATGAAATAAAAGACGGTCAAAGCACAGTGGGGGTTAAGCTCAAGGAAACGTGACTAAGAAGAGTGAAGACTAGATACGCGCGTCATATCTCTTTTTAAGAGTGCATCCTTGATCCTTGTTTTCCTGGGGAGCTTGCTTACAAGTTATCTTTTGTATATATCCTCTCGGTCCCATTCTCGATCTTATTTCTGTTGTAAACTCCATAAGGGGGTTATGACTCATCGGTTAGCACTATATGTCAGAGTTTGAATGGATTTCTTGTAATCCAAAAAGGAGTTTATCTTGCTTATCTTCTAAGATCTCCTTTTTAGCATATCTCTCTGTCCATGTTTATCTAGTTTATCGTGTTTATCTTGTCATGAGGACCTTAGGTAGAAACCCTTTGGATGAAACATGTATTTGAAACATGTTATGCTTGATGGTTGCAAGTGGTTGCAAGTGTTTGCAAGTGGTTGCTCGTGGATGCATTATACACAATTAGGCACTAGATCGGCTCGCACACTCCTCATATTGCATATGCATGAGTGCTTACACTTATTCATGGTTGAAACTTGTTGTGCTACCACATGGATGTTGCATATGGATGAATGTTATGTGCACTCATATAGATACTATGAATTTGCATACATATGGATTCATTTCACTAACATACATATGCATTAAGGAGGTTTACTGTATCAGTAACCGCCTGATCTTTGCATTAGATAAGACATACATATGCATTAAGGAGGTTTACTGTATCAGTAACCACCTGATCTTTGCATTAGATAAGTACATATACACACACTTTTGCATATGTTCATACCACATTTAGAATCTTGTAAGGACAATGATTGCTCGTGGATGATGCTTTGAGTAGATGAATGATTGGATGGTAGGATACGTTCTTCCTAACTTGAAGATTTCGGGGACGAAATCCTTTAAGGAGGGGAGAATGTAACAACCCGTATTTTTAATAAACCTATTATAACATAAATCGAGGCAGAATTAAATTATAAAATGGGAATCAAGGGAAACGGGCTATGCCATTGCGTTCGTCTCGGAAAAATACGCGAAATAGAGTCCGAGTTTTCGAAAATCGGAGTCCGTATGACCCAGTTAAGGCCCATTGAAGTTTGCATAAAATTCCTAAGTAAAAACAGATTTAAATTTTAAAATTAAAAACAGGGGTTAGGGCAAACTGGCGCAGGCGGGAAAATTCCCGCCCAGGACCCGCATGTCGACAGGCCTGTCGACAGGGTCCCCAGGGTGTCGACAGCCCTGTCGACAGCCCTGTCGACAGGGGGTGCCCAGGCAGTATTGCCTGGCGCACCATTTTGGTTTGGGCTTGGTCTTGTGGCTTGGTTCTAGAGAATTCCGAGATCTGACGGGCCAAAACTAACCTAGGGTTAATCCTAGGGCTACAAACACTCTAATCTTCTATAAATAAGCTCTTAATCCTACCCTGAACCCTCATTATTCACTCTAGCAACCAAACTATGTCAAATTGAAATCTCAAATGGCCTCCACCTAAGAACCCTAGCCTCCACCCTCTTCAAAAATCAATTCTAAGAAGATTTTGATGTTCATACAAGCTTTTCTAAGTTGTATGAATGATCATTAGCTTGCATACATCATCAAGTTGCAAGCTTTATTTGCTAAGCTAGAGTTTTTGGGATTTTTGTTAATTGGAGCTTTGTTTTGGGGTTTTATATGCTTGCATAAAAGGGCTTCTCAATCTTTATTAGTAGATTTGTGTCTTCATAATATTTGTAAGCCCGCTTACCTTCATTTTAGAAACTCTAAAGTTAATATGTGATGAAAGTTGGGATTTTTGTATGTTTAATGAGTTGTGCATGCTTATGCGAGTTCACTATGCTATGTTATGCATGTTTAATGAGTTATGCATGCTTATGTGAGTTCACTATGCTATGTTACACATGTTTGATGAAGTATGCATGTTTTGATTTGCAAGTATGACAAGTTATGCATGTTTATGCAAGTTCACTAAGTCATGATTTGCAAGTTTAACAAGTTATGCATGTTTATGCAAGTTCACTATGCCTTGATTTGCAAGTTTGACAAGTTATGCATGTTTATGCAAGTTCACCAAGTCATGATTTGCAAATTTAACAAGTTATGCATGTTTATGCAAGTTCACCAAGCCATGATTTGCAAGTTTATTTAGTTATGCATGTTTATGCAAGTTTACTAAGTCATGGTTTGCAAGTTTAACAAGTTATGCATGTTTATGCAAGTTTACTAAGTCATGGTTTGCAAGTTTAACAAGTTATGCATGTTTATGCAAGTTCACCAAGTCATGATTTGCAAGTTTAACAAGTTATGCATGTTTATGCAAGATCACCAAGCCATGATTTGCAAGTTTATTTAGTTATGCATGTTTAAGCAAGTTCACTATGCCATGTTATGCATGTTTGACAAGTTATGCATGCTTATGCAAGTTCAAAATGACATGTTGTGCATATTTGACAAGTTATGCATGTTTATGCAAGTTCCCTATACCATGTTAAGCAAGTTTAACATGTTATGCACGTTTATGGTAATGTGCAAGTTCACTATGCTAAGTTGTGCAAGTCTAACATGTTATGCATGTTTGTTGCGATATGCAAGTTCATCATGTATGTTATGCCAAGTTCCCTCTTCCTATCCTTTATGCGTTATTACGAATATGTAAGCGATAGAATGACGTTGGGGGGTTTGGGTAAACTTAAAATACATGAAAATATAAGATTGGGAATTTACCTATTAAGTTAGGTCTACCCCTTGGGAATTTACCTATTAAGTTAGGTCTACCCAAGTAATTGTTGACTTGTAATTATGTTTTGAAATAAAGTGGACATGACACTTAGAAAACATAAGTGTGGCCAACTCGAGGTTGGGTTGAGTTTGTAGCGTAATTCTACCCGGAACCGACCGGCTTAACTAGTGGCTACAAACAATAGGACCCAATGTGAGAAGTTGGTCATGGGGTGCCAAGACCCGAGGTTAGACCAAGTTGTGGTGTAAAGCTACCCGGACCCGCCCGGCCTAACTAGTAACCACAACAAGGTCTAATGTGAGAGGTTAAGGTGCATTAAATTAATTAATGCCTCATGATTAGGGTTAAGTCAGGGTCCACTAATACTTAACCAATTTGGGGATTCGACGGATTGAAATGGGGTTAAGTGGTGAACTGTTGGTTACACTTAACTAGTTTAATCCATGATTGGTGAAGGGTTAAATCACACTTAACCCTCTTAGGAAACCCTAGCAACGTGGTCTGTTCTAACAGTAATCCCAGTTTGGTATCATTCACAACCCTAGAAGCTAGGCTAGGGCGGGGCACGATTACTGGACGGATGTAAGCGACCAAAAGGCGATGGCTGAGTGGTACAGCGGTGCGGGTCCAGGCGGGCTACGGACGTGCACGTAGTCCGGTGTTGGACAAACTCGAGGCACGGGTACCAGTAGGTTAGGGCTGTGCATTATTGCTTAAGTGTCTGGGGTTGACACCCGAGGGCTTGATACACCCAAAGGTGGACCCAGCACAGTCTAACTACAACCATATGTGGGCCATATGGACACCAACACTTGACGTGTTAGGTTTATAGGGAGCCGATCGACTAGACCGTTGGGCTGGACCTTATATTAAGGTCACTTCATGTTATTGGGTTAAAAGCTTGGGCCAAGGGATCAATACCCGTTATGTTGGGTTGCTAGTACACCGTGGTGCAAAACTTAACCTTGTTTTATGCGATGACACCTCTATTTATCTTATAGTTAATTTGTCATGCCAGTATGTTGTTATCTATGATCATCTCAGTTTCCATCATACTATTAACTTTATTAGTTTATAGACTGATCGTAGTAGGGCTTACTCAGTCTTTTTGACTGACCAGTTTTCTTTCGCCTCTTTTCTTCCGTTCCCCCCCCCCCCCAGGTTCTTAGGGAGGGAATACTGGAGCCTAGCTTGGATTTTAGCTGCTTCCTTGGATAGCTCAAGTATGCTTTGGAATTGAGCCGCTATGGTTTATCACTCTTATTTGGGGATAGTACTTATGTATTTCAGTTTATCAGATGATGTATTTATCTAGACTTGTAATTTTGGGAAATTGACATTTTGATGTACCAGACTTGTGTTTTGAAATGGTTTAAAAATTTTCCGCTGTTTTATCTACTTACTCTGTTTATTTACATATATATATGTCATGTCCTGCCTTGCTAGATCATTATGCATGTTTACCTTGTTTTAAACGCCCCACCAAAGTCAGCGTTGCTTGCAAGAGCCACCCTGGCGGAGGTGGGGTGTTACATACAAAGTCGCTATTTTTTTTTGTAAAACCTGTAGTAATTTCTTTATATTGCCTCGGAACCAGTGAGACTTCGATTGGTAGATTCCCACCAAAATTACGGACATTGTGAAACACTCAGACATTTTGCCCTGTGACCAAACATTGTAGTTCTCCTTGGGGACTGCTAGTTGTACGTAGAAAATAACACGCTGAATTCCCATATTTGAACTCTGCTTACATACGGAGTCGCTATTTTTTTTGTAAAAACTGCATTAATTTCTTCATACTTCCTCGGAACTAGATGAGACTTCGACTGATAGATTCCCACCTAAATTACGGACAGTGTGAAACACTTGGACGTTTTTCCCTATGAACGAACATTATAGTTCTCCGATAGGACTGCCAGTTGTACTTAGAAAATAACAAACTAAATTCCCATATTTGAACTCTGCCTACATATTATTTTTTGTAAAAACTGCAATAATTTTTTCATACCGTTTCGGAACTAAATGAGACTTCGACAGATAGATTCCTACCTAAATTACGGACAATGTGAAACACTCAGACGTTTTGCCCTATAATTGAACTCTGTAGTTCTCCAAGGTGACTGCCCGTTGTACTTCGAAAATAACAAGTATATTCTCATATTTGAACTTTGCCTACATATAGAGTCACTATTTTTTTTTAAAATGGCAGTAATTTCTTCATACTGCCTCGAAACCGGATTGAGACTTCGACCGGGAGATTCCCACCTAAATCACAAACAGTATGAAACACTCGATATTTTGTCCTATGTACGAACAGTATAGCTCTCCAAGGTGATTAACATTTATACTTAGAAAATAACAAACTAATTGTCATAATTATGTATAAAAATAGCTGACTACATTTAGATGGGTCAAATGGGTAACCTACTTAATAGGTTAGTTGGGTTAGATAAAGCTTTGTGTTGAATGGGTCAAAATAAATGGGTCGTAAATGGGTTGGGTTAAATTATGATTGACCCTCATGCGACCCTAAATGACCCATTTGACACCTCTAATAATAAATATTGCGCATGTTGTGGTTCTTTGAATGATATTTCAGTTGATAAAATGTTGTAGTTTTGAATGATATTTTCATTTATAAATTGCGGTTTTATAGTTATAACAATTTCATCCAAAATTCTTAATGGGTCAGTTTGACAACCCTCCATAGGGATGGGTAGTGAGGGCGTAATTTTATAGGGAGATCTTTGTAGTTTTGCATCAATAGACAGTCCAAACTAAATCAAACTAATCCAACAGTCTCTACACACACTTGCAACTATAAATATAGCTCCCTAGCCTCACTTGAAACCCTACTATAATTTCATTCTGCGCCTCCATACTATCCTTCTGCTATTGCTAATTCCCAAAAAAAAGTTAGGATTCCCTTCTATTACATAACCTTTATTTTGTTTTTTCTAATCCAAATTCATATAGATTTAGATTCTGAAATTTAGTTATATATGTAACACCCCACATTTTTAATATAACTAAAAATTTATATATATGCATAGATAGGTTAATAATGGTGACGTACAATGAAAATTAATTAATACATGAAAGAGAAGGAAAGATTAATTCAATGACAGTGTACGTAACAGAGAAGATAATAAAATAAGGATACTTAATTTAAATATCAGAAATTAAGTAAAATGGACAACACCAATGCGTTCATCTCAAAGTTTTGCTTGGAATAGAGTCCAAGTTTTCGAAAATCGGACTCCGTATGAAAGAGTTACGGCCTTCGGAAGATTCAACAAAAATTCAGAATTTACATAGGAAAATACCTAGGAAGGTTGACCTACCCAGGGAGGTCGACCTTAGTGTCAACCTCCCCCCTGATTTTTCCAGATATGGGCAGTGACGATTTTTGATGTGCTGGACGGACCGGATGGCTTCTAGGGCAATCTAAGGGCTCTAAAACACTCTCTACACCTATAAAATAGTGCCTAGACCTAACCTTATTCATAAACAATTCCTTCTGATGCTTTCATGACACTAAACTTCAACCAAACATGGCCGCCGCCTCAAAACCCTAAATTAATTTGCAAGTTCTTCATCAAAGTTTAATCAAATCAAGTAGCAAAATTCTTCATCAAAAATTCATGCTCTTCACCAATAATCAAATAAGAAGATTAAACCAGCGTTCTATATCAACAACAAGTCGTTTATTTCTCCAATCCAGTCAAGGTGAGTGGAATTATAATAAATTTGTTGCATAGTAGTATTATTATCGTTCATCATTCCCCAGTTATTAATTTAATTCAAGATTCATGTTATAATAATTGTTCCTTTTATTCTCCTTCCCCTTTTTATTTTTGGATCTAAGTTATCTCGAACCTAGACGAAAATCTTATTATGCATACGTGCGGTTGAAATATGGAAATGTTGGGCATAATCTATTTTATGCAATCGAAAAACATAATCTGTAATTTGGGATTATGGCGTAACAATTATTATTGCAAATATTGGGGATTGTGGCATAACAATTATTATTGTAAATATTGGGAAATCATTGTGATACAGCTCGTAAATGGGTAATTTTGGAGCGTAATCCATAATGAATCTTTGGATATGATTTGGGAACGTGAATGGCGCATAATCATGAATTCTGATTTATGATGTTAACATGAAATTATGTAAATTTAATTGGAATTATTGAATGTGGGATAGGATTGGGAAAAAGGTGATTTATTTCAAATCTACATACTATGGGATTGAGGGGAATAATGGGTATAGCCTATTAACGGGATTATAAGCATGAACATAAATTGGGTTTTTTTGGGTAAAGCTTGAATTTGAGACTTAAAAATTGATATGCCGTTAAGATCCTAGAAACATAATTAAAAATGGAATATGTTAGAGAAACCATGTTTTTATGTAATTATGGAACTCGACGCAAAACATGAAATTTACAATAGTGGCATAACTTGAGCTTGAACATGCTTGTGAATTGGTAATTGACATTTGATATCTAGAATGAACATGAACATGCCTGTAAATTTATAATTGGCCGATGACACCTAGAATTGACACGAATTGTAATTAAGTTGAAATTGGAACACATGACATGAATTTGGGGTTTGGGTGAAAGACGATTATTAATGAACGCCTATGACACGAGGTTAGGCACGTTTGTGGTGTAAGATTGCCCAGAACCGCCCGACAAATCCGGCAACCACAAGCGGACGTCTAATGTGAGAGGTCAACGGCAGGAACAAGAGGCGTAACGGTTTATGACACGAGGTTAGGAGAGTTGTGGTATAAGTCTGCTTGGATCTGCTCGGCAAATCCAGCAGCCACGAACGGACGTCTAATGTGAGAGGTCGTACATCGTTACGGCATAGTAAATAAATTAAGAAATACTAAACCATATAAGACATGTGGGTAACATGGGTATGGTTAAAGGGTTAAGTGGGTGATATAAATGACATGTAAAACATGACTAAGGTAGAATTAACCGTAGTAAGACATGTGTAAGACATGGAAACTATAATAAATGGGGTTAAGTGGGACGCAGGTGACATGTGAAACAAAATTTAGATATGCTTAACCAAATGGGACCCGTGACGGTATCATAAGTTAATTGAATTGGGTAAAAGTTTAAGTAACGGGTTAAGTAAATGGAAGGGTTAAGTCAAATCTAAAATTTATGACAAGAAATGGGGAATGATAAATAACCTATTATGAATAAACTTGAATAAGGAAAGAAAGGATGACAGGTCGAAATTATAACTTATGGGACAAGATAAGTTATAGGAAACGATAAGGAAGATGAGATAACTTATATGTAAAGATATACTTAAATTAAGTGGTTTGGAAAGGAGAAATGTGAAATTAAAAATGATATAAGTTATATGAATGGAAAAGAAGTAAATTATAATCATATATGTTGGTTGGGTTGAGTAGTTCTCTGGGTGCCAGTCTGATGTTGATTTCGGTCTTCGGGGCTGGTGTTTAGAGGGTTATTCACCTAATCAGTATATATGTGGGATAAGACAAACTTAACCAATATAATAGTATCAAAGCAAGGAAAAGTGGGGAATGATAAGATTAACTAGTAGATAAACTTATCCTAGGGATAAAAAATGAATATGACTTAAGATGTAATGCAAGACTCGAAGGGTGGGACGACTTATACCATGAAATAAGTTAATCTAAGCTAGAAATGTGGGAAAACACCCGTACGCTATCATTTGATAAAGAGAACTTAATTCATGCTTGAATTCATTGGTAAAACTTAGTTAAAAGGAACTAGTAACAAACCTTAGTTAAAGAGAACTAAGAAACAGAAACTAAGTATCAAACCTTGGTTAAGAGAACCAAGTAATAAACCTTAGTTAAGAGAACTAAGTAAATAACGAGAAAGAGAACTAAGTAGTAAACCTTAGTTAAGAAAGCTAACGATTTAGGAAACTAAGTAGTAAAACTTAGTTAAGAAAAATAAGTAGTAAACCTTAGTCAAGAAAGCCAAGTAGAACACGAGGAGGAGCGAACGTCCGTCTGATCATGAAGAAGGCTCCAACAAATTGGGTTACAAAGCACGCGGCTTCGAGGGGACCTGAGGGTACTCTTGGTATCCCTCTGTGAGGTTGCAGATGATCCTCCTGGGCTCATAGAGGTTAAGGTCTACGTTAGAAGAACCAAGAGTATGCCTTGGTTGCAATATAAGCAACCTAAAGACTAGGATGGACCACCGTGAGGCGGCGATATCTTTTTTAGCCCTGTGATAGCACGTCGTCGTATACCTACCATCTTGAGTCAATCAAGCACGTGAAGCGGAAAGGCAGAGAACTCCAAAAGACCATATACTTGCTATCTAGTTATGGGTGAGGTTGGCCAATACGTTTGTGGGGGCATAGGGGGCCTGCGTACAGTTCTCATTCTTGATTTTCTTCGATGCCTTTCATTAGTTGAGGGAGGGGTCAAGTGGGAAAATAGCCACACACTGATCAAAACAGACCTTAGCATCTGCATCGGCAGATAACTTAAAGCTCCCGATCGAGTTTCGTGTTTCTTGATTTGCCCTACCACGGGACTCGGGCTGCACATATAGAGGACATGTGCAACTAGACACCGATAACAATTCACGACACGTACTGGGGAAAGTCTAGGAACATATATCGCTCTGGGTAGTGTGTCCTAGACAAGGGGCATCGTTTGATAGGTAGCATAATCCCTAGTTCGACCTTGGTCGCATAAACCCTGAATCCGAGAAGCGTTCAATAGGTAGCATAAACCCCAGGGGTCTTGAGTAGCACAAACCTTGGGTTTATCTTGGAAGCGCTCGATAGTAAACATTAGATTAGACCTAGATGATACATGGAATCTAGCAAGATCGAGAGTGGAAGTCCAAACGATTTCGAGAATGGTGGCACTACACTAAAGTAGTATAGATTTACATAATGAAGCCCGTACAACATACGGCAAGGAACTGTATATATACATGGAAAGGATTTGACGAGTTGAGGGTATCCATATACGTTGTATTAGGTTAACCTACCGGTGGGACATGAGTACAGCCTAAAGAGCTAACATTGTTAATAACCTAATAACCAAGAAAATGTAACTGAATGGTATATGTAGGATTATATAGAAGTTTATTCTTAAGTCCACTCACACAAAACTTATGTTCTGACCCCCTCCTCATTACATACTTCCAGGTTAGGTTCATGAAAGATATGGTATAGCTTTGGATATAGGTTTAGCAGTATTGTTAATAAGGTAAAGCAATATTTGAATATTATACTTTATTTCCTTCCGTTGTGAGATGCTTTACGAGTTCTGACATGTTTCTTTATCTCTGTCTTTTTCTGTAGGATACCAGAGCACCCAATTCGGGGTTCGACAGATTGGATTTTTGAAAAAAATTCGGTCTGTTGGAATCCAGGTTGTTTCAATATATTTCGTTTTTGAACATGTTCAGGAGGGAGATCGACCAGAGTCGTAAAGTCCCCCCTAGTGCACCTAGCTCGGTCCACGAGCACCACATAAGCAGTTGATCTTAGCGTATGCACATGGTAAGATCTTAGCATGCCATTCCGGGTTTCGAACCCACGCCACTGTTATCGAGACACAAAGTCCTTAACCGCTAGGCTCTGATTGGAGTACGATTTCGAAGGCTGAATCCAGATCTAATTCTACACAAATCCTATTATTCTTCCATCTGAAATCACTATGAGTGGAAACCCTATAATTTCCTAGTTTCTTTTGTAGTATGGATTTGGATTTTTATGTGTGGATGAGATTTGGATTAAAACAAAAATAAAAATAAAACATTATAAACCTCCAAATCCTTTATTTTATTTATTGTGGAAATGGTCTATCGAAAGTGATATATTAGGGTGTGTGTTATTAGAATAATGAAAGTTGGGCTTTAGGTGTTCTGAAATTCCTAATTTTGGTCTGTTTCACTTTATTTTCACTTTAATTATTCATATCTATTTATATACTAAAACATAAAATTTGAATGTTGTAATTAATAGGTTTAAGAACCTATTTTAAATAGATTTGTTTGAACATATTATATACAATATACTAGAATCTTAAGTTTTTGCTTGCAATACAAGAGAAAAGTGAAGCAGTGCCAAAAGTAAGGTTTTGCATATGTAATTAGATTATTGCACATTGTCTATACTTAATTATTTAAATAATTAATCAAACCTATGTTTTTAAGTTTTATTTGTATGTGCTGTTATTTCTCTTTTTATCATTAAAATAAAATATACAAGTTGAACCATGTTAATTTATAGGGAATTGACTTGTATACCTTAATTTTGGTTATTAGGTTTGACATTTCAAACATGTTAGGTCATTATTCACGTGCGTTAAATGTACACCTATTTATTTATATATTATAGCGTAACTAGCCATAACATTAATGCGTATTAGATATGTACTAAATGCGTTTAAATTGGGTAACAGAATTTGAATGTTCGCATAGGAATATGGATTGGGTTGGTTTGCCCTAAGGTCTAATGTTGTTTAAATGGATAAACTTATTTGTCTAATCAATCCAATAGTACCCAACCATTTACAGATCTCGTTTCACTTTCATTTTCCCTACATACAATTTAGCTAAAATATGTTGACAAAATCTAACATTGCTGGTGGTCTTGATCATCATGATTTTATATTTAAAGTTGATGTTTTGTGTTTTGTGCATCGACTTCTTTATTCTAATTGTTATAACTGTAGCTCGGTTCATTTGATAGTTCCATTTTTTTAAAAAAGACTTACATGTAAGTATAGTGTTTTAAAGATTTGACTTAACCACGGTCATCCTTAGACTTGTGCCGTTGTTTTCTAAAAAAGAAATTGCTTAGCTTGTGAATCAAAGGCTCAACCCAACAAAAACGCTGTAGTTAAACCAATTTGAGTCAAACAATTCTTCAAATTTGAAAAAAAATCACTATTTTTTCATTTAATGAATAATTTCATAAACTTGAACATCAAATTACCAGGTTTCCTTATCAATTTTAAACGGCACGAAACATTATTAGTGTGTGTTTTATGAACTTCTACTGAACTTGTCCTTTCTATTAAAAGTTAACTTTCTTATACTTCTGCATGCAAAAATTATTGTAGAACTTATTTTAATAATAATTTTTTGTCAAACCTTCAAAAACAATTGTCCTCAAAGGCAACATATTATAACTAAAATTTTACATTAGTTGGAATAAACTTGTTAAATTAGAAAAAAAAAGTAAGGTTTTTTGTGTTACATTGAGTTATTCTTTTAGGTAAAGCTTATAGAGGTTTGGGTTTTGGAAGCATCCAGGAGGAAAACGTAATGCATATTGACATAGTATGTAACAGCCATCCCCATTATCCAATTTTTGTCTACTTAAAATTTGAACTTATTATATTGTAATCCTCGGAAAATTTCCCATAACTTTTTTCTACAAAAATATTGACATAATACAATATTTAGAATGGTGCGATTATATACAATGAAGGAGTGAAGTACATCAATGGTAGATGTTGGATGTTTAATTGTACAAAGAGTAAATTCAATTTTATCTTAGTCCACATATTGGATAAGATCTATCAGTATACATAGCATTAGGTAACAAACTTGTTAATTGAATTAGCGACACCACTAGAGTAGTATTGGCAAGTTGTGAAAGCAAATGAGTGTAATTGAATTACTAATGTGCACTTATCACGCATAAACGAATACGATCGGTGTTTTATAGATCTTAAATAGCACAACTACTCGTTTTCAATGGTAGCGGCTGTATGAAAGGATGTCTACTTTTCTATACATGCTTCATCCTCAGCCTTCTATAAACTTTCCCCCTTTATGATTTGTTGTATCCTGAGAAAAGAATTTGCTTGAACTCTTGAACAAGCTCAATTCAAATGAGAGTGAATAACCTATTTAAGGAAAGTGTCCACATACAGATACGTTTCAAAGCCTTTTTAGTTTCTTTATTCTTATTCACTCCTCTAAAACTAACAATTTTAAAAAGTTATTTGCAGCGTTATTTAGTCTGAAACTAACTTGACGCCCATCAGACTTAGGAATTAAGATACAATCAAACCCGACCTATTTAATGGAATCGATTTCACTCGCTAGAAAGAGAAGAATGAAGATGACTTTCTTACTCGCTGCACTCGGACTATCTTATATGCTTAATTTGAATCTGCCTCTTCTTCCTCAATCAACTGTCATATTGAGGCATGTGCTAAACGTACTGAACACACGTTGCTCTATCGCAGTCACATCTTGAATGATCACTCAATTCGCCTGTATATTTTCTACAAAGAGTAGAAGAAGGTACAAATAAATTTCTTATCATATGTTATTTTGATTTTGAAATAGATAACGGTAAATTATTACTGTAACACCACATTCTCTAAGGCCAAAAGCTTGACGTTATAGATGTTGCAATTATCTCTAGTTTTAACTTTCGATGATAGAAAATCAGATGTTATTCAACCTCAACATCAGATAACACGGAATTATGAAAAATTTCATCAAACATTCATTAATAAAAATAATTCATTCATATAAATCTTGGCATATAACCTATTCAGAAAAGCATAATTTATTACAAATAAACACCGAGAGTGACATATGAAGAAGCCCCCGAGGGTGATTAGACGATATATAGTTGATACGGCTTTTTGGTAAGGCTGTCAAGATGCATAGACAAGGCGTTCGAGACTCAATCCAGGCTCATGGCAACAATAACGACTCACGGAGCTCGGTTGGCCTGGGCTCGGCCTTCCCTAATTGAAGCACAATGAATATGTTTAGATGTACGCAACAAGTCATCGTAATAAAGTGTTTTTATAGCACCTTAAATACGTCATCAATATTATTTTTTGGCATTTCGTAAATGCTATAAAATTCCTTGTTATTAGCGTTCATTATGTTGTTATTATAGGTTCTTGACCTATTATAGTTTGTTGATATATAGCGTTTATTAAAGTACAGTAATAGCCTTTTACATCTTTTTTTAAATGCTATTAAAGGGTTATTTTGTTGTAGTGCTGGGACTCGGAGGAAGAGGTTTATGAGGCATTGTGCCTCACTCGGGTGTTGTTCTGAACAAGTTGAATTTGGGAGGCGAGGCATTGACTATCTTGAACTTGACGCATATGGCCAATGTTGTTTTTCAATGCTTCGTTAAGTTCATGAGCCGTGCCTTCATACTTTTTATTAAGTGCATAATTATGTGCTTGAGTCGCATGAGCTTTGAGGTCCACAGGAGGAATTTTTGTTTCAGTCGGGCCTTCTGCCGATTGAGGTTGCTGAGAAGTACCAACATCAACTGCGGTAGAGGGGTCGAGCATCTAATTCTTTGTTGGCTTAACTATCATAAGCGGGCTCGGTGGCAGGTTAGGGAAGAAACCTAAGGCGCGTTGAAGTTGGGATGGAAATATGCGACAACGAGGCGAGTCTATGCTCTTAATGGAAGCACCATAATTTTTATGACAAAAAATGTTGTAACACCCAAAAATTCTCCATTACTAAGAGAATTATGTTTCTTGTGGGAAAGTAAGTGCAAAAAGTAGATTCGGTCTGGCGAGGGGCCTACGTCCACTCTGAAGTAGTTCGCTGATATTTTATTGAAAATAATAAGTTACAAGCTTAGACCTTCATCATGACATTCATTTACAAACATTTCCAAGTATTATTGAGTCATAGTTGTAATATAAGAATTTTGGGGAAAAGTCACTTTTATGCTTCTTCTTCCTTAAAGCATGGATGCCATTAATGAGTTCTTGAAGCTCAGTGGGATGTAAATCAGCAAAAATTCAATCCCTTTGAAGTGTGAGCTTAGGGGTATTTATAGTGGAAGGGTTAGGTGCGAGTAGGTTGGATTTGGGGACCACTCTGTAGATTTTCATATCTCTGAAGGCCATTGTCCAGAAATTTGACTCCCTCTTGAAGTATACACCGAAACTCGTACCCCTTCCGTGGGGTATGAATTCCGTATTTCAAGGGATATAAGATTCGTATTCCTTGGGATACGAAGTTATGTACTCACTAAGGATACATTTGCCACATTTTTCTAGGTGGTACGAGCCTTTTGTATTCCCTGGGTGATATGAGCTCGTACCTCTAGGGATACGCTGGACATGGTATGCATACAGGTTCGAGGATTCGTGATTAGGGGAGTCAAAGTCTTTGGCATGCGAGGGATATGAGTTTAGGGGTTCGAAGTTTTGGAGGGAGTCAAACCTATGGGTTTCGAAAAGGAGGGAGTTGAACCTATGGGGTTCGAAATAGAGGGAGTTGTGAGGGACGTGGAAAGTATATTTTGAGGATTTGTGAGGTTGGTGCTTGCACGACTTCTCTTGCTCTAGGGTCCCCGGTATTTTGGCGACACTTTGAGCTTTGATGTCAAGCGATATTTTGAGTCGAGCGTGTCTGGTGTACTTTTAGGAACTGGACCAAAAGACCGGTTAACAGTACTCATTCTATATCTATAGCGTATCATTAATATTTTTGTTTAAACAATAGGATTACCGATGCTATTACGTGATCATCAGTGTTTATTTAATTAAATAACATGACTCAAAGTAGATTGGGTGGGTAGAATAATCATGCTATGCTAACGTTGATAAGTTTGTCTGACATTGATACATAATAATCATGCAGTGCTAACGTTGATAAGTATGTCTGACATAAATACATACGTACGTACATACATATATGTATGTATGTGTATATAGAGAGAGAGAGCGCGAGAATTTTGCAGTTTGTTACCGTTTTCCTTAAATAATGCTTCGATTGCTCCAAGGCATTGGATATTGGAGAGAAATTTCACCTAAGATGCAATTTTAATGCTTTCATCTATGAATTTGTGTATCCTTATAACATGAATGCCACCATGCTCTATTTACACAAAAAATTGTAAAAGAAACTACGATGCTATATGACAGTGGCCGCACAAGCATGCATGATTTTATGTGGTGATGTGCTTTGGTTGTTCAAATGAACTACTCATATTCATTGTTCTGTTTTCATTACAACCACACACACACATGTATGTATGTATATATGTATGTATGTATGTATGTATGTATATAGAGGAGCATCCTGGGGCAACCCTTTTTTGCAGCACCCCTACCGGTTTTTAAGCTATGGTAATCCAAATCCAACAAGAATTCGTAAATGCTCAATCTATATATATTATCATCTATCCAAAATATGAGCTCGTTCAGATATTTTCAAAATCTTAACTCAAATATTCACCATTCAGACATTTATTCGAACCACTAAATTTAAATATCGAATATATTTTTCTACGAACGTCGGAACGATAGATGATAATCCATATGTGGATTGAACATCTACAAATTCTTGTTGAATTTGAATTACCGTAGCTCACGAACTAGTAGGAGTACTAAAGGATGCTACAAAACAGGATTGCTCCGGAATGCTCTTCATATATGCATGCTTGTCCAGCCCTCTCCCATGGGAGAGAGGAAATATGATTCAATTAAAAATATAGATCGCTTGCAATTTTAATTAAGTTCCTCACAAATTTCAAAGGATTATATTCCCCCGTTATAAGCCAGTTAAAATTTCTATTTAATACTATATTTTCAAGTCCATATCTAAGAATCGCTAAGATTCACAACCACTGAAGTTAGTTTCGTTCCTCGGAAACTATCCAATCCAACTTCAGATTCCTACCACCTTCAGATCTACACATCGCCAATCCTAGATCTACGCATTCTTTAATTCCAAATCATGTCATACTCTCTAGATCTTAGCTTCGCATTCGGAAGCACCTTAACTATTCTTGAGATTCACCCAAACTTAATTACAGATCCATTCATCAGAATATTTCAGATGCGAATTTTTTCTTGGAAAACAGCTGATCAAGCCACCGGGGAGTTGGGATCTGGTATTTTCACTTCCGACTTTCACAACCGATCTGCTGGTTTGTTTTTCAAGAATGTTCATCTCATTGTCTCTTGTGTTTAGAATGTATTATTTTTGTTTGGGCTGATTTTTTGGGGGTTCAGTTTTATTGAAAATTGGGTAAGGACTGGGTTTCATGGTATTCGGTCTATTGATGACTATTTCATCTAGTAGTTTACTGGGAACCAGTTTAATGTTTATTATATGAAAGATTGACAGTGCGACTGGATTTTGTTGGATAATCAAATCTGTAACTGGGGCAGAGTGATTAATTGTAGGCATTGAAGGTGAATGTAATAATATAAGCGATTGAGTTGGGGTAGTTATGCAATATTCATTAGCATTTCCATGATTATAATCCAAACTATCCAATACTCCACGCTTTCTCGCCTTAGCATTATCTATTCTCTATATCGTGTGTACCCGTTTACGATTGTGGAAAACAAGTGATAGTCTAGGCGCTTTGAGTTAAACGGGGAGATGGTTTTTTTGTTCTTCCAGGATGATCATGCTTGAGTAGAGATATTTGTTAAGGGCACAGGGATATGTCAGGTTTCACAGATAAAGCCTATAGTAATACTGCATGTTTAGTGCATTTGAAGTTTCTAGATTTATGTGGTGCTCAGAATCTTTCAGATCATGGTCTTCTTCTATAGCCATGTGCAAGAATTTGTTATAACCAAACTTGACATGGTGAGTACGTATTACTAATATTGGAATAGAGGTCATTGCTCATAGTTGCAAGTCCCTTGAATTTATCAGCATGTTTGGAATAACCGGGGTAACTGATAAATGTCTTGAAACGCTTTCTAAATTTTGCTCAAAAACTCTTACAACCCTTGACGTATAAGGATATATGAGAATTAAGAGAAGGAGCTGAGAAGACTTGCTTAAATTTTTTCCTAATCGTACTTGTTTCAAAGTGCACAGCTAAATTTGGGTTCTGATATTATCACAGATCACTGTGCACTTGGAGTTTGGAATTCTTGATGAAGTGCAGTTTCATGGGTTGTTTTCCATTTGCTAGAGTTTTCATATCAATTAAACCAATATTTTCCAAACATTATTCTTACATATGCTTGTTGGTTCATGTTTACCCGTTTATGGATTGATTAGCAATATGTTGTCGAAGGTGGGCTAGGTTATAGTCTATAGCACAATGTTTTTTTATAGAGATTTTGAAGTTTCTTTGTCTTGCTAGATCACATTTAGATTTCAGGTTTTCTTCAAAGGCACGCTTCTTCAATCATTTAACAAATGGGATGTTCTCCAAAATGCTATATTATATGAGAATAGGTTTTAGATGGTAGAATTTGTGTTTGGTTGGTGTTATGGGTGATGATCTTGTTTAATGATTGCAAAAGTGGAGCTCATGGCTTAGGTGTGGTGCAGCGGTTTGCACGAAGTGGGATAGAGGCGTCATCATGGGCCTGTTTATGTTCTTTAGCTTTAATTTTCTTGTATTTGCTATATTGTTTTTTTTATGCTTTTGTATGTTTTAGTTGTAACAGTTAGTATGCTAACCTGTCCTCTGTAATGTTTTTTATTAGATAATAAAAGTGAATCAATTTTCAACAATATTTTATAGATGTCTAGTCCTTTTTGCAGCACCTTTATCCTACCGTGAGCTGCACTAGTCCAAATCCAACAATATTTTATAGATGTCTAGTCCACATATATATTATCATCTGTCCAAAATTTAATCTCATTGCGACATTCCTAGTATAATATATTTGATGTTTAAATTGAACGGTTCGAATAAATGTCTGAACGGTAAATAATTGAGCTAAGATTTTGAAAATGCTGTGAACGGCGGAACAAGCTCAAATTTTGGGTAGATGATGATATATATGTGGATTAAACGTATACAAAATCTTATGGAATTTGGATTAGTATAGATCACGATAGGGTATGCGTGCTATAAAACAGGTGTGCCCCGAATGTTTCTCATATATATATATATATATATATATATATATATATATATATATATATATTGGAGCGTTCCACTATACCTCTTATATTGCATGTGAACTCTCCCCCTTAATCTCTTATGGAATTTGGATTAGTATAGATCACGATAGGGTATGCGTGCTACAAAACAGGGGTGCCCCGAATGTTTCTCATATATATATATATATATATATATATATATATATATATATATATATTGGAGCGTTCCACTATACCTCTTATATTGCATGTGAACTCTCCCCCTTAATCTCCACCATCCATTTCCCCACTCATTCTCTCTCTCTCTCTCCCCCCCCCCCCCATTTCAATATTATTTCTTAGTGGGAAGAGAGAGAATGAGTGGTGGAGATTAAGGGGAGAGTTCACGTGCAATATAAAAGGTGTAGCGGAACGCTCCTCATATATATATATATATATATATATATATATATATATATATATATATATATATATATATTATATGTATGTATGTGTGTATAGAGAGAGAACAATATGGGTACTTAATTACATAAGACAAGTTTACATATTGTTTGAGTTGGCCAAAAATAAAACAACATACAGCAAATACTATACAAAAAAGAAAATAAAAGCCAACTCAAACAACCAACAGAAAACCACAATACACAGACCTAACTCACAACACTAAAAGACATAAAAAAACACGCATCTGCAAGCTCCCAGAACCCAGCTAACATAACCAAGCTTCGTAAACACCAAAAGACTGTTACAAACTTTCCAAAGCTACTAAAAAACAAGGCCCAGAAGAAGCCCAAATGCCCATAATAATAATCCACCATAGACATGCAAGATCTAACAACAAGCAATAGAAACAAGAAACCAACAACAAAACTACTTTTCTCCATACATGAAGACGCAACAAAAAACATATCACCAAAAAAATAAAGCACCAAAGAAAACTAACCAGAACAACCATGAAACCAGCAAACAAATGCACATAACAACTGACAGCAAAACTCCCAAAGCAACCAACAAAAGATGGAAGAAACCCAAGAATTGCTCGCCAGTCCAACAACACAAAAGAAGACATAAACATCAAAGGCACCCATAGAAACCACAAACAAAACATCAGCGAGGTTAACTGTTATAGCCCTAAAGATACCCAATAACCAAAAGAAAAGATTATCTTCTAGTAATTCCTCCATTGAGCACCCCTCCTGGAGAAACTCCCTCATCTTTTTCTTTCCTAGTTTTGGATCTTGTTTGGATTTGGGATACTAATCTAATCCATTTGGGGTTAACTTCTACAAATGGATCTCCATCAAAACCCTATTTCCTCCTTTGAATTTGCTAGACTTTATTTTACTTCTCCTTATTATACTACTACTCGAGCTGTCAGAATCATTCATAAAGGAATCCTGCATTTCACTACAATCTGAATCTAGCTGATTATATTTATAAATGGTATTATTCTTAGCTTGATCCATTGAATCCTCAATTTCATTCCTGCTACCATCTTTTTCACTAATCTATGTCTCACCTGTAGATCCTTTGAACACCTCAATAACCTCATCAAATTTATAACTAACATTACAGTCTCCATTCAAATCTTGCATGGATTTATTATTATCTGAAGTAACCATAAAAGAAGTGGAGTTATTAGCTTCATTGGATTGAATTTGAAACTCTTCAGCGCTCAACTGTTTATTAACCTCATTATCCTATGGAGCACCCTTAACCCTTATAGATGTTGATTTGTTATCCACTGAATTCATCTTTTCAGAACTTTCAGAGATGTTCATTTTCTGACGGAGAACTGTATTATCTATATACATGTCATTCATACCATTTGAATTTAACTTAGGAGCCCAAACTTTCATAGATTTACAAACATCATTCGTATGACCAAACAGTTTGCATTCAGAACAAACATCAGGTACCCGTTCATAAACAACTTTTTGCCATATAATATCTCCATTAAAACATTGAATAGCAATGTATTCAGAAAACTAAAAATCAATATTCACTTTAACTAGGACTCTAGCATACAATATTTGAGCTACATTTCGTGTGGAGTTATCCAATTTCAAAGGCAGACGGATTAAAGAAGATATTCTACTAATACCCTCAACTGTCCAAAAATCCAAGTCTTGATTAGGTAGTCGTATCCATATAGGTAATGCATGTAGGAATTTTCTATTTAATTTCAATCCTAGAACCCATTTTTTCATAACTATTAATCTCTTATTATAGTAATAAGGTCCAAAGGCTAAAACCCTATCACACTCTTCTACATTCTCACATTTAACAATGTAAAATCCATTTTCTCTGGAGAATAATTGAAATTTATCTTCAAGTTCCAATTTAAATATATGTAATCCTAAAGAAAATAATAGTACGACTTACTTCCAAAGATATTGAAAATGAAAGAGTTAATCCATCTTTCTCTCATTGCATTGGTTAATTCCTCCCTTTTTAACAGCAATTTTCATATTATCTCAGTTGAGGTTTCATAAATTAAGCTGAATAATGGATTAATTAAATTTTTTTCCTTAACAATATCAATCCAAACTTTTGACTGTATATGACTAAACGAATTTGCAGAATTTAAATCTTTGGAAATAAGATCCAAAAATCCTTAAATGATTATAGATATGGATATAAAATTTTACTGTGAACTTGAGATCTCTCATCAATTGCATGTTGTCCTGGAGTTCGTAAATTTGGAGGCACAACCGACCTTTGATCAGAATCCGAACTATTGGTGATCTTCGATCTGAGATTTGAGTATTTAGAAGAACTGGATGTCACAATCACAAAGCTTTTTAAAACTCTTTACCTTTTGATTTTGATAAATGGTAGAACTGTAACGTCCCACTTTTCCATACAATTTGAGCCAACATTTAACTTCTTCAATAGACCTAAATTATACAGAAAAGCAGAAAGTTAAGAGAAAGAAGTTAAAGGATGAGAAAAGAAGAAAGAATACTAGAATAGAAGAATGAGAAGACGAACTAACACTAGACAGAGTCTTACGTCGCATCGGAATAAATATAGAAATAATCCTTTATAAAGAGCTTGAAAATAACACTTACATCATCAGAGTATAATAGTCAAAACAATCTAGATAGTTATAACAACCTGTCCACAAATACAACACACAAAGGAAAAATATTTTATATCATACATCTGGACTCCTCCAGCTTGTAACACCCCGTGTATTCTATAACAGTGAAATTCACAAATTAAAGTATAATTAATTTCAAATCAAATAATTAAGGGAAACAGGATATGCCATTGCGTTCGTCTCGGAATTCTGCTTGAGATAGAGTCCGAGTTTGCGTAAAACGGACTCCGTATGAAGAAGATATGGCCTCCGGAAGTTTCAGAATTCAGTTTAAAATTCAAACAGCTCAGAAAACCAATTCAAATTTCAAAAATCGGGCCAGATTGGCCAGGGCGGGAATTTTCCTGCCCAAGGCACCCAAGTCGACTGGGTAGTCGACCTGGGCTACCTAGGTCGACTGGGTAGTTGACCTGGGGCACCCAGGTCGACTACCAAGTCGACATGGGGGTCGACTGGGGAGTCGACCTGGCCCCTGAGCCAGGTCGAACCCAGCCCCCCCTGGCTGGCCTGGTCTGTGCTTGGCCGAATTTCTGAGCCTTGCCTTGTCACTAGGGCTAGGTGTCAGCTTCTGATTGGTCTCTCCTTCAAACAAACGGCTATTATTAATCCAAGCTCCATCGACGGTTCTAATCAATTCACAAACTCTATAAAAAGGACCTAAGACTCCACCTAATTCATACAAATAAAAATGAGAATGAGACCGTCATGCTGTTGAGGAAAGACTAGAAGTAGCCGTAAAAATTGAGAGACGATTAGGAGACAATTCAAAAGCTTAAAGCAACGACAACTAAATCAAAACAACGCCTACAACAAAGGATAGCATCTCCAAATTCAGAATTCAGATTCCTGAATTGAAGATTCGTCATACGTTGTAAGTAGAGTGCTATTCCGATATGAATGAATAATTGTGTTTTGATTAGTGTAAATGAGAAATGGAATTGTACTTAGTTTGTGGTGATGATAATTCATAATTGTATGTTGCTATGATTCTAATCGATTTGGGATGTTGTGGTATAACGATGTTAGACCTATTGGATAATTGCAAGTATATGATTCATGTTGAAAGCTAACGACTATATGTTTGTGGTAGTTTATTTGAGATTCATGTAAGTATATGGTTCACTATTATTCCAACATGATGTATATTTTATAATCACTTTTAGTGTAGTTGTATCCATTTGGGTATTATGACTCATATGAATTTATGTTGGAATTGGCATCATGATTCAAGTGTAAAACCATACTTTTGACAAAAGTAAGCATCTTTGTGAACTTGTGTTGACTCTATGAACATGACTAAACTATGTTTGGTGTTATGCCTAATTGAAAACATGTTTTAGGCCTATGTTGTTATCAAAATCATACGATAATATATGTGACACATAATTAAGTTAGATTTACATTCCAATTGCAAGTTTACATGAATAGATTAAAAACCATGATTCATGTTTAGGTACGTTTATGCCATGATTATATGAATAGATTAAAAACCATGATTCATGTTTAGGTATGTTTATGCCATGATTATATGCTATTACAATGCAAGTTCACAAGTGCCTAATTCATGTTAATTAGATTGTTATGTTGCAAGTTCATGCGTTCACACTCCCCTTTTGATGTTACTTAGAATATATAAACACCATGTTCTAAGCCTCCCCTTTTTCATGTGGCTAAGTTGGGTTTAAATGTTAAACCCAACATGTGTTATATTGTAGCGAACGTATAAAACGGGGGTAATGACGTTTGGGTTAAAATATAAACACATGTGTTGGCATGTTTGACGCATGCCAACGACCTTGAAAACAATTAAGTGGTATAAATTAATTTTACCCAATAAAGATGAATTTGAATAATGGGCCGCAAATATTTACATATAAAAAGAAAAGAGACAAAATATGTAAATTTAGAAAATACGATGTTTTTAACCCGAGGTTGGATTGAGTTGTGATGTAAACCTGCCCGGAACCGCCCGGCTGTCCAGTAGTCACAACAATACCTATCCAATGTGGGTGGTTAAACATTGAGCCCAATAATGACCCGAGGTTAGACTGAGTTGTGACGTAAGACTGCCCGGAACCAACCGGCAACAGGCAGTCACAACAATACCTGTCTGATGTGAGAGGTCGAGGCTTTAATAAGACAATTAAGGCTGAGTCAGTATTGATAGGATCAAGTAAATTGAATTAATACTTAATCAAAATGGAACATGCTAAACTATACAGACTGATTGGGGGTTAGGTTTACAAAACACTTAACCAACTTAGCATGTTGGCTAGAAATAGAAAACCTAGTAGCGGGGGACCCTTTTCAGCAGTAACCCTACAAGGTGTATCAGGATACCCTAAACTAGGCAGGGTGGGGCACGATTACTGGGCTGACTGTAAGAGGTCAAATCGACGGCAGTGGTGCAGCAGTGTAGGTTCTAACGGGGTGCGGGCGTGCACACACTCCAGCGCAGAAAAATAAGGCACTGGGCACCAGTAGTATACCTGTGCATTCCAGAATTGTGTCGGGCCGCCACCATGGGACTTGATACACCCCATGGTGGGACCAGTATAGGTAACTACAACATCGGGGGCCGTAAGACACATGTAACTATGCGAGTAGGAGCCGATCATTGGAAATGGATCACGTCACCCTGATTATGGGGTGCCTGTTGGGAACTAGTTTATAGGGGTGCAGAGATTAATATGGGGTACGATAGTATATTCGACTCTAGACAACTTAACTTAGTTTATGGTGCTTTCCCATTTCCAGTTTATACTTATCATGCCCAATTCTTTATTCATAGATTGAATAGTCCTAGACTTACTCAGGATTTATGTCTGACTCTACTTTTCTTTCGTCTTCTTTTCTTCCGTTACCCCCCCCCAGGTCCACAGGGAGGGAATACCGCAGCTTGACCAGTTTTTACATCCAGCTTGAAGAGAAAGAATGTATTGCTTGGATCTCTTTCGTTTTGGACTATGGATTTGGACAGCAATTATGGGACATATGCAGTTTACTTATGTTTTTATGCTTCTTTAAATAATGAAATCAAGACAGTTATGAAAATGTAATGTTTTTGGAAGTATTGTAAGACAATTATGACATGGATTGTGTAACACGTATTTTGTTGAAAAAAAAAATTGCTGTTGTTTTCCGTTGTTCTAAAATATGTGTATTTATATCTGTCTTGTGTATCTGTGACTTATACTTATAAACCTCCACCAAAATTAGGGCTTTCCCTTTGAGAGTGACCGTAACGGAGGTGGGGTGTTTCACTTGGTATCAGAGCATAGGTTTACCAGATAAAATAAAAAGTTTCAAAAATTTATTTTCAAAAGAAAATTTAAAGAAGCATTTTTAAAGATAAAATATTATTTTATTTTAAAAAGGCATAGTCCCCCAAAGCCATAGGTACTATCTTTTATCCTTCGTTTTGAATCTATCCTTTTTGTTTCAGCATGTCCGAAGAACTTAACTTGCCAGAGGGTATACCAATACCTGGTTGGTTTAGATGATTCTTAGAAGCAAGGGCCACTCAGCCATGTCCTACTGTTCCTCCTCCCCCAGCTGCAGGAAATCATCCAGCTGCAGCAGCACCTCTTCCTCCACCTCCTCCGCGTGGTAATACTTTTGCTAAGATATGTAAAGATTTTAAAGCTATGGGAGGAAAGGACTTTCATGGAACCGAGTCCTTCGTGGCAGCCAGGAATTGGCTGAAGGAAAACGAGGACTTGTTCGTCATCTTTGAGGTAGAAGATAGGCAGAAGGTACAACTGGCAGTATGGCTACTTAAAGGCGAGGCTTCCTACTGGTGGGAAGTCACCAATGAAGAAAGACCAGTGGAAACATGGGAGGACTTTAGGGCAAGGTTTGTGGCTAAATTTCTCTCAGAAGCTGAAAGGAGTCTTCAGTTGGAAAAATTCTTATTTCTTAAGTAAGGGAATATGACAGTCAAAGAGTATGTTAATCAGTTCGATCAGCTGGCTAGGTTCGGACTAGACCTAGTCAACACTCCGCACAAGAAGGCTCTCCGCTTTTTCAAGGGATTGAATGAGCCATTACACAGTTTGGCCATGACCCATATATCCATGGGAGCTACGTATGAAAGGTTGGTGCAGATGGCATTGCTGAACGAAGAGGATAAGGGTAAGAAGGAGACAAAGGCAGAAAGCTCTCAAGGGAAGAAAGAGGGTTTACAGCCTAAGAAGACAGACTTTAAGAACGGTGGGAAAGAGATAAAAGAGAAGAGGAAGTGTAATTTTTGTGGCAAAGTGGGGCACTTAGTGAAAGATTGCCGGAAAAAGAAGGCCAAGATGAATGGTGGGTGGTTTTCTTGCGGTGAGACAGGCCACACGGCTAAGGATTGCCCAAAGAAACGAGGGCAGGGGCAGAGGGCTGGATCCACCTCAAGGGCACAGGTTCATGTGCTAGAAGTGCCACCTCTGCAACAGCGAGGTATAAATACTTCTGTAGAAAGTATAGTTTATCTTTATGATCACCCAGTTCGCACTTTATTTGATTCTGGCGCATCACACTCCTTTATTTCATCTGCTTTAGTAGAATCTCTGCACCTAGAAACTAGTATGGTAGAGGACCCCTTAATTGTTTCAAATCCAATCGAGGGCCCGGCTCATTTGTCTATGATCTATGTGGGATTGAAAATTTCTATTCTAAGTGTAGAATTTAGATGTAGTGCCTTTGTTTTGGGCATCTAGGGATATGGTTTGATTTTGGGCATGGATTGGCTATCCAGTAATGGTGCCATCCTTGATTGTGAGAAAAGGGTGGTTAGGCTTCTGACCCAACTCGGTAACACTCTGGAAATTACTTGTAATCCCTCGTGTGCGGTTATGCTTAGTTATCTCGAATCGCTAGATGCTTCTGTTGAGAATTTGCAATCGGTTAGAGTGGTCCTTGAATATCCGGATGTCTTCGAAGAGGTGAAGGGCTTACCTCCGAAGCGGAAGATAGACTTTCGCATATATCTTGTAGATAATGCAAAGCCCGTTGCGTTGCCCGTTAGACACATGGCTCCGCGGGAAAGGAAAGAGCTCAGTAAACATATTAAAGAGCTTCTAGAGAAAGGGTTCATTAGGAGGAGTATTTCAGAATGGGGCGCTCCAGTGGTGTTCGCCACAAAGGCGGATGGTTCACTCCATCTATGTGTTGACTATAGGGAGCTCAACAAGCTAACGAAAAAGAATAGGCACCCTCTCCCCAGAATTGATGATCTGTTTGATCAGCTTGTAGGAGCGTCTGTTTTCTCCCAACTCGATTTAGCGACCGGATTTCATCAGCTAAGGGTGGCTGAAGATAGTATCGATAAGACAACATACAGAACCCCAGACGGCTTCTTTGAATGGCTTGTCATGCCTTTCGGCTTGACAAACGCACCTGCTTACTTCGTGGACCTGATGAGTAGGGTGTTCACGGAATTCCTCAACAAGTTCGTAGTGGTCTTCGTAGACGATATCCTTATCTTCTCAAAGAGTGAAGAGGAACATGCTCAGCACCTAAGGGCAATCATGGAAACTCTGCGAGTCCATCAGCTAAAAGCCAAATTTTCCAAATGCCACTTTTGGAGAGAGGAAGTGAGGTTCCTTGGGCACATAGTATCCAAAGAAGGGTTAGCTGTGGACCCTGCTAAGGTAGTAGCGATACAGGATTGGAAGACACCAAGGAATGCAACAGAAGTCCGAAGCTTCCTCGGGCTAGCAGGCTTCTATCGGAAATTCATCAGAGACTTTGCAAAAATATCTGCTCCACTCACAAGGCTGACAAAGAAGAATCTAGTGTTCAATTGGGACTTGGATTGCGAGTTTGCTTTCCAACGACTAAAAAGGGCTCTTATAATAGCCCCAGTTTTGACGTTGCCAGATGGAAGCAAGATGTTCACAGTTTATACAGATTCATGTGGGACAGGACTAGGCGTTGTCTTAATGCAAGAAGGAAGGGTAGTAGCTTATGGTGGAAGGCAGTTGAAAGTGCATGAAAAGAACTACCCGACCCACGATCTTGAGTTAGCTGCCATCGTCTTTGCACTCAAGTCTTGGCGACACTATCTCCTAGGTGAGAAGTTCGAATTTACACTGACCATAAATCGTTGAAATATCTTTTCTCGCAGAAAGATCTTAACTTGAGGCAACAGAGATGGATGGAGTTTCTTGCCTCATACGATTTCGAGATCTCCTACACTCCGGGCAAAGGCAACTTAGTGGAAGACGCGTTGAGCCGAAAGAAACTGACCCTAAGCCCACTGTTTGTTGAAAGACAAAGCCTAGAGTTTATAGCCAGCTTTGACTTTAGGCCCTCCTCCGATTTTGTACCGGGCTTGCTAGCATCTCTCGAAGTATGCCCGGCTTTAGTGGACTCAATACGGGCAGCACAACGCGAAGACCCTCAGCTTGTGGAGACGATTGATAGGCTAATTAGGGGTGAGACTTCAAGTCACCTCAACAGATACTCCATCGACGATAAGGGTTGGCTAAGACGAGACGGAAGACTATGCGTCCCATAGACACGGGATTTAATAAAGAAGGTTCTCGAGGAAGCACATCACTCCAAGATGACGATACATCCAGGCGGAGAAAAAATGTACAAGGACATAAAGAGAACTTTCTTTTGGAGCGGCATGAAGAAAGACGTGGCAGAATTCGTTTCAAAGTGTATGGTTTGCCAACAGGTTAAGGCGGAATAGAAGAAACCTGGCGGTCTGCTCCATCCTCTAGAGGTCCCACAGTGGAAGTGGGATAGCATCTCAATGGACTTCATTGATGGGCTGCCTAGGTCTAGAAGAGGCAACACTAGCATTTGGGAAATAGTGGATAGGCTTACTAAAAGTGCCCACTTTTTACCTGTCAAGAGTAAAAGAACTGCCTCATCCCTAGCATCTCTTTACCTCAAGGAAATTGTTCGACTCCATGGAAAAACATCGAGCATTGTTAGTGACCGAGACCCTATCTTCACAAGTGAGTTTTGGCGGAGTCTTCAAGAAGCAATAGGGACACAGTTATGCTTGAGCATAGCCTATCATCCCCAAACCAATGACCAGACAGAAAGAGTGAACAGAGTTTTGGAGGACCTTTTAAGACTGTGCGTCCTTGACTTTGGAGGGATGTGGGAAGATCATCTTCCTTTGGTGGAATTTTCCTACAACAACAGCTACCAAGCCACCATCGGAATGGCGCCCTTCGAAGCTTTATATGGAAGACCGTGTCGATCGCCCACTTGTTGGTGGGAGTCTACTGACAAGCTCATACTTGGACCAGATATGATCCGAGAGACTTCAGAGAAAGTAGACTTAATACGGAGAAGAATGAAGACAGCCCAAGACAGACAAAAATCCTACGCCGACAAGAGGAGGACCGACCTTGAATTTGAGGTTGGAGACAGGGTTTTTCTTAAGGTATCTCCGCTAATGAACGTTGTTCGTTTTGGAACCACAAGGAAGGTAGCACAAAGATTCGTAGGGCCGTTTCCTATTATCGAGAAAATTGGGAAAATGGCCTATAGATTAGAGCTACCCGAAAAGCTGGCCGGAGTTCACAACGTTTTCCATGTTTCGCACCTCCGAAAATATCTACATGAATCTGCTGAAGTGGTAGAGCCAAACATCCTTGAGGAAGCTGAAGTGGAACGCGAAGCAACCGTGAGGAAAGTACCAACACGCATCTTAGGAACTGAAGTGAAAAAGCTACGCAACCGCGAAGTCAAGCTCGTCAAAGTTCAATGGAGCGACGCCGAGGAAGACGCGACTTAGAAAACTGATGCTAGAATACGCGCAGCATACCCTTTTCTTTTCGAGGGTACATCTTTGATCTTTCTTTTTCCTTAAGTTGCGCTTTTATCTATCTTTTTAGGTATATCTCCTCGACCTTATATTTTAGGTAGAAACCCTTTGGATGAAAACATGTAATTGAAGCATGTTATGGATGATGGTTGCAAGTGGTTGCAAATGATTGCTACTGGTTGCTCGTGGTTGCATATACACACACAATCTAGGTTTTAGATCGGCTCAGTCACTTCATACTGCATATGCATATATGTATTTATATTCGTATATGGTTGAAGTTTAATGTGTTGTCATATGGATGTTGCATTTATATATGAATGATTGTGCACTCATGTAGAATCATGAATAGGAAAATTTGCATCCATAATGGATTCATGACACTTACATAATTTGCATTAAGGAGGTCAACTGAATCAGTAGACCGCCTAATTTTGCATTAGATAAGTACATGTACACACACTTCGCATATGATCATGAAGCATTAGAAGTCTTTTAAGGACAATGGATGCTCGTATTTGATGGATGAGTAGATGGACGTTTGGATGTTAGGATATACATTCTTCCTGAACTTGAAGATTTCGGGGACGAAATCCTTTTAAGTGGGGGAGAATGTAACACCCCGTGTATTCTATAACAGTGAAATTCACAAATTAAAGTATAATTAATTTCAAATCAAATAATTAAGGGAAACGAGATATGCCGTTGCGTTCGTCTCGGAATTCTGCTTAGGATAGAGTCCGAGTTTGCGTAAAACGGACTCCGTATGAAGAAGATATAGCCTCCGGAAGTTTCAGAATTCAGTTTAAAATTCAAACAGCTCAGAAAACCAATTCAAATTTCAAAAATCGGGCCAGATTGGCCAGGGCGGGAATTTTCCCGCCCAAGGCACCCAGGTCGACTGGGTAGTCGACCCAGGCTACCCAGGTCGACTGGGTAGTCGACCTGGGGCACCCAGGTCGACTACCAAGTCGACATGGGGGTCGACTGGGGAGTCGACCTGGCCCCTGAGCCAGGTCGAACCCAGCCCCCCTGGTTGGCCTGGTCTGTGCTTAGCCGAATTTCTGAGCCTTGCCTTGTCACTAGGGCTAGGTGTCAGCTCTTGATTGGTCTCTCCTTCAAACGAACGGCTATTATTAATCCAAGCTCCATCGACGGTTCTAATCAATTCACAAACTCTATAAAAAGGACCTAAGACTCCACCTAATTCATACAAATAAAAATGAGAATGAGACCGTCATGCTGCTGAGGAAAGACTAGAAGTAGCCGTCAAAATTGAGAGACGATTAAGAGACAATTCAAAAGCTTAAAGCAACGACAACTAAATCAAAACAACGCCTACAACAAAGGATAACATCTCCAAATTCAGAATTCAGATTCCTGAATTGAAGATTCGTAAAACGTTGTAAGTAGAGTGCTATTCCGATATGAATGAATAATTGTGTTTTGATTTGTGTAAATGAGAAATGGAATTGTACTTAGTTTGTGGTGATGATAATTCATAATTGTATGTTGCTATGATTCTAATCGATTTGGGATGTTGTGGTATAACGATGTTAGACCTATTGGATAATTGCAAGTATATGATTCATGTTGAAAGCTAACGACTATATGTTTGCGGTAGTTTATTTGAGATTCATGCAAGTATATGGTTCACTATTATGCCAACATGATGTATATTTTTATAATCACTTTTAGTGTAGTTGGATCCATTTGGGTATTATGACTCATATGAATTTATGTTGGAATTGGTATCATGATTCAAGTGTAAAACCATACTTTTGACAAAAGTAAGCATCTTTGTGAACTTGTGTTGACTCTATGAACGTGACTAAACTATGTTTGGTGTAATGCCTAATTGAAAACATGTTTTAGGCCTATGTTGTTATCAAAATCATACGATAATATATGTGACACATAATTAAGTTAGATTTACATTCCAATTGCAAGTTTACATGAATAGATTAAAAACCATGATTCATGTTTAGGTATGTTTATGCCATGATTATATGAATAGATTAAAAACCACGATTCATGTTTAGGTATGTTTATGCCATGATTATATGCTATTACAATGCAAGTTCACAAGTACCTAATTCATGTTAATTAGATCGTTATGTTGCAAGTTCATGCGTTCACACTCCCCTTTTGATGTTACTTAGAATATATAAACACCATGTTCTAAGCCTCCACTTTTTCATGTGGCTAAGTTGGGTTTAAATGTTAAACCCAACATATGTTATATTGTAGCGAACGTATAAAACGGGGGTAATGACGTTTGGGTTAAAATATAAACACATGTGTTGGCATGTTTGACGCATGCCAACGACCTTGAAAACAATTAAGTGGTATAAATTAATTTTACCCAATAAAGATGAATTTGAATAACGGGCCGCAAATATTTACATATAAAAAGAAAAGAGACAAAATATGTAAATTTAGAAAATACGATGTGTTTAACCCGAGGTTGGATTGAGTTGTGATGTAAACCTGCCCGAAACCGCCCGGCTGTCCAGTAGTCACAACAATACCTATCCAATGTGGATGGTTAAACATTGAGCCCAATAAAGACCCGAGGTTAGACTGAGTTGTGACGTAAGACTGCCCGGAACCAACCGGCAACAGGCAGTCACAACAATACCTGTCTAATGTGAGAGGTCGAGGCTTTAATAAGACAATTAAGGCTGAGTCAGGATTGATAGGATCAAGTAAATTGAATTAATACTTAATCAAAATGGAACATGCTAAACTATACAGACTGGTTGGGGGTTAGGTTTACAAAACACTTAACCAACTTAGCATGTTGGCTAGAAATAGAAAACCTAGTAGCGGGGGACCCTTTTCAGCAGTAACCCTACAAGGTGTATCAGGATACCCTGAACTAGGCAGGGTGGGGCACGATTACTGGGCTGACTATAAGAGGTCAAATCGACGGTGGTGGTGCAGCAGTGTAGGTTCTAAGGGGGTGCAGGTGTGCCCACACTCCGGCGCAGAAAAATAAGACACTGGGCACCAGTAGTATACCTGTGCATTCTAGAATTGTGTCGGGCCACCACCATGGGACTTGATACACCCTATGGTGGGACCAGTATAGGTAACTACAACATCGGGGGTCATAAGACACATGTAACTATGCGAGTAGGAGCCGATCATTAGAAATGGATCACTTCACCCTGATTATGGGGTGCCTGTTGGGAACTAATTTATAGGGGTGCAGAGATTAATATGGGGTACGATAGTTTATTCGACTCTAGACAACTTAACTTAGTTTATGGTGCTTTCCCATTTCCAGTTTATACTTATCATGCCCAATTCTTTATTCATAGACTGAATAGTCCTAGACTTACTTAGGCTTTATGTCTGACTCTACTTTTCTTTCGTCTTCTTTTCTTTCGTTCCCCCCCAGGTCCACAGGGAGGGAATACCGCAGCTTGACCAGTTTTTACATCCAGCTTGAAGAGAAAGAATGTATTGCTTGGATCTCTTTCCTTTTGGACTATGGCTTTGGACAACAATTATGGGACATATGCAGTTTACTTATGTTTTTATGCTTCTTAAATAATGAAATCAAGACAGTTTTGAAAATGTAATGTTTTTGGAAGTATTGTAAGACAATTATGACATGGTTTGTGTAACACGTATTTTGTTGAAAAAAAATTGCTGTTGTTTTCCGCTGTTTTAAAATATGTGTATTTATATCTGTCTTGTGTATCTGTGACTTATACTTATAAACCTCCACCAAAATTAGGGCATTCCCTTTGAGATTGACCCTAACGGAGGTGGGGTGTTTCACAGCTTGTCTCTGAACTTCACAGCATCTGATAAACTTGTAACACCCCATATTTTCTGTGAATGTATAAGTAACAAATCATAGAATAATTCATTACAAAAAATAAGAATCAAGGGAAACGGGTCACGCCATTGTGTTCGTCTCATAATTCTGCTTGAAATAGAGTCCGAGTTTGCGTAAAACGGATAACATATGAAGAAGATATGGACGAACGAAGTTTGGTGGCTAAATAGAAAAAAAAAGATTGCACTGGCGCACTTGGGAAGTGCGCTAGTACAAATTTACATTGGCGCACTTCCCAAGTGCGCCGGACCGAGAGAAAACCTGCACAGCTTTCTGGTTTGACCCTGGCTGGCCAGGTCGGGTTCGGGTCGAATTTCTGAGCTCTGCTATGTCACCAAGGCTAACTTGTCACTTTCTGATTGGCTTCTCTTGAGATGGATGGCCTTGAATAACTCTAGCTTCATCGACGGCTCTAATTAGTTTGAAACCCTATATAAATATCCCCCTAGCCCCATTCTCTTTACACCATTCTTCTCTAACCTTATGCTGCATAATTTCATTCTGCCTCCATTCTTATTAAATAAAATAATGGCGTCGTTACTCTGCTTGAATCAAAACTTGGACTGATGCATCTTCTTCCAACCTGAATAGAATTAAAAGCTAAATAAAATCTCAAATCAAAGTTTAGAACTACAACAACAATTAAAGTGGAGTAATTCAGCATTTCTGCATCAACAACAGTTTATTACCCTTTCTTAAAACCACGAAAGCCAAGTACAGTTATTTTCCGATATAAACTTTAATTATAATTGTGACATGATTATAAATTTGAATTTGAGGTTGTGTACATTCTGTTCCGATATATTTTATTCTGTATCTCTTTCTTCTTTCTATTCTATAGCCAGGCTACCACGAGCCTGCGCCACATCTCATAAAAGATTAACGCACAAACGCAAAACTTTGGGACAAATAATGAATGATGGCATAATTGGACATGGCTAATCTGTGACTGATGTTGTAAACTAGATTTAGATCTATGCATATTTTGTGAATTGGAAGAAGAGGAACCGTTGTATGTTAACATGTGACTTGAGACTTTGGACATAACGCATATTTTGAATTAAGATCTGTTATAATTTAAAGTTCTAGATTGTTGGGTATATTTTTATATAACGATTCATGACTTGAGATAAAAAGAGAATATGACTTAGGTGTGAAGATCTATATTAAGATTTGATAACTGTTAAATGTGAATAACACCTAAGTGGGAGATTTTTGAATATATGACATGCATTGAAATTGATGGCTATATTTGGTATAACTCATGTGTGAATCTTTTGTACTAGGCAAGTTTAATTAAAATTGAGACATGAGTTATATGGTAAATTATGACCATAATCTGCGCCATGTAAATTCAATACAAATGGGGGGTATATGATCATATTGTGAATCATGACAATTATTTAGGCATGCAAACTAATTCCAAATTTATAATTAGGCAAGATATGTCAAGGAAACTTTAAGGAATGATTAAATCTGTTATATTGCCTAATCTGCTAGTTTTGTTATATTGCCTAAACTGCTAATTATATTGAATTGCCTAATCTGCTAGTTATGTTAAATTACCTTACCTGCTAGATCTGCTAAATCGCTTAATCTGCAAGATCTGTTATCTGTTTAATCTGTTGAATGGCGTAATCTGTTGGAACTGAAATGCTGAAATTTGAAGTATGTAAATCTGTAGGCTCGATTTAAAATTGAGCAAAACTTGTTAATAGAACCTCGAATAATCTGTTGTAACTTGTACAGAAGTTAATTTGTTAAATTAGTATGATTTGTTTGATATTAGCATAGTTTGTGAATGAATGCATTGGCTAAACAAAAATCATGGCTAACTCCAGGTTAGAATGAGTTTGCGGCGTAATCCTGCCCGGAACCGCCCGGCACATCCAGTGGCCGCAAATAATAGGTTCTAATGTGAGAAGTTAGTCATAACGTGCTTGAAATCCGAGGTTAGACTCAGTTTGCGGCAGAAACCTGCCCGGAACCAACCGGCCTAACCAGTGGCCGCAAACTGTCAGTCTAATGTAAGAGGTCTGCGCGTTAATTTTTAATTGATACAAATCTAAGATAAATATGATGTCTAAAATGTGTTGGGTGGATAGGGTTAAACCAATTGGACTAATGAATTTAACAAACCCGTTTCTTGAATCTATAGGCCCAATTACAAAGTTAGACAAATCGGTAAATCTGTTAAATCCGTATATCTGATCCGTTAGTCTGAAAACTTGTCTGATCTGTGAACTAGTTGATCTGAACTCTGTATGTCTGAACTTGCAAACAAGTTAATCTGAAATTTGTTAGTCTGGGGACACAAGGTTAGGAGGGAAATTACTTGTGTCATCTGTTGTTTGGGACCCATATTAGTCAGTAACCCTTTCTGGTATCAAAACTATGACCCAACAGTAGGTAGGTTCCGGGTATGCTTACTGAAATAATTATAAGTGGTTCATTCTGATAATGGCGAGGTGTGTTGATGATGCGTTCCAACCGGGTCATGTGTGTGCATGGATCCCGTTCTGCCTCTGAGGATGTAAGACGCCGCGACATATGTAAATAGGTCTGTGCCAATTGGTTGTCACTTTAGGGAGTGATACACCCTACTGTTGGGCCGACACAGGGTATTTATGCATGAGGGAGCCGATCGCTTGGGGTAGGGTTTTAGGGTACACTTAGTTCTGTCTGTTTCTGTTGGTACCGTCTGTTTCTGTTGGGTGGTAACACCCGTCTGTTTCTGCGTGGTACCGTCTGTTCGGGTGGTAAAGGCCCATTTACTAGTGTACACCTAATTCTACATTCTGTTTCCGTAGGGATTAATCTGTTTCTGGTTCTGTACCTTCTGTTCGGGTGGTAAAGGCCCAATATTAGCATTCTGTTTCTGTCTGTTTCTGTTGGGGTGGTAAAGGCCCATTACTAGCATTCTGTTTTGTGGAAATTATTCTATTCCCATTTCTGTTTCAGTTTAGACATTGGGGTGACACCTAATCCTGTTATACTAGTATTAGTGCAGAGAAATGAAAAGTAATATTATTCTGTTTCTTCTGTTTAACCGAAGTACATCTGCTGCTCCTGTTACTGTTATCTCTTATCCAGCTTATTTTCATGTCATAATTATTATTATCTGTTCATATGCTGAAAGTCACTGGACTTGCCAGACTTTATGTCTGACCTTTCTTGTTTTCGCCCCTTTTTCTTCCGTTTCCCTCCCCCCTGGTTTTCCAAGAGGGAACACTTTAGCTTGATCCGGATTTCTTCTGCTTGAAGTACTTAGAGTGCTTAAAGTATGGCTTGACTACTTATGGCAGCTTCTGTGGGGATTATGATTTTAAAGTTTTGTACTCTGATGATTTTCTGAACAAGACTGATATTTATGTACTTGAGTTTTTGGTAAAGATGTAACCAAACTGATTTCTGTTTTCCGCTGTAATAAAGTTATAATTTCTCAAGTATTGTTTATCTGTCTTGAAATTTTCTGTTCTGTTTACTAAAATGCTCCACCAAAGTTAAGGCATTAACGGAGGAGGGGTGTTACACTTGGTATCAGAGCCGAAGGTTACCAGATTGGGTAAAGTTTTTGAAAACTATTTTCAAAAAGGTTTTAAAAGGAAATATTTTCAAAAATAAAGTTTATTTTGAATAATATAATCCCCAAAAAGCCATATATCTATCTTTTCAGTTCTCCGTTTTAATCTTTTTCTTTCATTCCAGCATGTCTGGGAATCTTAACTTTCCAGAGGGTGTGCCAATACCTGGCTGGTTCAGGAGGTACCTAGAGGCTAGGGCCAACGATGCAGGCCCATCAGATATTCCTCCTCCAACTGCAGCGATTCCTCCTCCTCCGCCCCTCCTTCTGCAATTGTGTTATCAAAAATCTGTAAAGATTTTAAGGCCATGGGTGGAAAGGATTTCAAGGGAACTGAATCATTCGTATAAGCAAGGAACTGGCTCAAAGAAACTGAGGATCTGTTCATTATCTTCGAGGTGGACGATAGGCAGAAGGTACAATTAGCAGTATGGTTGCTCAAGGACGAAGCTTCCTATTGGTGGGAAGTCACTAACGCCGAGAGACCGGTTGAAACATGGATGGATTTCAGAACATGGTTTGAGACGAAATTCCTCTCGCAAGCTGAACGAAGTCTACAACTGGAAAAGTTCTTATCTCTTAAGCAAGGAAGTATAACGGTCAAGGAATACGTCAACCAGTTCAACCAACTGGCCAGGTTCGGGCTAGATTTAGTCAACACCCAACATAAAAAGGATCTCCGCTTTGTTAAAGGATTGAACGAGCCACTGCATAGCCTAGCCATGACCCATGTACCCATGGGAGCGACTTACGAGTGATTGGTGGACATGGCACTACTACACGAGGAAGACAAGGGCAAGAAGGAGGCAAACAAGGAAGAACCGCAAAACAAGAAAGCATGGCCCAAAAAGGAAAAACAAAAGAAGGATGAAAAGTATAAAGATAAGAAGGAGAAAAAGTGCTTTACTTGTGGAAGCTCGACTCATCAAAACAAGGATTGCAGAAAAATAAAGGGCACTTGCTTCAACTGTGGTGAGATGGACACTTCACTAGGGACTGCCCGAAGAAACGAGGGTAAGGGCAGAGGGCAAGACCAACTTCTGGAGGGCAGGCGAATACTCTCGAGGCTAGTGGATAGGATAGAAATAGGAAAACTTTCTATAGGAGGTTTAATTTCTTTATCTGATTTTTGAGTTAAAAATCTTTTTTGATTATGGCATTTCGATTCTGTAATCGATACTATGCACATGAATACTAGTATTGTTTCCGATTCCGCTGTAGACTCAAACCCATAAGGGTTATGACTCATCCAATTGTGATAAGTTGGGTATCTGTGTTGACCGTTAAGTTGACTATGACACATACATTCTGGGTTTTAATCATGCTTAGTTTCCTAAGAATCATTTAGTAATCTGATCTGTACAGGTAATCTGTAAATATTTGAATATTTCTGATAAGGTTGAGATTTCCAATTTTGACATTGTCTAAGAAGGGTAATCCTCTGTGTGTCAATCTGATGTTGATTTAGGTCTTCGGGGTTGATACTTAGGGGAATTTGTTTCTCAACCAAGGTCTAATGGAAACCAAGTTTTTGTTTATCTGCACTCGCTCCCACCACTCGACTGTATCCTATCGATCGAGTCTTCGACCTATAGATAGGAATCCTATGGATGTAAACATGTGTTTGAGACATGTTATGTTTGATGGTTACAAGTGGATGCAAGTGGTTGCTAGTGGTTGCTCGTGGATGCATATACACACACTAGGCACTAGATCGGCTCGAAAACACTCTCATACTGCATATGGATGTGTGAGCATTTTCAATTTTTGTGGATGAAAAATGATTGACTCATCACATGGATGTTGCATATGAATGAATGGTTGTCACTCATATAAGAATGATATGTATCAAATAGGAAAAGGGCATATATGTTGGACTCATGACACTGACATAGTTCGCATTAAGGAGGTCAACTAAATCAGTGGACCACCTGATCTTTGCATTAGATAAGGAACATATACACACACTTTTGCATATTTTCATACAACATTAGAAGTTTTCTAAGGACAATGGATGCCTGTGGATGATGGTTGAGTAGATGGATGACTGGATGGTAGGACACATTCTTCTTAACTTGAAGATTTCGGGGACGAAATCCTTTAAGGAGGGGAGAATGTAACACCCCGTATTTTCTGTGAACGTATAAGTAAAAAATCAGAGAATAATTAATTACATAAAATAAGAATCAAGGGAAACGGGTTACACCATTGCTTCGTCTCGGAATTCTGCTTGAAATAGAGTCCGAGTTTGCATAAAACGGATACCGTATGAAGAAGATATGGACGAACGAAGTTTGGTGGCTAAATAGAAAAAAAAAGATTGCACTGGCGCACTTGGGAAGTGCGCCAGTACAAATTTACATTGGCGTACTTCCCAAGTGCGCCCAGGCCGAGAGAAAACCTGCACAGCTTTCTAGTTTGACCCTGGCTGGCCTGGTCGGGTTCTGGTAGAATTTCTGAGCTCTGCTGTGTCACTAGGGCTAACTTGTCACTTTCTGATTCTCTTAAGGTGGATGGCATTGATTAACTCTAGCTTCATCAACGGCCCTAATTAGTTTGAAACCCTATATAAACAGCCCCCTAGCCCCATTCTCTTTACACCATTCTTCTCTAACCTTATGCTGCATAATTTCATTCTGCCTCCATTCTTATTAAATAAAATAATGACATCGTTACTCTGCTGGAATCAAAACTTGGACTGATGCATCTTCTTCCAACCTGAATAGAATTAAAAGCTAAATCAAATATCAAATCAAAGTTTAGAGCTACAACAACAATTAAAGAGGAGTAATTCAGCATTTCTGCATCAACAACAGTTTATTACCCTTTCTTAAAACCACAAAAGGCAAGTACAATTATTTTCTGATATAAACTTTAATTATAATTGTGACATGATTATAAATCTGAATTTGAGGTTGTGTACGTTCTGTTCTGATATATTTTATTCTGTATCTCTTTCTTCTTTCTGTTCTATAGCTAGGCTACCACGAGCCTGCGCAACATCTCATAAAAGATTAACGCACAAACGCAAAACTTTGGGACAAATAATGAATGATGGCATAATTGGACATGGCTAATTTGTGACTGATGTTGTAAACTAGATTTAGATCTATGCATATTCTGTGAATTGGAAGAAGAGGAACCATTGTATGTTAACATGTGACTTGAGACTTTGGACATAACGCATATTTTGAATTAAGATCTGTTATAATTTAAAGTTCTAGATTGTTGGGTATATTTTTATATAAAGATTCATGACTTGAGATAAAAAGAGAATATGACTTAGGTGTGAAGATCTATATTAAGATTTGATAACTGTCAAACGTGAATAACACCTAAGTGGGAGATTTTTGAAAATATGACATGCATTAAAATCGATGGCTATATTTGGTATAATTCATGTGTGAATCTTTTGTACTAGGCAAGTTTAACTAAAATTGGGATATGAGTTATATGGTAAATTATGACCATAATCTGTGCCATGAAAATTCAATAAAACGGGGGGTATATGATCATATTGTGAATCATGACAATCAATTAGGCATGCAAACTTAGGCCAAATTTATAATTAGGCAAGATATGTCAAGGAAACTTTAAGGAATGATTAAATCTGTTATATTGCCTAATCTGATAGTTCTGTTATATTGCCTAAACTGCTAATTAGATTGAATTGCCCAATCTGCTAATTATGTTAAATTGCCTTATCTGCTAGATCTGCTAATTCGCCTAATCTGTAAGATCTGTTATCTGTTTAATCTGTTGAATGGCGTAATTTGTTGGAACTGAAATGCTGAAATTTGAAGTATGTAAATCTGTAGGCTTGATTTAAAATTGAGCAAAACTTGTTAATAGAACCTCAAATAATTTGCTGTAACTTGTACAGAAGTTAATTTGTTAAATTATCATAACTATTCTGATATTAGCATAGTCTGTGAATGAATGCATTGGCTAAACATGAAACATGGCTAACTCGAGGTTAGAATGAGTTTGCGGCGTAATCCTGCCCGGAACCGCCCGGCACCTCCAGTGGCCGCAAACAATAGGTTCTAATGTGAGAAGTTAGTCATAACGTGCTTGAAACCCGAGGTTAGACTTAGTTTGCACCAGAAACCTACCCGGAACCAACCGGCCTAACCAGTGGCCGCAAACTGTCAGTCTAATGTGAGAGGTCTGCGCGTTAATTTTTAATTGATACAAATCTAAGATAAATATGATGTCTAAAATGTGTTGGGTGGATAGGGTTAAACCAATTGGACTAATGAATTTAACAAACCCGTTTCGTGAATCTATAGGCCCAATTACAAAGTTAGACAAATCGGTAAATCTGTTAAATCCGTATATCTGATCCGTTAGTCTGAAAACTTGTCTGATCTGTGAACTAGTTGATCTGAACTCTATATGTCTGAACTTGCAAACAAGTTAATCTGAAATCTGTTAGTCTGGGGACACAAGGTTAGGAGGGAAATTACTTGTGTCATCTGTTGTTTGGGACCCATATTAGTCAGTAACCCTTTCTGGTATCAAAACTATGACCCAACAGTAGGTAGGGTCCGGGCACGCTTACTGAACTAATTATAAGCGGTTCATTTCGATAATGGCGAGGGGTGTTGATAGTGCGTTCCAACCGGGTCATGTGTGTGCATGGATCCCGGTCTGCCTCTAAGGATGTAAGACGCCGTGACATCTGTAAATAGGTCTATGCCAATTAGTTATCACTTTAGGGAGTGATACACCCTACTGTTGGGCCGACACAGGGTATTTATGTATTAGGGAGACGATTGCTTGGGGTAGGGTTTTAGGGTACCCTTAGTTCTGTCTGTTTCTGTTGGTACCGTCTGTTTCTGTTGGGTGGTAACACCTGTCTGTTTCTGCGTGGTACCGTCTGTCGAGTGGTAAAGGCCCATTTACTAGTGTACACCTAATTCTACATTCTGTTTCCATAGGGATTAATCTGTTTCTGTACCTTCTGTTCGGGTGGTAAAGGCCCATTTTTAGCATTATGTTTCTGTCTGTTTCTGTTGGGGTGGTAAAGTCCCATTACTAGCATTCTCTTCTGTGGAAATTATTCTATTCCTGTTTCTGTTTCAGTTTAGACATTGGGGGTGACACCTAATCCTGTTATACTATTATTAGTGCAGAGAAATGAAAAGTAGTATTATTCTGTTTCTTCTGTTTAACCGAAGTACATCTGCTGCTCCTGTTACTGTTATCTCTTATCCAGCTTATTTTCATGTCATAATTATTTTTATCTGTTCATGTGCTGAAAGTCACTGGACTTGCCAGACTTTATGTCTGACCTTGCTTGTTTTCCCCCCTTTTTCTTTCGTTCCCCCCTGGTTTTCCAAGGAGGGAACACTTTAGCTTGATCCGGATTTCTTCTGCTTGAAGTACTTAGAGTGTTTAAAGTATGGCTTGACTCCTTATGGCAGCTTCTGTAAGGATTATGATTTTAAAGTTTTGTACTCTGATGATTTTCTGAACAAGACTAATATTTGTGTACTTGAGTTTTTGGTAAAGATGTAACCAAACTGATTTCTGTTTTCCGCTGTAATAAAGTTATAATTTCTCAAGTATTGTTTATCTGTCTTGAAATTTTATGTTCTGTTTACTAAAATGCTCCACCAAAGTTAAGGCATTCCCTTTGTGAGTGTCCTTAACGGAGGAGGGGTGTTACAAACCTGAACCTGTTACTCATATTACCCGAGACATTACAAACGCCATGGATCAGTCTGGTGAACCAACGTGAGAAAAACTCACAAAGTTTAAAGATAACATCCATATTGCTTAGCTTTGGAAACCTTTTGGAAGAAAGGGTAATAGTAAGACCAACCCACACATAAACATGGACGGTTTTTACCTTACTATAACCAAAACATTTTGAAATTAATATTATTCTGATATTATAATAAGGATGTAAATCAAGTAAATAACTAAGTAGCCTAACACTTGCATCTCATGCTCCACATATGTAGTATAAAATCAAAAACTGTGGGCGCTTATAGGAGATTGGATTCCGACCATGACAAGGTATCGAACCACCTTCCGATCAGTGTATTCTAGAGTGGATACATCGAGGTTCAACAAGAACAACTTGCAACCCGACCCACACATGACCCCTACTCATTTAGCTTGAGTGTAGCGAATGTATTATCACCCAACGTTTTTAAGGGCCCACCGTTCATTCGTGAAGATACATAATCGAAAAGAAGAACAAATAAGGAATTTCTCTGGAGTGGTGATAATACACCCTGCTTGGGTGCGACCCACCTAGCCAAGCTGCCTGCCCGATTTTTGTCATTTCCTGGTTGATGAGGCCTAAGGCTATGTTATCTTCTAGAACATCACACCACCATTAACTTTCAATGCCACATTGTCAAACCCACCAAATCACAAATTGATTTCACCAAAAATAATTCGGGTATAAATATAAGAGAAATGAATTCCTCTGCCACCAAACATAAATATGTTTGAGGTAATCAACCCGTAATTTATTAGGTATACTTTGTCAGACATTCGTCCATACAATCATCCAGGAACAGGATGAACCGAAGGCACCCTCCTACCACACCCGAAGTATTAGTAGCGAGTACTCCTTGCAAACCCGAAAATCCAACTCACTACTGAATCACTTTAGAATATCTCTAGTTGCAACACATAGAATATTTGACAAGTAATCCTTTCGCTTATAAAGATTCATGGTCTTCAATTGCTCCATCTTCATCAACATTTTCATGTTTTCGTATTTGCTGGTCGAAATGGTTTTCGAATATAAATTCGATCCCGATCTTTCCGTACCAACAATCATTGGCTTGATTTTGATAGTCGGTTATTTAACTATCAAAATAAAACAACCATTCAATCATAAAAGAAAAATGAATTCACTTATTCTGTACCCAACATCATTTAGTCTTTTTGATTAACCCTAAGATAATTAAACTTCTCAAATCTTTACTCTTTCAACATTCAAAAAACATTTCCATTTTAATATTACTATCCAATTTAAAACACAGTATTTACACCCATTAACGCTTCACTTCATTTAACCAATCCTCGCAATCAAACCCAACCATCTTTTGGTTTAACACCCCATATTTTAACTAAAAATGATAAATTAAATTATACTTAATTTAATAATCAGAATTAAGGGAAATGAACTATGCCACTGTGTCTGTCTCGAAATTTTGGTCAACATAGACACCTGGATTGCGTAAAACGAACACCGTATGAAGAAGTTATTAAAGTTTGAAGTTCGCAAGATAATTATATATATATACATAACAGTTCAAACCTATCCCAAAATCAGTTCAAAATTCATAAAAAATTGGTGAGCGGCAAATATCCAGCCCAGGGTGTCAACCTCTTAAGGGGGGTGCCAACCCCTTAAGGGGTATGTCGACCCCACAAGGGAGTGTCGACCCATGGGTCGACCCGCTTGCGGTAGACTGGGTAGATTCGGGTTTCAGGGTTTTTGGCTATAAATATGTCCTCGTTTCTCTAGTTGCTTCACACTGAAAATAATGGAGGACTAGATGATGTCGTTGCCCAGATTGAACCAAACCTTTTTCTTCTTGTGCAATCAAGTTAATAATGTTTAGAGTTGCTCAAGTGTAGATCTGTGATTCAATATCTGCCATTCTCCTTCTATTTTTCTAAGATCCAAACACTATGAGTTTGAGTTACTTTTAGGTTTAAATAATTAAAAAGTAAAATATGATATGACTGTAATTTGGATCTATTCCTATGACTACTTGAATCATATCAGAAATGTTATAACTTGTGTATCTGTGATATTCTGACATTACATTAACTTGGATCTTAACCTTTATCGTGTCAGATATACCTTTGATTATAGATCTAAATCACTATTTAAATCACTTTATACCTATCATGTTTGTGGTTAAATTGGATCTATTACTAGTTGGACATCTAAATTTTTGTTTATATCTTATCATGCCTATTATGACATTCCTATTATGTTAGAATTAGTTCTATTATCTCATGTTCATAGATCTGTTCTTATATGCCTATCTTATCAATATGCCACTATGTGTTTATGTCAATCTTGGTAGTATAATCATTTCTATCATCTTCCCTTCATCCTTTCCCTTTTATTTCATATAGCCAAGTTACTTTCGAGCCTAGGCATGCTGCTGAAATATGCGAATGCGTTAAACGGGGAATGATGGGAAAAACATTGAAATTGGGCATAACTTGTAAATGAGGAATTTGGCATAACTTGAATAATGTTTGTGAATATGAATTTAGGGCGTATAATTCATTATGAACATAATTGGGGAAAAAAGGGGCATGAAAACCTATAATGACATAGGTAAAAATTGGCTAATAATGAAATGCCTAGGATTACAGTAATTAGAAACTATAACTGCGCCAAGACAAAAGGTTAGATCACACTTGTGGTGGAAGTCTTCCCGGAACCGCCCAGCATATCCAGCGACCTTAAGTGGTGAGTCTAATGCGAGGGGTCCAGGTGCACAAATACGAGACGTGCTAAGACACGAGGTTAAATCTGACTTGTGGAAGAAGTCTGCCTGGAACCGACCGCCATGTCCAGCATCCACAAGTGGTAGGCTTAATGTGAGGGGTCTAGCACATTATAACCATAAACGGACATGGTAATGAATTGGAATACTTAACCTAGTTGAATCCATAGGGATTGTGTGAACATGAATTTGGATAGGGGTTAAGTGAACTTGGTTGAAACAGTGGGAGGGTTAAGTATATCTGGGTAGGGTAGGTAATATTTATATATAGGCCCACAAACTTAACCGGTTGGGGTTATGTAATTAAAGACACTGTTAGGTAAGCATAACCTGTGGAAATCCTAGTGGGGATGCAAGACAAAGGGGAGACCTTGTATCATCTTGTGTGGGGGACATGTTTCTGTCAGTAACCCATATAATGGTATCAAACGAGTACTCCATCCTAGGTCGGAGTCGGGACATGCTTACCCGGCTGATTGTAAGAGATCCAAACGTGGGGGACGGTGTGGGCTGTCTAAACCGATCGGGGCCATGTGCGTGCATGGCCCGGGCAGAGGGGGATAAGATGACCATAACACCTGTAGATATGGTTGCGCACATCAACGAAAGGTTTCCACTTTAGGAAGCGATACATCCTACTGTGGGGCTAGCATAGTGTATCTACGGAGTAAAGAGCCGATCGATTAGGGTAGTAGTTAGGGTACATCTAAACTTTGGTAAAAATTTTAGGAGCCTGTTAGGTTGGGTTACCTGTTGATTGTATAGGGTTAAAACCTCTCACCAGAAGTACGCCTAAGTCTACCATCTTATAGTTGTTGGGATTATCTCATTCTGGTTATACTAGTATTAGTGCAGAGAAATCTTTAGAAGTGCAATATATCCTATCATGTTTATCCAGTTTACCTTGTCATACTTGCCTTTTTTTGATGTTACCTTCCTTATCCACTTTATATTCCTGTCATGATACTTTTACTTATTAACTTGATAAAAGTAACTGGACTCGCCAGACTTTATGTCTGACCCTTTTTGTTTCCTCTTCTTTCTTTCATTTCTCCACCCAGGTTCTCAGGGTGGGAATACTCAACCTTGACTAGGATTCTACTATCATTTTGCTAGAGCTACTTAGATGTATTGCTCAAGCTCCTATCTTTATTACCATGGCTATTTTTTTTGGGTATTATGCTTCTTTTATTTTGTACTCTGATGTTTTAAATGCAAGACAGAAGTTTTGATGATGTACCGAGTTTATGTATTTTTAGACATATGATGTTTTATACCACGATGCTTTATGATTAATAAAGTTAATTTTTAATTCCACTACTATTTTATGTCTGTCTTGTAATGTTTCTATTTCTGTTTTCCTATAATGCTTCACAAAACTTAATTCATTCTCTTAACAAGTGACATTAACGGACGTGGGGTGTCACACTTAGTATCAGAGCTAAGAGGATGCTAGATTAGATAAAAGTTTTTGAAAATTATTTTCAAGCAGGTTTTAAAAGAAAACATTTTCAAAAAGAAAAGTCTGCTTTGAAAAACATGTTCCCCAAAGCCATATGTAATATCTATCGATCCTTTGTTTGAATCTCTTTCCTTTTCTTTTCAGCATATCTGAGGGACCTAATATTCCAGAGGGCGTTACGATACCAGGCTAGTTCTGTAGGTATCTTGAAGCCACGTCGCCTACCGGTGGTCAAGCTGACGTTCCTCCCCCAGTTACACCTGTCGTTCCTCCTCCTCCTCTGCGTGTAGACAACTTCTCTAAGATCTGCAAAGATTTCCGTGCTATGAGAGGAAGGCCATTCCATGGAATCTAGACTTTCGTAGAGGCAATGAATTGGATCAAGGAGACAGAGGACTTGTTTGGAATATTCGATGTGGATGACCGTAGGAAGATTCGGTTAGTCGCCTGGCTACTGAAAGACAAAGCTTCATTCTGGTGGGAGGTTACCCAAGCTGGACGTCCGGTGGGGACATGGGATGATTTTAGTCAGAGGTTTGAAATGAAGTTTCTTTCTCAAGCTGAGAAAAGCATGTAAATGGAAAGAGTCTTGGTGCTTAAGCAAGGGAGCATGACTGTTAAAGAATATGTTAACAGATTCAACCAGCTTGCTAGGTTCAGTTTGAAACTAGTAGGCACTCCGCATAAGAAAGCCTTGTGGTTTGTTAAAGGACTGAATGAACCTCTTCATGGATTAGCTATGTCCCATATTCCAGTGGGATCTACTTTTGAAAGGCTCGTTGATATGTCCTTGATGCATGAGGGAGACAAAGAAGAAAAGAAGGAAGTTAAGGCCGAGGAAACAATGCAAAACAAGAAGATATGGCCCAAGAAGGGACAACAACAACAACAACAACAGAAGAAGAGCGGAAATAATGACAAGGCTAAGGATAAGAGGAAGTGTCATAGTTGTGGACGAGAGGGTCCCTTAGTTATGGACTGCAAAAGAAGGAATAATACTTTCTTCAATTGTGGAGAGGTCGGACACTTTGCTAAGGAGTGCCCGAAGAAATAGGGACAAGGTCAAATGACAGGAGCTTCTGGAGGGAAGATGCATGCTCTCGCGACCAGTGCTCCCGATAAAGGTAGGAAAATTACTGTGGAAGGTTTAATTTCTCTTTCCAATCATCCTATTAAAAATCTTTTTTATTCTGGTGCTTCACATTTATTTATATCTAGTTCTGTGGTTGAGTCTCTGCACTTAAATTCTAGTATGGTAGTGGATCCCATTATTGTCTCAAACCCCATTGGTAGTTCAGCTCATTTGTCCATGATTTTTCGGGGTTTGAGAATATCGGTCTTAGGCGTTGAATTTGAGTGTGACACATATGTGCTCCGTTTTATGGGCTACGGGTTGATTCTAGGGATTGATTGGCTAGCCATGTATGTTGCCATTCTGGATTGTGAAAGGAGGGTCGTTAGGCTTTTGACATGTCATGGGAGGACCCTCGAGATTTCTTGTGACCCGCAAGGGTTAGTTACGCTTAGTTTCCAAGAGTCTCTAGATACATCTATCGATGATCTGTGATCTGTGCCAGTAGTCCGAGATTATCCTGATGTTTTTGATTAGGTATGGGGTTTACCTCCAAGGCATGAAATCAATTTTCATATATATTTGGTGGACAATGCAAAGCTAGTTGCATTACCTGTGCGCCATATGGATCTGATGGAAAGGAGTAGTTTAGAAAGCAAGTAGGGTGCTACTTGAAAAAGGGTTTATTAGACGAAGCATATCTGAATGGGGTGCTCCAGTAGTATTCGCGACTAAGGCGGATGGTTCGCTTCGCTTGTGTGTAGACTATATGGAGTTGAATAAACTCACTAAGAAGAACAGTCACCCACTCCCAAGGATAGATGACTTGTTTGACCAACTTTTTGGTGCAACGGTATTCACTCAGTTAGTCCTAGCCACGGGGTTTCATCAGTTGAGGGTGGCTTAGAACAGTATAGATAAGAACGCTTTTAAGACTCCATATGGTTTCTTCGAATAGGTCGTTATGCATTTTGGGTTGATAAATGCACCCGCCTATTTTGTTGATTTGATAAGTAAGGTGTTTCGAGAATTCCTAAATAAATTTATCGTGCTCTTTGTTGATGATATCCTAATCTTCTCGAAAAGCGAGGAAGAGCATGCCTTGCATATAAGGGAGGTTTTGAAAACTCTGCGAGCGCATCAGCTTAAGGCAAAATTCTCCAAGTGCCATTTTTGGAGAAAAGAGGTGAGATTCCTAGGGCACGTAGTTTCTAAAGACGGGATAGTAGTAGATCCCGCAAAGGTGGCTGCAGTTCAGGATTGGTAGATTCCAAAGAATGCAATAGAGGTGAGAAGCTTTTTGGGGTTAGCAGGCTATTATAGGAAGTTCATTAAGGACTTCGGAAAGATATCAGCCCCACTTGCCAAACTGACGAAGAAGAATATGACGTTTTCATGGGATATAGATTGTGAGGCTGCTTTCCAACAATTGAAGAGGGCTCTGACAATAGCCTCAGTCTTGACCTTTCCCGATAGGAACAATGCATTTACAGTATACACTGATTCATGTGGTACAGGGCTTGGTGCGGTTCTGATGCAAGAGGGAAAGGTAGTATGTTATGGGGGTAGACAGCTAAGGGTTCATGAGAAGAACTACCCTACCCATGATTAGAGCTATCCACCATAGTATTCACGCTTAAGACATGGCATCATTATTTTCTTGGAGAGAAGTTTGAGTTGTACACTGAGCATAAATCTCTCAAGTACTTGTTCTCGCAGAAGGATCTTAATTTAAGGCAACAAAGGTGAATGTAGTTCCCAGCCAGCATATGACTTCGAAATCGCTTATACCCCAGGCAAGGGTAATGTGGTGGCAGACGCACTGAATAGGCAGAGGATGAACTTAAGTCCTTTGTTTTTGGAAAGGAAAAGCTTGGAGTTCATATCGACTTTTGACTTTAGACCATCCACCGAGTTTTTGCCTGGATTGTTTGCATCGCTAGAGATATGACCTACTCTTATGGATCAAATAGGAACTTCGTAGTGAGACAATCCTCATATTTCAAACATCTTAGATAGGCTCAGTAAAGGGGAGACCACTGGTCACCTTAATAGATATTCCATAGACGATAAATGGTGGTTGCGTAGAGATGGAAGGCTTTGTGTTCCCCAAACTGGAAGTTTGATAAAAACAGTTCTAGAAGAAGCCCATCATTCTAAGATGACTATTCATCTAGGTGGCGATAAGATGTATAGGGATATGAGGAGGGTTTTCTTTTGGTCTGGGATGAAGAAAGGTGTAGCAGAGCTTATGTCTCAATGTTTGATTTGCCAGCAAGTTAAAGCTGAGCAAAAGAAGCCCGGTGGTTTACTTCATCCTTTGGAGATTCGACAGTGGAAGTGGGAGAGCGTCTCTATGGATTTCACATATGGTTTTCCTAGATCAAAGAAAGGTTATACCAGTATTTAGGTTATGGTGGATAGACTTACTAAGAGCGCTCATTTCATTCTGGTTAAGAGCAAGAGGACGACAACATGGTTGGCAACAGTTTATGTTCATGAGATAGTCTGCCTTCATGGATTACCTTCCAGAATTGTAAGTGATCGTGACCCCATTTTCACTAGTGAATTTTGGAGGAGCTTGCAAGAAGCGTTAGTTACACAATTATGTTTAAGCTCCGCTTATCTTCCTCAGACCGATGGACAGACAGAGAGGGTGAATAGAGTTCTAGTGGATCTTTTGAGGTTGTGTATCTTAGACATTGGAGGGACTTGGGAAGAGCATCTTCCTTTAGTAGAGTTTGCCTACAACAACAGTTATCAAGCCGACATTGGCATAGCACCCTTCGAAGCATTATACAAACGATCCTGTAGATTACCAACTTGTTGGTGGGAATCTACAGAAAGGCTATTACTTGGACCAGATATGGTTAGAGAAACGTTCGAGAAGATTGATCTTATCTGACGACGAATGAAGACTGCTCAAGATTGGCAGAAATCCTACGATGACAAGAGAAGGACTGACTTTGAATTTGAAGTTGGAGATATGGTTTTCATTACGGTGTCACCTTTGAGAAATGTGGTTCGCTTCGGATATATAGGGAAATTGGCGCCAAGATTTGTAGGGCGATTTCCCATAATAGAAAGGATTGGCCAAATGGCCTATAGAGTAAAGCTACCAGAGAGATTATCCAGCGTTCATGATGTTCTCCACGCTTCTCATTTGCAAAAGTGCTTAAATGATACCGTAGAAGTAGTTGAGCCGAGTATATTGGAGAAAGTGGAGGTGGAACGAGAGGCGACAATCAGATGAGTTCCTTCCCGTATTCTTGGATCAGAAGTTAAGAAGCTACGCAAAAGAGAGGTCAAGTTGATGATGGTTCAGTGGGAGATAACACAGAGGACGCGACTTGGGAAACCGAAGACAAGATTCGTGCTTCGTACCTTTTTCTCTTCGAGGGTATGTTCTTAACTCCTTTTCCAAAGGATTTATTCTTTCTTGTTTCTATCATTTAAGTATATCATATCGCTCGAATCTTCGACCTAGATAGGAAATCCCATGAGTGTAAACATGTATTTGAGACATGTTATGTCTGATGGAAGCAAGTGGATGCAAGTGTTTGCTAGTGGTTGCTTGTGGATGCATATGCACACACATTAGGCACTAGATCTGCTCAATCACTTTCATACTGCATATGGATGTGTGTGCATTTTTCTTCTTTTAATGGATGGAAATGGATGTACCATCATATGGATGATTGCATTTGGATGGATGATTGTGCACACATATAAAACTTACATGTTATAATAGGATTGTTGCATACATGTTGGATTCATGACACTAACATATATTGCATTAAGGAGGTCGACTGATTCATTTAACTGCTTGATCTTCGCATTAGTGTTGAGATATACACACACACCTTTGCATATGTTCATATAAGCATTAGAAATCTTTAAGGACAACGGATGCCAGTGATTGGTGGATTAGTAGATGGATGTGGATGGTAGGATATAAATTCTTCTTAACTTAGAGATTTCGGGGGCGAAATCCTTTGAGTAGGGGGAATGTTACACCCATATTTTAACAACAATAAAAATGATAAATTAAAGAATATTTAATTTAATATTCATAATTATGGGAAATGGACTGCAACATTGCATCCGTCTCCAAATTCTAGTCAAGATAGACACCTCTGTTGCGTAAAACAGACACCGTATGAAGAAGTTATTCAGTTTTGAAGTTTGTATACACGCAAGATAATTATATATATATATACACACACACATAATAGTTCAAACCTATCCAGAAATCAGTTCAAAATTCAAAAAAAATTGTTGAGCGGCAAATATCCTACCCAGGTGTGTCGACCCCTTAAGGGGGGTGTCGATTCCCCTGCGGCAGACTGGGCAGATTTGGGTTTGGGGGGTTTTTGGTTATAAATATGTCCTTATTTCTCTAGTTGCTTTACACTGAAAATAACGGAGGACTAGATGCCGTCGTTCCCCGGATTGAACCAAACCTTTTTCTTCTTCTGCAATCAAGTTAATCAAGTTTAGAGTTGTTCAAGCGTAGATATGTGATTCAACATCTGCCATTCTCCTTCTATTTTTTTAAGATCCAAACACTGTGAGTTTAAGTTACTTTTAGATCTAAATAATTAAAAAGTAAAACATGATATGACTGTAATTTGGATCTATGACTGTGACTACTTGAATCATATCAGATCTGTTATAACTTATGAATCTATGATATTTTGACATAACTATGACTTAGATCTTAACCTTTATCATGTCAGATCTATCTTTGATTATAGATCTAAATCACTATTTAGATCGCCTTGTACCTATCATGTTTGTGGATAAATTGGATCTGTTACTAGTTGGACATCTAAGTTATTGTTTAGATCTTATCATGCCTATTATGACATCCCTATTATGTTAGAATCAGTTCTATTATCTCATGTTCACCATATCCGTCCTTATTTACTTATCTTATCAATATGCCACTATGTGTTTATGTCAATCTTGTTAGTATAATTATTTCTATCATCTTTCCTTCATCCTTTCCCTTTTATTTTATATAGTCAGGCTACTTTCGAGCCTAGGCATACCGCTGAAATAAGCGAATGAATTAACGGGGAACAACATTGAAGTTGGGCATAACTTGTAAATGGGGAATTTGGCATAACTTGAATAATGTTTATGAATATGAATTCAGGACATACAATTCATTATGAATATAATTGGGGAAAAAGGGGCATGAAAACCTATAACGACATAGGTAAAAATTGGCTAATAATGAAATTCCTACGATTACAGTAATTAGAAACTGCAATTGCACCTAGACACGAGGTTAGATCACACTTTTGGTTGAAGTCTTCCCAGAACCGCCCGACATATCCAGCGACCACAAGTGGTGAGTCTAATGTGAGGGGTCTAGGTGCACAAATACGAGATGTGGTAAGACACGAGACTAAGCCCAACTTGTGGAAGAAGTCTGCTCGGAACTGACCGACATATCTAGCATCCACAAGTGGTAGGCTTAATATGAGGGGTCTAACACATTATAACCATAAATGGACATGGTAATGAATTGGAATACTTAACCTAGTTGAATCCATAGGGTTTGTATGAACATGAATTAGAGTAGGGGTCAAGTGAACTTGGTTGAAACAATGGGAGGGTTAAGTATATATGGGTAGGGTGGGTAATATTTATATATAGTCCCACAAACTTAACCGGTTGGGGTTATGTAATAAAAGACACCATTAGGTAAGCATAACCTGTGGAATTCCTAGTGGGGATGCAAGACAAAGGGGAGAGCTTTCATCATCTTGTGTGGTGGACCCATTTCAGTCAGTAACCCATATAACGGTATCAAACGAGTATCCGGCCTAGGTCGGAGTCGGTACACGCTTACCCGGCTGATTGTAAGATCTCCAAAGGTGGAGGACGGCGCAAACCGACTAGGGCCATGTGCGTGGATGGTCCGGGCAGAGGGGGATAAGACGACCATGACACCTGTAGATATGGTTCTTAACATCAACGAAGGGTTGCCACTTTAGGAAGTGATACATCCTACTGTTGGGCCGACACAGGGTATCTACGGAGTTGGGAGTCGATCGATTAGGGTAGTAGTTAGGGTAGACTCTAGTAAAAAATTTAGGAGCCTATTAGCTTGGGCTGCCTGTTGATTGTATGGTGTTGAAACCTCTCACTATAAGTACGCCTAAGTTTACCGTCTTATAGTTGTTGGGATTATCTCATTCTGGTTATACTAGTATTAGTGTAGAGAAATCTTTAGAAACGCAATATACCCTATCATGTTTACCCAGTTTACCTTGTCATACCTGCCTTTTTGTGATGTTACCTTTCTTATCCACTTTATATGTCTGTCTTGATACTTCTACTTATTTACTTGCTAAAAGTAACTGGACTTGCCAGACTTTATGTCTGACCCTTTTTGTTTCCTCTTCTTTCTTCCGTTTCTCCCCCCACAAGTTCTCAGGGTGGGAATACTCAAGCTTGACCAGGATTCTGCTATCATTTTGCTGGAGCTGCTTAGATGTATTGCTCAAGCTTCCATCTTTGTTACTATGGCTATGTTTTTATTTGGGGATTATGCTTCTTTTATTTTGTATTCTGATGTTTTAAGTGCAAGACAATTTTTTTTGATGATGTACTGAGTTTATGTATTTTCAGACATATGATGTTTTGAACCATGATGCTTTATGATTACTTCCACTGCTATTTTACGTATATCTTTAATGTTTCTGTTTCTGTTTACCTATAACGCTTCACGAAACTTAATGCATTCTCTTAACGAGTGACATTAACGAACGTGGGGTGTCACACTTGGCCAACAATGAAGACAATCAAGTAGAGGTATAATTACCTCTCAGACCTTTACTGAACAACGTTATCAACTTCGAAATGGACAGAGTTCACACCTTCGATATTAACACCTTCACTCTTGTAAACCTTGGATTCAGTAAAAAAAATCTACTTCTTTATCAAATAACATTAATAATTATAATCCGTACTTTCAAAATATCTATCTTGGGAATATACTTTTATTCGTTAATCTAAATAAATAAATAATTGTATCTTGTTAAAATAGAAAGTAAATATTACTTTCATATAACTCGACAAAGACACTCCAATAAATTCATTTCGAAAAATCTCTTATTTGATAAAGGTTCTGAACTTCGGAATGTTCTCCGATTAACTCCTTTTAGACTTTCCCAGATTACAAATTTCACTTGAACTCTTGAAATCAGTTACAACATTTATTTGTTCATCACTTGGATATATGTTTGCCAAGTTTGGATTTTATACAAATTCGATCAACAGAATTTCTTACTAAGAATCCATTTTAACCCCTTTAAATCGTTAACATTTTATTTCATCGCTTATAAGGCCTTACGACTTCATACACTTCCGTTCAAAAAGTTAAATTCCAAGACCCTCATTTTGATTATTAAGAAATAATCATATTCCAATATTATTAGAAATCCAATTGGTTTACTTTATCATTTACTATTAAAATAGTAAATTCTCCTTTAAAAGAAATCAAAATAATCATCGACTTTAAGAACAATTAATGATTCAGTGGATAATCAATTCTTGTTAAAAATAGTTGACTTAGTCAACTCAAGGCATGATTAATTTGTTAACTATTTCCGATTAATCTTTACAAGTCAGCTAATACAATTCATCTAAATAAATTGTTTACTTATAATTTAAATTATCATAAAAAATAATTAATTTCAGTGTTTAAACAAAATCGTATTTCAAATTCAAATATGAATAGAATATTAAAAACTTTTTCAATCGATTTAATATCGATTTCAATTTTTTTTTATTTTTGTCGATGGTACTAAAGAGGCAAATGTCTACTAAAGTAACGAACCATGAAATATCAGTCCATTTCACATAACAATATATAATCATACCGATAAGTATTATCAAAAATAGTGAGGAATCCGATTGGATTCCTCCAATTTGTCCTTCCCTGCATCATAATTGGTTATCTCAATTTCAATACTGCAATATATTATTACATTAAACAGAAATAAGTAGTTCACTAATAACAGTCAACAATCAATTAACATCATCCATTCTAGCATCCAATTATATATCTATATTATTATAAATGTATCCAACAATGTAAGTTGCCTTGTTTGGAAGATAATCATTAAAATAACGATCCAATTCGATTAAATTAAACAGCGTTAAATTTAATCATAAAATAAATGTATAAATTCAGCATCCATGCAAACAGTCATCAAACTATCAATCATTAGCAACTATTGCACACAAAATAAAAACCCGACTTATAAAAATTATAAGCAAGATAAACGGAGTGATTTGAACTCATCTTGAATTTCATTCGTCGCTAAACGGTTTGTTTTACAAGCTTTCAGCTACCTTCAACTCCGTCCGTTCCAATTCCAAAATCTTACGTCCGTTGATATGGGTCCAACGCTCCTGATTGGTCCTATATTCTGATAAAATGTGAAAGCGTTATACACATTAAAAATATGGGTTTAAATAAATTTATTAGTTATTTAGCTTTATTTTATTTTTTTGACAATAAAGATTGGAATAAAACATTTTTCCTAAATTTATCCCTTTTCTTGATCAGAGAGTAAACAAATTTATGGTTCAATTTTTGAAAACAAAAGGCATGAATTTTCAACTTAGCAACTACACTTCTCCGTACTCACGGCGGTTTATAATAACTTAACAATTCCTTAATATACAAATATATAAACACACGCTAATCACAAGATTAAGCCACTCGGCCATGATTAGGCATTTAAATCAAATTGGCACAAATAAATTTCGATCACGCATCTTAATTGAGATTAGGAAAAAATATTTGATTAGGCAAAGTTTATATACCATGCCACCATTGTATATTACTTGCGTTAATTTAATATCTGATTAAACATCATTTAGCTTATGTTAAACCTAATTAAGCCTCGTTAAACAAAATTTAGGCATATTCGCTTACCCTTTTTTTGAACTTAAGCTACTGTCCTTCTCTTCACTTTCCATGTCCAGTTCTTCTCCGTACCCTTACATCACACCACCCACAGAGCTTCAACGTCATCACTCCTCCAACTAAAAGCTACTACAACCACCGCACTTGCTTCCCGCAAATCTTCCCTTCCATCTTCCTACCTGTTTTCACATGAGTTCCTACAGTCACCATTTCTTTTTGCATGCAAAGTGCAAACAACACCAAGCTTCCCTTACCACTATCGTTCTGGCATGCCCCCATCCTACTGCCTCCTGAGCACCGCATCGACCCCCATGGCCGATCACTGATTTTCCCGATGCCATCAACGTGCACTGCCGATTGCACCATCATCCTTTGGTCACTGCCTGCAATCTACTGACCTCCATGTACTCCCCTAATCACACAACACACGGTTACTCCTCCTGTATGTGTGCCATTTATCACCATAATACCCCGACTTCTCTTACATCTGCTACTACGTCTCCACGCGTTTCCATAAAATTGCACACGTACACCTGTTCTAGTCTTCACGAACTCCGCTTCCTTTGGCTCTAGTCTTCAATCTGACCTGACGTGAAACCAACGGCCGCCATTCTACAATGCTTGCCATACCCCTTGTTCACGCGAGGTCTACCTCGCCCACTCCTTCTCCATTACCTCGTAACTCATGCAACTACCATTATTCCCCAACGCACAAACGATCAAACAAACCCATGTGTAGTATTCATAGTATACCCATTATCAAGATCTACAGTTCCCATTTACTCGCCACTCCTTAGAACCCATGTCTCACCCTCTCCCAACGCACAAACAATCAAACAAACCCATGTGCGATATTCATAGTATACCCATTATCAAGATCTAAAGTTCCCATTTACTCGCTACTCCTTAGAACCAGTGTCTCACCCTCTCCCACCGTGGAAATGCACCCCACCCGAACGGCCAGAGCACCACCACCATCCGCCTCCTAGTTGTCAGCATCAGTTAAATAATGGATGAGGAGGTACGAATATATATATATATATATATGTATGTATGTATATGGTGGACTTTCAGTTCACTTCAAAGCACTGGAAGGCGACGCAATAAGCTTTGGTTTTATTTTAGGAATGGAGTGCTGGGTTTTTAACTCGTGGGGAGAGGTGCGGATTAAAACCGCCATGGCAATTGCAAGCTTCATCTCTTGGAATAAAAAGATGGAAAGGGTCATGTATTTATAGCCAAAGTTTTTGTGGAGGCCACGTTGTAAATAAATATTTATATTATCATTAGGTCTTCCATAGTATAGGCATAGCATGTAAGAAAGGGAGGTATTTCAAAGTCTTGGTCAGCACGGTTTTGGTTTGGTACAAGGTAGGTTGGGCTATAGGTTTGTACTCGTACAAACAAAAGGAATTATATATATGTGAATTTCCTTTCAATTCGAGTGAGCTAGCATGGTACATTTGCTATGTGTGATATCCCATCCTTCCAGCCTATTCCTGCGCACGTAAGTAGGTTTACATGATTTATATTTTAAAAAATAGGCGGTATAGTAGTGTATAGGCTTACATGATTAATTTGCTGTGTGTTATATCCCATCCTTCCAGCCTGTGCCTGTGCATGTAAGTAGGTTTACATGATTTATATTTTCAGAAATAGGTGTTATAGTAGTGTATAGGTTTGCACGTATTTGATTTATATGGCTGCCAGTGTGTATATATTATTATTATGATAAACTTTAGGCATGCTTTAGGTAGTTGTACGTTCATGCTAGGAATAAGTTGGTTAAAAATTTTGATATGATTTTTACTTAGTTTGGAAGAATAGTTAGCGTAGGTTACTTTTATTGAATTGCTGATTGTCGATGCACGTTCTCTGCAAGTATCGATATTGAACTTCAATTGTGATGAAAATGGACGTACTATTATGTTCTGATGTTACGATCTAACGAAACTCGTTTCATCAAAATTCGACTCCATTTGCTAAAACGGTCTTAATTTAATTTCGGTTTATTTATTGGTTCCCTTGTAATATCATTTTCTGATAAAATAACCCCGTTTGGCTCCAATTTTGATATCTAGCAATAATTAATTGTATGTATTCCAATAAAACTTGTTTCATCGAAAACGGAGCTTGTTCGAAAAGAAAACTATTTCTAAGGTCTATATATTATTGATAAAATATAATTAAAATTCCCAAACAATTCAATGAATAATAAATTATTATCTATATCTCCAAACGAAATCTTATGCAACTTCAGATTCAACAAATATATATTTTACAACTCAATATTCAGAAATTCAGGTTAAAACAATATCCAAATCGATATAAAATCCTTATGTTTATTAAGTAAACCTATCGTTTATTAACGAATTCTATAACAAGTATTCGAAAATCTGAATTGGACATAATTTGCAACATATAATCTGAAATCTCGATTTTTCTCTTCCACAAGAAAATTATTATCTATTAGATTCTAATGTTTCTAGTTTCAAAGAAATCCGACTTATATTGGATCCTATATATTCAATGAAAGTTTAAATAGTAAATTATGAACTAACACGTCATTACAAGTTCGTTTTTAATTAATTAATTAATTAACATATATATATATATATATATATATATATAAATGTTCGACTTCATTTTTAAAAATAATTTCGTTATAAAATCCCTTTATATTACCAAATCAATATTTAAAACGGATTTAAATATTCAAAATTCTAGGATGTTACATTCTTCCCCCCTTAAAAGGATTTCATCCCCGAAATTTCAAGGTAAGAAGAGTATTCTAAATCTAATCATTTCTGAAATATTTATTTTTGAATTATTATCAAAACAAATTCAAACTCTTTAAAATTTCCAAAAATTTTGCCAGCACTTCCTCTACACGGCTTGATCAGAACAACTACAAATGCCACTCCGGGCCTCACATCGATAAAAAGAAAACAAAATCCAAGCGGCTAACCCAACTCAGGGCTATAAAATTAATCATTCCAAAAATATTAAGGTACACCTAGTTGTTGGGCAACTTAATTTCCAATTACAAAGCAAATCAACTGACCGTCCTTTATCTTCCAGTCTGTACTTCCAATCTGTGTACCAAATCGACTCCATTGCCTTCAGAAATCTGTACTTAACTTACAATCCAGGGTCAAATAATTCGATTTTAATTTCATAATTGGTTTTATTTCCTATTCATTATACTGGGATTTATTAAACTGTTAGTGAATTATTATTCAACCAATCCAACATCCAAATAACAAATAACCATATCATTTGAATTATATTCAACACTAATACTTATTGGTCTGTATTCACTTGTGTTTAACATACCTTAATACCAATCGATCGATATCCAATTGATTCCCATTATCCATTTGATTTCCAAATTCCATATTTATTTAATTTAATTTCATTACTTAAGTTAATTTGAATTCCAAACAAATCAATAAAAACAACCAAACAACCAATATTACAACAACTTAAGAAAATTATTTCCTTTTTCTATAACGACCCGGATTTTTGTTCAATTTATTTTAAATATTTAGTATGGTTTTAAATATTGAATTTATAATATAAATGGTATTTTATTGGGTTATCGATTAATAATCGAAATACGATTTATTTTGATAATCATCGTAATACAAGAATTTAAAATAATTCAATTCGAAGTTAGAATTAAATAAAAACAATTTAGATGATCAGTATTAACTGTATTTGAATATAGATGATAATAAAAATATTCTATTATCAGAGAATATATTTGTTTTTGAATTTAAAGTATATTATATCGATTTAATATGGTTATTTTATATATACACATTCGAAATAAATTTCAGAAAATATTCTGTTGAGTTCAGTATAACGCTATAACATTGGAACGACGGTCGGTACGTTGAAATAGCGGTTCGTCATTTAAATTAATGAACCCCGAGATATTTGATTGTGGATAAGATCAAAATCAAATCAGAATCCGTTTAAAAAATCTCTTTAAATCAAATCAAATTAATTAGAAAATCTTTTTAATTAAATACAAAGATCTGATTGTACTTTATGTCCCCCCTCCTTCTTCTATAAATCGCAACCCCCTTTTACATTCTCTTCATTTTCGTTCTCAAAACAAACGTGGCCTCCTTTCCTTCCTTTCAAACCATGAATCCTTCCTGTATAAATGTCTCCTTCTCTAAATCGAAGAAAATCCCAATCTAATTCAAAATAAATTCCTAAAACCCCTCTGCCCTAATCTCGAATACCTTTTCCTTCTTTCCAAAACGTATGGGGGTGTGCGATCCCAGTTGGCGAACTCGATTTCGAATCGGTTAAGGGGTCTGCGATTGATCTGAAGGGAAGTGGGCGAGTTCGATTTGACAGTAGGGTTTGTGAAGCTGAGGGACATCGTGCAATAGTTTTGATTTGGGTTCCGTGACCAAAGCTGTCGCTACCCTGTAGCGTTTACAATGTTGGACGCGATGGGTTTTGGTGATGACGCTCAGATTTTGGGGTTTGCTTCGATGTATTAGTTCAATCATTTTCTTTCGAAGGTGAAGGGGAGGATGTTGCGTCGATGAAAGAAGGGCATCAGCGAAGGTGATACAAAGGAGTTCGACACCAAAAAGGGTTTTACACCTATAGCGTTGAACAGGGGCTGTCATGACCAAAAAGGGGAAACTCGGGGAAGTGTTTGTTCTGTAGATTGGAGGAGTTGGTCAGCATTTGAACACTGGTTGGTTGTGAAGGAATTGCAGCAGAAAATGGATAGGTATATTTCAGTTTTCAATTTAAAATTTGTATAGAATAATTTGTAAGTTAATTTGAATTAAAATTGTAAAATTTAGGTAATTTCTTATTCTTTATAATCCGGAAATTTATAAGGAAATTAGTTTTTAAAATTGGTAATTTATTTAAGTAAATTAGTTATCTAATTAGTCCAACTAAAGGAAATTAGTTGTAAGGAATAAATTTTGTAGACTAATAGTTTAGTAAGGTTAATGTTCAAATTGTAATTAATTTACAAGTGGCAATTCATTAAATTTAATTAGTCAAATTAAATAAGTGAAATTTTATTTATATTGTTTTTCATTTGAAAATCAGACGGTTGGAGAAATCGCTGTGAAACCGATATAATTGGCTTCATTGGATATTCGGCAATAAAAATCACGGTGAGTAAATCTCACTCACTTTTTTTTTTTGAAAATTTATTTTTATCCATTAAAAATAATTGTTTTTTGCTTGTTTAGATTTTTTTGGTAGTTTAAAATATATTAGTTATTTAGGCTTGCTATTATATATATATATATATAGGTTTGGTGATTGATTAGATTCCCGCAGTTTCATTAGCGGATGCCCGCAGTATCATTAGCGGATGACCCTACGCCCACATATATAAGTGGATCCCCTTTTATACCGCGATAGCCTGCCATGAAGCGGGATGGGTATTATTTCTGTTGGCTAACGTCTGTGGATGCAGGGAAACAGGTTGGAGGAATCCGACTGGATTCCTCAAAAATATATAATCTGTTGTTTATTTATCTGCATATATACTGTCATATATGATGAGTTAGAAAAATAAATAATTGATTGTTTGGCGTTTAAATATCACTGGGCCCAAATATTGATATTTAAAATATCATGAAAAGGAATTTCGTAGATTTAAAAGGAAATTCCATTTTTTTCTAAGATTGAATTTGAAATTTCAAATGAGGAATTCATATAGAATTTGAATATGAGAAATTCAAATAGAATTTTGAATATTAGAAATTCAATGGAATTTGAATATAGAAAATGCAAAGAGAATTTTCAAAATAAGATTTTTGTTTTTAAATGGATTTTGAAATAGGCTTGTTTAAATAAGACAGGGAAATTTATAAAATAGTGTTTATAAGTAAAATGAATAAATTATCAAGAGATAAATTGAATATTTGAATTCAAAGGAATTTAAATATGGGATTTGAATTCAAAGGAATTGAAATAGATTTGAATTCAAAGGAATCGAAATAGAATTTGAATTCAATGAAATTCATATAGAATTTGAATTCAAATAGATTAGTATATAGAAAAATTAAAGGAAATTTAAATATAGAATTTAAGTATAGGAATGTAAATAGAATTTTCAATAAGGGAATTTGAATTAAAATTTGAATAAGAGGATTTAACTAGAATTTGAATAATAGAATTAAAAAGGAGTTTGAATATTTGAAATTTCAAGTAGAATTAAATCGGTGTTTGAATATTTGAAATTCAAATAGAATAAATATGGAATTTGAATTCAAAAAGAATTCCAATGGAATTTAAACTAAAGAATTTGAATATAGCATTCAAATGGAATTTTAAACTATGGGATTTAAATACATAATGCAAATGGAATATAAAATATGGAATTCGAATATAGGATTCAAATAGAAAATTCAAAGGGGATTTGAATATAGAAATTCAAATGGAGTTTGAATATATGAAATTCAAAGGAAATTCAAATATAGAATTTGAACGTAAAAATTCAAATGGGATTTGAATAAAGGAAATGCAAATATAGAAATGCAAATAGAATTTGAAAAATAGAGGTGAATTGAAATTTGAATATAGAATTTCAAATAGAAGTGAAATAGATCGGAAATGCTATGTTGAATTTGGAAAAATTAATTTGATATATATATTAAAAAATATATCAAGATAGAGGTGGAATATTATATAAACGAAGTTTAAAAACGTTTATATATATATATATAATTAAAACGAACTCGCCGCGGCGCGGTAGTTCGTAAATTGTCATTTCGAACTTCAATTGAGTATACAGAACTCAATTGGAGTCGAAATTCTTTGAAACAAGAAACGTCAGGACGATTTGATAATAGTTTTCTAAAGGAAGAGAAAAATCTATATTTCGTCATATAGACTTTGAGTTATGTCAAAATCAAATTTTCAGAAAAGCAGCGCCATAACCATTTAAAAACCATAATGGTTTATTTAATTTTATAAAAGGATTTTAAGTGAATAAAATCCGAATTTCTATTTAGAAAATTTCAGATTTGAATTGTAAATTATATGTGAACTCCAGTGGAGTAATGAATTGATTTTTGAAACAGAAATCAGATTTTTGACTATTGAATAGAATTAACTGATTTGATTAGTAATTAGTAAATGGGATTTTGAATCAATATTGGGTTTTGAATAGGTGAATTCGATTTAAAAATTTATATTCGAAATCGAAAAGGAAATAAGAATTCAAATTGAAACTGAAATTCAATTGGTTATGAGCAAGTTAAATATTTTGTTTGAACATGTTATGTTCAAACAAAGAAGTGAAATAGGCAAAATAGCTAATTAAAGAATAAATGGGTGAATTGAATTCAAACGAATAGATTGAGTTGAATTGAATTAAAAACGGGTTAACATGTGTTAGACAGGTATGGAATGAAGTATATGAAGATTTTAATTTAGTGCCCGACAATAAGGTACATGTTTAAATTCATATATGAGATTTTATGCGCCGTATCGGCAAGTCGCTTGGCTTTTTCTTTTTCTTTTGGATTGTTGAGGGCCATGGGAGGCTATTTGAAATATCCCGAAGCTCCCGGTACAAGGGAAGTTATGGCGAATTTTTCCGAGAATTTAAGGAGTTAGAATATTTTTAAGATAATTTGATAGTCAGAAATCAATGTATCGATGTATATAGAATTCGATAAGGAAACGAAATTAAAAATAGAATATTGTAAATAAAAAGGGAAATCTATAAATTAGAAATCGAAAGCGAACCATGTACATGTTTTAAAAATGAATAATTGGGTTTTATAGTATGTTTATTCGAGGTAAGTGGTTTTGCCGTTTTGAAGTTAATGATGTTTTCAGTCAAGGTCTGAGAGGTAATTTTCCCCCAACTCGATTGATTTCATTTTTAATTGATAAATAGAAAGATCCAGTCTCGAAGAGAAGTGTTGAATAAGAGTTAGTTGAATAAAATATTTTGGGTTGTTGTAACGATGTTTACACAACATTCGTTTTAACCCAAGTGGTGGTAATTTTGGAAATATAAAAGTAAATATTTCCTGAGTATAATTAAAATAATCAGGAAAGAGATAAGTGATTGAAATTGTTTTCAGTTTCAAATAGAATATATTTTATAAATATAGAAAATAAAAGAAGGTGATATAGGGAAATGTTTTTCCCAACTAGCGTAAGAGATCAATAAGATTTCTGAAAATATTTGGTTAAAAAATATTTGATAGGGAAATGAAGAAGTGAATTTATTAATGAAATATTAATTAAAGGCCCAGTGATTTGGTTGATGTTATGGATGAGTGTTTATTTTTCTTCGATAGTTAAATAACCGACTATCGAAGTGTTTGCCAATATCGTTGTCAATATGGAGAGACCGGTTGGATTATAATCCGTGAACCACTCTGAATTGGCAGTAGCGTTGCGAATCAGATTATATGAAGATAATCAAAGACGGTGTAAAATGCAAGGACTTTTATTATTAATAGATATTGTGCCTTCGGTTTTGTTCAGTCCCAGAACGAACGTATATGGACGAATGTCTGACAAAGTATTTCTAATAATCTAATGGGTTGGTCTGTATAAATATATATGGTTGCAACGGATTTATTCCCTTAGCATAATATCCAGAATATTTACGCAAATCAATTAGTGATTAACGGATTTGACAATGTGGCATTCAAAGTGATTGTGCTATCAATGAATAGAAAGTAATCGTAGCCTCAGGCCCCGACAACCGGGAAATGAAAAAAATCGGGCAGGCAGCATGGCTATGTGGGTCGCTCCCATTAGGATGTATTATCACTTATCTAGAGATTCATTTAATTTCTTATTCTATTCGATGCTGTCCCATTCGGGAAACGGTTGCTGATCCCAACCGTTGGTGATATACATCCGATACACTCAAGCGAAATGAGTAGTCGGTCATGTGTGGGCCAGGTTGCAAGATGTTCTTGTTGAACCCTAGTGTATCGTCTCTAGAGTACACTGATCGGAAGGTGGTTCCATACCTTGTCATGTGGGGAATCCAATCTCCAATAAGCGCCATGCGGTTTTTGATTTTATACTATGTATGTGGAGCGTGAGATGCAAGCATTCCGCTAGATTCTATTTATTTGATTTAGACATTATTATAATATCACTGGATTTTGTATTAAAGTGTTTTGGGTTATAGTAAGGTAAAAATCGTCCATGTTTATGAGTGGGCTGGTCTTACTATTATCTTTTCTTTCCAAAGGATTTTGAAAGTTAAACAAATGGTTGGAGTTTACTTACACCAGTCCCATGACTGACCCAAAGCTTATTTTGTTGTTGTTTTCCCTTAACTCTTGGGTTCCCAAATTTGTACGGGCAGTCAAGTAGTTCGGGATTTTCCAGATTCACTTGGAAGAGCTGGAAGCAGGAGGCTTCACCAGCTAGCTATAGACTACCATATTTCCGCTGTGTATTGTGTTGTATCTAGAAACAGGTGTTTATAACTGTTCCAGGAATAACTGTTGTGCTCTGATGATGGTATGTATATAAAGTTACTGATTTGTATTTCAAAAGTTATGTTATTTAATATATTTTATTCGTTCCGCTGTGAGGTTTGTCTTCTTTGTTTTCTTCTATTCTAATATTTCTTTCTTTCTATTTTTCGTCCTCTAACTTCTTTCTAATAATGATTCGTATTTTCATGTAATTTGGGTTGGACGTATGGTGTTATTAGTCAACTCAAATAGTTCAGATTTGCGGACCTTTACAGTTGGTATCAGAGCTTAGGTTGAGCGAATACCTAGGATTGTATGCTCATTAGAGATAGGGTCAGTAGTACCCTATAATGAGTTGAGTATATGTATAAACGAGAGAGCGTATTTGTAATTTGATATAAAAGTTGTTTTATATTGTGTTGGTTAGTCTGTTGAGTGGTTTAGGAATTCTGATCGAATCGTGGGACGCCACGAAGTCGAGAGGAATTTCTAAACACTTGAACATAGGAATTTGACATAGTATTGTTTTAATTGGGTAAATGAAATAATTTTACCCAAAATTTTATTTTTGATGTAGAAAGAATAATTTTTGAAATTATTATATATGGATGTATTGTTGTTATTATTATAATCAAACGAGGTTATAAGAAATGAAATGGTTATATAGAACTAAATAAAATTTGTATATGAATGAAGAATATACAAATGAGATGAATTGAAATCGGGTTCAGAATTTGAATTAAGAATTTAAATCCTGGGTGTTTGGAAAAATATTTTCGAAGTGTATTAAAAAATATCGTTTTATTTTGAAAGGGTTTTTGAATGAAAATCATTTTGAATTGATTTTTAAAATGATAAAGCACTGAACTCATTTCAGTGGCCGGAAGATAATTCTGATGGTGACTGCAGCATCATCAGTGTTCATTTTCGAGTTTCTAAGTGATGGATTGCAACCTTAGAAAAGTTTTTATGGAAATTTGTTTGAAAAGAAAACAAGTGGTTTGGAATTCAAATGTTTCAAATTTGAAATACTGATGAATATATATATGTATATATTTATGGGGTTTCAATATTATTTTGAAATGAAAGCCCTGGGATTTGGATTCTGGAATTGGAATTTAATTTAAGCTAGTTAAATGGATTGATCGTAGATCATTTGAATTAAATGTGTGAAAACCAAAAGTTTTGGTTGGAGCTAATTTGTTGAAATATGAAGAGGTGAGTTCCAACATAAGTGAGATTTCGAAAAGTAATGGATTTGTACCATTTTTCTTACCTTAGCAATTTCGAGGACGAAATTATTTTAAGGGGGAAGAATGTAACGACCCAGATTTTTGGTCGATTTATTTTAAATATTTAGTATGGTTTTAAATATTGAATTTATAACATAAATGGTATTTTATTGGGTTATCAATTAAATAATTGAAATACGATTTATTTTGATAATCATCGTAATACGAGAATTTAAAATAATTCAATTCGAAGTTAGAATTAAATCAAAACAATTTAGATAATCAGTATTAATTGTATTTGAATATAGATGATAATAAAAATATTTTATTATCAGAGAATATATTTGTTTTTGAATTTAATGTATATTATATCGATTTAATATGGTTATTTTATATATACACACTCAAAATAAATTTCAGAAAATATTCTGTTGAGTTTAGTATAACGCTATAACATTGGAACGACGGTCGGTACGTTGAAATAGCGGTTCGTCATTAAATTAATGAAGCCCGATCAAAATCAAATCAGAATCCGTTTAAAAAATCTCTTTAAATCAAATCAAATCAATTAGAATTTTTTTTAATTAAATACAAGGATCTGATTGCACTTCCTGTCCCCCTCCTTCTTCTATAAATTGCGACCCCCTTTTACATTCTCTTCATTTTCGTTCTCAAAACAAACGTGGCCTCCTTTCCTTCCTTTCAAACCATGAATCCTTCCTGTATAAATGTCGTCTTCTCCAAATCGAAGAAAATCCCAATCTAATTCGAAATAAAATCCTAGAACCCCTCTGCCCTGATCTCGAATACCTTGTCCTTCTTTCCAAAACGTATGGGGGTGTGCGATCCCAGTTGGCGAACTCGATTTGAAATCGGTCAAGGGGTCTGCGATTGATCTGAAGGGAAGTGGGCGAGTTCGATTTGACAGTAGGGTTTGTGAAGCTGAGGGACATCGTGCAGCAGTTTTGATTTGGATTCCGTGACCAAAGCTGTCGCTACCCTGTAGCGTTTACAGTGGTGGACGCGATGGGTTTTGGTGATGACACTCAGATTTTGGGGTTTTCTTCAAAGTATTAGTTCAATCGTTTGCTTTCGAAGGTGAAGGGGAGGATGTTGCGTCGATGAAAGAAGGGCATCAACGAAGGTGATACAAAGGAGTCCGACACCAAAAAGGGTTTTACACCTGTAGCATTGAACAGGGGCTGTCACGACCAAAAAGGGGAAACTCGGGGAAGTGTTTGTTCTGTAGATTAGAGGAGTTGGTCGGCATTTGAACACTGGTGGGTTGTGAAGGAATTGCAACAGAAAATAGATAGGTATATTTCATTTTTTTAATTTAAAATTTGTATAGGATAATTTGGTAAGTTAATTTGAATTAAAATTGTAAAAATTAGGTAATTTCTTATTCTTGATAATCCGGAAATTTATAAGGAAATTAGTTTTTAAAATTGGTAATTTATTTAAGTAAATTAGTTATCTAATTAGTCCATCTAAAGGAAATTAGTTTTAAGGAACAATATTTGTAGACTAATAGTTTAGTAAGGTTAATGTACAAATTGGAACTATTTACAAGTGGCAATTAATTAAATATAATTAGTCAAATTAAATAAGTGAAATTTTATTTATATTGTTTTTCATTTGAAAAACAGACGGTTGGAGAAATCGCTGTGAAACCGGTATAATTGGCTTCATTGGATATTCGGCAATAAAAACCACGGTGAGTAAATCTCACTCACTTTTTTTTTTTGAAAATTTATTTTTAACCATTAAAAATAATTGTTTGTTGCTTGTTTAGATTTTTTCTGGTTGTTTAAAATATATTAGTTATTTAGGCTTGATATTATATATATATATATATATATATATATTGGCTTGGTGATTGATTGGATTCCCGCAGTTTCATTAGCGGATGCCCGCAGTATCATTAGCGGATGACCCTACGCCCACGTATATAAGTGGATCCCCTTTTATACCGTGATATCCTTCCATGATGCAAGATGGGTATTATTTCTGTTGACTAACATCTGTGGATGCAGGGAAACAGGTTGGTGGAATCCAACTGGATTCCTCAAAAATATATTATTTGTTGTTTATTTGTCTGCATATATACTGTCATATATGATGAGTTAGAAAAATAAATAACTGGTTGTTTGGTGTTTAAATATCACTGGGCCCAAATATTGATATTTAAAATATCATGAAAAGGAATTTCGCAGATTTAAAAGGAAATTCTATTTTTTCGAAGATAGAATTTGAAATTTCAAATGAGGAATTCAAATAGAATTTGAATATGAGAAATTCAAATAGAATTTTGAATATGAGAAATTCAATGGAATTTGAATATAGAAAATGCAAAGAGAATTTTCAAAATAAGATTTTTGTTTTTAAATGGATTTCGAAATAGGCTTGTTTAAATAAGACAGGGAAATTTATAAAATAGTTTTTATAAATAAAATGAATAAATTATCAAGAGATAAATTGAATATTTGAATTCAAAGGAATTTAAATATGGGATTTGAATTCAAAGGAATTGAAATAGATTCGAATTCAAAGGAATCGAAATAGAATTTGAATTCAAAGAAATTCAAATAGAATTTGAATTCAAGTAGATTTGTATATAGAAAATTTAAAGGAAATTTAAATATAGAATTTAATTATAGGAATGTAAGTAGAATTTTGAATAAGGGAATTTGAAATAGAATTTGAATAAGAGGATTTAAATAGAATTTGAATAATAGAATTAAAAAGGAGTTAGAATATTTGAAATTTCAAGTAGAATTAAATCGGTGTTTGAATATTTGAAATTCAAATAGAATAAATATGGAATTTGAATTCAAAAAGAATTCAAATGGAATTTAAACTAAAGAATTTGAATATAGCATTCAAATGGAATTTTAAACTATGGGATTTAAATATATAATGCAAATGGAATATGAAATATGGAATTTGGATATAGGATTCAAATAGAAAATTCAAAGGGGATTTGAATATAAAAATTCAAATGGAGTTTGAATATATGAAATTCAAAGGAAAATTTAAATATAGAATTTGAACGTAAAAATTCAAATGGGATTTGAATAAAGGAAATGCGAATATAAAAATGCAAATAGAATATGAAAAATAGAAGTGAATTGAAATTTGAATATAGAATTTCAAATAGAAGTGAAATAGATCGGAAATGCTATGTTGAATTTGGAAAAATTAATTTGATATATATATTAAAAATATATCAGGATAGAGTTGGAATATTATATAAACGAAGTTTAAAAACGTTTATATATATAAATATAATTAAAACGAACTCGTCGCGGCGTGGTAGTTCGTAAATTGTCGTTTCGAACTTCAATTGAGTATATAGAACTCAATTGGAGTCGAAATTCTTTAAAACAAGAAACGTCAGGACCGATTTGATAATAGTTTTCTAATGGAAGAGAAAATTCTATATTTCGTCGTATAGATTTTGAGTTATGTCAAAATCAAATTTTCAGAAAAGCAGCGCCATAACCATTTAAAAACCATAACGGTTTGTTTAATTTTATAAAAGGATTTTAAGCGAATAAAATCCGAATTTCTATTTAGAAAATTTCAGATTTGAATTGTAAATTATATGTGAACTCCAGTGGAGTAATGAATTGATTTTTGAAACAGAAATCAGATTTTTGACTATTGAATAGAATTAACTGATTTGAATAGTAATTAGTAAATGGGATTTTGAATCAATATTGGGTTTTGAATAGGTGAATTCGATTTAAAAATTTATATTCGAAATCGAAAAGGAAATTAGAATTCAAATTGAAATTCAATTTGGTTATGAGCAAGTTAAATATTTAGTTTGAACATGTTCAAACAAAGAAGTGAAATAGACAAAATATCTAATTAAAGAATAAATGGGCAAATTGAATTCAAACGAATAGATTGTGTAACGAACAGGGATTTTCGGCCCTGAAAATCGACATAAATACCTTTACCGTAACTCATGCCGACCTTTTAACCACCGAAAACGCTGGACGTTATTAGAAAGAATTTAGAGGGTGAGATAAGAAAGAAAGAAATATAAGAATAGAAGAATAAGAAGAAGAAGAAGAAGAAGAAACAACACAACATCGCAGCGGAACAAAATATAATACGGAAATAAAACTTTATTGAGAGCTTTAAAAATATTTACAATATCAGAGTACATCACACAACGGGACAGTTATGATAACCTGTTCCCATATACAACACACAACGGAACAGTAGCTATAAAATATCATATGTCTGAACATCTCCAGCTCGTTTCTGGACTTCACAGCATTCGATAAGCTGAACCTGTATACCCCGGGCTAACCCGAGCATTTACAAAACACCGGGTCAGTCTGGTGAACCAGAGTGAGAAAAACTCGCACAGTATTTAGGTAACACACAACTTGATTTTAAAGTTAAAATCTTTTCAAAGAAAAGGATAATCGTAAGACCAAATCCACACATAAACACGGATGGTTTTTACCTTACGATAACCCAAAATATTTTTGAAATCAATATCTTGTCTGATATTATAATAATGTCTAAATACAAGTAAATAACAATCTAATGGAACGCTTGCATCTCACACTCCACATATATAGTATACAATCAAAACCGCGGGCGCTTATTGGAGATTGGATTCCGACCTTGACAAGGTATGGGACCACCTGCTGATAGTGTATCTCTAGAGGCGAATACACTGGGTTCAACAAGAATGTCTTGCAACCCGGCCCTCACATGACCGACCACTCATTTCGCTTGAGTGTATCGAATGTATATCACCAACGGTTGGGCTCAAACCACTGTTTCCCGAAAAAGGACAGCATCGATATATTAAAGAAGCAAAAGGAATTTCTCTAGATAGGTGATTATACATCCTAATGGGAGCGACCTACATAGCCATGCTGCGTGCCCGATTTTTGTCATTTCCCGGTTAATGAGGCTTGAGGTCAGAATTTCCTTTTTGAAATATCAGGTCACCATTCACTTTGAATGCCACATCGTCAGATCTGCCAGATATCACTTAATTGGCGTCCACAAAAATACTCTAGTTATTTGGCTAGAGAAAAACCCTTTCTCCGCCATCAACTATGGTACGTTTGCAGAAATCAACGTACGTAATTCCTTTGGAAATACTGTCAAACATCCGTCCGTACAAGTCATCCAGGAACAGGATGAACCGAAGGTACCCTCCTACTGCATCCAATATAGGAATCACCCCATGGATCAGTAGTGAGAAGTCCTTGCAACCTGTAGATTCCAACCACGATAGAATCATAGTGTATCTCGGGCCGCTAAGCCAGAGATTATAAGTAATCCTTCCGCTTATGAAGATCCACGGTCTTCAATGCTCTATCTCGACCATCTTCTAATATCTTCACGTATTTATTGGTCGGAATGGTTTTCGAACCTAAGTTCGATCCCGGTCTTTCCTTACCAACGATCGTATTGGACAGATTTGATAGTCGGTGATTTAACTATCAAAATAAATAGTGTTTTAATCATGACAATCCAGTGAGTTCACTGGTTCAGTATTCAGCAACACTTGGCCTTTTAATTAAACAAAATGTAAATTTAAAACTTTTTTTTAATATTTCAATAAATGAGTATAGATTTCATTTCTTATATAACATAAGATTATTCTTTAAAACAAATTCTTTTTAATACTTAGGAAAATTCTATATCATCTTCAATTTGCCTATTTTCACTTTCAAACATTAGCCACGCTATTATTGTGACGGCCCGCCTCGCACCAGCCTGCATTTCCTCCAAAAGTGCGCTGTACACATGCCCGACTAGCACAAGACGGTCGTCAGAAGAAAGGAAAGAAGGGAATGAACTAATCAAAGGACCTGTAGAATGTCTCACAGCGCATGGAATAAAATATAATAATAACATACTTGACATAAAACAGGCGAGACAGTGCATAAGCTGATAACTAAAACCAACATCAATCTCAAAGCGGCGGAAATCCAAATACAGCTTATTACAACTTTCCAAATTTACTGTCTCTAAACAAAAGAAAGCTAAAATGGAAGATACACCAACAATGCCCAAGCAGTGATCTTCAACAACACAGGGAGAGTATTATGTATATAGTACGTGGAAGCCTCCTGCTCGTCTCCGGATCATCTACCCGTGCATCACCAGCTAACCTGTCTCTAGTCTGCTCGTGTGAGCACCCAGAGTAATAAGAAGAGACATAAAACTCTGGGTCAGACGTAAAGCCTGGTATGAGCGATAAGCATCTAAACAGAATAATAACAGGTATACTAAGCCATACCTGAACCTGGACCTGCAACCAAAGAGTTAGTACCACATACCGTACAATACTCCAAGGTGCCATAATAAATAGTGTAAGAATACGGGGGTGGGGTGTGCATGTCACAATGATAGCAAACAAATCATCCATAGCAACCATCCTCACATCTCTCATTCAGTGCGTAAAGCATACGACATCTACCACTTTGGGACACTAGACAAACTGAGGTAACGACGAATCCCGACTTGTAGAAACCCTGCTGTGACCAAGCCAAACACTTGGAGTCATGACCAAACATTTCAATGACCCACTTCATTGGTCGTAGCCCTTGGTTCTACCAATGCCATAATGGCCCTGAATCCGCCTTCGTACCTCCTACCATAGTGGTCCAAAGCTATAGGTGTCGATAACTCCTTAGCACGCGTCCCGCAGCAAAGCCCAACCATGAAGCGAACTCGTTGATTCCCATCTGAATCTTAAGCTCCAACTTCTCATTTGGACTTCCTTTGCATCTCGGGTTTGGTCGAATTGGAGTGGGTCTTCAGAAGAGTTGTCGCGCATTAACAGTCCTAGAGTTCTGTTCGGTTCGGTAGTCATCACCATCATCGGGTCGGGTCGGTAGTCCACTTCGGGTCGGGTCGGTGTCCTCCTCCGGGTCGGGTCGGGTTGCTGCTTTCCTTCGAGTTCATGCTCCTCCTTCGATCAGCTTCCTCGTTTCCCATCTATTCCGATCCGATCCGATCCCTCCGTCTTGCTCCAGTCGTAGCCTCCCATTCGTGAGCCGATCCGGTCTGGCCTCTATTATGCTTCCGATCCGATCCGCTCCCTCCTACTCCGATCCGATCCTGCTCCATAGTTCCGATCCGATCTTCTGTCCAACTCCAACTCTAAGCAATGGCCTTCCTTCCTGCCAAGCTCCTTCCAGTGGCGAGTCCCCATCCAGTTCGGATTCCCTTGGTCAGTTCCCTAGTCCGATCCGACCCCTTCTCTCCGATCCGAACCGGTTCGGAACCTGCACACTTCTGCAACTTTCCAGCGAGCTTTCTACGCCATTCGACGACGTTTTCGAGCAATTTAACTATTCTAATCGATCATGAAACATACCATAGAGTCATAGCAACATGTAATAGCAACCACAAACAGCAAACAACAAATCAAATGAACCAAAATGGATCAAAAAGTGGCTAAAACCTCACATTTGCCTATAATCCCTCTTAATCATGTTTAAGCATACGATTAGCAAAACACATCGAAATTAACCCAAATTTCTAACAGAGCCTTAAAACATTATTTTAGAATTTTAAGAATTTTTCCAGAATTTATTTACGTATAAATTCGCTAATCTTCACTAATTACCCTTAACTAACTGTAATTAGTGTCAAAATGATGCTATCACTCACCTTGGCCACAAATGAAATTCTCAGAACTGAAACTCCTCTGATTTGGGGCGAATACTGATGTCTAACAGCGGCTTTAACCTTGCTTTGGTGCTTTTTCTCCTTAATTTTGTGTTGCTAAGCCTAATCTTCAATTAGAGAGTGATTTGGGGTGTTTTAGATGTAGGAAGCCATTACTAAGGTCTCAAGGAGGTTTGTGGCGGCTCAAAACTGAAATAAAAAATGATAACCTAACCCTAATCAGTCCTCCTATACCTCTAAACCCGAAATTCCCCTTGGGCCTAGCTGCTAATTACCCGGTTAAGCCCAATTAAGCTGTTTTTCACCATCTGCAACTTGTTTCAGCCATATCTCCCAAACGGTAAGTCCGTTTGGCTAATGTGACCACTCTACGGAAAGAGAAACCATCATTCGAAGCCAACGGAAGTGGTTTCAGGTCAAAATTCCTTTCCAGTCAAAAGTTATGGCCAAAACAGTGATAACTAGGGGTAAAATGGTCATTTAAAAATCGAGAAAAATCATGAACATGGGAAATGACCCCAATGGTCGTCTCCCAAAGTTACACGACCGTACGACTTCGTATGTGAAAGAAATAAATATTCTACGATCCTATGATGCGTAGAATGCGGGTCGTTACACTCTCCCCCCCTTAGGAAATTTCGTCCCCGAAATTCCTTAACCCCAAAACATACACAGGATCCTGCATGCCTAACGTCCATATACAACAATCAAACATGCAAAGCAAGCAAACAAGTCTATCCTAGCATGCGGAAAACTAAATCGAAGTCAAAATCTTACCAGGTAAAGAGTTCTGGGTATGTCTTCCTAATGTTCTCCTCTGTCTCCCAAGTACAATCATTCTCGTTCTCGCTCCACTGTACCTTGACTAGCTTCACCGCCTTCCTCCGAAGTTGCTTCATGTCGTGCTCGACAATACGGGCCGGCTCGCGGTTCCCAACCGCCTCGGGTTCTACTTCGAAGTCTTCTAACTGATCAGGTGAAATAGTCATATCTGAGTCGTGAACGAACTTCCTTAGTTGGGAAACATGAAATACGTTATGAACTCCCGCCATCTTCTCTGGTAAGTTAATTCTATATGCCAAATTCCCGACTAGTTCAAGAACAGGGAATGGGCCAACAAATCTTGGTGCCAACTTGCCTCTCCTGCCAAATCGTATTACGCTCTTCAACGGGGAAATCTTGACAAACACCAAGTCGCCAACGGAGAATTTTAAGTCTCTTCTCCTCTTATCAGCATAACTCTTCTGCCTATCTTGGGCAGCCTTCATTCGTTGTTGAATGATCTTGATCTTATCCGACGTTTCTCTCACCACATCTGGTCCAAGCACAAACTTCTCGCCAGTCTCTATCCAACATGATGGTGAGTTGCACGGTCTTCCATACAAAGCTTCAAATGGAGCCATACCGATACTGGATTGGTAACTATTATTATATGCAAACTCTACTAGATGCAAATGGTCATCCCATGATCCACCAAAATCCAATATACATGCTCTCAAGAGATCTTCCAAAATACGGTTCACCCTCTCCGTCTGACCGTCGGTCTGAGGATGATATGCGGTACTGAGATGTAACTCTGACCCTAGCGCCTCTTGCAAGCTCTTCCAAAACCCACTAGTGAACAACGGGTCTCGGTCGCTCACAATGCTTTTAGGTACTCCATGAAATCTCACTATCCACTTCATATACAATTCTGCTAACTTAGCTGCCGTTCTAGTCGATTTGACTGGTATAAACCTTGCACTTTTAGTCAGTCGATCTACAATCACCCAAATGCTATCATGTCCCGATCTATTCCTTGGTAAACCATCGATGAAATCCATCGAGACTTGCTCCCATTTCCATTCGGGAATTTCTAATGGTTGTAACAACCCACTAGGCTTCTTTTGCTCGGCTTTAACTAGCTGGCAATTCATGCATTTCGATATAAACTTCCCAACGTCTCTTTTCATCCCTTCCCAGTAGTAAGTCTGCTTCATATCTCGATACATCTTGTTACCACCGGGGTGTATGGGCAACTTTGAGTGATGACATTCTCTAAGCACTTCGTCTCTCAATCCATTGACATTGGGTACAACGAGCTTTCCATTCCTTCTAAGCCATCTATCTTGATCAAGCCCATACTTGCTCACCTCCTCATCGACACCCATCTCTAACTTGGAGATGATTTCCAATAGGTTAGGATCGTCCCTCTGACTAGAGCCGATCCGCTCAATCAAAGTGGGTCTGATCGTCAAACTCGCTAACATTTCTGGATCCAATTCGCACTTTGGTCTGAAATCAAATCCCGCGATAAACTCCAGTTGCTTCCATTCAAGGAACATAGCCCCCAAGCTGGCATGTCTTCTACTCAATGCATCAGCCACCGCATTGCCCTTTCCTGGTGTGTATGCGATGTCAAAATCATAGGAAGCTAAGAACTCTAACCATCTCTGCTGACGGAGATTTAAATCCTTCTGGGAGAATAGATACTTTAACGACTTGTGATCCGTAAATAGCTCAAACCTTTCTCCCAAGAGATAGTGTCTCCACATCTTTAACGCGAACACGATCGCTGCCAATTCTAAATCATGGGTAGGGTATCTTCTCTCGTGCGGTTTCAATTGCCGACTTGCATAAGCTACAACCCTACCGCCTTGCATCAATACAGCACCCAGTCCGGTACCACAGGCATCCGTGTATACCGTCATCTCTTCATCCCCCTTAGGAATGACTAACACTGGTGCGCTTGTCAACTTGTCCTTTAGGCTTTTAAATGCATTCTCGCACCTTTCATCCCAAATAAAAGCTTGATTCTTCTTGGTCAACTGGGTCAATGGTGCTGCTATCTTGGAGAAGCCTTGGATAAACTTACGATAATATCCAGCTAATCCCAAGAAACTTCTTACATCCGTTGCATTCTTGGGCGTAGGCCAATCTTGTACCGTAGCCACCTTTGCTGGGTCCACGGCAATACCACTCTCTGATACAACATGGCCCAAGAACCTTACTTCCCTCTTCCAAAAGTGACACTTAGAAAACTTTGCTTTCAATTGGTGTTTTCTCAACACCTCCATCGCTACTCTTAGATGTTCCTTGTGTTCCTCCTCTGTCCTCGAATAGACCAAAATATCATCAACGAACACAAGGACAGACTTATTCAGCTGATCTCTGAATACCCTATTCATAAGGTCCACAAAATATGCCGGGGCATTAGTCAGTCCAAATGGCATAACCAACCATTCATAAAACCCATACGGCGTTCGAAATGCCGTTTTAGCTATACTCTCAGCTTCCACTCTAAGCTGATGAAAACCTGTCGCGAGATCCAACTGGGAAAATACTCTCGCGCCACCCAACTGATCAAACAAATCATCTATCCGCGGTAGAGGATACTTGTTCTTCCTCGTCACTTTATTCAACTCGCGGTAGTCTACACACAAACGAAGGGAACCATCCGCCTTGGTAGCAAACACAACTGGTGCTCCCCATTCAGAAACACTCCTTCTGATAAATCCCTTCTTCAAAAGATCGCTGACTTGCACCTCGAGCTCTCGCTGCTCCCTTGGTGCCATACGACGAAGTGGCATCACTATAGGTCTGGCATCTTTTACCAAATCAATACGAAACTCAATCTCTCGGTGTGGTGGAAGTCCGGTCACTTCTTCGAAAACATCCGGATACTGGCCAACCACGGGCAAACCTGACAACTCACTATGCGGAATGTCGAGGGAGTTTAGCCAATACCCCCTTACTGGGTAGACCACCAAACACTATCCTCCGCCCATCATCCGCTCTAGCTGTCACCAACAAGCCCTCACAGTCTACCACCACCCCGTATCTTTGGAGCCAATCTACTCCCAAAATAATGCCAAACCCAGTAAAGCCCAAAACAAAGCAATCACAAACAAACATGCATCCATGACTCGATAAGACCACATTACGACAAATCATGCTAAGGCTAGTCGAACCACCAATCGGGTTCGTCACTACTAAAGGTCTATCGACAATCTCGGGCTCCAATCCCAACCTATCTACCAGGTCACTAGATATGAAAGAACTGGAAGCTCCGGTATCAAACAAAACTCTAACAGGAACATCATAAACAGAAAGCATACCTTGAATGACGACACTCTTTCCCTTCTCCGCCGCTGTTGGGGCATTCGACGAAGAAGGAATAGCATTAAGAGCATATGCTTTCACCATTTGCTTTTCCTTAGGGGGCTGCGGACACTTGTCCTTGTGATGTCCCAATTGGCCACAATTGAAGCACTTCCTATCCGCTGGCTTGGCCCGACAATTACTAGCATAATGGCCCTTCTTACCACAGCTGAAGCACTCCACATCTTGCTTATTCTTTTTCTTCTGGCCATCCTTAACCTGATTCTGCTTTCTCTTATTCTGGGAACCACCTTTACCTCCACCACTAGCTTGTGGCTTTGGCTCATCTACGGATGCAACCTCAGTCTTCGACTTAGGGTAGAGACTTTCTGATCTTAACGCTTTCCCCACAATCGATTCAAACGTCTCATCGATGTGGTTAATAAGTTTTTCCCCCAAGTACTGATCCAAACCAGTTATGAATTTCTCATTCTTTTTCTCGGCAGTATCAATAAGAGATAAACCATATTTTGACAAAGTGTCAAATTCAGCAATATACTCCGAGACAGCCCTGCCATTCTGCTTGAGCTCTAAGAACTTCTTAAACAACATTGACTTCTGAGCAGCTGGAATGAACTTCTCACTAAAGCGAGCCTTAAACTGCTCCCAAGTAATCTGATCTTCGGGAGTAGCTGCCTTTATAGCATTCCACCAATTCATTGCCCGCCCTTGCAGCTGACGGGACGCTAGCTTTCTCTTCATCGCATCCTCGATACCCAAATCCTCGAAGATACGTTCGCAACTATCCAACCAATCTTGAACATCCGTAGCCGACTCCGTTCCGTGGAACGGCTTCCCACCAAGGCTAGTATAATCCTTATTCAGCTTGGCGAAGTCGACTCTTGGCGCCTGCACTATTGGACCACCACCATTTCCACCATTGGGAGCTGCCCTCTGTACATCTCTAAGCATCTCTCTCATGAGGTCAGTAAACATCGTTCTCATGTCAGCATTATTGGCTCCCCTACCAGCACCTCTAGTGTCTCGGCTCATCGTCAATCTGAAAAAGGAAACGATTAACGACTCCATAGTGGTGCTAGTGCAGTACGACTTCATCCTTATACTACTAATAGTATATATATATATAGCTTTTAAAAACCAAAGTAATCACAAATACGCTCTCTCGTATACGTATATTATCTCTCCCTGATAACTTCCCTAGATTAACTACGCAACCTAGAGCTCTGATACCAAGTGTGACGGCCCGCCTCGCACCAGCCTGCATTTCCTCCAAAAGTGCGCTGTACACATGCCCGACTAGCACAAGACGGTCGTCAGAAGAAAGGAAAGAAGGGAATGAACTAATCAAAGGACCTGTAGAATGTCTCACAGCGCATGGAATAAAATATAATAATAACATACTTGACATAAAACAGGCGAGACAGTGCATAAGCTGATAACTAAAACCAACATCAATCTCAAAGCAGCGGAAATCCAAATACAGCTTATTACAACTTTCCAAATTTACTGTCTCTAAACAAAAGAAAGCTAAAATGGAAGATACACCAACAATGCCCAAGCAGTGATCTTCAACAACACAGGGAGAGTATTATGTATATAGTACGTGGAAGCCTCCTGCTCGTCTCCGGATCATCTACCCGTGCATCACCAGCTAACCTGTCTCTAGTCTGCTCGTGTGAGCACCCAGAGTAATAAGAAGAGACATAAAACTCTGGGTCAGACGTAAAGCCTGGTATGAGCGATAAGCATCTAAACAGAATAATAACAGGTATACTAAGCCATACCTGAACCTGGACCTGCAACCAAAGAGTTAGTACCACATACCGTACAATACTCCAAGGTGCCATAATAAATAGTGTAAGAATACGGGGGTGGGGTGTGCATGTCACAATGATAGCAAACAAATCATCCATAGCAACCATCCTCACATCTCTCATTCAGTGCGTAAAGCATACGACATCTACCACTTTGGGACACTAGACAAACTGAGGTAACGACGAATCCCGACTTGTAGAAACCCTGCTGTGACCAAGCCAAACACTTGGAGTCATGACCAAACATTTCAATGACCCACTTCATTGGTCGTAGCCCTTGGTTCTACCAATGCCATAATGGCCCTGAATCCGCCTTCGTACCTCCTACCATAGTGGTCCAAAGCTATAGGTGTCGATAACTCCTTAGCACGCGTCCCGCAGCAAAGCCCAACCATGAAGCGAACTCGTTGATTCCCATCTGAATCTTAAGCTCCAACTTCTCATTTGGACTTCCTTTGCATCTCGGGTTTGGTCGAATTGGAGTGGGTCTTCAGAAGAGTTGTCACGCATTAACAGTCCTAGAGTTCTGTTCGGTTCGGTAGTCATCACCATCATCGGGTCGGGTCGGTAGTCCACTTCGGGTCGGGTCGGTGTCCTCCTCCGGGTCGGGTCGGGTTGTTGCTTTCCTTCGAGTTCATGCTCCTCCTTCGATCAGCTTCCTCGTTTCCCATCTATTCCGATCCGATCCGATCCCTCCGTCTTGCTCCAGTCGTAGCCTCCCATTCGTGAGCCGATCCGGTCTGGCCTCTATTATGCTTCCGATCCGATCCGCTCCCTCCTACTCCGATCCGATCCTGCTCCATAGTTCCGATCCGATCTTCTGTCCAACTCCAACTCTAAGCAATGGCCTTCCTTCCTGCCAAGCTCCTTCCAGTGGCGAGTCCCCATCCAGTTCGGATTCCCTTGGTCAGTTCCCTAGTCCGATCCGACCCCTTCTCTCCGATCCGAACCGGTTCGGAACCTGCACACTTCTGCAACTTTCCAGCGAGCTTTCTACGCCATTCGACGACGTTTTCGAGCAATTTAACTATTCTAATCGATCATGAAACATACCATAGAGTCATAGCAACATGTAATAGCAACCACAAACAGCAAACAACAAATCAAATGAACCAAAATGGATCAAAAAGTGGCTAAAACCTCACATTTGCCTATAATCCCTCTTAATCATGTTTAAGCATACGATTAGCAAAACACATCGAAATTAACCCAAATTTCTAACAGAGCCTTAAAACATTATTTTAGAATTTTAAGAATTTTTCCAGAATTTATTTACGTATAAATTCGCTAATCTTCACTAATTACCCTTAACTAACTGTAATTAGTGTCAAAATGATGCTATCACTCACCTTGGCCACAAATGAAATTCTCAGAACTGAAACTCCTCTGATTTGGGGCGAATACTGATGTCTAACAGCGGCTTTAACCTTGCTTTGGTGCTTTTTCTCCTTAATTTTGTGTTGCTAAGCCTAATCTTCAATTAGAGAGTGATTTGGGGTGTTTTAGATGTAGGAAGCCATTACTAAGGTCTCAAGGAGGTTTGTGGCGGCTCAAAACTGAAATAAAAAATGATAACCTAACCCTAATCAGTCCTCCTATACCTCTAAACCCGAAATTCCCCTTGGGCCTAGCTGCTAATTACCCGGTTAAGCCCAATTAAGCTGTTTTTCACCATCTGCAACTTGTTTCAGCCATATCTCCCAAACGGTAAGTCCGTTTGGCTAATGTGACCACTCTACGGAAAGAGAAACCATCATTCGAAGCCAACGGAAGTGGTTTCAGGTCAAAATTCCTTTCCAGTCAAAAGTTATGGCCAAAACAGTGATAACTAGGGGTAAAATGGTCATTTAAAAATCGAGAAAAATCATGAACATGGGAAATGACCCCAATGGTCGTCTCCCAAAGTTACACGACCGTACGACTTCGTATGTGAAAGAAATAAATATTCTACGATCCTATGATGCGCAGAATGCGGGTCGTTACACTCTCCCCCCCTTAGGAAATTTCGTCCCCGAAATTCCTTAACCCCAAAACATACACAGGATCCTGCATGCCTAACGTCCATATACAACAATCAAACATGCAAAGCAAGCAAACAAGTCTATCCTAGCATGCGGAAAACTAAATCGAAGTCAAAATCTTACCAGGCAAAGAGTTCTGGGTATGTCTTCCTAATGTTCTCCTCTGTCTCCCAAGTACAATCATTCTCGTTCTCGCTCCACTGTACCTTGACTAGCTTCACCGCCTTCCTCCGAAGTTGCTTCATGTCGTGCTCGACAATACGGGCCGGCTCGCGGTTCCCAACCGCCTCAGGTTTTACTTCGAAGTCTTCTAACTGATCAGGTGAAATAGTCATATCTGAGTCGTGAACGAACTTCCTTAGTTGGGAAACATGAAATACGTTATGAACTCCCGCCATCTTCTCTGGTAAGTTAATTCTATATGCCAAATTCCCGACTAGTTCAAGAACAGGGAATGGGCCAACAAATCTTGGTGCCAACTTGCCTCTCCTGCCAAATCGTATTACGCTCTTCAACGGGGAAATCTTGACAAACACCAAGTCGCCAACGGAGAATTTTAAGTCTCTTCTCCTCTTATCAGCATAACTCTTCTGCCTATCTTGGGCAGCCTTCATTCGTTGTTGAATGATCTTGATCTTATCCGACGTTTCTCTCACCACATCTGGTCCAAGCACAAACTTCTCGCCAGTCTCTATCCAACATGATGGTGAGTTGCACGGTCTTCCATACAAAGCTTCAAATGGAGCCATACCGATACTGGATTGGTAACTATTATTATATGCAAACTCTACTAGATGCAAATGGTCATCCCATGATCCACCAAAATCCAATATACATGCTCTCAAGAGATCTTCCAAAATACGGTTCACCCTCTCCGTCTGACCGTCGGTCTGAGGATGATATGCGGTACTGAGATGTAACTCTGACCCTAGCGCCTCTTGCAAGCTCTTCCAAAACCCACTAGTGAACAACGGGTCTCGGTCGCTCACAATGCTTTTAGGTACTCCATGAAATCTCACTATCCACTTCATATACAATTCTGCTAACTTAGCTGCCGTTCTAGTCGATTTGACTGGTATAAACCTTGCACTTTTAGTCAGTCGATCTACAATCACCCAAATGCTATCATGTCCCGATCTATTCCTTGGTAAACCATCGATGAAATCCATCGAGACTTGCTCCCATTTCCATTCGGGAATTTCTAATGGTTGTAACAACCCACTAGGCTTCTTTTGCTCGGCTTTAACTAGCTGGCAATTCATGCATTTCGATATAAACTTCCCAACGTCTCTTTTCATCCCTTCCCAGTAGTAAGTCTGCTTCATATCTCGATACATCTTGTTACCACCGGGGTGTATGGTCAACTTTGAGTGATGACATTCTCTAAGCACTTCGTCTCTCAATCCATTGACATTGGGTACAACGAGCTTTCCATTCCTTCTAAGCCATCTATCTTGATCAAGCCCATACTTGCTCACCTCCTCATCGACACCCATCTCTAACTTGGAGATGATTTCCAATAGGTTAGGATCGTCCCTCTGACTAGAGCCGATCCGCTCAATCAAAGTGGGTCTGATCGTCAAACTCGCTAACATTTCTGGATCCAATTCGCACTTTGGTCTGAAATCAAATCCCGCGATAAACTCCAGTTGCTTCCATTCAAGGAACATAGCCCCCAAGCTGGCATGTCTTCTACTCAATGCATCAGCCACCGCATTGCCCTTTCCTGGTGTGTATGCGATGTCAAAATCATAGGAAGCTAAGAACTCTAACCATCTCTGCTGACGGAGATTTAAATCCTTCTGGGAGAATAGATACTTTAACGACTTGTGATCCGTAAATAGCTCAAACCTTTCTCCCAAGAGATAGTGTCTCCACATCTTTAACGCGAACACGATCGCTGCCAATTCTAAATCATGGGTAGGGTATCTTCTCTCGTGCGGTTTCAATTGCCGACTTGCATAAGCTACAACCCTACCGCCTTGCATCAATACAGCACCCAGTCCGGTACCACAGGCATCCGTGTATACCGTCATCTCTTCATCCCCCTTAGGAATGACTAACACTGGTGCGCTTGTCAACTTGTCCTTTAGGCTTTTAAATGCATTCTCGCACCTTTCATCCCAAATAAAAGCTTGATTCTTCTTGGTCAACTGGGTCAATGGTGCTGCTATCTTGGAGAAACCTTGGATAAACTTACGATAATATCCAGCTAATCCCAAGAAACTTCTTACATCCGTTGCATTCTTGGGCGTAGGCCAATCTTGTACCGTAGCCACCTTTGCTGGGTCCACGGCAATAGCACTCTCTGATACAACATGGCCCAAGAACCTTACTTCCCTCTTCCAAAAGTGACACTTAGAAAACTTTGCTTTCAATTGGTGTTTTCTCAACACCTCCATCGCTACTCTTAGATGTTCCTTGTGTTCCTCCTCTGTCCTCGAATAGACCAAAATATCATCAACGAACACAAGGACAGACTTATTCAGCTGATCTCTGAATACCCTATTCATAAGGTCCACAAAATATGCCGGGGCATTAGTCAGTCCAAATGGCATAACCAACCATTCATAAAACCCAGACGGCGTTCGAAATGCCGTTTTAGCTATACTCTCAGCTTCCACTCTAAGCTGATGAAAACCTGTCGCGAGATCCAACTGGGAAAATACTCTCGCGCCACCCAACTGATCAAACAAATCATCTATCCGCCGTAGAGGATACTTGTTCTTCCTCGTCACTTTATTCAACTCGCGGTAGTCTACACACAAACGAAGGGAACCATCCGCCTTGGTAGCAAACACAACTGGTGCTCCCCATTCAGAAACACTCCTTCTGATAAATCCCTTCTTCAAAAGATCGCTGACTTGCACCTCGAGCTCTCGCTGCTCCCTTGGTGCCATACGACGAAGTGGCATCACTATAGGTCTGGCATCTTTTACCAAATCAATACGAAACTCAATCTCTCGGTGTGGTGGAAGTCCGGTCACTTCTTCGAAAACATCCGGATACTGGCCAACCACGGGCAAACCTGACAACTCACTATGCGGAATGTCGAGGGAGTTTAGAAAACTAGCCAATACCCCCTTACTGGGTAGACCACCAAACACTATCCTCCGCCCATCATCCGCTCTAGCTGTCACCAACAAGCCCTCACAGTCTACCACCACCCCGTATCTTTGGAGCCAATCTACTCCCAAAATAATGCCAAACCCAGTAAAGCCCAAAACAAAGCAATCACAAACAAACATGCATCCATGACTCGATAAGACCACATTACGACAAATCATGCTAAGGCTAGTCGAACCACCAATCGGGTTCGTCACTACTAAAGGTCTATCGACAATCTCGGGCTCCAATCCCAACCTATCTACCAGGTCACTAGATATGAAAGAACTGGAAGCTCCGGTATCAAACAAAACTCTAACAGGAACATCATAAACAGAAAGCATACCTTGAATGACGACACTCTTTCCCTTCTCCGCCGCTGTTGGGGCATTCGACGAAGAAGGAATAGCATTAAGAGCATATGCTTTCACCATTTGCTTTTCCTTAGGGGGCTGCGGACACTTGTCCTTGTGATGTCCCAATTGGCCACAATTGAAGCACTTCCTATCCGCTGGCTTGGCCCGACAATTACTAGCATAATGGCCCTTCTTACCACAGCTGAAGCACTCCACATCTTGCTTATTCTTTTTCTTCTGGCCATCCTTAACCTGATTCTGCTTTCTCTTATTCTGGGAACCACCTTTACCTCCACCACTAGCTTGTGGCTTTGGCTCATCTACGGATGCAACCTCAGTCTTCGACTTAGGGTAGAGACTTTCTGATCTTAACGCTTTCCCCACAATCGATTCAAACGTCTCATCGATGTGGTTAATAAGTTTTTCCCCCAAGTACTGATCCAAACCAGTTATGAATTTCTCATTCTTTTTCTCGGCAGTATCAATAAGAGATAAACCATATTTTGACAAAGTGTCAAATTCAGCAATATACTCCGAGACAGCCCTGCCATTCTGCTTGAGCTCTAAGAACTTCTTAAACAACATTGACTTCTGAGCAGCTGGAATGAACTTCTCACTAAAGCGAGCCTTAAACTGCTCCCAAGTAATCTGATCTTCGGGAGTAGCTGCCTTTATAGCATTCCACCAATTCATTGCCCGCCCTTGCAGCTGACGGGACGCTAGCTTTCTCTTCATCGCATCCTCGATACCCAAATCCTCGAAGATACGTTCGCAACTATCCAACCAATCTTGAACATCCGTAGCCGACTCCGTTCCGTGGAACGGCTTCCCACCAAGGCTAGTATAATCCTTATTCAGCTTGGCGAAGTCGACTCTTGGCGCCTGCACTATTGGACCACCACCATTTCCACCATTGGGAGCTGCCCTCTGTACATCTCTAAGCATCTCTCTCATGAGGTCAGTAAACATCGTTCTCATGTCAGCATTATTGGCTCCCCTACCAGCACCTCTAGTGTCTCGGCTCATCGTCAATCTGAAAAAGGAAACGATTAACGACTCCATAGTGGTGCTAGTGCAGTACGACTTCATCCTTATACTACTAATAGTATATATATAGCTTTTAAAAACCAAAGTAATCACAAATACGCTCTCTCGTATACGTATATTATCTCTCCCTGATAACTTCCCTAGATTAACTACGCAACCTAGAGCTCTGATACCAAGTGTGACGGCCCGCCTCGCACCAGCCTGCATTTCCTCCAAAAGTGCGCTGTACACATGCCCGACTAGCACAAGACGGTCGTCAGAAGAAAGGAAAGAAGGGAATGAACTAATCAAAGGACCTGTAGAATGTCTCACAGCGCATGGAATAAAATATAATAATAACATACTTGACATAAAACAGGCGAGACAGTGCATAAGCTGATAACTAAAACCAACATCAATCTCAAAGCAGCGGAAATCCAAATACAGCTTATTACAGCTTTCCAAATTTACTGTCTCTAAACAAAAGAAAGCTAAAATGGAAGATACACCAACAATGCCCAAGCAGTGATCTTCAACAACACAGGGAGAGTATTATGTATATAGTACGTGGAAGCCTCCTGCTCGTCTCCGGATCATCTACCCGTGCATCACCAGCTAACCTGTCTCTAGTCTGCTCGTGTGAGCACCCAGAGTAATAAGAAGAGACATAAAACTCTGGGTCAGACGTAAAGCCTGGTATGAGCGATAAGCATCTAAACAGAATAATAACAGGTATACTAAGCCATACCTGAACCTGGACCTGCAACCAAAGAGTTAGTACCACATACCGTACAATACTCCAAGGTGCCATAATAAATAGTGTAAGAATACGGGGGTGGGGTGTGCATGTCACAATGATAGCAAACAAATCATCCATAGCAACCATCCTCACATCTCTCATTCAGTGCGTAAAGCATACGACATCTACCACTTTGGGACACTAGACAAACTGAGGTAACGACGAATCCCGACTTGTAGAAACCCTGCTGTGACCAAGCCAAACACTTGGAGTCATGACCAAACATTTCAATGACCCACTTCATTGGTCGTAGCCCTTGGTTCTACCAATGCCATAATGGCCCTGAATCCGCCTTCGTACCTCCTACCATAGTGGTCCAAAGCTATAGGTGTCGATAACTCCTTAGCACGCGTCCCGCAGCAAAGCCCAACCATGAAGCGAACTCGTTGATTCCCATCTGAATTTTAAGCTCCAACTTCTCATTTGGGCTTCCTTTGCATCTTGGGTTTGGTCGAATTGGAGTGGGTCTTCAGAAGAGTTGTCGCGCATTAACAGTCCTAGAGTTCTGTTCGGTTCGGTAGTCATCACCATCATCGGGTCGGGTCGGTAGTCCACTTCGGGTCGGGTCGGTGTCCTCCTCCGGGTCGGGTCGGGTTGCTGCTTTCCTTCGAGTTCATGCTCCTCCTTCGATCAGCTTCCTCGTTTCCCATCTATTCCGATCCGATCCGATCCCTCCGTCTTGCTCCAGTCGTAGCCTCCCATTCGTGAGCCGATCCGGTCTGGCCTCTATTATGCTTACGATCCGATCCGCTCCCTCCTACTCCGATCCGATCCTGCTCCATAGTTCCGATCCGATCTTCTGTCCAACTCCAACTCTAAGCAATGGCCTTCCTTCCTGCCAAGCTCCTTCCAGTGGCGAGTCCCCATCCAGTTCGGATTCCCTTGGTCAGTTCCCTAGTCCGATCCGACCCCTTCTCTCCGATCTGAACTGGTTCGGAACCTGCACACTTCTGCAACTTTCCAGCGAGCTTTCTACGCCATTCGACGACGTTTTCGAGCAATTTAACTATTCTAATCGATCATGAAACATACCATAGAGTCATAGCAACATGTAATAGCAACCACAAACAGCAAACAACAAATCAAATGAACCAAAATGGATCAAAAAGTGGCTAAAACCTCACATTTGCCTATAATCCCTCTTAATCATGTTTAAGCATACGATTAGCAAAACACATCGAAATTAACCCAAATTTCTAACAGAGCCTTAAAACATTATTTTAGAATTTTAAGAATTTTTCCAGAATTTATTTACGTATAAATTCGCTAATCTTCACTAATTACCCTTAACTAACTGTAATTAGTGTCAAAATGATGCTATCACTCACCTTGGCCACAAATGAAATTCTCAGAACTGAAACTCCTCTGATTTGGGGCGAATACTGATGTCTAACAGCGGCTTTAACCTTGCTTTGGTGCTTTTTCTCCTTAATTTTGTGTTGCTAAGCCTAATCTTCAATTAGAGAGTGATTTGGGGTGTTTTAGATGTAGGAAGCCATTACTAAGGTCTCAAGGAGGTTTGTGGCGGCTCAAAACTGAAATAAAAAATGATAACCTAACCCTAATCAGTCCTCCTATACCTCTAAACCCGAAATTCCCCTTGGGCCTAGCTGCTAATTACCCGGTTAAGCCCAATTAAGCTGTTTTTCACCATCTGCAACTTGTTTCAGCCATATCTCCCAAACGGTAAGTCCGTTTGGCTAATGTGACCACTCTACGGAAAGAGAAACCATCATTCGAAGCCAACGGAAGTGGTTTCAGGTCAAAATTCCTTTCCAGTCAAAAGTTATGGCCAAAACAGTGATAACTAGGGGTAAAATGGTCATTTAAAAATCGAGAAAAATCATGAACATGGGAAATGACCCCAATGGTCGTCTCCCAAAGTTACACGACCGTACGACTTCGTATGTGAAAGAAATAAATATTCTACGATCCTATGATGCGCAGAATGCGGGTCGTTACACTCTCCCCCCCTTAGGAAATTTCGTCCCCGAAATTCCTTAACCCCAAAACATACACAGGATCCTGCATGCCTAACGTCCATATACAACAATCAAACATGCAAAGCAAGCAAACAAGTCTATCCTAGCATGCGGAAAACTAAATCGAAGTCAAAATCTTACCAGGCAAAGAGTTCTGGGTATGTCTTCCTAATGTTCTCCTCTGTCTCCCAAGTACAATCATTCTCGTTCTCGCTCCACTGTACCTTGACTAGCTTCACCGCCTTCCTCCGAAGTTGCTTCATGTCGTGCTCGACAATACGGGCCGGCTCGCGGTTCCCAACCGCCTCGGGTTCTACTTCGAAGTCTTCTAACTGATCAGGTGAAATAGTCATATCTGAGTCGTGAACGAACTTCCTTAGTTGGGAAACATGAAATACGTTATGAACTCCCGCCATCTTCTCTGGTAAGTTAATTCTATATGCCAAATTCCCGACTAGTTCAAGAACAGGGAATGGGCCAACAAATCTTGGTGCCAACTTGCCTCTCCTGCCAAATCGTATTACGCTCTTCAACGGGGAAATCTTGACAAACACCAAGTCGCCAACGGAGAATTTTAAGTCTCTTCTCCTCTTATCAGCATAACTCTTCTGCCTATCTTGGGCAGCCTTCATTCGTTGTTGAATGATCTTGATCTTATCCGACGTTTCTCTCACCACATCTGGTCCAAGCACAAACTTCTCGCCAGTCTCTATCCAACATGATGGTGAGTTGCACGGTCTTCCATACAAAGCTTCAAATGGAGCCATACCGATACTGGATTGGTAACTATTATTATATGCAAACTCTACTAGATGCAAATGGTCATCCCATGATCCACCAAAATCCAATATACATGCTCTCAAGAGATCTTCCAAAATACGGTTCACCCTCTCCGTCTGACCGTCGGTCTGAGGATGATATGCGGTACTGAGATGTAACTCTGACCCTAGCGCCTCTTGCAAGCTCTTCCAAAACCCACTAGTGAACAACGGGTCTCGGTCGCTCACAATGCTTTTAGGTACTCCATGAAATCTCACTATCCACTTCATATACAATTCTGCTAACTTAGCTGCCGTTCTAGTCGATTTGACTGGTATAAACCTTGCACTTTTAGTCAGTCGATCTACAATCACCCAAATGCTATCATGTCCCGATCTATTCCTTGGTAAACCATCGATGAAATCAATCGAGACTTGCTCCCATTTCCATTCGGGAATTTCTAATGGTTGTAACAACCCACTAGGCTTCTTTTGCTCGGCTTTAACTAGCTGGCAATTCATGCATTTCGATATAAACTTCCCAACGTCTCTTTTCATCCCTTCCCAGTAGTAAGTCTGCTTCATATCTCGATACATCTTGTTACCACCGGGGTGTATGGTCAACTTTGAGTGATGACATTCTCTAAGCACTTCGTCTCTCAATCCATTAACATTGGGTACAACGAGCTTTCCATTCCTTCTAAGCCATCTATCTTGATCAAGCCCATACTTGCTCACCTCCTCATCGACACCCATCTCTAACTTGGAGATGATTTCCAATAGGTTAGGATCGTCCCTCTGACTAGAGCCGATCCGCTCAATCAAAGTGGGTCTGATCGTCAAACTCGCTAACATTTCTGGATCCAATTCGCACTTTGGTCTGAAATCAAATCCCGCGATAAACTCCAGTTGCTTCCATTCAAGGAACATAGCCCCCAAGCTGGCATGTCTTCTACTCAATGCATCAGCCACCGCATTGCCCTTTCCTGGTGTGTATGCGATGTCAAAATCATAGGAAGCTAAGAACTCTAACCATTTCTGCTGACGGAGATTTAAATCCTTCTGGGAGAATAGATACTTTAACGACTTGTGATCCGTAAATAGCTCAAACCTTTCTCCCAAGAGATAGTGTCTCCACATCTTTAACGCGAACACGATCGCTGCCAATTCTAAATCATGGGTAGGGTATCTTCTCTCGTGCGGTTTCAATTGCCGACTTGCATAAGCTACAACCCTACCGCCTTGCATCAATACAGCACCCAGTCCGGTACCACAGGCATCCGTGTATACCGTCATCTCTTCATCCCCCTTAGGAATGACTAACACTGGTGCGCTTGTCAACTTGTCCTTTAGGCTTTTAAATGCATTCTCGCACCTTTCATCCCAAATAAAAGCTTGATTCTTCTTGGTCAACTGGGTCAATGGTGCTGCTATCTTGGAGAAACCTTGGATAAACTTACGATAATATCCAGCTAATCCCAAGAAACTTCTTACATCCGTTGCATTCTTGGGCGTAGGCCAATCTTGTACCGTAGCCACCTTTGCTGGGTCCACGGCAATACCACTCTCTGATACAACATGGCCCAAGAACCTTACTTCCCTCTTCCAAAAGTGACACTTAGAAAACTTTGCTTTCAATTGGTGTTTTCTCAACACCTCCATCGCTACTCTTAGATGTTCCTTGTGTTCCTCCTCTGTCCTCGAATAGACCAAAATATCATCAACGAACACAAGGACAGACTTATTCAGCTGATCTCTGAATACCCTATTCATAAGGTCCACAAAATATGCCGGGGCATTAGTCAGTCCAAATGGCATAACCAACCATTCATAAAACCCAGACGGCGTTCGAAATGCCGTTTTAGCTATACTCTCAGCTTCCACTCTAAGCTGATGAAAACCTGTCGCGAGATCCAACTGGGAAAATACTCTCGCGCCACCCAACTGATCAAACAAATCATCTATCCGCGGTAGAGGATACTTGTTCTTCCTCGTCACTTTATTCAACTCGCGGTAGTCTACACACAAACGAAGGGAACCATCCGCCTTGGTAGCAAACACAACTGGTGCTCCCCATTCAGAAACACTCCTTCTGATAAATCCCTTCTTCAAAAGATCGCTGACTTGCACCTCGAGCTCTCGCTGCTCCCTTGGTGCCATACGATGAAGTGGCATCACTATAGGTCTGGCATCTTTTACCAAATCAATACGAAACTCAATCTCTCGGTGTGGTGGAAGTCCGGTCACTTCTTCGAAAACATCCGGATACTGGCCAACCACGGGCAAACCTGACAACTCACTATGCGGAATGTCGAGGGAGTTTAGAAAACTAGCCAATACCCCCTTACTGGGTAGACCACCAAACACTATCCTCCGCCCATCATCCGCTCTAGCTGTCACCAACAAGCCCTCACAGTCTACCACCACCCCGTATCTTTGGAGCCAATCTACTCCCAAAATAATGCCAAACCCAGTAAAGCCCAAAACAAAGCAATCACAAACAAATATGCATCCATGACTCGATAAGACCACATTACGACAAATCATGCTAAGGCTAGTCGAACCACCAATCGGGTTCGTCACTACTAAAGGTCTATCGACAATCTCGGGCTCCAATCCCAACCTATCTACCAGGTCACTAGATATGAAAGAACTGGAAGCTCCGGTATCAAACAAAACTCTAACAGGAACATCATAAACAGAAAGCATACCTTGAATGACGACACTCTTTCCCTTCTCCGCCGCTGTTGGGGCATTCGACGAAGAAGGAATAGCATTAAGAGCATATGCTTTCACCATTTGCTTTTCCTTAGGGGGCTGCGGACACTTGTCCTTGTGATGTCCCAATTGGCCACAATTGAAGCACTTCCTATCCGCTGGCTTGGCCCGACAATTACTAGCATAATGGCCCTTCTTACCACAGCTGAAGCACTCCACATCTTGCTTATTCTTTTTCTTCTGGCCATCCTTAACCTGATTCTGCTTTCTCTTATTCTGGGAACCACCTTTACCTCCACCACTAGCTTGTGGCTTTGGCTCATCTACGGATGCAACCTCAGTCTTCGACTTAGGGTAGAGACTTTCTGATCTTAACGCTTTCCCCACAATCGATTCAAACGTCTCATCGATGTGGTTAATAAGTTTTTCCCCCAAGTACTGATCCAAACCAGTTATGAATTTCTCATTCTTTTTCTCGGCAGTATCAATAAGAGATAAACCATATTTTGACAAAGTGTCAAATTCAGCAATATACTCTGAGACAGCCCTGCCATTCTGCTTGAGCTCTAAGAACTTCTTAAACAACATTGACTTCTGAGCAGCTGGAATGAACTTCTCACTAAAGCGAGCCTTAAACTGCTCCCAAGTAATCTGATCTTCGGGAGTAGCTGCCTTTATAGCATTCCACCAATTCATTGCCCGCCCTTGCAGCTGACGGGACGCTAGCTTTCTCTTCATCGCATCCTCGATACCCAAATCCTCGAAGATACGTTCGCAACTATCCAACCAATCTTGAACATCCGTAGCCGACTCCGTTCCGTGGAACGGCTTCCCACCAAGGCTAGTATAATCCTTATTCAGCTTGGCGAAGTCGACTCTTGGCGCCTGCACTATTGGACCACCACCATTGGGAGCTGCCCTCTGTACATCTCTAAGCATCTCTCTCATGAGGTCAGTAAACATCGTTCTCATGTCAGCATTATTGGCTCCCCTACCAGCACCTCTAGTGTCTCGGCTCATCGTCAATCTGAAAAAGGAAACGATTAACGACTCCATAGTGGTGCTAGTGCAGTACGACTTCATCCTTATACTACTAATAGTATATATATATAGCTTTTAAAAACCAAAGTAATCACAAATACGCTCTCTCGTATACGTATATTATCTCTCCCTGATAACTTCCCTAGATTAACTACGCAACCTAGAGCTCTGATACCAAGTGTGACGGCCCGCCTCGCACCAGCCTGCATTTCCTCCAAAAGTGCGCTGTACACATGCCCGACTAGCACAAGACGGTCGTCAGAAGAAAGGAAAGAAGGGAATGAACTAATCAAAGCACCTGTAGAATGTCTCACAGCGCATGGAATAAAATATAATAATAACATACTTGACATAAAACAGGCGAGACAGTGCATAAGCTGATAACTAAAACCAACATCAATCTCAAAGCAGCGGAAATCCAAATACAGCTTATTACAACTTTCCAAATTTACTGTCTCTAAACAAAAGAAAGCTAAAATGGAAGATACACCAACAATGCCCAAGCAGTGATCTTCAACAACACAGGGAGAGTATTATGTATATAGTACGTGGAAGCCTCCTGCTCGTCTCCGGATCATCTACCCGTGCATCACCAGCTAACCTGTCTCTAGTCTGCTCGTGTGAGCACCCAGAGTAATAAGAAGAGACATAAAACTCTGGGTCAGACGTAAAGCCTGGTATGAGCGATAAGCATCTAAACAGAATAATAACAGGTATACTAAGCCATACCTGAACCTGGACCTGCAACCAAAGAGTTAGTACCACATACCGTACAATACTCCAAGGTGCCATAATAAATAGTGTAAGAATACGGGGGTGGGGTGTGCATGTCACAATGATAGCAAACAAATCATCCATAGCAACCATCCTCACATCTCTCATTCAGTGCGTAAAGCATACGACATCTACCACTTTGGGACACTAGACAAACTGAGGTAACGACGAATCCCGACTTGTAGAAACCCTGCTGTGACCAAGCCAAACACTTGGAGTCATGACCAAACATTTCAATGACCCACTTCATTGGTCGTAGCCCTTGGTTCTACCAATGCCATAATGGCCCTGAATCCGCCTTCGTACCTCCTACCATAGTGGTCCAAAGCTATAGGTGTCGATAACTCCTTAGCACGCGTCCCGCAGCAAAGCCCAACCATGAAGCGAACTCGTTGATTCCCATCTGAATCTTAAGCTCCAACTTCTCATTTGGACTTCCTTTGCATCTCGGGTTTGGTCGAATTGGAGTGGGTCTTCAGAAGAGTTGTCGCGCATTAACAGTCCTAGAGTTCTGTTCGGTTCGGTAGTCATCACCATCATCGGGTCGGGTCGGTAGTCCACTTCGGGTCGGGTCGGTGTCCTCCTCCGGGTCGGGTCGGGTTGCTGCTTTCCTTCGAGTTCATGCTCCTCCTTCGATCAGCTTCCTCGTTTCCCATCTATTCCGATCCGATCCGATCCCTCCGTCTTGCTCCAGTCGTAGCCTCCCATTCGTGAGCCGATCCGGTCTGGCCTCTATTATGCTTCCGATCCGATCCGCTCCCTCCTACTCCGATCCGATCCTGCTCCATAGTTCCGATCCGATCTTCTGTCCAACTCCAACTCTAAGCAATGGCCTTCCTTCCTGCCAAGCTCCTTCCAGTGGCGAGTCCCCATCCAGTTCGGATTCCCTTGGTCAGTTCCCTAGTCCGATCCGACCCCTTCTCTCCGATCCGAACCGGTTCGGAACCTGCACACTTCTGCAACTTTCCAGCGAGCTTTCTACGCCATTCGACGACGTTTTCGAGCAATTTAACTATTCTAATCGATCATGAAACATACCATAGAGTCATAGCAACATGTAATAGCAACCACAAACAGCAAACAACAAATCAAATGAACCAAAATGGATCAAAAAGTGGCTAAAACCTCACATTTGCCTATAATCCCTCTTAATCATGTTTAAGCATACGATTAGCAAAACACATCGAAATTAACCCAAATTTCTAACAGAGCCTTAAAACATTATTTTAGAATTTTAAGAATTTTTCCAGAATTTATTTACGTATAAATTCGCTAATCTTCACTAATTACCCTTAACTAACTGTAATTAGTGTCAAAATGATGCTATCACTCACCTTGGCCACAAATGAAATTCTCAGAACTGAAACTCCTCTGATTTGGGGCGAATACTGATGTCTAACAGCGGCTTTAACCTTGCTTTGGTGCTTTTTCTCCTTAATTTTGTGTTGCTAAGCCTAATCTTCAATTAGAGAGTGATTTGGGGTGTTTTAGATGTAGGAAGCCATTACTAAGGTCTCAAGGAGGTTTGTGGCGGCTCAAAACTGAAATAAAAAATGATAACCTAACCCTAATCAGTCCTCCTATACCTCTAAACCCGAAATTCCCCTTGGGCCTAGCTGCTAATTACCCGGTTAAGCCCAATTAAGCTGTTTTTCACCATCTGCAACTTGTTTCAGCCATATCTCCCAAACGGTAAGTCCGTTTGGCTAATGTGACCACTCTACGGAAAGAGAAACCATCATTCGAAGCCAACGGAAGTGGTTTCAGGTCAAAATTCCTTTCCAGTCAAAAGTTATGGCCAAAACAGTGATAACTAGGGGTAAAATGGTCATTTAAAAATCGAGAAAAATCATGAACATGGGAAATGACCCCAATGGTCGTCTCCCAAAGTTACACGACCGTACGACTTCGTATGTGAAAGAAATAAATATTCTACGATCCTATGATGCGTAGAATGCGGGTCGTTACAATTATAATATCGGGAAATTCATTTAGTCTATTACTCATAAAACAAAGTTACGAAACACCTTTTATTTAATACCTAAAAACCATCATCCATGTTTATTTTTATAGAACAAAATTTATCCTTTACATTTCCTTTTTAAACCTCGACAAGATCGTTATAATTCATGCCACTCCTTTTTATTTCCACTTTGGAATCCTCCTTTATATATATATTTATTCCAAATCTTCATCACAATGTTGCGTTATTATTTCTCTAATGAAATAATAAATTTTACTAACCACTTTCACCATTACAACTAATATCACCCTCAGATAATCCTGAAGTCGTTCAAGTTGGGGTATTTTAATTACCTCTCAGACCTTGATCAACAACGTTCATATCTAAAGATAGATACAAGTTCATCAACACATATGTTTCTCTTTAAAAACTCCATTTAAAATCCCAAACACTTGACTGATTAAATAAACTTTTATTTATAATTTTTTCTAATTTCTTAGAAACACCTTACAGTATAATTCACGAGCCTCGATTTACTTATAAATCGAATTATTTATAACTTTCACCAGTATTTCTTAAAATATATTGTTTTCTAACATTCGCAATAATCATTAATTATGGATTACAATAGTATATAATTATTCTTTACATATCTAATATAAACACCCTTTCAAATCTTAACGTAAACACATTTCCAAATCTCGATTCAATTATTCCATTCCAATCATTTGAAATCAATTTAAAGCTTTCATTTACGGCCGTTAAGGCCTTTGCATACCATTTTGTACATTTTGATAACAAATACGACGAATTCATATCGTATAACTATCCATTTAATAATATTCTACATCCCTGTTAATTATAATATTTTAAAAATTCTAGAACCAATAAATTAAGCTTTAATATTTACAATCAAACCTTATTTCAAATTCATATATAATTATATTATATCTTCGAAATCATTTGAAATCGATTTGATCTCAATTTCGAAAATCATTTCTTTATAGACGGTACTAGAGAGGCAAATGTCTACTATAGTACCAAACTGTGAAATATCAAACCATTCCATACCCAAATAATCACACAAATCATATTGATAACATTATCAATATTAGTAAGGAATCCTATTGGATTTCCCCAACCTGTCAATCCCTGCCAAACATTGGGTTATCTCAATTCAAAGAAATCAGTTCCATGTGGCTAATTAATATTCCTTTTCATCTGAACAGATGAAATAGATAGTTTAATAATAACAGACAATAATGGACGGAAACAGTCAACAATCAGCAAATAACAGCATTGCCAACATCCAATTAACGTTTATATTATTATAAATGTCACCATTGAGGTAAATTAGATCAATTGGATTCAATCGTTAAAAATAATGATTTTATTTTAATTAAGTTAAACGAGCATTTAACTTAACTGTTTAGTCACTGTATGAATATATAATTCAATAATCATTCAATAAAAATCATCCATATCACACAACAATTAAACCCAACTTGTATAAAATATAAGTAGGATAAAACTGAGTGAGTTGAACTCACCTAATTCGTCCCTCGCTGAAATAGTTTAATTAAATTAAACTGACGTTTTAAAAACCCTCGTGGCTACCAACTCCGACCAACTAGCTTCATCGCGTTGCGTTTGTCGATATGATTCCAACACCACTGGCTTCATCAGGTTCCATTACTATATATGCCAATGTTATGAATTATACGTTATTCACTATTCACGATAAATATTGCAAATACCTTAACTAAAATTCTTACTTTATTCTGGAAACTAACCAAAAACTTTTATCATTCATTGTTGCTTTTTATATGTAAATTCTGGTTAAACTAACTTGGAAATTCCTAAAACAACCCATAACAGCTTTCATCTATACTAAACAACATTTTGCACTTTACTTTCATGAATATAAAAGAAAAGAGGAAAGTATGGTTTCAGTTAAATTCTGTAAAGCCTAAATGGGTATACTTAAGCATGCTTAGAAAGATTGATTAGGCTCCTTAAACATATTATATATGCACTTACTGTTCACGTTTATTCTCGTCCTGCTCCGCTCTTCTTCTTCTGTTTCTAACGCCCGCCTTCTTCTTCTTCTTCTTTTTTCACGTTCGAAAATATGCCAGGCCCTTCATCCCCATGCTGGACCTCCCCTTGAACTGTGCGCCATTATTCTCCCTCCCCATACAATACACCGCAAGCTGCTACTACATTTGTTTCCCTTCTTGCATGAGTACCCCTTACCGGCTTCATGCTACCACACCATTTTCTCTTTGTTTTTTTTCTACAAACTTTCGAACAGCACGTGTCCCCACCAAATTCTACCGCCTCCACTCCTTCAGCCTTCCCAGTGTTGCGGACGTGCTGTCCTCCTTCCCCTTCAAATACAGATTGAAAACTTTTTTTTAGTTTTAAAATACCCAATAGGCAATAGGCATGGACGCATGCCTTTCTCCACCTTATTCTCCTATTTCTACTCTTCCACCTGGTTCCTTTTCCATTTCCATGCGGTTACGTGGCTCCCTCCTTCCCATGTCCTTTTGCCCTTTGGTTTCGTTTTTTTTTCTTTTCTGTTTCGCTTTTGTTGCTTGAAGAGGAAAATAAACCCAACTACCAGTATTTATATGTGAGGGCATGGGGTTCCGTGGGGCTGAAGGTGTTGAAAGTTTGGGTGGCAAGTTATTGGTTGTTTGGCCATCACGTATGGAAGATTTGGGGCGCAAGTATTAGCTATGATGCTACTGTTTCTTTTATTTCAAATTGAAAGGACAGGCTGTGGGGACGAGATAGTAAATGTACCTATACTGGGAAAATATATAGGACTATGATGGTTTTAAATACTATTTTACTATAAGGTGAGACTTCGTCGCGAAGTAACACGCAGAAACTACCAAAAACGATTTCTGGTTTCTGATAAAAAGGCTAGTCATAGTGTAAGAAAGTATTCCGGACCCAATGGGACAAGTTTGGTCGAAATCCGAGGTCGTATGAAAAATTTTCCTTTATAAAACCATAAATAAACAAGCGTTTAATTTTTTCACGATCACCAGATAAATCAAATCAACTTGAAACCTTACAATCCTATAATAATTTTTCAATATGAACCCAACGGCACCAGTGTCGTCGCATTCTGAGATTGTTCTCCCGGTAGGCTATTTTTACGTGCACCGCGATGCCATTTTTAACGCCAAATTTGTCGGTCTCTATAAATAACAAACTATATGCCTATCCTGACTCTAATCGACGATACGAACTCAAAGGAGCTGGTTTCGCGGCTTAATTCGATCGTCTGCCCAAGTTACACTCTAATATCCCTTTGTTAAATTAAATACGCGATATAGAAATTGAACGAGCGTTTATGGCTGTCGTGGTCACATACGACTTCGATTTGCCATGCAGTTTGATTTTCTTACAATAATTTAACGATACGGTTCCAATGAAACTAATTTCATCGAAAACAGAGATCGTTTGCAAAATGGCCATTTTAAAGGCCTATAGCGATTTCCATAGCGACTATTTCAAAATTTGATTTGGCCATAACTAACAATCTACAACACGGAATCTGGATTTTTCTCTTTCATATGGAAACTATTGTCACTACGGTTCCAATGTTTCTTGTTTCACAGAAATCCGACTTATATTAGATCTTGTATATTGAATTGAAGTTCAAAACTCCAGTTTACGAACTGCACGCCAATTTCAAACTTGATTTATATTATATAAATATATATATATCGTTCGATCTCTTTTTAAATAGGGATTTAAATATAAAAATCCATTTATATTTCAAATAAAATATTTAAAACCAATTCAAATATTCAGATTCAAATGGTCGAAAAACACGGGTCGTTACAGATTGAGTTGAATTGAATTAAAAACAGGTTAACATGTGTTAGACAGGTATGGAATGAAGTATATGAAGATTTTAATTTAGTGCACGACAATAAGGTACATGTTTAAATTCATATATGTGATTTTATGCGCCGTATCGGCAAGCCGCTTGGCTTTTTCTTTTTCTTTTGGATTGGTGAGGGCCATGGGAGGGTATTTGAAATATCCCGAAGCTCCCGGTACGAGGGAGGTTATCCCAAATTTTTCTGGGAATTTATGGAGTTATAATATTTTTAAGATAATTTGATAGTCAGAAATCAATGTATCAATGTATATAGAATTCGATAAGGAAACAAAATTAAAAATAGAATATTGTAAACAAAAATTGAAATCTATAAATTAGAAATAGAAAGCGAACCATGTACATGTTTTAAAATGAATAATTGGGTTTTATAGTATGTTTATTCGAGGTAAGTGGTTTTTCCGTTTTGAAGTTAATGATGTTTTCAGTCAAGGTCTGAGAGGTAATTTTACCCCAACTTGATTGATTTCATTTTTAATTGATAAATAGCAAGATCCAGTCTCGAAGAGAAGTGTTGAATAGGAGTTAGTTGAATAAAATATTTTGGGTTGTTGTAACGATGTTTACACAGCATTCGTTTTAACCCAAGTAGTGGTAATTTTGGAAATATAAAAGTAAATATTTCCTGAGTATAATTAAAATAGTCAGGAAAGAGATAAGTGATTGAAATTGTTTTCAGTTTCAAATAGAATATATTTTCTAAATATAGAAAATAAAAGAAGGTGATATAGGGAAATGTTTTTCCCAACTAGCGTAAGAGATCAATAAGATTTCTGAAAATATCTGGTTAACAAATATTTGATAGGGAAACGAAGAAGTGAATTTATTAATGAAATATTAATTAAAGGCCCAGTGATTTGGTTGATGTTATGGATGAGTGTTTGTTTTTCTTCGATAGTTAAATAAACGACTATCGAAGTGTTTGCCAATATCGTTGTCAATATGGAGAGACCGGTTGGATTATAATCTGTGAACCACTCTATATTGGTAGTAGCGTATTTGGACGAATGTCTGACAAAGTATTTCCAATAATCTAATGGGTTGGCCTGTATAAATATATATGGTTGCAACAGATTTATTCCCTTAGCATAATATCCAGAATATTTATGCAAATCAATTAGTGATTAACGGATTTGACAATGTGGCATTCAAAGTGATTGTGCTATCAATGAATAGAAAGTAATCGTAGCCTCAGGCCTCGACAACCGGGAAATGACAAAAATCGGGCAGGCAGCATGGCTATGTGGGTCGCTCACATTAGGATGTATTATCACTTTTCTAGAGATTTATTTAATTTCTTATTATATTCGATGTTGTCCCATTTGGGAAACGGTTGCTGATCCTAACCGTTGGTGATATATATCTGATACACTCAAGCGAAATGAGTGGTCGGTCATGTGTGGGCCGGGTTGCAAGATGTTCTTGTTGAACCCCCGTGCATCGTCTCTAGAGTACACCGATCGGAAGGTGGTTCCATACCTTGTCATGTGGGGAATCTAATCTCCAATAAGCGCCATGCGGTTTTTGATTTTATACTATGTATGTGGAGCGTGAGATGCAAGCGTTCCGCTAGATTCTATTTATTTGAATTAGACATTATTATAATATCACTGGATTTTGTATTAAAGTGTTTTGGGTTATAGTAAGGTAAAAACCGTCCATGTTTATGTGTGGGTTGGTCTTACTATTATCTTTTCTTTCGTAAGGATTTTGAAAGTTAAACAAATAGTTGGAGTTTACTCACACCAGTCCCATGATTGACCCAGAGTTTATTTTGTTGTTGTTTTCCCTTAACTCTTGGGTGCCCAAATTTGTACTGGCAGTCAAGTAGTCTGCATTTTTCAGATTCATTTGGAAGAGCTGGAAGCATGAGGCTTCACCAGTTATCTATAGACTATCATATTTCCGCTGTGTATTATGTTGTATCTAGAAACAGGTGTTTATAACTATTCCAGGAATAACTGTTGTGCTCTGATGATGGTATGTATATAAAGGTATTGATTTGTATTTCAAAAGTTATGTTATTTAATATATTTTATTCGTTCCGCTGTGAGGTTTGTCTTCTTTGTTTTCTTCTATTCTAATATTTCTTTCTTTCTATTTCTCATCCTCTAACTTCTTTCTAATAATGATTCGTATTTTCATGCAATTTGGGTTGGACGTGTGGTGTTATTAGTCAACTCAGATAGTACGGATTTGCGGGCCTTTACATTTTCTATATAAAAAATAGTATGGGTAAAATTATTTCATTTACCCTTTTTATAAAAAAAAATATTGTGTCAATTTGCCAGTTCAATATTGTTTTCTAACGCATGAACCAATTAATAAACCCAATACAAAACATTTTTATACGAAATTTACAAATACACTCTCTCGTATATATATTCAAACTCAATCTAGGATGTTACTAATCCTATCTCTGTCGAGTTATGCCACAGAGCCAAGGTTACTCCTTAACCAGTAGCTCTGATACCAAGTTGTAACATCCCACTTTTCCATACAATTTAAGCCGACATTTAACTTCCTCAATAGACCTAAATTATATAGAAAAGTAGAAAGTTAAGAGAAAGAAGTTAGTGGATGAGAAAAGAAGAAAGAAATATTAGAACAGAAGAATGAGAAGACGAACTAACACTATATAGAGTCTTACATCATAGTGCAATAAATATAGAAATAATCCTTTATAAAGAACTTGAAAATAATACTTACATCATCATAGTACAATAGTCAAAACAATCTGGATCGTTAAAACAACCAGTCCACAAATACCACACAAAGCAGAAGAATATTTTATAACATACGTCTGGACTTCTGCAACTTGTCTCTGAACTTAGCATCTGATAGCCTGAACCTGTTACTCGGGCTGACCCAAGACATTACAAACTCCATAGATCATTCTGGTGAACCAGCATGAGAAAAAACTCACAAAGTTTAAAGATAACATCCATATTGCTTAACTTTGGAAACCTTTTGGAAGAAAGGGTAATAGTAAGACCAACCCACACATGACACAGACGGTTTTTACCTTATTATAACCAAAACATTTTGAAATCAATATTATTCTAATATTATACTAGGGATGTAAATCAAGTAAATAACCAAGTAAAAGAACGCTTGCATCTCAAGATCAACATATATAGTATAAAATCAAAAAACCTACGGGCGCTTATTGGAGATTGGATTCCAACCGTGACAAGATATGGAACCACCTTCCGATCGGTGTACTCTAGAAGGGATACACTGGGGTTCAACAAGAACATCTTGCAACCCGGCCCACACATGACAACCTACTCATTTAGCTTGAGTATAGCGAATGTATTATCACCCAATGGTTTTAAAGGCCCACCGTTCATCCGCGGAGATACAGAATCGAAAACAAGAACCAATAAGGAATTTATCTAGATTGGTGATAATACAGCCTGCTTGGGTGCGACCCAACTAGCCATGTTGCCTTCCCGATTTTCGTCATTTCCCAGTTGTTGAGGCCTGAGGCTACGTTATCTTCTAGAAAAGCACACCACCGTTAACTTTGAATGCCACATTGTCAAACCCGCAAAATCACAAATTGATTTCCCCAAAAATAATACAGGTATAAAGCTAAGAGAAACGAATTCCTCTACCACCAAACGTAAATACGTTTGAGGTAATCAACCTGTAATCTATTAGGCATACTCTATCAGACATTCATCCATACAAGTCATCTAGGAACAGGGTGAACCGAAGGCACCCTCCTACCACATCCAAAGGATCAGTAGCGAGTAGTCCTTGCAAACCCGAAAAATCCTACTCACGACTATATCACGTCAGAATACCTCTGGTTGCAACATAGAAAATATTTGACAAGTAATCCTTCCGCTTATGAAGTGTAACAACCCGGAATTTTGGGGCCAATTTAAAATTTTTATTTTATGAATTTTAAAGGAAACTGGATATTTAAAATAATTTATTTTTAATAATAACGACTAAAAATTTATTTTAATCATAGTTAAAACGAATAAATTCAATTTAAGGGTAATAGGAGTTAGAACAGCGCTGCAGTTTGAAAATTTGAAATTTACATTTAATTGCAATCAGTTATCAAATTCTATTAAGTAAAGCAGCTATTAAGCTATTGGACATTAACTGGCATTTTGTTATTAACAAATTTTGTAAATTTTTACAAATATATTATAATTAAATGAGAAGCAGAGTAATCAATGCATAGGATATATATATGAATTAATGTGTATTTTACATTGTGTTGTAATGTATATATTTGGAAATTTTGTTTGTATAAATTGTAAGACAAAGGATAACATTAATTATGAATGGTAATTAAAGAAATACATTGAACGGTCTTGGTCGATTTTGCGATCGATTAAGGTCGGGCAAAATCTGTGTCGTTAGAGTTGGTATCAGAGCTCTGGTTAGCTCAAATCTTTGGGGTACAACTCGTTAGAACTGAAAAAAAGACTCATCAGAGATTGGATTAGTAATATCCAATAATAATACTCATTAGAGATAGGATCAGCAGTATCCTAGAATTAGAAAACTCGTTAGAGATGGGGTTAGCAATGCCCTAGAACGAGTCAAGAATTTTATTAACGTATTTTTGATATTTATAATCTATTCTTTGAAATATGATTTTTATATATATAAAGTTATATATATTTTGAAAAGATAATCAACCATTAAATTTTAAAATTAAGATAGTTAATTTTACAATTTTTAGCTTTGTTCCTTTTCGAGGACGAAAAGATTTTAAGTGGGGGAGACTGTAACAACCCGGAATTTTGGGGCCAATTTAAAATTTTTATTTTATGAATTTTAAAGGAAACTGGATATTTAAAATAATTTATTTTTAATAATAACGACTAAAAATTTATTTTAATCATAGCTAAAACGAATAAATTCAATTTAAGGGTAATAGGAGTTAGAACAGCGCTGCAGTTTGAAAATTTGAAATTTACATTTAATTGCAATCAGTTATCAAATTCTATTAAGTAAAGCAGTTGTTAAGCTATTGGACAGTAACTGGCATTTTGTTATTAACAAATTTTGTAAATTTTTACAAATATATTATAATTAAATGAGAAGCAGAGTAATCAATGCATAGGATATATATATATATATATATATATATATATATATATATATATGAATTAATGTGTATTTTACATTGTGTTGTAATGTATATATTTGGAAATTTTGTTTGTATAAATTGTAAGACAAAGGATAACATTAATTATGAATGGTAATTAAAGAAATACATTGAACGGTCTAGGTCGATTTTGCGATCGATTAAGGTCGGGCAAAATCCGTGTCGTTAGATGAAGATTCGCTGTCTTCTATTGCTCCATCTTCATCTGCATTTTCACGTTTTCGTGTTTGCAGATCGGAATGGTTTTCGAATATAAATTCGATCCCGATCTTCCGTACCAACAATCGTTGGCCAGATTTTGATAGCCAGTTATTTAACTATCAAAATAAAATAACCATTCAATCATAGAAGAAAAATGAATCCACTGATTCTATACCTAGCATCATTTGGCCTCTTTGATTAACCCTTAGTTAATTAAACTTCTCAAACCTTTACTCTTTCAACATTCAAAATTTTTGTTTATTTTAATCTTACTATCCAATTTAAAACACAGTCTTTACACCCATTAACGCTTATTAACTCACTTCATTTAATAGATCCTCGCTATCGAACCCGACCATCTCTTGGACAACAATGAAGTCAATCAAGTTGGGGTATAATTACCTCTTAGACCTTAATTGAGCAACATTATCAACTTGAAAATGGACAGAGTTCACACCTTCACTCTCGTAAATCTTGGATTTAGTAAACAAACCTACTGCTTTACAAAATAACATTAATTATTATAATCCGTACTTTCAAAATATCAATCTTGGGAACATACTTTTATTCGTTAATCTAAATAAATTAATAATTATATCTTGTAAAAATATAAAGTAAATATTACTTTCATATAACTCGACAAAGTCACTCCAGTGTATAAAATCTCTTATTTGATAAAGGTTCTGAACTTCGGAATATTCTTCGGTCAGCTCCTTTTAGACTTTCCCAGATTACAAATTTCACTTAAACAATTGAAATCAATTACACATCACTTGGCTATATATTTACCAAGTTTGGATTTTATACAAACTCGATCAATAGAATTTCTTACTAAGAATCCATTTTAACCCCTTTAAATCATTAACATTTTATTTCATCGCTCATAAGGCCTTACGACTTCATACACTTCCATTCAAAAAGTTAAATTCCAAGACCCTCATTTTGATTATTAAGAAATAATCAAACTCCAATATTATTAGAAATCCAATTGGTTTATTTTTTTCATTTACTTTGAAATTGTAAATTCTCTTTTAAAAGAAATCAAAATAATAATCGACTTTAAGAATAATTAACGATTCAATGGATAATCAATTCTAGTTAAGAATAGTTGACTTAGTCAACTCAAGGAATGATTAATTTGTTAACCATTTCCGATTAATCTTTATAAATAAACTAATATAATTCATTTAAATAAATTATTTACTTATAATTTAAATGGTCATAAAAGGTAATTAAATTCGGCATCCAAACAAAATTGTATTTCAAATTCATATATGAATATAATATTAAAAACATTCTGAATCGATTTAATATTGATTTTGAAAATCTTTGTTTTTGTCGATGGTACTAAAGAGGCAAATGTCTACTAAAGTAACGAACCATGAAATATCAGTCCATTTCACATGACAATATATAATCATACCGATAAGCATTATCAATAATAGTGTGGAATTCGAATGGATTCCTCCAACATGTCCTTCCCTGCATTATAATTGGTTATCTCAATTTCAGTACTACAATATATCATTACATTAAACGGAAATAAGCAGTTCACTAATAATAGTCAACAATCAATCAACATCATCCATTCCATCATCCAATAGTTCGAATATAATCATTAAAATAACGATCTAATTCGATTAAATTAAATAAGGTTAAACTTAATCATTAAATAAATATATAAATTCAGCATCCATGCAAACAGTCATCAAACCATCTATCATTAGCAACCATTGCATACAAAATAAAAACCCGGCTTATAAAAATTATAAGTGGGATAAACTGAGTGATTTGAACTCACCTTGAATTTCATTCATCGCTAAACGGTTTGTTTTACCAGCTTCCAACTACGTTCAACTCCGTCCATTCCAATTCCAAAATCTTATGTCCTTGATACGGGTCCAATGCTCCTTGTTGTTCCTATATTCTGATAAAATGTGAAAGCGTTACACGCATTAAAAATATGGGTTTAAATAAATTTATTATTTATTAAGTTTTATTTTATTTTTTTGACAGTAACGATTGGAATAAAACATTTTTCCTGAATTTATCCCTTTTCTTAATCAGAGAGTAAACAAATTTATGGTTCAATTTCTGAAAACAAAAGGCATGAATTTTCAACTTAGCAACTACACTTCTCCGTACTCAAGACGGTTTAAAATAACTTAACAGATCCTTAATATATAAATATTTAAACACAAGCTGATCACAATATTAATCTACTCGGCCATGATTAGGCATTTAAATCAAACCGCGCACAAATAAATTTCGATCAGGCATCTTAATTGAGATTAGGCAAAAATATTTGATTAGGAAAAGTTTATATACCATGCCACCACGTATTTATATTACATGCGTTAATTTAATATCTGATTAAACATCAATTAGCTTATGTTAAACTAATTAACCCTCGTTAAACAAAATTTAGGCATATTCGCTTACCCTTCTTCCGACCTTTAGTTACTGTCCTTCTCTTCACTTTCCACGTCCAGTTCTTCTCCGTACCCTCACAACACCCACAGAGCTTCAACATCATTACTCCTTCAACTAAAAGCTATTACTACCACCCCACTTGCTTCCCGTAAATCTTCCCTTCCATCTTCCTACCTGTTTTCACATGTGTTCCTGCTGTCACCATTTCTTCTCACATGCAAAGTGAGAACAAAACCAAGCTTCCCTCACCACTATCATTTTGGCATGCCACAATCCCGCTGCCTCCTGAGTACAACATAAACCCCCATGGCCGATCACTGATCTTCCCACAGCCATCAACATGCAATGCCGATTGCACCATCATCCTCCTGCCACCGCCTGCACTCAACGCATGGTCACTCCTCCTGTATGTGCGCCATTCACACCATAATACCCTAACTTCTTTTACATCTGCTACAACATATCCACACGTTTCCAGAAAAATGTCACACGTACACCTATTCTGGTCTTCATGAACTCCGCTTCCTCTGGCTCCATTCTTCAATTTGACCTGACATGTAACCAACAACCACCATTCGATCAATGCTCGCCACACCCCTGTTTCTGCAAGCTCCACCTCACCCACTCCTTCTCCATTACCTTATTACTCATGCAACTACCATTATTCCCCAACGCACAAGCAATCAAACAAACCCATGTGCAGTATTCATAGTATACCCATAATCAAGATCTGAAATTCCCATTTACTCGCCACTCCTTAGAATTCGTATCTCACCCTCTCCTACCATGGAAATGCACCTCACCCAAACAGCCAGAGCACCACCACTTTCCGCTTTATAGTTGTCAGCATCAGTTAAATAATGAATGAGGAGGCTTGAGTGTGTGTATATATATATATAGTATATTTTCAGCTCACTTCAATGCGTTGGAAGGCAACGCGGTAAGCTTTGGTTTTATTTTAGGAATGGAGTGCTAGGTTTTTAACTCATGGGGAGGGGTGCATAATAAAACCACCATGAAATTTGCAAGCATCATCTCCTGAAATAAAAAGATGGAAAGGGCCATGTGTATTTATAGCCAAAGTTTTCGTGGAGGCCACGTTGTAAATAAATATTTGTATTATCGTTAGGTCTGCAATATTATTGGCGTAGCATCTGTGAAAGTGAGGTATTTTAAAGTCTTGGTCGGCACGGTTTTGGTTTAGTACAAGGTAGGTTAGGCTATAGGTTTGTATTCGTACAAATAAATGGAATTATATGTGTATATATATATATATATATATGGATTTCCTTTCAATTTGAGTGAGCTAGCATGGTACATTTGCTGTGTGTTATATCCCATCCTTCCAGCCTGTGCCTGTGCATGTAAGTAGGTTTACATGATTTATATTTTCAGAAATAGGTGTTATAGTAGTGTATAGGTTAGCACGTATTTGATTTATATGGCTACCAGTGTGTATTTATTATTATTATGTTAAACTTTAGGCATGCTTAAGGTGGTTGTACGTTCATGCTAGGAATAAATTGTTTAAAATTTTTGATAAGATTTCTACTTAGTTTGGAAGAATAGTAAGTGTAGGTTACTTTTATTGAATTGTTGATTGTCGGTGCACGTTCTCCGCAAGTATCGATATTGAACTTCAATTGTGATGAAAATGGACGTACTATTATGTTTTGATGTTACTAATCTAACGAAACTCGTTTCATCAAAATCTAACTCCATTTACTAAAATGGTCTTAATTTAATTTTAGTTTATTTATCGGTTCCCTCGTAATTTCTTTTTCTAATAAAATAACCCCGTTTGGCTCCAATTTTGATATCTAGTAATAATTAATTATACGTATTCCACTAAAACTTGTTTTATCGAAAACAGAGCATGTTTGAAAAGAAAACTATTTCTATGGTCTATATCTTATCAATAAAATATAATTAAAATTCCCAAACAATTAAATGAATGATAAATTATTACCGTATATCTCCAAACGAAATCTGATGCAGCTTCGGATTTAACAAATATAGATTTTACAACTCAATATTCAGAAGTTCAGGTTAAAACGATATCCAAATCTATATAAAATCTTTATGTTTATTAAATAAACCCTACCGTTTATTAACAAATTCTATAGCGACTCTTCAAAAATTTGAATTGGACATAATTTGCAATATATAATCCGAAATCTCAATTTTTCTCTTCCACAAGAAAATTACTATCTGTTAGATTTTAATGTTTCTTGTTTCACAAAAATCTGACTTATATTGGATCTTGTTTATTCAATTAAAGTTCAAATCGTAAATTATGAACTAACACATCGTTACAGGTTCGTTTTTAATTAATATATATATTTAAATGTTTGACTTCGTTTTTAATAAATAAATTTGTTATAAAATCCCTCTATATTACCAAATCAATATTTAAAATGGATTTAAATATTCAAAATTCTTGGAAATTACAAGAAATATATATTTAAACTAGTGTTCTTTTTGGATAGTTTGTACCTTTGCTTTTTTTAAGCTTGTAATCTGCATTGGCATGCCTCCCTGCGTGGTGTGCTAGTGTACTTTTTCTGTAACATCCCGTAATTACAACAACATTAAAGGGGATAAATTAAACAATAATTAATTTGATAATCCAAATTAAGGGAAACAGACTGTGCAATTGTGTCCGTCTCGAAATTCTGGTCAAGATAGACATTTGGTTTGTGTAAAACGAATATCGTATGAAGAAGTTGACACAACCTGGAATCCCCCTTATGGGAAAGCCCGGAATGCTTCGAGAACACGATGAATCAGAATAGAAACAGAAGAACATTTCATTGTCTATTACCAAAATTCCATCAGAATACACAATAACAGAGTATAAATGAATAAATGTTATAGAACAAGAAATATCAAAGTTTTAAATTACATTTAAATACATAGCAGCGAAAAAACAATACAAAGCATAACTGAAAACAGATACACGGATACAGAGCTTTTTGAATATCGCTTCAGCTGTAAACCAGGATCCTGTGAAGATAAATCTGCAAAACCAAAACTACTAGCTGCCCGTGGGGAAATAGGGGTACCCAGAGTTTAGGTTAAAACAATAAACTCCAAGTCAGTCATGTGACTAGCGTGAGAACTAAAACAGTTATTAATCTTTATTTTAAAGTTAGGTAAATCGAGGGACCACGCCGTATAACACGGAACGGGTTTCCTCCCAAGAAAACCAGCGCAAAAAAAAAAAAAAAACAGCGCAATGCTAAATAAAGAAAAATGAGGCTATTATAAGACCCAGGTCCCATCACACAATGCAACGCAAGCCGGAGGATAGGGTTTTACCTTTTAATAGCCAAATAATGCTTGATACGGGAAATTTAATCTTTTATTATTACTATAAGTGAAAAAACAACTTCAAATATAAATGTATCAATCATAGATGGCATGGGTACCATATATCATGTCGCCACAATAGTTCTACAATTAAAACCGCAAAATGTCGTATTGGAAGTTGGATTCCATCTGTGAACCAAGGCAAAGAGAATATTTTGTCCAAATTCGAGACACGCTAGCCCGTGCCTCAGGATCAGAGCTTGATTGACCCTTGGATCGTCGGGGCCAACCATCCGTCGATGGTTATAAATGCCATAAACTAAATGCTAGCCGGTTCTATCGAACCTCTTGGTGATCTGGGGCCCGTAAGCCTCTGCAACCACCGTATATCCGAGGCGCCTCTCTATCCATCAAGTAATCATAAGCAACATCCACATGAGTAAAATGTCAGGGTGTGAAAAACGCTGACACCCCTCCTAGCTAGGAACCAGCATATGTCCATTTCCCGGAGGTCATCATCGTTTCTGGTTCACACCGAGGTGTGAGGCTCGCCAATCAACGCTACAGAAAGCTATACTATACTAAAGCAGTTCTTTGATCATCAACCACAAGACTCTGCTTTTCAACAAAAGCCTTGATCATTTGCATCTCAGCATGCCAGATAGGCAATTCATGCCATGCGACTGATATCTATCGATATATAACCTCTGAGCTCGTACGTCTCAGGGAAGGGCGTTAAGCAAGAGAATAAATTCTCCGCCGCCCAACAGATATATATTTAATAGAAATCAATAAAAACAGAATAAAATCCAATGTCAGACACACCATCCATTTACAAGTTCGTTCTGGGTCTGAACGAAACCGGAGGCACGTTATTCCTCGCATATCCGTACAATCAACAAGTATGTCCAGACGGCTACCACTGTAGCCCCATCAAGGTAGCTACTCAAATCATGGGCATCAGTAGTGCCCATCCATTCGATGTGAAGATCGTCGGTCTTGCACTATCTTCAATCTCTTCGAGTTATCGTCGAATTAGTTATTCAGAATGAGTTAAACCCGACCTTTCTGAATAACTTGCGTATCTTATAATCAAGTGCTATAACAACACATCATACGCCTCATTCCAATCAAGAATATTCTTTTATTCTAGTATTCTTTTCCTTTGGGAAAGGTTCCCATTAATTTTATCAAAGATAAATTCTTTAAATTTATTCTTTAATCTTCCTTTGAATTTCAAACCATATTAAGGTTTTCCAAACTAGTCGGGATTAGCGAACTATACCGAAGTAATCATTTATTTTATTTCCCAATCCCAACCTATTCATCCCATGGAGCAAAACTGGTAATACTCCATATCTAACACGTTCAAATCTAATTACCATGGTGTTAACGGTAAAACTAATTACCATTTCACGTTCAAATCTAATTAAAGATTTAACTATCGCTTAGAGTAAAACGGGTGGTACTCCATTCTAGGTCATTTTCTTGAATTGATAATTTTAATTATCACATTCACTTTTCAATCTAATCAAAGATTCATTAAAACTCCATTTAGTTTTAATCTTCCCAAAAATCAATATTAATGGTTATTCAAAGCTAAGAAATTAATCTTATCTTTAACTAGGTTAAAGAACCAATGTCATTTAAAACACGGTTCACGATAAACCCAAAATCACATTCCATTAATTATGGAATCTTCATGGGAAAACAAACCAATATATAATCGATATCAATTTCTGTATCCAACCAATAATATAAATGGAATAATGACAAAGCCTTTTAAATTCCATATGTATTAACAATCTTCCTCCACAGAAACTCACTTCGATTATTACCCAATCGAATTCCGTTCAATTCCAATTTAATATATTAAAATGGAAATCTTTACTTTGGAAAATCCCATAAATCTTAATTAAAATATTATAAATACCAAATCATACTCTTCACTGTTAATTGGGTTAAAGAATAAGTGTTATTTAAAACACCGTTCACGATAAACCCAAAAATCCAATTCTTTTATTCCATTCCAATTAAATATTAATTAATTCGTAATCTTCATTAAATCTAAATAAAAAGATTTATCTTCTCTCAGCTGGTTTTAAGGACAATGTTAATGAGGACACCAACCAAGACAAACCCAAAATCCAATTCGATATTCAATACAAGGCTCTGAATAGAAAATATATCGACTTATATTCAATATCAAACTCTAGAAATCAACAAATATCGTATTGGAATAACGATATATATATATCTTCCAAATTCCTCCACAACGTCCGTATAATCACGAAATCCAATATCGAAATATTCCGAAGATAATTTCGATTCAGACCCATTTCAATTCGTATATTGGAAATCCTGGTTGTTTTTGAAACCCATTTCAAATCCAATTTATTTATTTAAAAATAAATAAATTATTATTCTAGTTAATAACTAGTTCATTTCAATAAAAATATATTTTTAACTTTTCAAATATGGAATTTTTCATCCCAACTCTTTTCAAATCATTTATTATGATTTTACACTAATTATTGATATTTTTAAAAAATTTATTATCACCCGTACAGTCGGTTTCTAATAACGGCCACCGAACTGCATCCATAGCGACCTTTTCTGAAATTGATTTGGACATATCTCCAAATCCAACCATTAGATTTCAAATCTCTTATATTCATTGGAAATCTCTTTTCGATACGAACCCAATGGTTCTGGTTTTAGGAGAATCTGATGGTTAGATCTCCCATAATGTCCATTTGAAGTTAATGGTCGAAATTCGCGAACTACCGCTGCGCGGCGTGTTCTATTCAGTCCATTATAATATATAATATATATTATATATTTCGCCGATTTCCATTTAAAACGAATTTTATAAATTGTTTTAAATTCATTTCAAAAATGATTTCAACTTCCATTTCGAATTCAAATCAAAATTGAATAGTCCAATATAAATTCGTTTTAAATTCATTTCAAATCGATTTCAATTCAATTCCATTTCAAACCGTTTTGAATTTTATTTCAAATCGATTTAAATTCAATTCATTTCAAACCGTTTTGAATTTTATTTCAAATCGATTTCAATTCAATTCATTTTCAATTCAATTTGAATTCATTTTGAATCGATTTCAATTCTCTTTTTCGATATTCATTATAAAAATGAATAAAATCGATATAAATATCGTTCACGTCAAAATGGCGTTAATCTAATCAACATGGCTTTATATATTTAATTTTTTTTCGTGTCTATCCCAAATCGGACATCAAAATTAGATTTTTGATATTTTACTGAATATTATTTCAAAATATTCCTTATTTTAAATTATTCGTTATTTTAAAATATTCATTCTTCCGAACTGGAATCAAACACAGCCAATTACCATATAATTTGATTATATGGATTTCATACAATAAATGTACACAACAACAATCACACACAATCGACTATCATCCAAAGTGCATTCTGCACTGCATAAGCATCAAATATTAATATTTAACGCTTACAACAGCCTGTCAATCGATCGATTGACATGCACGTAATTATTGGGATTAGTGCATGTCCAATTTCATCCCAACACCCGTGTGGGGTTTTCAAACAACAAACACAGATTTATTTGTGTAGTTGGGGGATGTGTAAAATTTATCGTCCCAATCAATAATAGTCAAATGTGTGCACATAAACAAATCGTCCGATTTGTTTATAAATATTTATTTAATTCATATACACGTTAAAAATTATATTTTTAACTCTAAAATATTTTTAACTATAAAATATTTTATTCCATTCCACATCACACAATCAACTTTCACAACAAAATCAACCAAACAAACAAGTCGTCCATGGTCTGTGGACGACTGGTGTCAAGTGCTGCTAAGCACCGTCTGCATCCTAGTATATATTTTAACTAGAAAATGAAATAAAAGTGAGAAGTTCTCACCTTTGGGTTCCACTCCACCGTGCTTTGTTTGTCAATTTTTGATTTTTCCCAGAACTCCAGTACGGCTATTTTATAAATAACATACGTATGTTAAAAATCATATTTTTATCGATCTAAAAGTATTTTCTTATATACAACTAAAATCCTATTTTTATCTTCATAAAACTATTCCTGACATATGATAAATTTCTATTTTTATCTTTTGAAAATCAAATTCTAGTTTATATTTTCTATATCAAATTCTAGTTTATATTTTCTATATCAAATTCAAGTTTATATTTTCTATATCAAATTCTTGTTTATATTTTCTAAATAAAATTCGAATTTATATTTTCTATATCAAATTCTAGTTTATATATAAAAACAATGCTACTTTAATTTTGAAGACAAAGTATATTTTTCTATTTTAAAAATGAAGTATATTTTTATCAAAAGAAAAACAATGCTTTTAATAACGTTGCAAAACGTTACCATCTTCTTCATTGTACTGGAAATCGCTTCAGCGCCTAACCCATTTGCTCCGCCAAAAGTTGAACGTCGGCCACCACTAGAGGGCCGGAAACCCTCATCCAATGCTACCATACGAATCGCCACTGTCCCAACTACCTGCGTCGCCACCAATATGAAGTTCGACACCCCCTTACCTCCCAAAAACCACTTCGAACGTAGCCACTTCCCCCATTGATTTTTCCCAAATGATGAACGCAGACCCCATCACCACCGTAGGTTCTATAGAACTCAAGAATCTCTCCATTTTCCTTTTTGAAGTTTTGTGAATTAATGAATATAGGAGGAGATCGGAGGGGAGGAAGGATGGAGAGACTATCGCCCTTGATTTTTAAAAGAGACGGTGGGTCTGATTAATGAGGAAGAGAGCTAGGGTTTTTCTATTTTATATAATTTTATTTTATTCAATTCCAAAAATACCCTAGTGTTGATAGGAACTCGAAATTAAACCCAACGACTGTCGCCCCTAGCTAAATACCCCCATTCCGAACACAATGGGATATGTTCCGTAAGCCAATTCGGCTGTTATGATCAATTTTCTTTTGGATTAACATTTAAATCATTATATTGAATTTTAAACGTACATTTTAAATTATCGGGGTCACATACTGACTCTAAAAATTCAAAAAAAATTATTTCTAGCTTCGTATCGACGATACGGTCCTAAAAAACTAATTTCATCAAATTTGGAGACCGTTTGAGAAATGGCCATTTTCTGGTCGATCCAAATTGACTGAAACTTTCAAAAAACGTTTTCTTTTGCCATGCTCACATATTGATCCCAAAAATTATGGAAATTTGAATCTAGCAATAATTTGACATCCCGGACCCAACAAAAGTGGTTTCATCGAAAACGAAAGTCGTTTGAAAAATGTCTATTTTTAAGAGCTATATATTATATAAAATATATATAAATTCCATAGTGACTTTTCTGAATTTTAAACTAGACGTATCTTTCAACTCCTAAAGTGAAATCTCAGTTTCTTACATCCGTTAGAAAGATATCGTTAAACAGATTCAGATATTTCTGGTTTCGCTGAAATCCGATTTATTTTGAATCCTTTACATTCATTTGAAATTGGAAATCGAATTTTCAAACTACCACGCCATTTCTAATTCCATTTATAATTAAAAATAAATATTTATATTCCAACTTTGCTTTAAATAAATATATACGTTCTAATTCTATTCAAAATAAATTTCTCTTTGTTATTATTAAAAATAATTCATTTTAAATATTCAAAATTCATTAAAATTGCTAAAATAAAATTTTTAAATTGGTTCAGATTTCAGGGTTATTACAATCTCCCCAACTTGAAATCTTTTCGTCCTCGAAAAGGAACGAAGGTGAAAGTTGTTTAACTAACCAACTCAACTTTCATTATTTTCATTATGGCTTAAGTTCTTCAATTTTTCAGTTTCTAAGAACTTTTCAAATTTTTCAAAAATTTGGCTAACACCCTAAATTTTCAAAAAATTTCGCCATAACCTCCCCTGCACGGGAGCACCGGGAAAATCCATAAATTGCCATACAGGCCTTTCCAATCCAAAAAGAAAAAGAAACAGCCAAACGGTTAGCCAATCGGCTCATAAAATAATCAAAAACCTCAAGAAATACAATAAACATATGGCTATTTGTCAGGCAAACAATTTTATTCCTCTGCTCTAGCCTCCTTGCAATGACCTGTTCAATATATACACATGTATATACATGCAATTCTAACAAATTTCAATTCGGTTCAATATTGGATCCAAACTGGCTAAATTTACCTTACATTCACATAATGGTTTAAATGAATAATCACACGCACAACGATCAATCAATTAATGGATTAACGTTTCAAATTCATAATTTTGACATATATAAAGAAAATCATGTTTTTGATGCCAAACCACAACAATAAGCCCTATCTAGTTTTGGTTCTCACACCAGTCTACTGGAAATCATATAGATATCCCACTTCCGAAGCCCGAACACAAATTCTGATGATGATCGATCAATCATCAGAACCATCTCCGGGTGACTAGAGTGTGATTCTATATCTATACAAGTATATTAAAACTTCGAATACACGTTTGCAAGACATATATGCAAAATCTTTATTTAATGGATTGTCCAAATTCAATACAAATAAATATTCAAATACGTATAAGGTTTAAATTTTCAAACCAAAAATTGTTTTTATTTTAAAAATATACTATTCACACTCGTTCTAAGATACTACTGATCCCATCTCTAACGAGTCATTCCCATTGGATATTACTAATCCAATCTCTGATGAATTCTTTCATTTGGTTCTAATGTGTCTTGTTCTCGAGCTCTGTAAACTAGAGCTCTGATACCAAACTGACACGACCTGAAATCCCCCTTACGGGAAAGCCCGGATTGCTTCGAGAACACGACGAATCAGAATACAAACAGAAGTACATTTCATTGTCTATTACAACAATTCCATCAGAATACACGAATATAACAGAGTATAAATGAATTAATGTTATACAACAAGAAATATCAGAGTTTTAAATTACATTTAAATACATAGCAGCGGAAAAATAATACAAAACACAACTGAAAACAGATACATGGATACAGAGCTTTCCGAATATCGCTTCAGCTATAAGCCAGGATCCTGTGATGATAAATCTGCAAAACCAAAACTACTAGCTGCCCGTGCAGAAATAGGGGCACCCAGAGTTTAGGTTAAAACAATAAACTCCGGGTCAGTCATGTGACTGGTGTGAGAACTAAAACAGTTATTAATCTTTATTTTAAAGTTAGGTAAATAGAGGGACCACACCGTATAACACGGATCGGGTTTCCTCTCAAGAATACCAGTGCATAAAACAAACAGCGCAATGCTAAATAAAGAAAAATGAAGCTATTATAAGACCCAGTTCCCATCACACAATGCAACGAAAGCCGGAGGATAGGGTTTTACCTTATAATAGCCAAATAATGCTTGATACGGGAAATTTAATTTTTTATTATCACTATAAGTGAAGAAAACAACTTCAAATATAAATGTATCATCATAGACGGCATGGGTACCATATATCATGTCGCCATGATAGTTCTACAATTAAAACCACAAAATATCATATTGGAAATTGGATTCCATCTGTGAACCAAGGCAAAGGGAATATCCTGTGCAAATTCGAGACACGCTAGCCCGTGCCTCAGGATCAGTGCTCGAGTGACCCGTGGATCGTCGGGGCCGGCCATCCGTCGATGGTTATAAATGCCATAAACTATATGCTAGCCAGTTCTATTGAACCTCTTGGTGATCTGGGGTCCGTAAGCCTCTGCAACCACCGTATATCTGAGGCGCCTCTCTATCCATCAAGCAATCATAAGCAACATCCACATGAGTAAAATGTCAAGGCGTGAAAAACGCTAACACCCCTCCTAGCTAGGAACTAGAATGTCCATTTCCCGGAGGTCCTCCCTATTTCTGGTTCACATCGAGGTGTGAGGCTCGCGAATTAACGCTACACAAAGCTATGCTATATTAAAGTCATGCTTTGATCATCAACCACAAGACTTTGCTTTTCAACAGATGCCTTGATCATTTGCATCTCAGCATGCCACACAGGGAATTCATGCCATGCGACTGATATCTATCGATATATAACCTCTGAGCTCGTATATCTCAGAGAAAGGCGTTAAGCAAGAGAATAAATTCTCCGCTGCCAAACAGATATATATATAATAGAAATTAATCAACACAGAATAAAATCCAATGTCAGACACACCATCCATTTACAAGTTCGTTCTGGGTCTGAACGAAACCAGAGACACCTTGCTCCTCGCATATCCGTACAATCAACAGTACGTCCGGACGGCTACCACTGTAACCCCTTCAAGGTAGCTACTCCAATCATGGGCATCAGTAGCGCCCATCCATTCGATGTGAAGATCATCGGTCTTGCACCGTCTTCAATCTCTTCGACTTATCGTCGATCAGTTATTCAGAATGGGTTAAACCCGGACTTTCTGAATAACTCGCGTATCTTATAGTCAAGTGCTATAACAACACATCATATGCCTCATTCCAATCCAGAATATTCTTTTATTCTTGTATTATTTTCCTTGGGAAAGGTTCCCATTAATTTTATCAAAGATAAATTCTTTAAATTTATTCTTTAATCTTCCTTTGGATATCAAACCATATTAAGGTTTTCCAAACTAGTCGATATTAGCGAACTATACCGAAGTAATCAATTATTTTATTTCCCAATCCCAACCTATTCATCCCATGGAGCAAAACTGGTAATACTCCATATCTAACACCATGGTGTTATCGGTAAAATTAATTACCATTTCACGTTCAAATCTAATTAAAGATTTAACTATCGCTTGCAGTAAAACGGGTGGTACTCCATTCTCGTTCATTTTCTTGAATTGATAATTTTAATTATCACATTCACTTTTCAATCTAATCAAAGATTCATTAAAACTCCATTTAGTTTTAATCTTCCCAAAAATCAATATCAATGGTTATTCAAAGCTAAGAAATTAATCTTATCTTTAACTAGGTTAAAGAACCAATGTCATTTAAAACACGGTTTACGATAAACCCAAAATCACATTCCATTAATTATGGAATCTTTATGGAAAAACAAATCAATATATAATCGATATCAATTTCCGTATCCGACCAATAATATAAATGGAATAACGACAAAGCCTTTTAAATTCCATATATATTAACCATGTTCCTCCACAGAAACTCACTTCGATTATTACCCAATCAAATTCCGTTCAATTTGAATTTAATATATTAAATTGGAAAACTTTACTTTGGAAAAATCCCATAAATCTTAATTATAAATACTAAATCATATTCTTCACTATTAATTGGGTTAAAGAACAAGTGTTATTTAAAACACCATTCACGATAAACCCAAAAATCCAATTATTTTATTCCATTCCAATTAAATATTAATTAATTGGTAAACTTCATTAAATCTAAATAAAAAGATTTATTTTCTCTCAACTTGGTTTAAGGACAATGTTAATGAGGACACCGTCCACGACAAACCCAAAATCCAATTTGATATTCAATACAAGGCTCTGAATAGAAAATATATCGGTCTATATTCAATATCAAATTCTGAAATCAACAAATATCATATTGGAATAACGATATATATATATATATATATATATATATATATCTTCCAAATTCCTCCACAACGTCCGTATAATCACGAAATCCAATATCGAAGTATCTTGAAGATAATTTTGATTCAAATCCATTTCAATTCGTATATTGGAAATTCTGGTTGTTTTTGTAAACCATTTCAAAACCAATTTATTTATTTAAAAATAAATAAATTATTATTCCAGTTAATAACTAGTTCATTTCGATAAAAATATATTTTTATCTTTTCAAATATGGAATTTATCATCCCGACTCTTTCCAAATCATTTATTGTGATTTTACACTAATTATTGATATTTCTAATAATTTTATTATCGCCCGTATAGTCAGTTTCTAATAACGGCCACCGAACTGCATCCATAACGACCTTTTCTGAAATTGATTTGGACATATCTCCAAATACAACCATTAGATTTCAAATCTCTTATATTCATTAGAATGCTTTTCTGGATACAAACCCAACAGTTCTGGTTTCAGGAGAATCCGACGGTCGGATCTCCCATAACGTCCATTTGAAGTTAATGGTCGAAATTCGCGAACTGCCGTTGCGCGGCGCGTTCTATTCAGGCCATTATAATATATAATATATATATATATATATATTATATTATATATTTCGTCGATTTCCATTTAAAATGAATTTTATAAATTGTTTTAAATTCATTTCGAAAACGATTTCAACTTCCATTTCAAATTCAAATCAAAATTGAATAGTCCAATATAAATTCGTTTTAAATTCATTTTAAATTGATTTAAATTCAATTCCGTTTCAAACCGTTTTGAATTTTATTTCAAATCGATTTCAATTCAATTCCATTTCAATTCTATTTGAATTCATTTTAAATCGATTTCAATTCCATTTTTTGATATTCATTATAAAAATGAATAAAATCGATATAAATATCGTTCACGTCAAAATGGCGTTAATCTAATCTACACGGCTTTATATATTTAAATTTTTTTCGTGTCTATCTCAAATCGGACATCAAAATCAGATTTTTGATCTTTTACTGAATATTATTTCAAAATATTCCTTATTTTAAAATATTCGTTATTTTTAAAATATTCATTCTTCTGAACTGGAATTAGACACAGTCTATTACCATATAATTTGATTATATGGATTTCATATGATACATGTACACAACAACAATCACTCACAATCGACCATCATCCAAAGTGCATTCTATACTGCATAAGCATCAAATATTAATATTTAATGCTTACAACAGCCTATCAATCGATCAATCGACATACAACTAATTATTGGGATAAGTGTATGTCCAATTTCATCCCAACACCGGTGTGTGTTTTCAAACAACAAACACAGAATTATTTGCGCAGTTGGGCGATGTGTAAAATTTATCATCACAATCAATATCAGTCAAATGTGTGCACATAAACAAATCATCCGATTTGTTTATAAATATTTATTTAATTCATATACACGTTAAAAATTATATTTTTAACTATAAAATATTTGTAACTATAAAATATTTGTAACTACAAAATATTTTATTCCATTCCACATCACACAATCAACTTTCACAATAACAACCAAACAAACAAGTTGTCCATGGTCTGTGGACGACGGGTGTCAGGTGCTGCTAAGCACCGTCTACATCCTAATATATATTTTAACTAGAAAATAAAATAAAAGTGAGAAGTTCTCACCTTTGGGTTCCACTCCGCCGTGCTTTGATTGTCAGTTTTTGATTTTTCCCAGAACTCCAGTACGTCTATTTTATAAATAACACACATATGTTAAAAATCATATTTTTATCGATCAAAAAGTATTTTCTTATATACGATAAAAATCCTATTTTTATCTTCATAAAACTATTCCTAACATATGATAAATTTCTATTTTTATCTTTTAAGAATAAAATTCTAGTTTATATTTTCTATATCAAATTCTAGTTTATATTTTCTATATCAAATTCAAGTTTATATTTTCTATATCAAATTCTAGTTTATATCTTCAAAATCAAATTCTAGTTTATATTTTCTATATCAAATTCTAGTTTATATATAAAAAATGTTGCTTTAATTTTAAAAACAAAGTATATTTTTCTATTTTAAAAACAAAGTATATGTTTATCAAAAGAAAAACAATGATTTTAATAACGTTGCAAAACATTACCATCTTCTTCATTGTACTGGAAATCGCTTCAGCGCCTAACCCATTTGCTCAGCCAAAAGTTGAACGTCGGCCACCACTAGAGGGCCGGAAACCCTCATCCAACACCACCATACGAATCGCCACTGTCCCAACTACCTGCGCCACCACCAGTATGAAGTTCGACACCCCCTTGCCTCCCAAAAAACCACTTCAAATGTAGCCACTTCCCTGATCGATTTCTCCCAAATGATGAACGCAGACCCCATCACCACCGAAGGATCTATAGAACTCAAGAATCTCTCCATTTTCCTTTTTGAAGTTTTGTGAATTAATGAATATAGGAGGAGATCGGAGGGGAGGAAGGATGGAGCAACCATTGCCCTTGATTTTTAAAAGAGACGACAGGTCTGATTAATGAGGAAGAGAGCTAGGGTTTTTCTATTTCATATAATTTTATTTTATTTAATTCCTAAAATACCCTTGTGTTGATAGGAACTCGAAATTAAACCCAATGATTGTCGCCCCTAGATAAATACCCCCATTCCGAACACAATGGGATATGTTCCGTAAGCCAATTCGGCTGTTATGATCAGTTTTCTTTTAGATTAACATTTAAATCATTATACTGAATTTTAAACGTATATTTTAAATTACCGGGGTCACATACTGACTCTAAAAATTCCAACAAAAATTATTTCTAGCTTTGTATCGATGATATGGTCCTAACAAAGCTAATTTCATCTAATTTGGAGACCGTTTGAAAAATGAACATTTTCTGGTCGATCCAATTTGACTGAAACTGTCAAAACACGTATTCTTTTGCCACGCTCACATATTGATCCCAAAAATTATGAAATTTGAATCTAGCAATAATTTGACATCCCAGACCCAACAAATGTGGTTTTGTCGAAAATGGAAGTCGTTTGCAAAATGGCTATTTTTAAGGGCTATATATTATATAAAATATATATAAATTCCACAGCGGCTTTTATGAATTTTAAACTGGACGTATCTTTCAACTCCTAAAGTTAAATCTTAGTTCTTACATCTGTTAGAAAGATATCGTTAAATAGATTCAGGTATTTCTGGTTTTGCTGAAATCCGATTTATTTTGAATCCTGTACATTCATTTGAAATTTGAAATCGAATTTTCAAACTACCGCGCCATTTCTAATTCCTTTTATAATTAAAAATAAATATTTATATTCCAAATTTGCTTCAAATAAATATATACATTCTAATTCTATTCAAAATAAATTTCTCGTCGTTATTATTTAAAATAATTCATTTTAAATATTCAAAATTCATTAAAATTGCCAAAATAAAAATTTTAAATTGGTTCAGATTTCCGGGTTATTACAGAAGTTATGAAGGTTTGAAGTTTGTATACGCACAAGATAATTAATATATAGGGACCAGAAATTCAAAATTTTTGTTCAAATTTCGAAAATCCCGTAGGCAGTAAAATTCCCGCCCTAGGGGTGTCGACCCATAGTAGGGGCGACCTCGGGGTCGACCCTATGAATGTGGGTCGATCCCCCTAAGGTTGAGATAGCAGTCAATTTCTGGGGGGCTGGCAGCTATAAATAAAGGTCCATTTCTCTTGTTTTCTTCATTAGAAATCAATGGAAGCCAAATGCTGCCGGTGCCTAAAACTGAAACGAATCCTTTTCTTCAATAGCAATCAATAAGAGCTAATCAGTTAGAGATTCACATATAGATCTAAGATTCAACACCAAAAATTTCTCTTTTATCTTCTAAAATCCAAACACTGTGAGTTTAGTTATTTTTAGATTTAAATGATTAAAAGTAAAACGTGATATGACTGTGATTTGGATCTGTTTTAAATTGTGAATCTATTATGCTCTTGGATCTTAAACTTTATCATGCTAGATCTACCTTTATAGATCTAATTCACTTGTGGTTAATTTATCATGTTACATTTGTGGATATTAATCTTTATCTATGTTTGTGGCTAATTTGGGTCATTATTTGGACAGTCAAAACCTTATTTAGATCTAATTCTCCATCTAGATCATCTTGTACCTATCATGTTAGGGTTAATTTAGGCCTGTCATTAATTGGACATGTGAATCCTTATTTAGATCTATTCATGCCTATTAGGACATCCTTATTATGTTAGATCTAGTTTTATCATCACCTGTTCACTAGATCTGTTTTTATGTCCAACTTATTACTATGTCAATTACATGTCTAAGTCAGTAGATATATTTATGCTAGTTATGTTAGAATAATCACTATTGTAATATTCCCATCACCTTTTCCTTTTATTGTTTATGGCCAGACTACTTTCTAGCCTAGGCATGCCGCCAAATATATGCGAATGCATTAGTTGGGGAACAGGGGAAAACATTAGAATTGGCATAACTTGAATAATGAACATGAATTTAGGCATATAATCCATTATGAATGTAATTGGGTAAATGGGCATGAACACCTATAAAGACACTGGTACAATTAATTAGTTAATAATTAAAATGCCTAGGATTACAGTAATTAGAAACTGTAACTGCACTTATGACACGAGGTTAGATTGCATTTATGTTGGAAGTCTGCCCAGAGCCGATTGACATATCCAACAACCGCAAATGTTGGATCTAATGTGAGGGGTCTAAGTGCACAAATATGAAACAGGCTAAGGCACGAGGTTAGGCCCAACTTATGAAAGAAGTCTGCCCAGAACCGACCGACATATCTAGCATCCACAAGCTGTAGGCCTAATATGGGAGGTCTAGCCCGTTATAACCATAAATGGACAACGTAACAAATTGGAATACTTTACCTAGTTGAATCCATAGGGATTGTGTGAACATGAACATGAATATGGGTTAAATAAACTTGGTTGAACAGTGGGACGGTTCAGTTAAGCATATCTGAGATCGGTGGGTAACACTTAATTATAGGCCAACAAAACTCAACCAATTGGGGGTTATGTATTAAAGACACCTAGAGGTAAGCATGACCAGCAGGAAGATTGGGTTATATAATTAAAGACAACTTTTAGGTAAATATAACCTATGGAAAACCTAGTTGGTGATACGAGAAAAAGGGGAAAGATTGTATCATATTTTGTGGGTTTTATTTCAGTCACTAACCCAGAGTAGGTATCAAAAAAGTACTATGAACTAGGTCAGATAAGGGGCACGCTTACTGATTGTAAGAGATCCAAACATGGAGGATAGTATGGGCGGTGCAAACCGACCGGGTCGTGTGCATGCATGAGCCGGGCAGGGGGGGATAAGACGATCGTGACACCTGTAGATATAGGGCTATGCATATTAGAGAAGGGTTGCCACTTTAGGACATGATACATCCTATGGTGGGGCCGGCACCGAGTATCTACGTGGATTAGGGAGCTGATATACTAAGGTAGTAGTTAGGGTACATTTGGACGTATGCCTAAGTCTTCCACCTTATAGTGGAAAGGATCATCTCATTCTGGTTATACTAGTAATAGTGCATAGTAATCAATAGGGAAGCATATACACTCTATCATGTGACTTTGTCATACTTATCTTTTGTGAGGTCATCTTTCTTATCCACTTTATATGCATGTCATGCTACTTTTATTTATTTACTTACTAAAAGTAACTGGACTCACAAGACTTTATGTATGACCCTTTTTGTTTCCTCTTCTTTCTTCCATTCCACACCCCCAGGTTCTCAGGGCGGGAACACTCAAGCTTGACCGTGATTCTGCTTTTATCTTGCCAGGAGCTGCTCTTGAAATATTGCTCAAGTTCTTATCTCTACTATGGCTTTGTCTCTTTTTGGGGAATTATGCTTTTTTATGTACTCCGATCGAACAAGACAGAAAAAGTTTTATATTTTTTTTATGATGGCTTTTATGTAGTTTCAGACTTGTGATATTTTGGACCATGATGTTATGACTTATTTTTGAAATAAAATTTAAATTCCGTTGTTGTTTTTATATCTGTCTTGTAATAATTCTGTTTCAGTTTACCTATAATGCTTCACAAAACTTAATGAATTCCCTTAGTGAGTGACATTAATGGATGTGGGGTATTATAATTTCTCCTTGTGTGAAGTAGGTAATTTTTTAGTCTAGTCGTTATGACTAGCTCATGTACTATAAGCTAGGCTAGTAGTAGAGTCCACTTTAAAAACGTCTATGGCAGACGAACCACCTTAAAAACCGAATTTGTAGTTGGTTGGTATCTTGTCTATCTCCTCTAATATCTATTATAATTATTAGTTATAATAACAAGTGTTTGCGGTCACTTTAAAAACCGGTCGGCTTTACCAAAAAAACACTCCCTCACTCATACTTACATATACATATATGGCCAGGGATCAGATACGTCTCTTACTGTACACCCTTATGCCGAGGTGTATCTTAACAGCAGTATGCATACACGCATATACTTACATACATACATATGTATGTAATGTGTTTGTGTTAAATAGTGGCACTCGAGAGGAAGAAAATCTACAAAATTCAGTCCAGTTTATTGCCATCAGTTGGTTATTAATACCACATTTGGAAACATGGGAACAAATGCTTAATGCATATTTGCATTAGATAGTACAAAAAGTCAATAAGATCAATGTTAACTAGCTTTTGAACAATGTCGTTATGCTTTGAACTTGGACATTCGAATCGTTCGTGACTCGAGCGTGGATTCGTCCAAATACGGACTAAGCCTCATAATCGATGTTCGCTTGGGAATCAGAAAATAAATCAGTTTGGATTGATCGCCTTCTGACATCATCTGATTACTCAAGAGTAGTTTAATCATCTCGTTGGATCACACCATATTCACTTGATCGATCATGCGTATGATTAGATCGATCACCTTAAAAAAGCATGAACGGCCCTGTCTAATCATCAGAAAATCCATGATAGTCTTATGGGAATACTCGAAATTCATTGATCGATCACCTCAGAAAATACAAGGCGAAAACTCAAAACATATGGATCGTGTCAGGAAATACGTGTTAGGATTTTTGCTCGATCACATGATCAGATCAATAGGAATCCCTTAAGGAATTGACACTTTGGATGAGATTTCGATCCAATGGAAAACAAGTGATTAGAATGCTCCAATCACTCAAAATTTATAGATCTGCACAAGAAAAATTGGATTTGGTGAAACCCATGGTTGATCGGTATTCTGGAGTGGAAAGTTGGATCGATAGAAATGTGGGGATGATTGATCACATCAGAAGCAAGGCGGATCATCTAAAACCATGTGATCAACACATGGAAATTGGCACGAAACAGATGGCTAAGAAAATAAGCCTGGATCCGAAAAAAATGCGTAAGTGCTCGGATACATAATATTTCATATCGATCCCATGTGGGATCGGCATTGGTCCATGTAGCAGGGATCAAGCATGAAAATTTTTGGAGCCTGGTCAATTACTAATCCACTTTTCGCTCCTTGATTTGTGGCTGATCCGATCTCTCATATAGTTAAAAATAGGACATCACATGACTCATTTAGGGGATCTTCTCTTGGCTTTTGGAGGCTACTATGCAAGGACATTGTCGAAGCCTAATAACATCTACTTTTTCGCTATATTTTTTACAATCAGATCGAACTTTACTTGTTGAAGGCAAAAAATTCGTAAACACCAAAGATTCCAATTACTAGGAATAGTTAATTTGGTAACACAGACAAGAGTAGAAAATAAGTAAATAACACAAGAGATTTATGGTGGTTCGTCCTTGTGAAGGGCCTACGTCCACTTTGAAGCGTTGTTGGAATATTATTAATCACAAAAAGTTACAAGTTGAGACCCTCTCATGACATCTCATTACATTCATCTTTATGCTAGATGATGTCATAATTAAGCTATATGATGTCATCTTAAGGCTATACGATGTCACCTCTAAAACATGATGTCATCTTTCTCATATATGATGTCATAATTATCATATATATATTGTATATTTGGGAGAGAAGATATTTTATTCCATCTTCTTCCTCAAATGGGAGATGCCATTAATGGAGCTCTATGGAGGTCCCAAGGTATCAAATTCCAACCCCTTTGAAGTGTGAAGTCATGGGGTATTTATGGGAAAGGAGTAGGTAGGATTAGGTAGAAATAAGGGAACACACGCAGAAACTCGCACCTGGAGCCCGTTGATATGGAAAATTCGCACTTGAGCCTAAGGCACGAATTTTCGCACCTCGTAGGTGCAAGATTTTGCACCTCGAGGGTGTGAGATTTCACACCTCGAGGGTCCGAGATTTCGTACCTTGAGGGTGCGAGATCTCGCACCTCGAGGGTGCGAGATGTCGTACCTCGAGGGTGCGAGGTCTCGTACCTCGAGGGTGCGAGATCTCGCACCTCGAGGGGTCGATATATCACACCTCGAGGGTGCGAGAAGTCGCACCTCACGGGTGCAAGATTTCGCACCTCGAGGGTGCGAGGTTTCGCACCTCGAAGGCTGCACAAAGGGGAGTTTGGAGTGACATGAGGTCTCTGCTGGCGCGATCCCTCTTCATCCTGTTTCCTTCGCTTCTAAGCGTCCTTTTCGGCTTCAGTTCCACGTGATGTGTTAAGTCGAGCGTGTCTTGCGTATTTTTGGGAATCGGACCAAAAGGTCTGTTAATATTTGCCACCCAAAGTATGTCTTGTGTTGATATGGCGTGCTTTGGATTGGTTGAAGTTGTAATTGAGTTGTAGGTTTATCCTGTAAGTTGAAGGAAAACACATGTTAGTTGGCAGGCTCGTTCGTTGCAGGATTGCGAGTGAGCCGTTGCTGATATTGCGCCATGCTCACGTTGCCAAGTATTCGTGGGGTGTTGTCTTGCGTGTCCGCAAGGTCAGTATGCGCAGGGAATACGTGTATATGAGCACGTGGCGTGAAGTTTCGAACCCAAGGGGTTTGGTTTTCCTTTTTTTGGTGGGGCGCGAAATTTCGAACCTTAGAGGTTCGAGATTTCGACCCCGGGGGTTCGGAGTCTCGAACTCATGGGTTTGAAATTTCGAACCTGTGGGCTCGAAATTCCTCGGAATGCAAAGAGACCATTTCCTTTTATTATAAATAGCCTCCCTCCTCATTTTCTTCTTCCATTGCTTTTTGTTATCTCGAACGCCATTGATTTCGAGCCTCGACGCCTAATATTTTTCGAACTTAGACTTAGGTAATGTATGGGGTTGAGGCATCGAGGCATGTCCGAAGTGGTTCGATGCGAGGGAGAGAGAGGCGAGGGCCCGAACTAGGTCAGAATTTTTGACCCTCTCGAGGTGCGAAATTTTGAACCTCCGTGGTTTGAATTTTCGGACCTCCATGGGTTCAAATTCCCAAAGCTCCAGGGGTCGAAATTTCAAACCCGAGGGGTTCGAAGTTCCAGACCTCTGGAGTTCGGAGTTTCGAACCCTTTGGGTTCGAATTTCTAAACCTTGACAGGTTCGGATCCTCGAGACTGGGGTTCAAATTTTCGACCCTCTGGGTTTGAATTTTCGACCATAGTAGGGTTCGAATTTCCGAACCTTAAGGCTCAGACTTTCGAACCCTTAGAGGTTCGAATCTTTGCACCATGAGGCGCGGGCTTTCGAACTTTGAAGCTCTCGTGCTCATCGCAGTCTTCTGGTTTGGCGCTAGCCTAACTTCTTTGCGCCATGCCTTGGCAGGATATCATTTTTTTGGTTCAGTACTTTGATCTCCTGACTGCATTCCCTTAAGTTTACATATCGCATATTTGCTTGCGTGGTTGAAAGCATGCATATGATGACAGTCGCGCAGACGTGGACATGAATTCTTCACATCGGATAGCGCATATATCCAAATCATGACTGAGTTGTTGGACTATTTAACTTTCCCGTGTATCTCTTAATCTTGCATGACACCACATACACATGTTAGCTTTCACCAACACGAGGGGTACAGGTTATTCAAATGCGATGTCAAATACTGGTGTCTTAAATTATAGTTAACCATGCAAACAAGATCAAAGACAGGAAAAATCCTAGAAGCCGAGGATTCCCCGTCATCTTCACATTCGTCTGATTCTATCGATAGCGGTAGCTCGAGTGGCAAGCGAGCCTGGGACTATCGAAGAGTCCGTTCCTTCTCAATCGGCCAGTTCACCCGAAGCGTCTAATCACAAGGAACAACTTGAGAGGCTACATTCTCTGGTCATACGCGAAGAGGTTAAGAATGTTGACATTATGAATGAAGATGCCCCGGTGGGCCCAGTGGCCCAGGATATGTTACTCGATGCTGTTATCATGAAAAATTCAATGGATTCGGTACTGTCGCGCCTGTATGCTACAGTAGTAATGAAAATGGCGCAGCGATTCAACTTACCAATAGGTGATGCTCATGCGCCGGGAGGAGATGGAAGGGCTCACGCATCACCCGAGGGTTTAACTGCCTGGAACAGGAAAGCTTGTTTTGTGAGGTGCACGCCCCCTGCTAATGATTTTATTTGGGATATTCTGTTCTACTTTCTCCTGGCACCTTCGCAACTGCATCCCAATGCTTACTCGTCGCTCTTGGGCACTTACGTCCTATACCGAGAGTATTTGAACATGGAACCCACCGGAGAGGATATTAGGTATGTCATTAGTCTGAGGAGAACGCCTAACAGGTCACCTTCCCAATGGTTCCTAGAAGCGACAACCGCCATCAAATTCTTTAGCGGGACGTGGCCCCGGCCATCGGTGTTTAAACAAGACTAGTTCTTTGTGCGCTGCCCCTGGATTTGCAAGGAGGTGGATTGAATGGAGTAAGTGCCTTCGAACGTTGCTCTCCACTACAAATTTTTTTGGAGCCTGTACCTTATTATTGTCCTTTTTTGATTGCGGTAGGGAATTCAGAGGCACCCACCAGCGAAGAGTATAGGCAGCGTCTTGATGCCTTGTGGGCGATTCCTGGGTAGTTTCGCAAAACAAAAACTGTAACGAGCCAAGAGCGCCTTCGCCGTGCGGGGTTGCTTCCCGACGACCGGGCTGTAATTAGGCCCGTGGTGGCAAGCGGTGTACCGAAGAAGGTGGTGGTGAAAGGCCCTGTGACCCTTGGTCAGAAAAGGCAGGTGCCCTCTGCTGGGCCCCGACCGAAGAAGGTCGTCAAGTTCCAAGGATACATCGGTGGAGATGGGGCTCGTGGCGAGGTGGTTGCAACTGGAGATGAGGGACCATTGAATGCTCTCGTTCCTCCCCCGACTAGAGGGATGGGGAAGGGAGAGTCGTTTAGGCCATTGTCTCCAGTAGCTTCTCCTGGAGCTGCCACCTTGCTCGAGGACGAGCGCCAGTTTGATGACTTGAATAAACTTGACCTTGACGTATCCCTGCGGCCGAATCCGGGTGTCATGGATGACTTAGCTCTTGCTGTGGAGGGGTTAACTCCTTCGAGCGGATCACAATTTGGTCAGTTGAGAGAACACTTAGGGCATACACTCATTACCACTACATATCATAGCGGCTTATTTGAGCATGCGACTTAACTAATTTCACTTCATTTCTTTGACATGTGACATGGATAGAGGACGCGGAGGATGAGGTTATGGTCATGGAGGCCGCCCATGCCCTAGGAATCCTTTCTTTGAAGGTTTCAGGAGAGGGACCACCCTGTATGGAACTCCACCCCGATTGGTCGTTGTAGTGGGCACCGAGATAGGGATCGGTCTCGATGATCTCCGACTCCTCCCCCTCTGATTCGGGTGTCTGAGGGAGACTCTCGACTTAACTTAGGGTTTTCTTGGCGTTCGTCTTCGATATCTTCTCCACATACAGCGGCTTCTGCGCCCGTTCCAATCAACAGAGAGAGACCCGCCGCTCGGCCAACCAAGGCCGGATAGGATGAACGTAACCGGGACGTGGGAACTAGCGGCTTTTGAACAACAAAGGCTTTCTATGGAGGAACAAAGGGCATGGTTGAAAACGACTTTCCCTCGACATTGCTTCGATGAGCTGACGTTCCTTCCAAACCTTTGCCCGTATCCCGCTAGGGATTCTGTTGAGATCTAGATGCATGTGAACGAAGCGTATCATCAGGCTGACAAGCGCACCGCCTATTCCTTCCATCTGTCGAAGTTGATCAAGCAGAAGAGTATGGAGCTCATGAATCAAAAGTTAACTATCGATGCTGAGAGGACCACCACCATTCATCTAAACCCGGACATTGGTGAGTTTTCTTTCTGTACTATGGGCACATTGTCGCTTATTCCCGTGTCTTTAAATGCTAACTCATGAATCTCATTGCTGTAGCCGAGATAAAGGAAGGGAACGAGGCCCTCAAAAGGGAGGCTGATCACTACCGCTCTGTTTTCACGGAAACTATAGCCGATCTTAATATTTAGAACACATCTCTAAAGAGAGACAAGGTCGAGGTGGATAAAGTATGCGCCGATATGGAAAGGGAAAATGCGCGAGTCTTCGACCTCCAAACTGACAACAATGCTCTGAGAGTAGAGAATGACAGCCTGAAGAGGTAACTTGAGGAGATGATGAAAGCCAAGGAGGACGCGGAAGCCAGTAACCAGGATGTGTTGGGGACGATGGATGTAATAACCCAGAAATCCTGAACCAGTTTAAAATTTTATTTTGGCAATTTTAGCGAATTTTGAATATTAAAAATGAATTATTTTAAATAATATCGACTAGAAATTTATTTTGAATATATTTAGAACGTATATATTATATACGCCGTCGTTAGAATATAAATAATTATATATAATTATAATAGAATTGGAAATGGCGCGGTAGTTCGATAATTCGATTTCAAACTTCAATTGAATGTACCGGGTGCAAAGCAATCCGGATTTTAGTAAAACCAAAAACATTAGGATCTAATTGATAATCTCTTTCCAACGAATCCGACAAATCGAAATTTCATAGCGGGAATCAAAAGATATGTCCAGTTGAAAATTCTGAATAGTCGCTATGAAATTCAGGCCCTTAAAAATAGACATTTTGCAAACGACCTCGGATTTTGATGAAACCACATTTGTTGGATCCGTGATGTCAAATTTTTGCTAGATTCCAAATTTCATAATTTTTCGAATCAATATGTGAGCGTGGCAAAGGAAAACGCGTTTGACTAGTTTCAGTTGATTTTAATCGAATGGAAATTGGCCATTTTTCCAACGGTCTCAAAATTCGACGAAACTAGTTTTGTTAGGACCGTATCGTCAATACGAAGCTAGAAAATATTTTTCTGGGATTTATAGAGTTTGTATGTGACCCCGGTAAATTGAAATGCGCGTTCAAATTCAATATATAGAGTTATATGTTGATTTTGACGAAAACTGATCGAAACGGTCGAATCAGCTTGCGATACATATCCCATTGTGTTCGGAATGGGGGTAAAACGCTATGGACGACAGGCGGTGGACCTTGTTTAGAGGTCGTATGAAAAAGTCAACTTTTTGAAACAATTAAATAATAAAATAAAATAAAAATATCTCCCCTCCTTTCCCTCTCTATATTCTTTCTGCCCCCCCCCCCCTTCTCGTTTTCATTTAAAAACTGGATTATAAAGATTTCGCCTTTTCAAATATATCATTATAAAAATCACATCTTTATTTTGCTATACATATAAAGATGACATTTCTAATATTTCTATCATGTAAAAATTATATTTATAATTCTCTACATAAACAAAAATCATATTTTTACATCTTCTACATAGTAAAGATTATATTTTTAATACTTTAAAAATATAAAAATCATATTTTTAATACTTTAAAAATATAAAAATCATATTTTTGATATCCTACTTATATAAAAATTATAATTTTTATTCATTTCAAAATCAAATCTTTATCATTTCAACATCAGTTTTAATTACTATATAAAAATCAGTTTTATTAACTACATAAAAATCAGTTTTTATAACCCCTAAAAATCGATTTTAATATAAAGAATAGCAAAGTAAAAATTCGATTTTTATATATTGAATAGCGAAGTAAAAATTCGATTTTTACATATGTAGTGAATACGGACAACGAAAGTGATAAGAGACGAGAACGACGAAGATTTCTACAAAAGAAGAGTCGTGGTATTGGATAGCTATCGGTGAGAACTTCTCACTCTTCAATTTCTTTTTTTTCTAGTTATATATATATATATATATATATATATATATATATATACTAGGATGCAGACGGTGCTTAGTAGCACCCGACACAATCGTCCACAGACCATGGACTTGTTTGTTTGGTTGTGTAGTCGGTTAGATCATTTGGTTTGAATTGAATTGTTTGGTGAAATGAATGGATTTGATTGATGTGTGAATGGCATGGGCCTTCACTAGACCGGGGATAAGGCTAGGCCTTGTCCCGTTTCTAGTATCGTGCCGTTATGCCGCCGAAATTTTCTAAAATAAGTTAGAAAAATAAAAATATCATTTTTACTTTGTAAATGAACTGAATAGAAATTCATGTGTTGAAATAAAATATTTTATCGTTAAAAATATAATTTTTAACGTGGAAGTGAATAAAATATAATATTCATTTACAAACCGGACGGTTTGTTTATGTACACCGATTTGACTGACATTGATTGGGACGATAAATTTTACACATCGCCCAACTGCACAAATAAAATCTGTGTTTGATTGTTTGAAATCCCACACGGGTGTTGGAATGAAATTTGAAGTTCACTCATCCTGATTGATTAAATATGTCGGTCGATGGATCGACAGGCTGTTATAAGCGTTAGATATCTATATTTGATGCCTATACAGTGTAGTGCACTTTGGATGATGGTTGATTATTTATCATTGCTATTATATACATGTGTTGCATGGAATCCATATAATTAACTTTATATGGTAATTGATTGGGCCTCATTCCAATCGGGAAAATAAAGAATATTATAAAGTAAAGGTTCATGTGTTGACTGTACTCATCCGTTGAGATTAGTCATGTGTTGAACGAAATATTTTAACAATAAAATCTACATCTTTATCATATATAAAATTAGAAACTGACTGGAAAATAGATAAGATGAGTGGTCTCCTGGATATTAATCTGAGGTTGGTTTCGGCCTTCGGGGTTAATATTCAGGGAATCGTTCTCTTACTAATTTACGGTTGGAGTCTGATTTAATATCAAACGATAGATACCATAATTTTTATAAAATATATTAAATAACAAAATAGTCACACATGGACGGTACTCATTCGTTGAGATTAGTCGTGTGTTGACAAAGATATAGAGTCGTGTATTGAAAGAAATATAGATCAATTTGTTGAATTTAAAGCCGTGTTGATTAGAGATGCGCTATTTTGACACGAACGATATTTATATCGATTATATTCGAATTGAATTTGATTTGAATAGAAAACCAAATTGAATTGAATCGAATAGAAAACCAATTTGAATTGAATCGAATATAAAACGAATTGAATTGAATCGAATAGAAAACCAATTTGATTTGAATTGAATATAAAACGATTTTGAAATGAATTGAATATAAAACGATTTCGAAATGAATTGAATATAAAACGATTTCGAAATGAATTGAATATAAAACGATTTCGAATTGAATTGAATAGAAAACAAATTTGATTTCAATTGAATATATAACGAATTTGATTTGAATTGAATAGAAAACCAATTTGAATTCGAATTGAACAGAAAACGAATTGAATTCAAATTGAATTGAAAACGAATTGAATTTGATTTGAATTAAAAATGAATTTGATTTAAATAGAAATTGAATTGAATTTGATTTGAATATATAACGAATTTGATTTCAATTGAATATATAACGAATTTAATTTGATTTGAATATATAACGAATCTGATTTGAATTGAATTGAAAACGAATTCGAATTGAATTGAAAACGAATTGAAATGAATTCAAATTGAATTGAAATTTGAATTGAATAGAAATGAATTTTAAAACGAGTTTATAAGGAAAAATTTAATTTTGATTTGAATTGAAATGGAAGTTGAAATTGTTTTTGAAACGAATTTAAACGATTTATATAATTCGTTTTAAATAGTAATCGACGAAATATATATTATATATATAATATAATGGCCTGAATAGAACGCGCCGCGGCAGTTCATGAATTTCGACCATTTATTTCAAACGGACATTATGGGAGATCCGACCGTCAGATTCTCCTAAAACCGGAACCGTTGGGTTCGTATCGAAAAGAGCTTTCTAACGAATATTAGGAATTTGAAATCTAACGGTTGGATTTGGAGATACGTCCAAATCAAATTTGAAAAAGGTCGCTGTAAGTGCAGTTCGATGGCCGTTGATGGAAATCGACTGTACGGGCCTTGATAAAATTATTAAAAATAGTAATAATTTGTGTTGAATCATAAGAAATGATTTGGGAAAATTTGAGATGAAAAACTCCATATTGGAAAAGATAAAAATAGATTTTTATCGAAATGAACTAGTTTTGAACTAATATTAAAACCCATTTATTTTTAAATAAATAAATTGGATTTGAAAAGGGTTTTAAATAGAATTGATTTGTGGGTTTATCGTGAAGGGTGTTTTAAATAACACTTGTTCTTTAACCCGATACTAAATAGAATGTGATTTGGGTTTATCGTGAACTGTGTTTAAAATGACAATAGTTCTTTAACCCAGTAAAAGGAGTTTTAATGAATCTGCAATTAGATTGAAATGTGAATTGATAATCTAAATTATCAAATTTAGAAAATGAGCGAGAATGGAGTGTCACCAGTTTTGCTCCAAAGCGATAGTTAAATCTTTAATTAGATTTAAACGTGAAATGGTAATTAATTTTACCGATAACACCGTGGTGTTAGATATGGAGTATTACCAGTTTTGCTTCATAGGATGAATAGGTTGGGATTGGGAAATAAAACAAATAATTACTTCGGTGTGGTTCGCTAATCTCGACTAGTTTGGAAAACCATAATTTGGTTTGAAATGACATCCAAAGGAAGATTAAAGAATAAATTTAAAGAATTTATCTTTGATAAAATTAATGGGAACCTTTCCCTAAGAATTGAAATTTAGAAACTCGCTGTAGGTTAGTTAAGAAGAATGGTTTCCTGGGTATTGATCTGATGTTGGTTTCGGCCTTCGGGGTTAATATTTGGGGAATTGCTCTCTTACTGATTTACGGTTAGTGACTGATGAATTGGAATGAGGCGTATGTTGTGTTTGTGTAACATTTGTTTTTAATATATGCGGATTGTTCGGAAAGGCCGGGTTTATACCCATTCTGAATAACCGATTCGACGATATGTCGAAGATGAAGACGGTGGTTGAAGACCGGAAGTCTTCACATCGTTTGGGTGATTACTGATGATCTTGATTGGATTGTACACCCAGGATGAGGGAATAAGTTGGTGGTCGTCCAGACGTACTTGGAGATCGATGGATATGCGAGGAAAGTGCCTCCGGTTTCGTTCAGACCCAGAACGAACTTGTAAATGGATTGTGTGTCTGACATTGGATTTTATTCTGTGATGATTGATTTCTGTTAAATATATATATGTTTGGCGGCGGAGAATTTATTCTCTTGCTTAACGCCCTTCTCTGAGACGTACGAGCTTAGAGGTTATATATCGATAGATATTAATCGCTTGGCATGAATTGCCTGTATGGCATGCTGAGTTGCATCGATCAAGGCTTCTATTGAAAAGCAAAGTCTTGTGGTTGATGATCAAAGCACGACCTACGTGGCAGCTTTGTGTATAATGTGAACTCGCAAGCCTCACACCTCGGTATGAGTCAAAATCGGGATACGGACTGCAGGGAGAGCACGACGTTTCTTTCTAGCTTTGGTGGTGTTAGTGACTTACCAGCCCTGACATTTATATACTTTTCACCTATGTGGTTGTTGGATGAGGCGCCTCAATTTTAGGTTTGTAAGGACCGGGAAACGTGTGTTCAGGAATTGCCAATCCTCTAACGTAAGTGAGGACCGGCCCTGAAGATCCAGGATTGCCCAGAGTGTGTAGTCCTGAGGCATTTGCTAGAGTGTCTCGAAAGCGGAGAGGAGCTTGCCCCTTGCCTCGACTCATGACGGAAATCCAATTTCCAATACGTGTATTTCGGCTTTATTTGTAGAGCCTAGTATGGCGACATAGTGGTATGGGGCACTTATGCCGTCTATGATTTATATTTATGATTGAAATTGTTCTAACACTATACACTTATTATAGTATCAAATGATTTGTTTTAAACGTATCAAGCATGTTTGGCTATTATAAGGGAAAACCCTATCCTCCGGCCTGCGTTGCATTGTGTGATGGGACCTGGGTCTTATAATAGCTTCATTTTTCGAAAAAGCATTGCGTTGTTTATCTATTTGCACTGGTATTCTTGGGAGGAAACCCGTTCCGTGTTATACGGCGTGGTCCCTTGAATTACTCTCTTTTAAAGTAAAGTTTAAATAACTGTTTTAGTTCTCACACCAGTCACATGACTGACCTGGAGTTTATTGTTTTAACCTAAACTCTGGGTGCCCTCATTTTCTACACGGGCAGCTAGTAGTTTTGGTTTTGCAGATTTATATTCAAAGGATCCTGGTTTATAGCTGGAATGATATCCGGAAAGCTCTGTATCCGTATATCACCTTCAGTTGTGCTTTGTATTATTTTTCCACTGCTATATAATGTATTGAAATCTCTGATATTTGTCGAATGTACTTTATTCATTTATACTCTGTATATTCTTGTATCTGATGGAATTGTTGTAATAACAATGAAATTTTCTTCCGTCTACGTTCATTTGTGTGTTGTTCTCAAAGTATCCGCTCTTTCCTTCACGGGGAAGTTACGGGTTCTCACAATGGATGGATTGAGAGAGGCACACCAGGGAGAGGTGGAGAAACTGAGAGAGGAGCTGGAGAAAACAGAGTTCTGAGTGCAATCTTCTCTGGTGGAGGACATCCAAAACATGTACGTTAATGTTCTGGACTCTCATAGGTCGACGATTATCCTTGGGAATTGGCTCGGACTTGGGAGAGATTGGTTCCGTATGATACCTTCTTGCACGAAGTGGATGTGGGAACTTTAGATGAATGTCAACTCGCGATTGATCTCCTGACTATAGAGGAGCGCGAGAAGTTAGAGGAGGGTAGGAGGTTGTTGCTTGAGGATGCTAAGAGGGAGAGGCAGGAGAGGCTCACCGCTAAGAAAGGGAAGACTATCATGGTTAAGAGTGTTGTGGTAGTAGAGACATTTGCCGAAGCAAGCTCCTATCGACCATCGGTCCCTAAATCGGGTATGGTGAGTGATCCCACAACTTCCACTCGGGTTTCGACCGAGTATGACCCTGAACACCCAGAGCTAGTGAGACCGGAATTACTTTTCCAACCACCAAAATTGCCCCCATTGACATTCCTACACTGTCCCTGACCCGAGGTAAATTTATTTTGCCATGCATCCCCAAGGATGATGTAATTACCGAATTTGCGAACTAAAAGGTTGTGTTTTCAATGTATAACCCTTCCTGGAATGACCATGACATCGGGCCCTGCCCCAATGGTCCTACAAACAATGGAATCGGGGCTAGGACTTGTGGCAGCGCAATTTGGAGAGGGCGACGATCAATTTGACACCTACTCGGATATAAGGTTAACTCCCAGCATGGTCAATACCCTTATAGAGGAAGTAGAGGTTGAGGACGGGCAAAGTGCGGCTTCCCGTGGCCTAGTAGAGGCCGATGTTCCTTCGATGGATGCTATGATAGAGACCCAAAAAGCCAAAATGGTGGCTAAGCGTGAGGAGGTAGAGGAGCAACAGAGGCGTGATGAGGCTGCCAGGAAGGAGGTCCTAATAAAGACCAGGCCGGATGCTGAGGCGAAAGCCAATGATACGGTTGTGAAAAGGAAGGCCGATGAGGAGTCCGAGAAGAGGAAGGCTGATGATGAGGCCCGGAAGAAGAGAGAGGACGAGGAAGCACAGTAGAGGACTACTGAGTCCGTTGAGAAAACCAGGGCTGGTGTTGACACTCCACATAGATCCTAGAAGCTTGCTGAGCATCGGGCTGCTAGAGAGGCCAAGGAACGGGCTGAGCGAGAAGGCAAGGCGATTCCAGGGAAGAGTGATGCTGCAATCGGCCTTGCTGCTAGGAGTTCCCCTGTGCCTATGCCACATACCGCCATTGTTGATATTACTGAGATTTCTAGAGGTGAGGGTGCGAACAAGAAACGACTTTCGGCTTCTCATGAGTCAACCACCTCTCGGAGGGGCCGAGATGGGAAAAGCGGGTCTTGTAAGAAGAGGCCCGGGGCAAAGGATGAACCATCAAGTGCGGAATCTGCAAAAAAGAAACACAAGCACAAGCGAAAGAAGCATGATTAGTGTTAGTAACTTAAGTAGAAGTTACCATTTTATTTTGGTAGTGTAGGACGATAGTTTACGTGAGCATGGCCCTCGCTTTTGGTTTTTCAAGATGTGATGTGGTTTTCATGTACACCCTATCATCAGAAAGAAAGATGTTAAACATGTAGTTTGTCTTAATGTGTGTGTGTTGAAATGGAAATGTGAATTAGTAAATACTGCAATTTGTGTTAAGTGTTTGGATTTTCTTCTTATGTTTTTGGGCATCCCGTACTTGCATAAGCATACTTATCGTTACACTCAACAAAAAAGCGATTGTGTGCCGCGCTTTGGGTCAATTATTCCAGAGGGATGTGATGGTGTACCACGCTCCGGGTCAATTATTCCGGAGGGGTGTGATAGAGTGCAGGCTTATAGTAAGTTTATCTCAGCTCGGAAAACCTATAGTTTGCGAAGCAGGCTGAGCGCCTGCTGTATTTGGGTTGCCCGGGGTTAATCCCAATTGTAGCGAAGGCATATGATGTCGCGTTGTGCGGTCTGTCTGGTGTGTGGCTCGCCCTTCGTTCATCAGGATGAGGTGATCCGTAGGTGTCATTTATTCACCTGAGAAGAGAAACCTGAATTATCAGCCCGTAGGGTCCGATCGTGGCCATGGCCTACCCCTCAGCCTTGAGAGCTTCGGGGAAGAAACGATTTAAGGGTCAGTCTCGGTGCTGGGCCAAGATTTGATTGGTACCCGTTGCCGAGGGAGGGATGTACATCACTCCTGTCTGGCTTTGGGGTGGCCCCAAGTAGCTTGGGACTTAGGCTCGGAACAATTTATCCTCGGTCTCGGTGGGGCCGGAATTCGAGTTCGTGGTTATTTATACTTGGTTGCATAGCGGGCCGACGACTCGATTAGCGTTACCAGCTCCCATGCTTGGGGTTCCAGTCATAGCCATTGTGTTTTATCCTCGAGGTTGGCTCGAGGCTCGAATGGCGATGCCGACTCTGTGGTCGGAGGTCGTCACGACAACCGATTGCTTGAACGTAAGCTAGTTGTCAGGATTAGTCAAATGCGACATGTGCGGAGTAAACATAAATAGGAAGAGATGGGAAGTTAAACATCATTTCCACTAATAACTTTGGCAGTAATAGCCTTTCCAATGCATTGAATTGTTAGACAACAAAACATTGTTGGAAAGCGTATAACTGTGTACTAAGTTATGTAAAGTAGCGGCAGAGATGTTCACTGTTCCATCCCCTTGGGAGTTCAGCTCCATCCACAGTTGCGAGTTTGAAAGATCTATTGCTGAGCTTCCGTTGTATGGAGTACGGACCTTCCCAACGAGGTGCGAGGCCTGTTGGTGGAGGGAAGGCCCATTTTAAGACGAAGTCGCCGACGTTGAGGTCCTTATGGCGGACCCGGGAATTGAAGTATCGGGCGACTAGTTGCCGTTGGGCAGCAACTCGGAGATCAGCTTCGTTCCTTTTTTCTCCCAACAAGTCAAGTGAACCTAAAAGTAAATCTTGGTTTGTCCTTGGATCGAAATAGGTGACTCGGTGAGATGGAAGCTTGAGTTCAATAGGAATGACGAATTCCGATCTGTAGGCGAGGGCGAAGGGAGTATGCCACGTTGAAGCTCAAGGAAAGCGTTGTAGGGGGAATCAATGTCTATAACCATGAAAGTGAGGATTCGGACCCGTCTCTGATCCCCCTCGCCTAGCTCCATAGGTAAATCGATCACTCCTACTAGGGAACTAAAAGCCCCGTTGAAGCCGTGGATCATGGAGCGACATGGCTTTAAGTCCTTTGTTTCTGTCTTCATCTGGTCGTAAGAAGCTTTGAAAATGATGTTGACCGAGCTTCCGGAATCGATCAAAACCTTTCGGACAGAAGCGACACTGATTTGAGCAGCGATAACCAATGGATCAGTGGTTGGGAATTCCACCCCAGTAGAATCTCTTTCGCGGAAGACGATGTCGTCTTGCATGGTCTTTTGGAGCTTGGCTGGGACAGATTCGTTGAGTGCGGAGCAAGTTTCATAAGTAGCATGCTTTATCGAACTAACAAACTCTTCCATTTTTGGGAAGCTATCATGTGTAGGAGAAGGTCCTCCACATATGCTGTTGATTACGATCCCACGCCTTAGGTTAGACGGACCTGGAGCTTCTTCGGCTACTACCTTAGGCGCTAGTGCCTGAGGCTTTGGATTTTCTTCAGGAGGAAAAGTCTCTTGGACGTATTGCTCAAGCCTCTTTTTGCGAATAAGCTTTTCAATTGCATCCCTGAGCTGGCGACATTCATTGGTATTGTAGCTGTATATGCCATGGTATCGACAGTACCTCCCAGTATTTTTCTCAAGATCGATTGATTCCCTGGTGTGCGGCTTCTTATATGACAAAGTGTTGCATGTCTCCAAGTAGATTATTTCTAGATCCCCGTTTAGCGGGGTGTATGTATCGAAGGCTCGGTAAAGGCCGGGCTTTCTTAGCTCAGTCGGGGCCTATCGTTGTTCTGACCATCTTGCCTACCATTGTTCAGTCTTTTCCTGTTAAGACCTGCCCCTTGTTCTGATTAAAGGGTTCTCCTACTTGTTTTCCTCTGAGGTTGTTATTTGCAGCGCCTGCTTGATAGCCATTGGGGCAACTGGTGGCTGAGAGTCGGTTGCGCCTTGCCTCCTCTTGGCATAAGTACTGATCCGCCATCTCATAGAAGGCGTCGAGGATTTTTGGTTGCTTCTGATCGATCCACACCCCGAATTCGAAAGTAGGGAGGACACCTTTGGCTAACTGAAAGAGTATGGTGAAAGGGTCCGGATCCTCTACCTTGGCGAGGGCAATATTTAACATGTAGAGGAAGCTTTTAAGCGAATCAGCGAGCCCTTGGTATAAGTTACAAAGGATGAGAGCATTCTTTGGATTTGGTATGTGTATCCCGAATTGCTTGACCAACTGTGTTGTTAACTAATCGAAGTTGTTAGTGGAATCGAGCAGGAGGCGAGAGAATCATAACAGAGTGGTCCCTGATAAGAAGACCGAGATACATTTGCATTTGACCAGATTGTTGCCCCGACTCGAGTCCATTTGCCATTCATATAGATTTAGGAAGACATATGGGTCAGTAGTGCCGTCGTAGAGCGGCATTTGCGGCATGCCAAAGCGTCATGGCCATTCATCTTCGTTTACCCTTCTTATGAAGGGGTTACGCCTAATGTGCCAATGAATCGTACACATTTCCTCGCATTTCCCACATGATTCTTCGAACCATGTCGGGTAGGTAAGTTGTATGGGGATCCGCCATTGGGACCCATGGGTTTTGGCAAGGTTCTGGAGTTCTGTTACGAGTGCATCTCCTATGATGGATGCCTGGATCATCTTCCTCCATCTCGACATCTATGACTGGGTCTTGGTGTGGATGGTGACGTGGAGCAGGGTGATGCGGTTCCTGTTCTGGAGGAACGCCGGCGTTGGAATAGCGGGCCCATCATCCTGATTAGCAATGGTTGCGTTGTGTCAAGGAAGAGGTTGGTTTATAGGACCTGGAACGTCATTGATGATCAAGCGAGAGCGGTCTCGGTATTGTGCCCCCTCTCTATATGTGATGGTAGTTCGGTCGCCGTTCCCATTGTCGTTGGCGTATCCATTGCCATTACTGTTGTCAAGGGCATCGGTGCGGGCGACGACCTTGTTGATGAGGCTAAACCTCCTCCTTTGATGCGGACCCCTCGACTCGAAAGAGGAAGTTTTCGATATGGCTGGTCGAGGTCGAGCATTGTTCTGAGTTAGTTGAAGTCGAGCGACGATGCGCTGACTTTCTTGAAGTTGTCGCATAAGGTCGATGTTATTCCTTAATGCTTGATAAGCTCGACCACAGTGCTCTCATATTTTTCATTAAGCGCGCGGATTTGAGTTTGTGTCGCGGGCGCTTTGGGGTCCACATTAGGAGGGATGGTTTAATTAGTGGCCACGATGTCTGTTGGTTGAGGTTGTTGGGATGTACCGGCCTCGGCCTTGGCCGTGGCTGAAGAGCCGACCATTGCGTTCTTTGGTCACTTTACCATCGTAAGCGGACTCGACAACGGGTTTAGCAAGGAACCTCAAGCTCGTCGGGGATCGAGATGACAATATGTGACAAAGGTGCAAAATTCGAGTTTTCTCAGTGAAAGCAACAAATGTTGATGGCAAAAAATGTCGTAAACACCAAAGATTCCAATTACTTGGAATAGTTGATTTGATCGCACAAACAAGAGTAGAAAAGCAGTAAATAGCATGAGATTTATAGTGGTTCGGCTTTGTGAAGGGCCTACGTCCACTTATTAAGTACCGTTAACTTAGAATTAACGATATAACGCCTCATTGCTTTTATAACCCTTTTTAAATAAATTCTGGTTTGATTTAACCCTTTCTGTTCTCAATTCTACTTTTTACTTAATTCAAATATTTAAGTCACATTTATTTTAAGCTATCTTTTAAATTTCCCTTTTTCTAACTTCGTTATAAAGTTCAGGTTTAAAATAATACCTGTTCATAACTCCTTTCACCATTCGATTAGACTTCATTTCCACTTCGATTACCTCCTAATTGAATTTCAATTAAAAAGTAAATTTCTAAATAATAATTCACTTTGATCATTAACTACCTCAATAGTTAATTTCTTTGTTCACTAAAACAAATAGTAAATTTCCTTTTTAAAATCCTATTAAAATTTAAACAATATTCTTTAAACTATTTTATTTGATTACTTTAATACAAACTAATTTAGTAATCAATTCCAATTAAAACTGTTAACTTAGCCAACTCAAAACCGATTATCTCATTAACCCATTCCAATTCGTTTTCCCTTTAAATTACTTAATAATATAACTAATTTAAATAATTCCATTTAATTGTTTCTTAACAAAAACAATTATCAAATTTTAACCTTTAGATTAGTTTCTGTTCTCGTATTTTATAAATCTGATTAACATCAGAATCGACTTTATAAAATCACTTAATAATTAATTATAATTTAAATAATAAAATAAATATTTATTTCCTTTTAACAAACTATTATTCAAATAATATATTTCAAAATCTATCTTAAGTTATAAAATAATTTTTTATAACATCAGTTCTATCGATTCACCAGACGACAAATCAATATAAACACAACAATTGATTTTTTAGGCCATACGTTGCCAAATACTCAACCAATACCTCCCATTGGTTTAAATTAAACAGATGTTGAATCGGTCAACATCCAACAATCAAATCAATTACCCCATCAGATCAGTTTATATATGATAATATGAAAATAAATAATATATTTGAGGAATCCCGTTGGATCCCTCCAACATGTTATTCCCTGTATTCGGATGGTTATCTCAAATCAGACCAATCAATCCCATTTAACTGATAATTTTGATAATAATAAATAACGACCATCAACTAATAAACAAAACAATTTAATTAGTTCAAACAATTCAAATCATTAAACATGTTTATAAATAAACGTGACCAACAGGGTAAGTTACCTCCATTGGATCCAATCGTTAAAATAACAATTTGGTATTTTACTGAAATTAAACAATAGTTTAATTTCATCAGTTTAAATCAACAAATATATAACTAGCAAACAATCAACCATTAACAGTTAGAACACACAAAATTAAAACCCAATTTATATAAAATATAAATGGGAAGAACTGAGTGAGTTTAACTCACCTCGATTTGATTCCATTGTTGAAATGGTTGTTTTCTGTTAAATTAAACAATCGTTTAATTTAACCTAATATTCCTGCTGCTTTAAAATCTGTCTGCATCAGTTCCAAAATGTTGATCTCGTCATTATGATTCCGGAAAATCTTGTCCCATCGAATTCTGTTTATGTGGAAAAAAGTTATAAACATTTTAAGTAACACTATCTTAGTTATAACAAGTAAATTCTTAATCCTAATTGTAATTTAATTTAAACTATTTACTTCTGCTTCTAATCTTAGCTAATAGGCTGGTTATTACTTTTGTTTCATAATTTACGTTTTCCACTAATGATATTATACTAGATAAATTACAGCTAGTAATTACTTTTATAAAATAATGGGTCTGATACCCTTTGTTATCATTCCCGATCCCCTTCGTTATTGTATATTGCTTTCCACTTGTTTATGCTGCTTTCAGTTTCATCTGCAGAAGCCAACCGTAATCCACTTAATCAGTTTACTATAGATCATCAATTAGTGTTAGTTAATCACAAAAGAAAATATCTAATTACGTTCTGAAGAAAATGGACCGATCCCCTTTTTCCCTCTTCCACCCTTTCATTCGCTGCTCTTCTGTTCAATCCTGATAGACATCCCCTGCACAGTTTTATATTTTAGTCCAACGGTTTGACTAGTATAATTATTATTATAATTTAATTAAATGTTAACTAGTTTTAATCTCCCTTAAATTATGTTATCAGGCTAATTTCGTTCCCATTTTGATGTCGTCCTTCATCTCAACATTCACTCCCTTTCACACCAGTACCCTGCATCACGCAGTTTCAATTAAATGCCATAATCCCTTATTTTACTAATTAATAAAATTTAATTATTTTACAACCTAGTGGCCAAAATGGATTTCAGTTCATATGGCATCTTCAGGTACCCATCATTTTTCCTTTTCCAAATTGAACACCATATTTCGTTCGTATTCAGACCTCCACCGAGCTTCCAAATTTCAGACCGCCGTAGAACTGTCCTCTGGCCATCGGCTGTTCATCCAAGAACACCACCCCGTTCTCCTGACTTTCCTCCGCCCTCGACTGAAGCGCCACCTCATCTGGACCTCCCTATCGCCGCCAGTTCCTAGATGAATGTCGGTAACTTCGATATGAACCACGACCACCATGCTACGAGAAACCAGATCGCCACCGGTCATCCTAACAATCTCATTGCCCTTAACATTTTCCTAATTGAAGTCTCCTAGAATCAATGTGCGGATTTTTAGCTTATATGGAAAGAAGAATTGAACGTTCTTGGGTGTTAGTTTTTAATGGAAGCACATGTTTTGAGCAGTCTTGACCAGGGCTTTGTTTTTGACCCATTAGATTAGGGTTACGCAGGGATTCATAAAGAGTTGGGGTGAAATTTTAATATTATTATACTTTAACGAAACTTCCTGCTGAAGTAACACGTAAAACTAACCACAACCGACTTCTGTTTTCCGATAAAAATGCTAATCCTAGCATAGAAAAATATTCCGAACCCAATGGGACATGTTTCGTCGAATTCCGACATCATTTGTGAAAAGTCCTTTGTAATTATCAATGAAAAATCAAGCATTTAAAATTCCTATAATTACAGAAAAAATCCAATAAATATGAGACCTTGACATTTGACTAGACCTCTTCCTAACAGATCTAATGAAACTTGCTTTGTCCAAATCAGTGTTCATCTGGCCAGTCGTTTATTCATTTAAAGTTACCTATGTCTGAATTGACTAAAATAATATAATTGACCAGGGCATTTATCGTTGCCACGATCACACGGTAAGTCCGATTGACATGAAAATTGAAATTCAACAATAATAAATTGATACGAATCCAATGGCACCAGTTTCATTGCATTCTGAGACTGTTTCCCAGTACGCTCTTTTTACACGCACAACAATGCCATTTTGGGCACCAAATTATCCGATCTCCAAAAATAACAAACTATATACATATCCCAACTCTAATCGTCAATATGAGCTCAACGGAACTGGTTTCGTGGCCTAATTCGATCATCTGCTCAAGTTACACACAAAAACCCCTCTATTGAATTAAATTAATTTAATTACGCGCTATATAAAATGGACGGGCGTTTATGGCTGCCGTGTCACATACGACATCGGTTTGCCACGCAATTTAATACTATGCAATAATTTGACATTATGGTTCCAATGAAACTGGTTTCATCGAAAACGGACTCTATTTGGAAAAAAAACCATTTTAAAGGTTTATAATTTAATAGCGATTTCCATAACGAAAATTTGATTTGGCCATAACTAACAAACTATAAAACGAAATCTGGATTTTTGTCTTCCATTTGAAAATTATCATCAACACGGTTCCAACGTTTCTTACTTCACAGAATTCCAACTTAAATCAGATCCTGTATTTCGAATTGAAGTCCAAAACTCCATATTACGAACTGCACCACCATTTCGAGCTCGATTTATAATTATATAAATATATAACATTCAAACTTTGTTTCAATAATGAATTAAACATTAAAATCCATAAATATCCCAAATAAAATATTCAAAATAATAAATTAAATTAAATATTTGACTGCCAAAAATACGGGTCGTTACACTTGATCTAGCTTCCCGACGTGACGTTCGACAAATGGCTAGCTATATGACATTATTGATGGTACATGTAAGTTTATTTATGTAGAAGATAGTAAGGCTCTTTTGTGTAGGCTTGGATTTAAGACCACTTCCCTACTATTACAAATGTTGTTCCTTGCAAAACTTGTGACCACACCGTGCACAAAATGTGTAGATGGGAACCTAAGAATCAGTTTGGTGATGCTACATCTGCTATAATTCGCCGTAGAGAACAATTTAATGATTTAACTGCTCAAGATGTAAGTTTTTATTTTGTAAATTCTTAATATAAATATGATGGTATCTACTGTCATATACGTATTTATTACTATGTATATATGTTGGAATCCTTATCGTGATATTCGATCTCATTACTCACTACCTGAAGTTGTGTTCTATAATGGTATTTTGTTGTGTTTTGACATTACCGAACCATATTATCCAAATAGAGTTATGCGCTAATTTGGAATTTGTCAACGTATTCCCAAAAATCCTATGGAGTTAAAAGAAACCGTAGAGGATATACTGCTAACTAATATCAGGTTCAGTATGACAATGGTTTTTGGTGGTCCGGAAATTGGCAGGATCATTTGCTTTCTACTAAATCACGATCCCCTGTTCTAGTTGAACCTTGTCATTGCACTTTCAAATACATGTCATGGTATGATGTTGTTTCTCATCCTACAGTTCAAAATCCTAAAATGAGGGAAAGCACTAGTAGGAAAGTCAATGATTCCAACAAATTGGTAAATTTCCACAACATTATATAACTTATTTTATTATTCTAAACTTTATTAGTATTAATTGATGTTTTGTTCATAACTTTATAGAAAATAGTTGTGGGTAAAGCAATTGAATTATTGAAGGGAAGCTAATATTTTGATCGCAAAAAAGTTGCTACTTTGCTGAACACACAATGTCGAGCTGTGGATTTTTTTTGGAAGATGCTTTATATGAGCCGGATAAACGGGAAAATGCAAAAACGGGATTCATGATCCAAGATAATGAGCATTAATGAGAAGTTAAAATGTATTTTATGAACCTATGATGTTTTATGGTATGTATTTTGTGGTTGTGTAGTTGCTACTATGATTTTATGAACTTATGAAGTTGGAATGAGCATTAAAATATTTTGTTGTATGTATTATTGAACCTATGCAGTTGAATGTATTAATGTATTTTGTGGTATGCATTATTGAACCTGTGAAGTTAATGTATTTTATGGTTTGTTTTATTGAATGTATCTTATGGCTATTGGTTATGATGAGTTTTATAATTTTAATAAGTTTGGTTTATTGGTTATGATCATTTTTATAATCAGTTTAACAATTTTTATGCGCTTGGTTTATAGATGTTATTAGTTTTATAAGTTTGGCTTATTTAGATTCCTAGCAACCACGAGTTCTAGAATGATCAGTTTTTTAATTTTGGTTTACAAGTTTGTGATTTGTTTAAGAATGATTAGTTTTATGATCAGTTGTATGAGTTTTATGATCAGTTTTTGAATGATCAGTTTTGCGAACCATGAGTTTTATAAGTTTGGTTAAGATTTTACTAGCATTTTCATGAAAATCAAAATATTGTCAATGGCATTACCATGCAAGGAAACATGTAAGTTGTTTATATCATTTTTAGTAGTAATTATAATGCAATTCTTTCCACCAAAAAAAAGGAAAACTACATGAACAACAAAAAAAATTTGAATGCCTAATGATTGTATTATGTAGTAAAAAGCATTTGTTATTTTTGTTCACCAAAAATATCCGAATTTCCGTTCACATGAGTAAGCAAAGCAGCGCCAACTCTCTTATTGATTCTATTCTCCAATACATCTCTATCATGATTGTGCCAAGTAAAGTGAGATTATTTCTAATAATAGAGCAACTTTAAGGAATTTTTTCCTTCCCATTTTCAGTATTAATTTGGTTAAATAAAACTATGTAAGTCAAGTCTGTTTGGTTATATTAAGCCATGGATTCTTATTCCGGTCAGCTAATAGTAATCGTGGCTTCTGTTTTCCAATTTGCATCTATAATGAATAACAGCACCTTGTTAATAATAGTCATGTGAACCTATTCTGGTCGATGAAAAATCAGTGTCATCAAATTTTACATGGTATAAAATGGTCGTGAATTCTGTGTACAATTTTTTTTACCTCAACACTTGGTTGATTACTACAAACCGTACATTACTTTACTGCTCGGCAAACTATTACCGCATGAGCTAACACCACCGAATAGAAATATTCACATTTACACGGTCAACGTAACACCACCGTGGGTACTGCCTCTATTCGATGGAAGGCACTCGTGCAGGAGAAAAAAACAACAACATGATTGTATGGAAAACATTCACAACAACAATGAGGAAGACGTTATCATGCAAATATTTCAAAAGCCACGTGATGACAAGGTCAATTGTTTGGAGTACCATGATGCCAAACACGTTATGACTTAGTCTATAGCCTGAGAAACTCAAGAAAAGAATACAAAAACAAAAAGTGAAGTAAGTGCTGCTAAAAAAACAAATATTTACTGATTCACAGTACTAGATTTTTTTACTCAACACTTCTATTTTGTTTACTTTATACCATATCTGTTTACTTAATATCTGATATTATCAACTAAATTTTTGTTAAATCATATTGCATGCTGTTTATACAAATTATATGTGCTTTGAATCCAAAATATCAAGAGTTTTCCACTCTTTTGCATTAAAATAACAATAAAGACTATGACGACATGATATATTTTAAAGTAGCAATATTTCACATGAGATTACATAATTACAAAAAAAACAAGCATAGTTTGCTACAGTTGACAATTGATTTAATATATGACAAGTGATACAATCATGAAACATATCATTACCATAATACACTAACACATATAAAAAAAAGTGAAGCTAAAATATCCACCGGAATAAGCCAAACCATATAAGTTGCACAAGATAGTAGTGTTTCATTTCCCATACACGTTGCACAAGATTGCAAAATTTACAAAATTACATATCGTTCAGTGGAATAAATGAGTACGCCGTAGTTCAATGTATTTTCAAAATAGCAAAACTAGATCTCTAAATGCATGCATCCTTAGATGCCACATCTGGAATTTTAATACTGACGAATTCGACTTAGTGATCGACAAAAATCTCGTTCCATGCTTTCGCTTCTTCGCTTGCCAATCGAGACCAAAAACTAGCCACGGGAGGAATTGGTGTTTCATTTCTAAGAGTTAGCTTGATGAAATGATAATCAAGAATATGAGTAGTAGCACCAGTATCTATCCACCAAGTGTTTCTAGGTACTGAAAATAAATTTACTTCAGAACAGACCAAAGTAAGAAACATACCTTTCTTTGCACGCCATGCATGATATTTGGTACATTCTTTCTTCATATGTCCATGTTTATGACAAAAGAAACAACCTTCTTTTTCCTTTTATGGTTTCTTTTGATCTGTATCATTAGCAGCTTCATTCTTAGATTTTCTTTTCTTTCCCTTACCTTTAGAGGTAATTGCTAAATGAGCACTTTCAATCTTATCTTGTTTCATCTCTCTTCCTCTTGTACACAATACGAAATGAGCTCATTAAGAGTCCACTTCTCTTTCTGGCAGTTATAACTGACCTTGAATTGACTGAATTGTGGTGGAAGAGAGATAAGCACTAAATGCACAAGCAAGTCATCCGAAAGCTCAAGCTTTAGTGTCTTCAATTTTGAAGCAAAGTGAGACATTTCCATAATGTACTCCTTTATGTTTTCCTTGTCTTTGAACTTTATGGAAATAAGTTGCTTTAAAAGAGTACTTGTTTTCGCCTAATCGCTTTTCGCAAAGCGTTTCTCAATTTCAGCAAGAAATGTTGTGGATCCGTGATCTCTTTGGATACCACACCCTAAAAGCCTAAGATATGTCGCGTTTGATGATCACAAGAATCATGCGATTGGAACGTTCCCATTTCTCAAAAATCCTCCTTTCCTCAAAGGTACTTGCATCTGTAAAAGAAATAGGTCGATCCATCCTTAATGCAAGATCAAGATCCATGTAGCCAAGAGCAATTAATATGTTCTCCTTCTTGTCCTTAAAGTTATTACCATTAAGGACCAATACTGAATTAAGGTTAGCAGATACAGTAGCAACAGCTGAAAAAGAAAACGAACATTACAATCATACAAATTACATGCTCTTAAAGTCTTTATATAAAACAATAAATTTAAATTATGGTTAATCTCATTTCAAGATACCAAACACATCATTAATATCAACTCTTTGGACAGTAATATTAACAGTAAGAGTACTATTTTCGTAGCAATCAAACGTTGACAATAAATTATGTCAAACAACATGCAATATTTGGATTGTCATATTGCTTACACAAAATACTTTATATTTGTCACACATTTATCACCACAAGTATGCATAAAATTTAACCAAATATTAATTCATCTTTGGGCTCATTAATAAATGCATGAACTACATACACACGACTATTTTGATATTCAATTAAATTAATCTATACAAAAGTGATCACTTTGTTGATATTTTGTTTCAGTTAATCTATATAAAATATCAAATTTGTACCGAAACCAAATTTGAATTTAAATTGTTACTTGAATAAGTATAAAACTGTAACACAATTTCTTTTAATTTTCTTAGCTATTTAACTTAAGCCTTATGTAATTATATTCTATGAAAAATAAATTTCATTTCAGTCAGTGGATGGCTTGATAATCATACGCGGTATGCATATATAATAAGACGGGACTGGTTCCAAGCCTCAAATTAAGTGAACATAGGATCTACAAGGTTAACTTTGTGGCCCTATTCAATGCAGTCACATAATTTTTCAAGTTTGCATTTATATAATTAACATAATTTGCAGAGAAAGTACATCTACAGTAGTATTAATTAATGTATATGCTTCTCTTCAAATTTGGCACATGGATGTAACAAATAATAACATACTTCCCCTGTATAACAATCATTCTTTAATGCATGAAATGTTAGGGTACCAAGTCCACACTTAAATACTATAATATAAATCCATGTATACAATAGCATAATGAGAATTTGACTTTTATACAAATGTTATTCCCACATATGCATATACGCAATCTTTATGGAACGGAATCCATTGAATAGGCATCGCTTATATATGTGGATCAAACGAAAATGAAACAACGAAACTCAAAATCTTAATTTTATAATCAAACAGTGATACCGTAAGATGGAATACCAAAGCGCACTACAAAAGGACAAACCTTGATAATCTGACATAATAAATAACATTAAAAAGGTTTCGACTTGAACACTTGCAGTGCACAGTCCCCAGTTTTATACGGAATCCATGACATAATAAGTTTCACTCGGTTTTATATGGACAGTGCAGTACGATGAAAAAAACGGATTCCATGATTTACCATGTAGAACCGATTAAAAATAATAATAATCGAAGATCATGATAGTATTCCAATAAATCCTAAATAATCAATTTAGGGTTGCTCTGATACCAATTATTGGAGAATTTCAATTCAGCCGTAACCCTAATCAATTCAAGAGAAATCTAAACCATAAACAAATGGAGAGTAGCAGAAATGTACCAGAATCCATAAAGTCGATTGAATAAGGGTTAGATCTTCCAAGGATATAGTTTCTCTGAATGATTTCTCACTGACAGGAAAAAAGAATCAAAAGAACATACTGGTTCTCGGGAACTGAACCGTTTTTATTAACGGATAAAAAAAAACAGTTATGTAATATTTACAATTTGGCCCCTCATCAAATTGTAAATACCTTTTATTATTTATACCTTTATAATATAGCATACAATTATACATATGTGCCCACATATGGTTTATAATCCAACAAACACTTCTTAAATTCCTGTTTTGACTTAATACCTGGGTAATAATTTTGATGTAGTATCATGATTTCATTGCCCTTAAACCTACTATTGTTTAGTAAATGATTTGTGACCCATGTGTGTGTATACAGCTCGTATTGTTCCCTTGCCTTGCCATTTCGTGTTAATGTGGGCTGTTGCATTTTAATGATTTTACTTTCCCTTGCTTTAGTATGTCCCAGGCTATCTCTTTTACTCATGCATGGAACTGAATACTTATACTGTTGCACCTTGTTTTTTATGCAACTTGTCATCTTTTACTGCCACCTATTGCATGGCTTTGTGGCTTTGATTGCATTATATTTGATGTGAATTGATCGTATGGAATTTTAATCCTTCTTGACCCTTTCAGCTAGATGACAATAATTTTTTTAAAAAAAAGAGGGGGCTTCCAAGTCATGCCTTTTCAGTTTGAATTCTATTAAATGGTGAAGTATAGTAAGTGTGGACTTCCAAGTCATTGTACTTACTAGTTCATTTCATGCAGTACAATGCATGAAATCTTTAATTATCCTCCAACATGTACTCACAGACCACCACACTTGCTATTATTTGGCACTTGTAGGATGCTTTGATCCTTTGGGGCAAATATGTATTTCAACAGTAAATTTCATAGGTTAATATGCTTTATCCGCTAACTATTTCCTCGAGTTTATTAATTATAGAGGAATTCACGCCTGTAGGCATGTTTTGAAAACTAATAACGTGTTTAGCCTTGTTTCAAACTTTATTACAAAAATAGACCTTTTTGGGTTTACTGAAGGCGAGTTTTGGGAATTCGCACGAAAGCGAGTTTCCAAAACTCGCCTTCAGTAAACACATATTCAAACAACAATACTTTAATTGAACAAGTTTAAATAGAACAGTCCTACATTGTTCACTTCTAGATATTTTCTGAATAAAAAAAACGTTGTAGTGCTATGTCGACTATTCTTTTACATTAAAATCGACGATTAATTTATATTAAAAACAATTTATATATATTTAATAAATCTTTATGCTTTATAAACGATTCCACAGTGATTTTCTAAAAATTTAATTTGGGCACAACTCAAAATATGTAATATGAAATCTTTATTTTTCTCCTCCGTTATTAAAATATAGTTTAGCAGATTTGAATGTTTCTTGTTTCGAAGAAATTCGACATATAAAGAATCATATATATTCAGTTAAAGTTCAAAACGTAATAATACGAACTACTACGACGTTACGAGCTCGTTTTTAATTATATTATAAACTCTACATTCAAATATAACGAATTTCATAAACCAAATAACAACAAACATTAACTAAAAGGTTGATTGCAACAGATCCTAACACATAAGATACTAAAACTTAGGACGCAACAGATATTAACACAGAAATAGATGCTAACTAGGAAAATATTATGCAACCAAACTACATCTCACGTTCATGCTCTAGGGATTTTAAGTCGCCTAATCATTGTGGTTAAACCGCAACTGTTCAATAACGTTTTGGAGATGTCTAATCTCTTATTCGAGTTCGTTCGCATATGTTATTCCCCTTGGGCATAACGGTTTGTCTATCCATTCGAAGTAATTGCATCCGTTCGGATAGGATGGACATTTCTTAATGTGCCGACCAATATTGTTGTCATCTGCTCGAACCACAACTTCAATTGGATAACCGCAGTAGCAACAAACTTGATAAGAATCAAGTTCATGTTTATAAGAAATCAGAACATGTGGTCCTTGATATGCCTCCACTTCTTGCTGTGACTGAATGACCTACCGTTCATACGAATGTTGAACATTTAGTACTTGAGCTTGATGTGGAGGTTGTACGTTCCGTTGTTCAGATGATGGTTCTACCTAAGGTCTGATTTGATTTAGAAACTTGAATTCATCTGCAAGCTCTTGAAGTCTCATTTGTTCATACGCCTGTTCATCAAAGTCTGGAGATGATGGCCAAGAAGGCATAGTTGTGGGAATGCACATAGTAGTTGGAATCAAAGTTGTTCAAGTGTGGTAAGTAATGAGTAATTTGACAGAGACATATAGACCCTTAGTGTACAAGTGAATAAAGGGTAAAACAAAGAATGATGTGAACGGTCACTGATATGACTTTGCTTTATGTGTTGCTCGAAACTGTTTCGTCTAACGTAATACTGTAGGGAATCTACTTTACGTACTGTTTTAACCCTGCACCGACTAGTCTTAGCAGGAAAGATTCACCACTGCTTGGTTTAAGGGGTCGTCACATGTACACTGCTTTAACCCTGCACTGACTAGTCTACTCCATTAAACTTTTGACGCGTTATATTGTAGTTTAAATTTTCTACGTTAGATGTAATGTTGGTATATATTTGTTGTTATTTCTACCTTGTTGTATCCTAGTTTTAATTAATGAGATATTTATTTACCTATTTTGCATCAATGTTTATGGTTATTATCATCAATGTTCGTACTTCCAGAAATTTTAATATTTTGCATTACATAATTGAGAAGATTACAACAATGACGATTACAGCATGAAGAAATGAAACTACAATCATACGAACTACAACAACTGAACACACAGACAACAAATTCAAAGTACAATAAAATACATTAGCATAGTTTCCACATACAGCTACCATGGTCGTCGGAAAAATCCATCTCTAGTTGGCTTACCAACATTCTTGTTCAAGCGTCTTATTTCAGTTTGCGCTTCCAGTGCATATTGAACTCCACGTTCGCACATCGAAGGGTCAATCCACTTGTAACAACCCATGACCATTAATGTCACTCACTAAGGAAATGCATTAACTTTCATGGAGTGTTATAAGAGTATAGAACAGAATATCATAAGACAGATATATAAAATGGTACTTAAGAAAATTCAAATTTTATTCATTACAGCGGAAAAGAAAAACATGTTTGGTTACAACATCAAAACCATATACTAGAGTCAAGTACACAAATATCCATTTTATACAAAATTATTATTAGAGTACATAAAAATAAATTCATAATCCAACTCCAAATAGCCATAATGATAAAGGGACAAGCTGAGCATTACTTTCAATCCTTCCAAGCACTTCAAGAAGAAAAGGAATCCAAGTCAAGCTTCACTATTCCCACCCTGAGAACCTAGGAGGAGGGAGGGAAAGAAAGAAAAGAGGTGAAACAAAAAGGGGGTCAGACATACGTCTGGCGAATCTAGTGCCTTTAACAATATAGTCAGTAAAGTAACAGGATAAGAACATAAACTAGATATAAGAGATGACTGTAACATAAGCAGGTATGATAAGGTAAGCAAGATGAACAAGATATAATGTTGATTGCGCTTCTAATCACTATAAGATAATTCTTACACCGCACCAATACTAGTTTCACACTAAAAGATGATCCCTCTCACTAATCATGATAATAATAATGATGATGGTAGCTTCATGTACTCCTAGCTGCTGTCATAGGTGCCGCCTGCTCCTATCTCCACTAGTTGTACCCACGACCCTCCCCATTCGATCGGCTCTCTAACTCGTAGATACCCGTGCTAGTCCCATAGTAGGGTGTATCACTCCCTAAAGTGGCAACCCGATACTACTAAAAGGCACGACTTATATCTACACGATGCAACAATGTCTTACCTACCAGCCCGAAACCACGCACGCACATGACTCCGTTGGACTTGCGTTGCCATCGCTAACTCTTTATTGACCTCTTACAATCAACCCAGTAAGCGTGTCCCGTCCTCGACCTAGTTCGAGCTCATATGGATACTAAATGGGTTACTGGTTGAAAAGGGTCCACCCACTTGACACAAGCTTCCCTCCTATGCTTGGTCCCCACTAGGATTTCCCACTTAACCTCTTCTTTTATTCCCATGTTTTCTTACATGTCTCATCTTGGTTAAGTGTCTTTATTATATTTCACATGTTACCCATGTCACCCACTTAACCCTTTATCATCCCCATGTCTAATCACATGTCTTATCTTGGTTAAGTGTTCATTAATTTATTATAACCGTAATCTTGCAAGACCTCTCACATTAGATTGTCGTTTTGCGGTTGCTGGATATGCCGGGCGGTTTCGGGCAGTCTTATACTGCAAACCAAATCTAACCTCATGTCTTTGCATTATTACGCATCTAATTTCTGCCTTTAACCTCTCACATTAGATTACAAAATTGCAGTCGCTGGATGTGTCGGGCGGTTCCGGGCAGGCTTATACCGCAATTCGAATCTAACCTCGTGTCTTAGGCGTTCATTATCACTTTCTTTTATTCATACCCAATTTCAAGTTCTGAATTATAACATATATTCCAATTGCCCACAATTTCCAATTCAAGTTATGTTTATAATTCCAATCCAAGTCATGTCTATAATTCCATGTATATAAATTAAATCAATTACATGATTAGAAATTAATTTATGCCCAATTACATATTATTCAATATTTTCCCAAACTTTTTCCAATCGTTCCAACGTTATTTGTATGCAAATCTCAACACAATATCTTAGGCTCGAAGTTAGCCTAATCTCATAAAGAAAAAGGAAAAGAAGAAGGGAAGGGAGTCATGACATCAAAACTGGCATAAAAATAGGCATATGAAATATGAACTGGCATAGAACAATAAAGTAGATCCAATAGGCATATGGAATATGAACTGGCATATGATAACAGAAATTTGGGTATTAAACTGAAAGATAAGGACTTACAAACTTGATATGATTCATCTTACAGGCATGTTCATAAAATCCAATTTACAATCTTATCACAATCACGTTTAATTGAATTATATGTGAAAATAACATAGACTCACAGCGATAGGATTGTTAGAAAATTAGGCATTGTTGTAGCAATTCAGATCTTGAATAATCTCTACTTGATTGATGTAGATCTGATCTTCTAATTTGATTGTTGAAGAACTATCTCTAAATTTCTACTTTGATTTTGGTTGGAGAATAAAGGCTAGATCAATTTAGACTAGAGTAGCATGGAGGCACCATGGATGAATAACAATGAGATTAGGTTTAGGTTTAGGGTTATTTTATAGATGCTCTAGGTGAATTAGTACCCTTAGATTAGATTAGGATCCATCTGAACCATCCAAACTAGAAAACACGTCATCTAGCCAATCCCTGAAGGACACGTCATCATCCAGACCACGTCACCAGGAGGCTGCCCAGACTGTAACTGCTCGGATTTGCCCGGACCCAATCGATCGCAAGATCGACTAAGACCGTTCAAAATCCGAGTACTTTAACTCTGGGAATAGAACACATTAGAACAATAATAGCAGACTTTTATAAACATCATAATAATGTTACATCAGAGTACATCGATAAAATTACCGTGGAAGATTAATTTACATGAATTAAATACAATAAACAGCGGAAGACTTCTATGCTCTGGACACAGCTTTAGGCTTCGATCCAGAATCCTGCTCAAGAGATAAATATCTGCAAAAAGCTGCTCGACTGCTCGTGTGGAAAAGAGGGCACCCGAGTTTGTGAAGTGAAACAAACTACGAGTCAGTCATGGGACTGGTGTGAGAATTCTTAACTAATTTAACTAACAGCAATAAGGCAAATCCAAGGACCACGCCGCTAACGCGGAACGGGTTTTATTCCAATGGATTGCCAGTGCATAAATTAAAGTAAATCATTAAACAACGCAATGCTTTTTAGAAAAATGGAATCATCGTAAGACTCCAGTCCCATCACACAATGTAATGCAAACCAAAGGATAGTGTTTTACCTTATGATGATTAAACATGCTTGGTACGAAAAAAACGGGTCTGATATTATTGCTAGTGTATATAAGTTTCAAAAACATTTCAAAATAAATGTATCAATCCTAGGAAGCATAGCTACCATATACTATGCCTCCATACTAGTAATACAATCAAGTCCGTAGGGTCGTATTGGGAATTGGGTTTCCATCATGAGTCAAGGCTAGGAACAATCTCCTTACCGATTCGAGACACTCTAGCTAATGTCTCAGAATCCCCCGCAGTGAACCCTTGGAAAGCTGCAGGGCTGGTCCACACATACGATTTTGCGGATTAGTTATTCCTGAACACACATTTACCGGTCCTATAGGACCAAATATCTGAGGCGCCTCATTCAATCATCCATATATAAGTAAAATGTTAGGCCGTGTAAAACCCAAAACACCACTTCTAACTAGAAAGAAACGTATTGCTCTCCCTGCGTTCCCTTACTCCATTTTTGACTCATACCGGGGGGCGAGGCTCGCGAAGTCACGCTATACACAAAGCTACGCCTAAACAGGTCGTGCTTTGATCATCAACCACAAGGCCTGCTTTTCAACAAAAGCCTTGATCATCTGCATCTTAGCATGCCACATTGTCAATCCATACCATACCATAGATTCCTACCAATATATAACCTCTAAGCTCGTAACTCATAGAGAAGGGTGTTAAACACCAAACATATATATATATTTAGCAGAGATCAACGAATACTGTATAAAGGAATATAACGTTAGACATACAATCCATTTTCAAGTCCGTTTTGGGTCTGAACGAAACCGGAGACACCTTATACCTCGCATATCCGAACAACCAACAAGTAGTCTAGACGGCCACCATTGTAGCCCCTTCAAGGTAGCTACTCCAATCATAGGCGTCAATGGTAACTCATCCATTCGACGTGAAGATCGTCGGTCGTCAATCACCGTCTTCAACTCTTCGACTTAGATCGACGAATAATCATTTGAAATGAGATTGAACTCGGACCTTTCAAATGATTCCCGCGTATATATCATTTCAAATCATTTCTTACCGTTAATATTAATTTATAACAATTAATCTCTATTTTTATTTATATAAAAATAATTGAATTTTATTTAACAACACTTCATGTCAATAGGCGACCTTGGCGCTGTTTTCACCCAAATTTGTTTTACAAATTTCTCTAAATCTAACCGTTGGATTTTAACACAATCCATATCGTTGGAAAGATCTTCCCAAGGCGAACCTAACAGTTTTAGTTTTGGGAAAATCCGACAGTCAGATATTTCGGCATAACTATTTAAAGTTACGATTGTCGAATCACGAACTACCGCGTGCGATTTGTTTAATTATAATTTACTTATATATATAATTATATATACATACAATTTCTTCGACCATTTCATTATTGTGATAATCATAACAAGTAAAGAACGCTTGGTTTCATAACATTTTGATATATAACATAACACACAATAATGTTTATTTTAATTCCCATACACAACCTATACATAACAATGTATATTTTTTTTTTTCCTATTTTCAATTTACAAAAACATGCAATTTATTGTGCGTCATTTCTAATTTAACAAAAATGAGGATTTTTGTGTCTTTTCAATTTCTAACAAAAATGCAATATGTTTTGGTGTCAGCCTCAATTCTACAAAAATGAATATTTATTTTTTTCAGTGTAACAGAATAATGACTTTGTTATTATTTCAATGCCAAGCAAAAATAATAATTTTGTTAATCTTTCAATGCAAAACTAAAATGATAATTTTGTGTCAATCTTTTCTTTACAAGCAAAATGATAATCTTGTGTTCTAATCTTTTCTTATGAAAATGTAAATTTCATATCTTTAATCTTTTTAATGAAATCAAATTCATTAAAATGTAAATTTCCATCGTCATAACTTTCATTGAAAACCTATTTAAATAAAAATGTAAATTCCATATCTTTAATCTTTTTAATGAAAATCCAATTACATAAAAATGTAATTTTCTTCTTAATTCTGTAAATTTCACTTCTAAATTCTTTTAATGAAAATTTATTTACATTAAAATGTAAATTTCACTTACTTTAAATCTAATTACATGAAAATGTAATTTTCTTCTTTAAGTACTATTTACATGAAAATGTCAATTAATCCTTTAATCTTAATTACATGAAAATGTAATTTTTCTCCTTAAATCTTAATACAATAAAAATGTAAATTTTCTTCTTAATCTAATACATAAAAATTTAGATTTTCTTTTTACTCTAATTACATTAAAAATGTAACTTTTCTTTTTAATCTTAATTACATTAAAAATGTAACTTTTCTTTTTAATCTTAATTACATTAAAAACGTAACTTTTCTTTTTAATCTAATTTACATTGAAAATGTATCTTTTCCTTTTTTAATCTAAATTACATTAAAAATGTAACTTTTCCTTCAATGATGAATTCTTCCTTTTATTTCTTTTATTTACATTAGAAAAATGTAATTTCTATTTCAATGTTGAATTCTACTCTTTTAATTACACTGTAAAATCTCCTTTTTAATTACAATGTAAATTGTAATTAACATTACAATGTAAAATTCCTATCTTTTAATTACAATGTAAAATCTCCTTTTTAATTACAATGTAAATTGTAATTAACATTATATGTCAAATTTTGTCTTTTAATTTACAATGTAAAATTCTCCCCTTTTAATTATATTAAAAATGTAATTAACATTACAGTGAAAAATTCTATCTTTTTAAATTACATTAAAAATGTAACTTTGATTTTAACGTTAAATTCTTCTGTTTAATTACATTAAAATGTAATTAATTTTTTATTTATTTGCGGTGTCAATCATGTTCATTTCTAATTTAACACATAACGTCATTTCTAATTTAATACATAACAGTGCTAATAATGTTATTTCTTATTCAATACATAACGGTGTAAATAATGTCATTTCTAATTAACACATGACGGTGTAAATATTAATTTTCAAATTAATAAAACAAGACAGTGAAAATTATACTTTTCTAATCTAAACATAACGGTGTAAAATGTTCATTACTAATCTTTCAATGAATATTAATGTAATAATGTCACTTTTCATCCTTAACAAAAATCATGTATATTTTCATTCTTTTCATTCTTAACGATAAAATGTCCTTTTTCATTCTAAATAAAAGTAAAATCTTTTAATTATAAACAAAGGTGGAATCTTTGTATTTAAGAACAAAAGTAAATTCTTTTCATTTGCAAACAAAGGTTAATTCTTTTCGTTCACAACCAAAAGTTAAAATCTTTTATTAAGTTTACAAACAAAATTTCAATCTTTTCCTTATATTTATAAATAAAGTTCCAATTTTTTTATTAAGTAACAAAGGTAAAAACTTTTTATTTTTTTAAAGAAACAAAAATGAAAACATTTTTTATAAACAAACAAAAATAAATCTTTATATTGTTAAATAAAAGGCGAAGTCTTTATATTTAACAAAACAAAAGTGAAATCTTTCTTTTTACAAAACAATGAAATTAATGTTACTTTTTCTTTTAAAAATAATAACTTTTTATAATAATCAACAAAAAGATATCTTTTTATGATAATCAACATTACAGTGAAAATTTAATCTTTTATTTTCAACAAGATTACATATCTGGGTTCAATGATTTTGTTTCAAACACCAATATCACAGCATCAACCAATTCACATCCCAACATCAATAAATTCAAATTTCCCAACCACAAACAATATAGATTTCATAACGTAAATAGATGGAATTCATATCGCAAGAAATAATTAAATTTTTAATAATTAAATTCAGAAATCTCACATCGTTATTGAGTTCTGCGCTGTTTAGATCCAAAATTTGTCAAAAATTCAACTTGCTCAAAATCATGTCTAGTCAGTTTCATCGCGAAGATCTCGGTCTCACGATCGTGGCGCACCTGAAATCGTTTGAATCCGAGTTCGTATGAGTTAGATATGGATTAAACAAGATCGGAAAATTTTGAATTAAAATAATTAGTCAACCTAAGTTTGAAAAAGTCAACCCTTCTCTCCATCTTCTCCACCACGTTGCCAAGGCCGTACCTTTCATCTTTTCTAACCCATTATGCTCAAAATTAGGTGTCCATTTATCTCGGAACTGGAGTAGCTTGAAGACGATCGGTGGGTGGCACAACGGAGAGGGAGGAGAGGGCTACGTGCGCCGGGAGTATGGGTGGCCGCGGTGGGACCTACAGGGGGCGGCGGGGGTGTTTGGTCGCGGGTTAGGGAGAAGATTCCGGCCAAATTACTTGTCTAAATCCGATCACCACCTTATGGAATTAAAGCCCTTGAAAATATCTACAATTAGTTCTAAAGAAGTGTTCGATTTTAGTGAGAGGATTGAGAGAGATTAATGGATGAAAATCAAAGCTTTATGGCCATGAAGAAGAGGGGATGGCGGCTGCTTTTGGTAGGGAAGGATTAGGGTTGAGGATTAGTGAATATATATATATATATATATATATATTATTTTAATCACTAATTAACCCGTAAGGCCCATTTAGCAACTTTGTCCGATTTCAGCCCAACGACTATCGTTCTTACCCATTAACCCCCGTTCCGGACTCATCTGGCTATGTCCCGCAGGCCCAAATGATCATCTTGACCCCCGTTTCTCATTTTTTAAAATATAATTCATTCATTTAAAATTCAAACGTACATAAAAATTCACCGGGGTCACATACTGGCTCAGAAAATTCCAGAAAAAGTATATTTGGCTTCGTTATGACGATATGGTCCTAAAAAAATTAATTTCGTTGAATTCTGAGATCGTTTGAAAAATGGCTATTTTTCAGTCGATTAAATTTGACTAAATTGAACAAAACAAGTTTTCCTTCGCCACGCTCACATATTAATTCGAAAAATTCTAAAAATTGAAACCTAGCAATAATTTGACATTCCGGTTCCAACAAAAGTGGTTTCGTCGAAAACAGAGGTCGTTTGCAAAATGGCTATTTTTAAGGGCTATATATTTAATTAAAATATATATAAATTCTATAGCGATTTTTCTAAATTTTAAACTGGACATAACTTACAACTTTTAAAGTGATATTTCAGTTTCTTACATTCGTTAGAAAGAAATGATTAAATAGATTTAAATATTTCTTGTTTCACTCAATTCTGATTTATTTTGAATCCTGTACATCTAGTTAAAGTTTAAATTCAAATTTCCAAACTACCGTGCCATTTCAGGCTTGTTTAATAATTAAATTAAAATTATTTGTTCTAACTTTGATTTAAATAAATTTTTAGTCATTATGATTTAAAATAAATTACTTTAAATATAAAAACCCATTAAAATTAGTTAAAATAAATTTTTAAATTTACCCCAAAATTCAGGGTTGCTACAGTCTCCCCCACTTAAAAACTTTTCGTCCTCGAAAAGGAACGAAGCTAAAAAGTTGTTTAATTAACTAACTAAATTTTCGTTCTTTTATTGATTTCAATAATTTTATTTGTTGATTAACTTCTCAAAAATCATCTTTTCTAAGATCGGATTATACAAATACGTTAATTATAAACTTGTTACTCTCAACTCATTCTAGGGCATTACTAACCCCATCTCTAAAGAGTTTTCTCATTCTAGGATACTACTGATCCTATCTGTAATGAGTATTCTTATTGGATATTACTAATCCAATCTCTGATGAATCTTTTGTTTAGTTCTAACGAGTTTTACCCCAAAGATTTTGAGCTAACCAGAGCTCTGATACCAACTGTAATGGCTCGGATTTGCCCGGACCCAATCGATCACAAGATTGACTAAGACCGTTCAAAACCCGAGTACGTTAACTTTGGGAATACAACACATTAGAAAAATAACAACGGACTTTTATAAACATCATAATAATGTTACATCAGAGTACAGAATATCAGAGTACATCGATAAAATTACAGCGGAAGATAAATTTACATGAATTAAATACAATAAACAACGGAAGACTTCTATGCCCTGGACACAGCTTTAGGCTTCGATCCAGAATCTTGCTCAAGAGACAAATATCTGCAAAAAGCTACTCGACTGCCCATGTGGAAAAGAGGGTACCCGAGTTTGCAAAGTGAAACAAACTACAAGCCAATCATGGGATTGGTGTGAGAATTCTTAACTAATTTAACTAATAGCAATAAGGCAAATCCAAGGACCACGCCGCTAACATGGAACGGGTTTTATTCCAATGGATTGCCGGTGCATAAATTAAAGTAAATCGTTAAACAACGCAATGCTTTTTAGAAAAATGGAATCATTATAAGACTCAAGTCCCATCACATAATGCAACACAAACCAGAGGATAGAGTTTTACCTTATGATGATTAAACATGCTTGGTACGAAAAAAGGGGTTTGATATTATTGCTAGTGTATATAAGTTTCAAAAACATTTCAAAGTAAATGTATCAATCCTAGGAAGCATAGCTACCATATACTATGCCTCCATACTAGTAATACAATCAAGTCTGTAGGGTCGTATTGGGAATTGGGTTTCCATCATGAGTCAAGGCTAGGAACGATCTCCTTACCGATTCGAGACACTCTAGCTAATGTCTCAGGATCCCCCGCAGTGAACCCTTGGAAAGCTGCAGGGCCGGTCCACACATACGATTTTGTGGATTAGTTATTCCTGAACACACGTTTCCGGGTCCTACAGGACCTAATATCCGAGGTGCCTCATTCCATCATCCACATAAGTAAAATGTCAGGCCATGTGAAACCCAAACACCACTTCTAGCTAGAAAGAAACGTGTTGCTCTCCCTGCGTTCCCTTGCTCCGTTTTTGACTCATACCGGGGGGTGAGTGTAACACCCCATGTCCAATAATGTCACTCACAAAGGGAATGCATCAATGTCCATGAAGCGTTATTGTTGTATAGAACAGATAAATTACAAGAATAAATAAATAAAACAACACAGCGGAAGATAAAACTTATTTCGTAGCATCATAACTCAAAACAAGCTTACATAAGTAGTTCCCAAAACCATTACAACAGGATCAATAGTCTTTTCCAAAAACTTCAATGTACATAAAGAAGCAAATACTTAAATAACATAAATGCATAAATCCTCACTGAGCATAAGCAAAGCCATAAAGATGAGAGAGTCCAAAGCGACACATCTACTCTTTTCAAGCAACTGAAAGAAATCGGCACTAAGCTGTAGTATTCCCTCCTTGCAAACCTAAGGAGGGGAAAGGAAAGAAAAGAGGTGGAAACAAACGGGTCAGACATAAAGTCTGGCGAGTCCAGTAATTTTAACAAATAATAGGTAAGGTATATGATCAAGACATAAATAGGCATCATGATATGGCTGTAACTTAGATAAGGTAGATAAAAAGGATGGACAAGATGATTTCGTCCCTAAGTACTAAGACAATCCTATACCTTGGCTAAGCGAACAACCCTCCAAGTACTAACCCCGAAGACCGAAGTCAACATCAGACTAGCACCCAAAGGACTATCCAACTCAACCAACATGTATTTCGTTACACTGCACTTTTGCTAAGTTACACCACATCACTTAATTACACCGCACATCTACTAGTCTCTTTTTACTAGAGGTTGATCCCTTCCTACTAACTGTACCCACATGACAAACCTGGTAGTTACTTGTACCTAGCTGATATCGTAGGTGCCGGCTTGCTCCTACCACCGCTAAGGTACCCTTAATCTACCCATTCGATCGGCTATCTAAACCCCGTAGGCAACCATGCTGGCCCCATAGTGGGGTGTATCACTCCCCAAAGTGGCAAACCCAATACCAACATAAAATGCGCGGCCATACCTACACGATGCGATAATGTCTTACCTACCATCCCGGACCCATGCACGCACATGAACCCATTGGACTCGCATTGCCACCGCTATTCACGTTTTGACCTCTTACATTCAAGTCCAGTAAGCGTGCCCCAACCCCGGCCTAGTACCGGGCCCAATTAGATACTCAAATAGGTTACTGGCTGAAACGGGTCCCCATCCGACACAAGCCTCCCACCAATGCTTGGTCCCCACTAGGTTTTTCTCCCACTTAACCATTTTAATTTAATGGTCCATGTCTTACACATGCTACGGTTAAGTCCATACTTACATGTCATAATTTACATGTCTTATCTTATTCCGGTTAAGTCCATATTTACATGTCACCCCACTTAACCCTCTAACCATACCCATGTCTTATTATGGTTAGTATTCCTTAATTCATTCCTTATGACGAACGGTGCATGACCTCCCATATTAGACCGAACACTTTGTGGCCGCTAGATTTGCCGGGCGGTTCCGGGCAGTCTTACACATCAAACCGGGTCTAACCTCGTGTCATTAACCGTTACACCTACAATTCATTCCTTTAACCTCTCACATTAGACGTCCAATTGTGGTAGCTGGATTTGCCGGGCAGTTTCGGACAGTCTACGCCACAATTGCGCCTAACCTCGTGTCAAAGGTTTATTAATAATCGTATTTCACCCATACCCAATTTTCATGTCATGTATATCCAACTAAACATGTAATCATGTTTATAATATTGCCTATTCCAAATTGTCACTAATTACATATTAATTAGCTTCAATTACAAATTTACACTTATAGGCAATTTCATCAATTCCATGTAATTCATACCCAAATATGCCAATTTCACATATTATCCAATTATCCAAAATATCCAATAATATCCAATTTTCCATATTTCACATATTCCCATTGTTCCCACGTATTCGCATTCGCACGTATTTTTAACATAGGCTCGAAGGTAGCCTAGATCCAAAAATAAAAGGAATAGGGATAAGAAGAGAGAATCAAATCACAGAAAATTGGAATTAACACAACATCATGAAATAAAGGGGCATGTAAACTGGCATAGAGGCATAATGACAGATTCAACATGAATAAACTAATAAAAGTTATGAACTTTACATAGAAACATAGGCATATTATGACATGAATCAAAAAGGTGAAGACTTGGATGAGATTTAAATTACATACATACATATGAATCCTCTTTACAACTTCATCATGTTACTTTTAATCCCATTATATTGTGAAAATCACCGTACACACATTTCGTGGTTAAAGAATAGAATTATGCACTGAAATTGGTGTATAAACGTTGCGGTGTTGCTGATTGATCTTCTTTAATTGTTGTTGAAGCTCTAAACTTTGATTTGAATTGTGTATGAACACTTGAGATTTAATTTAGAGGTGGCGGCTAGGGTTTAAGAGAGAGCTTGAAAGCATAATGCTGTCATAGATAATATTGTATGAATTAGGGTTAGATCTTTGGGGGTATATATAAATGCCTAGGATCGATTAGAGCTCTTAGATTAACCCAGAAATCATGAGAACCACTCAGATGCAACATCAGCCCTTAGCGCGAATCGGGCCACGGGTTGATAGCGAAACACTCTGGATCGACCCCTAGTCGACCTAGCAAGGCTCGGGTCGACTCCAAAAATAGTGCGGTTCGGCTATTCCCCCTCCCGATTTGCTGTTTTGAACTTTTTTTTGAATATTTATTTATTTAATTTTATTATATATCTATATATATATATTTCTCTCATATGCATACAAACTTCAAGGCTTAATAACATCTTCATAAGGTATCCGTTTTGTGCAAACCAAATGTCTATCTTGACCCAAAATTTTGAGACGACCATAATAGCGCAACCCATTTCACTTAATTCTTCTTCTAAAAATTAAGTATACTTTAATTTGTGAATTTTAATGTATAAAATTATGGGGTGTTACATTCTCCCCTCCTTAAAGGATTTCATCCCTGAAATCTCCAAGTTAAGAAGAATGTGTCCTACCATCCAATCATCCATCTACTCAAGCATCATCCACAAGCATCCATTGTCCTTAAAAGATTTCTAATGTTATATGAATGTATGAAAAAGTGTGTGTATATGTTCCTTATTTAATGCAAAGATCAGGCGGCCCACTGATTCAGTCGACCTCCTTAATGCAAATAATGATAGTGTCGTGTATCCACCATGTATGTAAAGAACCCTATACATATCATTACTACATGTGTGCACAACCATTCATTCAAATGCAACATCCATATGATACGTCCATTTAATATACATCCATTTAACTAAATACATCCATTTATATGCAATATGCAATATGAAAGTGACTGAGCCAATCTAGTGCCTAAAGTGTGTGTGTGTATATGTATCCACGAGCAACCACTAGCAAACACTTGCATCCACATGCATCCATCAATCATAACATGTCTCAAACACATGTTTCAACCATAGGACTACCCTATCTAAGGGTCAAAGACTTAAACGGGAGGATATACTAAAGATAGGACAAGTACAAGCTAAGCGATAAAGGAGAAATTAAAAGACATACCCTCGAAAAGAAAAGGGTACAATGTACACATCTTCTCTTCCGTCTCCCAAGTAGCGTCGCCCTCATTATCTCCCCATTGCACTTTGACTAGCTTGACCTCTTGATTCCTCAATTTCTTAATCTCCGACCCAAGAATGCATGTAGGAGCTCGTCGAATCGTCGCAACACGCTCTATTTCCACCTCTCTAAGCAAGCTCTTCCAAAACTCGCTAGTAAAGATAGGATCGCGATCGCTCACTATGCTAGAAGGAACACCGTGCAAACGAACTATCTCTCGAATGTATACGGAGGCTAACCAAGGAGCAGTCCTCTTACTCTTCACGGGAATGAAATGGGCGCTCTTAGTAAGTCTGTCTACCACGACCCAAATCCCCGTATTACCCTTCCTTGATCTTGGTAACCCATCAACAAAGTCCATCGAGACACTCTCCCACTTCCATTGTGGGACCTCCAATGGGTGAAGCAACCCACCGGGCTTCTTTTGCTCTGCTTTTACTTGTTGGCACACCAAGCATCTAGCGACAAACTCGGCCACATCCCTCTTCATACCGGCCTAAAAGTAAACCTGTCTCATGTTCATGTACATCTTGTCCCCGCCGGGATGAATGGTCATCTTAGAACGATGTGCATCATCAATAATGGTCTTCCTCAAGTTCTCGTCTCGTGGTACACAAAGTCTACCGTCCCTACGTAACCAACCCTTATCATCCACGGTATACCTACTGAGATGGCTCGATGACTCCCCTCTTATGAGCTTCTCTACTAACTCAACCAACTGTGGGTCATCTCGCTGTGCCTCACCAATCCGTCCTAAAATCATAGGTCTGACCTCTAAGGATGCTAGCAAACCAGGTACAAAGTCAATGGAAGGTCTAAAGTCAAACGTAGAGATAAACGCTAAGCTTCGCTGCTCAACAAACAACGGACTCAAGGACAACCTTTTCCTACGTAAGGCGAATGCCACCACGTTACCCCTGCCAGGGGTATATGCTCTCTCGAAATCGTAGGATGCTAAGAATTCCATCCACCTTTGCTGCCTTAAGTTCAAGTCCTTCTAAGAGAACAAGTATTTTAGCGATTTGTGGTCTGTAAACAATTCAAATTTCTCGCCAAGAAGATAATGGCGCCAAGACTTAAGCGCGAAAACAATAGTGGCCAACTCTAGGTCATGTGTAGGGTAATTTTTCTCATGCACTCTCAATTGCCTTTCTCCATAAGCTATTACCCTCCCCTCTTGCATTAAGACTGCGCCTAGTCCTGTCCCACAAGCATCGGTATAAACGGTAAATGTCTTACTCCCATCTGGCAACACTAAGACTGGAGCTGTAATCAAAGCTCTCTTTAAACGTTGGAACGCATCATCACAATCTACGTCCCACGTGAACACTAGGTTCTTCTTCGTCAAGCGTGTCAATGGGGCTGATATCTTTGCGAAGTCCTTGATAAACTTCCTATAGTAGCCACCCAACCCCAAGAAACTTCTCATCTCGGTAGCATTTTTAGGGACCTTCCAGTCTTGGATGACCACTACCTTCACGGGATCCACAGCTATCCCTTCTTTGGAAACCATGTGCCCTAAGAATCGCACTTCATTCCTCCAAAAGTGACATTTAGAAAATTTAGCTTTAAGGTTATGCACTCGAAGGGTCTCCAACACTTCCCTAAGATGTAGGTCATGCTCTTCCTCGCTCTTAGAAAAGATCAAGATGTCATCAACCAAGACCACCATGAATTTATTAAGGTACTCCCTAAACACCCTACTCATCAAGTCAACAAAGTAAGCAGGGGCGTTTGTCAAACTGAAGGGCATCACAAGACACTCATAGAAACCGTCCGCAGTCTTAAAGGCAGTCTTGTCTATGCTATCCTCAGCTAGGGGTGGGCGCGGTTCGGTATAAAGGTCCGCGGTTTAGTCCAATTCAATATGATTTGATCAACGGTTAAGCCGCAACCAAACCGTATCATTGCGAGTCGGTTTGGTTTGGATATTTTTATTAGAGAGATCATCCAATTCAGTTTTTCGCACCATTTTTGAGGTTCGGTTTGGGCGGTTTACGACCTGCGGTTCGGTTAATGCCCACCCCCAGCCACTCTCAACTGATGGAAACCAGTGGCTAAGTCCAACTGCGAAAACACTGAGGCGCCAACTAACTGATCGAAGAGATCGTCAATCCTCGGCAGTGGGTGCCTATTCTTCTTAGTAAGCTTATTAAGTTCTCTATAGTCCACACAAAGTCTAAAGGACCCATCCGCCTTCAGGGTAAATACTACTGGAGCACCCCACTCCGATATACTACATCTTATGAGTCCCTTCTCAAGCAACTCCCCTACTTGCTTATTGAGCTCCCTCCTCTCACGAGGAACCATGTGGCGTACTGACAGAGATACTGGTTTTGCATTGTCTACAAGATAAATACGAAAGTCTATCTCACGTTTTGGGGTTAGACCTCTCGCCTCATTGAAGACATCAACATTAGATGCGTCAAGTGACTCAAGATAACTAAGCATCACCAATCCTCTAGGGTCACAAGAAATATCAAGGGTCTTTCCACTACGAGTCAACAATTTTACTACCCTTCGTTCACAATCTAGGATGGCACCATATCTGGCTAGCCAATCCATTCCTAGAATCAACCCATAGCCCATGAAACCAAGCACAAAAGCATTACATTCAAAACCAACGCCAAAGATAGACAATCTCAAATCCCTACAAACCATGGATAAATGAGCCGACCCACCAATAGGATTTGAGACTATAATGGGATCCACAATGAGACTAGTATTTAAGTGCAGTTTTTCAACTAATGATGTAGAGATAAACGAATGTGATGTGCCAGAATCGAATAAAGTACGGACATGATGATCAAACAAGAAAATCAAACTTTCGACAGAAATTTTTCTACCTTCTTCATGACCCGGAGCCATAAGAGCATGAACCTGCCCTCCCGAAGTAGAACTTGCCCTCTGCCCTTGCTTCTTAGGACAGTCCTTGACAGCATTACCTGGATCACCACAATGATAACAAGTGAACTTCTTCTTCTTCCTACAGTCTTTCTTCAAATAGCCGGGTATCCCACAGTTGTGACACTTCCTCTTTTCTTTACCACCTTTCTTTTGTTGTTGGGCTTTCTTTGGATCCTCCTTCTTATCTTGCGGCCTAAAAGTACTTACACCCTTCTCTTCTTCATGCATGTATGCCATACCAACAAGCTTTTCATACGTAGCCCCCATTGGAATGTGGGACATAGACAAACTGTGAAGCGGTTTATTTAGGCCCTTTGCAAACCTCAAGGCCTTCTTGTGAGGCGTATTCACCAACTCTGGCCCAAATCTCGCCAACTTATTAAATTCGGTCACATACTCCTTCACGGTCAAGTTTTTCTACTTCAATGTCAAGAACCTCTCCATGTATATACTCTCCTCAGCTTGAGAAAGGAATTTCAATTCAAACCTTCCCCTAAAATCTGCCCACATCTCCACATCACGCTCTCCATTAGTAACCTCCCACCAAAACGAAGCTTCGTCCTTCATCAACCAAGCAGCCAATTGGACCTTCTTACAGTCGTCCAAATCGAAAATACCAAACAGATCCTCCACTTCTTTCAGCCAATTTCTAGCTTCAACGAATGTTTCAGACCCACTAAAAGGTTTTCCACCCATCGAACGAAAGCCTTTACATATCTTGGAGAAAGCATCTCCACGCGGAGGAATGACTGGAGCTGGGGAGGAGAAGGAGGAACGTTGGCCGGACCCGTGGTAGCGGCCCTAGCCTCGAGATATTGACGAAACCAATAGGGTACATGAACACCCTCTGGTATCTCAGATGCTCCAGACATGCTGAAAAGAAAAAGAAAGAGTTTCAAAACAAGGGAAGCGAAAGAGAGATGTATGGCTTGCGGGGATTATGCTCTTTAAAGTGAACTTTCCTTGAAAATAGCTTCTTTAAAACAAGTTTTTGAAAATACTTTCTAGGAAAATAATACTTTTGAAAACACTTTTCCAAACTTTTTATCTGTCCTTGTAACCGTAGCTCCGATACCACGTGTAACACCCCATGTCCATTATGTCGCTCACAAAGGGAATGCATCAATGTCCATGAAGCGTTATTGTTGCATAGAACATATAACTTACAAGAATAAATAAATAAAACAAAACAGCGGAAGATAAAACTTATTTCATAGCATCATAACACAAAACAAGCTTACATAAATAGTTCCCAAAACCATTACATAAGATCAATAGTCTTTTCCAAAAACTTCAAAGTACATAAAGAAGCAAATACTTAAATAACATAAATCCCCACTGGGCATAAGCAAAGCCATAAAGATGAGAGAGTCCAAAGCAATACATCTACTCTTTTCAAGCAACTGAAAGAAATCGGCACTAAGCTGTAGTATTCCCTCCTTGCAAACCTAAGGGGGGGGAAAGGAAAGAAAAGAGGTGGAAACAAACGGGTCAGACATAAAGTCTGGCGAGTCCAGTAATTTTGACAAATAATTGGTAAGGTAAATGATCAAGACATAAATAGGCATCATGATATGGCTGTAATTTAGATAAGGTAGATAAAAAGGATGGACAAGATGATTTCATTCCTAAGTACTAAGACAATCCTTCACCTTGGCTAAGCGAACAACCCTCCAAGTACTAACCCCGAAGACCGAAGTCAACATCAGAATAGCACCCAAAGGACTATCCAACTCAACCAACATGTATTTCGTTACACCGCACTTTTGCTAAGTTACACCACATTACTTAATTACACCGCACATCTACTAGTCTCTTTTTACTAGAGATTGATCCCTTCCTACTAACTGTACCCACATGACAAACTTGGTAGTTACTTGTACCTAGCTGCTATCGTAGGTGTCGGCTTGCTCCTACCACCGCTAAGGTACCCTTAATCTACCCATTCGATCGGCTCCCTAAACCCCGTAGGCACCCGTGTTGGCCCCACAGTGGGGTGTATCACTCCCCAAAGTGGCAACCCCGATATCAACATAAAATGCATGGCCATACCTACACGTTGCAACAATGTCTTACTTACCAGCCCGGACCCATGCACACACATGAACCCGTTGGACTCGCGTTGCCACCGCTATTCACGTTTTGACCTCTTACATTCATGTCCAGTAAGCGTGCCCCAACCCCGGCCTAGTACCGGGCCCAATTAGATACTCAAACGGGTTACTGGTTGAAACGGGTCCCCATCCAACACAAGCCTCCCACCTGTGCTTGGTCCCCACTAGGTTTTTCTCCCACTTAACCATTTTAATTTAAATGTCCATGTCTTACACATGCTACGTTAAGTCCATACTTACATGTCATAATTTACATGTCTTATCTTATTCCGGTTAAGTCCATATTTACATGTCATAATTTACATGTCACCCCACTTAACCCTCTAACCATACCCATGTCTTATTATGGTTAGTATTCCTTAATTCAGTCCTTATGACAAATGGTGCATGACCTCCCACATTAGACCGAACACTTTGTGGCCGCTGGATTTGCCGGGTGGTTCTGGGCAGTCTTATGCCACAAACTGGGACTAACCTCGTGTCATTAACCGTTACGCCTATAATTCATTCCTTTGACCGCTCACATTAGACGTCCAATTGTGGCAGCTGGATTTGCCGGGCGGTTCCAGGCAGTCTTTCGCCACAATTGCGCCTAACCTCGTGTCAAAGGTTTATTAATAATCGTATTTCACCCATACCCAATTTTCATGTCATGTATATCCAATTAAACATGTAATCATGTTTATAATATTGCCTATTCCAAATTGTCACTAATTACATATTAATTAGCCTCAATTACAAATTTACAATTATAGGCAATTTCATCAATTCCATGTAATTCATACCCAAATATGCCAATTTCACATATTATCCAATTATCCAAAATATCTAGTAATATCCAATTTTCCATATTTCACATATTCCCATCGTTCCCACGTATTCGCATTCGCACGTATTTTTAACATAGGCTCGAAGGTAGCCTAGATCCAAAAATAAAAGGAATAGGGATAACAAGAGAGAATCAAATCACAGAAAATTGGAACTAACACAACATCATGAAATAAAGGGGCATGTAAACTGGCATAGAGGCATAATGACAGATTCAACATGAATAAACTGATAAAAGGTATGAACTTTACATAGAAACATAGGCATATGATGACATGAATCAAAAAGGTGAAGACTTGGATGAGATTTAAATTACATACATACATATGAATCCTCTTTACAACTTCATCATGTTACTTTTAATCCCATTATATTGTGAAAATCACCGTACTCACCTTTCGTGGTTAAAGAATAGAATTATGCACTGAAATTGGTGTAGAAACATTGCGGTGTTGCTGATTGATCTTCTTTAACTGTTGTTGAAGCTCTAAACTTTGATTTGAATTGTGTATGAACACTTGAGATTTCATTTAGAGGCGGCGGCTAGGGTTGAAGAGAGAGCTTGACAGCATAATGGTGTCATATATAATATTCTATGAATTAGGGTTAGGTCTTAGGGTGTATATATAGATGCCTAGGATCGATTAGAGCTCTTAGATTAACCCAGAAATCATGAGGACCACTCAAATGCAACATCAGCCCTTAGCGCGAATCGGGCCACGGGTTGACAGCAAAACACCCTGGATCGACCCCTAGTCGACCCAGCGGAGCTTGGGTCGACTACAAAAATAGTGCGGTTCGGCTATTCCCTCTCCCGATTTGCTGTTTTGAACTTTTTTTGAATATTTATTTATTTAATTTATATATATATTTCTTTTATATGCATACAAACTTCAAGGCTTAATAAGATCTTCATAAGGTATCTGTTTTGTGCAACCAAATGTCTATCTTGACCCAAAATTTTGAGACGAACATAATAGTGCAACCTATTTCACTTAATTCTTCTTCTAAAAATTAAGTATACTTTAATTTGTGAATTTTAATGTTATAAAATTATGGGGTGCTACAGTGAGGCTCACGAAGTCACTCTATACACAAATCTACGCCTAAACAGGCCGTGCTTTGATCATCAACCACAAGGCCTGCTTTTCAACAAAAGCTTTGATCATCTACATCTTAGCATGCCACATTGTCAATCCATACTATACCATTGATTCCTATCAATATAAAAGCTCTAAGCTCGTGCATCTTAGAGAAGAGTGTTAAATACAAAACAGATATATATTTAGCAGAGATCAACGAATACCATATAAAGGAATACGTCAGACATACAATCCATTTTCAAGTCCGTTTTGGGTCTGAACGAAACCGGAGGCACCTTATACCTCACATATCCGAACAACCAACAAGTAGTCTGGACGGCTACCATTGTAGCCCCTTCAAGGTAGCTACTCCAATAATGGGCGTCAATGGTAACTCATCCACTCGACATGAAGATCGTCGGTCTTCAATCACCGTCTTCAACTCTTCGACTTAGATCGACGAATAATCATTTGAAATGAGATTGAACTCGGACCTTTCAATTGATTCTCGCGTATATATCATTTCAAATCATTTCTTATCATTAATATTAATTTATAACGATTAATCTCTATTTTTATTTATATAAAAATAATTGAATTTTATTTAACAACACTTCATGTCAGTAGGAAACCTTGGCACTGTTTTCACCCAAATTTGTTTTACAAATTTCTCTAAATCTAACCGTTGGATTTTAACACAATCCATATCATTGGAAAGATCTTCCCAAGGCGAACCTAACAGTTTCAGTTTTGGGAAAATCCGACGGTCGGATATTTCAGCGTAACTATTTAAAGTTACGATTGTCGAATCGCGAACTATCGCGCGCGATTCGTTTAATTATAATTTACTTATGTATATAATTATATATACATACAATTTCTTCGGCCATTTCATTATTGTGATAATCATAACAAGTAAAGAACGCTTGGTTTCATAACATTTCGATATATAACATAACACACAATAATGTTTATTTTAATTCCCATACACAATTATACATAACAATGTATATATTTTTTTTCCTATTTTCAATTTACACAAACATGCAATTTATTGTGCGTCATTTCTAATTTAACAAAAATGAGGATTTTCGTGTCATTTCAATTTCTAACAAAAAATGCAATGTATTTTGGTGTCAGCCTCAATTCTAGAAAAATGAATATATTTTTTTTCAATGTAACAGAATAATGACTTTGTTATTATCTCAATGCCAAGCAAAAATAATAATTTTGTTAATCTTTTAATGCAAAACTAAAATGATAATTTTGTGTCAATCTTTTCTTTACAAGCAAAATGATAATCTTGTGTTTTAATCTTTTCACATGAAAATGTAAATTTCATATCTTTAATCTTTTTAATGAAATCAAATTCATTAAAATGTTAATTTCCATCGCCATGACTTTCATTGAAAACCTGTTTACATAAAAATGTAAATTCCATATCTTTAATCTTTTTAATGAAAATCCAATTACATAAAATTGTAATTTTCTTCTTAATTCTGTAAATTTCACTTCTAAATTCTTTTAATGAAAATCTATTTACATTAAAATGTAAATTTCACTTACTTTAAATCTAATTACATGAAAATGTAATTTTCTTCTTTAAGTACTATTTACATGAAAATGTCAATTAATCCTTTAATCTTAATTACATGAAAATGTAATTTTTCTCCTTAAATCTTAATACAATAAAAATGTAAATTTTCTTCTTAATCTAATACATAATAATATAAATTTTCTTTTTATTCTAATTACATTAAAAATATAACTTTTCCTTTTAATCTTAATTATATCAAAAATGTAACTTTTCTTTTTAATCTTAATCACATTAAAAATGTAACTTTTCTTTTTAATCTAATTTACATTGAAAATGTAACTTTTCCATTTTTAATCTAAATTACATTAAAAATGTAACTTTTCCTTCCATGATTAATTCTTCCTTTTATTTCTTTTATTTACATTAGAAAAATGTAAATTCTGTTTCAATGTTGAATTCTACTCCTTTAATTACACTGTAAAATCTCCTTTTTAATTACAATGTAAATTGTAATTAACATTACAATGTAAAATTCCTATCTTTTAATTACAATGTAAAACCTCCTTTTTAATTACAATGTAAATTTTAATTAACATTATATGTCAAATTTTGTCTTTTAATTTACAATGTAAAATTCTCCCCTTTTAATTACATTAAAAATGTAATTAACAGTATGGTGAAAAATTCTATCTTTTTAAATTACATTAAAAATGTACTTTTGATTTTAACTTCAAATTCTTATGTTTAATTACATTAAAATGTAATTCTTATTTTAATGACCAAACCTTATCTTTTTAATTACATTAAAATGTAATTAATTTTTTATTTATTTGCGGTGTCAATCATGTTCATTTCTATTTTAACACATAACGTCATTTCTAATTTAATACATAAGAGTGCAAATAATGTCATTTCTTATTTAATACATAACGGTGTAAATAATGTCATTTCTAATTAACACATGACGGTGTAAATATTCATTTTCAAATTAACAAAACATGACGGTGAAAATTATACTTTTCTAATCTAAACATAACAGTGTAAAATGTTCATTACTAATCTTTCAATGAATATCAATGTAATAATGTCACTTTTCATCCTTAACAAAAATCATGTATATTTTCATTTTTTTCATTCTTAACGACAAAATATCCTTTTTCATTCTAAATAAAAGTAAAATCTTTTAATTATAAACAAAGGTGGAATCTTTGTATATAAGAACAAAAGTAAATTCTTTTCATTTGCAAACAAAGGTTAATTCTTTTCGTTCACAACCAAAAGTTAAAATCTTTTATTAAGTTTACAAACAAAGTTTCAATCTTTTTATTAAGTTTACAAACAAAATTTCAATCTTTTCCTTATATTTACAAACAAAGTTCCAATCTTTTTATTAAGTAACAAAGATAAAAAAAATTATTTTTTTAAAGAAACAAAAATGAAAACTTTTTTTATAAACAAACAAAAAGTAATATTTATATTATTAAATAAAAGGCGAAATCTTTATATTTAACAAAACAAAAGTGAAATCTTTCTTTGTACAAAACAATGAAATTAATGTTACTTTTTCTTTTAAAAATAATAACTTTTTATAATAATCAACAAAATGATATCTTTTTATGATAATCAACATTACAGTGAAAATTTAATCTTTTATTTTCAACAAGATTACATATCTGGATTCAATGATTTTGTTTCAAACACCAATATCACAGCATCAACCAATCCACATCACAACATCAACAAATTCAAATTTCCCAACTACAAACAATACAGATTTCATAACGTACATAGATGGAATTCATATCGCAAGAAATAATCAAATTTTTAATAAATAAATTCAGAAATCTCACATCGTTATTGAGTTCTGCGCTGTTCAGATCCAAAAAAATTCAAAATTTCAACTTGCTCAGAATCAGGTCTAGTCAGTTTCATCGCGAAGATCTCAGTCTCACGATTGTGGTGCACCTGAAATCGTTCGAATCCGAGTTCGTATGAGTAAGATATGGATTAAAAAAGATCGGAAAATTTTGAATTAAAATAATTAGTCAACCTAAGTTTGAAGAAGTCAACCCTTCTCTCCATCTTCTCCACCACGTTGCCAAGGCCGTTCCTTTCATCTTTTTGAACCTATTATGCTCAAAATTAGGTATCCATTTATCTCGGAACTGGAGGAGCTTGAACACAATCGGAGGGTGGCACATCGGAGAGGGAGGAGAGGGCTACATGCACCGGGAGTATGGGTGGTCGTGGTGGACCCTACAGGGGGCAGCGGGGGTGTTTGGCTGTGGGTTAGCGAGAGGATTCCGGCCAAATCACTTTTCTAAATCCGATCACCACCTTATGGAATTAAAGCCCAAGAAAATCTCTACAATTAGTTCTAAAGAAGTGTTTGATTTTAGTGAGAGGATTGAGAGAGATTAAGGGATGAAAATCAATGCTTTATGGCCATGAAGAAGAGGGGATGGCGGCTGCGTTTGATAGGGAAGGATTAGGGTTGAGGATTAGTGAATATATTTATATTATTTTAATCACTAATTAACCCGTTTAAGGCTAGTTTAGCAACTTTGTCTGATTTCAGCCCAACGACTGTCGTTCCTACCCATTAACCCCTGTTCCGGACCCATCTGGCTATATCTCGCAGGCCCAAATGATCATCTAGACCCCCGTTTCTCAGTTTTTAAAATATAATACATTTATTTAAAATTCAAACGTACATAAAAATTCACCGGGGTCACATACGGGCTCAGAAAATTCCAAGAAAAAATATATTTGGCTTCGTTATGACGATACGGTCCTAACAAAATTAATTTCGCCGAATTCTTAGACCATTTGAAAAATGGCTATTTTTCAGTCGTTTAAATTTGACTAAATTGAACAAAACACATTTTTCTTCGCCACGCTCACATATTAGTTCGAACAATTCTAAAAATTGAAACCTAGCAATAATTTGACATTCCGGTTCCAACAAAAGTGGTTTCGTCGAAAACAGAGGTCGTTTGCAAAATGGCTATTTTTAAGGGCTATATATTTAATTAAAGTATATATAAATTCTATAGTGACTTTTCTAAATTTTAAACTGGACATAACTTACAACTTTTAAAGTGAAATTTCAGTTTCATACATTCATTAGAAAGATATGATTAAACAGATTTAAATATTTCTTGTTTCGCTCAATTCTGATTTATTTTGAATCCTGTACATCTAGTTAAAGTTTAAATTCAAATTTCCAAACTGCCATGCCATTTCAGGCTTGTTTAATAATTAAATTAAAATTATTTGTTCTAACTTTGATTTAAATAAATTTTTAGTCGTTATGATTTAAAATAAATTACCTTAAATATCAAAACCCATTAAAATTAGATAAAATAAATTTTTAAATTTACCCCAAAATTCAGGGTTGTTACACAGACCCAACCGGTCGACCGGCCAATTTCAACCGGTCAACCTTTTTTACTTCTGTCCAAAAACGGTCAACTGGTGAAAAATGGGCAGTCGACTTGTTCTTCGGCTTTAAATTTTCAGCTTTAAACTTTAAATCTTCCAGTCTTCATAACTTCTTCATACGATGTCTATTTTACCCCAACTCAGACTCTATTTCAAGCAGAATTCCGAGACTAACGCAATGGTGTAACCCGTTTCATCTAATTCTTCTTTTAAAAATTAATTATTCTTTAATTATCTCTTATGCCATGCTTTAAAATTACGGGGTGTTACATTCTCCCCTCCTTAAAGGATTTCGTCCCCAAAGTCTTCAAGTTAAGAAGAATGTATCCTACCATGCAGCCATCTACTCATCCATCATCCAAAAGAATCTATTGTCCTTAAAAGATTTCTAATGCTATATGAACATATGCAAAAGTGTGTGTATATGTTCCTTATCTAATGCAAAGATCAGGCGGTCTACTGATTCAGTTGACCTCCTTAATGTGAATTATGTTAGTGCCATGAGTCCAACATGTATGCAATTATTCATGATGCACTTTATAACTTCTATATGAGTGCACATCCACATGATAACACATTCAATATACATCTATTAATTTAAATATGCACACTCATTCATGTGCAATATGAAAGTGATTGAGCCGATATAGTGCCTAATGTGTGTGTAAATGCATCCATGAGCAAACACTAGCAAACACTTACATCCACTTGCATCCACCAAACATAACATGTCTCAGACACATGTTTACAACCGTAGGATTTCCTACCTAATGATCGAAGATATAATCGAGAGGATACACTAAACGGTAGAACAAGTATAAACAAAGAGGTAGAAAAAGGAGAAGTTAAGAACATACCCTCAAAAAGGAAAGGGTACGACGCGCGTATCTTGTCTTCAGTCTCCCAAGTCGCGTCTCCTTGATCATCTCCCCATTGGACTTTAACCAACTTGACCTCTCAGTTGCATAATTTCTTGACCACCGATCCAAGGATGCATGTAGGAGCTCATCTAATCATGGCATCTCGCTCCACTTCCACTTCCCTAAGCATGCTCGGCTCTACTACTTTCGTGGTATCATGTAAACACTTCCGCAAATGCGACACACGAAATACGTCATGAACACCACTGAGCTTCTCAGGCAACTTCACTCTGTAGGCCATCTATCCAATTCGCTCTGTAATAGGGAATGGCCCTACGAACCTTGGTGCAATTTCCCTATAGACCCAAAACGAGCTACATTCCTCAACGGTGATACTTTAATAAAGTCCATGTCTCCAATACTGAACTAAAGATCGGTCCTTCTCTTATCAGCATATGACTTTTGTCGGTCCTGTGCCGTCTTCATGCTTCTTCGAATCAAGTCTATCTTTTCTGAAGTTTCCCTAATCATCTCGGACCCAAGCAAAATCTTATCCGTAGATTTCCACCAACAAGTAGGTGATCGGCAAGGTCATTCATATAGAGCCTCAAAAGGTGCCATGCCAATACTAGTCTGATAGCCGTTGCTGTAGGCGAACTCTGCTAATGGTAGATGTTCCTCCCATGTCCCTCCAAAGTCCAAGATGAATAACCTCAAAAGATCTTCCAGAATCCGATTCACTCTTTCTGTTTGGTCGTCCATCTGTGGGTGATAAGCGGTGCTCAAACACAATTGCGTTCCTACCCCCTCTTACAAGCTCTTCCAAAACTCACTAGTGAAAATAAGATCTCGATCGCTCATAATACTAGAAGGTATGTCGCGTAGACGAACTATCTCTCGGAGATAAATAGATGCTAACCATGACGTTGTTCTTTTACTCTTAACGGGAATAAAATGGGTGCTCTTGGTAAGTCTATCCACTACTACCCAAATCCCCGTATTACCCTTCCTTGACCTCGGCAACCCGTCGACGAACTCCATGGAAACACTTTACCATTTCCACTGTGGAACCTATAAAGGGTAAAGCAAACCACCTGGATTCTTTTGCTCAGCCTTGATTTGCTGGCATACTAAGCATCTAGAAACGAACTCGGCCACATCCTTCTTCATTCCAGCTCAAAAGAAAACTCGCTTCATATCCCTATACATCTTGTCTCCAACGGGATGTATGGTCAGCTTAGAACGATGTGCTTCTTCAAGGATTGTCCTCCTCAAACCCTTGTCTCGAGATATGCAAAGTCTCCCATCCCTATGCAACCAACCTTTGTCATTGATAGTATACCTACTAAGATGGCTCAAAGACTCCCCTCTGATGAGATGGTCTACTATCTCTATCAACTGTGGATCATCTGTTGTGCCGCACCTATCTGCCCCAAAAGCGTAGGTCGTACCTCCAACGATGCCAACAAACCGAGTACATAATCAATAGGGGGTCTAAAGTCAAAGGTAGAGATATACTCTAAACTCTGCCACTCGACAAAGGAATCAAAGTCAACTTCTTTCTACTCAAGGCGTCAGCTACAACGTTACCCTTGCCAAGGGTATATGCAATCTCAAAATCATAGGATGCTAAGAACTCCATCCTCCTTTGTTGCCTTAAGTTTAAATCTTTTTGGGAGAACAAATATTTTAGTGACTTACGGTCTGTATATAACTCAAACCTTTCCCCAAGCAAATAGTGATGCCAAGACTTAAGTGCAAAAACTATGGCAGCTAACTCTAAGTCGTGGGTAGGGTAATTCTTCTCATGGGCCTTTAACTGCCTTCCACCATAGCATATCACCCTTCCCTCTTGCATCAAAACTGCGCCAAGCCCCGTCCCGCAAGCATCGGTATACACTATGAACGGTTTACTTCCACCAAGCAAAACTAAAACTGGAGCTGTCGTCAATGCCCTCTTCAAACGTTGGAAAGCATCGTCACAATCAACATCCCAAGAAAAGGTCAAATTCTTTTTCGTCAACTATGTAAGTGGGGCTGATATCTTTGCAAAGTCTTTGATGAACTTTTTGTAATAGTCTGCTAACCCTAGAAAACTTCTTACTTCCGTTCCGTTCCTAGGAATCTTCCAATATTGGATTGCTACCACCTTCGATGGATTCACTGCTATCCCTTCCTTAGAGACCACGTGCCCTAAGAACCTCACTTCCTTTCTCCAGAAATGACATTTGGAGAACTTAAGCTTTGAGTCGATGTGCTCGAAGAGTTACTAAGACTTCCCTAAGATATAGGGCATGTTCTTCCTCGCTTCTAGAGAATATCATGATGTCATCCACAAAGACTACCACGAACTTGTTTAGAAACTCCCTAAACACCCTACTCATCAAGTATACGAAATATGCGGGTGCATTCGTCAAACCAAAATGCATGAAAAGCCATTCAAAGAAACCGTCGGGAGTCCTAAAAGCAGTCTTATACTATCCTCAGCTACCCTCAACTGATGAAACCCTATAGCTAAGTCCAACTGCGAGAAAACCGAAGCACCAACCAACTGATTGAACAAATCATCTATCCTTGGAAATGGGTGCTTGTTCTTCTTTGTGAGCTTATTCAGCTCCCTATAGTCCACATACAATCTATGTGAACCATCAGCCTTCGTGGCAAAAACAACTGGAGCACCCCACTCCGAGATACTTCTTCTTATGAACCCTTTCTCAAGAACCTCTTTCACTTGTTTACTAAGCTCCCTCCTTTTTCTAGGAGCCATGTGGCACACAGGCAATGCAACAGGCTTTGCATTGTCCACCAAATATATACGAAAATATATCTTGCGTTTTGGAGGTAAGCCCCTAACCTCCTCAAAGACATCTGCATACTCACGGACTACTCGAATAGATTGCAAATCATCAATAGATGTGTCAAGAGGTTCTAGATAGCTAAGCATAACATAACCCTTAGGGTCACAAGAAATATCGAGAGTATTACCCAAACCAGTCTACAGTCTAACTACCCTCTTTTCACAGTCGAGAATGGCACCATACCTGGCTAGCCGATCCATTCCTAGAATCAACCCATAGCCTGTGAAGCCAAGCATATAAGCGTTGCATTCTAACTCAATTCCATATACATATATTCTCAAATCCCGACATAACATAGAAATATGAGTCGTACCCCCAATAGGATTTGAGACTACAATGTGATCCATAACTAAACTAGTATTTAGGTGCAGTGTTTCAACTAATGAAGCAGATATAAACGAATGTGAAGTGCCAGAATCAAACAAAATTTGAATAGGATGATCAAAAAGGAAAACCAAACTTTCAATAGAAATGTTTCTACCTCTCTCTTATCCTGATGCCATGATAGCATGAACCTTCCCTCCAGAAGTAGATCTTGTCCCCTATCCTTGCCCTTATCCTTGCCTCCTTGGGCATTCTTTAATCATATGTCCGACCTCACCACATTGGAAGCAACCCGTCTTCTTCTTCTTCCCACAGTCCTTGCTTAAGTGGCCCGGCATTCCACAATTAAAATACCTTTTCTTCGCTTGGCCCTTGTTATCCTTGCCGCCTTTCTTTTGTTGTTGTTGTGCCTTCTTTGGACCCCTTTTCTTATCCTGTGCCTTATCTACATTAGCACCTTTCTCCTCTTCATGCATCAGCGCCATATCAACAAGTTTCACGAAAGTAGCCCCCATAGGAATGTGGGACATAGCCAAACCGTGTAATGGTTCGTTTAGACCCTTGGAAAATCTCAAAGCCTTCTTATATGGTGCATTAACTAATTCCATACCAAATCTTGCTAACTGGTTAAACTTGTTAACGTACTCCTTCATAGAAAAACTCCCTTGTTTCAAAGCCAAGAACCTCTCCATGTATAAACTCTCCTCCGCTTGTGAAAGAAGTTTCAATTCGAATATTCATCTGAAGTATATCCACGTCTCCACCGGGCGTCCTCCATTAGTTACTTCTCACCAAAAGGAAGCTTTATCCTTCATCAACCAAGCAGGTACCTGAACCTTCCTTCCATCGTCTATCTCAAAGATACAAAACAAATCCTCCACTTCTTTGAGCCAATTTCGAGCCTCAACAAACGTCTCAGTCCCATAAAACGGCTTTCCACCCATTGCACGAAAGTCACGGATGCAGTTGGGAGAGTAGGAACGTCTACTGGGCCTGCGACGGTAGCCCTAGCCTTCAGATACCTTTGGAAACATCCCGGTATTTACACGCCCTCTGGAAGATTAAGATCCCCAGACATGCTGAAACGAAAGAAAAAGATATTCAAAACAGAGAATCGAAAGATAGATATATGGCTTTTGGGGATTACATTTTTCATAATAAACCATTCTCTTGAAAACACCTTCTTTAAAACATGTTTCTAAAAGTACTTCTTTTTAAAAATGCTTTTTAAAACGGTTTTTCGAAATCTTTTATCTGTCCTGGTAACCTTCATCTCCGATACCACGTGTAACACCCCACGTCCATTAATGTCACTCACTAAGGGAATGCATTAACTTTCATGGAGCATTATAAGAGTATAGAACATAATATCACATGACAGATATATAAAATGGTACTTAAGAAAAATCAAAATTTATTCATTGCGGCGGAAAAGCAAAACATGTTTGGTTACAACATCAAAACCACATACTAGAGTCAAGTACACAAATATCCATCTTGTACAAAATTATTATCAGAGCACATAAAAGTAAATTCATAATCTCGCTCAAAATAGCCATAATGAGAAAGAGATAAAGCTAAGCATTACTTTCAACCCTTCCAAGCACTTCAAGAAGAAAAGGAATCCAAGTCAAGCTTCACTATTCCCACCCTGAGGACATGGGGAGGGAAAAAGAAAGAAAAGAGGCGAAACAAAAAGGGGTCAGACTAGTTCGAGCTCATATAAATACTAAATGGGTTACTGGTTGAAGAGGGTCCACCCACTTGACACAAAATTCCCTCCTATTCTTGGTCCCCACTAGGATTTCCCACTTAACCCCTTCTTTTATTCCCATGTTTTCTTACATGTCTCATCTTGGTTAAGTGCCTTGATTATATTTCACATGTTACCCATGTCACCTACGTAACCCTTTACCATCCCCATGTCTAATCACATGTCTTATCTTGGGTAAGTGTCCATTAATTTATTATAACTGTAACCTTGCAAGACTGTCATTTTGCGGTTGCTGGATATGCCAGGCGGTTTCAGGCAGTCTTATACTGCAAACTGAATCTAACCTCATGTCTTTGCATTATTACATATCTAATTTCTGCCTTTGACCTCTCACATTAGATTACCAAATTGCAGTCGCTGGATGTGCCGGGCGGTTCCGGGCAGGCTTATAACGTAATTTGAATCTAACCTCGTGTCTTAGGCGTTCATTATCACTTTCTTTTATTCAAATCCAATTTCAAGTTCTGAATTATAACATATATTCATTTTGCCCACAATTTCCAATTCAAGTTATGTTTATAATTCCAATCCAAGTCTTGCTTATAATTCCATGTATATAAATTAAATCAGTTACATGATTACAAATCAATTTGTGCCCAATTACATATTATTCAATATTTTTCCAAACTTTTCCCAATTGTTCTAACGTTATTTGTATGCAATATGTTAGGCTCGAAGTTATCCTAATCTCATAAAGAAAACGGAAAAGAAGAAGAGAAGGGAGTCATGATATCAAAACTGGCATAAAAATAGGCATATAAAATATGAGCTGACATAGAACAATAAAGTAGATCCAATAGGCATATGGAATATGAACTGGCATATGATAACAGAAATTTGGGTATGAATCTAAAAGATAAGGACTTACAAACATTATATGATTCATCTTACAGTCATGTTCATAAAATCCAATTTACAGTCTTATCACAATCACTTTTAATTGAATTATATGTGAAAGTAACATAGACTCACAGCGATAGGATTCTTAGAAAATTAGGCGTTGTTGTAGCAATTCAGATCTTGAATAATCTCTACTTGATTGATGTAGATCTGATCTTCTAATTTGATTGTTGAAGAAGAACTATCTCTAAATTTCTACTTTGATTTTGGTTGGAGAAGAAAGGTTGGGTTAATTTAGACTAGAGCAGCATGGAGGCGCCATGGATGAATAACAATGAGATCAGGGTTGGGTTTAGGGGTATTTTATAGATGATCTAGGTGAATTAGGACCCTTAGATTAGATTAGGATCCATCTGAACCATCCAAACCATAAAAACACGTCATCCAGCCAATCCTAGAAGGACACGTCATCATCCAGACCATGTCACCAGGAGGCCGCCCAGACCCAACCGGTCGACCGGAAAATTTCAACCGATCGATCGTTTTTACTTATGTCCAAAAGCGGTCGACTAGTGAAAAATGGGCGGTTGACTTGTTCTTCAGCTTTAAATTTTCAGCTTTACACTTTAAATCTTCCAATCTTCATAACTTCTTCATACGATGTCCGTTTTACGCAAACTCGGACTTTATCTCAAGCAGAATTTCGATACGAACGCAATGGCATAACCCATTTCACCTAATTCTTCTTTTAAAAATTAATTATTCTTTAATTATCTCTTATGTCATGCTTTAATATTACGGGGTGTTGCACCACTGCTATAAACAACAACAATCAATTTAATTAGGAAAAACCATGTGGTCCTCGTATGCTTCACAACCGAAAAATTGATGACCAACATTTTTTTTCGATTTTCGAAACAACCACGACTGATTCTTCTCCACAACGGAAAATAGGGTTGGATCCACCTAGACCTAGTGGATCGACAATGTGCCCTTCAACTACCCTTTCTTTTCCAGGTCATTGATTTGCTACAGCCTTATCGCCATTTTCCCAGTTGTCCATAGCTTAAATTGTTAATGTTGAGTAAACGATTTACGAGCTTACAGAGCATAAAACTTAGTCGTATAAATACATCTTTGAATTTAACTTTATATCAGTGCTACAGTGTTACTAAGGGGACAATTTATGAAGTGAGCATACTAAGTAGTCATATCAGGAGAGATTCATCTCTCCTTGGTTTAAGGGGTCGTCACATGTACATTGCTTTAACCCAGCACAGACTAGTCTACTCTATGTACATTGTTTTGTCTGATGTAATACTGAAAACTTGTACCAATAAAGCTGAAAACTTCATTTACACACTTGGATATCGTGTAGGGAATCTGCTTTACGTACTGCATTTACACAGGTGACGTTACTAAACTATGCTCTCTCCCTTAGTGAAGAAAAACCAGTACAATGTTATAGAGCTTGTCCAAAGAAATGAATAAAGTTGAGTTGATAAGGCTTAATGATTAAAGATGTCATAAATTAGAGTACGAAATAATCAATGCCTCAAACCGGCCTCTCTTCCTTTCTCCCTTATTAAAGACCAAGCATCCTCTCTTTATTTTTTATCATCAAATACTCTCTGAAAACGTGGTTTTTTTGTTAAGTAGTTCACCGTCAAAATGGCTAACTGGGAATTCGATGACGATACCATGGTTCAAATGTATGATGATTACGAATGTTGTAAACAACCCACCGAAGATGTCGACTTTTGTTCCCGAAACGCAAATGGGAGTCCAAGTAGATGCCGTAGAGTCGAGTCCGAACTCTTTAGTGCAACGCAGCCAAATGTTGCAGTCCAGCGCATCGGAACAGTTCAAAAATCCCTCAATGCTCAGTTGAGGGAAGTTCTTGCTCGATAGAACCCCGATAGGTCAAGCTCTAGCATGACAGATCGTTCAGTCCTTTGCTATTGCGGAGTTGAATGTGATGTGCTTGTTTCTAAATGTCAAACGAATGCAGGTCATCACTTTTACGGTTGCAAAGCGTAAATTCATGCACGGAATCACCAAGGGTTGCAGAGTTGTAATTTTTTCATGGATCGATCCACCTTTAACAAAGAGGGGTGTCCAGTACGCGCTTGAGATGCAAGCTGAGGTTAATCGCTTAGAAAGAATGAATGTGGTAATTAAGAATTAAATGCTTCATGGGTGTTATGGTTCATTCCGAAGCTATGGGTCATAGTTATGTTGTATTGGGTCGTAGTTATGTTGTATTATTGGGTCTAAGTTAGGTTGTATTGTTGGGTCTAAGTTATGTTGGGTCTTATTTATGTTGTTTTATCGGCTCATGGTTATGTTGTTCTAGGTCATAGTAATATGTTTTTATCTAATTGGATGAACGCAGTTTGTACATTGTATGTTGTTCTTGTAAAATTTAGAGGAATGTTTAAAATGGTTTTTTAATAGTTCAAAACCGAAGGCGAGTTTTGAAAACTCGCACATTGGCGAGTTTTGAAAACTCGTCTTAGAAACTCCCCAGACCAAAATAGGTCTATATCTGTGATTATGTTACAAACATGGCTAAATCTATTATTACTTTCAAAAACAAGCCTACACACGTGAATTGTCCTTAATTATATTATGTGTTTATTCAAAATTGACTGACTTAAAATAAGTTTAATTCTAACCCAAGTGTTTTGTGTTTTTGCGTGGAACGCTCGGGTCAGGTCCGAAGTGTTACAGGTCCAAAGGTTTAGCACTTAAAGGAGAGAGGCACACAAAGACGCAAGTGTGCACAAAGCTCGGCGAAATTTGTAAAAAATTATTCATAAAATATTATGTATCTATTCTTTTTCGCTATACAAAATATTGAAATCTTTAATATTTGTATAAAATTTTATTTTGCTGCTATTGTTGAGCACTACGATTCTGTGTTACATTCCATCTTAAACCCTACAAGCCAATGAACAATCCTCCATTTTGAATGCTTCATGTCTATTTAATCACCAACTTGGGATGGTCAAAATGATGGGTTGTTATAGGTATTTCTTCCAATAATGTGGCACCGTTAGTGTTCTATAGGCATAGGTAAGACTTCAATGTTTTTACGTCTTTTCTATGCTGTTAATTCTTCCTACCATTTTCTTACGTCATTCTTGCATCTGCCTTATAACGTAGGAACGACATAGGAATTTGAAATGTGTTCTTGTAGTAATATATTTAGTCCTTAGTTGATTTTGTACACTGATATTCTCAAACAGATTTACATAATGGCATATAATTGTATAAAAAGCATGCACGATTCGCAATTTCAACGTGACTTGCACAGCTCATTATTGTAACGTGACTTGAGTCATGGTATCATAACTATAGTATTTTTGAATGTGGGTATTTTTAAGTAACATTTAAAATATGATTTAACAGGATTTTATGTTAAAAAGTTCATTTACATTTTAGTTAAATGATTTAGAAAATTGCTTATCAGACAATTTCACCCTAGAGCAATGGACCAGTTAAAAAAACTATTTTACACATATGCTATGTCTTCGATTTATACATCGTGTAATAAAAAAACTATTCTAATTACATTCAAACCTCCTTTAAAATAAAACATGAATGTCTAACTAAGAAAAACGAATACGAAAGTCAGTATGTTTATAAACAAAGCTATTATGATTCCGGTATACTCCTAAGAGCAGGTTTCCAGGTAGGTTACTGCAATTTAAATAAATAATCCGGCAACCCTGTCACTCTGCAACTAAGCACACTCCTCGTAAGTAATAAAGTGTTTAACCTCGTTTGTTTCATTTCCAGAACCCAAAAATTTTAAAGCTGAAAGAAATGAGTTTACTCAAGTTATAAGTAACGTGTAATCAAACACAAAGATTTAAAAGCTTCAAGATCTTTCTTTCAAATCAGTGGCTTGTAACGGTCGTAGATTCTGTTTCAATAATAATGAAGATGGAATCCTCAAGTAAACACCAGAATCATTTTATTTGTCTTAGTTTTCGTTGTATAATTATGCCTTGAATTTTAATGAAGTAATTTTATGATGAAAAAAATTAAATTTCAATTCATGTAATTTGGTTATTGGTGGCTGGGTATTTTGTATATGGGTGCTAGTCACCATATTCTTTGAATGTTTGAAATATCTGAATAATAACCACCCAGATGGGAACTAGATAAGTATTCAAAATTGATATAGTAGAAGATTGGTGAAGGCAAATTGAAATGGAAAAAGGTACTCGATGTTTGTTGATTATTTAGGCAACTTTTTATGTTGGAAACAATGGTTCGGCTGAGTCGTGGACTAGGTCACTTTCTTGAAGACGTTTCGGCGATCTACTCTGTAACACCCCACCTCCGTTAAGGTCACTCACAAAGGGAATGCCTTAACTTTGGTGGAGCATTTTAGTAAACAGAACAGAAACTTACAAGACAGATAAAACAGCACTTGAAAATTTTTAACTTTATTACAGCGGAAACAGAAATCAATATGGTTACATCCTTCCAAATCTCAGAATTCAAGTGCAAAATATCAGTCTTGTACAAAAGCCTTCAAAATGCATGGTTCAAAATCATAATCCCCATGGAACGGAAGCTATACAGAGCCAAGCCATACTTTAAGCACTTCAAGCAAAGAGAAATCCGGATCAAGCTAAAGTATTCCCTCCTTGGATAACCTGGGGGGGGGGGAACGGAAGAAAGGAGGCGAAAGAACAAGGGTCAGACAAAAAGTCTGGCAAGTCCAGTGACTTTCAGCATATGAACAGATAATAATAATATGACATGAACATAAAACTGGATGAGAGATAACTGTAACAGGTGTAGAAGATATAACAGAAGAACGGAATGACATAAACTATTGCTTTACACTTCTCTGCACTAATACTAGTATAACAGAATTAGGTGTCACCCTAATGTCTAAACTGAAACAGGAACGGGTACAGAATAATTTAACAGAAACAGAATAATAATAATGGGCCTTTACTACCCGATCAGAAACAGACAGAAGCAGAAACAGATTAATCCCTACGAAAACAGAATGTAGAATTAGGTGTACACTAGTAATGGGCCTTTACCACCCGAACAGACGGTACCACGCAGAAACAGACAGGTGTTACCACCCAACAGAAACAAACGGTACCAACAGAAACAGACAGAACTAAGTGTACCCTAAAACCCTACCCCAAGCGATCGGCTCCCTAATACATAAATATCATGTGTCGGCCCCACAGTAGTGTGTATCACTCCCTAAAGTGACAACCAATCGGCACAGACCTATTTACAGATGTCACGGCGTCTTACATCCTCAGAGGCAGACCGGGATCCATGCACGCACATGACCCGGTTGGAACGCACCAACAACACCCCTCGCCATTATCAGAATGAACCACTTATAATTAGTTCAGTAAGCGTGCCCGGACCCTACCTACTGTTGGGTCAAAGTTTTGATACCAGAAAGGGTTACTTACTAATATGGGTTCCAAACAACAGATGACACAAGTAATTCCCCTCCTAACCTTGTGTCCCCAGACTAACAGATCTCAGATTAACTTGTTTACAAGTTCAGACATACAGAATTCAGACTTACTAGTTCACAGATTAAGTTAACAAGTTTTCAAACTAACAGATCAGATGTACAGATTTTTCAGATTTGTCTAACTTTGTATTGGGCCTACAGATTCATGGACGGGTTTACTACACCTATAAATCCAGTTGGTTTAACCCTATTTCCCCCAATACGTTTTAGACGCCATTCTTATCTTAGATTTGCATTAATTAATTATTAATGCCCAGACCCCTCACATTAGGTCGCTAGCTTGTGGCCGCTGGATGGGCCGGGCGGTTCCGGGCAGACTTCTGCCACAAGCCAGACCTAACCTCGTGTCTTAAGCAGGTTATGACTAACTTCTCACATTAGAACCTATTGTTTGCGGCCACTGGATGTGCCGGGCGGTTCCGGGCAGAATTACGCCGCAAACTCATTCTAACCTCGAGTTAGTCACGTTTATCTTTGCGGCCAATTAATTAATAATTTACCGTTTATGCGCACGCCCAATATATATGCCAATTCAGATTATATCAATAACAGGATGATTATATCAACCCAGCAGATAACAGATTTTAGCAGATAACAGATTTTCCAGATTATATGACTTAGCGGATTTAACAGATTTAGCAACTTAGCAGATTTTGGCATATAACAGGTTAGGCATTTAAACAAATAAATTTAACAGATTTAGGCATTTTCAACAGACTTAGCGGATGACAGATCTAGCAGATGAATAGATCTAGTAAACTAGGCAGTAGAGCAGAACTAGCAGATTAAGCAATATAACAGAACTAGCGGATTAGGCGATATAATAAAACTAACAGATTAGGCAAATATAGCAGAACTAGCAAATTAGGCAATTATAACTGATTTTCATCATTCCTTAAAGTTTCACATATCTTGCCTAATTATAAATTTGGCCTAAATTTGCATGCCTAAAATAGTGATCATGATTCACACTAGGATCATATACCCTACGTTTGCATTGAATTTGCATGTCATAGATTATGGTCATAATTTACATGTCCCAATTTAGTTCCACTTGCCTAGTACGAAAGATTCACATATAAATCATACCAACTATAGCCATCTATTTCAATGCATGTCATATATTCAAAAATCTCCTACTTAGGTGTTATTCACACTTGATAGTTATCAAATCTTAATATGGATCTTCACACCTAAGTTATAATCCGTTATAAAATATGCCCAAGGATCTAGATCTAACATATGATATGTGTTTTTAGTTCAGATCTTAATATTCCATATTTGCAAGTTATATATTATCATATGATAATCCCAAACAGTCATATATGCACAGATCTAGATCTAGTTTATATACTCAAATCAGTCACAGATCAGTCCAATTATGCCTTAGATTTATGTTCTAAGTTCCAAGTCCAACCTATGTTCTTTCCTCAAATCAATCACATATCGGTCATGCCCAATTTATGCACATTCATTTGATTGTCCCAAACATTTTAGCGTATGTTGATCTCTTATGAGATTGGCTCAGGCTCGTGGTAGCCTGGCTATAGAACAGAAAGAGGAAAGAGATACAAAATAAGATAGATCCAAACAGAACAGATATAACCTCAGATTCAGATTTATAATTCATGTCACAATCATTATAGTGGAGAATAACTGTACTTGCCTTGGTTGGATTAAAGAAAGAACTTAAGTTGTTGCAGAGTTGTTGCAGAAGCTTTAGTCTCTAATTTGAATTGAGTTGCTTAGGTTGATGTTGATTAGCTTCTAGTCTTGATTTCAGCAGAGTAGCGACGCCATTTTTATTTTTATTAGAACAGAGGCAGAGAAGAAGCGGAATAGAATTGTGTGTAGAGAAGGCTGGGTTTGGGGCTGTTTAAATAGGTTTAGGCAGACGAATCTAGACAGAAAACGAGACCAGATACATCAGAACGCACCCAGGCAGAAAAGCAGATTCGGGAGGCAGGTCGACCCCCAGGTCGACACTAGGGTCGACTCTAGGGTCGACCCCCTGGGGGCAGGTCGACTCTAGGGTCGACCCCCTGGGGCAGGTCGACTCTAGGGTCGACCCCCTGGGGGCAGGTCGACTCTAGGGTCGACTCCCCAGTCGACCTGGTCTGTGCTGTTTAATTTTTTTACTGAACTTTGGAAGGCCCTAACTCGGTCATATGGACTCCGATTTACGAAATTTCGGACTCTATTTCGCGTATTTTTCCGAGACAAACGCAATGGCACAGCCTGTTTCCCTTGATTCTGATTTTATATTTTAATTATACTCAGATTTGTAATTCTTAAGTTCACAGAAAATACGGGGTGTTACATACTCAAGGTGCAAAGTAGTTCGTACTGTTCGCCGCCGCCTCTGGGATAGAACAGCCTCTTCCTTGTTTTTCTTTCAATATCGGATCAATTGCACATATGAATCCGATTCAGTTTGCAATCTAAAAATAATACTGCTCATGTATATTTTTCTTTCTATTTTTGTCAAAGAATGGTAGAGTAGAAGATAGAAAAAATATAAAAAAATTCTTTCTATGGAAGAGGAAGAGAGAGAGAGAGATTTTTCCTTCTATATTTTGTATTCTATGTTCTGTATATTTCCTGTTCTATAACCAAGTTCTTATATAGAATAAACTGTAGCTATTCTAATGGGAGGAGAATTGGACTGCAATTAATGCCATATTAAATGAAAGAAACGTTCAAAGAAATTTGCAATATGTAAATTGCATACGTTTCAAAAAAGAGATGAATGTTAATAAATATTAATTTATTACCATTCATTGTAATTTGTTAATTCTATTTATATTTTGTAACAGCTCAATCATATACATGTATAAATGTATATATATATATATATATATATATACACATACACACACACACACCCCTATAACTGTTATGCAAATGTAACAGCTCCAAAATAAAATTACTGATACAAAATATAATACCGTTTATAACTTCCAACGGCTCTATGCATTAATGGCTCATAAATATATTTACATGTATGTAAATATATTACCGTTAGAGAATTTCAACGGCTCTATTACATTAATTGCATTACAATAATGGCTCAAATATATGTTACCGTTATTAACTTACAACGGCTCAATTTTTTATTTATTCTTAATTTTTTTAATAAATTCACTAAATATTCCAACAATCCCCCACTTGAATTTCTTAAAAAATATTTTTGAGCAGTTCATTAAAAATATATAAGATTGTGCATAAACAAAGGTGTCATCTGACTTGAACCTTTGCATAGTGAGTAAGATTCAGTTTTTACTAGAGTGACACGTAGTCTTGAACTCTATTCCTGACATCAAACCACACACAACTTTTCTAGAGTGCAATCAAATAAGCCCATGCATTTATGGCCATGCACGTCTATCCCAGTTTAGTGAACGCTCTAGGAATCTTGCCCAAAACTCCATTCACACAGGTGAGTCTATCAAGAGTACTCCTGAAGGTAGGTACTCCACTCCAAACAGAGTATAGATCTCATTAAGAGTTTCTATTAACTCATCCTCTAATCACTTCAGGAATACATGCTTCTTAATATATATATTTAGCATGTTCATCTATTATCACTACACAACTTGTTTTTACCCATTGAACCTAGTTCTTGGGATCTCCAGTCATTTAGGTCGGGTTACCATTGTGCGTGATTCCACAATCTAAGGGCAATAGTCCCATTCTTTCAGAATCATTAAGGAATTTCTTTCTGGTCAGTCCTTTCGTCAAAGAATCTGCCAAATTATCATCACTTCATATATGATGTTCTCTAACAATACTGTGCATACGACGGTCATTTATTACCGTTGTAATATCGGTTTTATCCTTTTTTTTAATAGCCGTCAAATTGTCATCACTACATATGTGATGTTCTCTTACGGTATTGTGCTTACGAATGTCGTCTTATACTATTGTAATAACAGTTCTGAAATTTTTGCAATAGCCGCGGAACTATCGCAATAGATTACACCATGGTGTCAGTTTTCCATATGGAGATCTGCACTAGTAGATTTCTTTAGTTCTCTGCTTCTTCACTAGTTGTGGCTAGTGCTATTATCTCAGTCTCTATATAATATATTGAGTCAAAATAGTATGTTTCCTGGATTTTTCAAGAAACAACTCCTCCGGCAATGCTAAAAATATATATAGCCACGGTCGTTTTTGAATCATCAGATTAAGTATTCCAGTCTGCATCAGAATATCCTTCAAGTATAGCTGGAAACTTTCATAATGTAATCCAATGTTCATGATTTATTTTACTTGTAATCCAAGGCTCATGGTTTATTTTAGGTATCTCATGACCCTGTCAATAACACGTTAATGCTTTATACTAGGTCTACTGATAAACCTGCATAATAATATCACGACATTGGCAGTGTCGGGTCTAATACATTCATTGGTGTTCATGCAGGTTTACAGTCAATGTAATTGTATTTCTTTAGAATATTCTCAAAATAATGAGATTGATCCAAAGAAAGTCCTTTTTCAAACCTAGTAATCTTAATACCATGGATTACATTCGCTTCACTTATATCTTTTATATCGATGTTGACACTTAGTATGGATTTAACAATGTTTATGGCATGAATGTTTGACCCAAAAATAAATAGATCATCTACATATAAACATATAATAGTACAAATGTCATTTTCAGATTTATAATAAATACATTTGTCACTTTCATTAACTTTAAATCCATGTGGGATTATAAAGTTATCAAAATTTTCATGCCATTTCTTATGTGTTAGTTTTAAACCATATAATGATTTATCTAATTCGTAAATTTTACATTCTTGACTATGAACTATAAATTATTCAAATTGGCCCATATTAATTTCCTGTTTCAATTCATCATCTAAAAAATGTAATTTTAACATCCATTTTTAAAATTTTGAATTTATGCAAGTGAAGTAATGCTCAAATGGATGTAGTTCCAATTATAGGAGAAATGATGCCAATAAATTATATATTATATCTTCATCATTTACCTATTAAATAGGCAGTATATTTATCAATTATGCCATCATATTTTAACTTCTTTTTAAGCACTCATTATTTTTCTAGATTTACACCAAGTGGTAAATTCACTAAGTGTCAAGTCTTATTAGATTCCAAAGAATCTAACTCATCATTTATAGCCGCTTGCCAAAGAATTGACATCTAAATTAGATAGGCCTCTTGGAGGTTTTAGGGGATTCTTTTTTAGAGTAAAGGAACAAAAAATAATATAAACCAAGATCTTTTGCCTTTCTTTTTCTCTTTCTAGATCCATCATTAAGAAAAAAATTAACATTTATTTAGGGCGTTACAAAAGCAGGAAAGTAGCAAGTCAAATTAATACCTAAATAAATGTTATTCTCGAATAGTTGAAAGCAACCCCCAGTATTAAAAGAAACCCTCACTATTAGGAGAAACCCCCACTATTTTTCTCAAACTAAAAACCACAAATATATGATTCTTCAATTGTGTATGCATTTATTGTTAAATAAATGTCATTACAATTAATGTTATTTCCTATAACATTTTCTAAGTTCGCATTTAATTAATGTCAATTTTTATTAGTGACATTTTCTAAATTTATGCATATAAAGTATGTTAATATATTTTGATGCAAGAACTTGTTCATCAAATTAATGTCAATTCTTAATGACATTATCAAATAACATACGCATTCTATCAATGTCAAATATTTAGTGACATTTCCAAATATATGCGTTCTATTAATGTCAATTCTTACCGACATTTTCAAATAACATACGCGTTCTATTAACATCAAAAATTTTAATGACATTTTCAAATAATATATGCGTTCTATTAATGTCAATTTATTTTGACATTTCCAAATAAATATATGCATTTCAATAATGCCAAAATTTTAATGACATTTTCCAAATAAATATGCACTTAATTAATGTCAATTTATAATAAAGACATTTTCCAAAATTTACAGTCAAATAGTGCCTATTCTAATGACACTTTCAAAACAAATTCCCTTTAATTACTATTGTTCATAGGTTGTAAATAGAAACATTGGAACAATCATCAATAATTGTAATATGGTACTAAATTTGAGTGTATGTAAACAAAACTCATTACTTCAATTATCTCTCATATGAAATAAATCTGAATTCAGATTCTCTAATAAAAAGTAATCTTCCAAAATTATCTCATATGATCAAATGTAAATAGCTAATCTTATACCAATATTTAAAGTTTATTTCAACTTTAACTCACTGATCGAATTTTACTACAAAGTTTTTGACCCATCAAATGTGATTACTATCTCATTCACTATATCATTAAACGCTGTTTAATAACATTTATCAGGCAATTAAATGTTCTTACAAACATGTATTGCCTCATTTAAAATTCTCTAAACAAGAAGGGCAAATTTCTAAATATATGCTTCTTATAAAAGTTTTTCCTTTTACTAATTTAACATATTAGTAAACTATTAATATGCACCTTAATAGATCATACAAGTACTTTCACATGGTTCTCTAAAACAGTTGTTTTAGCTTAACATGAACGAATATAACATTATAATTTCTTATTAACAATATAATTATACTTATATTGTTTTCTTAATCTTAATCATCCACAATCAATTTTAGAACTTACAAGATTTACTTTTGTTTTCCAAAAGTCTCTTAATTGATTTTTTTTAATTAGAAAATCGATGCGTAATCTAAAATAATAATAATAGACAAATCCTTTTCAAACTTAGAGCAGTTTGTCAATTATAACAGCAATATAACTGTTCATATAAAGTCATACCTTCGGAGATGATCTCAAAAGCTATTACAAAGCTTATGTGATGCATCTCTACTGACCTGTCATTCGTCAATTTTTTTTTCTAATGCTAGTGATTAAAGTGCAGTCCTTTAAATCAGAAAAGAGTAGCGCTGACCATTGAAAATTGAAACTTGTATGATGGGGTAGCATCGTCAAGATTTGCAGTCGAAGCCATTGTTTTTCTGGTAACGTCTTCAAATTGTTGGAAACAATGGTTCGGCTGAGTCGTGGACTAGGTCAATTTCTTGAAGACGTTTCGGCGATCTACTCAAGGTGCAAAGTAGTTCGTACTGTTCGCCGCCGCCTCTGGGATAAAACAGCCTCTTCCTTGTTTTTCTTTCTATATCGGATCATTTGCACATATGAATCCGATTCAGTTTGCACTCTAAAAATAATACTGCTCATGTATATTTTTCTTTCTATTTTTGTCAAAGAATGGTAGAGTAGAAGATAGAAAAAATATAAAATTTTCTTTCTGTGGAAGAGGGAGAGAGAGAGATTTTTCCTTCTATATTCTGTATTCTATCTTTTGTATATTTCCTGGTCTATAACCAAGTTCTTATATAGAAGAAACTGTAGCTATTCTAGTGGGAGGAGAATTGGACTGCAATTAATGCCATATTAAATGAAAGAAACGTTCAAAGAAATTTGCAATATGTAAATTGCATACGTTTCAAAAAAGAGATGAATGTTAATAAATATTAATTTATTACCATTCATTGCAATTTGTTAATTCTATTTATATTTTGTAATAGCTCAATCATATACATGTATATATGTATATATATATATATATATATATATATATATATACACATATACATATATATATACACAGACACACACACACCCATAACTGTTATGCAAATGTAACAGCTCCAAAATAAAATTACTGATACAAAATATAATACCTTTTATAACTTCCAACGGCTCTATGCATTAATGGCTTATAAATATATTTATATGTACGTAAATATATTACCGTTAGAGAATTTCAAGGGCTCTATTACATTAATTGCATTACAATAATGGCTCAAATATATGTTACCGTTATTAACTTGCAACGGCTCAATTTTTTATTTATTCTTAATTTTTTTAATAAATTCACAAAATATTCCAATAGTTTATAGAGAAACGTTTACAAGGGCTTTTAATTTCCATAAATTAGTTTTTAAACTTGTAGAAGTTGTTTTTTTTCCTCTTTCTTTTAGAAATATGGCCTTTTTCTCATAAAGGGGACCTTTGACGACGTATTGTTAGACTAACCAGGGAACTTTCAGTTGTTTTTTAATATCATTTGGGAGTTACTATACCACCTGGAAAATTCGTTTTATATTGAAAATGCAGAACAGGTCATTCCATTATATAATGTTCAACATCAATAGCATGGATGGATCCTTTTGAAAATCCATGCAGATATTATTCTAACCCGGATCACATTCTGTTATTTACATATTTTGTTAGTTTTATTTTATGATTGTTGATTCCTTTTCATATGCCTGCGAGACTATGTTTATTGATTTTACTAGATAGCCGAGAATCACCATATTCTAATAAAAGAAAACCTATAAGATACCAACATTTTTTCTTTCTTCTTCCTTTTTTTTGTTTTGTTTTTTTTTTCATTTTTTTTAAACTCAGTGGTATGATGAAATCTTCTGCAGTTTTGCTCTGCGATTGCTTTGTAACTGATTATTGCAGTCATTATTTGATTTACATACAAATCGTGTGTTAAGTGTTATGTTCAATTGGCCAAAATCCAATGTCACCAATCAACTATTCCATTGTCAATTTATGTTTTACTGTTAAAGAAGTGCATATATATAGGAAGAAGTTTGCTGCTACAAGCAAGAAGTTTCACCATATAGAAAACTACAACGAGGATATGGCTGCAAGTCTTCATATGGATTGGCGAATACACAGAACTGATGGAACACGATATGATGGTCGATGTTGGGGATGAGAATGATGAAAAAGAGCATCATATAACTCTGCTTGAAACTAGGCAGAATATATGTAGAATCGCAAATGCGTTTCGCTTGCTCTCTGCTTTAGGCTTTACTTTATTGGTTGAAATTGTTTGTGAGATATTGGAGGCAATTTTGGCATCTACTGTTGCTATAAAATACATGCTTGGAGCCGAGTTTTGTGTTCAGACAGCTGAGCGTCAAGTGAAGAGGAAGCTTTCGAAGGGGAGAAGCTTATACTGAAACTGAGATGAGAAAACGTTGGCGTATTGCAACTATGTTAGTGTATGGTAACTTAATTGCCAGATCTACATATTAGAAGCCAGAAATTAGAAACTGAATGATTATTTGATATGTTAAACAATGTGTTACAGAGTGGTATTTCCTGTCTTTATAGGTAGAAGTATGTCCTTTTTTCAAGTTAATTCTTTTGCTAATGTTTATGTCTTGAACCGGTTTGTAGTAACCTAATGCTAGCACTGCTATTGTTTAATGACCCATATGAAGAAAATGAATCAGAATGCATTAGCTAGCCTGTTTGCATTTAAATACAGCAAATAAATCATATACCCACTTGCTTATTGCCTTCAAAAATCTGAGGATCAGTTCTTATGCAACTCATAATTTAGTTCACTGTTGGCTGGTTCTGAGTGTACAGTTATGTTTTGATTAGAGCATCTTTAGCAGTCGGTGGGAATTCAAAAATGAAAATGAAAAATAAAGAGTTATTCCCACTTCTCCAGCAGTGAACGAGAAGATTTTTTTATAGAAAAGGTAATTTTTTTAGTAAGTATGCTTTAAACGGGGATCAATTCCCTATTTATAGACCATCTCAAAAAAAGGGAGAATCCCCATTTTATTCATCCCCACGCTCAAAATCCCACTGCTGGAGCATGGGGAGAGTAAAAGAAATGGGGCAAATCCCCATTTTAGCATCTCTAGCCACTTCTAGAGATGATCCTACTATTATAATAAATATTGCAAATGCTGTGGTCCTTTGAATGATATTTCAGTTGATAAAATGTTGCAGTTTAGAATGATATTTTCATTTTGTAAGTTGTGGTTTTGTAGTAGTAAAAGTTTCATCAAAAATTCTTTACGGATCAGGTTGGTTTGAGCCATTACGTTTGAGGATTTGGTTGGGTTTGCCCATTAAGGTGTAATGTTGTTTAAACGGATCAAGTTATTTTTCAAATCAATCCATTAATACCCAACCATTTAGAGTCCATTCGCATTATCTTGTTTAACCTTCTTTTCCCCACATACAATTTAGCTAAAATATGTTAACAACGTCTAACATCGCTGGTGGTCTTGATCGTCATGATTTTATATTTAAAGTTGATGTTTTGCATTTTATGCATTGATTTCTTTATTCTATTTGTTATAGCTAATCCTCGGTTTATTTGACAGTTCTATTTTTTATTAAAAAAAAGCCTTACATGTATGTATAGTGTTTTAAAGGTTTGACTTAACCACGGTTAACCTTAGACTTGTGCCATTGTTTTCTAAAAAAGAAATTGCTTAGCTTGTGAACCAATGGCCCAACCTCAATGAAACCCAATAGTTAAACCAATTTGAGTCATAATTCTTCAAATTTGAAAAAAAAATCACTTTATTTTTTCATTTGATCAATTTAATGAATAATTTCATAAACTTGATCATCAAATTATCAGGTTACGTTGCCAATTTTAGATGGCGTGAAACATTATTAGTGTGTGTTTCATAAACTTTTTCTAAGCTTGTCTTTTCTTTTAGAAGTTAATTTTCTTATACTCCTACACAAAAAATAATATTAGAGAACTTATTTTAATAATTATTTTTTCTCAAACTTTCAAAAATAATTGTCCTCAAAAGTCAACATATTTGTTATAATTAAAATTTTACATTGATTGAAATAAACTTGTTAAATTAGAAAAAACAAAAATAATGATTATCATGTTACATTGAGCTATTTTTCTAGGTAAAACATATAGAGGTTTGGGTTTTGGAAGTATCCAGGAGGAAAACATAATGCATACTGACATAGTATACAACATCCATCCCCAATATCCAACTTTTGCCTACATAAAATTTCAACTTATTATGCACGGAAATCCTCAATAAATTTCCCATAATTTTTTTCTTCCAAAATATTGACATAACACAATATTCAGAATGGTGCAATTATATACAATGAAGGAGTGAAGTACATCAATGGTAGATGTTGGATGTTTAATTGTATAAAGAGCAAATTCAATTTTATCTTAGTCCCCATATTGCATAAGATTTTGTAATATATGAGGTATACATAGCACTAGGTAACAAACTTATTAATTGAATTAGTGACACAACTTGAGTAGTATTGGCAAGTCATGAAAGCACATGAGTGTAAGTGAATTACTGATTGTACTTATCATGCATAAACAAATATGATTGATGTTTTGTAGATTTGAAATATCACAATTGCTCATTTTCAGTGGTAGCAGTTGAACGAAAGGATGTCTACTTTTCTATACATACTTTGTAACACCCCGTAATTTTAACAACATTAAAGAGGACAAATTAAAGAATAATTAATTTAATATCCAGAATTACGGGAAACTTATGACGCCATTGTGTCCGCCTCGAAATTCCGGTCAAGATAAACATTTGGTTTACGTAAAATAGACACCGTATGAAGAAGTTATGAAGGTTTGAAGTTTGTATACGCGCAAGACAATACACACACACACACATACATACATACATACATATATATATATATACGTATATAGGGTCCAAGAGTTCAAAAATTAGGTCCAGAAGTTCAAAATCTTTCAAATCACGGGAATACGGGCGAGAGGGAAAAATCCCGCCCAGGGGAGTCGACCCCTTAAGTGGGGTGTCGACCCCCGGGTCGAACCCTCAAAGGGGGTGTCAACCCGTGGGTCGACGACCTAAGCCCCCTAAGGCTGACATGGCATGTTGGTTCTGGGGGCTGCCAGCTATATATACGGCCTCATTTCTCTAGTTTTCTCACACTAACGTCAATGGAGGCCTAAATGCTGTCGGTGCCTGGACTGAATCAATCTTCTACAATCAAGTTTAGAGATTCAAATGTAGATCTATGATTCAACCTCCTCTTTTCTCCATCTATTTTTCTAAATCCGAACACTGCAAGTTCAATTTACCTTTAGATTTAAATAATTAAAAGTAAAGCATGATATGACTATAATTTGGATCTACTCCTATAACCGAATCATATCAGATCTATTGTAATTTGTGAATCCATGATATTCTTAATTAACTATGACTTGGATCTTAACCTTTATCATGTCAGATCTACTTTTGATTATATATCTAGTTCACTATTTAGATCATCTTGTACCTATCATGTTTTTGGTTAATTTGGATCTGTCATTAGTTGGACATATAAACCCTTGTCTAAATCTTATCATGCCTTTTTATGACAACCCTACTATGTTAGAACCGGTTTTATTATCACAACTTCACCAGATCTGTTCTTATATGTCCATCTTAACATTATGCCATTATATGTTTATGTCCATTTTGTTAGAATAATCATTTATGTCATCTTCCATTCACCCTTTCCCTTTTATTTTATATAGCCAAGGTACTTTCGAGCTTAGGCATGCCGCTAGAAATATGCGAATGCGTTAGTTTGGGAACGAGGGAAAAACATTGAAATTAGGCATAACTTGTAAAGGGGAAATCTGGCATAACTTGAATAAAGTTTATGAATATGAATTTAGGGCATACAATTCATTATGAACATAATTGGGGAAAAAGGGGCATGAAACCTACATAGGTAAAATTAGCTAATAATGAAATGCCTAGGATTACAGTAATTAGAAACTGTAATTGCGCCTAGACACGAGGTTAGATTAAACTGGTGGTAGAAGTCTGCCCGGAACCCCTGGCATATCAAGCAACCACAAGTGTTAAATCTAATTTGAGGGGTCTAGGTGCACAAATACGAGACGTGCTAGGACACGAGGTTAAGCCCGACTTGTGGAAGAAGTCTATCCGGAACCATCCGACATATCCAGCATCCACAAGTGGTAGGCTTAATCTGAGGGGTCCAGCACATTATAACCATAAATGGACATGGTAATGAATTGGAATACTTAACCTAGTTAAATCCATACGGAATTAGGGATTGTATGAACATGAACTTGAATAGGGGTTAAGTAAATCTGTTTGAACAGTGGGTGGGATTAGTAAATCTGGTAGGGTAGGAAATATTTATATATAGGCCCATGAACTTAACCGGTTTGGGTTATGTAATTAAATTCACCATTAAGAAAGAATAACCTATATAAATGATGGGGTTATGTAATTAAAGACACCAATAGGTATACATAACCAGTGGGAATACAAGACAAGGGGAGAGATTGTGTCATCTTATGTGTGAGACATGTTTCAGTCAGTAACCCATATAATGGTACCAAACGAGTACTCCGCCCTAGGTCGGAGTAGGGACACACTTACTGGGATGATTGTAAGAGATCCAAACATAGAGGATGGTGTAGGTGGCGCAAACCGACCGGGGACATGTGCGTGCATGGGATGGGGAGAGGGGGATAAGACGACCGTGACACCAGTAGATATGGTTGTGCACATCATGACGGTTTGTCACTTTAGGAAGTGATACCTCCTACTATGGAGCCGGCACAGGGTATCTACGGAGTAGGGAGCCGATCGATTAGGGTAGTACTTAGGGTACATCTAGACGTATGCCTAAGTATACCATCTTATAGTGGTTGGGATCATCTCATTCTTGTTATACTAGTATTGCTGTAGAAAATCAGAGTAATCATTAGGGAAGCGTATACACTCTATCATGTTTACCTTGTCATGCCTGCCTTTTGTTATATTATCTCTTCTGTCCACTTTGTATGCCTATCATGATATTTTTACTTATTTACTTGCTAAAAGTAATTGGAATCGCTAGATTTTATGTCTGACCCTTTTTTCCTCTTCTTTCTTCCATTCCCCCCTCTAGGTTCTCAGGGAGGAAATACCCAAGCTTGACCAGGATTCTGCTATCATTTACTGGAGCTGCTTAGATGTATTTCTCAAGCTCCTATCGTTGTTACTATGGCTATGTTTTTATTCGGGGATTTTTTTTGCTTCTTTTATTTTGTACTCTGATCTTTAAGAGCAAGACAGAATTTTTTATGATGTACTGGTTTTTATGTAATTCAGGCATATGACGTTTTGAACCATGATGCTTTATGATTAATAAAGTTAGTTTTTATTCCGCTGCTATTTTTATATCTGTCTTGTAATTTTTCTGTTCCTGTTTACCTATAACGCTTCACGAAATTTAATGCATTCTCTTAATGAGTGACATTAATGGACGTTGGGTGTCACTTGGTATCAAAGCTGAAGGTCACCCGATTAGATAAATGTTTTTGAAAATCATTTTCAAAAAGGCTTTAAAAGAAAGCATTTTTCAAAAAGAAAAGTCTATTTTGAAAACATATTCCCCAAAGCCATATGTACTTTCTTCCGATCCGTTATCTGAATCTCTTTCCTTTTCTTTTTAGCATGTATGAGGAACCTAAAATTCCAAAGGGCGCTACAATACCAGGCTGGTTCTGTAGGTATCTAAAGGCCATGACGACTGGTGGTGGTCAAGCTGACATTCCTCCCCTAGCTGCACCCGTCATTCCTCCTCCTCCTCGTTCGTGTGTAGACAACTTCTCTAAGGTCTGCAAAGATTTCCGTGTTATAGGAGGAAGGCCATTCCATGGAACCGAGACATTTGTAGAGGCAAGGAATTGGCTCAAGGGGACAGAGGACTTGTTTGGAATTTTCGATGTGGATAATTGTAGGAAGATTCAGTTACCTGATTAGCTACTGAAAGATGAAGCCTCGTTCTGGTGGGAAGTAACCCAAGCGGGGCGTCCGATGGAGACACGGGATGATTTTAGATAGAGATTTGAAGTGAAGTTTCTTTCCCAAGCCGAGAAAAGCATGCAAATGGAGAAGTTCTTGGCGCTCAAACAAGGAAACATGACTGTTAAAGAATATGTGAACAAATTCAACCAGCTAGCAAGGTTTGGATTGGAATTGGTAGATACTCCGCATAATAATGCCTTGTGGTTTACTAAAGGGCTGAATGAACCCCTTCATGGGTCAGCTATGTCCCATATTCCAGTGGGAGCTACTTTTGAAAGGCTTGTTGATATGGCCTTGATGCATGAGGAAGACAAAGAAGAAAAATAGGAATTTAAGGTTGAGGAAACAACGCAAAACAAAAAGGTATGGCCCAAGAAAAGACAACAACAACAACAGAAGAAGAAGAAGGGCGAAAATAATGACAAGGGTAAAGATAAGAGGAAGTGTCACAGTTGTGGGCATGAGGGTCACTTGGTGAAGGACTGCAAAAGAAGGAATAATTCTTGCTTCCATTGTGGAGAGGTCAGACACTTTGCTAAGGAGTGCCCGAAGAAACAGGGACCAGGTCAAAGGGCAGGAGCTTCTGGAGGGCAGGTGCATGCTCTCGCGGCCAGTGCTCCAAATAGAGGTAGGAAAATCTCCGTGGAAGGTTTGATTTCTCTTTTCAGTCATCTTATTAGAACTCTTTTTGATTCTGGCACTTCACATTCATTTATATCTGGTTCTGTGGTTGAATCTCTATACTTAAATACTAGTATGGTAGTGGATTCCGTAGTTGTCTCAAACCCAATTGGTGGTTCGGCTCATTTGTCTATGATTCCTCGGGGTTTGAGAATATCTGTGTTAAGCATCAACTTTGAGTGTGATGCGTATGTGCTCAGTTTTATGGGCTATTGGTTGATTCTAGGGATGGATCGGCTAACCATGTATGGTGTCATTCTGGATTGTGAGAAGAGGGTGGTTAGGCTTCTGATTTGTCATGGGAGGACCCTCGAGATTTCTTGTGACCCACAAGGGTCTGTTATGCTTAGTTTCCTAGAGTCTCTTGATGCATCTATCGATGATCTACAATGTGTTCCAGTAGTCCGAGATTATTCTAATATTTTTGACGAGGTACGGGGATTACCTCCGAGGTGCGAAATCGATTTTCGTATATATTTAGTGGGCAATGCAAAGCCTGTTGCATTGCATGTGCACTATATGGCTCCAAGGGAAAGGAGGGAACTTAGCAAGCAAGTAGGGGAGCTACTTGAGAAAGGGTTTATTAGGCGAAGCATATCTGAATAGGGTGCTCCAGTTGTATTCGCAACTAAGGCGGATGGTTCGCTTGTGTGTAGACTATGTAGAATTAAATAAACTTGTAACACCCCACTTCCGCTAGGGTCACTCACAAAGGGAATGCGCTAGTTTTGGAGGAGCGTTATCGAGGTAAACAAATACAAAAATATTACAAGACAGAACATAAATAAAACAGTGGAAGAATTAAAAGATAAATTTCATTACTTTCAAAATAGTCAAAGCCTTTTTTCATTCAAAGTACCAAATAGCCAAAGTCATTATTTCCCATTATAACAAATTCTGTCTTGCATAAACAAAGAAGCATAAACTTAAAACATCAAAAGTAACTTAATTCCCCAAAGGTAGCAGAAAATGCAGCCATAGCATAGCGCAAGATCAAACCGTACATGATCTGAACCGAAAGCAAGTGAAATCCAAGCTAAGTGCTAGAGTTTCCTCCCTGAGAACCTGAGGGGGGAAATGAAAGAAAAAGAGGCGAAAGAAAACGGGTCAGTCATAAAGACTGGTAAGTCCAAGTGACTTTCATCATAAAAACAAGTAAAGGTAACATGACGTGTACAAACTGAAAGTTAATCATAAGGATGATGACAAGATGCCAAGATAGACTAAGATAACATGATAAATCAAGTATAAATCAAGTATAGCATCACATATTCAAGGTTCGCTGCATCAACTATACTAGAATCCCAAATCCATGTCTTATATCAATCATGAAATGATCCCTTGGCCCAATATCATGAAATGTCCCATTCCTAGGTCCAACGGAACGATTCACTAATCGATCGGCTCCCTACAAATTCTAGCTCGTTGTGTATCTGTATCATACGGCCCTATCACAAATGTAGTCACATGTGCTAGGTCCACCATAGGGTGTATCAAGCCCTATGGTGCCAACCACGGACACGAATCAAGAATGCACAGCTAAACCTACTGATGCCCAATGCCTACTTTTTCAACTTCGGACCACGTGCACGACCATAGCCCACCTGAACCTACACTGGCGCACCAACACAGCCATCGTTCTGGTCGCTTACAATCAGCCCAGTAATCGTGCCCCACCCTGCCTAGTTCCAGGGTACCATTATACATCTAGTGGGTTACTGCTGAAATGGATCGCATAACTAGGGTTTCCGTCCAGCAGGTTAAGTGTTGTCTTTTAAATTCGAGACTTAACCCTTATCAGTCTAGCATATCAAATTGGCTAAGTGTTGTCATTTAAGTTCGTGACTTAGCCCTATAATTCACGTGTCAAGTTGGTTAGGTGTTGTCGTTCAAGTTCATGACCTAACCCAACCAATCATATCTCAAGTTGGTTAAGTGTTGTCTTTCATGTTCATGACTTAACCCTATCATGTGGCATTAATTCATTAATGCACCCCAACCTCTCACATTAGACCTGTTGTTGTGGTCACTGGATATGTCGGGCGGTTCCGGGCTGAATTACACCACAACTCAGTCTAACCTCGGGTTTCAAGCGCGATATGACCAACTACTCACATTGGATCCTATTGTTTGCAGTCACTGGATTTGTCGGGCGGTTCCGGGCAGATTTACAATGCAAACTCAACCCAACATCAAGTTGGCCATTTTCAAGTTCATTCTAGTGTCATGTCCATGTTCAAGATTCATGTCAAGTTCGTGTCAAGTTTCAAGGATAAGTTTCATGTCCACATCCAGATTCAAGTTATAACAATGTTCATGTTTCAAGTTTTGCCTATTATCAAGTTCATAATTCATGTTCGTAACCAATTCATGTTTTGCCTAATCTACCCAAATCGTATTACCATTGCACGTAAACGTGAATCGATCCATACTACTAATAAATCCAAATCTCAAAATAAAGGGAATAACATCAAAACTATGATAGGCAAAAGGGACGAGCATAAAGCGATAAAAAGGATTACAAGACTAGCATGATATAACTTGAGATAATTGGTTACAACATTACTGTCATATAGGATTTCAAATCTGGCAGGATAATGCGATAGTCACGATAAAAGTTGACATAAAAGAATAGGCATGCGAAAGCAAGCCAAATACAAGGATAATGGATCCAATGGTTTTGGTGTACATAATAGCGAATAAACTAAGCAAATCACACCCTAGGTATGAGATCCAACAAATTGCAAATTCGGTGTACAACATGGGTTTCAACTATGGGCATGAACAATCAACAATAATAGTCTCAGGTAATTAACCCCAATAGTCATAGACATGGTCACAGGTAGAAATCTCATAATTAAGAACCATTAGCGATTAATCACAATAGTCATGGTTAATTATCCAAAATAGTTCTAGGCAATAGTCATAGGCAATTAACAGTAATAGTTTCAAAGTCATGGTCATAGATAATAGCCTTATGTTCATAATCATAGGTAATAATTCTCATAGTCAAGAGTCAAAGGTGATTAGCCACAATTGTCCTTGTCATAGTCATAGGCAAAAGTCATACGTTCACCGTCATAGGCATAGGCATAGTCTTATGTTCACAGTCATAGGCATAAGCATAGTCTTATGTTCACAGTCATAGGCATAGGCATAGTCTTAGGCCATTAACAATAGTTTCAACGTCATAGGCATGTCAAGGTTACAGTCATGAAAGAGTTTGATTTACAACATGAATAAGCCCAAAGCAATATTCACGAAAGTCAAGTTCCAAGATGAACAAGAATAGATATGAATCAATTATCATACATAGATCCAATTCCAATTTACAACATGGATATTAAGTTTACTATTTTTATCTAAAAGTAACTTGAACTTACAGATCATGGTCTAAGAAATTTAGATGCAGAAGTCGAGTCTAGAAATTAGTCGTTGAATTGTTGAATCGCTGAATCTTGCTTTGATTATAGAAGCAAATCCCCAATAAGAAATTCCTAGCCGTAGTCTTCAAGAAATAATCTTCATGATTTATTTTAATTTAATTTATTTTAGAGGTAGAAGAAGAAGCCATGATCATCAAGAGTTTGAGCAGCATAAGGTTAGAGAAGAATGGTATAAAGAGAATGAGGCTAGGAGGCTGTTTATATAGGGTTTCAAACTAATTAGAGCCGTCGATGAAGCTAGAGTTAATCAAGGCCATCCATCTCAAGAGAAGCCAATCAGAAAGTGACAAGTTAGCCCTAGTGACACAGCAGAGCTCAGAAATTCGACCAGAACCTGACCAGGCCAGCCAGGGCCTGACCAAGCAGGTTTCTGCTAGGCCTGGGCGCACCTGCCAAGTGCGCCAATGCAAAATTGCATGGACGCACTTCCTAAGTGCGCCAGTGCAATTTTGTTCTAGCGCACTTCCCAAGTGCGCCAGTGCATTCTGGCTCGTTTCTGGTTTTTCTTCCTAACTTCATTCGTCCATATCTTCTTCGTACGATATCCGTTTTATGCAAACTCGGACTCTATTTCAAGAAGAATTCTGAGACGAACGCAATGGCGTAACCCGTTTCCCTTGATTCTTATTTTAAAAATTAATTATACCTTGATTTCTTGTTTTAACATGTTATTAAAATTCAGGTTGTTACATTCTCCCCTCCTTAAAGGATTTCGTCCCCGAAATCTTCAAGTTAAGAAGAATGCATCCTATCATCCAATCAACCATCTACTCAAAACATCATCCATAAGCAACCATTGTCCTTAAATGATTTCTAATGCTATATGAACATATGCAGAAGGTGTGTGTATATGTTCCTTATCTAATGCAAATGATCAGGCCTGATTGATCTTCTTAGTGCAATATATGTTTAGTGCCATGAATCCAACATGTATGCAAATAGTCCTAGTCACATAAACACTATATGTTTGCACAAACATTCATCCATATGCAACATTCACATGATAACACATTCAATTTCATCCATAAACAAGTAAAAACACTCATGCATATGCAATATGAAAATGTGTCTGAGCCGATCAAGTGCCTAATGTGTATTATGCAACCACGAGCAACCACTTGCGACCACTTGCAACCATTTGCAAACATCAACTATAACATGTTTCAATCACATGTTTACATCGAAAAAGGGTTCTACCTAAGGTTCTCAAGATAGGATTGAGAAGATAAGCAAGATAAAACGAAGCATCTAGGAGAAGAAGTTAAAGATGCACCCCCAGAAGGTCCTGCTTGCGGGGCTTGCCCTTGCTTCTTAGGGCAGTTCTTGCTGATATGTCCAGTATCACCACACTGAAAGCATGCTTCCATCTTCATCTTCTTCTTTCTACAATCCTAGGCTATATGCCCCCCAATACCGCAGAAGTGGCATTTTCTTTTCTCACGTGTCTTGTTATCCTTATTGTTGTTGTTGTTCTTGCCTCCTTTCTCGGAGTCTTTCTTCTCGTTCTGAGACTCATCCGCCTTAACTTATCATGCATACCTTCCTTATGTAACATGTTAACAAGCCTCACGGAAACTATCTCCATCGTACGGGAAACCCTATACGAAGCTAGAAAGAAGATTAGCCGCAGGTAAAAACTACTACGACTACAGATGGAGAAAAGAAAGGAAAAGAGATTCAAACGAGGAAACAAAGGATAGTGCTAATGGCTTTTGGGGAATAGCCATTAAATAAAACAAGACTTTTCTTGAAAAATGCTTCTTTGTAAACGGTTTTTGAAAATAATTTTAGAAGGTTTTTAGAAAACTTTTGTCCAGTCTGTTAACCTTCTGCTCTGATACCAAATGTAACACCCCACCTCCGCTAGAGTCACTCACAAAGGGAATGCGCTAGTTTTGGAGGAGCATTATCGAGGTAAACAAATACAGAAATATTACAAGACAGAACATAAATAAAATAGCGGAAGAATCAAAAGATAAATTTCATTACTTTCAAAATTGTCAAAGCCTTTTTTCATTCAAAGTACCAAATAGCCAAAGTCATTATTTCCCATTACAACAAATTCTGTCTTGCATAAACAAAGAAGCATAAACTTAAAACATCAAAAGTAACTTAATTCCCCAAAGGTAGTAGAAAATGCAGCCATAGCATAGCCCAAGATCAAACCGTACATGATCTGAACCGAAAGCAAGTGAAATCCAAGCTAAGTGCTAGAGTTTCCTCCCTGAGAACTTGAAGGGGGAAACGATAGAAAAAGTGGCGAAAGAAAACGGGTCAGTCATAAAGACTGGTAAGTCCAAGTGACTTTCAGCATAAAAACAAGTAAAGGTAACATGACATGTACAAACTGAAAGTTAATCATAAGGATGATGACATGATGGGCAAGATAGACTAAGATAACATGATAAATCAAGTATAGCATCACATATCCAAGGTTCGCTGCATCAACTATACTAGAATCCCAAATCCATGTCTTATATTAATCATGAAATGATCCCTTGGCCCAATATCATGAAATGTCCGGTTCCTAGGTCCAACGGAACGATCCACTAATCGATTAGCTCCCTACAAATTCTAGCTCGTTGTGTATCTGTGTCATACGGCCCTATCACGAATGTAGTCAACTGTGCTAGGTCCACCATAGGGTGTATCAAGCCCTATGGTGCCAACCACCAACACGAATCAAGAATACACAGATAAACCTACTGATGCCCAATGCACGCTCTTTCAACTCCAGACCACGTGCACGACCATAGCCCGCCTGAACCTACATTGGCGCACCAACACAGCCGTCGTTCTGGTCGCTTACAATCAGCCCAGTAATCATGCCCCACCCTGCCTAGTTCCAGGGTACCATGATACATCTAGTGGGTTACTGCTGAAATGGACCGCGTAACTAGGGTTTCCGTCCAACAGGTTAAATGTTGTCATTTAAATTCGAGACTTAACCCTTATCAGTCTAGCATGTCAAATTAGCTAAGTGTTGTCATTTAAGTTCGTGACTTAGCCCCACAATTCACGTGTCAAGTTGGTTAGGTGTTGTCGTTCAAGTTCATGACCTAACCCTACAAATCATGTCTCAAGTTGGTTAAGTGTTGTCTTTTATGTTCATGACTTAACCTTATCATGTGTCATTAATTTATTAATGCACCCCAACCTCTCACATTAGACCTGTTGTTGTGGTCATTGGACATGCCTGGCGGTTCTAGGCAGATTTACACCACAACTCAGTCTAACCTCGGGTTTCAAGCGCGATATGACCAACTACTCACATTGGATCCTATTGTTTGCAGTCACTGGATTTGCCGGGCGGTTCCGGGCAGATTTACACTGCAAACTCAACCCAACCTCGAGTTGGCCATTTTCAAGTTCATTCTAGTGTCATGTCCATGTTCAAGATTCATGTCAAGTTCGTGTCAAGTTTCAAGGATAAGTTCATGTCTACATCCAGATTCAAGTTATAACAATGTTCATGTTTCAAGTTTTGCCTATTATCAAGTTCATAATTCATGTTCGTAACCAATTCATGTTTTTCCTAATCTACCCAAATCGTATTCCCATCGCACGTAAACGTTAATCGATCCATACTACAAATAAATCCAAATCTCAAAATAAAGGGAATAACATCAAAACTACGATAGGAAAAAGGGACGAGCATAAAGTGATAAAAAGGGTTACAAGACTAGCATGAAATAACATGAGATAATTGGTTACAACATCACTGTCATATAGGATTTCAAATCTAGCAGGATAAGGCGATAGTCACGATAAAAGTTGACATAAAAGAATAGGCAAGCGAAAGCAAGCCAAATACAAGGATAATGGATCCAATGGTTTTGGTGTACATAATAGCGAATAAACTAAGCAAGTCACACCCTAGGTATGAGATCCAACAAACTGCAAATTCGGTGTACAACATGGGTTTCAACTATGGGCATGAACAATCAACAATAATAGTCTCAGGTAATTAACCCCAATAGTCATAGACATGGTCACAGGTAGAAATCTCATAATTAAGAACCATTAGCGATTAATCACAATAGTCATGGTTAATTATCCAAAATAGTTCTAGGCAATAGTCATAGGCAATTAACAATAATAGTTTCAAAGTCATGGTCATAGATAATAGCCTTATGTTCATAATCATAGGTAATAATTCTCATAGTCAAGAGTCATAGGTGATTATCCACAATTGTCCTTGTCAAAGTCATAGGCAACAGTCTTACATTCACTGTCACAGGCATAGGCATAGTCTTATTTTCACAGTCATAGGCATAGGCATAGTCTTATGTTCACAGTCATAGGCATAGGCATAGTCTTAGGCCATTAACAATAGTTTCAACGTCATAGGCATGTCAAGGTTATAGTCATGAAAGAGTTTGATTTACAACATGAATAGGCCCAAAGCAATATTCATGAAAGTCAAGATCCAAGATGAACCAGAATAGATATGAATCAGTTATCATACATAGATCCAATTCCAATTTACAACATGGATATTAAGTTTACAATTTTTATCTAAAAGTAACTTGAACTTACAGATCGTGGTCTAAGAAATTTAGATGCAGAAGTCGAGTCTAGAAATTAGTCGTTGAATTGTTGAATCGCTAAATCTTGCTTTGATTGTAGAAGCAAATCCCCAATAAGAAATTCCTAGCCGTAGTCTTCAAGAAATAATCTTCACGATTTATTTTAATTTAATTTATTTTAGAGGAAGAAGAAGAAGCCATGATCATCAAGAGTTTGAGCAGCATAAGGTTAGAGAAGAATGGTGTAAAGAGAATGAGGCTAGGAGGCTGTTTATACAGGGTTTCAAACTAATTAGAGCCGTCGATGAAGCTAGAGTTAATCAAGGCCATCCATCTCAAGAGAAGCCAATCAGAAAGTGACAAGTTAGCCCTAGTGACACAGCAGAGCTCAGAAATTCGACCAGAACCCGACCAAGCCAGCCAGGGTCTGACCAAGCAAGTTTCTGCTCGGCCTGGGCGCACCTGCCAAGTGCGCCAATGCAAAATTGCATGGCCGCACTTCCCAAGTGCGCCAGTGCAATTTTGTTCTGGCGCACTTCCCAAGTGCGCCAGTGCATTCTGGCCCGTTTCTGGTTTTTCTGCCTAACTTCGTTCGTCCATATCTTCTTCGTACGGTATCCGTTTTACGCAAACTCGGACTTTATTTCAAGCAGAATTCCGAGACGAATGCAATGGAGTAACCCGTTTCCCTTGATTCTTATTTTAAAAATTAATTATACCTTGATTTCTTGTTTTAACATGTTATTAAAATTCGGGTTGTTACAAAACTCACTACGAAGAACAGGCACCCGCTCCCATGGATAGATGACTTGTTTGACCATCTTGTTGGTGCCTCGGTATTATCTCAGTTACATTTGGCCATGGGGTTTCATCAGTTGAGGGTGGCTGAGGACAGTATAGATAAGACCGCTTTTAGGGCTCAAGATGGTTTCTTTGAATGGCTAGTTATGACTTTTGGGTTGACGAATGCACCACCTATTTTGTCGACCTGATGAGCAGGGTGTTTCGGGAGTTTCTAAATAAATTTGTCATGGTCTTTGTTGATGATATCTTGATCTTCTCAAAGAGCAAGGAAGAGCATGCCCAACATTTGAGAGAAGTTTTGAAAACTCTCTGTGCGCATCGTCTTAAGGCAAAGTTCTCCAAATGCCATTTTTGGAGAAAAGAGGTGAGATTTCTAGGGCATGTGGTTTCCAAAGATGGGATAGTAGTAGATCCCGCAAAGGTAGTTGCAGTTCAAGATTGGCAAATTCCAAAGAATGCAACGGAGGTGAGAAGTTTTCTTGGATTAGAAGGTTATTATAGGAAGTTCATTAAGTACTTTGCAAGGATATCAGCCCCACTCATCAGGCCGACGAAGAAGAATTTGGCGTTTTCATGGAATATAGATTGTGATGTTGCTTTCCAACGATTGAAGAGGGCTCTGACAACAGCCCCAGCCTTGACCTTGTCTGATGGGAATAAAATGTTTACAGTGTACACTGTTGCATGTGGTACAGGGCTTGGTGCGTTTCTGATGCAAGAAGGAAAGGTTGTATGTTATGGGGGTAGATAACTAAGAGTTCATGAGAAGAACTACCCTATCCACGACTTAGAGCTAGCCGCCATAGTGTTCGTGCTTAAGATGTAGCATCATTATTTGCTCAGAGAGAAGTTCGAGTTATACACCGATTATAACTCTCTCAAGTATTTGTTTTCGCAGAAGGGTCTTAATTTAAGGCAACAAAGGTGGATAAAGTTCCTAGCTTCTTATGATTTTGAGAGTGCTTATACCCATGGCAAGGGTAATGTGGTGGCAGACGCACTGAGTAGGAAGAGGATGGCCTTAAGTCCTCTGTTTGTGGAAAGGAAAAGCTTGGAGCTCATATCGAATTTTGATTTTAGACCCTCCACTGAGCTTTTTCCTGGTTTGTTTGCATCTCTAGAGATACGACCTACTCTTATGGATCGAATAGGAGCTTTGCAGCAAAACGATCCACATATTTCAGACATCTTGGATAGGCTTCGTAAAGGGGAGACTTCTAGTCATCTCAATAAATATTCCATTGATGATAAAGGGTGGTTGCGACGAGATGGAAGGCTTTGCGTTCCCCAAGCTGGAAGTTTGTTAAAGGCAGTCCTAGAGGAAGCCCATCATTCTAAGATGACTATTCATCCAGGCAATGATAATATGTGTAGGGATATGAGAGGGTTTTCTTTGGGTTAGAATGAAGAAAGATGTGGCAGAGTTTGTTTCTCAATGTCTAGTTTGTCAGCAAGTCAAAGTTGAGAAAAAGAAGCCTGATGGTTTACTTCATCCTTTGGAGGTTCCATAGTGGAAGTAGGGGAGCGTCTCTATGGATTTCATAGATGGTTGGCCTAGATCGAAGAAAGGCAATACCAGTATTTGGGTTGTGGTGGATAGACTTACTAAGAGCGCTCATCTCATTCCAGTTAAAAGCAAGAGGACAACAACATGGTTCGTCGCAAATTATGTTTGTGAGGTAGTCCGTCTCCATGGAGTACTTTCCAGCATCGTAAGTGATATGACCCTATCTTCATTAGTGAATTTTGGAGGAGCTTGCAAGAAGCATTAGGTACATAGTTATATTTGAGCACTGCTTATCATCCTCAGACCGATGGACATACAGAGAAGGTGAACAGAATTCTTGAGGATCTTTTAAGGCTGTGTATCCTAGACTTCGGAGGGACTTGGGAGGAGCATCTTCCTTTAGTAGAGTTCTCCTACAACAACAGTTATCAAGCTAGCATTGGTATGGTACCCTTCGAAGCATTATACGAACGAACCCTGTAGGTCACCAACTTGTTGGTGGGAATCTACAGAAAGGCTATTACTTGGACCAAATAGGGTTAGAGAAATGTACGAGAAGATTAATCTTATTAGACGATGAATGAAGACTGGTCAAGATAGGAAGAAATCCTATGCATACAAGAGAAGGACCGACATTGAATTTGAAGTAGGAGACATGGTTTTCATTAAAGTTTCACCTTTGAGGAATGTGGTTCGCTTCGGGTCTGTAGGGAAATTGGCACCAAGATTTGTAGGGTCATTTCCCATAATAGGAAGGACTGGCTAAATGGCTTATAGAGTAAAGCCGCCAGAGAGATTATCCGGCGTTCATGATGTTTTCTACGTTTCTCATTTGCGAAAGTGCTTGCATGATACCGCGGAAGTAGTTGAGCTAAGAATATTGGGGGAAGTAGAAGTGGAATGGGAGGCGACAGTCAGATGAGTTCCTTCCCGTATTCTTGGATCAGAAGTTAAGAAGCTAGGTAATAGAGAAGTCAAGTTGGTGGAAGTTCAATGGGAAGATAACCCAGAAAATGCGACATAGGAGATTGAAGACAAGGTTCGTGCTTCGTACCCTTTTCTTTTCGAGGGTATTTTCTTAACTTGTTTTCCAAGCTTTTATTTATGCTTGTTTCTATCATTTAAGTATGTCCTATCGATCGAATCTTCAAAATTTAGGTAGGAATTCCATAGATGTAAACATGTGTTTGAAACATATTATGTTTGATGGATGCAAGTGTTTGTTAGTGGTTGCTCGTGGATGCATATAAACACATTAGGCACTAGATCGGCTCAATCACTCTTATACTGCATATGGATGTGTGTGCATTTTTCTTATTTTTATGAATGAAATTGAATGCATCATGTCACGGATGTTGCATTTGGACGGATGTTTGTGCACCCATATAGAACCTACATTAATAGGATTCTTGCATACATGTTGGATTCATGACACTAACATACGTTGCATTATGGAGGTCGACTGAATTAGTAGACCGCCTGATCTTCGCATTAGCATTGGGACATATACACACACCTTTGCATATGTTCATATAAGCATTAGAAGTCTTTAAGGACAATGGATGCCTGTGATTGGTGGATGAGTAGATGGGTGATGGATGGTAGGATATACATTCTTCTTAACTTGGAGATTTCGAGTACGAAATCCTTTGAGTAGGGGAGAATGTAACACCCCATAATTTTAACAACATTAAAGAGGAAAAATTAAATATAAGTTAATTTAATATCCAGAATTAAGGGAAACAGAATGCACTATTGCATCCGCATCGAAATTCTAGTAAAGATAGACATTTGGTTTACGTAAAACGAACACCGTATGAAGAAGTTATGAAGGTTTGAAGTTTGTATACACGTAAGAGAGTGTGTGTATATATATATATTTACATATAAATATATATATAGGGTCCAAGAATTCAAAAATTAGGTTTAGAAGTTCAAAATCATTCAAATCACAGAAATTCGGGTGAGCGAGAAAAATCTCGCCCAGGGGAGTCGACCCCTCAAGGGTGTGTCGACCCCTGTGTCGACCCCTCAAAGAGGGTGTCGACCCATGGGTCAACCCCCTAAGGGGGTCGAATCCCCTAGGGATGACGTGGCAGGTTGGTTCTGGGAGCTGGCAGCTATATATACGGCCTCATTTCTCTAGTTTTCTCACACTAAAATCAGTGGAGGACTAAATGTTGTCGGTGCGTGGACTGAATCAATCTTCTGCAATCAAGTTTAGAGATTCAAGTGTAGATCTATGATTCAACCTCCGCTTTTTTCCTTCTATTTTTCTAGATCCGAACACAGCAAGTTTAATTTACCTTTAGATTTAAATAATTAAAAGTAAAGCATGATATGACTATAATTTGGATCCATCCCTATGACTGAATCATACAAGATCTCTTGTAATTTGTGAATCCATAGTACTCTGAATTAACTATGACTTGGATCTTAACCTTTATCATTTCAGATCTACTTTTGGTTATAGATCTAATTCTCTATTTATGTCATCTTATACCTATCATGTTTCTGGTTAATTTGGATCTGCCATTAGTTAGACATCTAAATCCTTGTCCAGATCTAATCATGCCTTTTATGACATCCCTACTATGTTAGAACCAGTTTTATTATCACAAGTTCATCAAATCTGTTCTTATATGTCCATCTTAACATTATGCCATTATATGTTTATGTCAATTTTCTTAGAATAATTATTTCTGTCATCTTCCCTTCACCCTTTCCCTTTTATTTTTTATAGACAGACTACTTTCGAGCCAAGGCATGCCGCTAAAAATATGCGAATGCGTTAGTTTGGGAACGAGGGGAAAAACATTGAAATTGGGCATAACTTGTAAAGGGGAAATCTTGCATAACTTGAATAATGTTTATGAATATGAATTTAGGGCATATAATTCATTATGAACATAATTAGGGATAAAAGGCATGAAACCTACATAGATAAAATTAGCTAATAATGAAATACCTAGGATTACAGCAATTAGAAACTGTAAATGCGCTTAGACACGAGGTTAGATTACACTGTGGTGGAAGTCTACCCGGAACCCCCGGCATATCCAGCAACCACAAGTGGTGAATATAATGGGAGGGTCTAGGTGCACAAATACGAGACATACTGAGACATGAGGTTAAGCGTGACTTGTGGAAGAAGTCTGCCCGGAACCGCCTGGCATATCCAGCGTCCACAAGTGGCGGGCTTAATGTGAGGGGTCCAGCACATTATAACCATAAATGGACATGGTAATGAATTGGAATACTTAACCTAGTTCAATCCATCGAGATTGTATGAACATTAAATTTAATAGGGGTTAAGTAAATTTGTTTAAACAGTGGGTGGGTTAAGTAAATTTGAATAGGGTGGGTAATATTTATATATAGGCCCACAAACTTAACCGGTTGGGGTTATGTAATTAAAGACACCGTTAGGTAAGCATAACCTGGAGAAATGATGGGGTTATGTAATTAAAGACACCAATAGGTATACATAACCAATGGAAATCCCAGTGGGGATACAAGACAAGGGGAGAGCTTGCATCATCTTGTGTGTGGGACCCGTTTTAGTCAGTAACCCATATAATGGTATCAAACGAGTACTCCGCCCTAGGTCGGAGTAGGGACACGCTTACTGGGTTGATTGTAAGAGATCCAAACGTGGAGGACAGTGTGGGCAATGCAAGCCGACCGAGGACATGTGCGTGCATGGGCCGCGCAGAGGGGGATAAGACGACCGTGACACAGGTAGATATGGTTGTGCACATCACGAAGGGTTGCCACTTTAGGAAGCGATACCTCCTATTGTGGGCCCGACACATGGTATCTATGGAGTAGGGAGTCGATTAATTAGAGTAGTAGTTAGGGTACATCTAGATGTATGCCTAAGTCTACCATCTTATAGTGGTTGGGATCATCTCATTCTTGTTATACTAGTATTGGTGTAGAGAATCAGAGTATTCATTAGGGAAGCATATACCCTCTATCATGTTTACCTTGTCATACCTTCCATTTTGCTATATTATCTCTTCTATCCACTTTGTATGCCTGTCATTTTACTTATTTACTTGCTAAAGGTAACTGGACTCGCCAGACTTTATGTCTGACCCTTTTTGTTTCCTCTTCTTTCTTCCGTTTCCCCCCTTGGTTCTCTGGGAGGAAATACCCAAGCTTGACCAGGATTCTGCTATCATTTACTGGAGCTGCTTAAATGTATTGCTCAAGCTCATATCCTTGTTACTATGACTATGCTTTTATTTGGGATTTTTGCTTCTTTTATTTTGTACTCTGATGTTTAAGAGCAAGACAGAAGTTTTTATGATGCACTGGTTTTTATGTAATTCAGACATATGATGTTTTGAACCATGATGCTTTATGATTAATAAAGTTTGTTTTTATTCTGCTACTATTTTTATATCTATCTTGTAATTTTCCTGTTTCTGTTTACCTATAATGCTTCATGAAACTTAATGCATTCTCTTAATGAGTGACATTAACGGACGTGGGATTTCACACTTTTCTATACATACTTCATCCTCTGCCTTTCAAAAACTTTCCTCCTTTGTGCTTTGTTGTATCCTGGGAAAAGAATTTGCTTGAACTATTTAACAAGCTCAATTCAAATGAGGGTCGATAACCTACATAAGGAAAGTGTCCATATATAGATACTCTCAAAGCCTTTTTAGTTTCTTCATTCTTATTCATTCCTCTAAAAATAACAATCTTAAAAAGTTAATCGTTGTGTTATGGAGTATGAAACTAACATGGCATCCGTAAGATTTAGGAATTAAGAAATGATAAAACTCGACCTATTTAATGACAACGACTTAACTTACTGGCAAGAGAAGAATGAAGATGACTTTCTTACTTGCTACACTCAGACTATCTTATCTGCTTAATCCGGATCTGCCTCTACTTCCTTAGTCAACAGTTATATTAAGGCATGCGCTAAACATACTGAACACACATTGCTCTATCGTGGTCACATCTTGAATGATCTTACAATTCGCCTCTATATTTTTTACAAAGATAAGAAGAAGGTACAAACAAATTTCTTATCATAGATTATTTTGATTTTGAAATAGATAATGGTAAACCAATACTGTAACACCCCATTCTCTAAGATGAAAAACTAGACGCAATAGATGCTGTAGTTATTTCTAGTTTTAACTTTCGATGATAGAAAATTGAATGGTATTCAACCTTAATGTCGATAACACGGGAGTATAAATTTTTTTTTAACCAAACATTCATTGAGAAAATAATTCATTCATACAACTCTTCGCATATAACCTGTTTAGAAAAGTATAAATTATTACAAATAAACACCGAGAGCGACATATGCAGAAGCCTCCTTGGGAGATTAGAGTATATATATAATGGTATTCATAAAGCATGTTGATATGTCCATCAATCATATAACATGCTGAACAAAACATAACACAACAAAAAACCTAAATAGCTACTGTTTTTTGCTTGCCTCCGTAAGCTTATTCTTAAATGATACCCAAAAGGCTATAACTCTCAGTCCACATAATTGAGTATCCAAGAGTTTAAGAGGAAAACATAATCTATGGGTCAGTCAAAAAGACTAGTATGAATAACAACTTATGTACGTAACACCATCGATATCTAACGAGACCACGCCACATAGAGGAATGAGTTTCCCTCTCATTAGTATCATATTACTAAACCATATTAACATGTCACCCATGCACTCCAAATGGTTGTTCAATTATCACAATGACATATACAACATTTTACAACGATAATAATATCTACCAAGCAACACACAAGGGATCCTCTCCCCTAATATTACTCCTGTTCTTTCGCAAAGGACGACTTTGCTAGGAAACAAAAGTTGAAACCTCATTCTAATATTGATTACCTTCTAGTGCTTCGTTGTATCATATTCCACCTACACGAAATCAACTTCCCTTTTAGTTCCTTTCAGTGCTTCATAGAATTCATTTCTACTAACACGAAACCGAAGGTTCTTTCCTAAATCCTCCGTACAGCGCCCGAAGCAACGAATCCCGATAACATTATTAATTATATTTTAATTGCTGTGCTTCAATTCTCACCCATGGGACCCTCCCATTTTTCCATCACACATATGCAATGTCCAACAATGACAATAACCTAACAATAACATTTTAAGGGATAGGAAAAGTCCAAAAAACATCATGTTGGATATGATACTTGTATCGTCTCCAATCTACTTCGACCTCTATAGCGATATCGAAGCTCATATTTAAGCTATTTCGAAAGAGGTAACCCTAACGTCTTCACTTCTTACCAACAATCAACTCTTGTATCCCCGCAATGATGGCAAGAAAATAGAGGCAGAACCTCTATTCATCCATTTAGAAAATATTTAGATAAAAGTTTTCTTGTCGTCATCGCCTACACCGATAGTCAAGAAGGTGGAACCTCAAAAAATTTGGTTTAGAAGAAGTTCCTCAACATCCCCTTTAGTGCTTAAGAAAGTGGTTTACGGAAAACGGCTTTGTAAAGACATATTTGTGTAAGCAATGACTCCAAGGGTTCAAAGCTTTCGGAAGCATAGGATTCAACAAGAAACCCCTTATGGTTCCAACAAAAGACCCAAAGGCATATAGTCCTTATTCCTTTTGGAGTCACTTTTTAAAATATTTCTTCTGTATAATGTTTCTTTTAAATAAAACGCCTTTTCAGCCTGTCCGAAAGAGTCAAGGAGAATTCCTTATGTGCAGCGGCTATCTTTCAAAATTAAAATACTTATAAGTATCATGTCTAATTCTCGCATAGCCCTGAATGCTTCATATACCATCTTTCAGGCATCCAACGCCACCGAAGGATGGTTCCAATTGTTATCGAACATGCTTCTACATCTGGGAATGGCACAGATAATAATAATCGGTAAATCATATCTTTTTACCAACTATACAATATTTGTCAAAATTCTATTGGATTACGAAAAGTATTCAGAATAAAGTATACACACAATTTTCAAGTATTTTGTACTACATAAAATACAAAATACTTGGATATTTTACGTTATACAGTAATACTAGGATTAGCGTATAATCTTTCCTATTACATGAACCCTTAGGAAATTAATAACAAATTCATACTACTATAGCAATTCAACAAATCCGAAACCCATCTCCATAATCATTCAACAAGCATCATATTTTAATGTTATTTGGAGATCTCTGAGGGTTTCTTCCTCTAATTTATTGATTTTCATGTATGAAAATTTACCTCGAAACTAACTATCATCACAAAGCTAAACACAGATATGTCATAACAACATGTAACACTGCAAGAATAACAGTGATTTCTAATAGCCAAGGACCGTTTGAGACCATTGGAAGCCGTTGGAAAAGTCGTAATTGGTGTTTACTTCAGTGGCTACCAACGGCCTCCAACTCCATCAACGGCTAATTTGCAACGGTCTCTAATGATGAATGTGGACATGTGAAAGTGATGGTTGACCAGATTGCCGTTGGAAAACGCTAGAATATTCCATTGCAAGCTGATGAATTTGGATGATCTGTAAGCCGTAAACAACCGATGGAAATCTGGGTTTTCTTCCAGATTTTAGATTACTTCCTTCCAACCACCCTACAATCTGAAATTTATCATAACAACTCCATATTGATCATATACATAATAATCACACTCACATATATACCCAAACATAACATTAAACCCAACTCTTACACATACAGTCCGGTATACAAAACATAAACCGATATATACAAAAATCTGACAAACCAATGTCACCAAATCAACATAAACCATCATCTACCAGAATGTCTAAACCGACATCACCACCATAACAACAATATATACAAACTATCATCATAATGTATCAACCAAATCTCACCCACTCAAAGCGTATATGTATATATAACAACAAAACTTAACAAACAATTCCTCAAGTTACTCTCCTTTGGAACCACCAAATCATGAATGAAATTGTTGGTACCGGGATATGATGTAACAACCTTCATTTTACATATCGGAGGATCATAAAATATTTTTATTTTATTCCCATAGGGTTGGATCATTCTCATATTTTGATATGTTGTCTATGTGTATGTGAGACATGTCCCTAATTTTTACAAATTTTGTTTGTGACCATTTTCCCCTAACAGTCTTGTACAAGGCATAACTTTTGACTCAGGTTGAATCAGGTGTTGAGGCCTGTGCCATTGGAAAGGAAATGATGATTTCCTTTCCGTAGAGTGGTTACATTAAATATTTGGCTCAGCGGCTTGGGAGGAATCGCTGTTTTAAGGTTTAACAATTGGTTATTCATGTTTTTAAGATATATTGGGCTGATTTGGAGAGGCTTATTAGTGGGCTGGTGGAAGGGTATAAATAAGGGGTGGGAGGTATGAGAAATGGTTTAGATTCTCTATTCTCTCATTTGGTGGCCTATATTCCTCCTTCCTCTTACACCTTTCCACCATTAAAATCATAATCTAAAGGGAGGAAATCGAATTGCTTGTTGTCCGAAATCTTAATACATTGATTTTAGCTTGTTTTTTAAAATTGGTTGGTGATTTGCATCTCTCACATGGATTTAATGAAGTATATGAGTGTTTGATAATGTTTTTGATCAAATTCAAGCGTTTTCTCATAGATCTACAACTTGGTAAGTTCATTTTCATGTGAATCACCATAGGATCCAATTTACTAAGTTTAAAACAATAATTTCTATGATATTTCATATGATTATGCTAGTTAGGCCTATAATTTAGTTCATATGTTCATTTATCATGATTTTTGTGTCATATTCATGTTAATAGTGACTTCATAACATGCGTATGAATGTGTTGAATGAATTGGATGAGTATAGTTTGTCGATTGAAGAAGTTTTGGATGAAATTAGAGTTGAATTAGGGTGGTGCAGGAAATGGGTCGATCTTAGTAGGGTTATAAGCCGGAATTTTGTCTTGGGGAACAAGTTAGGGGTGGTCGGCCTTCTTTTGGATCGGTCGCGGGCTGTAGTGTTGGTCGGTCGTACTTGGGGAAACAAGCTTCTGAAACAAGGCTGGTCGGTCTGAAATGTGGGGTCGATCAGTCTTGTAGCTTCGAGTCGGTCGTTCCGGCGTTGAGCTGAGGGATTGATGTGGTGGTTTTGGGTCGGTCCTACGTGAGTTGGATCGGGTCGGTCGTGACTAGGTCGGTCGATTGGGCACGGGTCGATAACATCTTGAAGCCATGAAGGAACTGGATCGGTCGAGCTGAATTGTACAGGTCAGTCGGGTGGGTCAGGAAGCTGGTCGGTCGGTTGCTTTTGTGGATGGGTTGGCCGGAGTCGATGTGATGGGTCAGTCGGAACCTGGTGCAATGGGTAGGTCATGTCTTCAAATGATGGGTCGGCCACACAGGGTTATTTATGGAAAATTTATATTTTCGGGTATGACCTAGATTTGAACAAAAAGGGCTTAATTTTTTTTTCCGGGGGCAACCCCCCGAACACTAGCCGCATCACAGTGATGTGATTTGGCTCAGTAATCTTGTGACTTCAAAGTAAATTCAAGTGGAAATATTCAAAGTGTTTATGTGTTCGTTGATCGGTGTAGAACAATGAATGAGGTGGCAACTCAAAGGTCTTGAGTTGGTGGATAATGTTTGCTTGAGAAGGTTGCTTGAGCTATGAAAAGTCGTCGGGTTGGATGACTAAAGTTATGAAGGCCGAGAGATTATCGTTGTCGTAAGTTCTAGCAGGCTCAAAGCATGGGTACAATAGAGACGTCTAAAAGACAATTTGTAGGTCGAGTACCCTGGGTATCGTTGAAAGGCTAAGTTGTCAAGGTTGGATAAACATACGTATCGTTGAAAGACGTATAGAGTTTATGCTAGAACCGTGGTTACCATTAGCCCTTGACATATGGCAAGGTCGTCCGTCATACGATTGACGATGGTTTCGAAGAAGGATTGGTGGTGATAGCCAGAGTCTGACATGGATGATTGGTTGCTTTGTTTGAACCATCTCATGTAGATTGTCCAACATTGAAGGAGATGTTCCTTGGGTGCTTGTCTGATATTGGTTTAGGCCTCTGGGGCTTGTCCTTGAGGGATGTTGAGTTCGATTAGGATGGTTTACATAAGATATACAATTTGGATGTCATAAGTGCTTTTCCATGATTGAATGAGTGTTCTGGTTTCCATGGATGTATGGTTGGAATGTTGTTGTAAAGGCTATCACTGTTCGATGTGGGGAAGATAGGGTTGAGTTCTTCTCTGGTGTTGTGGGTAGATTAGTATGTTTATCTATCCATTCTCATATACTTTATTATTGATATTTTTTAGCTACTTTATCACTCACTGAGACTGTTGTCTGACTCAAGGTTTTATGTTTCCCTCTTATTACCTTGGGCTGTTCATTCGGTTATGGATGGCAGACTAGGTGGCAGGTGACAGGTGATAGCTTAGTGAGGACGATGTGGCAGTTCGGAGGCAAGAAGGAGGCTGGCGTACTATCTTTCTACCATATAGTATTTGTATTATCTTTCTACTATATAGTATTTGGATTTCCGCTAGTTGCAGAAGTCTGCCAGGAACCGTCCGACAAATCCAGCATCCACAAGTTTTTTATAGTATATACAATATCAGACCTAATGCAGTTCATGAAATGTATAATACTTCTTGGTATACGGGAGTATTCGAGCTGATATATACCATCACCAATGTTCTTCACCTAATTTTGGTTCATACCTATTGGTGATTTTGCAATAGTTATATTATGTTGCTTTAAATTTTCATGTATTTTGGTAATGTAATGTGACTGAGATAACACATATCCTTTTGATGTCTTTATAATCTTTACACACTGGATTAGATCAGCCACTCCTAGGTCTTTCATGTTGAATCTAGAGAATAAAATATGCTTTGTAGAATATACTATGGCCATATTATTCTCAAGGATCAATAAATCATCAATATAAAGACAAATAATGGCATATACAATATTTCTATATTTTATATAGATGTATTTATTTGATTTATTTATTTTCAATCCATTTGATAACATAGTTTCATCAAATTTCTCATGCCATTATTTTAGTGTTTTTTAAGACCATAAAGCGATTTTTACTGATTTTCACACCTTATTTTCATTTCATGGGGTTAGAAATCCTTCAGGTTGCTGCATATATACATTTCTTCTTCCAGTTCATCGTTTAAAATGCAATTTTCACATTCATTTGGTGTATTTTCAAATTTAATATATCCACTATTGCAATAAGCATTCTAATTGATGCTATTCTAGTTACTGGTGAGTATGCATCAAAGTAATCTAAATCTTCCTTTTGTCTAAATTCTTTTATTACAAATCTTGCTTTATACTTGGCTATTGAGCCATCATCCTTTAGCTTTTTCTTAAATACTCATTTATATCCTAGTGGTTATTGCTCATTTAGGTAGATCCACTAATTCCCATGTGTTGTTTTGCAGAATGGATTCTATTTCACTACTGACGATTTCCCTCCAGTAAGGAGCATCGAGAGATGACATTGCTTATTGGTTGTGCAGTTAAAGCACTTAGCGGTTCTGTAGCGGTGGAGGTGCAAAAAGGTGTAACAGGGAAAAAGCGCGGAAATAGCAGGGATATAGCGGAGGTGCAAAAAGGTACATCAGATGTAAAAATTAGTATTTTAAAATTAATTAATTATCATTCTCACGTCATTTGTGTAGAAAAACTAATATCTATTAATCTTATATAATAAAAACAGAGAATATTATGTTTACACACATTAAAATTGATGACTATAATCGATTACTACCATATATTAGACACTTATGTGTTAAAATAATCTCGTTGCACTAACTTATTTATCTATTTTAAAAGAGAAATAATCAAATCAAGCTTTGTATATTAATATTGCTGAAGCGGGTGCTAAAAACCGTTGATTTAGCAGGTGCAGCGGAAAATAGCAGGGCTTAAAGCGGAAGTACTATTCATCAGCACTAAAAAAATAGCATAGCGGTTGAAGGGAGCTACAGGATATAGCGGGAATTTTATGGGGCTTTAGCTGGGCTTGAACTACACAGCTTATTGTTAAGTTAAAGGTTCATTTTTTATCATATATGCTTTAAAATCGGGTCCAAATGTTTTAGAGATTCTTTTTTGTTTGCTCTTTCTTGGGTTCTCTATCTCTATTTCCACATTCCTTTCATGCGAGTTTTGATCAGCATTATCTTCAGGAATATTTATATCTTAATCTCTTTGGAACAATAGTTTTAATATAGGTTTTTAGAGGATAAATGCGTTCAAAGAATCTAGCATTTTGAGAGTCGAAAATGATGTTTTCATGATGTCATCAATTTCAGACTTGCACACCAAAAACTGATATGTACTAATATTATAAGCATATCCAACGGATATGAGGTCTATAGTCTTTGGTCCAATTTTGCCTTTTTGGGTTTTGGTAATTCTTCTTTGGTAAGAGACCCTCACACTTTTAAGTATTTGTAGGATGGTGGTCCGTTTTTTCAAAGTTCGTGTTGAGACTAAGACGTTTTCTTTCATGGTATTTTATTTGAAATGTGGTTTGTCGAAAGAATAACTTCTCCCCAAAAGCTAACTGGCAAGCCAGAGCTAATTAGTAAGACATTCATCATTTCTTTAAAAGTTCTATTTTTTCGTTCAGCTATACTATTGGATTGAAGTGAATATGGGGCTGTAGTTTGGTATACAATGTCATGCTCAACATAGAATTCCTCAAATGGAAACTCATAATCTCCTCTTTTAACACTTCTTAAAGCTTTAATTTTCTTGTTGAGTTGATTCTCAACTTCTTCTTTACATTATTTAAGCATGTCAAGTGTTTATCCTTGCTTCTAAGTAGGTACACATAACAATATCTTGTACAATCGTCAATGAAAGTGATGAAGTGCATTTTTTCTCCTTTAGTTTGACACATTTTCAAGTCACATACATTAGTATCTATAAAGTCTAGAGATTCGATTTCTTTTCAGCATAATAAAGTGAGGTTCTTGTCAACTTAGCTTCAACGTAAATTTGACATTAATTTTTGAATCAATTCTACACTTAGGTATGAATTCTATATTGATCAGTTTTTGCAATGTATCAAAATTCACATGACCTAGTCTAGAATGTCATAAATTAGAAGAGTCAACCATACAAGCAGAAGATTCATTTTATTCATATTATTATTCGGTACAACAATGTTTGCATTTTCTTTAAATGAGTCATCACACACATAACCTATTTTTACATACACTCCATTCTTTGTCATTACAAATTTATCAGTCACGAAACTTAGTTTGAAGCCATGCTTGCTAAGCAGTGATTCTGAAAACCGGTTCTTTTGAATTTCTACAACATAAAGAACATTAGGTAGAGTGAGTTCTTTTTCGAAAGTCAATTTCAGCAAAATCTTTCCCTTTCCTTTGATCTTCGGAGTGGATGAGTTACCCATAAATAGTTGTTCATCATTATTAGCATTTTTGTAGTTTGTGAACATCCACTTATTCACTCATATATGCCTAGTGGCTCCTGTGTCTACAAACCACTTCTTATTGTTTCTAACAAGGTTGCATTCTGAAACAACTGCACACAATTCCATTTTAGAAACACCATTTGGAATATCCTCCATATTCGCTTTTGATTTCTTCTCTTTGGGTGGTCTGTAGTATTCTATTACTTTATGACCCTTCTTTCCACAATTGTGGCATGAACCCTATCTTCGACTTTTTAGAATGATTGTCACCTTTTATTTTGTTGGACTGTCCACCTCGATAATGTTTTCTTTAGCGACCATACTAAACGAAGTCTTCTTTTCAGATTTCGTATTATTTTCTTCGACCATACTAAACGAAGTCTTCTTTTCAAATCTCCTATTATTTTCTTCAATTCTTAACCACACAAAGTTACTCCATAGTCATCTCCTTATGCATGTGCTTAAGGTAATTCTGACGTCCTTCCCGAATGGAGGAAGTTTTTCCACTCCTGTGACTACTTGAAATGATTTGCCAAGAGTCATTTCTTCGTCGAGCATTTTGTGGATAATAACTTGTAGTTCTTGAATTTGGTTGATCATAGTCTTCGCATCAATCATTTTGAATTCAACAAATTTGCCTATTATAATTTTCTTTATCACTACATCTTCGGATTTGTACTTTTTATCCAACGTCGTCCAAAGGTCTTTGGAAGTTCGAGCAGTACAATACACGTTATACAGACTATTATCAAGACCATTCAGAATGTAGTTTTTGCGCATGAAATTAAAGTTTTTACAAACATTCAGGGCTTCAGCTTTAGTCAAATCGGGTTCCAGTTCTGTAACTTTGGAAGCATCTTCTATATGACACTTTTCCAAGCCCGGTGTTGTCAAATAGAACAACGTTTTTTGCTCCCAACATTTTAAGTCCATCGTAGTGAACTTCTCTAGCCTTTCTCCATCAGACCGTGCCATTGGTGGAACCATTAGTGCGGGCTGAGCATCGATCACCATTTGTGTTTGTGTAGAGATATTATTACAAATCTGAGACATTGTCATCAGAAACAATGAAAATATTGTTTTAAGAGCGTTAGTCAGGTTGCAACAGAAACATCAGAAAATTGTTACAAAAACTGTTGAAAATTCGTCACTAATAAACAAAAACATTTTAAAATGTTACTTATACTATTGCGTATAGAGATCTCTATGGATATAGATTATATAGCAACAAATTATTGTATTGTGTTGTTCGAGTTCAGCGATGGTTGTTTCTTTGAAACAATATTTCTCTCTCTATGGCGCTTAAAGAATATGAGCAATTGTTTCTCAAGTTAAAACAGACCAATCTCTGCAATGGAGCACTGGCAATTGCAGAGCAACGACAAACTCAAGGTAGTTGGGTAAGTACAATTTGTAGAGGAAGGAGAAGAACGCAGAATGAATTTTCAGTGTCTTTTTTGGTTTAGACAGTTTGCCTATATATAGGTGCGGGTGATGTCTATTCAGATATAGGCATTTGCTCGTACGTTCGCCTCGCTTGGGACAGTAGCGACCCATCGCCGAGTAGTATGATCATTTAATTCTGTTCATGTTAGAACCAAATCCCAAAAAGCATCTAGTCGGATCAACAAGACCAGAACAGACCAGGCCAAATCATGTCATTACCGCCCGCAAAGTGCTTCTAATACGAATCAAACATCCATTCGTCCATGCCGCGTGCGCCGGGGAGAGCTTGGGCTCGGGCTCGGGCACGGGCGGGTGTGTGTTGGTAGTGCGTTGCACCATCCTTTAGGATGACCAAGCTTAGTTGCCTCTCTTCATTTCATAGTTACTATACTATGATCTGCATAATAGTATATAAACACATATTATTTATGGCAAAATCTGTCCCAACCCGATTAATTTCCTTTTCCACCCCACCAAAATATTTTAAATTTAAATGACAAAGTTAGCCTTTCACAAACAAAGGGTTCTATCACATGGTATTCTATAAATCCTGAATCATGTTCATTTCAAGTTGATCAGTTTCCAAGTCCTCTTTATCATTTAACACACACATCAAACTAATTACTGATAGAAAATGATATACTGGCACTGTGATTATTGCATTGCTGCACCATGCCGTCAAGACTACCTGCAAGCAAGCTGTTTGTTTTTTTCCACACTTTCATTACCTTTCAAATCATATCTCTACAAATTGTTCATAAGCATTATAAAACCTTAATCAATATGGCTCGGTTAATAAATTAGGTAACGTTGATCAGAAGAATATAAAAAAACATCATCCACCATGGCCAGTTTGTTCAATATGGTAACGACGATTTTGCATTGTTTGGAACAACCAACGGATCCCATAACTTATCAATCATATGTTAAAGGCACGATGTTTGTAGAAGGAAAAAAAACAAGATGGCAGTAAACAAACAAATGACGAACCCTGTGGGCATCACTAGGAAAGAAGAAAAGGAATGGCAGCAACCACGAACACGCACAAATGAACTCACACGGATTTTTGAAAAAACAACGTGCAAATCAAATGTTTTTCCTCAAAAAAATCGGAAATCCTAATCGTGGATCTCCCTACAACGTCGTTCTTGATAACATTAATAAGAAAAACAGGATACATTGAGAGCGGAGGCTAATAGAAGAGAAAGCCTTAACCCTAAAATAACACAAGAGGCCTTTATATATAGGCAAAACATAAAACAAAAGACTATATTGCCCTTTAGTAGAATAATAATTACGCTAACATCCCCCCTCAAACTCATGATGCGATAGCAATGAGCATCGAGAGTTTGTCAGTCAAAAATCGGAAGCGTGAAGATAATAAAGATTTAGTAAACAAATCTGCAAGTTGCAAGGAGGAAGAGACAAATGGCAATGTCAATGTGCCATTCTGAAGGTGGTGGCGAGTAATATGGCAGTCAATCTCAATATGCTTGGTCCTTTCATGAAAAACGGAGTTGTGAGCAATTTGAATAGCACTCTTATTATTATAGTGCAAAGGAGTTGATTGCCGCATGAAAACACCCATATCCGCAAGCAACCATCATAGCCAAACAATTTCACAAGTAGTAGAAGCCATAGCACAGTATTCTGCCTTTGTTGAAGACCGAGATATAACATCCTGCTTCATACTTTTCCAAGAAATTAGAGAACCTCCTAGAAAAATACAAAAACCAGTAGTGGATTTGCGATCAGTAGGATCACCAGCCCAATCTGCGTCAGAGTAAGCACATAACTCTAAAGATGAAATAGAAGAAAGCAAAAGAGTCTAAAACTGAGTGCCACAGAGATATCTCAAAATGCGAATAACAGCAGCCCAATGAACTATAGTAGAAGAAGTAACAAACTGACTGACTATGTGAACAACATATGCAATGTCAGGGCGAGTGATAGTGAGATAAACCAAATTTCCAACAATCGTTCTATAAAGACTAGGATCAGGCAATGGAGATCCATTAGAAATAGAGTATCGAGCATTGAGCTCAATTGGAGTATCAACAGTCTTATTATCTGAGAGACGAGCACGCTCAAAAATTTCATATATATACTCAGATTGAGAAAGAAGATAACCTTTTGGAGAAGAAGCAACTTCAATACCCAAGAAGTAACGAAGGGGACCCAAGTCTTTCATAGCAAAACATCGAGTCAACTCAGACTTCAACAAGTTAATTCCAACAACATCATCGCCTGTAATAATCATATCATCAACATAAAGAGAAAGCAAAATTCAACCAGCCGAGGTACACTTGACAAACAAAGCGGAATCATGGTTACTCGGGCAAAAACTAAGAGAAGTAATCACAGTAGAGAATTTCTCAAACCAAGCACGGGGAGCCTGTTTGAGACCATAAAGAGCTTTTCTAAGTTTGCAGACTTCACCAGGTTGATGACCAATACCAGTAGGAGGAACCATATAGACTTCTTCATGAAGATCTCCATTCAAAAAGGCATTTTTGACATCAATTTGAGTAATATTCTAGTGGTGAACAGAAGCAACCGCAATAAGAGTTCGAACTGTAGTCATTTTTGCAACAGGAGCAAAAGTCTCCTCATAATCCATACCATATTCTAGAGAATAACCTTTAGCAACCAAGTGAGCTTTATACCTTTCAATAGATCCATCAGCTTTAGTTTTAATCTTATAGATCCAACGAGAACCAATAGCACGTTTTCCTGCAGGAAGAGGCACTAAATCCCAAGTATGTGTTTGATGAAGAGCAGTCATCTCCTCAGCCATAGCACGTTGCCAAAGAGGATCACGAACCACATCTTTGAAAGATGAAGGCTCAGAGGGACAATGTATAGAAGCAATAAATGAAGAAAATGAACTGGAAATACAAGAATATTCAAAATCACGTCGTCTAGTAGACTGACGGTTTCGGATAGGATATCAACGTTCACTAGTTTCTACTGTCTCAGAAGGTGATTGGGTGGTTGTGGAGTCAATAGACGTGTCTGGATTTGCAGCAGGAGGTAGCTCATCATCATCAGCAGTGAAAGGATCAATATGAACAAGGTCAGACATAGATATATTGTGAGTACGATCAGGAATCGTAAAATAAGGAATATGTTCAAGAAAAACAATATGACGAGAAATATATAGCTTATGACTGACTGGATCAAAACAACGATATCCTTTTTGTCCTGCACCATAACCAAGAAAAACACATAGCAGACCGTGAAGTTAGCTTACTCCGTTGGACATGAGGAAGAAGAACAAAGCATGTAGAACCGAAAACACGAAGAGAAGAATAATCTGCTGGACAACCATACAATTTCTCATAGGGGGACAAGCCAGAATTATGAGAAGTAGGAATTTTATTAATCAAATAAACAGAGGTAAGAGCTGCCTCCCCCCAAAATTCACTTGGAACACTAGCAGACAACAATAGTGACCTAGCAGTCTCAAGAATATGCCTATGTTTCTTTTCAGCAACCCCATTTTGTTCAGGAGTATCAGTGCAAGAAGTCTGATAAATTGTGCCATCTAGAGCAAGAAGTCCCTTAAAAAGCATGAGTAGTATATTCACCTCCTAAATCACATCTAAAACATTTAATAACAGCTGCATGCTGAGTTTTGATAAGAGATCCAAACTCATTATAGATGCCAAAAAATTCTGAGCGACATTTCATAAGATAAATCCAACAATAACGAATGCAGTCATCAATAAAAGAGACATAATAACGAGAGCCTCCCTTTGTAGAAATAGGAGATGGTCCCCAAACATCAGAATGAATAAGATCAAAAGGTGCAGTAGAAAATGTATTACTTTGAGGAAAAGGCAAAGCACAAAATTTTGCAAGTTTACAACCACTACAGTCAGAAATGTCATGAGTTTTCAAATCTCCTAAAACTCCTGTAGACACTAAGAATTGTAATCGAGACTTGGATACATGACCCAGACGAGAATGCCACAAATAAAACATAGAAGATGACTGACTCAAACGAAAAGACGAAACATCCAAACCTGGAACAGAAGCTGCAATCTCTGAAATCTTAGGATCTTTGAGCTGATCCAATACATAAAGTCCTTCTCTATGGCCGGTCCCAATCACTTTCCGAGACTTTGGATCCTGAACATAACATTCAGAAGAAGAAAAAGAAACCAAGTAGCCATTATCATAAATTTGACCAGTAGAAGCAAGATTTAATGCAAGTCTAGGAATGTGATAGACATTAGATAAGGACAAGGAAGGAGTAATGACTGAACCAACACCTTGCACGGGCATAGATGTACCACTAGCACTCATGACAGGCACAGAAACTTTAGGAGCCAAAGAAGTGAAAGAGGATAAATTATGAGGCATATGATTCGAAGCACCAGAATCTAAAATCCAGGTAGAAGAAGATATACCTGATGAACTAGATGACAAACCTATTTGAGACGAAGCTGATATGGCATGTGGCTGAGATGCAAGGAACTTCTGAAATTGTTCAATCATTGATGGATCTAAAGAAGAATAGACAGAATTCCAATACGCATAATTTTTATCATCAGCTTGAAGCAAATCATCTCGAGTTACTGCCATTTTAAATTCAAAGAACAAACATTTTTTTTTAAATTCAACACAGAGAAAACAAACCCAAAAGGTTTAAATTCAGAGAACAAACAATTTTTTTTTTTCAAATTCAACATAGAGAAAACAAACCCAAAAGGAATTCGGGTCACCAAAAGGAATTCAACACAACGAACGTAAAAGGATCAGCAAACGTCGGGTTCCGTGAAGTCGGGTTCGGGTCTGGTGCTTCGGGTCTGTAGCTTTTATATTGAGAGTGAGAGAGATAAAGATCACGCATGCTGTAAATGCTTAAGGAAACAAATCCACTTTTATTTTTCCTCTTTTCAGAATCGGACTGGGCAAATTTTCGATTTGAAAAATGACATAAACAAAAACGAAAAATCTACAGGCAATAGAAGATGAAGCCGATTGGGAATTCAATGAAGAAGAGGTTGTTTTATAGTTCGATTTGCGAGTTCTATCGAGTTTGCTTGTGATTCTGGTAGGTCGATTTCAACAGGGTTTTGAGTCTGCGATTTCAATCGAATTTTGGGATTCCGATTTCAGTTGGTTTTTAGGATAATTGGGGAGCGATTTGGTTTTTCGATTGGGGTTTTCTTCGTTTTTTGAGAAGGAACGTGGTTCGTCTTTGCTGGTGGCAGATGTTTGTGACGAGGGCTTGTGGCAGAGAATGGTGGATTCGGGTCTGCTGAACGATGGGTGGATTATGGCTGTTTGCTTCGGATCTGAGCGAGATTGGTGCTTCGAAGTAGAGATGAGAGAAGGAAGTCACATAAATCATCAAAAGAGAAGAACCGACTCTGATACCATGATAACATTAATAGGAAAAACAGGATACATTGAGAGCGGAGGGCTAGTAGAAGAGAAAGCCTTAACCCTAAAATAACACAAGAGGCCTTTATATATAGGCAAAACATAAAACAAAAGACTATATTGCCCTTTAGTAGAATATTAATTACGCTAACAGTTCTAACCAAACATCGTTCAAGCACCATTTCAAAATTAGTTTTTTTTCTTTCAACTGCGATTTTTCCGTTCAGCATAAAAACGCATAAAATTAAATTGTTTAAATAAAACTTACCGTGTCGTTTCTTGGATCTACGCTCTGACTCCATTATTTTTCTGATTTTATATGAAGAGAAATTGGATGTTGCATGTTTTTACCTTTTCTTTTTTGAACAAGGGTAAGACCGTAAGACAATGGGGTGGCAATGGAAAAATGTGGGGTATTTTTTTGTTTTTTTAAAACCTACGAGGTGGGAAAGGGAATCAATGAGATGGAAATAGATTTTGCCATTATTTATTATATTCTATTGGGACTATTCATTTTTTAAGGCATTTAATGTCTCTCTCTTCCCATTAACTACTTCATTCATTTTCCAATAGATTCAACAACTTAAAATATGTTTTTTTAAAACCATTTTCCTATCTTGCTTTCGCGAGATCAACGTTTAGGATTTTAAGCATTTGGAAAGTACTTCCTGTTCTGTGTTTTTTCTTTTTCTTGGGAATAAATCAAGAGATTTAAGTTTTTACGATTTGGGGGAAACTTTTTTTTGTGAGAGCAGAAACCAACTTCTGTTTTGTTATTACATTAATAGTGCGCTCTTTTTTGAACTGAAAGTGGTTAATTGAAGGGGTTGGACAAAAGGGAAAGTTCGCGAAAAAGAATTGCATTCTTTTTACGAATGAGGCAACGCGAAAGGGGGCAAAGTTGATATTTTATTATTTGTTTATGTTATTATGTTATTTATGTTAATTATTTTAAATACAGAATATCGAATACTAAATACAACATACAAAATAGAATTCATAGCTCATAGTTCAAAATACAAATGCAGAAATAAAAGTATCGGGTAACAGATGCAGAAAATAAAATATAAAACAAACTACATGTTCTTTCTCAACTTGTTAACAAGAAAAATAACAGCATCCTAAGCTGCTCGGGGTCGTCTAGCAAGGCATGCAGAGGATTGAAACCTTTACTATCGTAATCAGCCAAGCAAATTGCGACCTCCCACTGCTCGGAGTCATCACCCTTCTGCTTCAGTGTCATGCACCTATCGAGAGTCAAATCATACAAAGAACCGCCAATAACTCTAAAAGTACCATCAAATGACTGTTGCCTAGTTGCTTTGCAACTGGTGATCACCTAAGCTTGACCCGAAGGTAATTACCATAAACTGTTTATCAAACTGCAGCTGAATGAGGAGATGTTGTGGAATAATGAACTGACAATTGTTAGTTCGCATGTAGCCACTAAAAAGTACATCCAACTACCGAAAACAAGCAGTGAGACATGTTTGTATTTGCGATATCTCAATGCAGCTGTATCGCACCACTCATCAGATTTACCGACCGTGTCATGTTCCTCATTCCAGTAGCCACTTGAAATCTTTAGCAACTTGTTTCACAGGTACCACTAACATTTTAAATAGTCGAACTTGTTCTTCATTTCACCAATGTTGTAGTCCTTCTAGTTCATACGTTGAATAAAGCAGTAATCTCCTTATATCACTATGCAACACGGTGAGCATGCGCATTGATGTTTTCGAAACAAACATAGATGAACGTCTTTGTACGATCGTCGTTTCAATCGACGATGGTGCAGGTAAATGAAGCGACAGACTGGCTAGACATTTTACAAACAACAAGAAAAACAATTCAGAAAATATTGAAAAAATTACATATGAAAGATAAGAATATGTAAAACGCGAATATAATTTTTTTACATAAAACAATCAAAGACAGAGCTTGAAAAATTCTTGAATTTTCAGCTTGTATGTATATAGTTTGGTAATTTAGGAAATGAAATTGGGTGGTATATATAGGAGATAGAGGGTATGACTATTGGAACTTTATCGTTAAACGTCATCACGCTTCTGACCCCAACGATATATTTCAAAGGATTTGTTTGACTAGGCAATTCAGTGGACCCACGCCCTATGTGTCAGACCGTCCGACGCGTTTAACGCACACGCAAAAGTGAGTTTAGAATACAAAAAGAATGATACCTGAATGTTTCCTGTCTGCGCATGTTCAAAGTGGAAAGTAAGTAGTGGGTTGAGTGATTAAAGGATCTATAAATGGGTATTTCGATATAGGCCATTAAAATCATTACTTGAGACATACTAATTGTTCGGAATTTATTTAGCACAATTTTTTTTTAAGTCTTTAAAAGTGCTCTTAAATTTACCTTTTTGTTGCAGTGATAAGTTCTCAAATGTATGGATTTTGGATCCATGTCAGTTTTCATGTGCATCTTAGTTTTGAAAATAGATTCTAAGCTTAAAAAAACTGGGAGAAACAAGAGACCTCAGCATATTGAAGACAGTCAAGAACCATATTGTAATAATCAAATATTTACAGCATTATCCTACAGTTCTTAAACTTTATATGCGTACCAAAAAGCAATAGATTATCTCAACAACCAATATAATTAACATTTTTACCATCATGCTAATCACCGTTATTACTTATTAGCATTAAATCTTACCTGGGATGCTAGCCATGCACATACACATCAGGAAGTGCAATAGAAGCAAACGTTCAGACAGTTCTCGAAAGCATAAGAACCACAACAGCCGCTGCTCCATAGTATAACTATCACGTACAGTTGGTAGCACCTAACGTCATAGAAGCTTCAGATTGCAATGGAGACATGTGGAAGGAAGACTGCACTTCGAGTGCCAGTGCTGCCCTGGATGATATAAAATCAAAAGTTCTAAATATAAGAAATATCTCTACGTTAATTACTTCCCATTCAAAATAATTATCTATAATTAATTGATAACCAATGATATCATTGTAATTTAGTTGTGTTTAACCAAGCCAAAATAGTATTAGATCTATTATGTATAAGAAGTTCTGAATTCATGAATGCTTGATGACAAAATGGAGACGAAGTAGGTACAGGAGTGATGATTTGCTTTCATATACTGCGACATCAAGAACCGAGGAGTGATTTAAAAGAACTACTTCTATTACCTTTAGCTAGATTGAAGCATAATATTCTGAATGGTTGATCAGTTGTTCGTGGTGGTTGATATGAATTATCGTCAGATTCCCTGGAATCCTTAACTCTTCAAAGATCAGTGACAAAGACTCAAATTCTTGAATAGTTGAATGAAGACATTCATTTGAATATTCTCAGATGAAACATCACCTGAAAACCAAACTAAGTCATTTGAATCACATATAAATCACCATAGTGCTAATTTGGTGAATAAATATAAATTTTGAAATTATAAAGGAAGGATATAATGAAGATTCTACGCAGAAACAATAAAAAGCCTACCAGGACCAGATACCATAAAGAACCACGATCAGGCATGGAATTTGTTCCACCTAACACCTAACCAATGTTATCAGGACCGAACCGCAAGTTCTCCATAAATTTAATTACCATTTCTATGTATCTAACACCCATTTTGTTCTCCGCAAATTTAATTACCATTTCTCGCTCAAATCTAATTAAAGATTTAACTGCCGCCTGAAGTAAAACTGATGGTACTCCATTTTCGACCATTTCAAGACTTCGATAATTTTAATTATCTCATTCTCATTTCAATCTAATTAAAAATTTATTAAAACTCCAATTTGGTTTTAATATCAAAGATCGTTACTTTATGATTTTTCAACTTTAACAAATTAATCTTGTATTTAACTGGGTTAAAGAACCAATGTCATTTAAAACACGGTGCATGATAAACCCAAAATCATCTTCCATCAAAATGGAATCTACACGTAAATCATAACTGTGTATAATCGATATAAATTATCGTACTAGACTAATAATATAAATGGAATAGCGGCAAAGCCGTTTAAATTCCATATATAGTACCGGTTCTCCTCTATAGAAGCTCATCTCGATTATTACCAAATTGAACTCCATTCAATTCCAATTAATATATTAAATAAGAAAACTTTACTTTGGAAATTTCTATTTAAATCTTAATAAAAGATTTATAAATTCCAAATTATATTTTCACTATTAATCAGGTTAAAGAACAAATGTCGTTAAAAACACAGTTCACAATAAACCCAATTCATATTTTATTTTATTCCAATTACTAAATATAATTGGAAACTCTAATAATCTTAACTAAAAGATTTATTCTTTTCACACGGAGTTTAAGAACAGTGTTATTTAAGACACCATTCACGACAAACCCAAAAATCCAATTCTTTTATTCAATTCCAATTAAATATCGATTGCGGCTCTTGATGCCTCCGGGCCGCGCTGCTCACTGGTCGACGGTTTTGGAGGTCGGACCGGAGGTCCGATCCGGTCTTAATAATACTGCACCTAACAATAGTCAACCCCAATTCAATGAATGGGAAAACATAACAGCATTCGAGAACGAATAAGTAGTGAAATGCACCGCTTAAATGTCTCGCTTAAAGTTGCAAATACAATCTCATTTCACTTCCAAATCAGTTTAAATACCCCGTCTAAATACTCTATTACCTTACATAAAACGCACCCTAATTCATGCATGAAAGAAAAAAATTATTAAATTTTACGCATAATTAATAAGAAAAGACTAATATTGCAGCATACTAATTCTGAGTATATAATTATTAAATTAAAATAAAATAGACCTTAAATTTTAATTAAAATTCATGAACAAAAAAAACATGTCTAGTAATATTTATTATTACAGAACTATTATATGAGCATAGGGAAGGGGATAAAAACATGTATAACAATTTACAACACATTTCCTATGTTAGCGTTAATTTTCTGTTGGGTAGGTAAAGCATATAAATTTTCTATGTCTTGGCACTTACCGTTGCTACGGCGTCGGACGCATACGAACCAAGCAACGTTCATTAACGGTCACACGAGATGATGACAAACTGTTACAATTTGGACCGTTGGCGTTCAACTCAACACCTATATTATACCCCTCCTTCTTTCATTCCTTTACACTTTCAAACTACAAACTTCCTCCACTTCTTTAACTTTCTACCGATCAAATCCGAGCATCAAAACAGGTTTCTTTAATAACGGCGTTTTTAATTTTCCAGTTATTCAACATACTGTTTTTCTGTGTTGTTTTGGTATTTTTTTTAAATTTGCATTTGTATTTTAGTATGACCAATCGAAAATATGCACATCATTGGTCGTTCAACGCAACTCAGATTGTGATGCAATGTGCTGTTGAAGTTGAAGCCTATGGTGCTTGTGGTAGTAATAAAAAAGGTGTGCACAAAGCAATAACAGAAAAGTTCAATAACGCCATACAGAACAACCCAGACATCGCACGATAGATGAAAGCAAAATTCTAAATAAATATGATAGTCTTCGACGAGAGTGACTCAAATGGGATGCGCTGACGAACAAAATCGGTGCTGGTTGAGATCCTTGTAAAGGAACTATTTCTGAAAGCGATGAATGGTGGGAAGATCATGTAAAGGTTTGTGAACTTTAATTTTTACGGATTTACTAACAGATAGGTACTTAAAATTTATTTTTTATTTTTAGGAATTTGGACCCATTGTTATAAAATATAAGAAAGTCTTATTGATAATTTGGGGATGATGCAACAATTATTTCGTGGGACAAATGCTACGGGGCAATCGTCGTATATGCCTACTTCTACCGGACAACCGTCGCAGACTGGTACACCACCTTCAACACAGAGCATGTTTGATAGAACGTGAGCTTTTGATGAGTTTTTTAATTCATTGGATGAAATGCAAAATGAACGTAATACAAATTTGAATTCGCCATCAAATTCACCATTGCACCAAACTCCAATGAATCCTCCATTTCACGAAACTCCAACGAATCCTCCATTTCATGAAACTCCAATGAATCCTCCTTCGCACCACACCAATGAATCCTCCTTCGCACCAAACTCCAATGAATCCTCCTTCGCAACAAACGTCACGTTAAGGTTCAAGAAGAAGACATGGTGAAAATAAAGACAAAATGGCTGAGCTAATTGGAATATACACGAAAAGTAGATGAAAATGTAACATCCCGTGAATTTTATAACATTAAGATTCACAAATTAAAGTGTAATTAATTCTAAATGAAAGAATTAAGGGAAATGGGTTACACCATTGCGTTCGTCTCGGAATTCTGCTTGAGATAGATTCCGAGTTTGCGCGAATCGGACTCCGTATGAAGGAGTTATGACCTTCAGAAGTTTCAGAATAAAATTTAAATTCAAACAGCTCAGTTTAAATTTCAAAATTCGAAAATATAGGTTCAAACTGGGCTGGGCGGGAAAATTCCCGACCATAGACCAGGTCGACCATAGTGTCGACCTGGCCACCCCAGGTCACCTCGGTGTCGACCTGCCAGTCGACCTACCTGGTCGACCTGGCTGGCTAGGTCTGGCTCTGGCTCGAATTTCTGTGGCTCGGTGTGTCACTAGGGCTGACATGTCACCTCTTGATTTGCTCTTTGAACTTTATATGGTCTAGATTCTTCCTGTCTTCATCTGACGACTCAAAACAATTTAAAAATCTATAAATACACCCTAAGTCTCAACTGAAAATTCGCACAAAAAAATAAGATGGGAGTCGTCATGTTGCCAGGGAGGAATTGAGCATAGCCATCAAGAGAGAAAAGCCTAGAGACGAATCAAATTAAGAAGAAGATTAAAGTTTAATCAAAATTAATCAACGCAACGTTAGTCTACCCAAAGGAGCACATCTCAATTTCAGAATTCAGAATCCAGAATTCAAGATTCTGCATTCGTTGTAAGTATAGTGACCTTTCAGAATATGAATAAAAACTGTGATGTGATTCGATGAAAATGAAAATAGAATTGTGTTATTGTATGATATAAATTATGTGTATTGTAACGATTCTGTTATGACTTGTGTATTGATATTTGTGGCCTAAATTGATTGATGCAAACCTATTGAACAATTGTATAAGAAAACAATGGCACTTGCAAGTTTGTGGCAAAAACTAGAATTTGGTCCCTTTATGTGTAACGGCTGGAAATTTCCGACTCCTCGAGAGTCGAAAATTCCGCGACGTTAGTGAAAGAAAGTAGAGGGTGAGGAAGAAAAGATAGAACTAATAGAATAGAAGAAGAAGAAGAACTTACATCATCAGAGTAAACACGAATCTCATAGCGGAACGAATAAAATATAACATAACTTTGAAATACAAATCAGTACTCGTATATACATACCATTTCAAAGTACAACACTTAACAACACAGCGGAATAATAATAGCTATAATCCTGAAGCCTCCTGCTCCAAGCTCTCCAAGTGTATCTGAAAAATCCCGACTACTTGACTGCCCGTACAAATTTAGGCACCCAAGAGTTTAGGGAAAACAAACAAAATAAACTCCGCGTCAGTCATGGGACTGGTGTGAATAAAACTCCAACACTTGGTTAAATAAAGGATATCTTTCTGATATTATAATAATGTCTAAATACAAATAGATATCAATCTAGCAGAACGCTTGCATATCACGTTCCACATACATAGTATACAAATAAAACCGTGAGCGCTTATTGGAGATTGGATTCAGACAGACAAGGTATAGGAGCACCTTCCGATCAGTGTACTCTAGAGGAGATACACTAGGGTTCAACAAGAACGTCTTGTAACCCGGCCACACATGACCGTCCACTCATTTAGCTTGAGTGTGACGAATATATTATCACCGATGGTTGGGATCAGCAACCATCCTTCCCGATAAGGGACAGCATTGAAATAGATTATAAAGAAGTACAATTGAATATTCTCTAGATGGTGATAATACACCCTGCTTGGGTATGGCCCAACTAGCCATGCTGCCTAGCCCAACTTCTGTTATTTCCCGGTTGTGAGGTTTGAGGTCACGTTATCACTTTGACAGATTATTTCTTCAATTACTTTGATTGCCACATCGTCATACCCGTCAAATCATTATCGATTTCTCAAGGCATCACGAGTATAAAAGCTAAGAGAAACGAATTTCTCCGCCACCAACGTAATACATTTAAAGAGATCAACATATGATTCGTTAAGAATACTTTGTCAGACAGTCGTCCATATACGTTGTTCTGGGACTGAATAAACCGAAGGCACTATTCAGTGAATCCATCCTACCTAGGCTTTTCACAATAGCCCTTGTACTTCACTCCGTCTTCAATTATCTTCAGCGTACTTGATTCGCAACGCTTATGCTAATACGGAGTGGTTCTTCGGATAATAATCCAACCGGTCTTTCCATATTAACAACATAAAAATGGTCAAAACTATGATAGTCTGTGATTCAACTATCAAATGAAAACATGTCGGTGTACAAACAACGATCTTATTTCCAAATGGAAATTCGATCGATCAATCATCATATGTTCATATTTCCTTATTTCATATATTTAGCAAATATATGTTATTAATCATTGGAAAACATTTCCATAGCTTATTTTCACATCACTATTATTTTGCAACTATCAGTCCCTAACTGTAACTAGTATGAGAACAATTCTCTAAGTATCAATCCGGAAGGTCAAAACCAACATCAGATCGTCACTTAGAAAACTGTTCAACTTACCCTCTCCAGTCAGTTTCTGAATTTGCTTAACTCTATTTCTTAAATTCTTATCATGAAAACATTTCATTTTCTATGTTTAGAAAACATATATGACTATATTTGGAAAACGTTTCCAAAACTCATTTACGGATTTCAAATGAACGTTGTATAAAACATCGTTATGCTTAATCCATTAATCGCTTATTCCTTAACTTTATTCCTAATCAACCTTTTAGATCGAACCACAACTATTCCTTTGTCAATTCTGAAGTCAATCAAGTTGGGGTATAATTACCTCTCAGACCTTAATTGAACAACGTACTTTACTGTGAAATAGATGAAGTTCGTCACTTACTTTTTCCAATCATCTGTTTACGCAAATTCTCGGATTCAGGTTACGAATCCACTTCTTATATGACAACGTTTGATTATAACTATAACGTTATAATTCCTACCCCTAAAATATCTAACCTAAATTATAAATTTATTTCCTAACTCGAATAATTTAACAGACACCTAATTTCTAAATCAATAACTAAATCTTGATTTAAACCCTGGAAAGTAAATAGTACTTTCCCGAATTCGCTATAATCGAATTCGACGTATAACTCTCTTTCGAGTAATCTCTATTCGATTAACTCTCTCTTTTTAATAACTTATATTCGATAAACTCTATTTCGATTAACTCCTATCGAATAACTAATATTCGAATAACTCTTCTTGGTTGGCTCTATTCATTAACTCTTATCGAATAACAAATATTCGATTTTCATAAATGTGTCAATTCTTATCGAATAATAACATCCGATTTAACTTAAATGGTTTTACTCTTATCGAACAACTTATTCGATTAACTCAACTTGATTTTCTTAACTGGATTATCTCAACTCGATTTCTTAACTCGATTACTTAACTCGATAAATCTTAACTCGATTACTTAACTCGATAACTTAACTTAACCCAAATCGATTAACTCAACTCTAATCGATTAACTTAATTTGATTTACTCCTTCGAATAACTCATCCGAATAACTTAATTGATAAATTATATTCACTTCTATCCTATCGAATAAACTATATTCGATATCTCCTCCAACACTATTCGAATGAACTATATTCGATTAACTTCTCTAACTCTATTCGAATAAATTATATTCGATTAACTCTTTTAACTTTACTCGAATAACTATATTCGATTAACACTTTCTTTCGAATAACTACATTCGATTAACTCTTCGACTAACTCCTTTGGATTAACTAACTCCGAATAACTCCTTTGGATTAACTCTTCGAATAACTTCTTTGGATTAACTAACTTCGAATAACCAATATTCGATAACTACTCTTCGAATAAATAATATTCGGTAACTCTTCTCAAATGAATAACATTTGATTTCTCCACTCGAATAAACTATATTCGATTACTCTTCCCTCGAATATACTATATTCGATAACTCTACTTCGAATAAGTGATATTCGGCAACTCTACTCGATTAACTCCACTTGGATAACTCTAACTGGTCAACTCTAACTGTTTATCTTTAACTGGTAAACTTTAACTGGTTAACTCAAATGGTTTAACCCAACTGGTTAACTCAAATGGTTTAACCTAACTTGATTTACTTGTCTCGATTAACTGAACTAATCCACTTAGTTTAACTTAGTTAATTCACTTTGATTAACTCTAACCGATTTACTTATTTTAACTCAGCTAATTCACTTTGATTAACCCAACAAATTTACTTCGATTAACCAATTAGTTTAACTTGACTAATTTACTTAGTTTGACGCAACTAATTCACTTCGATTTACAAATTAGTTTATCTTAACTAAGTCACTTAGTTTGACGCAACTAATTCACTTTGATTTACCAATTAGTTTAACTTAACTAATTCACTTCGATTAACCACTTAGTTTATCTTAACTAATTTACTTTGGTTAACTTAACCAATTACTTTGATTAACTCGACTAACTTGCTTTGGTTAATCTAACAAATTACTTTGTTTAACTCGACTAACTTGCTTTGGTTAACCTAACCAATTACTCTGTTTAATCCTTTTTCACACTCTGGTATTTCTTATGGTTTTTAACACATCACCTAACAACGATGACTATCGTCCAACCACAGGTAATCACAACAGATTATATACATCACATTTATATATCACTCTACATAAATCACAGTAAAAATAACTGTTGAGGAATCTTGTTGGATTCCTCCAACCTGTTTCCCTGCATCCACAGATGTTAAACAACACTAGTATAATATTCTGATAAACAGAATCAACATATAACTATTTGACGGTTTATATATATATATATACATACGTAAATATATATATAATCTCTACTAACTGACTAGCAGTTCAAGCAAACAATCAACACACAGTCAAACAAACAATATTTTAACAGTTCAACTGTTTAGAGTTTGTGAGATTTACTCACCTTTGCGCGTTAACCATTTAATAACGATTTGCGTCGGTCGATAGATCTAAGCAAGCGTTTTATTCTGCTGTGCTATGCCACCATTTCGATCTTCGTTCATATCATGTTCGAATACTCCGTTCTAGAATATAGAAACCTGTTTCCTGACGATATCACCAACTCGCGGCAAATTTCCATGTTACTTTGCTTAGCCCTCGATTGGCTATAGTAAGGTAGCGAACCACTCTGAACCCGGATCGCCTCAAATATCGTCGGAAGTGCTTCTTCCTTGCTTACTGCATTGACCACTTCCACAAGCTCACTGCCGTATACCACGTCAGTTATAAGATCTGTACCACACACCCGTATACTTCCGCCGTTAACATCTTCTCAAGACCTCCCCTTAATGGCTCATCGAATCCTACTTCCAGTATACATATGATTTCTTCATCAGGCTAAATACTGTTTTATACTTTGAACTCCCCTCCGACCCTCGCTATTTTCAAAGCAGAAATACCCGCACCACTCCTTGCACAAGTTCCGCCACTTCGAAACTGACACCGCCATCACTCGTCCCATTTCGAGCTCATCAACTTCCTCACTCCCGCGCGCCACTCGAAATTGCCATCACCTCGCGTCTTTCCAGGCAGACCCGCCAGCTACAGTGGAGTGTGATCCACTTCATACCGAAACCCACGAAAGGAACAGACTTCCCAATGTCTACAGCAAAACTCACCACTTGTTCATGCATGAATATCCACACTGCTCTCAGTATACACTCCAACAGACTTTGCCAATATTCACATCTTCCATCAACAACTATGGCCGACACTTTCAAGAACAACCCCTCCTTCAATACACCGCCGAATCACACACAACAACCATATTTGAAACCCCCGTCCATTCTTCCATCACCCCCACCCACTACATATGCTCGCGACACCCCTGTACTTTGCTTCTCTAGGTCCTGACGCAACGATGGCGCGACCCAGTTCAACGCCGCACCCCTCAAAAACATTACCACAGCTACTACTCTCCACCCCAAACATCAATATATACCCAGATTTTCGAATTAATGACTCAATCTAACACAACCATGAACCCTAACCTACTGTGTTGATTTCGAGTTTCTAAAAATCGAAACCGAACCCATCAAAATGAGTATAGAATCGAAGAGATTCACCTCAGCAACTCAAGCAACCTCATTTCATGATTTTAGGAATTTAGTTTTGAGTTTCTATGATTTTTCCTTTGAATTGTTTACTGGAGATAGAGAGAGTATGGCGGCTGAACAAATTTGATGATTACGGGAACAATTGGTCTAGGTTAGAAGTGGTGTGGGATTATTTATAGAATTATTAGTTTGCTTTGATTTAGAGGATCACTTCTATCCACGTTCTTCCCTTTGTTTGTGGCTGGTGTTAATCATGGAAGCGTGGCCTTCCCTTTGATCACTACTTTAATTAGGATATTTTGTTTAATAAGTTGTTGTGGCATGGATATGCATTATTTCAAAAATGAAGCTTTTACGAACTATTATAGACAGAAATAAACATACAGTTGTGATGAGCAAGGAGTCACGATCCCAAAAATATAATAATACCGGTAGATGGATTCATATTTTGAAACTTCAAAATGTTGATTTCAGAGTGCGAAATACTTCAAATAAAAAGTCGCTTATTAAATTAATTAAAAATTACAGTAAAATTCTAAAAATTAAATTATCGTTATGTCCCAAAAGAACCTTGTTTATATTCAAACCCGATCTCTAGTTATAACGAATAAACCATTACGGTCGTTAAACGATTTTATAGCGACTATTTTAAAATTTGATTTGGACATATCTCAAAATCTACACGACGAAATCCCGATTTTTCTCTTCCACTAGAAAGATATACTCCACCAGCTCCACACGTTTCTTGTTTCACAGAAATCCGGCTTAAAATGAATCATGTACATTCAGTTGAAGTTCAAATCGCCAAATTGCGAACTGCCGCGACGTTTCAGGTTCGTTTTAATTATAATTATAAATTATAAGTTCGAACGTTGTACTTTAAGTTATCGATATCGCCAAATCGATATATAAATCATTAAATAAATTAATTATTCGACAGCTAACAAAACGCGCCATTACAGACTTCCCCCCTTAAAATAATTTCGTCCTCGAAATTGCTTAGCTAGAAAAATGCTACTAACTCTACTAACTAGATTAAAAAAAATCCTTTTTTTTGTTTACCTCTAAATTTCAGTTTCGACTGGACCTATTTAATTTTAATTAATTTATTAATTCATTTCCGACCAACTAAAATTTTCAAAAATTCTAAAAATTTTCTAACACCTTAAATTTTCGAAAAATTTCGCCATAACCTCCTTTGTACGGCTCAATACGTCAAACCACAACTCGCCTCTCTAGGCCTCCTCCAATCCAAAAGAAAATCAAACAGCCAAGCGGCTTGCCAATTCGGCTCATAAAATCCAAACTCATATATAATATAAACTTGTACCTTTTTGTCGGTCGTATCATTATATCCCTACCCTCTGTTATCAACTCGGCATATACAAATGCCATCCCAATCAACTCCAACCAATTTATTCTTAACACAACCATTCGCTTATTCATGCCGAATTCAATTTCAATTTCGAGTTTCAAATTCCAAACTCTCAACTAATCGTTTCAAATCCAAAACCATATTATTCTCAAATCACTTCCAGTTTTTCTTAACCTATCATCTCAAGTTAAATTCTGGTTTATTATTTACTTTTACCATCCCATTCGAATTAACTTCACAAGTTAAATTTTAATTTCTAGAACTTAAATTCCTGGGTAAATTTCAAATCAATTCGAAATCATACTGCCAATTCAAAACCTTTGAATGTCTAAAACAACTTGTTTTCTCAAAACAATTCAAAAACAAAATCTTTAGTAGTAATCCGTCACTTAGAACTCAGAAATGAACACTGATGATGTCTAGATTCATCATCAGAATCTATTTTCTAGCTATCGAAGTGAGTTCAATACTATATCATTTTCAAATTTGAAAAACATTTTCAAAATCTCCCAGGAACTTAAAATTTCCTTATTTTAAATTCCAAATTCTGATTTAAATTCATATTTAATTCAAACTATTTCATATATTACATTCATATGAATTCTGATTGGTCATTTATAACCATTTCACCCTTTTATAATCTTATTCGATTATAATAACAACCAACACAATCAATATACTATAATAATTTCAAGATATATATTTCTTCTATAAACAAATATATTTTGGGAAAAATTATTTCATTTACCCTCTTTCAAAACATACCATGACGGTTCATCGTATTCGAGTGTTTAGTAACCCTTATCGATACAGTGGATCAACTGATCGACCAGAATTCATAAGCCACTCAACCAATGAGTCTCCACAATATAAAACCATTTTATATTGAATAACAATTACGTGCTCATATATATACACTCAAACTCAATCTAGGATATTACTAATCCCATCTCTATCGAGTTATTCCACAGAGCCAAGGTAATCACTTAACTTAAGCTCTGATACCAACTGTAACGGCTGGAAATTTCCGACTCCTCGAGAGTCGGAAATTCCGAGAACGTTAGTGAAAGAAAGTAGAGGGTGAGGAAGAAAAGATAGAACTAATAGAATAGAAGAAGAAGAACTTACATCATCAGAGTAAACACGAATCTCACAGCGGAACGAATAAAATATAACATAACTTTGAAATACAAATCAGTACTCGTATATACATACCATTTCAAAGTACAACACTTAACAACACAGCGGAATAATAATAGCTATAATCCTGAAGCCTCCTGCTCCAAGCTCTCCAAGTGTATCTGAAAAATCCCGACTACTTGACTGCCCGTACAGATTTAGGCACCCAAGAGTTTAGGGAAAACAAACAAAATAAACTCCGGGTCAGTCATGGGACTGGTGTGAATAAAACTCCAACACTTGGTTAAATAAAGGATATCTTTCTGATATTATAATAATGTCTAAATACAAATAGATATCAATCTAGCAGAACGCTTGCATCTCACGTTCCACATACATAGTATACAAATAAAACCGTGAGCGCTTATTGGAGATTGGATTCCAACAGACAAGGTATGGGAGCACCTTCCGATCAGTGTACTCTAGAGGAGATACACTAGGGTTCAACAAGAACGTCTTGCAACCCGGCCACACATGACCGTCCACTCATTTAGCTTGAGTGTGACGAATATATTATCACCGATGTTTGGGATCAGCAACCATCCTTCCCGATAAGGGACAGCATTGAAATAGATTATAAAGAAGTACAATTGAATATTCTCTAGATGGTGATAATACACCCTGCTTGGGTATGGCCCAACTAGCCATGCTGCCTAGCCCAACTTCTGTTATTTCCCGGTTGTGAGGTTTGAGGTCACATTATCACTTTGACAGATTATTTCTTCAATTACTTTGATTGCCACATCGTCATACCCATCAAATCATTATCGATTTCTCAAGGCATCACGAGTATAAAAGCTAAGAGAAACGAATTTCTCCGCCACCAACGTAATACATTTAAAGAGATCAACATATGATTCGTTAAGAATACTTTGTCAGACAGTCGTCCATATACGTTGTTCTGGGACTGAATAAACCGAAGGCACTATTCAGTGAATCCATCCTACCTAGGCTTTTCACAATAGCCCTTGTACTTCACTCCGTCTTCAATTATCTTCAGCGTACTTGATTCGCAACGCTTATGCTAATACGGAGTGGTTCTTCGGATAATAATCCAACCGGTCTTTCCGTATTAACAACGTAAAAATGGTCAAAACTATGATAGTCTGTGATTCAACTATCAAATGAAAACATGTCGGTGTACAAACAACGATCTTATTTCCAAATGGAAATTCGATCGATCAATCATCATATGTTCATATTTCCTTATTTCATATATTTAGCAAATATATGTTATTAATCATTGGAAAACATTTCCATAGCTTATTTTCACATCACAATTATTTCGCAACTATCAGTCCCTAACTGTAACTAGTATGAGAACAATTCTCTAAGTATCAATCCGGAAGGTCGAAACCAACATCAGATCGTCACTTAGAAAACCGTTCAACTTACCCTCTCCAGTCAGTTTCTGAATTTGCTTAACTCTATTTCTTAAATTCTTATCATGGAAACATTTCATTTTCTATGTTTAGAAAACATATCTGACTATATTTGGAAAACGTTTCCAAAACTCATTTACGGATTTCAAATGAACGTTGTATAAAACATCGTTATGCTTAATCCATTAATCGCTTATTCCTTAACTTTATTCCTAATCAACCTTTTAGATCGAACCACAACTATTCCTTTGTCAATTCTGAAGTCAATCAAGTTGGGGTATAATTACCTCTCAGACCTTATTTGAACAACGTCCTTTACTGTGAAATAGATGAAGTTCGTCACTCACTTTTTCCAATCATCTGTTTACGCAAATTCTCGGATTCAGGTTACGAATCCACTTCTTATATGACAACGTTTGATTATAACTATAACGTTATAATTCCTACCCCTAAAATATCTAACCTAAATTATAAATTTATTTCCTAACTCGAATAATTTAACAGACACCTAATTTCTAAATCAATAACTAAATCTTGATTTAAACCCTGGAAAGTAAATAGTACTTTCCCGAATTCGCTATAATCGAATTCGACGTATAACTCTCTTTCGAGTAATCTCTATTCGATTAACTCTCTCTTTTTAATAACTTATATTCGATAAACTCTATTTCGATTAACTCCTATCGAATAACTAATATTCGAATAACTCTTCTTGGTTGGCTCTATTCATTAACTCTTATCGAATAACAAATATTCGATTTTCATAAATGTGTTAATTCTTATCGAATAATAACATCCGATTTAACTTAAATGGTTTTACTCTTATCGAACAACTTATTCGATTAACTCAACTTGATTTTCTTAACTCGATTATCTCAACTCGATTTCTTAACTCGATTACTTAACTCGATAAATCTTAACTCGATTACTTAACTCGATAACTTAACTTAACCCAAATCGATTAACTCAACTCTAATCGATTAACTTAATTTGATTTACTCCTTCGAATAACTCATTCGAATAACTTAATTGATAAATTATATTCACTTCTATCCTATCGAATAAACTATATTCGATATCTCCTCCAACACCATTCGAATGAACTATATTCGATTAACTTCTCTAACTCTATTCGAATAAATTATATTCGATTAACTCTTTTAACTTTACTCGAATAACTATATTCGATTAACACTTTCTTTCGAATAACTACATTCGATTAACTCTTCGACTAACTCCTTTGGATTAACTAACTCCGAATAACTCCTTTGGATTAACTCTTCGAATAACTTCTTTGGATTAACTAACTTCGAATAACCAATATTCGATAACTACTCTTCGAATAAAAATATTCGGCAACTCTTCTCAAATGAATAACATTTGATTTCTCCACTCGAATAAACTATATTCGATTACTCTTCCCTCGAATATACTATATTCGATAACTCTACTTCGAATAAGTGATATTCGGCAACTCTACTCGATTAACTCCACTTGGATAACTCTAACTGGTCAACTCTAACTGAGTAACTCTAACTGATCAACTCTAACTGGTCAACTTTAACTGGTCAACTCTAACTGTTTATCTTTAACTGGTAAACTTTAACTGGTTAACTCAAATGGTTTAACCCAACTGGTTAACTCAAATGGTTTAACCTAACTTGATTTACTTGTCTCGATTAACTGAACTAATCCACTTAGTTTAACTTAGTTAATTCACTTTGATTAACTCTAACCGATTTAATTATTTTAACTCAGCTAATTCACTTTGATTAACCCAACAAATTTACTTTGATTAACCAATTAGTTTAACTTGACTAATATACTTAGTTTGACGCAACTAATTCACTTCGATTTACAAATTAGTTTATCTTAACTAAGTCACTTAGTTTGACGCAACTAATTCACTTTGATTTACCAATTAGTTTAACTTAACTAATTCACTTCGATTAACCGCTTAGTTTATCTTAACTAATTTACTTTGGTTAACTTAACCAATTACTTTGATTAACTCGACTAACTTGCTTTGGTTAATCTAACAAATTACTTTGTTTAACTCGACTAACTTGCTTTGGTTAACCTAACCAATTACTCTGTTTAATCCTTTTTCACACTCTGGTATTTCTTATGGTTTTTAACACATCACCTAACAACGATGACTATCGTCCAACCACACGTAATCACAACTGATTATATACATCACATTTATATATCACTCTACATAAATCATAGTAAAAATAACTGTTGAGGAATCCAGTTGGATTCCTCCAACCTGTTTCCCTGCATCCACAGATGTTAAACAACACCAGTATATTATTCTGATAAACAGAATCAACATATAACTATTTGACGGTTTATATATTTATATATATATATATATATATATACATACGTAAATATATATATATAAAAAATCTCTACTAACTGACTAGCAGTTCAAGCAAACAATCAACACACAGTCAAACCGACAATATTTTAACAGTTCAACTGTTTAGAGTTTGTGAGATTTACTCACCTTTGCGCGTTAACCATTTAATAACGATTTGCGTCGGTCGATAGATCTAAGCAAGCGTTTTATTCTGCTGTGCTATGCCACTATTTCGATCTTCGTTCAGATCATGTTCGAATACTCCGTTCCATAATATAGAAACCCGTTTCCTGACGATATCACCAACTCGCGGCAAATTTCCATGTTACTTTGCTTAGCCCTCGACTGGCTATAGTAAGGTAGCGAACCACTCTGAACCCGGATCGCCTCAAATATCGTCGGAAGTGCTTCTTCCTTGCTTACTGCGTCGACCACTTCCACAAGCTCACTGCCGTTTACCACGTCAGTTATAAGATCTGTACCACACACCCGTATACTTCCGCCGTTAACATCTTCTCAAGACCTCCCCTTAATGGCTCATCGAATCCTACTTCCAGTATACATCTGATTTCTTCATCAGGCTAAATACTGTTTTATACTTTGAACTCCCCTCCGACCCTCGCTATTTTCAAAGCAGAAATACCCGCACCATTCCTTGCACAAGTTCCGCCACTTCGAAACTGACACCGCCATCACTCGCCCCATTTCGAGCTCATCAACTCCCTCACTCCCGCGCGCCACTCGAAATTGCCATCACCTCGCGTCTTTCCAGGCAGACCCGCCAGCTACAGTGGAGTGTGATCCACTTCATACCGAAACCCACGAAAGGAACAGACTTCCCAATGTCTACAGCAAAACTCACCACTTGTTCATGCATGAATATCCACACTGCTCTCAGTATACACTCCAACAGACTTTGCCAATATTCACATCTTCCATCAACAACTATGGCCGACACTTTCAAGAACAACCCCTCCTTCAATACACTGCCGAATCACACACAACAACCATATTTGAAACCCCCGTCCATTCTTCCATCACCTCCACCCACTACATATGCTCGCGACACCCCTGTACTTTGCTTCTCTAGGTCCTGACGCAACGATGGTGCGACCCAGTTCAACGCCGTACCCCTCAAAAACATTACCACAGCTACTACTCTCCACCCCAAACATCAATATATACCCAGATTTTCGAATTAATGACTCAATCTAACACGACCATGAACCCTAACCTACTGTGTTGATTTCGAGTTTCTGAAAATCGAAACCGAACCCATCAAAATGAGTATAGAATCGAAGAGATTCACCTCAGCAACTCAAGCAACCTCATTTCATGATTTTAGGAATTTAGTTTTGAGTTTCTATGATTTTTCCTTTGAATTGTTTACTGGAGATAGAGAGAGTATGGCGGCTGAATAAATTTGATGATTACGGGAACAATTGGTCTAGGTTAGAAGTGGTGTGGGATTATTTATAGAATTATTAGTTTGCTTTGATTTAGAGGATCACTTCTATCCACGTTCTTCCCTTTGTTTGTGGCTGGTGTTAATCATGGAAGCGTGGCCTTCCCTTTGATCAATACTTTAATTAGGATATTTTGTTTAATAAGTTGTTGTGGCATGGATATGCATTATTTCAAAAATGAAGCTTTTACGAACTATTATAGACAGAAATAAACATACAGTTGTGATGAGCAAGGAGTCACGATCCCAAAAATATAATAATACCGGTAGATGGATTCATATTTTGAAACTTCAAAATGTTGATTTCAGAGTGCGAAATACTTCAAATAAAAAGTCGCTTATTAGATTAATTAAAAATTACAGTAAAATTCTAAAAATTAAATTATCGTTATGTCCCAAAAGAACCTTGTTTATATTCAAACCCGATCTCTAGTTATAACGAATAAACCATTACGGTCGTTAAACGATTTTATAGCGACTATTTTAAAATTTGATTTGGACATATCTCAAAATCTACACGACGAAATCCCGATTTTTCTCTTCCACTAGAAAGATATACTCCACCAGCTCCACACTTTTCTTGTTTCACAGAAATCCGGCTTAAAATGAATCATGTACATTCAGTTGAAGTTCAAATCGCCAAATTGCGAACTGCCGTGACGTTTCAGGTTCGTTTTAATTATAATTATAAATTATAAGTTCGAACGTTGTACTTTAAGTTATCGATATCGCCAAATCGATATATAAATCATTAAATAAATAAATTATTCGACAGCTAACAAAACGCGCCATTACATTATGTTTATGCCTATGACATGGACTATATACATTCACTAAGTCTAAATTAAGGCTTATGTAAACATGTTCTAGAGTTGAAACCTTTTATGCCAACATGACCCAAAACCTATGATACCATTCCTATGTTTATTTGCAAGTATAATTGGATCTATATTAAGTATCATTTGGGTTTCATAAACTATGCAAGTTCATGTTTATTTGCAAGTATAATTAGATCTATGTTAACTACCGTTTGGGTTTCATAAACTATGCAAGTTCATGTTGAAATAGGCTATATGATTAGATGTTAAAATTGTACATTTTGGTGAATATACAACATACTAGTTTTGTGGTTGACATTATGCCAAGTTAAACATGTTTAAACACAAGTTTGTATAAGTCTAAACTATGCCATTTCATATGTCACCTACTTAGTCATGCTTTGATTTGAATGCAAGTTCACATGACCCATAATTTATGTTGAATCGCTAAATTGCAAGTTCATGCGCCACACACCGTTATGTGAAATATTACATGTTCTTGTTTTTCCCCTTTTTCTCACGTTTATAAAGTTGGGCTGAATTGTGACAAGCCCAACACTTGTTATAATGTTGCGAACGTACAAACGGGGGTAATAACGTTGGGTGTAAAATATGAAAATATATGTTGGCATGTTTGGCACATGCCAACGACAATGACATATAAGCAGTATGAATTGTTATACCCAAGAATAAAGAACATGAAATTTACATATATAATTGAGAAGTAATAAAATATGTAAATTTAGAAAACACGATATGCTTAACCCGAGGTTGTATTGAGTTGTGATGTAAACCTGCCCGGACTTGCGCGGTTGTCCAGTAGTCACAACAATACCTATCCAATGTGGGTGGTTAAGCATTGAGCCCAATAATGACCCGAGGTTAGATTGAGCTACGGTGTAAACTTGCCCGGAACCAACCGGCACATCCTGTAACCGTAGCAATACATGTCTAATGTGAGTGGTCTGGTGCTCTAAGAATTAAAGACAGATGGTAGGGTTAAGTCAACTATAAACACTTAACCAAATTAAACATGTTAACAAGAATTGATGGGCGGGGTTAGGTAAATACAGACACTTAACCACTTAACATGTTTGACTAGAAAATCCTAGTAACGAGGGACCCGTTTCAGCAGTAACCCAAGTCAGGTATCAAGGTACCCTGAAACTAGGCAGGGTGGGGCACGATTACTGGGCTGATTGTAAGCGGTCAAAGCGACGGCGGTGGGTGCAACAGTTTACGTTCTAATGGGGTGCGGGCGTGCACACACTTCTGAGTAGACAAACAGGGCACTAGGGGCACCAGTAGTATAACCTATGCCTTCTAGAATTTGTGTCGGGGTCGCCACCATGGGTCTTGATACACCCCATGGTGGGACCAGCATAGGTATCTACAATTCTTGGGGGCCGTATGACACATGTTTACGCGATTAGGAGCCGATCTTTAAATAAAAATGGGGATCACTTCACCCTCAGCATTGGGTGCTAGTTAGAATAAACTCAAGTAAGTGCAGAGATATGGTATGGGTGCGATAGTACATTCGACACTTCCTTAGCTTGTGACACTTTCCTATTTTTAGTTTATATCTATCATGCCCTTTTCTTATTCACATACTGAAGAGTTACTAGATTTACTCAGGTTTTATGTCTGACTCTATTTTCTTTTCGTCTTCTTTTCTTCCGTTCCCCTCCCCCCCCCCCCCCCAGGTCTACAGGGAGGAAACAACTCAGCTCAGTCGAACCCTTTACAAGCTCCAAGACCGTAGATGTATGATTTGGACCTCTCTTGCTCGGATTATGGCTTTGGATTTCACTATGGGGATTTTTGTCACTTTATTTATGTTTTATGCTTATTTAATAATCAAGACAGTAATGAGGTTGTAATGTTGGAAGTATTTTGAGACAATTATGGGAATGTTTTATTTGAACACGTATTGATGAAATAAAAGTGTGTTTGGTTTCCGCTGTTTAAAATATGTGTATTTATATCTGTCTTGAGTTTATCTGTGGCTTTTACTTATAAACCTCCAGCAAAGTTAAGGCATTCACTTTGTGAGTGACCTTAACGGAGGTGGGGTGTTTCACTTGGTATCAGAGCAGAGGTTTACCAAATAAGAAAAAAAATTGAAATTGTTTTCAAAAGAAAGTTTAAAGGAGCATTTTTCAAGGAAAAAGTGTTATATTTATATAAAAAAAAGACAAAATCCCCCAAATCCATGTGCCCTATCTATCCCTCTCTATCCTTCGTTTTGAATCTTTCCCTTCTGTAACGACCCGGAATTTTGGGGCCAATTTAAAATTTTTATTTTAGAAATTTTAATGAATTTTAAATGTTTGAAATAATTTATCTTAAATAATAACGACTAAAAAATTTGCTTTAAAATGAACAAATTTAGTTTAATTATAAAAAGGGGTTTAAAACAGCGCTGCAGTTTGAAAATTTGAATTTGAACTTTGACTGACTGTACAGGATTCATTTTAAATCAGAATTGAACGAAACCAAAAATATTTAAATCTGTTTAATCATATCTTTCCAATGAATCTGAAAAATAGAAATTCCGTTTTAAAAATCAAAAGTTATGGCCAATTCAATTTTTAGAAAAGTCGCTGTAGAATTTATATATATATATTATGTAGGGCCCGAAAAGCTACTTTTCACATATGAAGGAATTTCGACTCGAAACCACTTCCATTGAGTTCGGAATGACATTCCTGCATTGAAAAACAGTAAATACTTATATATTTTGAGTTTCGGAATTTATTTGTTTAAAAATGTATTTTTAATATTAAATATATTGGCCTTAAAAATAGTCATTTTTCAAACGACCTCGGTTTTCGACGAAACCACTTTTGTTGGAACCGGAATGTCAAATTATTGCTAGATTTCAATTTTCATAATTTTTCGAATCAATATGTGAGCGTGGCAAAGGAAAACGTGTTTTATCAATTACAGTCAAATTTAATCGACTTAAAAATGGCCATTTTTCAAACAGTCTCGAAATTCGACGAAATTAGTCTCGTTAGAACCGTATCGTCAAAACAAAGCTAGAAATAATTTTTCTGTAATTTTTAGAGTCCATATGTGGCCCCGGTAACTTAAAATGTACGTTTAAATTTAAATATAAAATGATTTATAATTAAATTTAAAGAAAAACATATCGTAACAGCCGAATTGGGTTACGAAACATGTTCCATTGTGTCCGGGGGATTATTAGCTAGGGGTGACATTCGTTGGGTTCGATTTGGAGTTAGTATCAATGAACAAACATTTTCTGAATTAAATTAATAAATAAAATAGGAAATACGCGTATAAATACGGATGGAATACCGTAACCCTATTTCTCCTTCCGCAGCCGCCTCCTCCCTCAATTAATGGCTTCCATGCTCCAAACTTCTTCCCCACTTTTCTCTAAATCCGAACAATTAAATCAAAAACCTCCAAAGCAAAATCGAAGCACTTGGAGTGCTCTACAATACCAATGGAGGAGATCAGATATAACAACCTGTGGAGGACGTATTTCATCCTCAAACTGTATGAGTTCATGGCCGATTTCTGGGGCAAGGGGGCTGTCGTAACTTACTTGGGGGGGGGGGGGGGTGGCGCCTGATGGTGGCTGCACGGGCTTCGGAGTGTTACTAGTGGATCGGCATCGAAGTGGGTATATGATGGTGTTATTGTGCGGATTGGATTTGAGTGATGGGTTCAGGGCGTCGGCAGAATAACGAAGAAAGGGGACGATGTATCAGAGAGGATAACCAAAGTAAATAAACAAATTATTTAGTTAATTGTTTTTAATAACTTATTTAAATTATCAAATCTTTAAACTATCATATATCATTCAAACAGAAATGAAACTGGACGATTTTTGAAGCGTTGAAATCGTGTGATTGATGTCTACGCGATGGAACTAACTAGATCTGAATCGGGACACTTTGGAAATTCAGCCAAATCTAAACACGAACGATTTTTGAAAGAAAATCAAGGTGATAATTCTTTTTTTAAATTAAAATTATTTATTTTATTTTGAAATTTATGTTTATTCTGTGGTGTTATGTATATATTCATTGAAATGTTGTTCTTATTGAATTACGATGAATCACTGAATGGAATTGTGTGTGATGTATGAGATCAGATCTAGTTGGTTGAAATGAATTTATTTGATTAAGTTGTGTAGATCTAGGATTTGTATACAATAAAATACATGTTTTATTTGTATGTATGGAAATGAAAGTATTCACAATATTAACTAATTCATGTTAGAATCATGTTATCATAAAAGTTACATTTTTATGTTAGCATATAAAAGAACGTATTTGTAGCGTCAATGTTCTTCAACTAAAAATCACATTTTTGGTTATAATTGTCATATTAGAATAAAATCACAGTTTTTGTCAAAATGTTCAATTAGATTAGTAAACACCATTTTTGTCAAATGTTCATTTAGATTAGTAAACACCGTTTTTGCCAAATGTTCATTTAGATTAGTAAACACCGTTTTTGTCAAATGTTCATTTAGATTTGTAAACACCGTTTGTTAAGATGTTCATTTAGAATTAAAACACCGTTGTATTAACAAATGTGAAATTAAAATAAAAACATCGTTTTAGTTGGAAATGCTAACATTAGATTAAAAACAACATTTATGCTAGTAATTAAGTTTTACATTAAAATCATATTTTAATGTATTGAATATACATAAACATTAATTCATGCTAGAACACTTGTTTTATATTTTAATGTTAAGAATGTACATAAAAATTTGTTCATATTAGAAAAACATGTTTCACATTAAATTTACATTTTTAATGTTAATAAAACATTAAAAAGGATCATTGTCATGTTAAATTATTTTCACATTGGAATTCATATTTCCAACGTAAAAGAATCATTATAAAATGAATTAAAACAAAAACATGTATTTTTATCGCCATTTGTTACCATAAAAAGAATGAAATAAAAGAATATATCTTGTCACTTAAAAGAAAAGAATATATTTTGTCACTTGAAATATAAAAGAATATATTTTGTCACTTAAATGAAAAGAATATATTTTGTCACTTGAAAAATAAAAGAATATATTTTGTCACTTTTTGAAACAATGAAATAAAAGGAGAATCTTTGTCACTTTTTAAAACAATGAAATAAAAAGAGGATTTTTGTCACTTTTAAAGAATGAATAAAAGGGCAACATTTTTGTCAAAATTTGATTAATGAAAGAGAATCATATTTTTATTAAAACATGATTAGTGAATAAAAAGATCACATTTGTATTAGAACATGTTAGTTGTAATAAGGTTAACAATTGTGTTAAAACATGTTGGTTAGAAGAAAAGATTTATTTTTATTTTAATGGAACAAAAATGAATATTTTTGTGTATTAAAAGGGAATTATACAAAAATGAATATTTTTGTACATTAAGAATTATGAACTAGAATTATCATATTTTTTTAACATTAGAAGTATTAAACAAGAATCATATTTTGTTAACATTAGAAGTATTAAACAAAATCATCATTTTGTTTGCATAAAAGGAATTATCAAAAATGTTGCATATGAATTAAAATCACATTTTTAATTAAAATGTTGCATTAGATTTAAAACCCCATTTTGTTAGTAAATGTGATATGAGATTTAAAACATGTTAGCAAAGAAAATATTCATTTTTAGGTTATAACATGTTAGCGAAGCAGAATCTACATTTTTGTTAGAAAATGTAAATTAGAGTAAAAAGGACATTTTTAGAAAATGTTTATTGCAATGAAAAGTTATATTTTTATTTGCATTCCTTGTTGCAAATAAAACTAGAAATGAAAAGTCACATTTTTATTTGCATTCCTTGTTGCAAATAAAACATGCATAAAATGTCGTATTGAAATTTTGATACATTTTTGTCATAAAATGTCGTATGAAAATTTTGCTACAAAAATGTTAGTAATAGAATTTACATTTTATTGTAAGAAGAATTAAAAGCCATGTCATTCATATATGTGAAATATATGTCTGCGATGTTGAAGTGTTAAACGTATTACAGATAATGTTAGAATATTCAAATTGAATATTACAGTTCCATTTACAAGTCATCCGACTTGTTAATGTGATTGGGTCGATAATTTTTATACATCGCCCAAGTGGACAAATAATTTATTATTTGATTGCTGGATGAAACCCCACACGGGTGTTGGGATGATCCTACACTAGTCCCAATATTTAGTGTAGAATCCACTCTGGTTGATTATTTTGGTTGTGTGATAGTTATTTATCATGATTGTTGATTATATGCAGTATTTGGTTGTTGATTAAGTCACATTCCAATAAAGAATATTCTAGAAAAGAAGATTTTAGAATATATTTTAGAAAAAGAATATATTTTAGAAAAATATATTTTTATTGAAATAAACTAGTTATTAACTAGAATAAATCATTAAATTTAGATTTAATTAAGTTTTCCAATTTGTTAACATTTAATTGAGAATGAATGAAATAAATTGGATTTGGGTTAGTCGTGAATAGTGTCTTAAATAACACTGTTATTAAACCCCGTATGAAAAGAATAATATTTTAATTTAGATTATTAAAGTTTTCAATTATATTTAATAATTGGAATAAGATGAAATGTGAGTTGGGTTTGTTGTGAACTGTGTTTTTAAGCGACATTCGTTCTTTAACCCAACTGACAGTAAAAATATGATTTGGAATTTATAAATCTTTTATTAAGATTTAAATAGGGATTTTCCAATAGTAAAGATTTCCAATTTAATATATTAAATTGGAGTTGAATGGAATTCAAATTTATTATAATCGAGATAAGTTTCTGTAGAAGAAAACCGATACTACATATGGAATTTAAGAGGCTTTGCCGTTATTTCATTTATATTATTGGTCGGATACAGAAATTTATAACGATTATATGTTGATTTGAATTATGTGAAGATTCCATAGTTTTATGGAAGATGATTTGGGGTTTACCGTGAACTATGTTTTAAATGACATTAGTTCTTTAACCCATTTAAAGTTAAGATTAATTTTTTAAAATTTAATAATCATTGAATAATGATTTTGATATTTCAAACCAAATTTTGGTTTTAATAAATCTTTTAAAAGAAAGATTTAAGGATAAAGATAAAGAATTTATCTTTGATAAGAATAATTTGAATATTTTATTTATAAGAATATTCTGAATTGGAATGTGGCGTTGGATGTGTTTTTATAGTAATTAATTTTTAATTATAAAAATATGTGAGTTATTCGGGGAGGACCGGGTTTAACCCATTCCGAATAATTTCTACGACGATGAAGAGTCGAAGATGAATACGGTGGTTGAAGACCAACGATCTTCACATGGGATGGATGTGTTGCTACAGAGACCCTGATGGGAGTAGCTACCTTGAAGGGGCTTCAGTGGTGGTCGTCCGGACTATTGTTGATTGTTCGGATTTGGTTTCCACTCAGACCCAGAGCATAAGCTAATAAATGGATGCGTGTCTGACATTGGATTTCGTTCCGTGTGAATTAAATCGATTTTTGTTAATGTATGTCTGTTTGGTGGTGGAGGATTTATTCTCTACTAAACACCCTGGTATATATTAATAGTGATTGATCGCATGGCATGAATTGTCAATGTGGCACGCCAAGATGCAATTGATCAAGGCTTTTGTTGAAAAGCAGGGCCTTGTAGGATGATCAAAGCATAACCTATTACGGCATAGCTTTGTGTATATCGTGACTTCGCGAGCCTCGCACCCCGGTATGAGTCAAAAAGGGGATATGGACTGCAGGGAGTGCACACGTTTCTTTCTAGCTAGTGGTAGTGTCAGTGCTTTAACACGACCTGGCATTTTACTTATGTGGATGATGGATTTCGTGGCGCCTCGGATTTTTGTAGGCCGATAGTGGTCATATTATAGGTCCAAAGGAACCGGGAAGCGTGTGTTCAGGCATAATTAATCCACTACCCTTAGGTAGGGACCGGCCCTGAAGATCCAAGGGTTTCCCAGAGGTGTGATCCTGAGGCATTTGCTAGAGTGTCTCGAATCGGAGAGGAGCTTGCTCCTAGCCTCGACTCATGATGGAAATCCAATTTCCAATATGACCTTGCGGTTTTGATTGTAGAACTACTATGGCGACATGATATATGGTACCCATGTCGTCTATGATTAATACATCATGATTGAAATTGCTTTTGAAATATATATACTCATAGATATACACACTAGTATCATATCTGTTTTATCGTATCAAGCATCTTTTGACCATTATAAGGTAAAACCCTATCCTCCGGTTTGCGTTGCATTGTGTGATGGGACTTGGGTCTTATAATGGTTTCATTTTTCCAAAAAGCATTGCGTTGTTTAACGATTACTTTAATTTATGCACTGGCAATCCAATGGAGTAAACCCGTTTCGCGTTAGCGGCGTGGTCTTGTGATTAGCCTTATTATTAGATATTTAAGTTAATATTTCTCATACCAGTCCCACGAATGACCTGTAGTTTGTTTCACTGGCAAACTCGAGTGCCCATATTTTCCACACGGGCAGTCGAGTAGCTTTTTGCAGATATATTTACAGGATCCTGGTTTGCAGCTGAAGTGGTATTCGGAAAGCTCTGTATCCGTGTATTCCTTTCAGTTGTATATTTGTATTATTTTTCCGCTGCTATTTAAATGTAATCTAAAACTCTAATATTATTGTATTTCTATTTCTGTAATAAGTATTCATACTCTGTTATATTCTTGTACTCTGATGTAATTGTTGTAATCAGCAATAAAATGTTCTTCAATTTGTGTCCTGATGTGTATTGTTCTCAAGGCAATCTGGGCTTTCCTTTACGGGGAAGTTTGGGTCGTTTCACTTTCTGTTTCAGCATGTCTGGGGACCTTACTCCCCAGCTACAGATGCTTTTACTCCTCCTCCTCCTCTACGTGAACCAGCAAACGGGAGAATCGCCGAACAAGAAGACGGATAATAGTCAGGGAGGAAAGGACCACAACAATAATAATAAGAGACGTAAGAAAAGGAAATGTTATTTCTGTGGCATTGTTGGACATGTGTTGAACGACTGTAGAAAGAAGAAGTGGAAGATGAGTGCTACTTGCTTCTACTGCGTTGAGGCTGGACACATGGCTAAGGACTGCCCTAAGAGGCAAGGGCAAGGCCCGCAAGTATGACCTTCTGGTGGTACCTCTTTAACTTCTTCTCCTAGATGCTTTGTTTTATCCTGCTTATCTTCTCAATCCTATCTTGAGAACTTTAGGTAGTAATATTTCTGTAGAAAGTGTAGTCTATCTTTATGATCATCCAGTTCGCACACTTTTTGACTTTGGCGCATTACACTCTTTTATTTCATTTGCCTTAGTAGAATCTCTGCATCTAGACACTAGTATGGTAGAAGATCCCTTAGTAGTTACAAATCCAATTGGGGGCTCCGCTTACTTGTCAATGGTTTGTTTGGGTTTGAAAATCTCTATTCTCAGCGTTGAGTTTAGTTGTAATGCCTTTGTTTTGGGCTTCTCGGGATATGGTTTGATCTTAGGCATAGACTGGTTATCCAGTAATAGTGCCATTCTTGATTGTGAGAAAAGAGTAGTTAGACTCTTAACTCGGCTTGGTAACACTCTGGAAATTTCTTGTAATCCCTTGAATGTTGTTATGCTTAGTTATCTAGAGTCGCTTGATGCTTCTGATAGAATTTGCAATCGGTTAGAGTAGTCCGGGAATATCCGGATGTCTTTGAGGAGGTGAAAGGCTTACCTCCGAGGCGGGAAATAGACTTCCGCACATATCTAGTGGATAATGCAAAGCCTGTATCTTTACCTGTCAGACACATGGCTCCAAAGGAAGGAAAGGAGCTCAGTAAGCAGGTTAAAGAACTTCTCGAAAAGGGAATCATTAGACGGAGCATATCGAAATGGGGTGCTCCAGTGGTGTTCGCAACCAAAGTGGATGGTTCGCTTCGCCTTTGCGTCGACTATAGGGAGTTAAACAAATTCACCAAGAAAAATAGGCACCCTCTTCCCCGAATCGACGATTTGTTTGATCAGCTTGTAGGTGCGTTGGTCTTCTCCCAACTTGATCTGGCAACTGGGTTCCATCAGCTAAGAGTAGATGAAGATAGCATTGATAAAACGGCGTTCAGAACCCCAGACCGTTTCTTCGAGTGGCTTGTCATGCCTTTCGGCTTGACAAATGCACCCGCTTATTTCGTAGACCTAATGAGCAGGGTGTTCATAGAATTCCTCAACAAATTTGTGGTTGTCTTCGTAGATGATATCTTAATCTTCTCAAAGAATGAGGAAGAGCATGCTTAACATCTGAAAGAAATCATGGAAACTCTCCGACATCAGCGAAAAGCCAAATTCTCCAAGTGCCACTTTTGCAGAAAGGAGGTAAGATTTCTGGGGCATATAGTGTCCAAAGAGGGGTTGGCTGTGGACCCCACGAAAGTGGTAGCAGTGCAAGATTGGAAGACACCAAGAAATGCAACCGAAGTTCGAAGCTTTCTTGGGCTAGTCGGTTTTTACCGAAAGTTTATTAGGGATTTCGCGAAAATCTCAACTCCACTCATAAGGCTAACAAAGAATAATCTGGCGTTCACTTGGGACTTGGACTACGAGTTTGCTTTCCAACGATTAAAAAGGGCTCTCACAATAGCCCCAGTTCTGACTTTGCCAGATGGAAGCAAAATGTTCACAGTATACACGGATGCATGTGGAACGGGACTAAGCGCTGTTCTAATGCAAGAAGGAAGGGTAGTAGCTTATGGCGGAATACAATTGAAAGTTCATGAAAAGAACTACCCAACCCACGATCTTGAGTTAGCCTCCATCGTCTTCGCGCTTAAGTCTTGGCGCCATTATCTCCTAGGTGAGAAGTTCGAATTATACACTGACCATAAAACATTGAAATATCTCTTCTCGCAGAAGGATCTTAACTTGAGGCAGCAAAGATGGATGGAGTTTCTTGCCTCGTATGATTTGAAATTTCCTATACTCCCGGCAAAGGCAACGTAGTAGCAGGTGCATTGAGCCGAAAGAAACTGAACTTAAGCCCGCTCTTTGTGGAAAGGAAAAGCCTGAAGTATATAGCCAGTTTTAACTTTAGGCCCTCCTCAGATTTTGTACCGGGTTTGTTAGCATCTCTCGAAGTACGCCCTACTCTCTTGGACTCAATAGGGGCTGCACAACGTGAAAACCCTCAGCTTGTTGATGTGATTGATAAACTTATTAGGGGTGAGACTTCTAGTCACCTCAGTAGATACGCCATCGATGATAAGGATTGGCTGAGGCGAGATGGAAGGTTATGCGTCATGCAAGCAAGGGAGTTGACAAAGAAGGTTTTCGAGGAAGCGCATCATTCCAAGATGACTATACACCCTGGCGGTGATAAGATGTACAAGGATATAAAAACAACTTTCTTTTGGAGCGGCATGAAACAAGACGTGGCAGATTTCGTTTCTAAGTGCATGACCTGCCAACGAGTCAAGGCGGAACAGAATAAACCTGGAGGACTACTTCATCCTTTAGAGGTCCCACGGTGGAAGTGGGATAGCGCTTCAATGGACTTCATTGATGGACTGCCTAGGTCGAAAAGAGGCAACACTAGCATTTGGGTAATAGTGGATAGGCTTACTAAGAGCGCCCACTTCATACCTATCAAGAGTAGAAGGACTGCCTCGTCTCTAGCATCTCTTTATCTCAAGGACATAGTTCGACTCCATGGGATACCCTCCAACATTGTTAGTGACCGAGACCCTATTTTCACAAGTGAGTTTTGGCGGAGTCTGCAAGAAGCTGTAGGCACACAGTTATGTTTGAGCACGGCCTATCACCCCCAAACCGATGGCCAGACGGGAAGGGTGAATAGAGTTTTAGAGGATCTTTTGAGACTTTGTGTTCTTGACTTTGGAGGGACGTGGGAGGTTCACCTTCCTTTAGTGGAGTTTGCCTACAACAACAGCTACCAAGCTATCATAGGCATGGCACCCTTCGAAGCCTTGTATGGAAGACCGTGCAAATCACCAACTTGTTGGTGGGAGTCTACAGATAAGCTTATACTTGGGCCAGACATGATTCGAGAGACTTCGGAGAAAGTGGACTTGATACGTAGGAGAATGAAGACTGCCCAAGACAGACAGAAATCCTACGTTGACAAAAGAAGGACCGACCTTGATTTTGAGGTTGGGGACAGGGTTTTCCTTAAGGTATCTCCTTTAAGGAACGTCGTTCGCTTTGGATCCGCAGGAAAGCTAGCACCAAGATTTGTAGGACCGTTTCCTATCATCGAGAAGGTTGGGAAGATGGCCTATAGATTAGAGCTACCCGAGAGACTGGCCGGAGTTCACAACGTCTTTCATGTTTCTCACCTCCGGAAGTGTTTGCATGAGTCTGCGGAAGTGATGGAACCTAGCATTCTAGAAGAAACCGAAGTGGAACGTGAAGCAACTGTGAGGAAAGTTCCAACCCGCATCTTAGGAACTGAAGTGAAAAAGCTACGCAACCGCGAAGTTAAATTGTTAAAGTTCAGTGGAGCGATGCCGAGGAAGACGCGACTTGGGAAACTGAGGACAGAATACGCGCTGCCTACCCTCTTCTTTTTGAGGGTACATCTTTGATCTCACTTTTTCCTTAAGTTATGCTTTATCTATCTTTCTAGGTATATCTCCTCGGTCCTTTTCCTAACTCCTTAGGTAGAAAACAAATGGATGCAAACATGTATTTGAAAACATGTTATGGATGATGGCTGCAAATGGTTGCTAGTGATTGCTAGTGGTTGCTCGTGGATGCATATACACACACTCTAGGTTATAGATCGGCTCAGTCACTTCATATTGCATATGCATATATGTATTCTCATTTGTATATGGTTGAAACTTGATATGCTGTCATATGGTCGTCGCATTTGTATGAATAGTTGTGCACTCATGTAGAATTATGAGTAGGAAAAATTTGCATACATAATGGATTCATGACACTTACATGATTCGCATTAAGGAGGTCAACTGAATCAGTAGACCGCCTGATTTCAGCATTAGATAAGGACATATACACACACTATGCATATGATCATGAAGCATTAGAAGTCTTTTAAGGACAGTAGACGCTTATTGTAACATCCCACCTCCGCCAGGGTAACTCTTGCAAGCACACTGGTTTTGGAGGGGCGTTTAAACAAGGTAAACATGCATGCAGATATCACAAGATAGAACATATAAGTAAAACAGATTAGTAAAGCAGCGGATAAAACTTAACATTTCAAAACCATATTCCTGTTACAACAAAGTACTTGATCATTATTTTCCAACAAACAAAGTCTAGAGAAAAACATAAACTGAAAAACTGAAATACATAAAGTACTATCCCCAAAGTGAAGTGATAAACCATAGCTAGCTCAATGTCCAAGACTGTACATGAGCAAATCCAGAAAGCAAGCAGTAAAGATCCAAGCTAAGCTCCAATGTTCCCACCCTGAGAACCCGGGGGGGGGGGAACGGAAGAAAAGAGGCGAAAGAAAACAGGTCAGTCAAAAAGACTGGTAAGCCCTACTACTATTCGTCTATGAACTAATAAAGTTAACTGGCATGAGAAGCTGAGATGAACATAAGGATAACAACATACTGGCATGATGATTAACTAACAAGATAGATAAAGGTGTCATCACATAATCAAGGTTAAGTTTTGCACCACGGGTGTACTAGCATTCTAACATGTCAAGTAAAAACAAGAATTGATCCCTTGGACCAAGCTTGGCCCAACATCATGAGGTGACCTAAATCAAGGTCCATGTACACGGTCTAGTCGATCGGCTCCCTATAAGCCTAACTCGTCGTGTCGGTGTCTTACGGCTTAATCATGTAATGTAGTTGACTGTGCAGGGTCCACCCCTAGGGTGTATCAGGCCCTACGGTGTAACCCTCAGACACCATTCCAGGATGCACAGTCTAAACCTACCGGCCCCCGTGTTCAACTCCGGACTTAATGTGCACGACCATGGTCCGCCTGAACAACCGGTGCATCATTCAGCCGTCTCTTTTGGTCTCTTACAATCAGCCCAATAATCGTGCCCCACCCTAGCCTAGTCCTAGGGTCTTATGATACTATCTAGAAGGTTACTGCTGAAAAGGACCACGCAACTAGGGTTTCTTAACGGGTTAAATGTGGTTAACCCGATCCAAACGTGGGTTACATTGGTTAAGCGTACCCAAGGTCCCTGACTTAACCCCGATTAACCCATCCAGCCCAAATTGATTAAGTATTAAGTGGACCATGACTTAACCCTAATCAGGAGGCATTAATTAAATTAATGTGCTTTAACCTCTCACATTAGACTTTGTTGTGGTTACTAGTTAAGCCGGACGGGTCCGGGTAGCTTTACACCACAACTAGGTCTAACCTCGGGTTCGAGCACAACATGACCAACTTCTCACATTGGGTCCTATTGTTTGTAGCCACTAGTTAAGCCGGGCGGGTCCGGGTAGATTTATGCTACAAACTCAACCCAACCTCGAGTTGGCCACACTCATATTTTCTAAGTGTCATGTCCATTATGTTTCCAAAACATAATTACAAGTTAACATATCATGCTATGTTATAAAAACCATGTTTTTTTCATAATGTTACCCAATCCCAACGTAATCCCATCGTTTACATAATCGCAACAACGCATAAAGGATAAAATAGGGAACTTGGCATAATCATGACAAAAAGGTGTTGAAGCCACAAGTTTAACATGGTGGCATATGAAATGTAAATATGTTCATATACTTGCATATATCATCATTAGGCTTCAAAAGCATGCATAAAACCAAACTTAGCATGTGAGTGATACATGGTGATAAATGACATGTAGAAGTTGCTAGGAGTTCGCATTTAGCCTCACATGCAAGTTATCATAAGGGTTATGATAACTTTCATGTTGCCAAAATGCAACCTTTAATATAAAGCTTGGAGCTTTATGCTCACAACATCAAGTTTAACTTGCATAACATGATAATATGTGTATAATAATCAACCCAAACTTGCATAACATAGCAATATGTGTCATACATAATGATTAAACCAACTTGCATAATGATCATCCAAACTTGCATATAATGATCAACCAAACTTGCATATAATGATCAACCAAACTTGCATATAATGATCAACCCCAAACTTGCATCATTCATTTAACTTTAGAGTTGAAAGAAAGAAAGTAGAAAAGGGCTTACTATGCTATGAAGACACAAATAAATAGTTATTAAAAGATTGAGACGAAGCCCCTATGCAATCACCAAAAAGACCCAAATATGAATGCTCCAATGAAAAACCCTTGAGCCAAATCAATAAAAACCCTTGCTTTGAAATAAAAATGTTGCAACTTGACTTGAATGCAAGCTAAGAACACTCATACAAGCTTGAAAACACTTGTATGAACTCACAATTTCTCATAGAAATAAACTTAGGAATTTTAGCATGAGAGTGGAGGCCATGAGAGGAACCAATTTGACATAGTTTAGTTGTAGGATTGAATAATGATGATTTAGGCAAGGTGTTAGGTCCTTTTTATAGAAGATTAGGGTAATATTAGCCATAGGATTAACCCTAGATTCAATCCAAGCCATCAAATTCCGTCACAAGCCTCCAAAATAGGTCAAAACAGCCAAAATGGGTGCACCAGGTTGCCTGGGCCGACCAGGCAGGTCGACACCCAGGTCGACCCTGGGGTCGACTCCCCAGTCGACTTGGGTGGGGGAGGTCGACTCCCCAGTCGACCCCCAGGTCGACCCCCCTGGGTCTGGCGGAAATTTTCCCGCCACTTCTGATTTCTCTGAAATTTGAATCTGTTTTGAATTTGAATTTTCCGTGAAACTTCGCGAGGCCATATCTTGGTCATACGGACTCCGATTTTCGAAAACTCGGACTCTATTTCGCGTATTTTTCCAAGACGAACGCAACGGCACAGCCCGTTTCCCTTGATTCAGATTTTACAGTTTAATTCTGCCTCCATTTATGTTATAACATGTATTCAAAAATACGGGTTGTTACATTCTCCCCTCCTTAAAGGATTTCGTCCCCGAAATCTCCAAGTTAGGAAGAACGTATCCTACCATCCATCATCCATCTACTCAAAGCATCATCCACGTGCAGTCATTGTCCTTAAAGGATTCTAAATGCTGTATGATCATATGCAAAGGTGTGTGTATATGTACTTATCTAATGCAAAAATCAGGCGGTTACTGATACAGTAAACCTCCTTAATGCAAGGTATGTTAGTGAAATGAGTCCATATGTATGTGAATTCCTAACATAATTCATAATCTCTACATGAGTGCACATAACATTCATCCATATGCAATATCCACGTGATAGCATAACAAGTTTCATCCACGAATAAGTATAAGCACTCATGCATATGCAACATGAGAGTGTGTGAGCCGATCTTAGTGCCTAATGTGTATCATGCATCCACGAGTATCCCCGTGCAAACACTTGCAACCACTTGCAACCATCAAGCATAACATATTTCAAATACATGTTTCATTCAAAGGGATTCTACCTAAGGTCCTCATAACATGATTAACGAGATAATTAGACAAACAGGATAAACATGGATAGCAAAAAGAAAGATATGCTACTTAGGAGAGAGGTTGAGAATGTACCCTCAAAAAGAAATGGATAACGCCCATGCATCTTCTCCTCGATTTCCCAAGTTGCATCTTCGTCGGCTTCACCCCACTGAACTTTCACCAATTTGACTTCTCGATTCCTTAGTTTCTTGATCTCCGTTCCCAAGATACGAATCAGAGCTTTTCTCAAGGTTGCATCTTTCTCTACCTCAATATCTTCAAGAATGCTCGGTTCAACCACCTCAGCGGACTCATGTAGGCACTTTTGGAGATGCGAGACATGAAAGACATTATACACTCCTGCTAGCTTTTCGGGCAATTCCACCTTATAGGCCATCTTTCCAATTCTCTCTATGATAAGGAAGCGTCCTACGAACCTTGGTGCCAGCTTCCCAACTGCTCCAAATCGTACCAGATTGCGCAAAGGCGAGACCTTCACGAAAACCATGTCTCCCACTTCGAATTCCAAATCTGCCCTTCTTCTGTCAGCATAGGATTTCTGTCTGTCTTGGGCCGCTTTCATCCGTCTTCTCACCAATTCAACTTTCTCGGATGTATCCCGTATCATATCGGGCCCAAGTATAAGTCTGTCTGTTGTCTCCCACCAACAAGATGGTGACCTACACGGCCTCCCATACAAAGCTTCAAATGGTGCCATCCCTATGCTGGCTTGATAGCTATTATTATAAGCAAACTCTACAAGAGGAAGGTGGTCTTCCCAAGTACCACCGAAGTAGAGAACACGAAGCCTCAAAAGATCTTCTAGCACTCTATTCACCCTTTCGGTTTGGCCATCCGTCTGGGGGTGATAGGCCGTACTCAGATTCAATCGCGTACCCATCGCTTCTTGCAAACCGTTCCAGAACTGGCTAGTGAAAATTGGGTCACGATCGCTAACTATGCTAGAAGGAACTCCATGCAACCGCACTATCTCCCGAAGATAAATAGATGCTAACCATGATGCGGTCCTCTTGCTCTTTACTGGGATGAAGTGAGCACTCTTCGTAAGTCTGTCAACTATGACCCATATGCTCGTGTTCCCTCTCCTTGACCTGGGCAATCCATCCACAAAATCCATAGAAATACTCTCCCACTTCCATTGCGGGACCTCCAATGGATGTAATAGCCCACCTGGTTTCTTTGACTCGACTTTCACTTGTTGGCACACCATGCACTTTGAGACATACTCTGCCACGTCTTTCTTCATTCCATCCCAAAAGAAAATGCGCTTCATATCCCTATACATCTTATCTCCTCCCGGATGTATAGTCATCTTCGAGTGATGCGCTTCTTCAAGAACTCTCTGGACTAAATCTCCAACTCGAGGAACACATAATCTCCCATCACGCCTTAGCCATCCTTTATCATCAATAGTATATCTGGCAAGGTGACTAAACGTCTCACCACGAATTAACCTATCCATGACCTCGACTATCTGTGGATCTTCCTTCTGCGAAGCCCCAACTTGATCAAGAAGTGTGGGTCTAAGATCAAGGGATGCTAAAGAACCCGTCATCGACTCAACAGTCGTCGTAAAATCAAAGGTTGCCAAGAATTCTAAGTTCTTCATCTCTATGAACAAGGGGCTCAAAGTCAACCTCCTTCTGCTTAGTGCATCCGCCACAACATTACCCTTGCCAGGGGTATAAGCTATCTCAAAGTCATAAGATGCCAAGAATTCCATCCACCTTTGCTGCCTTAGATTCAGATCTTTTTGCGAGAAGAGGTACTTGAGTGACTTGTGATCAGTATACAACTCAAACCTTTCGCCAAGAAGATAGTGGCGCCAGGATTTGAGTGCAAAGACGATCGCCGCTAACTCCAAATCATGAGTGTGATAGTTCTTCTCATGAACCTTAAGTTGCCTACCCCCATAACATATCACTCTTCCCTCTTACATCAAAACAGCCCCTAACCCCGTGCCACATGCATCTGTATACACGGTAAACATCTTACCACTATCCGGTAATGCCAAAACTGGAGCTGAGGTAAGGGCTCTCTTGAGCCTTTGAAAAGCAAGCTCACACTCCAAGTCCCATGCAAAGACTAAGTTCTTCTTCATCAACTTAGTAAGAGGGGTCGAAATCTTAGCGAAGTCCCTGATGAACTTCCTATAGTAGCCCGCCAGACCGAGAAAGCTTCTTACTTCGGTCGCATTCCTAGGAGTCTTCCAGTCTTGAACCACAACCACTTTCGCGGGATCCACCGCTATGCCTTGTTTGGAAACTATATGTCCAAGAAACCGAACTTCCCTTCTCCAGAAATGACACTTGGAGAACTTGGCTTTCAACTGATGCGCTCTAAGCGTATCCATCACTTCCTTGAGATGCCTAGCGTGCTCTTCCTCATCCTTTGAAAAGATCAGAATATCATCCACGAAGACAACAACAAACTTGTTGAGGAACTCCCTGAACACCCTACTCATCAAGTCTACGAAGTAGGCGGGTGCATTAGTCAAACCGAATGGCATGACAAGCCATTCAAAGAATCCATCTGGAGTCCTAAACGCAGTTTTATCAATGCTATCCTCAGCTACTCTAAGCTGATGGAATCCGGTGGCTAGATCAAGCTGAGAGAAAACAGAAGCACCAACAAGCTGGTCAAAGAGATCATCAATCCTCGGTAACGGGTGCCTATTCTTCTTTATCAGCTTGTTCAACTCTCGATAATCAACACATAGACGAAGCGAACCATCCGCCTTAGTAGCAAATACCACCGGAGCACCCCATTTAGAAATGCTTCGTCTAATAAAATTCTTCTCAAGCAACTCCTTGATTTGCTTACTGAGCTCTCTTCTCTCACGAGGGGCCATGTGCCTAACGGGAAATGATACTGGCTTGGCATTATCGACTAGATAAATGCGGAAATCTATCTCTCGTTTAGGGGGTAACCCCTTAACTTCTTCAAAGACATCAGGATAGTCTCGGACCACCCTTACAGATTGCAGATCATCGATGGACGAGTCGAGAGATTCAAGATAACATAACATGACGGGACCTCTAGGGTTACAAGAAATTTCTAGGGTATTACCGAGGCGAGTCATGAGCCTCACCACCCTATGCTCACAATCGAGGATGGCTCCATAACTGGACAACCAATCCATGCCCAAGATCAACCCATATCCCGTGAATCCGAGAACATAAGCATTACACATGAATTCTACGGCCAAGATAGAAATCTTCAAATCCACACAAATCATAGATAGATGGGCGGAACCCCCAATTGGATTTGAAACACAAACGGGATCCTCAACTAGGCTAGTACTTAGGTGCAAACTTTCAACAATGTCAGAAGAAATAAAACTATGCGATGCGCCAGAATCAAATAAGGTGCGAACAGGAAAATCAGAAATATAAACAAGACTTTCTACAGAAATACTACCTTGATCCTGAACTGGAGCGGCGTTGAGAGCATGCACTTGCCCTCCAGAAGGTCCTGCACGCTGATTCTGCCCTTGCTTCTTGGGGAAATCCTTGCTAAAATGTCCGGTCTCTCCACAATGAAAGCATTCGCCCGACTTCCTCTTCCTTTTCTTACAGTCTTTAGCTATGTGCCCAACATTCCCACAGTAGTTGCATTTTCTTGGGTCCTTTGCCTTGGCCTTGTTGCCCTTGTTGTTCTTGTTGTTCTTGTTATTCTGATTGCTCTGATTTCCTCCCCACTTGGAGTCTGTCTTCTAGGCTTGAGTCTCATTAGTCTTGACTTCCTTCTTGGCATTCTTATCGTCTCCTTGAAGCAATTCCATGTGTACTAGACCTTCGAAAGTGGCCCCCATAGGTATATAAGATAGGGCTAAACCTTGTAGTGGCTCATTCAACCCTCGTGCAAAGCGTAAAGCCTTCTTCTAGGGAGTATTAATCATGTCCAAACCAAATCGGGCGAGCTTGTTAAACTCATTCACATACTCCCTCACTGTCATGTCCCCTTGCTTCAAAGATATAAACTTCTCCAATTGCAAATTCGCCTCAGCTGATGATAGAAACTTAAGCACAAATCTTGTCCTAAAGTCGGCCCAAGTCTCTATAGGCCTCGTAGCATTGGTGACCTCCCACCAATAAGCAGCTTCTTCTTTTAATAACCATGCTGCCAATAAAACCCTTCTATGGTCTTGCACATCAAAGATAGCGAAAAGATCTTCGGTTTCTTTCAACCAATTTCTTGCCTCCACAAAAGTCTTCGTCCCAATAAAGTTCTTGCCACCCATCGCCTTAAAGTCTTTGCAAATCTTAGCGAAATCTACTTGCAGGTTCTGAGGAGGAGGAGGAGGAGGAACCTCAGTTATATTGGGGGTATTTGCTGGGCCCACATCGTTGGCCCTAGCTTCCAAGTACCTCCGGAACCATTCGGGAATAGTCACTCCCTCGGGAAGGTTAAGATCGGCCATACTGAAAAAAAGAAAAAGATAGATTCAGAACGAGGAAACGAAGGATAGTGCTATGGCTTTTGGGGAATAGCCTTTTAAAATAACTAGGATTTTCTTGGAAAATACTTAATTGGTTTTGAAAATAGTTTTTCAAAAGGTAAGTTTCAAAAACACTTTTGCTCAAATCTTGTAAACCTTATGCTCTGATACCAAATGTAACACCCCACCTCCGCCAGGGTAACTCTTGCAAGCACACTGGCTTTGGAGGGGCGTTTAAACAAGGTAAACATGCATGCAGATATCACAAGATAGAACATATAAGTAAAACAGAGTAGTAAAGCAGCGGATAAAACTTAACATTTCCAAACCATAGTCATGTTACAACAAAGTACTTGATCATCATTTTCCAACAAACAAAGTCTAGAGAAAAACATAAACTGAAAAATTGAAATACATAAAGTACTATCCCCAAAGTGAAGTGTTAAACCATAGCTAGCTCAATGTCCAAGACTGTACATGAGCAAATCCATAAAGCAAGCTGTAAAGATCCAAGCTAAGCTCCAATGTTCCCACCCTGAGGACCTGGCGGGGGGGGGGGGAATGGAAGAAAAGAGGTGAAAGAAAACAGGTCAGTCAAAAAGACTGGTAAGCCCTACTACTATCCGTCTATGAACTAATAAAGTTAACTGGCATGAGAAGCTGAGATGAACATAAGGATAACAACATACTGGCATGATGATTAACTAACAAGATAGATAAAGGTGTCATCGCGTAATCAAGGTTAAGTTTTGCACCACGGGTGTACTAGCATTCTAACATGTCAAGTAAAAACAAGAATTGATCCCTTGGCCCAAGCTTGGCCCAACATCATGTGGTGACCTAAATCAAGGTCCATGTACACGGTCTAGTCGATCGGCTCCCTATAAGCCTAACTCGTCGTGTCGGTGTCTTACGGCTTAATCATGTAATGTAGTTGACTGTGCAGGGTCCACCCCTAGGGTGTATCAGGCCCTACGGTGTAACCCTCAGACACCATTCCAGGATGCACAGTCTAAACCTACCGACCCCCGTGTTCAACTCCGGACTTAATGTGCACGACCATGGTCCGCCTGAACAATCGGTGCATCATTCAGCCGTCTCTTTTGGTCTCTTACAATCAGCCCAGTAATCGTGCCCCACCCTAGCCTAGTCCTAGGGTCTTATGATACTATCTAGAAGGTTACTGCTGAAAAGGACCATGCAACTAGGGTTTCTTAACGGGTTAAATGTGGTTAACCCGATCCAAACGTGGGTTAAATTCGTTAAGCGTACCCAAGGTCCCTGACTTAACCCCGATTAACCCATCCAGCCCAAATTGATTAAGTATTAAGTGGACCATGACTTAACCTTAATCAGGAGGCATTAATTAAATTAATGTGCTTTAACCTCTCACATTAGACTTTGTTGTGGTTACTAGTTAAGCCGGGCGGGTCCGGGTAGCTTTACACCACAACTAGGTCTAACCTCGGGTTCGAGCACAACATGACCAACTTCTCACATTGGGTCCTATTGTTTGTAGCCACTAGTTAAGCCGGGCGGGTCCGGGTAGATTTATGCTACAAACTCAACCCAACCTCGAGTTGGCCACACTCATATTTTCTAAGTGTCATGTCCATTATGTTTCCAAAACATAATTACAAATTAACATATCACGCTATGTTATAAAAACCATGTTTTTGTCATAATGTTACCCGATCCCAACGTAATCCCATCGTTTACATAATCGCAACAACGCATAACGGATAAAATAGGGAACTTGGCATAATCATGACAAAAAGGTGTTGAAGCCACAAGTTTAACATGGTGGCATATTAAATGTACATATGTTCATATACTTGCATATTGCATCATTAGGCTTCAAAAGCATGCATAAAACCAAACTTAGCATATGAGTGATACATGGTGATAAATGACATGTAGAAGTTGCTAGGAGTTCGCATTTAGCCTCACATGCAAGTTATCATAAGGGTTATGATAACTTTCATGTTGCCAAAATGCAACCTTTAATATAAAGCTTGGAGCTTTATGCTCACAACATCAAGTTTAACTTGCATAACATGATAACATGTGTATAATGATCAACCCAAACTTGCATAACATAGCAATATGTGTCATACATAATGATTAAACCAAATTGCATAATGATCATATAAACTTGCATATAATGATCAACCAAACTTGCATATAATGATCAACCAAACTTGCATATAATGATCAACCAAACTTGCATGTCATAGTGATCAACCCCAAACTTGCATCATTCATTTAACTTTAGAGTTTAAAGAAAGAAAGTAGAAAAGGGCTTACTATGCTATGAAGACACAAATAAATAGTTATTAAAAGATTGAGACGAAGCCCTTATGCAATCACCAAAAAGACGCAAATATGAATGCTCCAATGAAAAACCCTTGAGCCAAATCAATAAAAACCCTTGCTTTGAAATAGAAATGTTGCAACTTGACTTGAATGCAAGCTAAGAACACTCATACAAGCTTGAAAACACTTGTATGAACTCACAATTTCTCATAGAAATAAACTTAGGAATTTTAGCATGAGAGTGGAGGCCATGAGAGGAACCAATTTGACATAGTTTAGTTGTAGGATTGAATAATGATGATTTAGGCTAGGTGTTTGGTCCTTATTATAGAAGATTAGGGTAATATTAGCCATAGGATTAACCCTAGATTCAATCCAAGCCATCAAATTCCGTCACAAGCCTCCAAAACAGGTCAAAAAGCCAAAATGGGTGCACCAGGTTGCCTGAGCCGACCAGGCAGGTCGACACCCAGGTCGACCCTGGGGTCGACTCCCCAGTCGACCTAGGGGGGGAGGTCGACTCCCCAGTCGACCTCCAGGTCGACCCCCCTGGGTCTGGCGGGAATTTTCCCGCCACTTCTGATTTCTCTGAAATTTGAATCTGTTTTGAATTTGAATTTTCCGTGAAACTTCGCGAGGCCATATCTTGGTCATACGGACTCCGATTTTCGAAAACTCGGACTCTATTTCGCGTATTTTTCCGAGTCGAACGCAACGACACAGCTCGTTTCCCTTGATTCAGATTTTACAGTTTAATTCTGCCTCCATTTATGTTATAACATGTTATTCAAAAATACGGGTTGTTACACTTATGTTTGTTGGTTGAGTAGATGGACTGTTGGATTGTAGGATATACATTCTTCCTAACTTGAAGATTTCGGGGATGAAATCCTTTTAAGGGGGGAGAATGTAACACCCCGTGAATTCTATAAAATTAAGCTTCACAAATTAAAGTGTAATTAATTATAAATGAAAGAACTAAGGGAAATGGGTTACGCCATTGCGTTCGTCTCGGAATTCTTCTTGAGATAGAGTCCGAGTTTGCGCGAATCGGACTCCGTATGAAGGAGTTATGACCTTCGGAAGTTTTAGAATAAAATTTAAATTCAAATAGCTCAGTTTAAATTTCAAAATTCGAAAATATAGGTTCAAACTGGGCTGGGCGGGAAAATTCCCGCCCAGAGACCAGGTCCACCATAGGGTCAACCATGGTGTCGACCTGGCCACCCCAGGTCGACCATAGTGTCGACCTGGGTGTCGACCTGCCAGTCGACCTAGTGGGTCGACTTGGCTGGCTAGGTCCGGCTCTGGCTCGAATTTCTGTGGCTCGGTGTGTCACTAGGGCTGACATGTCACCTCTTGATTGGCTTTTTGAACTTTATATAGTCTAGATTCCTCCTTTCTTCATCTGACGGCTCAAAACAATTTAAAAATCTATAAATACACCCTAAGTCTCAACTGGAAATTCACACAAAAAAATAAGATGGGAGTCGTCATGATGCCAGGGAGGAATTGAGCATAGCCGTCAAGAGAGAAAAGCCTAGAGACGAATCAAATTAAGAAGAAGATTAAAGTTTAATCAAAATTAATCAATGCAACGTTAGTCTACCCAAAGGAGCGCATCTCAATTTCAGAATTCAGAATCCAGAATTCAAGATTCTGCATTCGTTGTAAGTACAGTGACCTTTCAGAATATGAATAAAAACTATGATGTGATTCGATGTAAATGAAAACAGAATTGTGTTATTGTATGATTTAAATTCTGTGTATTGTAATGATTCTGTTATGACTTGTGTATTGGTATTTGTGGCCTAAATTGATTGATGCAAGCCTATTGAACAATTGTATATGAAAACAATGGCACTTGCAAGTTTGTGGCAAAAACTAGAATTTGGTCCCTTTATGTTTATGCTTATGACATGGACTATATACATTCACTAAGTCTAAATTAAGGCTTATGTAAACATGTTCTAGATTTGAAACCTTTTATGCCTACATAACCCAAAACCTATGATACCATTCTTATGTTTATTTGCAAGTATAATTGGATCTATGTTAAGTATCGTTTGGGTTTCATAAACTATGCAAGTTCATGTTTATTTGCAAGTATAATTGGATCTATGTTATGTATCGTTTGGGTTTCATAAACTATGCAAGTTCATGTTGAAATAAGCTATATGATTAGATGTTAAAATTGTACATTTTGGTGAATATACAATATGCTAGTTTTGTGGTTGACATTATGCCAAGTTAAACATGTTTAAACACAAGTTTGTATAAGTCTAAACTATGCCATTTCATATATCACCTACTTAGTCATACTTGATTTCAATGCAAGTTCACATGACCCATAATTTATGTTGAATCGCTAAATTGCAAGTTCATTCACCACACACCTTTATGTGAAATATTACACGTTCTTGTTTTCCCCCTTTTTCTCACGTTTATAAAGTTGGGCTGAATTGTGTCAAGCCCAACACTTGTTATAATGTTGTGAACGTACAAATAGGGGTAATAACGTTGGGTGTAAAATATGAAAATATATGTTGGCATGTTTGGCACATGCCAACGACAATGACATATAAGCAGTATGAATTGTTATACCCAAGAATAAAGAACATGAAATTTACATATATAATTGAGAAGTAATAAAATATGTAAATTTAGAAAACACGATATGCTTAAGCCAAGGTTGGATTGAGTTGTGATGTAAACCTGCCCGGACCTGCCCGGCTGTCCAGTAGTCACAACAATACCTATCCAATGTGGGTGGTTAAGCATTGAGCCCAATAATGACCCGAGGTTAGACTGAGCTACGGTGTAAACCTTCCCGGAACCAACCGGCACATCCAGCAACCGTAGCAATACCTGTCTAATGTGAGTGGTCTGGTGCTTTAAGAAGCTAAGGACAGATGGCAGGATTAAGTCAACTATAAACCCTTAACCAAGTTAAACATGTTAACAAGAATTGATGGGTGGGGTTAGGTAAATACAAACACTTAACCACTTAACATGTTTGACTAGAAAGTCCTAGTAACGAGGGACCCGTTTCAGCAGTAACCCAAGTTATGTATCATGGTACCCTGAAACTAGGCAGGGTGGGGCACGATTACTGGGCTGATTGTTAGCGGTCAAAGCAACGACAGTGGGTGCAACAGTGTAGGTTCTAACGGGGTGCGGGCGTGCACACACTCCGGAGCAGACAAACAGGGCACTGGGGGCACCAGTAGTATAACCTATGCCTTCTAGAATTTGTGTCGAGGCCGCCACCATGGGTCTTGATACACCCTATGGTGGGACCAGCATAGGTATCTACAATTCTTGGGGGCCGTATGACACATGTTTACGCGATTAAGAGCCGATCTTTAAATAAAAATGGGAATCACTTCACCCTCAGCATGGTGTGCCAGTTAGAATAAACTCAAGTAGGTGCAGAGATATGGTATGGGTGCGATAGTACATTCGACACTTCATTAGCTTGTGACACTTTCCTATTTTTAGTTTATATCTATCATGCCCTTTTCTTATTCACATACTGAAGAGTTACTAGATTTACTCAGGCTTTATGTCTGACTCTATTTTCTTTTCTTCTTCTTTTCTTCCGTTCCCCCCCAAGGTCCACAGGGAGGAAACAACTTAGCTCAGTCGAACCCTTTACAAGCTCCAAGACTGTAGATGTATGATTTGGATCTCTCTTGCTTGGGTTATGGCTTTGGATATCACTATGGGGATTTTTGTCACTTTATTTTTGTTTTATGCTTCTTTAATAATCAAGACAGTAGTGAGGTTGTAATGTTGGAAGTATTTTGAGACAATTATGGAAATGTTTTGTTTGAACACGTATTGATGAAATAAAAGTCTGTTTGGTTTCCGCTGTTTAAAATATGTGTATTTATATCTGTCTTGAGTTTATCTGTGGCTTTTACTTATAAACCTCCACCAAAGTTAAGGCATAGCCTTTGTGAGTGACCTTAATGGAGGTGGGGTGTTTCAGAAAATATCATGCACGCATTCTGATAGCCGGAATACTGTTACCAACGTACAATCAATGGGAAGTTCTACAAAATTTGCAAATATGGATGCTCGCATTCAACGTCTTAGAGAAGGAGGTGAATTTGATATTGCAGAAGCAATATTATTTATTATGGAGCCCAACAAAAAAGAGTTATTCACTGTTCTTCCCGACAATATAGCGAAAAATTGGTTGATATCAGGGCTTGCAAAAAAAGGCCACACAAAAGAATACGAAACTTATCTGATAAAACAAGGTGGTGCCAATAAGTAGGATGTTCATGTCATTTTGTTATTGTGTTTCTGGTGTATTTGGTTTTTATTTGAAATGTAGTATTTTTTTCTATATGCAATTAGTATTAGTATTTAATTTTCAAACCAAACATAAAAATCAAAAAGCATATTATACAAATACCACGCTCAAATACCCCAAATACATTCCCCGTTCACAACAGTGTCATGCTCAAATACCCCGCTGAAATGCCATGCTCGAATACCCCATTTCCATTCACTGAGAATGAACCCATGCTCTATACAAAATGCTTTTGGTATATATACAATGCAACTGGGCTTATAGGATACATGACCTATAGAATATCAGGTATAACCCGCAGTACAAAAGAAATAATGTGCGGAGGCGGTGAGTTATTGACTAATTTCTTCAACCAGTATGCCACTGTTAATTTTTTATAGTCATAGGCAAGATGTCAAACAAATATAACAACGATAGGACAGATAAATAATTAGAGGCACTAAAGATAGGACAGATAAATAATTTTCCCTTAATAATATTTGATTAGAGGCAAATATTGTGCCTATCCCTATCAGTTACATTAAGAAACAAATATAACAACCTAGGATCGTCAATTTCTAACACGAGTCGTAACCCATAAGGAAAAACCCGACCCAACCAATTTATAAATTTTGGGTCAACCCGCTCTGACCTGTTTACTAAACGGTTGGGTTTCGGGTTGACCCGTAAACCTGCTTTTGACCCGCCATGAACCGTTTAATATAAAATATATTTTTATTCATTATATGACATATGCAATTATGCATATGTGGACTGGGCTGAGCTTGTTAGACTTAGTGTTGTTACTTATATTTACTACGTAGAAACACAATTACGGATTACCCTAGTTTACACTTTACACCAAGCCGCCACTACCTTCAGATTTCACAGTTTCCACTTTCCTCTCCTTTCTTTTTTCGTTGTCAACTATCTCAGGCTCAGGGATTCAAATCGGCAAGTGGTAAAGAAACGACACCTGATCAGCAACAACACCAGATCGAAGATGTTGTAATATCTATGATGCCATTTGTATTGTATCATCTTAAATTAAGTGTATGCATTGCTATTGCTGGATGCTCATGTGACATGTGGATTTGAATGCTCATGGATTGTATCTTATGTTTATATTTCGCTAAATGCATTTATGAAATGCAGTCTGTTTTTATGAATACAGTCAAGTAAATGGGTTTATGGGTTCATGGGTTAACCTCTTTAACCTGACCCATTTAATTAAACGGATTGCATGGATCGGATCAGATCAACCCATTTATAAACGGGTTGGATTCAGATTGAGAAAATATGACCCGTTTAATAAACGAGTTGACCCGACCCATTTAAAAATCGACCCGATCCCAAGTTAACCCGACCTGAACCGGACCCATTGACAGCCCTATTTAAACAACCTCTACAAATAATTGAGGCTGAAATAAAACTAGCCCACTTTTCTTACTTAATACAAGAAAAACAAAACTCCACTACTCCTTAAAACAATTCACCGCGCAACCGCCAATTGTTGGAAAAAATAAGCTTTTTATCGCTCTTCTCATCGTGTGTAATTTTCGTTTCTTTTGCTTCAACTTCATGGCGATCCATCACTAATTCAGCTTTGCTGGTTATAAGGATTTGAGGTATTTCTATCTTTTTATGATAATAATATAATTATCTGTTATGATTGTAAACTATAACTTGTTTACAGGTCGATTACGATAACAAGGTTAATTAAAATTAGAAGCAATATTAATGTGATGGATGCCTACCACTGTTTTGATTATGTAATTGGATTCACTGGTTATGCAATTCTTTTCTCATATATATGCTTTCATTTTTTCCCTGTAAGTGATTTTTTTCTTGATTGAATAATGATGGTCATGTTTCTTACAAAATATATGAATTTGCTTCTTCTTCACGGGACAAATTGACCTTGTACAATGTCATTGATAAAAAAACCTTAACGTTTGTAAATGGTGCAAGAAGTGGTATGCATAAATTGTATTGCATATTATTTTTACTTTTGAACAATGTTACAAAGACCGAAACTTTTCTTGTCAAAAGTTGCGAAATAGAGAGAAAAAGATGGGTTTCACCTCCTATTTTTGAGGCGTAATTAATGGGGTGTCCTACTCATTTATCTCACATTCGCACAATTAGACATAAATTCTTTCGGTCCATTTAGCATTTTTGTTTACTTCTTGAAGTGTCTATTGCATTACAAACTATGCACATAAGTTGGATCGGTAAATGCTAATACTATTACAATTTAGTTTCTGACAGACCGAATTCTTTCAAAATTCAATCCATCGGGACCCGAGTTGGTTGCTCTAGTATCCTGCAGAAAAGACAAAGAAAAGGGATATGTCAGAGTACGGAAAAACACCTCACAGCGGAAGGACATCGGTTGCATTCCGTGGAACCTTCCAATCTTGCACCGCAACAACTTTTGTGGGGTCCACAGCTATCCCCTCTTTGGACACCACATGTCCAAGAAACCTCACTTCTTCTCTCCTGAAATGGCATTTAGAGATTTTGATTTACAAATATCTGAAAATCTAACCATTGGATCTTCACAAATTTTATATCATTAGAAAGATCTTTTCAAAACGAATCCAACGGTTTCAGTTTTGGGAAAATCCGACGGTCGGATCTTCCGCACAAATCGTTTGAAGGTATCAAACAACTATTGTCTGTGCTACAAAATTATGTTCATAGAGAAATTTAGAATAGAACAAAATATATCCTATATGTCAGTGTATTATTTCTTATATTTCCATCTATTGATTTACCTTAGTCCATCATATAGTAACTCAATATGTAATATCTTCAGCATAAAATATCATACCAATTGAGTCATCTAATTACGAATTACTCTACACTACACCTTGTAAATCTATTGATCTAGTGATATGCGTATTTCAACTAACACTGTAACTGCAACGTTAGATGCCGATGTCTTATATATATGTAGTTTATGGGCTTGCAGTTCCTCTTTCACACTTTCACTTATGTAGTTACATGCTCATGTCTTATATAATTGAACAGTTAGTTAGAAAGAAATGCAGATTTGAGCATTTGAAGTAATTTCATTTAGTAATCGGTAGATGTTGGTAGCTATTAACATAAATTTTAGTTTTATGTTTGAGATTTACATACATATGCCATGCTTGGTTTACTAAATAATTCATGTTATTTTCCATGTTTTATTGTTTTTATTTTACACCTTTACAATACATATTCCAGAATCCGATGAACTAAAATTCTCAAACAAGACATCGGCTAGAGCTTGCATTGCACAAAATTGATATAAAAATGTTGTGAAACAATAGTTAAGTTGCTCTAAGGACAAATTATAATCTGCTGTGCAAAATTAATCAAGTTCCTTTAATGAAAAACTGTTATGAAAAAAAAACATTTCAGAACTTATTGGTCTTATTGTTAAAATTTAATTCTATAGTTCTTCTTATTATTCTTCCTTATGTAATGGAGCCAATTAGGATGTAGAACTTCAAAACATAATATTTACGGGTGTCACGAAGAATTTCATTTCTAACAGATGTTTCTTTTATTTGTACTATTATATACGTTTTTTAATATTTGAAATTTGAAACATGAAATTTCTTTGTGAGTCGTTATATTAATTATTATTTTTAGGATCAATGATGTAACGATCCAAGATTTTCCAACGTAGATATATGATATAATTTCAATTTTCTGAACGTCAAATGAATTTAATAAGATTTAGATACGAATATTGTTTTAAAAATATATATGATTCTGAATAAATATTTTTGTTTTGATAAGAATAACCTATTTTTAAGATCATTTTAAGATTTTATTGGAAAAATTTATTTTAAATGGCAATAAGTAATAAATACTTTAAATATTAATAAATAATAATATTATTTAGTTTTTAAAATATATTGATTTCCATAAAGATTGGTTATGTATATAAATCTCATTTTAATAAGTATATTCAATAAATGATAAATTAGTATTTTGTTAAAATCTTAGGTAATATGTTGGTTATGCATATGAGCATTGAAAACTTGCTACATTTGTAAATGTCACTAAGGTGTAGCTAAAAATAAAATTTTAACAAATAAATAAATTAATTAATAATTGGCTAACATGCATTGGAGGATTTTTCAGAAGGGGTTAGGTGTCCTCTTAGTTGTCTACATGCATGCTATTGAGTTCACGGGAAAAAGCCTAGTTTCCTTTAACCAAATGACGAAAATACTCTTTCCATTTCCTATATAAAAATATGTATCTACCCCTGGTCAAGCCTTAGCTACAGTTTCTCAAGTCGGGTCCCTTTCTTCGTCACTTTTCAAACCTTCCATAAAAGAAAATCACCCCTCCTCCTCATTCAAAAATCCATAACTCACAATCTAATTGATTCTAGCCAAATGATAAACATGAAAGTTTTTTATATCATCGTTTCTGATTTTTAGAATTCGACGAATCCAGATTTCATCAACAATCGAAAGAGAAATCTTTGATTTGCAGCAAAGAGGATTTTGAGAAGGAAACTTGGAAAATCGTTTCTCCCAATCCTCTACGAATTGATCGACGCCGTTAGCGCCATTGCAAATAGAGGAAGACGTAGTATTTTTCATGCGAAAACGAGGCAATTCTGTGTCGATGATTTTGAAAGTTGAAAACTAGGGTTTGATTTGGTTGGAGAATAAAGCAATGATGGACGAATCAGAGTATGGAGTGGTGGCGAGGGAAGAGAGAGCTTCAATGGCACAAAATCCGGTGGAGTTTGGAGCATGGAATGAGGGAGCGATGAGATGGGTTCACGTGATTTTTGTTCGTTGCCAGGTTTCGGGGTGCACGTCAGATTTTGATGGTGGACTTCGGGTCAATGGCAAGCAGGTGCATTCGAACGAGGAGGAGAGGAGAAACTCGTCGGTGGTCTTGGATTTGGGTTCGATGGGAGTTTGTGCATGTACATGTGCACGCGGTGCACACGTTGATGGGTTCCTAGGCGAGCGTGAAAGGGGATCCGAGAAGAAGAAGAAGAAGAAGGGAGCTAGGTCGGGCCGGGTCTTGTTGGGCTTGGGCCTTTGATTTGGTATAATTCCTTTTAATTATTTTAGGTTTAAATTAGTCAAACTTTAGAAGCTAGTATCTAATTCATTTTAATTCAGATTTACGCATGGTAAAGTTCGTTAGAATCATGTCAGAAATTAGAATCCATTTATATATATGTTTAGTAATTTTAGTTAAGAATAAAGTATGGAAAATAAAATGAAACGCCTTTGTATATATATGACAAAATATAATTGACAACATTATTAATTTGATTCCAACATGTAAAATTAGCAGAATATCTCTAGCTGCTAATGCAAATAGGATTGAAAGTAATACGAGTAGCGGTATCAGTGTTGATGGCTTGTTCATCTTGATAATGAAGTCTATGTAGCTATTTCAATGAGAACACTAATTTAATCATTTATTTTAATTAGTATGATTAGATAATGAGTTGTGATAGATTATTGGTTGGATATGGATGTTCTGGTGTGAATGAATGTGCATGTAATTAGATAACACTCTGTACAATGAAAAGCATTATTGACAATAATGCTTGTGCACAGCTTAATTGTTTGTTTATTGGTGATGATTATAATTCATGATCATCTAACTTATATGGTTGATTTATTATGTTTGCCTGATGCACACACAACACCATGGTTGTGAAATCATCAGATGATCGATTCAATCCTCCTTCCAAATAAATGAAGATTTAATTTCAAATATTAAATATTATTCTTTTATGTCCCGTTTAATTTAAAAGGATATTTGGAGATTGAAATAAATTTACATAATATATACCAAACCATTCTAGGATGACAGAGAGGATAGTGTCTAGGCTTGGGTTTGGAAATATAGTTTCCTGCTCTCCCTGGCTATCCCTAACTGATCCAACGGACGGGACGGTAAATTTAAAATATGATCTGAAATTTAAATTTGAAGTTATTTAAACTTGGGAATAAATTGAAATTTAAGCTAATAAAGTTGCGTAGCGACCATTCATGAATATTCAATTTAAATTTCAAATAAAGGGTTTTTGAATTTCTATTATTCACAATTTATTCTAATTTAAACTGAGATTTGGAATTATGAAAAGATTTTGGGTTAAACTTAACAATCGGTTTTAAACTTAATTGTTTTGAATTTTAAATTCAATTCTAAAGGGATTTGAGCGAATTATTTTAAATCGATTTATAACGCGCTGCTGGGCGACAGTTCGTAAGTATCGATCTCAATTTTAAATGGTTATAAGTTGATGGTTTGAAATCAGTTTGACTTGAAATAAGAAATGTTGATTTTCAAATATAGATAGTTTTTGAATAGAAAGAGAATTTTCAATTGCAGCGTATAATTTTTAAGTTATGACCAAAACAAATTTGGGAAAGATCGCTGTAAGTGTAGTTCGGCCACCGTAACGAAATTCAAATGAAACAAGTTTTAAAATTTGAGAAAAATTATGGTAATTTTTACTTTATTAATTTAATGTGATTTGAATTTAAAATATTCAAATTTTGGAATGATTTGGAATCTACTTGATATAAACGGCTATTGCAGTGCTTTTTGTAACGTTTCCAAACGTTATTCTCGCATTTTCCAAAGGTGAATTGGTTTGGAGTTTATAAAACATGAAGCGTTATTTTCAAATGGTTAAAAAGGATTGCAAACGGTTTGGAAAGATTTTTAATTGGTCAGATATTTGTATATGGTATTGATATCAAATATAAGTCGAGTTAACTCCATTAAAACTTATGTTTGAATATAAAGTGTTTGGATTATCGTAAATGTATTTGTAATCCAAGTAAAGATTTGGGAAAATTTAACGACTTATGAAATCAGTGAATTATGTTTTGAACATAAGGATCAAAGGGTTATGTTTTGATGATATGGTTGGAAAAATGAATATTTGATTTTAAAAAGGAAGAGTTAAACGGAAACGAAATTTATGATCAATCCATCCTTGATTTAGAAATGAATGAATAACGACTGGAAGGAGATTGAATTGTAATTTTGTGTAGTCCATAACTATTGTTTTAAGAATACGCTTATTATTTGGAAAGACCGGAATCAGAATCAAGTCTGAAAACCATTCCAAGTAATAAATACACGCATGGAGCGAATTCAAAATTTGCAATTGACGAATGAAGACCGGGAATCTTTGAATTTATTCGGATTGATTTCTGATGTCCCGAATCAGGCCGTACACCTGATTCGAGGTTATAAGTGGCATGAGGTCTGAGTATACTCGGAGATTTTCGGATTTTTTTCCATTTAGACCCAGAATGTACTTGTATGGATTGTGTGCTTGACATTGTAATTGACGGCGTAACACTGATTTCCATTGATATGTTTCTAGTTTGTGACGTACGAGCTGAAAGTCGTTATGTAACGATGGAAATCAGTGGTCATGTTGTGTATGGACAATGTGACATACCTAAGATATGAAATGAGCTTGTACGATCATGGCAGTGCTTATCTAGGCATGCTTTGTGTATGACATGACGTCGACAAACCTCACACCCCGGATTGATGAGAAACTAGCGGTTAGGTTGTATACTTATATATGATTGATGATGAAGCTGCAACTGTGGGAAATCACTTATGAACTTAGGGAAATTGGGTATGTCCGATGGGGCCGTGTCTGGTCGAAACTGTTGATCTGCCCTGCTATTTGTTGTTGGTGTCCGAGATGGACGAAAAGCCGTGTTACACTTCGCTTCGTATCCCTGATTGATCTTTCATGCCAGGAGTCGTCTAGTTGGAAACCCAAATCTCCAATACGAGCCATACGGATTTTGATTGTATACCTATATGTCAATATAACCAATTGGGGTTATGGGGGCTATGATTCTATATTTATTTGCGAAATGATTTCCACACTATATGTAATAATTAAAAGAGGATTTTCACGTATGAAAGCATGTTTGGTTATCATAAGATAAACCTCGCCCATCTGGTGTGTGCTTGCATTGTGTGATGTGGGACGAACTTATGATAGCTTCATTTTCCACAAGTCATTATGTATTTATATGCACGTGTGTTCACATGGAGTAAACCCGTTCCACGTTAGCGGCGTGGTCCGGTGAATTTTCAACTTTAAAATATATCCTAAAAGAACCTGTTTTATGTTCTCACACCAGTCCCATGACTGACCTGGAGTTTATTGTTCCTTCCTGAACTCTGGGTGCCCATTAATTTTTACACGGGATACTAGTAGTTCAGTTTGCAGTTATGATACGTTGGAGCTAGGTTCAGAGTGCTTTCTGAGTTGGAGTCCACGCTAGAGCCGAAGCTTCCGTTGTATCATATTGTTCTTCTGCTGAGAGTATATTTACTTTTCTTCCGCTATGTATCTATGTTGTAACTCTGATATTCATGCAACTCTGATGTAATATGGTATTACAAAATGAAAGGTTCTGCTATTTTTTTCAATATATGTATGCACCCATAACAATTCGTCTGTGAACGATTTAAGTTAGTTTAATTACCGGCGAAAATCAGGCAAAAAGATGGGTCGTTATAGTTGGTATCAGAGCTTTGGTTATACAAAGCTATGAGGTATGACATATTTTGAAAAAAAGATAGGACTCATCAGAGTTATAATATCTCATTTGAGATAGGGTTAGAAATGCCCTAGAATGAGATTATTGGGATACTTCATTGAGAGAACATATTCTGAAAATATAAGGTACTTTGAACTAAGTAAATCGTTTTGGAAAGTGTATCTATTTTGAAATATGATTAAAGATAAGGGTTTCGGGTATTTTATTCGCCATCACGATTGGAGTATCAAGTATATAGGGATTTTGAATATATGCCTAGCTAACATATATACGAAGTCCAGTATATACTAGATAGATGTAGAATCACACTCTAATCGCTTGAAAATAAATTCTGGGATGAGCGCGACATCGCTGATATTTATTTCCAAGTTTCGAAGGTGGGATGACTATATAATTCCGAATTAAGTGTCGAGGGATACTTAAAATCATATAACTAAGTATTTTAATGAATAAACCTTCAAAAATGGTTTGGTAAATTAATATAGAATTTAATTTGGAAATCAAAACTAGAAGTTTTGAAAGGAAAGAAAAATTGATATTAGCTTAAAATACTTCAGGACTTTGAGCCCTTAAACCTTGAATATGGTAAAAAATATCTCACTTAAAGGGTTGGGAATGAATAGTTGAAATGAACGTAAGTGAGATAATTTATTAAGAAATTACATTGAGAATATTACCCATATCCTAAATTGACAAGAATTATTGATCAAATTATATTGAATGTTGAATATGATTTTTGTAATATAATAAGTTGTAATCAAAGAAGATATCAAACTCCACGATGAGTGTTAGATAATAGAGTTGAACCTGTACCTAACATGAATTTTGAACGATAAATCACAAGTTAAATTAATTTGCTTAGAAGTAAATTTTTGCAATCAAACTTCCCTTAAGGAATTTGAATGTGACTTTTTAACTTATGTTAAGAACTGGTATAAAGGATGATTTGAGATATAACTAACTTCTAAGTGGGGGAGAAAACTACTCTTCCTTATTGAGACGGTATGAGTAAGACAACAAGAAATTATTAATAAGCTGACGCAAAGGAAATATTAAAGTAAAGTTTACCTTAATTGAGTTATCCGTAATTGTATCGTTATGTGCACTCGATTTTCTATCTCGACCTACGCTTGTTCCATTTTCGAATCATTTGTTCTTGAAAAGCATAATTCATACCCTTTTACCTTATGAACTTGGTCAAGTAATTTAATTCGAACATTCATTCTGATATCGAACTTTTATCTATAGCTCGACTTAAGTGCATGCAATTTGATTTGTCGAACGAAGCCAAGTTTTAAAAATTCAAACTAGAAATGATGATCAATTCAAAATATTATGTTGACGAAATCTCAATAAATAGACGTTGTGCAGTAATTGAAAGCATTAAAATAAAAAGTCTAACTTATACAAGAAATTTGGATATATATATATATATATATTAGTTGATTTTGAAAATTTAACTCAAATGGTTGAATAAACGCTCAAAACAATACTAGTTTGAAATATGCTGAATCATAGTAGCATAGCGGAAGCGTGATGTTAATTTAAATGGAAATGATTTTTCCGACTACTTGAGTAAAGAAAATTTTCCCAAATAAGCTTCAATACTTGAAGGTAGAAGGAGAATCATATACTATGGATTTCAAATGAATTTATAAAGAAAATATTTGTTTGATTATGTGAGTATGAAACTAGGATATGAAATCCAACAATAGAAGATATGGAAATTTACCGGAGATCTTGGAAATATTTGGAATAATCTAGAATTTGAGCTAAAGTAAGTTGAAGGGACATACTAGTAAATGTTCATTTAAAAACTATAGAATGTAGGAAGACTTATTTGGAAAGCTGCTAAAGAAATCATATTAATTGAAAGGAAAATTGTATGGTTATATGAATATTAACTTACGTAGATAATTAGACGTTTCGAAATAAATTGAAACTTATGAGTATGGTCCTTAAAATTTTCGACTTAGGAAATTTGAAATGTTTGAATAAGATCCTTGATTTCGAAATTTTGAAAAAAAAGTTCATATGTTTAAGGTTGAAATTTTATTCTCAATTGAACGAATTTTTCAATTATTTTGAACATGATGAATGACTCGTAAATAAAAGAAATTTCGACGAATAGAATCCCGATATTTTGAAATGTTTAGAAAACAATAAGTATTTGTAAATGGTGATTTCGAAATGATTTACAGCTTTGAGATATGAAATGATTTGATTTGTTCGAGTAACCATGACTAAAACTGAGTTGTGATGAAAGGTCGGATTTCTTGTGATGGGTGATACTCAGTTGCCCTATCATAAGGATGAACTTCTCGAACTAGTTATATATGGATTTAATTATAGTATATTTGAAATATTGAAAGCAAATTTGGTTTTGGAAATCCCGAAGTTAAGTATGATATTCTATATAAAAGGAATATGTAGTATTTCAATGGTTTAAAAGGAAAAAGGGGATTCTAAGTCCGAGTGATCATCTTGAGATTTCAAAATTGAAGTTTATAGGTAATATTTATTTTATATATAATTTTACAAACTCTCCTTTTCAAGGACGAAAAGTCTTAAGTGGGGGAGATTGTAACTATTCAAGACTTTCCATTGTTGATATATGATATAATTTCAATTTTCTGAATGTCAAATGAATTTAACAAGATTTAGATATGAATATTGTTTTAAAAAATATATGAGTTTGAATAAATATTTTTGTTTTGATAAGAATAACATATTTTTAAGATCATTTTAAGATTTTATTGGAAAATTTTATTTTAAATGGCAATAACTAATAAATACTTTAAATATAAATAAATGATAATATTATTTAGTTTTCAAAATATATTGATTTCCATAAAGATTGGTTATGTATATAAATCTCATTTTAGTAAGTTATATTCAATTAATGATAAATTAGTATTTTGTAAAAATCTTAGGTAATATGTTGGTTATGCATATGAGCATTAAAAACTTGCTACATTTGTAAATGTCACTAAGGTGTAGCTAAAAATAAAATTTTAACAAATAAATAAATTAGTTAATAATTGGCTAACATTCATTGGAGAATTTTTAAGAAGGGGTTATGTGTCCTCTTAGTTGTCTCCATGCATGCTATTGAGTTCATGAGAAAAAGCCTAGTGTCCTTTAACCAAATGACCAAAATGCTCCTTCCATTTCCTGTATAAAAATATGTATCTACAGCTGGTCAAGCCTTAGCTGTAGTTTCTCACGTCAGATCACTTTCATCCTCACTTTTCAAACCTTCAAGTAAAAGAAAATTACCCCTCCTCTTCATTCAAAAATCCATAACTCACAATCTAATTGATTCTAGCCAAATGATAAACATGAAGCTGTTTATATCATCGTTTCTGATTTTTAGAATTCGACGGATCCAGGTTTCATCAACAATCGAAAGAGAAATCTTTGATTTACAGCAAAGAGGAATTTTGAGAAGGAAACTTCGAAAAATCCTTTCTTCCAATCCGCTCTGAATTGATCGACGCCGTTTTCGCCATTACAATTAGAGGAAGACGTAGTATTTTTCATGCGAAAACGAGGCAATTCCATGTCGATGATTTCGAAGTTGAAAACTAGGGTTGGATTTGCTTGGAGAAGAAAGCAACGATGGATGAATCAGAGTATGGCGTGGTGACGAGGGAAGAGAGAGCTTCGACGGCGCAAAATATGGTGGAGTTCGGAGCACGGAATGAGGGTGCGATGAGATGGGTTCACGCGATTTTTGCTCACTGTCAGGTTTCTGGGTGCGTGTCCGATTTTGATGGTGGACTTTGAGTCAACGGCAGGCAGGTGCATTCGAACGAGGAGGATAGAAGAAACTCTTCGGCGGTCTTGGATTTGGGTTCGATGGGAGTTTGTGCGTGTACATGTGCACGCGGTGCACACGTTGATCGGTCCCTAGGTGAGCGTGAAAGGGGATCCAAGAAGAAGAAGAAGGGAGCTTGGTCAGGCCGAGTCTTGTTAGGCTTGGGCCTTTGATCTGGTATGTTTCCTTTTAATTATTTTAGGTTTAAGTTAATCCAACTTTAGAAGCTAGTGTCTAATTCATTTTAAATCAGATTTATGCATTGTTAAGTTCGTTAGAATCGTATTAGAAATTAGAATCCATTTATATATATGTTGGTAATTTTAGTTAAGAATAATTTATGGAAAATAAAATGAAACGCCAATATATATATGACAAAATATAATGGACAACATTATTAATTCATTTCCAACTTGTAAAATTAGCAGAAGATCTCTAACTGCTAATGGAAATAGGATTGGAAGTAATACGAGTAGCGGTATCAGCGTTTGACGGCTTGTTCATCTTGATAATGAAGTTTGTGGAGCTGTTTCTGTGAGAACACTAATTTAATCATTTATTTTAATTAATATGATTAGATAATGAGTTGTGATAGATTATTGGTTAGATATGGATGTTCTTGTGTGAATGAATGTGCATGTAATTCGATAACAATCTGAACACGAAAAGCATTATTGACAATAATGCTTGTCCACAGCTGAATTGTTTGTTCATTGGTGATGATTATAATTCATGATCATCTAAATTATATGGTTGATTTATTATGTTTGAATGGTGCACACACAACACCATGGTTGTGGAATCATACAGATGATCGATTTAATCCTCCTTCCATATAAATGAAGATTTAATTTCAAATATTAAAATATTATTCTTTTAAGTCCTATTTAATTTAAAAAGAGATTTGGAGACTGAAATAAATTTTCATAATATATACTAGACCGCTCTAGGATGACAGAGAGGATAGTGTCAAGGCTCGGGTTTGGAAATATAGTTTCCTGCTCTCCCTAACTGATTCAACGAATGGGATGGTTAATTTAAAATATGATCTGAAATTTAAATTTGACGTTATTTAAACTTGGGAATAAATTGAAATTTAAGCTAATAAAGTCGCATAGCGACCATTCATGAATATTCAATTTAAATTTCAAATAAAGGGGTTTTTGAATTTCTATTATTCACAATTTATTCTAATTTAAATTAAGATTTGGAATTATGAAATGATTTTGGATTAAACTTAATAATCGTTTTTAAAATTAAGTATTTTGAATTTTGAATTCAATTCTAAAGGGATTTGAGCGAATTATTTTAAATCGATTTATAACGCGCTGCTGCGCGACAGTTCGTAAGTATCGATTTCAATTTTAAATGGTTATAAGTTGATGGTTTGAAATCAGTTTGACTTGAAATAAGAAATGTTGATTTTCTAATACAGACAGTTTTTGAATAGAATGAGAATTTTCAATTGCAGTGTACGATTTTTAAGTTATGTCCAAAAAAAATCTGGGAAAGGTCGCTGTAAGTGTAGTTCGGCCACCGTAACGAAATTCAAATGAAACAAGTTTTAAAATTTGAGAAAAATTATGATAAATTTTACTTTATTAATTTAATGTGATTTGAATTTGAAATATTTAAATTTTGGAATGATTTGGAATCTACTTGATTTAAACGGCTATTGCAGTGCTTTTTGTAACGTGTCCAAACGTTATTCTCACATTTTCCAAAGGTAAGTTGGTTTGGAGTTTATAAAACGTGAACCATTATTTTCAAATGGTTAAAAAGGATTGCAAATGGTTTGGAAATATTTTTAAGTGGTTAAATATTTTTATATGGTATTGATATCAAATATAAGTCAAGTTAACTCCATTAAAACTTATGTTTGAATGTAAAGTGTTTGGATTATCGTAAATGTATTTGTAATCCAAGTAAAGATTTGGGAAAATTTAACGACTTATGAAATCAATGAATTATGTTTTGAACATAAGGATCAAAGGGTTATGTTTTGATGATATGGTTGGAAAAATGAATATTTGATTTTAAAAAGGAAGAGTTAGATGGAAACGAAATTTATGATCAATCCAACCTTGATTTAGAAATGAATGGATAATGACTGGAAGGAGATTGAATTGTAATTATGTGTGGTCCATAACTATTGTTTTAAGAATACGCTTATTACTTGCAAAGGCCGGAATCAGAATCAAGTTCGAAAACCATTCCAAGTAATAAAAACGACGCATGGAGAGAATTCAAAACTTTGAACCGACGAATGAAGACCGGGGATCTTTGAATTTATTCTGATTTACTGCTGATTTCTCGAATTAGGTCGTACACCTGATTCGAGGTTATAAGTGGCATGAGTTTTGAGTATATTCTGAGATTTTCGGATTTTATTCCGTTCAAACCCAGAATGAACTTGTATGGATCGTGTGCTTGACATTGTAATTGACGGCATAACACTGATTTCCATTGATATGATTATGGTTTGTGATGTACGAGCTCAAAGTGGTTATGTAACGATGGAAATCAGTGGTCATGTTGTGAATGGACAATGTGACATGCTTAAGATATGAAATGAGCTTGTATGATCATGGCATTGCTTATCTAGGCATGCTTTGTATAACGTGACATCGACAAACCTCAAACCTCGAATTGATGAGAAACTGTCTTTTATGTTGTATACTTATATATGATTGATGATGAAGATGCAGCAGTGGGAAACCACTTAGGAACTTGGGGAAATTGGGTATGTTCGGGGGGGCCTTGTCTGGTCGAAAACCGTTGATCTTCCCTGCGATTTGTTGTGGGTGTCCGAGATGGACAAAAAGCCGTGTTACACTTCGCTTCGTTTCCCTGATTGATCTTTCGTGCCAGGAATCATCAAGTTGGAAACCCAAATATCCAATACGAGCCATACGGATTTTGATTGTATACCTATATGTCAATATAACCAATTGGGGTTGTGGAGGCTATGATTCTATATTTATTTGTGAAATGATTTCCACACAGTATGTAATAATTAAAAGAGGATTTTCATGTATGAAAGCATGTTTGGTTATCATAAGATAAAATTCGCTTATCTGGTGTGTGCTTGCATTGTGTGATGTGGGACGAACTTATGATAGCTTCATTTTCCAAAAGTCATTACATATTTATATGAACAGGTGTTCACATGGAGTAAACCCGTTCCGCGTTAGCGGCATTGTCCGGTGAATTCCCAACTTTAAAATATATCCTAAAAGCAACTGGTTTATGTTCTCACAATAGTCCCATGACTGACCTGGAGTTTATTGTTCCTTCATAAACTCTAGTTGCCCAATAATTTTTACATAGGCAACTAGCTGTTTAGTTTTGCAGTAATGAGCCGTTGGAGCGGGGTTCGAAGCGCTTTCTGAGTTGGAGCCCGCAGTAGAGCTGAAGCTTCCATTGTATCATACTGTTCTTCCGCTAAGAGTATATTTACTTTTCTTCCGCTTTGTATCTATGTTGTAACTCTGATATTCATGTAACTCTGATGTGATATGGTATTACGAAATGAAAGGTTCTGTTATTTTATTCAATATATGTATGTACCCATAACAATTCGTCTTTTTGAATGATTTAAGTTAGTTTAATTGCCAACGAAAATCAGGCAAAAAGATGAGTTGTTACAATTTAGTAGAAGTGGGTGTGGCTATAACAAACCTAGATGATGCAAGTTGGGCAAAGAGAGCACATAATTCACCAAGGACGGATTATGCATTTGTTCCAAAGGATGCTAGGTTAGTGAGACGCAGAGTTAGCTTGGCCAGAAATTACAATGTACTTCCTTTATCGCCTATGGATTGGAGAGTGCTCGGTAAGACAAAAATAGAAAAAAATTTGAAAAATTTATTAGTGTATTTTAAAAAAAAAACTATACGTTAGATTATAATGTTAACCTTTGCTTCTTATTGTAACTATGTTTTTCGTTAATAAGTGGATGAATATTAACGAAAAACAACCATACCAATAAATAACTTACTGGCATGTCACTACTCTATTTGGATCTAATTACATATTCATTTATTGCCTTTATTGGGATAATTTAAATTGGTGTTAACGTGACTATTTCTGTGCGTGAATAAACACAAATATAGTGTAATGCCTTAAAAAAATGAATCACATGTCAGACACTTCGAACTAAAAATATTTAACTATAAATAACAATTGACTTAAAAAAGTAAGGAAAGAGAAAGGTACTAACACACAATATAGGGTCCATTTTTTAGCGTCCTAAATGCAATTACAGGTAGGACTTCCTAAAATTGTGTGAAATGGTTTTAATAAAATAATTCAAAAGGCGTACTTATGAGAGGATTGATGCATGCTCATAAGTAGGGCTTCTTCTATAGAAGTGTACATTTTCATTGTACAATTTGAAGTAAGATTATATATTTTACCTATAGATGTTCATGAATTTCAATCCCTAATGAGTTCACAAAATAATCGTCTGCCTTTTTATACTTTTGATTTTATTTTGGGATGCTTCTCGATTCACGTTATGAAATCAAACCCATTAATTCATGGCATCTTTTTATGCTATACACATTTTTGCATATTAGAAAAAATTAAAGTTATTTAGGTATATACTCACTAAATTGTGTTTATGACATGGGAAAATCAAATAAAATAATGATACAAATTATACACAAACAATCTCAACCAAAGTCTACGTGTTACTCGTACAGTTTCCATGTTTATGTGGGGGAAATAAATTTGTACTAAGTATTCGACAAATGATGTGGGGGAACACGTGGTGTAAATTTTCTTCAATAGGGGCACTTATGAATGCCTTAAATATTTATTAAATTATATTATATATGGAAGAAAAGCAACAAATGCATTGTCCCTCATTTTTGTGCACATTATCAGAGGCGATATTAAGTGCCCCTACTACATTCACATTTCTCCTACCAGCACAAGTATTTTGGGAGCGTTTACGATTCTCAGTCCGCCTCTTTTACTTATTAAGGATGGGGTTTTTAGAGGCTGATTGTGAATTGCCTCTCTTTTCTTTTGAGGCAGTTCTACTTGTGTTTTTGTCTCTATTTCTTATTTTAGAGGCAGACATGTGTGTCTCTATTACCCTTGCATTTAGTAGTAGTGAAACCGGAAACTCTTTCTTTCATTTTCCTATGTCATTCATACATTCGTCTTACGCCGCAGGAATGACGTAGGAAATTTCATGTTCGATATCCTTAGTAAATTTCTCATATATCTTATATCAGTAACATTGATTGATATGTCAACTGTGACATGCAGGATATGCAATAGGTTGGGGCCTTAGTTGATTTTATATAGTGACATTTGCCTAAATGATTTATATAATGGCATATAATTGTATGAAAAGCATGCATAATTCACAATTTCAATGTGACTTGCACAACTCGTTATTTTAATGTGATTTGAGTCATGGAATCATCACTAGGGTATTTCCTATGTAACATCTTAAAATTTGAATTAATTGGATTTCATGTTAAAATATTCACTTATTACATTTTAATTAAATGATTTGGAGCAGTTGACCAGTTTAAAAAATTTGTTTTACACTTAAGGTACGTCTTCAATTTATACACTATATAATAAAAGAACTGTTCTAATTACATCTTGTTGGCTAGCTGTTTGACCAAGCCACCAAGGTTCATGTAACAACCCGAAAATCTGGGCCAGTTTAAAATTTTTATTTTGGCAATTTTAGCGAATTTTGAATATTTAAAATAGATTATTTTAAATAATATCGACGAGAAATTTATTTTGAATATATTAGAACGTATATATTATATACGCCGTCGTTAGAATATAAATAATTATATAATTATAAAAGGAATTGAAAATGGCGCGGTAGTTCGATAATTCGATTTCAAACTTCAATTGAATGTACCGGGTGCAAAACAATCCGGATTTTAGTGAAACCCAAAACATTAGGATCTAATTGGTGATATCTTTCCAACGAATCCGACAAATCAAGATTTCATATCGGGAATCAAAGGATATGTCCAGTTGAAAATTCTGAATAGTCGTTATGGAATTCAGGCCCTTAAAAATGGACATTTTGCAAATGACCTCGGATTTCGACGAAACCACTTTTGTTGGATCCGCAGGGTCAAGTTATTGTTAGGTTTCAAATTTCATAATTTTTCGAATCAATATGTGAGCGTGGCAAAAGAAAACGCGTTTGACCAGTTTCAGTTGATTTTAATCGACTGGAAATTGACCATTTTTCCAATGGTCTCAGAATTCGACGAAACTAGTTTTGTTAGGACCGTATCGTCAATATGAAGCTAGAAAATATTTTTCGGGAATTTTTCTAGTCAGTATGTGACCCCAGTAAATTGAAATGTACGTTTAAAATAAAATATATAGAGTTATATTTTAATTTTGACGAAAACTGATCGTAACGATCGAATCAGCCTACGATACATATCCCATTGTGTTCGGAATGGGGATAATTAGCTATGAACGACAGTCGTTGGGATCCATTTCGAGTTCGGATGAGAAACTTGGCTAATGAGAGGATAAATGAATTTAATATTATTAAATTATATATACATATAACCTATTTAAAACCCTATCCTTTTCATTTCAAAGTCAACGGGTCAAACCCGCACCTCTCAATCGACGAACGAACGGAAAGCGTTCAATCTTTCTCCCTCAAATCTTGAATGATTCACGCAATAAAATTCGGTGCTTAAGAAGAGAAATCAGAGAGCTCCATCCCCTTTATACATCCATACGTGATTGAGGGATTATCACTGAGTATTGGGCTCGAAATCGAGCACCAAAGTGCTGCCGCTCGACATCAAAATCCGCCTCTAAACCGCGTTCGAATTCACTATGTCGGGGGTCGTTGTGATGCTCTCTCGAAGGCGCTCGAAGTGGAAGGGGTTAATGAAGGTCCGGTGGTCGAAGTTGTGAGCGGCGGTGAACCCTAGGTAGCGGCCTTCGTTGAATCACCTGCGGCGTGTGCAAAATGAAGAAGGCCAGATGCTTTTGGGGAGGTATTTTAAAATCTGAATATACTTTGTTTTTTTAAATCTGAATATACTTTGTTTTTTTAAATCTGAATATACTTTGTTTTTTTAAATCTGAATATACTTTGTTTTTAAAATCTGAATATACTTTGTTTTTAAATCTGAATATACTTTGTTTTTAAATCTGAATATACTTTGTTTAAAATATATATATATATACCGTTGAGTAAAAAGTTCGATTTTTATATATTGAATAACGAAGTAAAAATATAATTTTTATCTATGAACTTCGAAGTAAAAGGTGATTTTTATATATTGAACTTCGACAGAAAAATAGGATTTTTTATATATTGAACTTCGACAGAAAAATAGGATTTTTTATATATTGAACTTCGATAGAAAAATAGGATTTTTTATATATTGAACTTCGATAGAAAAATATGATTTTTATATATTGAACTTCGAAATAAAAATATGATTTTTATATATGAACTTCGACAGAAAAATATGATTTTTATATATTGAACTTCGAAATAAAAATATGATTTTTATATATTGAACTTCGAAGTAAAAATTCGATTTTTATATATTGAATAACGAAGTAAAAATGTGATTTTTACATATGTAGTGGTTACAGCAACGAAGATGCGATAGCGAAGAAGATTTCTATCAAATGAAGTGCCGTGGAGCTAGGATAGCTATAAGTGAGAATTTCTCACCTTTCAATTTCTTTTCTAGTTATATATATATACTAGGATGCAGATGGTGCTTAGTAGCACCCGACACAATCGTCCACAGACCATGGACTTGTTTGTTTGGTTGCATAGATTAGTTGGATATTTGAATTGAAATTGAGTTGTTTGGGTGAATAGAATGAATTTGATTGATGTGTGAATGGCGTGGGCCTTCACTAGACCGGGGATAAGGCTAGGCCTCGTCCCGTTTCTAGTATCGTGCCGTTATGCCGCCGAAATTTTCTAAAATAAGTTAGAAAAATAAAAATATCATTTTATTTAAAGAATGAACTGAATAGAAATTCATATGTTGAAATAAAATGTTTTGTCGTTAAAAATAAAATTTTTAACGTGAAAGTGAATAAGATAAAATATTCATTTACAAACCAGACGGTTTGTTTATGTACACCTATTTGAAGGACATTGATTGGGTCGATAAATTTTACACATCGCCCAACTGCACAAATAAAATCTGTGTTTGATTGTTTGAAACCCCACACGGGTGTTAGGATGAAATTTGAAGTTCACTCATCCTGATTGATTGAATATGTCGATCGATCGATTGACAGGCTGTTATAAGCATTAGATATCTATATTTGATGCTTATACAGTGTGGTGCACTTTGGTTGATGGTTGATTATTTTTCGATGCTATTATATACATGTGTTTATGAAAATCCATATAATTAACATTATATGGTGATTGATTGGGCCTCATTCCAATTTAGAAAATAAAGAATATTATAAAATAAAAGTTCATGTGTTGACAGTACTCATTCATTGAGATTGGTCATGTGTTGAACAAAATATTTTAGTAATAAAATTTACATCTTTGTAATATAAAATAAAAGTTCATGTGTTGACAGTACTCATTCATTGAGATTGGTCATGTGTTGAACAAAATATTTTAGTAATAAAATTTACATCTTTGTAATATAAAATAAAAGTTCATGTGTTGACAGTACTCATTCATTGAGATTGGTCATGTGTTGAACAAAATATTTTAGTAATAAAATTTACATCTTTGTAATATAAAATAAAAGTTCATGTGTTGACAGTACTCATTCATTGAGATTGGTCATGTGTTGAACAAAATATTTTAGTAATAAAATTTACATCTTTGTAATATAAAATAAAAGTTCATGTGTTGACAGTACTCATTCATTGAGATTGGTCATGTGTTGAACAAAATATTTTAGTAATAAAATTTACATCTTTGTAATATAAAATAAAAGTTCATGTGTTGACAGTACTCATTCATTGAGATTGGTCATGTGTTGAACAAAATATTTTAGTAATAAAATTTACATCTTTGTAATATAAAATAAAAGTTCATGTGTTGACAGTACTCATTCATTGAGATTGGTCATGTGTTGAACGAGATATTTTGATAATAACAACTATTTTGAAAAAGAAATATTTGAAATAGAATATTTGAAAATAGAAATTTATGAAGCCGTGTTGATTAGATTGACGCCATTTTGACGTGAACGATATTTATATCGATTTTATTCGATTTCGAAATGAATTGAATATATAACGATTTCGAAATGAATTGAATTGAAAACAATTTCGAAATGAATTGAATTGAAAACGATTTCGAAATGAATTGAATTGAAAACGATTTCGAAATGAATTGAATTGAAAACGATTTCGAAATGAATTGAATTGAAAACGATTTCGAATTGAATTGAAATCGATTTCGAAATGAATTGAATTGAAAACGATTTCGAAATGAATTAAATTGAAAACGAATTCAAATTGAATTGAAAGTGAATTGAAATGGATTCAAATTGAATTGAAATTTGAATTGAATAAGAAATGAATTTTAAAACGAATTTATAGAGAAGAATTTAATTTCGATTTGAATTGAAACGGAAGTTGAAATTGCTTTTGAAACGAATTTAAAACTATTTATATAATTCGTTTTAAATAGAAATCGACAAAATATATTATATATATATTATATATATAATATAATGGCCTGAATAGAACGCGCCGCGCCGCGGTAGTTCGTGAATTTCGACCATTTATTTCAAACTGACATTGCGGGAGATCCGACCGTCGGATTCTCCTAAAACTAGAACCGTTGGGTTCGTATCGAAAAGAGCTTTCTAACGAATATTAGAAATTTGAAATCTAACGGTTGGATTTGGAGATACGTCCAAATCAAATTCGAAAAAGGTCGCTGTAAGTGCAGTTCGATGGCCATTGATGGAAATCGACTGTACGGGCCTTGATAAAATTATTAAAAATAGTAATAATTTGTGTAAAATCATAAGAAACGATTTAGAAAGAATTGGGATGAAAAACTCCATATTTGAAAAGATAAAAATAGATTTTTATCGAAATGAACTAGTTTTGAACTAGAATTATAATTCTATTTATTTTTAAATAAATAAATTGAATTTAAAAAGGGTTTTAAAATAACCAGAATATCCAATGATTGCATTGGAGTGGATTTGAATCGAAATTGTCTTCGGAATATTTCGATGTTGGAATTCGTGATTATACAGGTGTTGTTATGGAAATTTGAAAGATATATATTTATATCGTTATTTCCAATACGACATTTGTTAGTCGTAGAATTTGATATTGAATATAAGCCGATATATTTTCTATTCAGAGCCTTGTATTGAATATCGAATGTGATTTGGGTTTGTCGTGAATGGTGTCTTCACTAACACTGTTCTTGAACCCAGTTGAGAAAAGATTAAATCTTTTTATTTAGATTTAATGAAGTGTACCAATTAAATAATATTTAATTGGAATTGAATTGATATTGATTTTTGGGTTTATCGTGGACAGTGTTTTAAATAACACTCGTTCTTTAACCCGATAATTAATGAAGGTGATTTTGGGTTTATTGTGAACTGTGTTTTTAAATGACACGGATTCTTTAACCCAGTTAACGATTAAAACTAAGTTGAGTTTTAATGAATCTTTAATTAGATTGAAATGGTCGAGAATGGAGTATCACCAGTTTTACTCCAGGCGATAGTCAAATCTTTAATTAGATTTGAACGTGAAATGGTAATTGAATTTACCGATAACACTGTGGTGTTAGAAATGAAGTATTACCAGTTCTACTTCATGGGATGAATAGGTTGGGATGGGGAAATTAAAACAAATGATTACTTCGGTAAGGTTCGCTAATCCCGACTAGTTTGAATTGAGATTCAAAAATAGAATAAAGAATAAATTCAAGAAATTTATCTTGGATAAAATTAATGGGAACATTTCCCTATGAATGTGAAATTTAGAAACTAACTGTCGGTTAGCCAAGCAGAATGGTTTTCTGGATATTGATCTGATGTTGGTTTCGGCCTTCGGGGTTAATCTTTGGGGAATTATTCTCTTGATTAATTTACAGTTAGTGACTGATGAATTGGAATGAGGCGTATGTTGTGTTTGTGTAACACTTATTCAAAATATACGCGAGTTATTCGGAAAGACCGGGTTTAGCCCATTCTGGATAACTGATACGACGATAAGTCGAAGATGAAGACGATGGTCGAAGACCGGAGTTCTTCACGTCGTTTGGGTAATTACTGATGATCTTGATTGGGCTGTACACCCAAGAAGATGGAAACAGTTGGTGATCGTCCAGACGTACTTGGAGATCGATGGATATGCGGGGTACTAGGTGCCTCCGGTTTCGTTCAGACCCAGAACGGACTTGTAAATGGACTGTGTGTCTGACATTGGATTTTAGTCCGTGTGATTGATCTCTATTAAATATATATCTGTTTGGCGGCGGAGAATTTATTCTCTTGCTTAACGCCCTTCTCTGAGACGTACGAGCTCAGGGGTTATATATTGATGGATATCAAACGCATGGAGTGAATTGCCTGTGTGGCATGCCTAAGTGGCAATTGATCGAGGCTTCTGTTGAAAAGCAAAGTCTTGTGGTGATGATCAAAGCACAGCCTGTGTGGCACAGCTTTGTGTAACGTGAATTCGCGAGTTTCACACCCGGTATGAACCAGAAACGGGAGACGGACCTCAGGGAGGGCATGCGTTTCCTTCTAGCTAAAAAGTGGCGTCAGTGGTTTTACACGCCCTGACGAGTTTGACTTATGTGGTTGTTGCTGTTGCGAGGCGCCTCGGTTTGATCGGACGATCCGGGTCCGATGGAGTCATTTGTTGGCTCATTTACGCCCCAAAGGGCGGGGAAACGTAGTGTTCAGGCATAATAATCCACATCGGTGGACCGGCCCTGTCGCTCCATGGGGCAGTTGCGGCTGTTCCTGAGACATGGGCTAGATTGTCTTGAATCGGTTGAGGACTATCTTTTGCCTCGGTTCATAGACGGAAATCCAATTTCCAAATACGTGACATTTGTGGTTTTAATTGTAGAACCTATATATGGCGACATAGTGGCATGGGACGCTCATGCCGCCTATGATTGATACTTATGATTTGAAGTTGTTTTATACACTATGCACTTATAATAGTATCAAATGATTTGTTTTAACCGTATCAAGCATTCTTTGGCTGTTATAAGGGAAAACCCTATCCTCGGCTGCGTTGCATTGTGTGATGGGACCTGGGTCTTATAACAGCCTCATTTTTCTTTATTTAGCATTGCGCTGTTTGTTTTATGCACTGGTATCCTTGGGAGGAAACCCGTTCCGTGTTATACGGCGTGGTCCCTTGATTTACCTAACTTTAAAAATAAAGATTAACTGTTTTAGTTCTCACACCAGTCCCATGACTGACCTGGAGTTTATTGTTTTAACCTAAACTCTGGGTGCCCCTATTTTGACACGGGCAGCTAGTAGTTTCGGTTTTGCAGATTTATATTCACAGGATCCTGGTTTACAGCTCGAATGATATCCGGAAAGCTTTGTATCCGTATATCTCTTCTAGTTGTGTATTGTATTATTTTACGCTGCTATGTATTTAAATGTAATTTAAATCTCTGATAATTCTGTGTATTATTCATTTTTACTCAGTATATTCTTGTATTCTGATGCATTGTTGTAATATACAATGAAATGTTCTTCTGTTTGCGTTCTGTTGTGGTTTGTTCTCGAACTATCCGACGCTTTCCTTTACGGGGAAGTTACGGGTCTTTACAGTTCACACACAAGAAGAAAATATGAAGTTTCACACCTTTAACCCTCGAAGACCCGATCGGATCACCATACTCCCCTCGGCTCGCGATCGCCCCCCTTTTAACCACGATCTGATCCGTCCATCGCTAGCTCGATCCGATCCGATCCCCGAAGCTGATGGATGATGACCAAGACCAAGTCCACCACGATCCGAGAATGCAGGATCTCACGACACATGTCACCAACTATCATATTGACCAATTCTTCATTAAGCTACGATCACGATCCGATCCGAGCAGGAAGACACGATGATGGCCACGGACCTGGTCATCCACGATCCGATGTTTAAGGAGATCGCGACACCTGTCCACAACGGCTAATTTGACTAATTCTTCATCAAGCTTCGAACCGGTTCGAGATCTTCGGGATGTGGGCCACGTATGACCGCGATCCGTCACCAGAAATCAACTATAAATAACCCAGAGCTTGGCATTTTTCAGGATCTTTTTGGCAGTTTTGAGTATTGATTACACCATTACTGTCATACCACTATTTCTTATCAGTTTTACTTCGACTTTATTGAGAGAAATCATAATTGTAAGAGTGAGTTTGAGAGAAATCATTGGTTGTACTAGCATTTAAAGTATAATCAATAACATATAAAGTGGACGCAGGCTCGTTAACGCCGAACCACTATAAACCTTGTGTGTTCTCTGCTTTTTCCTCATTTTTCAGTTATAATTCTCTATGAATCAGAACAATTTGGGTGTTAGAGCCAAATTATGATCTAACATTTTGGTGCTTTCACTGAGAACTGATTTCTCGGCATATTGGATTGTTGCTCCGTTGTTTGGATATTCATGTCCGAAGGAAACAGTCCTGAAACTTCACTGTTCAGATTTTTGAAGATTCCAATGGCATCTGATATCATGGCCGGAAAGAAGTCTAAGGAAGTACGAGCTTTGCAGGCGGTTGAAGTCGCGAATGAAGCAGTTGAAGAAAGTGTACATGAGCAGGTTGAGGAGGGCTTCGCGGATCGCGGAGACATAGGGGCGATCCGACCCGAACGTGGCGTCACGAACCAGTTTGAAGGGGGCACCACGATCCGAATTGAGGGCGACACGAACCGAACATCTGAAGGGGTCGTCACTAGATCCCAAGACAACACTGCGAACCCTCCCCCTAATGTCACCACGATCCGACCCTAGGGGAACGCTATGAGCGACAGACACAGGTCCACTGCGATCCGACGTGATGACCAGACTACAACTTGACCTGGAAAGGAGGTTATGGCTCACTCCTCCCGTCCTGGTACCTCTGTTCGACCTGGCTCAAGTTCTCTGCGCATAAGAGAAAATGTTGGTGATCAGTATGACCCCTCTGCTCCGGTCACTGAAGGAGATCTCTCTCGCTTCTCTGAAATGTGGGATAGGCTGTTTGATGAATTAGCTACTCAAAGGCAGCAAAGCTATGCGCTGCAGTAGAACTTAACTGCTATGGATAGAAGGATCGATGATCTCGCAAGACAAAGAACACTCCCAGTTCGCCCACACACCCCAGAGTACTCTTTTTCGTCAGAGGAATCGCCAAGACCTCCGCGGCGACCGTATGAGAGGTCTGAAAACATAGAGCAGCTCCGATTTGGAACCTTGCCATCACGAGAGGAAGAGACACTTGGTGTAGGACCCTCAAACTGCAACTTGAATAATCGTGCCGCAACTCCTAGAGCTCGAGTTGTGGATAATCCTATTGAGAATAGACCACCTCAGCCCCTTCGCCGTACAAATACTCATGGTAACAGGGGGCAACGAAGCCCAATCCGAGCTCCGGACTTCATGGATGTTCCTAGAAGAGAGATCGGAGAATTCCACCGAGCGAGAAGCGCTGATCCCGAGCCTCCGATGACCAGTGCAAATGTTGCAGCTATGGTCCATCAAATCCTAGCGGATAGCCGTGGACAAAGGAATGAAGATTGGGGAATTTACCGCAGTCACACCCCTTTTACTGATGACATTCTAGACGTAACATTCCTGAGGCGTTTCAACATGCCTTAGATAAACCGTTACGCGGGTAGATCTGTTCCAATCCAACACCAAATGAGATATTCTTGGTCAATGACCACTGCCGCAGCCTCTGACGATGTAAAGTGCAAAGCATTCCCTATATTCCTGGAGGATGTTGCGTTGTTATGGTTTACTCGCTTACCAGCAAGATCAATTTCCAGTTTCAGGGAGTTGAGTGAAAAGTTCGTGGAACAGTTCTGCATTTATGCACATAGGTCAAAGAGTGTGATTGACCTGTTCCTCGTCAAACAACGACCAGGCGAGAGCTTGTGAGTGTATCTGGATCGTTTCAACCTAGCAGCCACCGAAGTCAAGGATCACCATAAGCCAACTATTGTGGCAGCCCTAATCGATGGGGTAGATAAAGATACTGAATTTGGGAGACACCTGGCCGGCAAGCCACCTCATACTAGAGAATTGTTCTACGAGAAAGCAAACGTACGCTTACGTCAGGAGGAGGTATATGCTAACCGGAAGATGAAAATGGTAAATAAGGAGGAAATCCAAAGTAATGTGGCCATCAAGCAAACCGGAGACAGCTCGGGAAAGGTTGAAGTCAATGTTGGAAACCGAAACCAGGGCGGCGGCCACCAGTCAGGAAACAATAGTAATGGCAATAATCGGAAGAGAAATCAGGGGAACGACTCCCAGAGAAGGACCCGTCCCAGGTCTTTCGAAAATTATACGCCAATAAATGATACTTTGGAGAATATATTCGTAGACTCGTACAATGTTCTCCAACATAAAAGGCCTCCTCCAAGAGATTCGATGGAGAAAGAACGTGAGACAGGGAAGTTTTGTCTCTTCCATCAGACTCACGGTCACTCTGCAAATGAATGCCGTCATCTGAGAGACGTAGTTGAGAGGCTGCTCCGAGAAGGGAAGTTGGATGAGTACCGGGTGGCTCCTAGAGATAGCGGGCTAGCTATTCAGGCCCCGAACCAAAACCAGAATCAACCTACTGCCAGGCCAACTGTCCAGCAAAAAGGAAAAGATCTTGTTATCAATACCATAATCGGAGGGCTTCACCTAGCAGAGCATAGTTTCAAGGCGATGGATCAGTACGTAAACGCAGCAGAGCAACATCTTGAGGCAGGAGAGTGTAGCAACCCTGAGGACAATGTCCTGGTAAAACAACAAAAGATGATGTCAGATGATGTCATTTTCCGCAACCGAGAGAGTATTGGAGTCCACGCTTTGACCGAAGATCCATTTGTAATCACAGTTCCTATTAGCCCGACTACTGTCCATAAAGTTTTAGTGGAGAACGGGAGTTCAGTCAACATTCTATTCAAAAAGACATTCGATCAAATGAACCTTGAATTGAAAGATTTAAAGCCGTGTGAAGGATGGATCCGTGGATTTAATGGAGCTTCAACTGCTCCAATGGGATATGTAGAGCTGCCGGTAACACTTGGGGAAGGAGAACGCCAGAGAGTGAGAATTCTTCCCTTCGTGGTTTTGGGTATTGAATCGCCTTATAATGCCTTCTTGGGCCGACCGGCCCTAGCAAAGTTTAGAGCTTGTATAGCCCCCTAATGCTTGTTATTGAAGTTTCCTACGGAAGCTGGTGTTGGCATAGTCAGAGGAGATCAGGTTGCTGCACGTGCATGTTACATTGCAGAGCTAAAGCTACTCCGTAAAGGAAGAGATATAGAAACTAAAGACGCTTCTTCCCTCACAAGGGAGGAGACATCATAGCAATTAAAGAGAATGGCAATGGGTGAGTCGCCCAGAGAACTGCCCGAGGATATAGATCCCAGAGAGGACGAAGAGACTGGGGGAAGAATAGCGGCTCCCAATGAAACAACTGTGGATGTACCGATCGATGATAGTGACCTAAAGAAGGTCCTGAAGATTGGGTCCCAGTTGGATCCAGTTCAAGCTAAAGAACTAACGGGTTTCCTGAAAGATAACTTGGATGTATGTGCTTGGACCCACGCGGAAATGTGTGGGATATCTCCATCAATCATGAGCCACTCATTGAGCATTAACCCAAAGCATCCCCCTGTAAAACAAAAAAGGCGAATGTTGGTCCCAGAGAGGTCCGCAGCCTTGAAAGAAGAAGTTGAAAAGTTAAGAAGTAACGGATTCATCAGATACTCAACCTACCCAGATTGGATTTCAAATCCAGTTTTGGTAAAGAAGGCCAATGGGAAGTGGCGTACGTGTATTGATTTTTCGGATTTGAATAAATCCGGCCTAAAAGATAGCTTTCCGCTACCCAGAATTGATCAATTGGTAGATTCAACGGCGGGTCATGAGCTTCTCTCTTTCATGGATGCTTATTCAGGATATAACCAGATTCCTATGCATGTTCTAGATCAAGAACACGCTAGCTTCATTACCGATCTGGTGTTATACTGCTACGTGGTAATGCCTTTTGGTTTGAAGAACGCAGGCGCTACATATCAACGGTTAGTGAACAGAATGTTCTATAACCAGATTGGGAAAACGATGGAGGTGTATGTTGACGACATGTTGGTTAAGCCCAGACAATCGTCCGATCACACTACAGAATTGGCAGAGATGTTTGGTATTCTTCGAAAGTATGGGATGAAACTCAACCCAACGAAATGCTCATTTGTGGTTGCCTCCAGGAAATTCTTGGGATTCATTGTCAACTCGCGCGGGATTGAGATTAATCCAGACCAGATCGCAGCAATCAGAGGCATTTAGGAGCCTAGATAAATCAAAGATGTGCAAAGCCTTGCAGGGAAAGTGGCAGCATTAAGCAGATTCATCTCTAGAGCGACAGACAAATGCATTCCATTCTTTGAATTGATAAAGCGAGGAAAACGCAATTTTAAATGGACTTTTAATTGCATAGAAGCATTTCAGAACCTGTTGAATCATCTGGAGAGGCCTCCGATACTGTCTAAGCCGGTGGACCACGAGGATTTATTCGTGTACTTAGCCATGTCGTCCCATGCGATCAGCTCAGCATTAGTGAGAGAAGAAGACAAGGTTCAAAGGCCAGTGTACTACGTGAGTAAAAAATTGGCGGCAGCTGAGCGCAATTATCCGAGGATAGAGAAGCTGGCGTATAGTTTATTGGTTGCATCTAGGAAGCTTCGACATTATTTCCAAGCTCATCCTATCACCGTGTATACTGATCATTCGCTCAAGCAAGTTCTATAGAGACCAGAAGCTTCTGGAAGACTGCTCAAATGGAACATTGAACTGAGTCAATTTGATCTGAATTTTCAGCCCCGACGATCGATACGGGGGCAAGTGCTGGCAGATTTCATAGCAGAATTTACTGTCTCGGAGGATGACATAGTAAACGAAGAGGCTGACCCACCAAAATTTCTTCTTGATCATAGTGCATGGAAATTGTATATTGATAGTTCTAGGAATGATAAACGATCCGGTGCTGGGGTGGTGGTTGAAACTCCTGAGAAACGACTGATATCCTATGCTATCCGGTTGGAATTTCATGCCACTAACAACGACTCCGAATATGAAGCCCTGATAGCCGGGCAGAGGATCGCAAAGGAATTAGAGATCGCGAAGCTGGACATATTTTGTGACTCCAAGTTGGTTGTAAATCAGGTTACTGGAAAGTTCCGAGCTAAGAGCCCAAGACTGATTTTGTATTTGGAGAAAGTGAAGGAGTTGCTGACTGGTTTTGATCACTATAGTATATCTCATATTCCGCGGTCAGAGAACCAACAGGCGGACAAGTTTGCGAAGATGGCTAGTTCCAACGATCCTGACGAAGCCGGGCTAGCCCCAGTTGAAGTACTTCAGTTCCCTAGCATAGGCCAGATGGAAATTGATCCAGTACTAGAGACTGAGCCAGAAAGGGAGTCATGGATGACCCCTCTAAAGAATTTCTTGATGAATGGAACGCTTCCGGCCAAGAAGAGCGAAAGGCGTAAAATAATCCGTAAAGCTTCCCGATACGTTCTGCAAGGCGGAATCCTGTACAGATAGGAATTTTCGATGCCTCTTCTCCGGTGTATAGCTCATGACGATATCAAGCGTGTACTCCAGGAAGTACATGAGGGTGAATGTGGTGACCATACTGGAGGACAAACATTGGCAAAAAAGGTGTTGCGGTATGGTTACTTTTGGCCTACCATAAACAAAGATGCGGCAAAATACGCACGACGTTGTGATGCATGCCAAAGATTTTCAAAAATTCCCAGGGCACCTCCTGGCCAGTTAAAGATGATGGCGAGTCCATGGCCTTTCGCTATGTGGGGGATTGATATCATCGGAAGCCTCCCTATAGCAAAGGGCGGAGCAAAGTTCGTTATTGTGGCTGTAGACTACTTCACCAAATTGGTCGAGGCTGAGCCGTTAACTACAATCACAACCAAGCGAGTGATTAAATTTATTGTTAGGAACATTATTTGCCAGTTTGGGATCCCGAAGATCGTCATAACTGACAATGGAACCCAGATTGATAGCAATGAGTTCAGGGACTTCTGCCAGAAGTACCACACTGAGAAACGGTACACCTCTGTGGCACATCCGCAATCGAACGGACAGGTCGAAGCAGCAAATAAAGTGATTAAGTCCATTATCAAAAGAAGATTGAAGCGGGCCAAAGCCATGTGGGCCCATGAATTACCCTTGGCATTATGGGCCTACAGGACAATGTATAAATCGGCGACAGGCCATACTCCCTTCTCTCTTGCTTTTGGAGCAGAGGCAATCATCCCTGTTGAGCTAAAAGTACGATCTCACCAAGTCACTTACTACGATCCGATGACTAATAACGAGTTGCTCCTTGAATCCCTAGATACAATAGAGGAGAAAAGGGATGAAGCAGACCTGCATGCCTTAAGACACAAGCAACAGGTCGCTAGATACTACAACAAAAGAGTTCGAGCCTGAACCTTTGAACCCGGAGACTTGGTTCTGAAGCGTGTCTTTCCACCCCCAACTCATATGGGTGCGAAGTGGGAAGGACCATACTCCGTTCTACGAAGGCTTGATAATGGAATCTTCAAGCTAACAACCGTGGATGGAGAAGAAATCCCCAGAGTGTGGAATTGCCCAACATTTGCGGCCTTATCTGATGTAAAGTCATCAGATTTATCCTTTTGTTTCATAGGACCATGTAAAAGGCATGACTTGCCTAGAATAGTCCAATGTCTTGAGCAAAGGATTACAAAGTGGACGTAGGTTACGATTTGACTGAACCACTATAAAAATATTGTGTGTCGTTTACCTTTATTTGCACTATTATTTATCTGCTCTTCTATCTCTATAAAGTTTGCTGTAAAATCATACAGCGATCACAGAAACATGTAATTCTAGGTGCCTTCCATCAGAATGGAGAGTAATCAACAGCCAGAACGATGAAGGTGCAATAAAGTGAATCACACCACTGATTGCATTCTAACTCTCCAAAGCCAAGAGAGAACGTAAAGGACGCGAAAATGACGTTCACATGGCAAGACGATGCACCATGATAAGAACCGCCTTGACCGAACTCTAACCTTGGCGACCGCCAGGAGAGTATAAAAGCGTCTATGATTAAGCGTTGAGAAAGAACTCTTACCCCGCTGAAGGATCGGGGAGCGACCGAACGGCTTAGCTCGAACTCTAACCATGGCGACCGCCAGGAGAGTATAAAAGCGTCTATGATTAAGCGCTGAGAAGGATGTTGGAGACTCAGCGCCCCCATAATTTCTGCCCCGCTGAAGGATCGGTGAGCAGACCATGATACGAGTTCGAACTTTAACCCGCTGACGGATCGGGAAAGCATAGAAGTACTGGAGATTTGGTGCCTCAAGGACAATAATCCCACTAAAATTTCAAGTCCCCTATATTTAGAGATAGCGGGCAACATGCATAGAAATTTTTAAATTTTTTATGTCGCTTGAAGGATTTTTAATATAGTTTCAACTTGATTATAGTCAAATGACTTGTGACTAAGTGTGAAGAGTTTATTGAATGCAGGTACACAATGATGCAAAAGAAATAAACTTTCATTCATAAACTGCAAACTTACAGGATAAAGAGGAACCTAAACAAAAGTTAGGGCCATTCTCACAATTACATTTCATGGCCAGTGGAAAGCCTAAAAATACTAAGGACAAAATATGAACTGATATCTGCATCCTACTCATGCTGGGGGGAGGGGGCTATGTGGGCTTCTTGCTCTTCTTCTGCATCCCCGACTTCTCCTTATCAACATCCGAACGATCACCTTTTTTCCTCTTCCTCTTATCAACAAGAGGCTCTAGCGAATTACTAGAGGATTGAGAGGCTAGTTGTGAAGTTATTGATCGGGAAAAAAATTCTTACGACCAACCCAGTTTTGGGATCAATCTCGGAAATAGGGGGTACATATACTGGATCCTGTTCCCCTTTCATAAGGAGCAACTGCTTCTCCTCTTCGGCCTGTTGTTTGGCCAAGGTTTCCTCATCATCGCCGCTGATTTCTTTGGTAATGGCGACTTCCTCTTCATCGCCGTCGTGGCGCCCATCCATATCTCTTAAAGCCTCGATGGGCTCAGCATCTATGGGGACATCAGCACCAACGCTTGGCGGGATGTCAACCTTCTCTGCCTCTGTCTTCTTCTCAGCATCCTTATCAACTGGCCCGCCACCTGTATCATGAGAAACAAATGTTATTTTGGGAGAGAATGCGGTTTGCTCAGTTGATTGTCCGGCAAGACGATGACAAGTGACAATTGCTTTGACAAATTGCGGAGAAAATATAGAGATACCTTCCGTAGATCCTCCATCCAAACTAGCAGCAAAACCTCCGACAGCTGGAGGAATTGGACCCAGAGGAATCAATGGATCGTCGGGATTGTATTCCTAAATTTCGGAGGCCTTGGGCCCTGCAGCTGAGCTCGAGCCTTCTTCAATTTTATCTTTGCCCTTGGCCTGAGTTTTCTCATTATCAATCTCTTCTTGGAGTAGGCGTCTGCCTTTCTCTAAATCCTCAGGTTCGTATCCCTAAGAATGGTCCGCATCAACTCATTCTCATCAATCTCATCGACTCCTAATCGCTGTTTCTCGCTCTGGACGATTGCATCCCATATGTTGGCTAAAGTGACATGGTAGTCCGGGATCCAGGAGATGTTACGGGTCTTGATGACCTGGCCAAGGAAGTCAAACAGCATTTCTTCAAATCCTTCAATATCTTTCTCTCTCTCGAGGAGCTTTTCATTAGAAATAGTAGCCATTTCAATGGCACTTTCCACATTATTTTCAGCAAGAATCGCGTGCTTCTCTGCACGCGCGAGTTGATTATTCAAAATCGCCCTCTCTTTTTCGGCCAGAGCTAAACTATCTTTCAAGCTTGCCTTTTCTTTCTCCCAAGCAGCTTTTTCAGCTTCGAAATGATCATGTGCTGTTTTCAGTTCAGTGTTAACCATCCTGAGATCTTCCACCTCCTTCAACGACGCACGCTCTTTGCTGTTAGAATCGAGCTCATTATGAAAACGTTGCCTGGCCTCCTCCATCTCTGTCTTGTAATTTTTAGCATCTCGTTGAGCCAAGGCAAGCAAAGATTGTGCATCTTCCAAGTCCTTTTCCATTTTTACCCTGGCCCTTTCATTGTTATCTATCTTCACTTTGGACCTGTGCGCTTCCATCTCTAGCGTTCGGATGACGTCTGAAAGATTGACAACATGTTTCTTCATCGCCTCATATTGCTTGGCTACATGGCGAACGTGTCCGATGACTTCAGTATCCCAATTCCTAGGGACTGGTTCCAGAGTTGGAACGAACATCATCCTTTCGAAGAAGATATCGGGGAACTGTTCTCGTAATTTTTCCAGCTTAGCCTGAGTCTCAGGACCATGGATATAGTCTCGTGTCCCGGGGCACTCAAACTTTGTTGGCTGGAAGGGACAATGTCAGTTTTCTCCTTCTCAGGATCCTTGTTTGGATTCTTGTTTTTATCCTTAGGCTCGTGGTGCTTTTTGGATGATCTACTGTGAGATGGTGCGCTCTTCGGAGGAGTTAAGTCTTTGGGAAGTTGTTTTCCCCCTGTAGGTGGCACCGGATGACTGGGAGGCTTTCCAGAGGTTTGTTTTGACGGAGATCTTGACCATGAAAAAGTAGGCTTGTGAGAATCCCGGGACCAATGGTTGTCTCCCCCTCGGCCGCTGCTACGAGCACGCTCAGGATTTGGATAAAGACTAGATGTGCCTTCATGAAGAGAGCGATAGGAATAAGATCGGTTGCGAGACATCTTTCCTGCAAAAGAAATAAATACATATTAAAACCTTGAATACTGTTGGTATAAACGTGTAGGGTCAGACAGTGCATGTGATTTGTGCATCCCATATAATTCCCCCTAACAGACCAGGGCCCGAAGTTAGGCTCGTCTGGGTAGTCTCTCGTTCTTCAACTGAACAGTTGTTTCCTCGGAAATAGGGAAAAATGGCTCCCCTTTGAAGTCCTCCTGTGTATATACATCGTCGGGTATATGAATCTTGCTTAATTCTTTAAGCAACTGCTCCTCTGTTAAATCATCGGGAGCAGCAGGTTCAACCGGTAGAGAGGCCCTTGAGGGGAAACCCCCCGGAGAGGCTGGGATTTCATTAGACTCGTCAGCATGGGCCTCATCTCCTCTATATACATTTAAGTCTTCGTCGTCCTGGTTAATTATCGGCGAAGGACTCTTATGAAGCTTAGTTGTCTATGCTGCCAGTGACGTTCCTTCTCCCTCGGTCGGGGGCACGTATTTGTAAGGTTTGCCACCCGCACCAAGTCCAAACCTTATATCCAGAAGGCGGTGCTTGTGAAGATTCTCGTCAGTAATACATTTCTTGATCTTTAGGAAATCGGATTTGCTTTTCAGAAGAAGGGATAGTCGATTACTGTACACCGAGCCTTCCGTCTTTGGAAAGGTGTGATCTGCACAGAGAAAAGAAGCATGTTAGCGCTTCGATTTCTTAAACAAGTTATTCATTCAAAGGTTTAAAATTTACTTGATTTAAGCCATCTTCTTGCACACCCAGCCTGTCTCTTTATGTAGAATTAATCGGCCTTGGGATCCCCAATGTTGCTGTAACCGTCAGATAAGACCTTCCTATTTGCTACCGATTCGAAGAAAGAAAAATTTAGGGTTGCCGTAGAGCGATGCTTGAAAAGGTAATAGAATTTCAAATCATTAAATGTGAGCTCAGTTTGCAGGATTTCCGCATATGCGATGTATAGAGTGTATAGGGCTGCGTAGGCATTGGGATGAAGCTGCATCGGAGTAATACCCAATCGTTTTAAGGTTTCAATGACGATTGGAGGAAACGGAGGAATAGCGCCTACCCAGCACATGAGTCGGCTAACTGTCATATACCCCTCCGGATCCAGATGAGGTCTATCTTCACTACCAGGTGTCCTCCATCATCCCAGGGGATCCCGTGTTTCAAGCATATTTTCTTAAGCTTTATGTCGTCAAGTTTGGAAGCTAAAGAGTCAGTGAATTTCTCTATTTCTAGTGCACCAGGAATCTCGTCGGGAGCTCGGTAGTCTACTTCAGACTCCTCATCAAGCAATGTACTCTCAGATGGATCCGATTTTGTTTCTGCCTCATATTCGGATCCAGAATCCTCACCCTTTGGATTAATTGGAAGAACCTCGGGGTTGTGGTGCTCAGACATCTCGGGATCCATCTCTGTATCAGATCTTAAAGGGGAACGGTTATCCGACATTTCTGTTTAGGCGAGTAAACATGAGAAATAAGAATATAATTACCCTTCCCCTCGTGTGTGCAAGTGCAAGTGTGTGCCTGTGCAAGCATTAAAGAAAAGAATAGAAGTTAACAAGATCATTGATATATTAGTCATTGCTTGTTGTTAAGTTATGCTACTGGTCAGTCCAGAAAAGTTCGTCTCGAAGGCTCTAACCTAACTGTCCATTGGTATTTTAGGATTAAGTTGCATTAAGTATTTAAATAGTACATCGTATCACTCAAATCGCATCGAAGGGTTCGGGTCGCAGTGCATGGTCGGATCGCGAGGCAAGCGGGGACTCGCAGCGAAGTAGTCAGATCGTGGAAGAGTGTCGGATCACGAATCTGGAACGGGTCGCAAAGACTACCCACGATCCGTTCCCTCCTCCTATGAATTACAGACTAGCCACGACCCGATCCGTCACTTGACTTAGATACCAACATTTCTGCGACTCGAACCGGTACCTAATCACCACAATCAGATCCATACTTCAATCTCCACTCCTCCGTGTCCACGACCCAATCCGTATCCAAATCATGCTTACGATCCGACCTGGTCAGCCCCTTCTTCCTCTTCTTCTTCTCCTTCCTCCCTTCTTCTTCTCCATCGCTGAGCTCGAGCGATTAACACCCATGGCGCCTCGCCAGCCTCCATAACCTCGAAAACTACAAAATTCCGCCGTTTCTCTCCTCCAAAGTCAGTGAAAATTTATGATAAATGAGGGCGGAAGTAACATGGAAACATTTTTTATGATTACCTTTCTAAAAGTTAGAAGATAAGTGGATTTCTTGGAAATTAAAGGCTAGGGTTTCGCTGGAAGGAACTAGCGACAGCCAACAACAGAAAGAAGAAGAAAGGGGAGAAGGAAGAAAGGGGGTTCGGGTTTATATAGGCCAAACCGCGACCGTAAGAATTCCATTTTTTGTTTTATTCGGACCGCAGAAATAGACGGGCCGCGAACCAAAACCCATTACGTTTCGTAGAGAAGCCCAAATGTCCATCGAGCACGAGACGAATACTTCACCCCTCGGATCGTGGGACTCTTACGCGATCTGAACCTACAGGTCACGTACCAAAGTGAAAATTCGGAAATATTTGCAAAAAAAAATTCAGAAGTTTACATGGCAATTTTTCGATAAAGCATCCAGAAATTCCAGAGAGAAGAGCTACCCAATAACCAAAGAAATGACTGAAGATCGACTGAATATTTATGCTAATCGAGGAACACGACTCTTCGAAGCAGTACAACGTTTCAGATAGACACGGCCTCTGATTTGCATCTTGCTATGAAAAGACGTCTATGCGATTTCAAAGCATGTTCCATCCTCGATAAAACATACTTCGAGGGGGCAAAATGTTGGCTATCTTTTTGACCAAGCCACCAAGGTTCACACACAAGAAGAAAATATGAAGTTTCACACCTTTAACCCTCGAAGACCCGATCGGATCGCCATACTCCCCTCGGCTCGGGATCGCCCCCTTTTGACCATGATCTGATCTGTCCATCGCTAGCTCGATCTGATCCGATCCCCGAAGCTGATGGATGATGACCAAGACCAAGTCCACCACGATCCGAGAATGCAGGATCTCGCGATACATGTCACCAACTGTCATTTGACCAATTCTTCATTAAGCTACGATCACAATCCGATCCGAGCAGGAAGACACGATGATGGCAACGGACTTGGTCATCCATGATCCGATGTTTAAGGAGATCGCGACACCTGTCCACAATGGCTAATTTGACTAATTCTTCATCAAGTTGCGAACCGGTCCGAGATCTTCGGGATGGGGCCACGTATGACCGCGATCCGTCACCAGAAATCAGCTATAAATAGCCCAGATCTTGGCATTTTTCAGGATCTTTTTGGCAGTTTTGAGTATTGATTTCACCATTACTGTCGTACCACTATTTCTTATCAGTTTTACTTCGAGATTATTGAGAGGAATCATAATTTTAAGAGTGAGTTTGAGAGAAATCATTGGTTGTACTAGCATTCAAAGTATAATCAATAGCATATAAAGTGGACGTAGGCTCGTTAACGCCGAACCACTATAAACCTTGTGTGTTCTCTGCTTTTTCCTTATTTTTCAGTTATAATTCTCTATGAATCAGAACAATTTGGGTGTTAGAGCCAAATTTTGTTCTAACACATTCAAACCTACTTTAAAATAAAACATGAATATCAAAGTAAGAAAAATGAATACATAAAATCAATATGTTCATAAACAAAGCTATTCTTATTTCGGTATACTCCTAAGAGCAGGTGTTCATGTAGGTCACTGCAATTTAAAGGAATAATCAGACAACCCTGTCATTCTGCAACTAAACACGCTCCTCGTAAGTAATAAAGTGTTCGGCGTCGTTTGTTTCATTTCCAGAACCCAAAATTTTCAAAGCTGAAAGAAATGAGTTTACTCAAGTTATAGGTAAAGTGTAATCAAACACAGAGAGAGAGACTAGAATCTGCTCTCCAAAAGCTTCAAGAACTTTCTTTTAAATCAGTGGCTTCTATTATAGTTGCAAATTCAATTCCGATCAATACTAAGGATGGAATCCTCAAGTAAGATCCAGAATCATTTTATTTGTCTCAGTTTTCATTGTATTATTATGCCTCGAAATTTCAATGAAGTAATTTGTAATGAAAGAAGTAAACTTGAATTCAAGTAATTTGGTTACTGATGGCTAGGTATTTCGTATATGGGTGCTAGTTACCATATTCTTTAGATGTTTGAACTATCTAAATAATAGCTACCCAAGTGGGAGCTGGATAAGTATTCAAAATTGATATAGTAGAAGACCAGTGAAGGCAAATTGAAATGGCAAAAGGATATTCACATCAGAAGCAAGGCAAATCAGCTGAAACAATGCGATCAACATAGGGATTTTGGCACGAAACATATGGCCGAGCAAAGAAGCTTGGATTTGGAAAAATGCACAAGTGCTCTGTTATGAAATATCTCGTACTGATCCCTGTAGCAGGAAATCAAATACAAAAATTTCCGATGTCTAGTCAAATACTGATCCGTTTTTCGCTTTTCGATTTATGGTTGATCCGATCTTTCATACAGCTATAAATAAGACATCACATACTCATTTAAAGGATCTTTTTTGAGCTTTTAGAGGCTACTACACAAGGACATTGCTAAAGTCTAATAACTTATACTTTTTCTCTATATCATGAATATATAAAAGATGCCAGGTCAAGTAGGCCAATCATCCGGTAAAACTCATTTCACATGTCATTGTAACCTTTATGGTAACTCATGTCAAGAGCATACAATAACAGCGGTCAGTAGCTGTAAGAAGAAGGCGCTAGCTGTACTCACTTATGTATATGGACTAAGCAACACTATTTGTATAAAAAAGGAAGTGGAAAATTGTTCCTATAAAGCATGCCATGTATCAGTAATTATGAAATTGATATCGCATGTTGTTCTCAAGTCGCACATAATTACAAGTGTACCACTCACCATACTAACTCCATCTATAAATACCTCATTTCTCTACCATCAAAGGGGATCAGATTTCATTTCCACGAAGTGCCACCAAATTCCAAGCCCTCTCCTAACTTCCATAGTGACTTCCAAAGATCAGTCAACCTCTCTTTAACAACAAATGGATCTAATCTTCTCCAAACTCCATTAGAGATTTCCCAAAGTCAATTCAAGCTTCTTAATCTCCATGAATCCTCTTTAAAGCCTAGATCTAACAAAAATTCATCATGGGATCAAGGAAAATTACTCAAATGTTCAAGTGTTGAAGATAAACATCAATCTCCACCACATTTAGAGAGATCAAACAATTCTTTTGGTAGATTAAAGTGAGATCTAGAACAAAAAGAGGGATAAAAGAGAGAAATACCATAAAATGAGTGAAATGTATAAAACGATGTACTTTGTAAACTCAAATACGATAATGATAAGTGATTCCATAGTAGATGTTGGCTATTGCTTAGCTGAACCACTTTAAAAATCCTTTGTTCTTTACTTTTTTCTTTTTATTTTGTGTTTGTGGCTCCGTAAACTCAATCATACAATTTGGTAAAGTGCTCTAAGAGCAACTTTGGTGTTGTGGCCTTTTTTGGTTGCAACACTTAGTTTTCGTTGTATAATTATGCCTCGTAATTTCAATGAAGTAATTTTGTAAAGAAAAAAGTAAATTTGAATTCATGTAACTTGGTTACCAGTGGCTAGGTATTTTGTGTAAAGGTGCTAGTCACCGTATTCTATGGATGTTTGAACTATTTGAATAATAGCCACACAAATAGGAACTGGATAATTATTCAAAATTGATACAGTAGAAGACAAGTGAAGGAAAATTGAAATGGCAAAAGGATTTTCACATCAGAAGCAAGGTGGATCAGCCAAAACAATGTGATCAACATAGGGATTTTGTCACGAAATAGATGGTCGAGCAAACAAGCTTGGATCCGGAAAAATGTACAAGTGTTCTAATACGAAATATCTCATATCGATCCCTGTAGCAGGGAATCAAATATGAAAATTTCTGAAATTTGGTCAAATACTGATCCATTTTTCGCTTTTCGATTTGTGGTTGATCCGATCTCTCATGCAGCTATAAATAAGACATCACATACTCATTTAAAGGATATTTTTTGAGCTTTTAGAGGCTACTAGGAAAGGACATTGCTAAAGTCTAATAACATATAATTTTTCTCTACATTTTTACAATTAAATTAAACTGTATTTATAATCATATATTATAAACAATAAATTGCAACAAGTGCACTTAGATACGATTTGTTGAACCACTATAAAATATTATATCTCTTCACTTTTGTGTGCTCTGTAATTGATTATTGGAAATATTTTCTGATTTACATACAAATCGGTTGTTGACATTCGATTGGCCAAAATCCAGTGTCAGCAATCAACTAATTCATTGTCAATTTTATGTTTTGCTGTAACACCCCGTATTTTCTATAAACATTAAAGTAAAAAATTAAAGAATAATTAATTCCAAATGTAAGAATTAAGGTAAACGGGTTATGCCATTCCGTTCGTCTCAGAATTCTACTTGAGATAAAGCCCAAGTTTACGTAAGTTGGAATTCGTATGAAGGAGTTATGACCTTCATAAGATTCAAGAATTTAAATAAACAGCTCAGAATAAAGTTCAGAAAATTCAAAATTCAAAATCAGAAGTAGAAGCGGGCTGGGCGGGAAATTTCCCGCCCAAGCCAGGTCGACCAGGAGGTCGACTAGAGGGTCGACCTCCTCCCATACAGGTCGACCTGGGGGTCAACCTCCCCCTTGGGTCAGATCTGAAAACCAATGTATTTTCTCCTATGACGAATTGCTGTGTCATTAGGGCTTGCGTGGCATGTTCTGGTAGGTTCTCTTTGGTTTGAATGGCTTTGATTTGCTCTAGGTTAATCTGACGGCTCCTATTAAATCAAACTTCTATATAAGCAACCTAAATCTAAACCCCAAATCCACACAAAAATATTCCTAAGACTGTCTTGCTGTCAGTACTTAGCCTAGAATAGCCGCTATTCTCCTTCAACTAGAAAGCAAGTTAGGATTTACAAATCAAGTCTAATTCAACTAAGATAATTCAGCGTCTACAACAAAGGAGAGCTATTCAAATTCAGAATACAGATCCCGGAACACAAGACTAGTCTCTTATTGTAAGTCCAGTTATCATTTAGACCTAAACGATATTAGAATTGTGACTAAATAACTGGATGTAGAACATCGCCTAATGTAAATCTACGCCTATCCTTTTTTCTATAACTGAATTGATTAATACCATGACTCTTATCATGTTTGTGATCATGTTGTATGTAATATAATGATAAATGTTAAATGCTTTGCAATGAATCCATATGCTGTATAATTCATCCATGGCATATTATGTTGTATACTTTAGCGATGACATAAATTGGCGATGACATATTATAATTTGGCGATGGCATATCATATTGTGTAATTTGGTGATGACACACCATATTGTATAATTTGGCGATGGATATCATATTGTGTAATTTGGCGACGACATTCCATATTGTATAATTAGGCAATGGATATCATATTGTGTAATTTGGCGATGACATACCATATTCTATAACTTGGCAATAACATTTTAAGTTGTATGATTTGGTAATTACACTTATATGTTGCATGACAATTTGGGAATTTTGCTATGTTTACGCAAGTTCAACCATGATCACATATATGACCTAAACTACATGCTAATATGATTAGGTTCATGTTAAATTTTATCCAACTAATTTGCAAGATCGCAACTACATGCCTAATTTTAAGTTTATGTAGTTCTATGTAAAACCCCTATTTCATGATCCATGTTGAGTAGATCTAAATTTGCAAGTTCATAATTAAATGTATATTGTTCTATGCCTAATTCAAATGATACATGTGTAGATAGATCTATATTTTTATGATGTTGGAATTATTATATGTTCCTCTTTCCCCCCTTTTGTGTATAAGTTAGACTATGTATCGAGCCTAACATTTTATGTGATTAATGCTAACGTTTAACAGGGGTAACGTTGGGGAAAAACATGAAATTATATATAATTGCCATTTTGGCTCATAAACATGTAAATGTTTTATGGCATAAAGTGGTGTAAATTTTTATACCTAAAATATTGAACTTGATTTAAAAGAGAAAGTGGGGCTTGACTTGAATGACAATAATTTACATATAAATATAAAGAGGTAAATATGTAAATTTAGAAAAGACGAATATGCCTAACCCGAGGATAGATTGAGTTATGGTGTAAGACTGCCTAGAATCACCCAACACATCCAGCAACCGTAACAATATATATATCTAATGTGGGAGGTTAGTGCATCGAGCCCAAAGGAACCTGAGGTTAGACTGAGTTGTGGTGTAAAACTGCCCAGACCCGACCGGTACATTCAGTAACTGCAACAATACCTGTCTAATGTGAGTGGTTGGTGCTTTAATAAATGAATTAAAGCTAAGTCAGGAATGGTAGGGTTAATTTAATTAAGGCAACACTTAACCAATGCAACATGTTAACTAAACAGATGGGTGGGGTTATGTTAACTTTGGACACTTAACCCCAATTTAACATGTTGATTAGAAAACCTAGTAACGGGGACCCATTTCAGTAGTAGCCCACATAGATGTATCATGGTACCCTGAACTAGGCTGGGTGGGGCACGATTACTAGGCTGATCATAAGCGGTCAAAACAACGACGGTTGGTACGTCAGTGTAGGTTCCGACGGAGTATGGGCATGCACGTACTCCGAAGTGGAAAATACAGGCACTGGGCATCAGTCGTTATACACTGTGCATCTTGAATCGTGTCGGGTTGCCACCATAGGATTTTATACACCCCATGGTGGGACTAGCACAGGTATCTACAATCGAGCGGGGCCATAGGACACAAGTAGTAAATGCGTGTGAGTAGGAACCGGTCAATGAAAAGGGATCACTGGGTTTGAACTCATGATAATGATTGAAATATCTAGTAGGTGCAGAGAATATGGACATGAGTGCGATAGTAAGATTAGTTTATCTTACCTTGTTTACCTTGCCTTATCCTATGTTACCTTATTTCCTTGTTATGTCCTGTGTCCAGCTTATTCAAGTCATGGTTCTCTTATCAGTTTACATGCTGAATAATCACTGGACTTAACAGATTTATGTCTGACCCATTTTTCTTTCACTCTCTTTTCTTCTGTTCCCCCCAGTACCCAAGGAGGGTATAGCTCAGCTTAATTTGGACCGTTCATCTTTCCAAGATCGAAGACTCTGTGATGTACAATTTGGAACCTCTTATCTATGGCTTTGGCTTTGGACACACTACTACTTGGGGATTTATGCAGTTTTATTGTGTTTTATGCTTCTTTATGTAATAATCAAGACAAAGATTATGATGTAAGGACTTGGAAGTTGATTTGAAATAGTTTGCTGTAATGCTTTTTTATGAACCACGTTTGAAATAAAGTTAGTTTTTCCGCTGCTTATATATGTCTGTCTTGTAAATTATCTATGTCTTTTACCTATAACGCTCCACCGAAGTTAAGGCATTCCCTTTGTGAGTGACCTTAACGGAGGTGGGGTGTTTCACTTGGTATCAAAGCAAAGGTTTACTAGATTAGATAAAAAAATTAGAAAATTGTTTTTCAAAATAGAAGTTTAAAGAAGCAATTTTCAAGAAAAAGTGTTTTATTTTAAAAAGGCATAATCCCCCAAAGCCATATGCACTATCTTTCTATCCTTTGTTTTGAATCTTTCCCTTTTCGTTTCATCATGTTTGGGGATCTTAACCTTCCAGAGGGCGTGCCGGTACCTGGCTTGTTCAGGAGGTACCTAGAGGCTAGGGCTAATGCCGCAAACCCAGCAGACGTTCCTCATCCCCCAGCTGCTGCGGTTCCTCCTCCTCCTCTGCGTGCAAATGCTTTCTCAAAAATATGTAGGGACTTTCGAGCCATGGGTGGAAAGAACTTCAATGGAAATGAATCCTTCGTGGAAGCAAGAAACTGGCTCAAAGAAACTGAGGATTTGTTCGATATCTTCGAAGTGGATGATAGGCGGAAGATATAATTGGAAGTATGGTTGCTCAAAGACGAAGCTTCCTATTGGTGGGAAGTCTCTAATTCTGAAAGACCAACTGAAACTTGGATGGATTTCAGAATAAGGTTTGAAATGAAATTCCTCTCACAAGCTGAACGAAGCCTACAAATGGAGAAGTTCTTAGCTCTCAAATAGGGAAGTATGTCGGTCAAGGAATACGTTAACCAATTAAACCAGCTGGCTAGGTTCGGATTAGACTTAGTAAACACTCCACATAAGAAGGCTCTCTATTTTGCTAAAGGATTGAATGAGCCACTACACAGCGTAGCTATGTCCCATATACCTATGGGTGCAACTTATGAGAGATTGGCGGACATGTCACTGAAGATAAGGTTGGCAAGAAAGAGACAAAGGTGGAAGTACCTCAAGATAAGAAATGGGAAGGACCACAGAGCAAGAAGACAGATTCCAAGAAGGGCGGGAAGAACAACAAACCCCGTGACAAGAGGAAGTGTAATTTTTGTGGCATTCCTGGACATCTGGTTAAGGACTGCAGAAAGAAGAAGAGGAAGATGGGTGGTTGTTTCCATTACGGCGAGACAGGACAAATGGCTAGGGACTGCCCAAGAAAGCAAGGGCAAGTGCAGAGAGCTGGATCTACTTCTGGAGGGCAGGTTCACGCTCTCAGAGCACCTCCGCAAGAATGAGGTAGAAATGTTTCTAATGAGAGTTTAGTTTATCTTTTTGAACATCCTGTTCGTACACTCTTTGACTCTGGCGCATCGCACTCTTTCATATCTACTGCTTTAGTTGATTTTTTGCATCTAGACACCAGTTTATTAGAGGATCCCTTGGTTGTTTCAAATCCAATTTGGGGCTCAACTTATTTGTCAATGATTTGTTTGGATTTGGAAATTTCTATACTAAGTGTTGGGTTTAGATGTAATGCCTATGTTTTGGGCTTCACAGGCTATGGGTTGATTCTAGGCATGGATTGGCTATCCAATAATGGTGCCATCCTCGATTGTGAAAAGAGAGTGGTTAGACTCATGATTATCCTTGGTAACTCTCTCGAAATTTCTTGTAATCCCATGAACTCTGTTATGCTTAGCTATCTAGAATTTCTTGATGCGTCTGTTGAGAATTTGCAGTCTGTTAGAGTAGTCCATGAATACTCGGATGCCTTTGAAGAGGTGAAGGGGTTATCTCCGAAGCGGGAGACATATTTCCGCATATACCTCGTCGATAATGCAAAACCCGGTGCTTTACCCACTAGACACATGGCTCCTAGGGAATGGAAAGAAATCAGCAAGCAAGTTAAAGAGCTGCTTGAAAAAGGGTTTATAAGGCGGAGTATTTCTGAATAGGGCGCTCCAGTAGTATTCGCAACCAAAGCGGACGGTTCGCTTCGCCTATGCATTAACTATCGGGAGCTAAACAAGCTGACCAAGAAGAATAGGCACCCACTTCCTAGAATTGATGACTTGTTCGATCAGCTTGTAGGTGCATCGGTTTTCTCCCAACTAGATTTGGCTACCGGGTTTCATCAGCTAAGAGTAGCTGAAGACAGAATTGATAAGACCGTGTTCAGAACTCCCGATGGTTTCTTAGAGTGGCTTGTCATGCCTTTCAGCCTGACAAACGCACTCGCTTACTTCGTTGATTTGATGAGTAAGGTGTTCAGGGAGTTCCTCAATAAGTTTGTGGTGGTCTTCGTAGATGACATTTTGATTTTCTCAAAGAGTAAGGAAGAGCATGCTCAGCATTTGAAAGAAGTTATGGATACTCTTCGAGCACGTCAATTGAAAGCTAAATTCTCCAAATGCCACTTTTGGAGAGAGGAAGTAAGATTTCACAGACATGTGGTATCCAAGGAAGAGTTAGCTGTGGACCTCGCAAAAGTAGTTGCGGTGCAAGATTGGAAGGTTCCACGGAATGCGATCGAAGTCCGAAGCTTCCTGAGGCTAGTGGGCTTTTACCAAAAGTTCATCAAAGACTTTGCGAAAATCTCAGTTCCGCTTACAAAGTTGACGAAGAAGAACCTTACTTTCAATTGGGATTTGGATTGCGATATTGCTTTCCAACAATTAAAGAGAGCTCTAACAACAGCCCCAGTTCTGACATTGCCGGATGGGAGCAAGAAGTTTACCGTATACACAGATGCATGTGGTACGGGACTATGTGCTATCTTGATGCAAGAAGGGAAGGTAGTAGATTGTGGAGGCAGACAGTTGAAAGTACATGAGAAAAACTACCCAGCCCACAATCTAGAGTTGGCTGCCATCGTCTTTGCGCTTAAGTCTTGGCGCCATTATCTCCTAGTTGAGAAGTTTGAATTGTATGCTGACCATAAATAGTTGAAGTACCTTTTCTCGTAGAAAGATCTTAACTTGAGGCAACAAAGGTGGATGGAATTCTTGGCATCCTACGATTTCGAGAATTCCTATACCCCTGGCAAGGGCAATATAGTAGCAGACGCCTTGAGTAGAAAGAAGCTGAACTTAAGCCCTCTCTATGTTGAAAGGAAGAGCTTGTAGTACATAGCCAATTTTGACTTTAGACCCTCCATCGATCATGTGACTGGTTTGTTGGCATCACTAGAAGTGCGGCCTACTCTTTTGGACTGAATAGGAACTGCACAACGTGAAAACCCTCAGTTAGTTGATGTGATGGACAAGCTAATTAGGGGTGAGACTTCTAGTCACCTCAATAGATACTCCATCGATGATAATGGTTGGTTAAGGTGGGATGGAAGGCTTTGGTCCCTCAAGCGAGGGATTTGGTGAAGAAGGTTCTCGAAGAGGCACACCATTTCAAGTTGACCATACACCCAGGTGGAGACAAAATGTATAAAGACGTAAAAAGAGTTTTCTTTTGGAATGGCACGAAGAGGAATGTTGCTGAATTCGTCGCTAAGTGTTTGATATGCCAGCAAGTCAAGGCGGAGAAAAAGAAGCCTAGTGGTTTGCTTCATCCTCTAGAGGTCCCACAGTGGAAATGGGATAGCATTTCAATGGACTTTATTGATGGGCTGCCTAGGTCAAGAAGGGGCATTACCAATATTTGGGTAATAGTGGACAGGCTCACAAAAAGCGCTCACTTTATACCTGTTAAAAGTAGGAGGACTGCCTCATCTTTAGCATCCATTTATCTTAAAGAGATAGTCCGACTCTATGGGATACCCTCCAGCATTGTGAGTGACCGAGATCCTATCTTTACGAGCGAGTTTTGGAAGAGCTTGCAAGAGGCTGTTTGCACACAGTTATGCTTAAGCACGGCCTAACACCCCCAAACCGACGGTCAGACGGAAAGGATGAACAGAGTATTAGAAGACCTCTTGAGGCTATGCATTCTTGACTTTGGAGGAACATGGGAAGATCATCTTCCTTTGGTGGAGTTTTCCTACAACAATAGCTACCAAGCCACCATAAGCATGGCACCCTTCGAAGATTTATATGGAAGACCATGCTGATCACCAACTTGTTGGTGGGAGTCTACAGACATGCTCATACTTGGACCAGACATGATTAGAGAAACTTCAGAGAAAGTGGACTTGATACAAAGAAGAAAGAAGACTTTCCAAGATAGACAAAAGTCCTACGTAGATAAAAGAAGGACCGACCTTGAGTTTGAGGTTGGGGACAAGGTTTTCCTTAAAGTATCGCCTTTGAGGAAAGTTAGCACCAAGATTTGTAGGGTCGTTTCCTACCATTGAGAAGATTGGGAAGATGGCTTACAGAGTAGAGCTGCCCAAAAGATTGGCTGGAGTTCATAATGTCTTTCACGTTTCTCACTTACGGAAGTGCTTACATGAGTCCGTGGAAGTGGTGGAACCAAGCATATTAGAGGACGTAGAAATAGAACGAGAGGCGACAGTGAGAAGGGTTCCAACTTGTATCTTGGGTATAGAAGTCAAAAAGCTACGCAACCGTGAAGTCAAACTTGTCAAAGTTCAATGGAGTGACGCTGAGGAAGACGCGACTTAGGAGACTGAGGCCAAGATATGCGCAGCCTAACCTTTTCTTTTTTAGGGTACATCTTTGATCTCTTTTTCCTTAAGTTTGTTCATTCTCGTATCTATCTTTTTAGTATTTTTCCTCAGTGTTGTCCTCAGTCCTTAGGCAGAAACGAATGGATGTAAACATGTATTCGAAACATGTTATAATTGATGGTTGCAAGTGGTTGCAAGTGATTGCTAGTGGTTGCTCGTGGATGCATATACACACACATTAGGTGCTAGATCAGCTCAGTCACTTTCATATTGCATATTCATATATGTGCTTGTATATGATTGAAACTTGATGTGTTATCATGTGGATGTTGCGTTTGTATGAATGTCTGTGCACTCATGTAGAAAGTATGATTAGGGATGATTGCATACATAACGGACTCATGACACCAACATGACTTGCATTAAAGAGTTCAACTGAATCAGTAGAAGGCCTGATTTTGCATTAGATAAGGACATGTACACGCACTATGCATATGATCATGAAGCATTAGAAGTCTTTTTAAGGACAATGGATGCCTATGTTTGATGGATGAGTAGATGGACGATTGGATGGTAGGATATACGATCTCCTTGACTCGAAGATTTCGGGGATGAAATCCTTTAAGGAGGGGAGAACGTAACACCCCGTATTTTCTGTAAACATTAAAGTAACGAATTAAAGAATAATTAATTTAAAATGTAAGAATTAAGGGAAACGGGTTACACCATTGCATTCGTCTTGGAATTCTGCTTGAGATAGAGTCCGAGTTTACGTAAATCGAATTCTGTATGAAGGAGTTATGACCTTCAGAAGATTCAAGAATTTAAATAAATAACTCAGAATAAATTTCAGAAAATTCAAAATTCAAAATCAGAAGAAGAAGCGGGCTGGGTGGGACATTTCCCGCCCAAGGCCAGGTCGACCAGGAGGACGACCAGGTGGTCGACCTCCCCCCATACAGATCGACCTGGGGATCGAACTCCCCCTCGGGTCAGATCTGAAAACTGATGTGTTTTCGCCTGTGACGAATTGCTGTATCATTAGGGATTGCGTGGCACGTTCTGGTTGGTTCTCTTAGGTTTGAATGGCTTTGATTTGCTCTAGGATAATCTGACAACTCCTATTAAATCAAACTTCTATATAAGCAACCTAAATCTAGACGCTAAAGCCACACAAAAATATTCCTAAGACCGTCGTGCTGTCAGTACTTAGCCTAGAGTAGCTTCCATTCTCCTTCAACTAGAAAGCAAGTTAGGAATTACAAATCAAGTCTAATTCAACGTCTACAACAAAGGAGAGCTATTCAAATTCAGAATACAGATCCCAGAACACAAGACTAGTCTCTTTTTGTAAGTCCAGTTATCATTTAGACCTAAACGATATTAGAATTGGGACTAAGTAACTGGTTGTAGAACATCGCCTAATGTAAATCCATGCCTATCCTTTTTGTAAAATCTAAATTGATTAAGACCATGAATCTTATCATGTTTGTGATCATGTTGTATGTAATATAATGATAAATGTTAAATGCTTTGCAATGAATCCATATGTTGTATAATTCGTCAATGATATATTATGTTGTATACTTTGGCGATGGCATAAAATGGCGATGACATATTATAATTCGGCGATGGCATATCATATTGTATAATTTGGTGATGACATACCATATTGTATAATTTGGCGATGGATATCATATTGTGTAATTTGGCGACGACATTCCATATTGTATAATTAGGCAATGGATATCACATTGTGCAATTTGGCGATGACATACCATATTGTATAACTTGGCAATAACATTTCAAGTTGTATGATTTGGTAATGACACCTATATGTTGCATAGCAATTTGAGAATTTTGCTATGTTTATGCAAGTTCAACCATGATCATATATATGACCTAAACTACATGCTAATATGATTAGGTTCATGTTAAATTTGACCCAACAAATTTGCAAGATCGCAACTACATGCCTAATTTTAAGTTTATGTAGCTCTATGTAAAACCCCTATTTCATGATTCATGTTGAGTAGATCTAAATTTGCAAGTTCATAATTAAATGTATATTGTTCTATGCCAAATTCATATGATACATGTGTAGTTAGATCTATATTTTTATGATGTTGGAATTATTACATGTTCCTCTTTTTCCCTCTTTTGTGTATAAGTTAGGCTATGTATCGAGCCTAACATTTTATGTGATTTATGCGAACGTCTAACGGGGGTAACATTAGGGAAAAATTGGAAATTATATATAATTGGCATTTTGGCTCATTAACATGTAAATGTTTTATGGCAAAAAGTGGTATAAATTTTTATACCTAAAATTATGAACTTGATTTAAAAGAGAAAGTGGGGCTTGACTTGAATGAAAATAATTTACATATAAATATAAAGAGGTAAACATGTAAACTTAGAAACGACGAATATGCCTAACCTGATGTTAGATTGAGTTGCGGTGTAAGACTACCCGTAACCGCCCGGTACATCCAGCAACCGTAACAATATATATCTAATGTGGGAGGTTAGTGCATCGAGCCGAAAGGAACCCAAGGTTAGACTGAGTTGCGGTGAAAAACCGCCCGGACCTGACCCGCACATCCAGTAACCACAACAATACCTATCTAATGTAAGTGGTTTGTGCTTTAATAAATGAATTAAAGCTAAGTCAGGAATGGTAGGGTCACGTTAATTAAGGAAACACTTAACCAATGCAACATGTTAACTAAACGGATGGGTGGGGTTAGGTTAACTTGGACACTTAACCAATTTAACATGTTGATTATAATACCCTAGTAATGGGGACCCATTTCAGCACTAACCCGCATAGATGTATCATGGTACCCTGAACTAGGCAGGGTGGGGCACGATTGCTGGGTTGATTATAAGCAGTCATAATAACGGCGGTTGGTGCATCAGTGTAGGTTCCGACGGAGTACAGGTCTGGAGTGGAAAAAGAAGGCACTAGGCATCAGTAGTTATACACTGTACTTCTTGAATCGTGTCGGGTTGCCACCATAGGATTTGATACACCCCATGGTGGGACCAGCACAGGTATCTACGATCGAGTGTGGCCATAGGACACAAGTAGTAAATGCGTGCGAGTAGGAGCCGATCAATGAAAAGGGATCACTGGGTTTGAACTCATGATAATGGTTGAAATATCTAGTAGTGCAGAGAATATGGACATGAGTGTGATAGTATGATTAGTTTATCTTACCTTGTTTACCTTGCCTTATCCTATGTTACCTTATTTCCTTGTTATTGTCATGTGTCCAGCTTATTCAAGTCATGGTTCTCTTATCAGTTTACATGCTGAACAATCATTGGACTTACCAGACTTATGTCTGACCCATTTTTCTTTCACTCTCTTTTCTTCTGTTCCCCCCCAGGTACCCAGGGACGGAATACCTCAGCTTAATTTGTACCGTTCCTCTTTCCAAGCTTGAAGACTCTGTGATGTATAGCTAGGAAACTCTTATCTATGGCTATGGCTTTGGACACACTACTACTTGGGGATTTATGCAGTTTTATTGTGTTTTATGCTTTTTATGTAATAATCAAGATAGAGATTTTGATGTAATGACTTGGAAGTTGACTTGAAACAGTTTGCTATAATGTTTTGTTATGAACCACATTTGTAATAAAGTTAGTTTTTCCGCTGCTTATATATGTCTGTCTTGTAAATTATCTGTGTCTTTTACCTATAATGCTCCACCAAAGTTAAGATATTCCATTTGTGAGTGACCTTAACATAGGTGGGGTGTTTCATTTGCTGTTAAAGAAGTGCATAGGCATAGGGCTTTCAACTTGTTCTCCATATCATGGATTAAAAAACATGTTTTAGTGATATAGTGCATGGTAGTATATATTAAGACACCTAGATTTCTATAGGGCATCAACTAAGCTAACTAAGATACATGGATATACGTGCTACTATTGTACATATGCCCAATCTTAAAATAAACATAAATAAAAAGACATCAGTTGGGAAAAAGTAAATAATACGTGTGGTTTGCTTCATGTACTTCTATTCAAGTCCAACTGTATAATTGTGATGTGTATGTGCTCTCCTTTTTGTTAAAGTTCAAATAGTGTATTGTTCAATGACGAATATTCTATGAATTAGAAAATCGTCGTGAAGTGTAATAAACCGCAAGCGCACAGCGTACAGTTGATAGTACATGGCGAATACGAGTCGTTCCGCAGGAAAAGAAGTAATTTCAATCTTATTCAATCGAATTAAACCAAAATTTGGATTGTGATTGAGAACTAGAATAAAAAGTATACTAAAGTGCAGACTAAATCTATGAGATTAAAAGCAATTTAGGGGCAATTTCACTTTTCTCTCTTTCAACATTGTTCAACATAAAATAGCACAAAGATCTCTCAAATAACTTAAGTAAGATTAATTATGTAATTATCATAAGCTTGACTTATTTGAGCTAATAATTAACACAAAATACGCCATCAAACTATAATACACAATTAATCTAACTTTTTAACTATTATGGAACAGGCCATCGAAATAAAACTAAAATCTAATTTAAATATGATCTATTTACTATTGGTTAATAATATAGATCATCAAATTTCAACTAAAAACTAATTTCATTGCCATAATCGCAATTTTAGATGAAGAAGCAATTTATTGTATATGTCATAAACATAGCCTTAATGTTATGAAATGAACAAAAGATGCTATTAAATTCAATATGAAACACAAATACACAAAAACATCCGTTCCCATTAAACCCAAAGAGATCATTCATACAAATTCATGTTGAATCTACATTAAATGAGAGGAAAAGCTTCATCACCCCTAAATTTTAGTGGTTTATCTCCTCATTTGTGTGATTATTTCAACACAAATAGATTTCAACATTAAAGAACAACAAAAATAGAGAACTAAAATAAAGGAAAATCTATTTTAACTGCGTAAAATAAATCTAAGTTACTTGCGTAAAAGAAAAGAATATGTAAATAAAAAACAACTAATTAAAATTGCATTAGAAGATAGAGTTACAATAAAGAAAATGACTAAGAAGCATGGAAGAATAAGAGGTTTTGATTTGAGCATCCATTCTAAACTAAGTAAAATCCAAGATCCTTTTTACATCAACATACAGGGGTTATTTATATACGAGTAAAACCCTAATATGACTTTTAGCATGCTACTAAGAATGCCCTTCATTTAAGCTTCCTTTTGTCCTTAGCAATAATGATTCATGAAGCCCTTTTTTGTCTCCACAAAAGAAGGAGGGAGAGTGGGTGCGGTCCTCCACTAATCTTCTATTTGAATTGATTCCTTCTCCATTGATTGATTTTCCTTTTTTTGGCAAGGAATTGATTACCTTTTTATTGGCAAGGCATTGATTTCCTCTTTTTTCCTTTGTATGCATGTATATCTTTATGAATACCTCTTCTGCATGCATCAAATCTATATAAAAACAATGAAAAATGTCCAAGTAAAAATTCTCAAAATAACTTAAGCACAAAAATGACCAGTTTCCCCCTATATGATGATGAATGCATGATGTTTTGAAATCAATTGAATTACAGTTTAAACATGATAAAATACCCACATATGACAATTATTAGCACTAAACAAGACTAAATATATGAATATAAATATGCATTTTTACATGCACATCAAATATCCCCACACTTGTCTTTTTATTCGTCCTCTAATAAACTGAAAAACTAAGCTAAATTCGTTTTCGTACGGAGCATGATTGCATTAAGCTTATGCAACAAGCCTTCAAACCTCTGGGTGTCCCTAGTAGGACGAGTGTTGTCTTGTGAGGGTTTTCAGCGGATACTACCCACAAAATCCAAAAGTTGAATGCTAAAAATATTTACAAAATGCAAGATTAGAAAATATTCACAAGACGAGTGCAAGCTTTTGAAGGAATATTTACAAATGGATAATTTACTTTTAAATATTACACGAATGAGTTAACACAAATTTGGGTCATCTCTATGAAATTTGAGTCCGTTACTAATCAAAACTTCAAACAAAAGTCATGTTATCGTCACAAATTCCTCCAGCTTGGCCAGTTGTTTTAGTAGAAACATAGTGCAAATATGAAATGAATTCCATAATCGATATCAAAAATCATAAAACGGCATCTCAACTTCCTTTTTGTTAACAAGTTAGGTCAAATAAGTGAAGGTGTGCTTGGATTTTAAGTGCTTACACTCTCTTTATTACAAAATATTTACATTATTTCTATTTACAAACACCTAACCGAAAAGACCAAGGTATACCACCCATGAGAGTTTGGGACAGAGCTTGGTGGATTATGCAGACCAATGCTGACATTGTCAATAAGATGTCAGTAATCCTTAGGTGTCTAACTCATAAAATGAGACCAAGATATACCGACGCCGATATTGTCATCAAGGTGTCGGAAAGAGCTTGGCGGGTTTGCACACCAACGCAACATATACTAGCAATGTTGGATACCTTGGACTATTATATATATACATTCTTTTTTTTACATAAGAGAGAGAGAGTTAAGCGAGGATATCTTAGCACAACTTCACTTAAAAGATCTAAAATGTTATCGCGAGTAGTCTAAATCACCATTCATTTAATCGGATTACAATTCAGAAAATATTTCATACTCATCACCTATGAATTTCCCAATATACCAGTTACACCAAATTTGCTCATAATTCAAACTTTCCTTCCGTTATCTGCTAAGAGAAGTAAATCTCCAAATATTTTAATCGAACGACCAAAATTGTATGCTAACTTCATCATGTCTTATTTTAAAAAAATAGAAATGCAAATTATTATTTTTTGATTTTTATTTTTGAATGAAAAAGAAAAAAAGGAAAATTCTATGCAAAACCAAAATAAATATGAAACTCCCCCCATACTTGATTTGGACTGTGTCCCCACAGTCAACCCAAATGAAAAGAAAATGAAAATTTTGAAAAATATGACTTATAATTACAAGAGACAAGAAAAAAATATTTACAGTATACCAGAAAATATATTGATAAGAAGTAAATGAAACAGTCTTCTAAAGACCGATTCATTTGTCTCTTCAAGTATGAGAGACACTGCTTAAGCACAGAAAACCAAATCATAAAGGATGGTATGTTACGTTTCAAATTTGGAAAAACAAATTTCATTTTTTGAGTTACTAATTTTAAAATCTTTAGCTTACAATTGATCCTAAAATCGAATTGAATATCTACAACAACTAAAGAGAGGTCATCGAGCTGGGGTTCAGCAAAAGTTTTAAAAACAAAGTTTGATTTGCTCAGTTGATGTATAAATTGAGAGATGTGTGCATCATTCTCACTCCCACACTTGTTTTGAGAAATATTGTTCAATTTTGCTTTGACATCTGAAATTTTACTGACTAAAGGTTCATTCGTAAACCTAAAGTTAAAACCAAACAATTGAATTTTCAGTAAATTTCGAAAAAAAATTCCTCAAAAATAGTGTTATTTCAAAAAGAGTTCATATGCCGAAGAAATTTATCATTGAAAAACAAGTGATCACAGTGAGCTTCAATTGAAACGTTTAAGTTGCAAGGAGTTTCAACAGTTTTTTAAAAAAATTCATTGTGTTCCAGACCACATTCTGCAGTTTCTATGTTTTCAGCCTCAAGAATTTCAAAGTTTTCAAATGTTTCATGTTCCGTTTTAGACCCAACAACATCATCGTCAATCAGTTTAAGAAGTTTTCTGTAAAGACCCTTAACTTCCCCGTAAAGGAAAGCGTCGGATAGTTCGAGAACAAACCACAACAGAACGCAAACAGAAGAACGTTTCATTGTATATAACAACAATGCATCAGATTACAAGAACATACAGAGTATAAATGAATATTACATAGAAATATCAGAGATTTAAATTACATTTAAATACATAGCAGCGGAAAATAATACAATACACAACTAGAAAGAGATATACGGATACAAAGCTTTCCGGATATCGTTCCAGCTGTAAACCAGGATCCTGTGAATATAAATCTGCAAAACCAAAACTACTAGCTGCCCGTGTCAAAATAAGGGCACCCAGAGTTTAGGTTAAAACAATAAACTCCAGGTCAGTCATGGGACTGGTGTGAGAACTAAAACAGTTATAGTTCTTTATTTTAAAGTTCGGTAAATCAAGGGACCACGCCGTATAACACGGAACGGGTTTCCTCCCAAGAATACCAGTGCATAAAACAACAGCGCAATGCTAAATAAAGAAGAATGAAGCTATTATAAGACCCAGTTCCCATCACACAATGCAACGCAAGCCGGAGGATAGGGTTTTCCCTTATAACAGCCAAAGAATGCTTGATACGTTTGAAACAAATCATTTGATACTATAATAAGTGCATAGTGTATAAAACAAGTTCAAATCATAAGCATCAATCATAGGCGGCATGGGTACCATATATCATGTCGCTATACTAGTTTTACAATTAAAACCGCAAATGTCACGTATTTGAAAATTGGATTTCCGTCTATGAACCGAGGCAAAAGATAGTCCTCAATCGATTTGAGACGCTCTAGCCCATGTCTCAGGATCAGAGCTCGAGTGACCCTTGGATCCTCAGGGCCAGTCCACCGATGTGGATTAAACTTAAACCCTGAACATGCGTTTCCCCAACCTATGGGGTGTAAGTCTGGTCCGTCTGCCGACCAGAATGCATCGGCCGAAACCGATATAACCGAGGCGCCTCGCAACAGCAACAACCACATAAGTCAAACTCGTCAGGGCGTGTAAAACCACTGACGCCACTTCTAGCTAGAAAGAAACGTATGCCCTCCCTGACGTCCTCTCCCGTTTTTGGTTCACAACCGGGGTGCGAGGCTCGCGAATTCACGTTACACAAAGCTGTGCCACACAGGCTGTGCTTTGATCATCACCACAAGACTTTGCTTTTCAACAGAAGCCTCGATCAACTGCCACTTAGGCATGCCACATAGGCAATTCACTCCATGCGTTTGATATCCATCAATATATAACCCCTGAGCTCGTACGTCTCAGAGAAGGGCGTTAATCAAGAGAATAAATCCTCCGCCGCCAAACAGATATATATTTAATAGAGATCAATCGCACGGACTAAAATCCAATGTCAGACACACAGTCCATTTACAAGTCCGTTCTGGGTCTGAACGAAACCGGAGGCACCTAGTACCCCGCATATCCATCGATCTCCAAGCACGTCTGGACGATCACTAACTGTTTCCATCTTCTTGGGTGTACAGCCCAATCAAGATCATCAGTAATTACCCAAACGACGTGAAGACTTCCGGTCTTCGACCACCGTCTTCATCTTCGACACCACGTCGAATCAGTTATTCAGAATGGGATAAACCCGGTCTTTCTGAATAACTCGCGTATATATTATAAAAGTGTTACACAAACACAACATACGCCTCATTCCAATTCAGAATATTCTTTTATTCAAATATTCCTATACTTTGGGAAAAGTTCCCATTAATTTTATCCAAGATAAATTCTTTAAATTTATTCTTTAATCTCCTTTGAATATCAATTCAAACTAGTCGGGATTAGCGAACCACACCGAAGTAATCATTTATTTTATTTCCCAATCCCAACCTATTCATCCCATGAAGTAAAACTGGTAATACTTCATATCTAACACCACAGTGTTATCGGTAAATTCAATTACCATTTCACGTTCAAATCTAATTAAAGATTTAACCATCGCCTGGAGCAAAACTGGTGATACTCCATTTTCGATCATCTCAATCTAATTAAAGATTCATTAAAACTCCACTTAGTTTTAATCTTTAACTGGGTTAAAGAATCAGTGTCATTTAAAACACGGTTCACGATAAACCCAAAATCACATTCCATTAATTATCGGGTTAAAGAACAAGTGTTATTTAAAACACTGTTCACGATAAACCCAAAAATCAATACCAATTCAATTCCAATTAAATATCGTTTAATTGGTACACTTCATTAAATCTAAATAAAAAGATTTAATCTTTTCACAAATAGGTTCAAGAACAGTGTTAGTGAAGACACCATTCGCGACAAACCCAAATCACATTTGATATTCAATACAAGGCTCTGAATAGAAAATATATCGGCTTATATTCAATATCAAATTCTACGACTAACAAATGTCGTATTGGAAATAATGATATAAATATATATCTTTCAAATTTCCATAACAACATCTGTATAATCACGAATTCCAACATCGAAATATTCCGAAGACAATTTCGATTCAAATCCACTCCAATGCAATCATTGGAAATTTTGGTTATTTTCAAAACCCTTTTCAAATTCAATTTATTTATTTAAAAATAAATAGAATTATAATTCTAGTTCAAAACTAGTTCATTTCGATAAAAATCTATTTTTATCTTTTCAAATATGGAGTTTTTCATCCCAAATCTTCACAAATCATTTCTTATGATTTTACACAAATTATTACTATTTTTAATAATTTTATCAAGGCCCGTACAGTCGATTTCCATCAATGGCCATCGAACTGCACTTATAGCGACCTTTTTCAAATTTGATTTGGACATAATTCCAAATCCAACCGTTAGATTTCTAATTTCTAATATTCGTTAGAAAGCTCTTTTCGATACGAACCCAACGGTTCCGGTTTTAGGAGAATCCGACGGTCGGATCTCCCGTAATGTCCGTTTGAAATAAATGGTCGAAATTCACGTACTGCCGCGGCGTGGCGCGTTCTATTCAGGCCATTATATTATATATATAATATATATAATATATACTTCGTCGATTTCTATTTAAAACGAATTATATAAATAGTTTTGAATTCGTTTCAAAAACATTTTCAACTTCCTTTTCAATTCAAATCACAATTGAATTCTTCTTTATAGATTCGTTTTAAAATCCATTTCTATTCAAATTTCAATTCAATTTGAATTCGTTTTCAATTCAATTCATTTCGAAATCGTTTTCAATTCAATTCATTTCGAAATCATTTTCAATTCACTTCATTTCGAAATCGTTTTCAATTCACTTCATTTCGAAATCGTTTTCAATTCAATTCATTTCGAAATCGTTTTCGATTCAATTCATTTCGAAATCGTTTTCGATTCAATTCATTTTGAAATCGTTTTCAATTCACTTCATTTCGAAATCATTTTCAATTCAATTCATTTCGAAATCGTTTTCAATTCAATTCATTTCGAAATCGTTTTCAATTCAATTCATTTCGAAATCGTTTTCAATTCAATTCATTTCGAAATCGTTTTCAATTCAATTCATTTCGAAATCGTTTTCAATTCAATTCATTTCGAAATCGTTTTCAATTCAATTCATTTCGAAATCGTTTTCAATTCAATTCATTTCGAAATCGTTTTCAATTCAATTCATTTCGAAATCGTTTTCAATTCAATTCATTTCGAAATCGTTTTCAATTCAATTCATTTCGAAATCGTTTTCAATTCAATTCATTTCGAAATCGTTTTCAATTCTATTTATAATTATATATAATTATTTATATTCTAACGACGACGTATATAATATATACGATCGAATTATATTCAAAATAAATTTCTCGTCGATATTATTTAAAATAATTCGTTTTAAATAATCAAAATTCGCTTAAATTGCCAAAATAAAAATTTCAAACTGGCTCGCATTTTACGGGTTGTTACAATTTCGTTCATCAAAGTCGTCCTCACTTAAACAGTTGTTAACAACTTCATCATTTTTGTCATGTTGACAATCTAAAGTTGCTAAATTTTCAAAATTTTCAGTATCTAAGAGAGGAAGATCAAATTGAAGATTGACGTCTTTATTTTCAAGAGAATTTAAATTCATATCAATCACAGAGCTTTCAACAACTTCATTAAGATTTTCATTAATTTCAAAAGTTGTTAGTTGAAGACCATTGATTGTGGTAAAAGGTGGATTATCATTCGACTCATCACATGTTGAAATTTGATTTTGTTTTTCACGAAAATTCAAGTAGTCTTGAAACAACAAATTCGTGTGATTATTGTGAATTTCATTCATTTGCTCAACAAAATCAAATTTATAATTATTTACATGAGAATTTCCAAATTGAAATTGCTGAGAACAAAATTTTTCAATTGCACCACAATTGAAATTATTCCCATTGCCAAAACCATTTGAAAAGTTAGTCACATTTCCATTTTGAATTTGCAATTCATTTTGGAGTTCGAAATTGGATTGACAAGGGAAATAATAAAAATCATTTGAATTTGAAGTTGAATTTGAATTTTGATTATTTTGAAAACTTTGATTTGAATTGTTGCACATTACTTCAATTAATCTTTGTCTTGATTCATTAAATTTTTGACTTTCTTTAAGTAGAGATTGAATACTTATTTCAAGACTTGAGGGTTGATCATCATTTTGAAAATTTGGTGGTGTAAAATCAGGATTATTTGTATAATAGTTGTTATTAAAATATCCATGTGAATTTGGTGTAAAATTATATGGATTATATTGATTTTCACAACTATCATAAAATCCGTAGGAATAGGGAAATTGGGACATTTTCAAGAAAGTTTTTTTTTTTAAGATTTTGGATTTTTTGTATTTTTTATATATGCATGAATCTAATGCAACTATATGAAAATGCAAACTAATTGTTTACAGATTTTCTAAAATTACATAATGATGGTTTGATTAATTTCTACAAATGATTTCTCGGCTAGTTAACGGACAAGAGTTATCGGTGCACCAGGAATCACCCTAGCAATGCAACCGAAGGTTTAAGTACCTTCAGAGGAACAACCGATATAATATTTACGAATCACCGTAATATTTATAAACGGTTATTACTCTGCCGTAGTCTAGACACCGAGAAATAAATCGTTAGAAAGAAATCAATTTGTAAAAATATAACAATGTCCTTAGAAAATAAAAATAAAATGAGATGAATGCAAAATAGAAATTAAACGTGAACTACAATGCAATTGCAAATGAATTTTTGTTTTTTTTTGTTTTATGTAAGTGCAACCAACCAACAATGCAAATAAAATAAAAACAAGGAAAGAAAGCATATACCAATGCATGTAGATTAGCAAATTTTTCTAGCGATAATTTTTTATTAAGCAAGCGAGCGTAGAGCTAATCAAAGCAATTCTTCTCCTGATTTCCTACAACCTGAAAAGTGAAAGAAATATATCTACAAGCGAAAGGCAAGTGATTTTATTTTTCTAAGAAAAAAGAACAAATAGTGAAAACAAAACTACTTCTATGGGAAATGGAATTCAAATGAAAAATAAAACAAGATTTTTTTTTTATATACTTAAAGATAAAGAGATTAAAAACCAAAACCAAAATTTACACAAAAAGAATTCACAAACGCTAATAAAAAAAACTAAAATTATAAAGCAAGCTCAAATATCCCTTGAAGCCCGACGCTACGGCTTGGACAATTTGAAAATTGAATCAAACTAGTCCCAGAACCTTACCAACAAAAGGAAATTAATTCGTAACACTTACAACAAAAAGGCCCGAAACCCGATAATTCTCGTTTCCTACTCTAATGAAAACCACGGTCTCAAACACTCAAGATAAAAAAATCCACAAAATCTCGTTCTTTTTAGAATTTCGAAATTTGGGTGATGTGATAGATGAAGTCGCGATTTAGATTGGGCTTCTGGTGAGTTTTGATGAGGGTGAACGCCAAGCAGGTGTGGAAGTTGCGGGTGTTGCTAGATGAAGGGGGAAGTTCTGATTTGGGAGAATCGCAGCTCTCAATTTCGAATTGAGGAGAAGTGGTGTAGTGTTATAAGTTTATGTAAAGGGAAGGAGGAAGTTGTTGTGTGATTTGATGGCATCAAAAAGCAGTTGGTTGTGTGGTCGAAGAGAGTTGATGCAGAGAAACAGGGTGATGAAGTTTGTTTGGCAAATGAGGTGAAATGGTTTACGTTTGTGAAAGTTGGTGATTAATGGTTGTCGGAGAAGCTGCTTGTTATAGGCTTTGAGAGTCATAAACTTGTTTGACTGGCCTTGCTTTCTAGTGTGAGGAAAGGAATTGATTTGTGATGTATTGTCGCAAGGAAGTAATGACTGTTTAAAGTAGTGATGCACAGAGGATTTGTGGCAGTTCTAGTTTGGGGTTTGTAAGGTGAAGGTTTGTGAATGGTCTGTGTGATGAGGTTTAGGAAGGAGTATTTGTGTGTGAAAATATAAGGCAGAAGTAAGGCAATCAGGAAAGACAATTAATGAGGGACGAAAAGAAAAAGGAAGAAATAAATGAGAGAAGGAGAAATGGAAAGAAGTAAAAGAGAGAAAAAATGGAAAGATATAATTGAAATTAATTACTGGAAAGAAAAAGAAGGAAGGCAGTCAAGTAATAAATAAAAGAAGGGAAAGGAAATTAAAAAGGGAGTAAAAGGAATGCAATAATTTTTTTTAGGAAAAAAATAAAAATAAAATAAATGGCAAGCAATAAATTTGGTTTTAATTTTTTTTTAAGAATTGTGCAAAGGAAAGGGATAAATATGTACTAAAAATAAGGAGGAAAAAAATAGGAAAGAAATCAAAGGAAATATAGCAATTTTTTAATAAATAAAACACACACAAAATAAACACTAACAACAAATGCTATTCACACAACTAGCTACAAAATGGAAAAAAAATTATGAAAGAAAACTAAGAACATTAAAACAAGGCGCAATGACACACACAAACAAACAAATAGAAGTGAAATAAAACAAACAAATACACAATCTTTTTTTTCAGTAGAACAAAAATAAGAAAATTAATTTGAAGAATAAAATTAAAACTAATTTCTCTCCCCAGCAACGGCGCCACGAACTTGTTTAACGACGAATATTCTACGAATTAGAAAATTGTCGCAAAGTGTAATAAACCGCAAGTGCACGACGTACAGTTGTTAGTACGTGGGAATACGAGTCGATCCACAGGGAAAGAAGTAATTTCAATCTTATTTAATCGAATTAAACCAAAATCTGGATTGTGATTGAGTACTAGAAAAAAAGTAAACTAAAGTGTGGATTAAAACTATGAGATTAAAAGCAATTTAGGGACAACTTCACTTTTTTCTCTTTTAACATTGTTCAACATAAAATAGCACAAAGATCTCTCAAATAACTTAACTAAGATTAATTATGTAATTATCATAAGCATAACTTAGTTGAGATAATAATTAACAATAAATACGCCATCAAACTATGATACACAATTAATCTAACTTTTTAACTATTATGAAACAGGCCATTGAAACGAAACTAAAATCTAATTTAAGTATGATCTATTTACTATTGGTTAATAATATAGATCATTAAATATCAAATTAAAACTCATTTCATTACCATAATCGCAATTTTAGATGAAGAAGCAATTTGTTGTATATGTCATAAACATAGCCTCAATGTTATGAAATGAACAAAAGAGGCTATTAAATTCAATATGAAATACAAATACAATAAAACATCCATTCCCATTAAACCCAAAGAGATCATTCATACAAATTCATGTTGAGTCTACATTAAATGAGAGGAAAAGCTTCATCACCTCTAAATTGTAAGGGTTTAGCTCCTCATTTGTGTGATTAATTCAGCACAAATAGATTTCAACATTAAAGAACAACAAAAATAGAGAACTAAAATAAAGGAAAATCTATTCTAAAGGCGTAAAATAAATTTAAGTTACTTGCGTAAAAGAAAAGAACAAGTAAATAAATAAAAAACTAATTATTGCATTAGAAGATAGATCACAATAAAGAAAATGGCTAATAAGCCATGGATGAATAAGAGGTTTTGATTTGAGCATCCATTCTAAACTAAGTAAAATCCTAGATCCTTTTTACATCAATATACAAGGGTTACCTATATATGAGTAAAACCCTAATATGACTTTTAGCGTGCTACCAAGAATGCCCTTCATTTAAGCTTCCTTTTGTCTTTAGCAATAATGATTCATGAAGCCCTTTTTTGTCTCCACTAAATAAGGAGGGAGAGTGGGCGGGGTCCTCCACTAATCTTCTATTTGAATTGATCCCTTCTCCATTGATTGATTTACCTTTTGTTGGCAAGGCATTGATTTCCTTTTTATTGGCAAGACATTGATTTCCTCTTTGTTCCTTTGTATGCATGTATATCTTTATGAAGTCCTCTTCTGCACGCATCAAATCTATACAAAAACAATGAAAAATGTCCAAGTAAAAATTCTCAAAATAACTTAAGCACAAAAATGACCATTTCCCCCCTATATGATGATGAATGCATGATGTTTTGGAATTAATTGAATTACAGTTTAAACATGATAAAATACCCACATATGACATTTATTAGCACTAAATAAGACTAAATATGTGAATATAAATGTGGATTTTTACGTGCACATCATGTATTTTGAAGTTTGGAACTGTTGTTTTGCAATTCTTCATTTTCTATGGGTTGGTTTATTCATGCATTAACGAATATGATTAAAGATCCAAAAGTGGAAAATCCTAGTAATTACATGGAAGAAAAAAAGAGGATGAAAGAAGATGTTTTTTGGTATTTCATGACAGGTGTAAAACAAAGGGGAAAAAAATCATTTTCAATTTTACCTATTTAAACCATTTTCCAATTTGATCTTTTTTCAACCCCTTCTTGTCTCCTTTCCTTTTTGAAAATCATGTTTAAAAATGAAAAACACAAAATTTGTTTTCAAATCATTCCGGTCCTTAGGTTTTGTTGTTGATCATCGAAATAGGACATATAAATTGAGAACATTTTCATTTATTGATTGCTAGGGGAAACTTAAAATTACTTTGCTTGTAATATGGTTTTGAAATCAAGTTCCATAAAAGCATTTGATACTGCATGTAATTTCCCGTATTTTTATGGTATGATAATTAATTAATTTAATTATTTAAAAAGTGATTTAGAGATTTTATTAGCCGTTTAATTAAATAATATTGAATATTTAATTAATATAAATAACAGAATAATATATTTAATTTCTGAAATAGTCAGAAATAGTAGAATTCACAATATTGTGTGAATTGGGCAATTCAAAATATATAATTCAGTTTAAAATTGAATTATGACAAAGAATATATTTAAATAATGTCACTAAACATAGAAATTGTATTATAATTATAATCGAGCTCAAAATGGCGTGGTAGTTCGCTATTTGGCGATTCGAACTTTAAACGAATATACAGAATCCGTTTTAAGTGGATTTCTATGAAACAAGAAATGTTCAGAGTTGGTGAAGTATATTTTTCTAATGGAAGAGAAAAATTGAGATTTCATCGTGTAGATTTTGATTTATGTCCAAATCAAATTTTCAAAATGTCGCTATGGAATTCCTTTATAATTTATAATGATTTATTTATATTATAAATGAATTTTCCAATATAAATTGAATATCGATTCAATCGGGATTTGAATATCGAGTTATAAATCCAATTGGAGATGTATGATATTCTATTGTGAATATATACGATAATATTTATTTTTAAATATTTAATTTAATTATATATTTAAAAGGGTTTATTTAGAGCTTTAAAAATAGCCAGTTTTGCAAACGACCTCCATTTTCGACGAAACTAATTTTGTTGGATCTGTAATATTAATTTATGGTTAGATTCCAACTTTCGTGATTTTTTCAATCAGTGTGTGGCCGTACGGATTTTTAACGTGAAAAATAGTCAATATTTTGACGGTTAAAAATACGCTGTGTGGGTAAACGAAGTCAGAATTCGACGAAACCAGTTTCGTTGGGTCCATAATGTCCAACTCTAGTTGTATTTCAATTTTCATGATTTTTGGATATCGTATGCGCTCATAGGAATTTTTAAACTGATAAATTGAGTTCATGAATCAAATAAATTAATATAAAAATATGATGCTTAACTTCTAAGCAAACCCATCCTATAAATAACCCCCAAACTATCCCTAAACCTATTTGACAGTCAACAAAAATGTGAGCAGCCAGTATTTGCTCTCCTCAAACAAAAATCGATCCTTTACTAATCAAAACAAATGAAATAAAAACCCATAAATTTCGAAACTAGTATATTTGGATTTTCCATGAGCAGCACTTCAACCAGATATGATTTGTATATGGCTCGACATCAATTTTTGGTCAATAGAAAAACTGACGCTGAACTAGGGTTTCCATCACTGGAAAAACCGACGCTGAACTAGGGTTGGAAGAAACGGGGATTTGGGGCATCGATTTGGATTTTCGGAGTGGTATTCGGGTTTTGGAGGTGGTTTAGCTCTTCTATGGCGATTTTTGTGGAATTCCGTTTATTTAACTGTCGCAACTTTGTGTTGTAGTGCAACGAGTGGCCGCAAGACATGAGCGCGAGCTTCAATTTATGGGTATGGGGAGCAAGAGTATTGGAAGAGGAGAATTGTTGTTAATTTTATTTTGAATTTAGATGAAGTGGTGATGGAGAGTGAGGCTTGAGTAAGATCGGTGCGTGGAGCAACATACTGGAGATCGAATTACTGATTGGGGAAAAAGGGGCTTTGGGAATCGGGTATCAGTGGGTTTGGACTGAAGCAATTAAAGGGGTGAGGCCCAATTAACAATTAATTAAGTTTGTTTTTAGTTTTAAATAGCATTTAAACTTGTAAAATTTATATCTCTCGCATACATGATCAGAATTTCGAACGGTCAGATCCGTTGGGATCGTAGGCACGACGACTACAAATTGGAACTAGTTGGGAGTGAATTGGAGTTCGTCACAATTTATAGAAAAATAAATTGTCAGAATCAAATCAACGACAATTATTCGTTATTTAACGATGACCATCCAATGTGAGTAAATCTCACTAACTCTGATCAATTTATATATTTTAAAATATAATCTAGTAGTGATAAATGGTAATAGACTGCTGTGTGATGATTGTTTGGTTGAATTGCTGATTTATTGGTTGAAATTGTAGATAACGATATGTATAAATCCTTAATCAAATATTGATTCTGTTTATCAGAATATTTCATATCAAAATGAAATCAATGTTATTATATTGTTTAACATCTGCGGATGTAGGGAAACAGGTTAGAGGAATCCAACTGGATTCCTCAACATTTAGTTTACTGTTTTTCATATATTGTGTTATATGATGCGATATGAAATCTATTGGGATTTTGTATGTTTGAATGATACCGATCATTGTTATATGGTACGTTAAATACCATAAGGAATACTGGAATGTTAAAAAGGAAATATTTAATGTTATATTGAAAAAGAAAATTTACAAAATCAAAAGATTTTATAAAAAGAAACGTTTTTAAAATAAATAGAATTAAAAAGAGAATATTTGTTGAACAAATAGAATTGGAAAGAAATATTTATTTGGGAAATAAATAGAAGGATAAAAGGAATCTTTTTATAAAATAAATAAGATTTTATAAAAGGATTATTTAGAAAATGAACAGAATTATTAAAAATGAGATTTCAAATTATAAAAGGAAATTTGAGATGATTTATTTAAATTAGATATTAAATAAAAATATGTTTTAACAGATGAATTGAGAGAAATAATTTATAAATAATATTTTATAAGTTAAGGAAATTATTTATCATTTGATAAATAAAGATATATAAGTATGAATTTATATAAAGAAGTTATCAGATAAATGGCGAGCAAATTAATTTATAAATAATATTTTATAAATTAAAATATTTATCATTTGATAAATGGAATATATAAGTCAGGACTTATATAGAGAAGTAAGAATCAATTTCAACATCGATATTTGAAACTGACTATGGACGAAAAGTTAATCGATTTGAGTTAATTGATAGAGTTAGCTGATAAGAGTTAATCACTTAGAGTTAATTGATAAGAGTTAATCGCTTAGAGTTAATCGATAGAGTTAATTGATAAGAGTTATCACCTAGAGTTAATCGATAGAGTTAATTGATAAGAGTTAATAGATTAGAGTTAATCGGTAAAGTTAATTGATAAGAGTTAATGTAACACCCCGAGAATTCTATAACCGTGAAATTCATGAATTAAAGTATAATCAAATTCAAATCAAAGAACTAAGGGAAACGGGATACGCCATTGCGTTCGTCTCGGAAAAATACGCGAAATAGAGTCCGAGTTTTCGAAAAACGGAGTCCGTATGAAGAAGATATGGCCTTCGGAAGTTTTGAATTAAATTTAAAATTCAAACAGAATAAAATAATTAAAAATTGGGCCCAGTGGGCCAGGGCGGATAAACACCCGCCTAGGCCACCCAGGTCGACTGGGCTGTCGACCTGGGCTACCCATGTCGACAGGGCTGTCGACAGCCCTGTCGACAGGGGTGTCGACCTGGTCGAGCCCAGTCAACCTGGCTGGCCAGGTCTGTGTTTGGTCGAATTTCTGTGGTCTGCTTTGTCATTAGGGCTAGGTGGCGGGTTCTAATTGGTCTCTCTATCTAATGAATGGCTACGATCTAACCTAGCAACATCAATGGTCCTAATCAATTCCTAACCTCTATATAAACAACCCTAGACTAAACCCTAATCTATTCATTCAAAATTAAGAACATAGCCGCCATGTTGCTGAGGAACGACTAAGAGTAGCCGCCAACTAGAGAGAGGATTAGGAAGAGAGTTCTAAAAGCCTAAAGCAATTCAAGCAACCTAAAGCCAATCAATTCAACAAAGGAATGATATCTCTTAATTAGAGAATTCGCCGCAACCATTGTAAGTAGAGTGTTACTTTGGTATGAATAAATAACTGTGTTGATTAGTATGCTTGAATTGGGATAATAAATTCATGTTTGTGCAAAATTATGTTATTCATTATAAAGAACTACATGCGGTAGTTCTATGAAAGTATACGTTTGGAATATTTGCAAATTATGTAATCTATGTTAGAGCTACATGTATGTAGTTGGTTGAAATTTATGCAAGTTTGGGCTTCTGCTTCTATGCCACCATGATGTATATTTTTGTGCATAAATCATTTTGTAAATAATTGGAACAAGTTTGGTTATGATGGGAATTAGGCATCATGTATTAAGCCATGCTTTTGTACTAGAAAGCCTAATTGCAAACTTATGAATATGGCTAGGTTATGAATAATATTTGGCATAGTTGAAATCCATAATTAAGTCTATCTTGTTTACAAGAACTATATGATGACATATGTAGGATTAGATTCAAAAATCCCTTTTTGCAAGTTTACATGACTAAAGTAAGAATCATGATTTCATGTTAGAATATTTATGCCATGCTTATGTTTGACATTATGCCATGTTAGAAATATTTATGCCATGCTTATGTTTGACATTATGCCATGCTTATGTTAGGAATATTTAGGCCATGCTTATGTTTGATATTATGCCTAAATAAAATATAGGTCTATGTTGTAGTTAAGCCTATGCAAGTTTACATGGTTTGGTTCATGTCACCTATGCTTTATGACCAAAGTATATATATGCAAGTACACCAGTTTCTATTATGTATTTCCAACGTCATATTGCAAGTTCATGCGCTCACCTTCCCCTCTTTGTGTATCACGCTTTAAGCCTCCCCTTCTCGCATGGCTAAATTGGGCTTTAAAAGGCTAAGCCCAATATATATAAACGGACGTGTAAAACGGGGGAAAATAACGTTGGGTTAAAATTAGTTAATGAATGAAAATATAAAATAGAAGGGCCCAAAGTCAAGTATGGGTTGGGCCCATGATTGGTGTAACCTTTACACCATTAACTTAATAATGGGCCGCAAATATTTACATATAAGAAATAAAGAAGAATGACAAGATATGTAAATGTAGAAAATACGATGTGTTTAACTCGAGGTTGGATTGAGTTGTGATGTAAACCTGCCCGGAACCGCCCGGCTGTCCAGTAGTCACAACAATACCTATCCAATGTGGGAGGTTAAACATGGAGCCCAATAAGGACCCGAGGTTAGACTGAGTAGTGGCGTAAGACTGCCCGGAACCAACCGGCAACAGGCAGCCACAACAATACCTGTCTAATGTGAGAGGTCAGGGTCTTAATAAGACAATTAAGGCTGAGTCAGGATTGTTAGGATTAAGTGAACTAAAGACTTAATCAAAATGGAACATGCTAAACTAAACGGACTGGTGGGGTTAGGTTAGGAAACACTTAACCAACTTAGCATGTTGGCTAGAGATAGAAAACCTAGTAACGGGGGACCCTTTTCAGCAGTAACCCTAAAAGGTGTATCAGGATACCCTGAAACTAGGCAGGGTGGGGCACGATTACTGGGCTGATTGTAAGAGGTCAAATCGACGGCGGTGGTGTAGCAGTGTAGGTTCTAACGGAGTGCGGGCGTGCACACACTCCGGTGCAGAAAAATAAGGCACTGGACACCAGTAGCATACTTGTGCACTCTAAGGTTGTGTCGGGTTGCCACTATAGGACTTGATACACCCCATGGTGGGACCAGCATAGGTAACTACGACATCGGGGGCCGTAAGACACATGAAACTATGCGAGTAGGAGCCGATCATCATAGAATGGATCACATCACCCTGATTTTGGGGTGCCAGTTGGGAACTAGTTAAATGGGTTCAGAGATTAATATGGGGTACGATAGTATATTCGACCCTAGACAACTTAACCAAGTTTATAGTGCTTGCCCACTTCCTGTTTATACTTATCATACCCAGTTCTTTATTCATAGACAAAATAGTACTAGACTTACTCAGGCTTTATGTCTGACTCTACTTTTCTTTCATCTTCTTTCTTCCGTTCCCCCCCCCCCCCAGGTCCACAGGGAGGGAACACAGCAGCTTGACCAACCTTAACATCCAGCTTGAAGAAGAGAAATGTATTGCTTGGACTTTCCTGTTTTGAACTATGGCTTTGGACAATCCACTATGGGGCTTTTGCAGTTTATCGATGTTTTATTTATGCTTCCTTAAATAATGTACTCAAGACAGATTATGAAAGTGTTATGTTATGTTTTTGGAAAAAAGATGTAAGACAATCATGGTGATGTTTTGTAACACGTATTTGCTTTTATGAAATAAAAGTTTGTTGTTCTTCCGCTGTTTACAAATATGTGTTCTTATATCTGTCTTGTATATCTGTGACTTGTACTTATAAACCTCCACCAAAATTAGGGCATTCCCTTTGAGAGTGACCCTAACGGAGGTGGGGTGTTTCACTTGGTATCAGAGCATAGGTTTACCAGATAAGATAAAAAGTTTTGAAAAATTATTTTCAAAAAGGAAATTTAAAGAAGCATTTTTTAAAAGAAAAATATTATTTATTTTTAAAAGGCAAAGTCCACTCCCCAAAGCCGTAGGTACTATCTCTTATCCTTCATTTTGAATCTATCCTTTTTGTTTCAGCATGTCCCAAGAACTTAACTTGCCTGAAGGGGTGCCAATACCTGGTTGGTTTAGACGGTTCTTAGAAGCAAGGGCCACTCAGCCAGGTCCTACCGTTCCTCCTCCCCCAGCTGAAGGAAATCATCCAGCTGCAGCAGCACCTTTTCCTCCACCTCCTCCTCGGGGAAACACGTTTGCTAAGATATGTAAAGATTTTAAAGCTATGGGAGGAAGGGATTTCCATGGAACTGGGTCCTTCGTGGAAGCTAGAAATTGGCTGAAAGAAACGGAGGACTTATTCATCATCTTTGAAGTAGAGGATAGACAGAAAGTACAACTGGCGGTATGGCTATTGAAGGGCGAGGCTTCCTACTGGTGGGAAGTCACTAATGCTGAAAGACCAGTGGAGACATGGGAGGACTTTAGGGCAAGGTTTGAGACTAAATTTCTCTCAGATGCAGAAAGAAGTTTGCAGTTGGAGAAATTCTTATTTCTTAAGCAAGGGGACAAGACAGTCAGAGAGTATGTGAATCAGTTCGATGAGCTGGCTAGGTTTGGGCTTGACCTAGTCAACACCCCGCACAAGAAGGCTCTCCGTTTCGTCAAAGGGTTGAATGAGCCATTACACAGTTTGGCCATGACCCATATACCCATGGGAGCCACGTATGAAAGATTGGTGCAAATGGCATTGCTGAATGAAGAGGATAAGGGCAAGAAGGAGACAAAGGCAGAAAGCTCTCAAGGGAAGAAAGAGGGTTTGCAGCCTAAGAAGACGGACTTTAAGAAAGGCGGGAAAGGCAACAAAGAGAAGAGAAAGTGTAATTTCTGTGGCAAAGTGGGGCACTTAGTAAAGGACTGCCGGAAAAAGAAGGCCAAGGAGAATGGTGGGTGCTTTTCTTACGGTGAGACGGGCCATAGGGCTAAGGACTGTCCAAAGAAACGAGGACAGGGGCAGAGGGCTGGATCCACCCCAGGGGCACAGGTCCATGTGCTAGAAGCGCCACCTCTGCAACAGCGAGGTATAAATACTTCTGTAGAAAGCGTAATTTATCTTTATGATCACCCCGTTCGCACTTTATTTGATTCCGGCGCATCACACTCCTTTATCTCGTCTGCTTTAGTAGAATCTCTGCACCTAAAAACTAGTATGGTAGAGGACCCCTTAATTGTTTCAAACCCAATTGGGGGCCCAGCTCATTTGTCTATGATCTGTTTGGATTTGAAAATTTCTATTCTAAGTGTTGAATTTCAATGTAGTGCCTTTGTTTTGGGCTTTTCGGGGTATGGTTTGATTTTGGGTATGGATTGGCCATCCAGTAATGGGGCCATCCTTGATTGTGAGAAAAGGGTTGTTAGGCCCCTAACCCAGCTCGGTAATACTTTGGAAATTTCTTGTAATCCCTCGCATGCAGTTATGCTTAGTTATCTTGAATCGCTAGATGCCTCTGTTGAAAATTTGCAATCAGTTAGAGTGGTCCGGGAATATCCGGATGTCTTCGAAGAGGTGAAGGGCTTGCCTCCGAAGCGGGAAATAGACTTCCGCATATATCTTGTGGATAATGCAAAGCCCGTTGCGTTGCCCGTTAGACATATGGCTCCACGAGAAAGGAAAGAGCCCAGTAAATAGATTAAAGAGCTTTTAGAAAAGGGGTTCATTAGGAGGAGCATTTCAGAATGGGGCGCTCCAGTGGTGTTCGCTACAAAGGCGGATGGTTCACTCCGTCTATGTGTTGACTATAGGGAGCTCAACAAGCTAACGAAAAAGAATAGGCACCCTCTCCCTAGAATTGACGATTTGTTTGACCAGCTTGTAGGAGCGTCTGTTTTCTCCCAACTCGATTTAGCGACCGGTTTTCATCAGCTAAGGGTGGCTGAAGATAGCATCGATAAAACGGCGTTCAGAACCCCAGACGGCTTTTTTGAATGGCTTGTCATGCCTTTCGGCTTGACAAATGCACCTGCTTACTTCGTGGACCTGATGAGTAGGGTATTTAGAGATTTGCTCAACAAATTCGTAGTGGTCTTCGTAGATGATATCCTTATCTTCTCAAAGAGTGAAGACGAACATGCTCAACACTTAAGGGCAATTATGGAAACTTTGCGAGCCCATCAATTAAAAGCCAAATTCTCCAAATGCCACTTTTGGAGAAAAGAGGTGAGGTTCCTTGGGCACATAGTATCCAAACAAGGGTTAGCGGTGGACCCTGCTAAGGTAGTGGCGGTACAAGATTGGAAGACACCAAGGAATGCGACTGAGGTCCGAAGCTTCCTAGGACTAGCGGGTTTCTATCGAAAGTTTATAAGGGATTTTGCGAAAATCTCAGCTCCGCTCACGAAACTGACTAAGAAGAATCTAGTGTTCAGTTGGGATTTGGATTGCGAATTTGCTTTCCAACGACTGAAAAGGGCTCTCACAACAGCCCCAGTTTTGACGCTGCCAGATGGGAGTAAGATGTTCACTGTTTATACGGATGCATGTGGGACAGGGCTAGGCGCCGTCTTAATGCAAGAAGGAAGGGTAGTAGCTTATGGCGGGAGGCAGTTGAAGGTGCACGAAAAGAACTACCCAACCCACGATCTTGAGTTAGCCGCCATCGTCTTTGCGCTCAAGTCTTGGCGACACTATCTCCTAGGTGAGAAGTTCGAACTTTACACTGACCATAAATCGTTGAAATATCTTTTCTCGCAGAAAAATCTTAACTTGAGGAAACAAAGGTGGATGGAGTTTCTTGCCTCGTACGATTTCGAAATCTCCTACACTCCGGGCAAAGGCAACGTAGTTGCAGACGCGTTGAGCCGAAAGAAATTGACCCTAAGCCCATTGTTTGTTGAAAGACAAAGCCTAGAGTTTATAGCCAGCTTCGACTTTAGGCCCTCCTTCGATTTCGTACCAGGCTTGCTAGCATCTCTCGAAGTACGGCCAACTTTAGTGGATTCAGTAGGGACAGCACAACGCGAAGACCCTCAACTTGTGGAAATAATTGATAGGCTAATTAGGGGTGAGACTTCAAGTCACCTCAACAGATACTCCATCGACGATAAGGGTTTGCTAAGGCGAGACGGAAGACTATGCGTCCCACAGACAAACGATTTAATAAAGAAGGTTCTCGAGGAAGCACATCACTCCAAGATGACGATACACCCAGGCGGAGATAGAATGTACAAAGACATAAAAAGGACTTTCTTTTGGAACGGCATGAAAAAGGACGTGGCAGAGTTTGTTTCTAAGTGTATGGTGTGCCAACAGGTTAAGGCGGAACAGAAAAAGACTGGCGGACTGCTACATCCTCTGGAGGTCCCGCAGTGGAAGTGGGATAGCATCTCAATGGACTTCATCGATGGGCTGCCTAGGTCTAGGAGAGGCAACACTAGCATTTGGGTAATAGTGGATAGGCTTACTAAAAGCGCCCACTTTTTACCTGTCAAAAGTAAAAGAACTGCCTCATCCCTAGCATCACTTTACCTCAAGGAAATCGTTCGACTTCATGGGATACCATCTAGCATTGCTAGTGACAGAGACCCCATCTTCACCAGTGAGTTTTGGCGGAGTCTGCAAGAAGCAGTAGGAACGCAGTTACGCTTGAGCACAGCCTATCATCCCCAAACCGACGGCCAAACAGAGAGAGTGAATAGAGTTTTGGAAGACCTTTTAAGACTATGCGTCCTTGACTTCGGAGGGACATGGGAAGACCACCTTCCTTTGGTGGAATTTGCCTACAACAACAGCTATCAAGCAACCATCGGAATGGCGCCCTTCGAAGCTTTATATGGAAGACCGTGCCGATCGCCCACTTGTTGGTGGGAGTCCACGGATAAGCTCATACTTGGACCAGACATGATCCGAGAGACTTCAGAGAAAGTAGACTTAATACGAAGAAGGATGAAGACGGCCCATGACAGACAAAAGTCCTATGCCGACAAGAGGAGGACCGACCTTGAATTTGAGGTTGGAGACAGAGTTTTTCTCAAGGTATCACCGCTAAGAAACGTTGTTCGTTTTGGAACCACAGGAAAGCTAGCACCAAGGTTCGTAGGGCCATTCCCTATTATCGAGAAAATTGGGAAAATGGCCTATAGATTAGAGCTACCCGAGAAGTTGGCTGGAGTCCACAACGTTTTTCACGTTTCACATCTCCGAAAATGTCTACATGAGTCAGCTGAAGTGGTAGAGCCAAATATCCTCGAAGAGGCCGAAGTGGAACGCGAAGCAACCATAAGAAAAGTTCCAACCCGCATCTTAGGAACGGAAGTGAAGAAGCTACGCAACCGCGAAGTCAAGCTCGTCAAAGTTCAGTGGAGCGACGCCGAGGGAGACGCGACTTGGGAAACTGAAGCTAGAATACGTACTGCCTACCCTTTTCTGTTCGAGGGTACATCCTTGATCTTTCTTTTTCCTTAAGTGGTGCTTTTATCTATCTTTTTAGGCATATTTCCTCGACCGTATCTTTTAGGTAGAAACTCTTTGGATGGAAACATGTAACTGAAACATGTTATGTATGAATGGTTGCAAGTGGTTGCAAGTGATTGCTAGTGGTTGCTCGTGGTTGCATATACACACACAATCTAGGTTTTAGATCGGCTCAGTCACTTCATATTGCATATGCATATATGTTTGCATTTGTATGTGATTGAACTTTAATGTGTTGTCATGTGGATGCTGCATTTGTATTGAATGATTGTGCACTCATGTAGAATCAAGAATAGGAAAATTTGCATACATAATGGATTCATGGCACTTACATAATTCGCATTAAGGAGGTCAACTGAATCAGTAGACCGCCTGATTTTGCATTAGATAAGTACATGTACACACACACTTTGCATATGATCATGAAGCATTAGAAGTCTTTTAAGGACAATGGATGCTCGTGTTTAATGGATGAGTAGATGGATGATTGGATGTTAGGATATACATTCCTCCTAACTTGAAGATTTCGGGGACGAAATCCTTTTAAGTGGGGGAGAATGTAACACCCCGAGAATTCTATAACTGTGAAATTCATTAATTAAAGTATAATCAAATTCAAATCAAAGAACTAAGGGAAACGGGATACGCCATTGCGTTCGTCTCGGAAAAATACGCGAAATAGAGTCCGAGTTTTCGAAAAACGGAGTCCGTATGAAGAAGATATGGCCTTCGGAAGTTTTGAATTAAATTTAAAATTCAAACAGAATAAAATAATTAAAAATCGGGCCCAGTGGGCCAGGGCGGATAAACACCCGCCTAGGCCACCCAGGTCGACTGGGCTGTCGACCTGGGCTACCCATGTCGACAGGGCTGTCGACAGCCCTGTCGACAGGGGTGTCGACCTGGTCGAGCCCAGTCAACCTGGCTGGCCAGGTCTGTGTTTGGTCGAATTTCTGTGGTCTGCTTTGTCATTAGGGCTAGGTGGCGGGTTCTAATTGGTCTCTCTATCTAATGAATGGCTACGATCTAACCTAGCAACATCAATGGTCCTAATCAATTCCTAACCTCTATATAAACAACCCTAGACTAAACCCTAATCTATTCATTCAAAATTAAGAACATAGCCGCCATGTTGCTGAGGAACGACTAAGAGTAGCCGCCAACTAGAGAGAGGATTAGGAAGAGAGTTCTAAAAGCCTAAAGCAATTCAAGCAACCTAAAGCCAATCAATTCAACAAAGGAATAATATCTCTTAATTAGAGAATTCGCCGCAACCATTGTAAGTAGAGTGTTACTTTGGTATGAATAAATAACTGTGTTGATTAGTATGCTTGAATTGGGATAATAAATTCATGTTTGTGCAAAATTATGTTATTCATTATAAAGAACTACATGCGGTAGTTCTATGAAAGTATACGTTTGGAATATTCGCAAATTATGTAATCTATGTTAGAGCTACATGTATGTAGTTGGTTGAAATTTATGCAAGTTTGGGCTTCTGCTTCTATGCCACCATGATGTATATTTTTGTGCATAAATCATTTTGTAAATAATTGGAACAAGTTTGGTTATGATGGGAATTAGGCATCATGTATTAAGCCATGCTTTTGTACTAGAAAGCCTAATTGCAAACTTATGAATATGGCTAGGTTATGAATAATATTTGGCATAGTTGAAATCCATAATTAAGTCTATCTTGTTTACAAGAACTATATGATGACATATGTAGGATTAGATTCAAAAATCCCTTTTTGCAAGTTTACATGACTAAAGTAAGAATCATGATTTCATGTTAGAATATTTATGCCATGCTTATGTTTGACATTATGCCATGTTAGAAATATTTATGCCATGCTTATGTTTGACATTATGCCATGCTTATGTTAGGAATATTTAGGCCATGCTTATGTTTGATATTATGCCTAAATAAAATATAGGTCTATGTTGTAGTTAAGCCTATGCAAGTTTACATGGTTTGGTTCATGTCACCTATGCTTTATGACCAAAGTATATATATGCAAGTACACCAGTTTCTATTATGTATTTCCAACGTCATATTGCAAGTTCATGCGCTCATCTTCCCCTCTTTGTGTATCACGCTTTAAGCCTCCCCTTCTCGCATGGCTAAATTGGGCTTTAAAAGGATAAGCCCAATATATATAAACGGACGTGTAAAACGGGGGAAAATAACGTTGGGTTAAAATTAATTAATGAATGAAAATATAAAATAGAAGGGCCCAAAGTCAAGTATGGGTTGGGCCCATGATTGGTGTAACCTTTACACCATTAACTTAATAATGGGCCGCAAATATTTACATATAAGAAATAAAGAAGAATGACAAGATATGTAAATGTAGAAAATACGATGTGTTTAACCCGAGGTTGGATTGAGTTGTGATGTAAACCTGCCCGGAACCGCCCGGCTGTCCAGTAGTCACAACAATACCTATCCAATGTGGGAGGTTAAACATGGAGCCCAATAAGGACCCGAGGTTAGACTGAGTTGTGGCGTAAGACTGCCCGGAACCAACCGGCAACAGGCAGCCACAACAATACCTGTCTAATGTGAGAGGTCAGGGTCTTAATAAGACAATTAAGGCTGAGTCAGGATTGTTAGGATTAAGTGAACTAAAGACTTAATCAAAATGGAACATGCTAAACTAAACGGACTGGTGGGGTTAGGTTAGGAAACACTTAACCAACTTAGCATGTTGGCTAGAGATAGAAAACCTAGTAACGGGGGACCCTTTTCAGCAGTAACCCTAAAAGGTGTATCAGGATACCCTGAAACTAGGCAGGGTGGGGCACGATTACTGGGCTGATTGTAAGAGGTCAAATCGACGGCGGTGGTGTAGCAGTGTAGGTTCTAACGGAGTGCGGGTGTGCACACACTCCGGTGCAGAAAAATAAGGCACTGGACACCAGTAGCATACCTGTGCACTCTAAGGTTGTGTCGGGTTGCCACTATGGGACTTGATACACCCCATGGTGGGACCAGCATAGGTAACTACGACATCGGGGGCCATAAGACACATGAAACTATGCGAGTAGGAGCCGATCATCATAGAATGGATCACATCACCCTGATTTTGGGGTGCCAGTTGGGAACTAGTTAAATGGGTTCAGAGATTAATATGGGGTACGATAGTATATTCGACCCTAGACAACTTAACCAAGTTTATAGTGCTTGCCCACTTCCTGTTTATACTTATCATACCCAGTTCTTTATTCATAGACAAAATAGTACTAGACTTACTCAGGCTTTATGTCTGACTCTACTTTTCTTTCGTCTTCTTTCTTCCGTTCCCCCCCCCCTCCCCCCCAGGTCCACAGGGAGGGAACACAGCAGCTTGACCAACCTTAACATCCAGCTTGAAGAAGAGAAATGTATTGCTTGGACTTTCCTGTTTTGAACTATGGCTTTGGACAATCCACTATGGGGCTTTTGCAGTTTATCGATGTTTTATTTATGCTTCTTTAAATAATGTACTCAAGACAGATTATGAAAGTGTTATGTTATGTTTTTGGAAAAAAGATGTAAGACAATCATGGTGATGTTTTGTAACACGTATTTGCTTTTATGAAATAAAAGTTTGTTGTTCTTCCGCTGTTTACAAATATGTGTTCTTATATCTGTCTTGTATATCTGTGACTTGTACTTATAAACCTCCACCAAAATTAGGGCATTCCCTTTGAGAGTGACCCTAACGGAGGTGGGGTGTTTCAGTTAATCGCTTAGAGTTAATTGAATATTACTTATTTGAATAGAGTTAATCGAATATTAATTAATCGAATAAGAGTTAATTGAGTTAGAGTTAGTCGAGTGTTAGTTAATCGAATAGAGTTCGTCGAGTATTGGTTAATCGAGGATAAGAATTCATCGGGTAGAGTTATTCGAAAGGAGTTAATCAAATAAGAGTTTTTCAAAGTAGAGTTATCGAATATAGTTTATTCAAAAGGAGTTAACTGAATATAGTTTATTCGAAAAGGAGTTATCGAATATAGTTTATTCGAAGAAAGGTTATAGAATATAGTTTATTCAAAGAAAGGTTATTGAATATTAGTTATTCGAAGACAGGTTATCGAATATTAGTTCTTCGAAGTGAGGTTATCGAATATTAGTTATTTGTAGTGAGGTTATCGAATATTAATTATTCGAAGTGAGGTTATCGAATATTAGTTATTCGAAGTGAGGTAATCAAATATAGTTTATTCGAAGGAGTTAATCGAATATAGTTTATTCGAAGGAGTTAATCGAATATAGTTTATTCGAAAGGAGCTAATTGAATATAGTTTATTCGAAAAGGAGATATCGAATAGAGATTATTCGAAAGAGAATTATACGGTGAATTCGATTATATCGAATTCAGGAAAGTACTATTCACTTTCTGTTTTAATCAAGATTTATTTATTTTTTAATAAATTAGTTATTTTTTTATTTATCCAAATTAATAAATAAAAGTTATGTTGAAGTTATTATATTTCAGAAGCATGGGATTTTAACACTATTGTTAAAATCAAATGATTTCTATAAAAGAAGTGGATTCGTAAAAAGAATCCAAGAGTTAAGTAAGGAAGTTTATTAGAGGTCCAAAAGGTGAATCTTGTCTATTTCGAAGTTAGAAATGTTGTTCATTTAAAGTCTGAGAGGTAGTTATACCCCAACTTGATTGGCTTCGTTTTAACTAAGGAATGGTTAATGTTCGATACTGAAGGTCGGTTAAGTAAATTTAGTTAATGGGTGTAATATTTTGAGTTGGCATAACAATGTTTTATTTAAACATCTGTTTAAAACCAAATGTAGCAGTTTTGGAAATGTTTTCCAAATAAGAATCAGGAATATTTTCTAATATAGAAAATAAGAAATGGAAACGTTTTCAAAAGTTAACAACATATAATTTCTGAAATTAGAAAATAAGGATTTGATGAATATATGGAAACGAGAAATAGGGAAATATTGAATGATGATTGATCGATAGAAATTCCATTAGGAAATAATGTCATTGTTCACACTTGTGTTTTTCTTTGATAGTTAACTCACCAACTATCGAAGTTTTTGACCATTTCCGTTGTCAATACGGAGAGACTGGGATCAAATTCATTATCTGAAAACCACTCTGTTTGGGCGTTGGCGTTACGATTCAAATATGATGAAGATAATTGAAGACGGAGTTATGCAAGGGTTGTTCTAATTGTAGAATAGTGCCCTCGGTCTATCAAGTCCCAGGACGACCTGTGTTGAAGAATGTGTAACAGAGTATATTTAATAGATCGCGTAAGTTGATCTCTTCAAACGTATTTACGTTTGGAGGCGGGGGAATTCGTTTCTCTTAGCTACATACCCATTGTATTTTTGGGGAAACCAGTTTGTGATTTGGCGGGTATGACGATGTGGCATTCAAAGTGAATAAATGTGTGATCTGTCAGAGATAAGCGTGGCCTCTAGCCTCACAACCGGGAAATGACAAAAATCGCGTAGGTAGCATGTCTATGTGGCTTGCTTCCATTAGGGTGTATTATCACCTATCTAGAGATATTCATTTCATTCTTTAATCTATTCGATGATGTCCCATTCGGGAAACGGTTGCTGATCCCAACCGTTGGTGATATACATTCAATACACTCAAGCGAAATGAGTGGTCGGTCATGTGTGGCCGGGTTGCAAGATGTTCTTGTTGAACCCAGTATATTCCTCTCTAGAGGTACACTATCGGAAGGCGGTTCCATACCTTGTCATTGTTGGTAATCCATTATCCAATTAGTGCTCGCGGTTTTGATTGTATACTATATATGTAGAACGTGAGATGAAAGCATTCTGCTACTTGATTATTTAGTTATGATTGATAGACACTATTATAATTTCAAAGAGTTTGATATAAAGTTTATCATTTCGTTCAAAAGGATTTTTGATGTTAAATCAAATGCTTTGAATTCTCATAAGGGAAAAACCCATTTCGTTATATGGCATGGTCTTACGAGATTTCATTTAATTGCTCAAACTGTTTTAAACTGTTTTACTCACACCAGTCCCATAACTGACTCAGAGTTTGTTTTGTTTTGTTTTCCCTAAATTCTTGGGTGCCCAATTTTGTATGGGCAGTCAAGTAGTCAGGATTTTTCATATATACTTGGAGAGCTTGGAGCAGGAGGCTTCAGGATTTTATAGCTATAGTTATTTCCGTTGTGTTGTAAGTGTTGTACTCTGATACTGTTACTGTATACATATACTGATTTATTTCAATGTTATGTATATATTATATATTGTTCGTTCCGTTGTGAGATTCGTGTTTACTCCGGTGTGGTATGTTCTTCTTCTTCTAGTCTAAGTTTCTATCTTATCTAACCTCACCCTCTAATTTCTTTCATGGACTATCCGGTGTTTTCGATGCTTGAATAGCCGACATTGAGTTTATGTCGGTTACTCAGGATCGTGAAAACCCGGCCGTTACAGTGGTATAAGAGCTGAAGGTTAAGTAATTACCTTGGCTCTGTGGCATGACTCAGTAGAGATGGGGTTAGTAATACCCTAGATTGAGTTGAGTGTATAAATACGAGTGAACGTATTTATTATTTGATATAAAATGGTTTTATATTGTGGAGATTTATTGGTTGAGTTGTTTATGAGTTATGGTCGATCAGTTTGATCCACTGTATCGGTAAGGATTTATAAACACTTGAATACGATGGACCGACACAGTATGTGTTGAAAAGAGGGTAAAACAAAATAATTTTTACCCAATTATATTTTGATATAAAGAAGATATATATATATATATATATATATATATATATTGGAAATATAGTATACTGGATGTGTTGGTTGATTATAATTGAAATGGTTATAAATAACCAATTAGAATTCATATAAGTGAAATATATGAAATTGAAATGAATTAGATTTGAATTTAAATCAGAATTGAAAATTTAAAACCCTGGAAAGTTATAAAAGTATTTGTAAATGGAATTTGATTAAATATATGAGAATTTTAAAATCCTGGGAGATTTTAAATTATTTACAAAGCATTGTGAATGGTATTTTGAAATGGATTTCAAAATGGAAGTGTTAGAAATGGTTTTGAAAGTGATATAGTATTGAAATGGTTTAGCTGCATCATCGGTGTTCTTTTTCGAGTTGTTAGGTGATGGATTACTACCAAAGATTTTGTTTTTAAATTGTTTTGTGGAAAGCAAGTTGTTGTGAATCCTGGAAAGGGATATCTAGTTCTACAAAAGCTAAACTGTTTAAAATTCACTGGGGAAGATTATTTGAATTAAAACAAATTAAAGTAGAATTTGTAAAAGCAAACAGAAGTAGAAATTGAATTGAAACTAGTTAAGTGGAAAATGAATTGACATAGAAAGTATCGAATTAGATTGGATTGGAAATAATCTGAAACGGAATTTGACTGGTAAGTTAAGAGTTGAAATTAAAAATGAAATCTGAGTTAAGAACAGAATTTGGTTTGGGTATAACCGAATGATTGGGATGACATTGGTATATGTAGAATTGGTAACACATGGAAAGGATATATTGATATGCCCGACAAAAAGGTACCAGTTTATATTATATATGGGTTTGAGATTTTGATGAGTCGAATTAGCAAGCCGCTTGGCTGTTTGATTATCTTTTGGATTGAAGAAGGCCTAGAGAGGCGAGTCGGAGTTTGAGCTATTGACCAGTACAAAGGAGGTGCTGGCGAAATTTTTTGAAAAGTTAAGGTGTTAGAAAAATTTCAGGATTTTTGAAAATTTTCGTTAGTAGGAATGAATAAATGTTTAATTGAAATATAAATTGGTTCAATTGAAACTGAAGTTAATAAGTGTATAAATAATTTTTACCCAGTTAATAGGGTTTGTTTTCTACCTTAGCAATTTCGAGGACGAAATTATTTTAAGAGGGGAAGAATGTAATATCCCATATTTTTACGGTATAATAATTAATTTATTTAATTATTTAAAAAGTTATTTAGAGATTTTAATCATAATTTAATTAAATAATATTGAATATTTGATTAATATAAATAATAGAATAATATATTTAATTCCTAAAATAGTCACAAACAGTAGAATTCACAATATTGTGTGAATTGGGCAATTCAAAATATATAATTCGGTTTAGAATTGAATTACAATAACGAATATATTTAAATAATGTCAGCCGAACGTAGAAATTATATTATAATTATAATCGAGCTCGAAATGGCGCGGTGGTTCGCTCTTTGGCGGTTTGAACTTTAAATTAATATACAGGTTTTAAGTCGAATTTCTATGAAACAAGAAATGTTCAGAGCTGGTGAAGTATATTTTTCTAATGGAAGAGAAAAATCGGGATTTCACCATGTATATTTTGATTTATGTCCAAATCAAATTTTCGAAAAGTCGCTATGGAATTCCTTTATAATTTATAGCGATTTATTTATATTATAAATGAATTTTCCAATATAAATTGAATATCGATTTAATAGGGATTTGAATGTCGAGTTATAAATCCAACTGGAGCTGTATGATATTCTATTATGAATATATACGATAATATTTATCTTTAAATATTTAATTTAATTATTTTTAAATATATTTATATTTAAAAGGGTTTATTTAAAGCTTTAAAAATAGCCAGTTTTGCAAACGACCTTCGTTTTCGATGAAACTAATTTTGTTGGATCCGTAATATTAAATTATTGTTAGATTCCGACTTTCATGGTTTTTGGAATCAATGTGTGGCCGTATGGATTTTTAATGTGAAAAACAATCAGTATTTTGATGGTTAAAAATATGCTGTGTGAGCAAACAGAGTCAGAATTCGACGAAACCAGTTTTGTTGGGTCCGTAATGTCAAACTCTAGTTGTATGTCCATTATCATGATTTTTGGATATCGTATGTGATCATAGGAATTTTTAAACTGATAAATCGTGTTAATGAATCGAATAAATTAATATAAAAATATGATGCTTAACTTCTAAGCAACCCCATCCAATAAATACCCCCCAAACTATCCTCAAACCTATTCGATAGTCATCAAAAATGTGAGCCGCCAGTATTTGCTCTCCTCAAACAAAAATCGATCCTTTACAAATCAAAACAAATGAAATAAAAACCAATAAATTTTCAAACTAATATATTTGGATTCTCCATAAGCAGCACTTCAACCAGATATGATTTGTATATGGCTCATCACTTTCTGGTCACTAGAAAAACTGACGTTGAACTAGGGTTGGCGGAAACGGGGATTTGGGGCATCGATTGGATTTTCAGAGTGGTATTCGGGTTTATGAGGTGGTTTAGCATCACTATGGCGATTTTTGTGGAATTCTGCGTATTTAACCGTCGCACCTTTGTGTTGTGGTGCAGCCAGAGGCCGCAGGGCGTGAGTGAAAGGATGAGTGCGAGCTTCAGTTTATGGGTATAGGGAGCAAGAGTATTGGAAAAGGAGAATTGTTGTTAATTTTATTTTGAATTTAAATGAAGTGGTGATGGAGAGTGAGGCTTGAGAAAGTTTAGTGCATGGAGCAAAATACTAGAGATCGAATTACTGATTGGGGAAGAAGGGGCTTTGGGCATTGGGTATCAGTGGGTTTGGGCTGAAGTAATTAAAGGGGTGAGGCCCAACTAACAATTAATTAAGTTTGTTTTTTGTTTTAAATAGCATTTAAACTTGTAAAATTTACATCTCTCGCATACGTGATTAGAATTTCGAATGGTCAGATCCATTGGGATCATAGGGACGATGACTACAAAATGGAACTAGTTGGGAGTGAAATGGAGATCGTCACAATTTATAGTAAAATAAGTTGTTAGAATCAAATCAACTACAGTTATTCGTTATTTAACGATGACCGTACAATGTGAGTAAATCTCACTAACTCTGATCAATTTATATTTTTTTAAATATAACCTTGTAACGGTAAATGATAATTGACTGCTATGCGATGATTGTTTGGTTGAATTGCTGATGTATTGGTTGAAATTGTAGATAACAATATATATGTAAATCATTAATCAAATATTGATTCTGTTTATCAGAATATTTTATATCAAAATGAAATCGATGTTATTATATTGTTTAACATCTGTGGATGCAGGGAAATAGGTTGGAGGAATCCAACTAGATTCCTCAACATTTATTATACTGTTTTTCATATATTGTGTTATATGATGTGATATGAAATCTGTTGCGATTTTGTATGTTTGAATGACACCAGTCATTGTTATATGGTACGTTAAATACCATAAGGAATGCTGGAACGTTAAAAAGGAAATACTCAATGTTATATTGAAAAAGAAATATTTATAAAATCAAAAGATTTTATAAAAAGAAACATTTTTAAAATAAATAGTATCGAAAAGAGAATATTTATTGAACAAATAGAATTGAAAAGAAATATTTATTTGGGAAATAAATAGAAGGATAAAAAGAATTTTTTTATAAAATAAATAAGATTTTATAAAAGGAATATTTGGAAAATGAATAGAATTATTAAAAAGGAGATTTCAAATTATAAAAGGAAATTTGAGATGATTTATTTAAATTAGATATTAAATAATAATACATTTTAACAGATGAATTGAGAGGAATAATTTATAAATAATATTTTATAAGTTAAGGAAAATATTTGTCATTTGATAAATAAAGATATATAAGTCTGAACTTATATGAAGAAGTAAACAATTAAATGGAGCAAATTAATTTAGAAATAATATTTTATAAATTAAGTAAAATATTTACCACATGATAAATGGAATATATAAGACAGGACTTATATAGAGAAGTAAGAATCAATATCAACATCGATATTTGAAACTGACTATGGACGAAGAGTTAATCGATTAGAGTTAATCAATAGAGTTAATTGATAAGAGTTAATCGCTTAGAGTTAATCGATACAGTTAATTGATAAGAGTTAATCGCTTAGAGTTAATCGATAGAGTTAATTGATAAGAGTAAAACGCTTAGAGTAATCGATAGAGTTAATTGATAAGAGTTAATCAATTAGAGTTAATCGATAGAGTTAATTAATAAGAGTTAATCGCTTAGATTAAATCGAATATTACTTGTTTGAATAGAGTTAATCAAATATTAATTAATTGAATAAGAGTTAATCAAGTTAGAGTTAGTCGAGTGTTAGTTAATCGAATAGAGTTCGTCGAGTATTGGTTAATCAAGGATAAGAATTCATCGAGTAGAGTTATTCGAAAGGACTTAATCGAATAAGAGTTTTTCGAAGTAGAGTTATCAAATATAGTTTATTCGAAAGGAGTTAATCGAATATAGTTTATTTGAAAAGGATTTATCGAATATAGTTTATTTGAAGAATGGTTATCGAATATTAGTTATTCGAAGAAAGGTTACCGAATATTAGTTATTCGAAGTGAGGTTTTCGAATATTAGTTATTTGAAGTGAGGTTATCGAATAGTATTTATTCGAAGTGAGGTAATCAAATATTAGTTATTCGAAGTAAGGTAATCGAATATAGTTTATTCGAAGGAGTTAATCGAATATAGTTTATTCGAAGGAGTTAATCGAATACAGTTTATTCGAAAGGAGCTAATCGAGTATAGTTTATTCGAAAAGGAGTTATCAAATAGAGATATTTGAAAGAGAATTATAAGTTGAATTCGATTATATCGAATTCGGGAAAGTACTATTCACTTTCCGTTTTTAATTAAGAATTATTTATTTATTAATAAATTTGTAATTTGTTTATTTATCCAAATTAATAAATAAAAGTTATGTTGATGTTATTATATTTCAGAAGCATGGGATTTTAACACTATTGTTAAAAACAAATGATTTATGTAAAAGAAGTGGATTCGTAAAAAGAATCCGAGAGTTACGTAAGGAATTTTATTAGAGGTTTAAAAGGTGAACCTTGTCTATTTCAAAGTTAGAAATGTTCTTCAGTTAAGGTCTGAGAGGTAGTTATACCCCAACTTAATTGGCTTCGTTTTAACTAAGGAATGGTTAAGGTTCGATAGTAAAGGTTGGTTAAGTAAATTTAGTTAATGAGTGTAATAGTTTGAGTTGGCATAATGATGTTTTATTTAAACATCTGTTTAAAACCAAATGTAGCAGTTTTGGAAATGTTTTCCAAATAAGAATCAGGAATATTTTCTAATGTAGAAAATAAGAAATGGAAACGTTTTCCAAAGTTAATGACGTATATTTTCTAAAATTAGAAAATATGGATTTGATGAATATATGGAAATGAGAAATGGGGAAATGAATAAATGTTGATTGATGATTGATCGATTGAACTTCCATCAGGAAATAATGTCGTTGTTTGCACACGTGTTTTTCTTTGATAGTTAACTCACCGACTATTGAAGTTTTTGACCATTTTCGTTGTCAATACGGAGAGACCGGGATCAGATTCATTATCTGAAAACCACTCTGTATGGGCTTTAGCATTGCGATTCAAATATGATGAAGATAATTGAAGACGGAGTTATGCAAGGGCTGTTCTGTTTACAGAATAGTCCTTCGGTCTGTCCAGTCCCAGGACGACCTGCATGGAAGAATGTCTGACAGAGTATATTTAATAGATCACATAAGTTGATCTCTTCAAACGTATTTACGTTTAGTGGCGAAGGAATTCATTTATCTTAGCTGTATAACTGTTGTATTTTTGGGAAAATCAATTTGTGATTTGGTGGGTATGACGATGTGACATTCAAAGTGAATAAATGCGTGATCTGTCAGAGATAAGCGTTGCCTCTAGCCTCACAATCGGGAAATAACAAAAATCGGGCAGGTAGCATAGTTATGTGGGTTGGTTCCATTAGGGTGTATTATCACCTATCTAGAGATATTCATTTCATTCTTTAATCTATTCGATGATGTCCCATTCGGGAAACGGTTGTTGATCCCAACCGTTGGTGATATACATTCGATACACTCAAGCGAAATGAGTGGTCGGTCATGTGTGGCCGGGTTGCAAGATGTTCTTGTTGAACCCAGCATATTCCTCTCTAGAGGTACACTATCGGAAGGTGGTTCCATACCTTGTCATAGTTGGTAATTTATTATCAAATAAGTGCTCATGGTTTTGATTGTATACTATATATGTAGAACGTAAGACGAAAGCGTTCTGCTAGTTGGTTATTTAGTTGTGATTGATAGACACTATTATAATATCAAAGAGTTTGATATAAAGTTTATCATTTCGTTCAAAAGGATTTTTGATGTTAAATCAAATGCTTTAGATTCTCATAAGGGAAAAACCCATTCCGTTATATGGCGTGGTCTTATGAGATATCATTTAATTGCTCAAACCATTTTAAACTGTTTTACTCACACCAGTCCTATGACTGACCCACAGTTTGTTTTGTTTTCCCTAAATTCTTAGGTGCCCAATTTTGTTCGAGCAGTCAAGTAGTCAGGATTTTTCAGATATACTTGGAGAGCTTGGGCAGGAGGCTTCAGGATTTTATAGCTATAGTTATTTCTGCTGTGTTGTAAGTGTTGTACTCTAATACTGTTACTGTATACATATACTGATTTATTTCAAAGTTATGTATATATTATATATTGTTCGTTCCGCTGTGAGATTCGTGTTTACTCTGATGTTGTATGTTCTTCTTCTTCTTCTATTATAAGTTTCTATCTTATCTATCCTCACCCTCTAATTTCTTTCATGGACTATCCGGTGTTTCCGATGCTTGAATAGCCGACATTGAGTTTATGTCGGCTACTCAGGATCGTGAAAACCGGGTCGTTACACTGCTATATGCAAAGGCAAAATAATTTGTAGAGGCAAAATAAAGCTTTTTTATGTTCTTATTTATTTTATATTATGTAATTTAGATGCCACTTGAGCAAACTCATGATATCATCAAATGTTGCATTTATTCCTTCAAAGACTCACAAAGGCAAAGAACATATGGTGATGAGCTTAACATGCGCAATATTTTTGAAGAAAACGATGTTGTGAGTGTAAGTTAATTTTATTCTCATACTCCCTGAATGGTGGTTTTATCCAAAATGTAAAGGATTTATTATTCAATAACCATTTACATTTGCAGAAGCCGAGGTTCGTGAATTTCAACATGATGGGAGTTTACACCTATAAGGAAATGATATTTAATTTATATGAGGGTTCCATCAAATTTTGATACAACATGTGTACAACATAGCAAACAAGTATATTTAATTTAACAAAGACACAGTAAATATACTCATGTAACACAAATGTCATTGATCGAGGATGAGAATAATGAAAAAGGGCAGCATGTGACTCCACTTGAAACTAGGCATAATACATGCAAAGTCGCTAATGCGTTTCGCATGCTCTCTGCTTTAGGCTCTACTTTATCGGTTGAAGTGTTTGTGAGATAGTGGGAGCAAGTTTGGCATCTAATGTTGCTGTGAAATACATGCTTGGAGCCGAGTTGTGTGTTCATGAAGCTGAGCGTCAAGTGCAGAGGAAACTTTCGAAGAGGAGAAGATGATATTGAAACTGGGATGAGAAAAGGTTGACGTATTGCAACTGTGTTAGCATATGGTAATTTAATTTCTTGATCTACGTATTTGAAGCTAGAAATTAGAAACTGACTGATTATTTGATGTGTTAGACAATGTGCTACAGAGTCGTATTTCTTGCCTTGACAGGTACAGGAATATTATTTTTTCAAGTAAATTCTTTTGCCAATGTTAATGCCTTGAGTCGGTTTGTAGTATCACATGGCTGGTTGTATGCAGCACTCCTGTTCGTAACTTCAGTACAACCCAATGCTAGCACTGCTATTGTTTAACGACCCAGATGAAGAAAATGAACCAGAATGCATTAGCTAGCCGGTTTGCATTTAAATACAGCAAATAAATCATTTACCCACCTGCTTAGAGCAACTCCAGCAAAGGCTCAAGTCATACCCTGAATCATGAATTGAGCCCAACACCCCTCCCAACGTCCCTCCTTCCCCTGAATATTCATGGGAAAATTACAGGGCTAATTCTGAATCCGGAATTGGCCCCATACACCGATTTTATCAGTGTATGCCAAAAAATCGGCTCGCCACGCTAAATGCCGATAAAATCGACTCGTCGTATCCAACACCTGATAATCATTGCCCACTGACTAAAGAACAAGAAAACGGTCTTATTTCCCCAACAGTTATAAAACGGTCAAAACTTTTCAAAATGGCTATATTTTCACTTATAAATTGGTTCCATTCTATTATTTTACATCACAACATATTCATAATTCTCTTCTATCTCTTTAATCTAAACAAACTCTATATTGTCGTCATCATTTGGAAATTTTTCACATCCGACGATGGACAGAAGCCAGTTTTCGCAATGCAACACGGGCAATTTTTTTGGAACTCGGTCAAGCAAACAAGGAACCATGTCGTGGACAGACCAAGAGGACATCGATCTATGTACCATCTTTTGTCATTTCTCATAAGATTTGACACGTTTTGGAAAAAAAATTAGACCGCCTTCGTTGAGAAGCATCCAGAATGCCTACGGACATTATCGATGATTCAAGGCCTTATTGGCAAAATATGCTGTCAAACAACATTTTATGAATCACAAGTGTATCCAAGCAGCGTGGGAGGAGAATATAATTTGGTATATTTTCTTACTACCTACGTTAGTGGTTGGTAGATTGCTTTAATGATTCATATTACCTATTTTAAACAAAAACGAATGGCAAACGAGGAGTTCAAGAAGCTTTTTCCTAGATAAAATAGGACGAAAAAGCCACAATATTATCAGTTTATGCATTATTATAATCTGCTTACTAGTCAACCAAAATGGAACTCGGGATTTGCTAAGAGCCTCCGCGATGTTCAAACCGCTAGCAAAAGCAAGAAAAAAGCTTCTAAATCTGGGTATTCTTCCAGTCCAAGTGAGTCAACTGACAAAATTTCTCAATGTGAAGGGGAAAACCTACTTGATGAGTTCAATACCACAATTGACGAAGATTTTAGACCCGAGGGAGTCAAAGCTGCAAAAAGAAGGGGGAAAACAACGGTTGAGCTTGAAGGAAAAGTGAACGCATGCCACGAAGAACACAGTCGTAGAGCTGAAGCAAGACGTATAGAAGCCAAGGAAAAATAGAAGTTATGAAAATGTTTGGTGGTCTGGAAGAGAAGAAACTACAAATTATAGTGGTGGAGTTAGCGTACCGGAAAGAGCAAGGAGCTTATAAGAAAGAACAAGAAGAGATTGCTATCATGAACAAAGATCTAACTGGAATGCCTCAATTGGAGCAGGAATTTTGGATGGGAATGAAACACCATGTCCTAATGTCACAATTTCCTCAGTTATAAGTTGATTGTTCACCACTGTCTATATTACTAGTTGCTTATATTATGTTGTTGTAGTAATCTTATATTTCATGCTGTAGTAACGGTTTTCTAGTAAATGGAATGTGTGGTTTTTATATATTGTTATTGTTTCCCTAAGATGATAGTTTTATACTGTGTACTAAAGTATCAAATTACACGAACTCCATATTTTACGTAGGATCATCAAATATATGAAATATTCAATAACCAGTAAACAAAACCATTAGCCTATTCAGCACCATATTGGGTTAGCCAACAATAACGCGAGTTTGTAGGCTTTGTGCCCAACAAAACCAGTGTCGTACTCTACAAGGTAACGAGAATCTAAAGTTACCTTAGTCGTTTTAAATATGTCTTCGTCTTCAACTGTCTGTATAATCTTCTGGTATCATTCACAAGCTTCAACGAACGGCCAATGAGCCATATGAATTTTAATAGACGTTTGTGTAGTAGTGCAGGTACGATGGTTGTTTTGTAATCTTGTTGTTATGGACCAAAATTCTTCGTGGGTCAGACCTCCTCCACTTTGCATCAGTAGCAAATCTCTTTTATCAACTTCGATATAGGATTTCACAAGTAAAAGTAAGTCCTTAGGAGAGAATTCTGTTGCAGTAGCACTGGAGCTAACAATACTTCGACTGTGACGACTATTGTTAACCATTTTCCTCGCTATGTTTTTTCTTGGACTTTCTTTTGGTTTGTGAACTTCAACTACTTGTTGAGCACCATGAACAATTTCATTTTGAACTGGTTTGTCCGCCTCTTCTAGTTGTGTATCTGGAATGAATCCACCCTCTTTCTCCTTCTCCTTGTTCCGTTCATACTCGTCAAACATTTTATCCATTAGTTCGTCACTGATTTCCCAATCGTCCATTTAAGCTACGCAGAAACAGAAAACGTATTATCTATAAAAAGAAGTACTTGAACATGTAGAAGCAAAAAGAGTAACGGTTTCTCACCTTTATGTCGTGATTGATGTAGAATGCACAAGTAATAGTTATGGTTGGGGGACGAAGTATGAACTATTTAAACAAGTGGTGGTGATTGTTGATAAAGCTCTGTCATCATTAGTTGAGTTGTAGAATAGAGACATATGACATGACTACACCATGTCCTCAACAGCCAAGTTGCTATGGCTTTACTGTTGAACAATTGATGTTACTACACTCTCCAACACTTGGGTAAAGTGCTATAGGTTGTCCAATGAATAGAAACAACATGACTTGACAAGTCGTACTGATTAAAGATGACTTTAATAAAGCAAAGCATGAAACCAAGGGACTTGTCAACCTTTACGACCACTCAGCCCTCTTCCTTTAAATTTAGCACTTTTGAATTCTTAGGCTTGTTAATTTATTCATTTTATCTAGCTGCCACTTTTCAAGTAATTCAACATGTCTTCTTGGGAATTGGATGATGAAACCATGGTCGAAATGTACAATCAATATGAAAGAAATAAGCAACTAGTCGAGTTTGTGCCCGAAGCGCAATTGGAAGATTTAGTGGAAGCTGGAGTAGTGGAGTATGATCTCTTCAGTACCACGCAACCGAACGTTGCCATCCTACATATTGGACCTCTTTAAAAAACCCACAATGCTCGGTTAAGGGAAGTAATTGCTCGGGAGATCCCAGATAGTTCAAGCTCCAGCATGATGGATCATTCTATACTTTGCTACTGCAGAGTGGAATGTAATGTGGTTGTTTCTAAAAACCAAAGCAACGCAGGTCATCGCTTTTATGGTTGTAAAGCGTACATTACTGCACTTAACCAACAGGGGTTGGAACATTGTAATTTTTTCTCATGGATCGATCCATCACTGACGGAGAGGGGTGTCACGTATGCTCTAGAGATGTAAGCAGAGGTAAGTCGCTTGGAATGGTTGAATGTTGCAGCAAGGGCTGAAATGTTGTATGGGTTCTACCGTGCATCCCGAAACTAGGGTCTTAGTTATATGGTGTTATGTTTTATTTCCCTGTATTGTGTTCCACGTTGTGTCGTACTTTATCGTAGTTGTATGTTGGGTCGAACATTCACTGTATCATGTATCTTGTATTTTGCTATATTGAAGGAAGTTTGTACGCAAGTTAAAAGGCATTATTTATATTTATGAATGCAAATGAGTTAAAAACTCGGGTCGTCCCCATTTAAATTAAACATTTCAATACACAAAGGAGTTAAAAAATAGGGTCATACTCATCCACTTGAGCATTATCGTGACAAATGCTTTGGTAATCGCATCACGTAGAGCTAAGTGGAACCAGTGACCGTTCACATCATGGCAGTACGACAAGCAGATTCCTTACAGTATCACGTTAGCCGAAACAGTGTCGGACAGCACGTAAAGCACAGTCGTAACCATGACCGGTAACATCATTTTTTTTATTGATTTGTACACTACGCAGCTATATATTTCTGTCAAATTACTCACAACTTACCTCACAAATAACTTTATTCCCATTATTGTACTACCTCCTCCTTTTATCACTCATTCAAAATGCCTTCTTGGTCATCAACTACAACCTCCGATGAATAGGCGTACGAACAGATGAGACTACAAGAGCATGAGGACGAATTCCAGTTTCTAAACCAAATAAGACCTCAAGGTGAACCATCACATGAACAGGGGAACATTCATGTTCCACATGAAGCTCAAGTACCACATGTTCAACTATCATATGAACAGGCGGTCCTCAACCACAACAAGAAGTAGAGGTGTATCGAGTACCACGATATGAACAGGAAGTTAATTTTTATCCGATTTGTTTCTACTGCGGTTACGCGGTTGAAATTGTGGTTCGAGCATAAGGCAACAATATAGGTCTGCGCATACAAAAATGTCCATCCTATCCAAATGGATGCAATTACACGGAATGGATAGACGAACCTTTGTTCCCAAGGGGAATGGCATATGCAAATGAACTCGAATGAGAGATTAGATGTCTCCAAAATGATATTGAACAGTTGTGATTGATCATAATGAGACTCCCTTGAGCTTGAACGTAACATGTAGTTGGCTTAAGTAATTATTACCTACGTTTGCTTTGATGTTTTAGTTGCCAACTACTATCATTAGTTGTTGTATCTGTACGCCTATTGTTGGGTTTATCATTATGCGAAATATTAGTTGTATCATGTTGATCATGACCACTTGTTTCGTTATGAGTATTACCAATTATAGCTGAATCATTTATAGAGTTTTCAAACGTTGTATATTAACCTTAAACACTAATTAACCATATAAGTATTTTTCAAAATATTAATAGCCACGAGCCGATTTTATTGGCGCATGTTGGTAAATTCAAAGCACAACGGTAACATCGGCTCGCCCCTGTTAGGAAAATTTGCCCAACCACCTCTGAATCTTACGGGTCGTAATATTATGACCCGTAAGTCTGTTGGAGTTGCTCTTACAACCTTTAGAATTTTGGAAATTAGTCTTTTATGCAACTCGTTTATTTCACTGTTGGCTGGTACCAAGTGTACGGTTATGTTTTGATTACTGTTGTAATAAACATTGCAAATTTTGTGGTTCTTTGAATGATATTTCAGCTGATAAAATGTTGTTGTTTTAATTGGTATTATCAATTTATATGTTGCAGTTATTTAGTTGCAATTTCGTCCAAAATGGTTTCATACAAATGTTGGACATTCTTTTTTGTTTAAATGGAATGACTCAATTTTCTAATCAATCCATTAATATCCAATAGACGCCGTCAGAATTATGTTATTTCACTTTCATTTTCCCTATATTGGAGTTCATAAAATTTAGTTAAAATACATTCACAAAATCCAATGTCATTGCATTGGTGGTCTTGATCGTCATGTTTTCATATATAAATGGGATGTTTTGCATATTTGTCATATCTGGACCCAGGTTTATTCGACATTTCCATTTTTTTTAAAATAAATAAATAAATAGAAATAGAACCTTACAAGTATTGCATAGTGTTTTAAAGGTCCGAATTAGCTACGGTTAACCTTAGACTCTACGGAGTTAATTTTACAAATGAAATTACTTAGCTTGTGAACTAAAGACTGAACCTCAAAATAAAATAAAAAACATGTTGTTCAACTTTCTTTGATTTGAACAATTCTTCTAATGTGAAAAAAGTCACTTTATTTTTTATTTCAATCAATTTAACAAATAATTTCATAAACTTGATCATCAACTTACTGGGTTACCTTATCAGTTTTAGATGGTGTGAAATGATGTTAGTGTGTATTTTATGAACTTTTGCTGAATAGGTGTTTTGTTTTAAAAGTTAATTTTCTTGTACTTTTGGACAAATCTTTTTAATATAGAACTTATTTTAATAATTATTTTTTTCCAAATGTTCAAAAATAATTTTCCTCAAAAGTAAGCATGTTTCCATTAACTGAAATAAACTTGTAAAATTAGAAAAAACAAAAATAAGGTTATTGTGTTACATTGAGCTATTTTTCTCGGTAAAGCTTATAGAGGTTTGGATTTTGGAAGCATCTAAGAGGAAAACAAAATGCATATTCACATGATATATGACACCCATGCCCTATCAAAATTTTATCTACTTAAAGTTTAAACTTATTATGCATTGAAATCCTCACCAAAATTTTTATATATTTTTTCAAAAATATTGATAGGATACAATATTCGGAATGGTGCAATTATACACAATGAAGGAATGAAGTACATTATTGGTAGGTGTTGGATGTAAATTGTACAATGTAAAAAATTCAATTTTATCTTAGTTTCCCATATTGCATAAAATTCTATGATATATGAGGTATACATGACAATAGGTAATAAGCTTGCTAATTGAATTAGTGACATGACATGAGCAGTATTGGCATGTCGTGAAAGCGCATGAGTGTAAATGAATTACTAAATGCATTTATTTTGCATGAACAAATACGATTGATGTTTTATATATTAGAAGCAACATAAATGCTCGTTTTCAAAGGTAGCAAGTGTACGAAAGGATGTCTACCTTTTGATGCATGCTTCATCATCTGCCTCCCAAAAACATTCCTCCTTTATGCTTTGTTGTATTTTGGAAAAAGAATTCATTTGAACTCTTCAACAAGCTCAATTCAAGTGAGGATGAATAATCTTTTTAAGGAAAATATTCATATACAAATATGTCTCAAAGCCATTTTTTCCTTTTTAGTTTCTTCATTCTTATTCACTCCTCTAAAACTAACAATCTTAAAAAGTTATTTGTAATTTTATGGAGTCTAAATCTAACATGACGTCCATCTGACTCAGGAATTAAGATATGATCAATCTCGACCAGTTTAATGGCAATGACTTCACTCTTTGGTAAGAGAAGATGACTTTTCCTTACTCACTGTACTCGGAATATCTTACTTGCTTAATCCGGATTTGCCTCTGCTTAATCTGTTGTCATATTAATACATTTGCCAAACGTACTGAGCACACGTTACTTTGTCGCAATCACATCTTGAATGATCTCTAAAATATCTTGTATGATTTCTACAAAGAGAAGAAGACACGACCGGAAAATAAATATAAGGTGCAAGAAGAAGGTACAAACAAATTTCTTACCGGAGATTATTTTGATTTTGAAATGGATAATGGTAAACCAATACTTGGTTATGTTAATAAGTTGCAAGGAACTATTCTTAAGTATAGCTTACTACGCTTTTCTTATTCCAAATATTTCATATGCCACTCTTATGTCAAGATTTTTCCTATGCCTCATGTACGCTCAACTAGTACTTACACTCTTCCTAACTTAAAATAATTTCTATGCCTTGTCTAAGCCCAATATTTTTCTATGCCCTACCTATACCTAAAATGTTTCCTACGTTGCTCCCACAACAAAAATTTCCAACCTTTTAGCTAAGCCATGCATATAAAATTTCCATAAATATAATTTAACATTTCCCTACGTCTTACCAATACCATTTAAACTATTTCTGCTATGCTATCACCGCTTATGTCTCAAACCAATACAATTCAATACGATAAGCTTATATATAACTAAATACAAAGTATTACTAAATTACACCAACGACAAACAATTTTATAGCCATTAAATGTGATAAATAATACTCTATAATATTCATTTAAGTAAATACAAATATTGCTACATCCATGAGTTTATACTTACATTTATATGATACATGATATGCTTAAATACTAAACACATGAATAGCATAAAAAGAACGACTTCAAGATTGTTCTGCTTGACTCTGGCCTGCATCCCCATTTAAGCGCTGGCACACTAAAATTTTAAATTCTAATTTTTTAAGTTCTTGATCCTCGTCGTCTTTAGTGTAATTTAGTTCCTCCTTCAATTTAGTTTCCTTCTGTACATCACTCTCGCTTACGCTATAAGTAGTATCTTTATATCTCTGCATTTTATTAAACTTTACATTAAACAAGAATCTTGTATATACCTCAAATAAGTCAAATGCACTTAGATATCTACCTATTTTAATTTCAGTATTGAAAGAAAGAGTAAATAATCAAACACATCTTATACAACTGGAAGAAATCATGCAGTTTAAACAAAGCTTAAATGAACTATTATATTTTCACATACTAACTCAATGGAAATTATAGACAGCTATTCTATTTTTTGATAAAACGCATATAAAACAGTAAAAATAGTTTTCCAAAACTCATACCATTGGCATTGGCATGCTTAATAATGTGGATATATTGTATGAAACATTGCTAAGCGAACATAAATTATTCCATAAGACGCCAAGTTAATTCAGCAAGCTCAACAAATTATCTACATCATTACACAATAATGCTATAATATAGAAATGAAGAGTGAAAAACTATAGGCCAATATTGTACCCATGTCGTTGTTTAGAAATTAGTAGAATATAATGCATGGCAGTGAGCATATGAATTAGGTACGCTACTCAAAAGAAGATGGACGAAGGTTGAACAAACCGGCATATTGGTTATAACAAATAGAACAACCGAACATTGATATACAATGATTAAATAGAATTATGAGCTGAAATTAGTAACACTCTTCTGGTTATAACTACAACAACTATTATATTTTTGTAGAAAATAAGCTGAATCGTGCAGGTTTAAATACTAGGCGATAGTTATCACACACAACAAATACCGTTCTCTATTTCATTAATAGTATGCAGGTCTATGTACAGAAAGATAAAACAGTTGTGGCCTAAATAGTAAAATCTATAGTTGTATAACAACCATTATGCATTAAATTGGAGGTAAAAACTGTGGGTTGGTCATAGAGGCGAAACGACTTTGGATTCAAATTTTCATAAATGTACACTATTCGAAGATTACGTAAAAACTACGGTCATTCAACAACAATCTGCAATTCTAACTACAAACTTCCATTTCCCCTTAATCTCCATACATGGCGAAACCTGTCACCTTCTCACCCACCACCAAACTCCTTCCTAAACTGTAATCTCCAGTCACCTCACCTAACCGCCAACACCTCCAACCACTTACAGTCATTAAAAACTCTCTCCAAACCACTCTAAGATACAACAACAAACCACGGTCCATCACACTTCACTCCCTAAACAGTTGATCAAATTACTGCACTACTCCTTCAGCTTCAGCTTGCTTAAATCACTCATTACTTGCATCTAAGCACACATAACCATCCCTATTCACCTCCTGTCTAATCAACATTCAACTATCTTCTTCAGCCTCTTCTTTAACTCGTACTACAACTCCAAAAATTGTCTTCCTACTAATATATAACCCTCACTGTAAATGCACTATACTCCATAAAACATTGACCTGCCACGACTACACTCGTCTAGCAACCTGCTATCATCGACCAACGATCCCCCTACTGAATATTCCTATGCTTCTACTTTTAAACCACCAGGCTTCCTTTGCTAAGCTTTGACTTGCTGGAAAACCAAACATCGAGAAGCAAACTCTGCCACATCTTTTTATATCCCAGCTCAAAAGAAAACCATCTTCATATCTCTATACATCTTATCACCGCCTGGATGAATAGTCATCTTAGAATGATGGGCTTCCTCAAGGACTGTCTTCAACATCCTCCCAACTCGGGGAACACAAAGCATTCCATCTCATCGCAACCACCCTCTAACGTCCGTGGAATATCTACTGAGGTGACTAGAAGTCTCCCCTCAACTGAGCCTATCCAAGATGTTTGAAATCCGTGGATCCTCTCGCTGTGAAGTTCCTATCTTCTCCAAAAGAGTAGGTCGTACCTTCAGTGATGCTAATAAACTAGGTATAAACTCGGTGGAGAGTCTAAAATCAAAAATTGATATAAACTTCATGCTTTTCCTCGCCATAAACAGAGGAATAAATGTCGTCCTCTGCCTACTCAATGCGTCTGCTACTGCATTAACTTTGCCAGGGGTATGAGCGATCTCAAAGTCATAGGATGCTAGGAACTCCATCCAACTTTGTTTCCTCAAATTGAGATCCTTCTGCAAGAACAAGTGCTTGAGAGATTTATGATCGGTGTACAAATCAAACTTCTCCCCAAGTAGATAATGGCGCCAAGTCTTAAGCACGAATACTATGGCAGCTAACTCTAAGTCATGGGTAGGGTAGTTCTTCTCATGAACTCTTAGCTGTCTATCTCCATAACATACTACCTTTCCTTCTTGCATCAGAACCGCACCAAGGCCTGTACCACATGCATCAGTGTATACTGTGAACACTTTATTCTCACCGAGCAAGGTCAAGACTGGAGTTGTTGTCGAAGCCCTCTTTAATCGCTGAAAAGCATCGTCACAATCTATATCCCAAGAAAATATTAGATTCTTTTTTGTCAGTCTGGTGCATGGGGCTGATATCTTTGCGAAGTCATTAATGAACTTCATATAATATCCCGCTAATCCAAGAAAACTTCTCACCTATGTTACATTCTTTGGGATTTGACAATCTTGAACTGCAACTACCTTTGCGGGATCTACTTCTATCCCATCTTTAGAGAATACATGCCCTAGAAATCTAACTTCTTTTTTTCAAAAATGACATTTGAAGAATTTTGCCTTAAGCTGGTGCTCACGAAGAGTTTTCCAAATGTCCCTTAAATGTCGGGCATGCTCTTCATTGCTCTTTGAGAAAATCAAGATGTCATCAACAAATACCACAATGAACTTATTTAGAAATTCCTGAAACACCCTACTCATCAAATCAACAAAATAGGCAGGTGCATTCGTCAACCCAAAAGGCATAACGAGCCACTCGAAGAAACCATCTGGAGTTCTAAAAGCGGTCTTGTTTGTACTATCCTCGTCCACCCTCAACTGATGAAACACCATAGCCAAGTCTAATTGAGAGAAAACGGATGCACCAACAAGCTGGTTAAACAAATCATCTATCCTTAGAAGTGGGTGCCTAATCTTCTTGGTGAGTTTATTCAACTCTCTATAGTCCACACATAAAGCGAAGCAAACCATCTTCCTTAGTTGTAAATACTACTGGAGCACCCCATTCAGATATGCTTCGCCTAATAAACCCTTTCTCAAGTAGCTCCCTTACTTGCTTTCTAAGCTCCCTCCTTTCTCTTGGAGCCTTATGGCGCACAAGCAATGCAACTGGCTTTGCATTGTCCACCAAGTATATACGAAAATCAATCTAGTGCCTCAGAGATAAGCCCCGACCTCCTCAAAAACATCAAGATACTCATAGACTACTGGTATAGATCGTAAATCATCGATAGATGCATCAAGCGACTCAAGGAAACTAAGCATGAAAGACCCCTTAGGGTCACAAGAAATCTCAAGGGTCCTCCCATGGCAAGTCAAAAGTCTAGTGACCCTCATCTCACAATCTAGAATGACATTATACATAGCTAGCCAATCCATTCCTAGAATCAAACCATAGCCCATGAAACCAAGCACATATTCGTCGCACTCAAACTCGATGCCCAACACAAATTTTCTCAAACCCCGACAAATCATAGACAAATGAATCGTACCACTAATGGGTTTGAGACAACTACAAGATCCAAAACCATATTAGTACTAAGGTGCAGAGACTCAACCACAGAATCAGATATAAATTAATGTGAAGCACCCGAATCAAAAGAGTTCTAATAGGATGATTGGAAAGAGAAATCAAACCTTCAACGGAAACTTTCCTACATTTATTTGGTGCACCTGCCCTCCCGAAGATCCTGCCCTTTGACCTTGTCCTTGCTTCTTCGGACAGTCCCTAGAAAAGCATCTGACCTCTCCAATATTGAAACAAGCATTCTTCTCTCTTGGGCCACAATTTCTTATTTTGTGTTTCCTCAACCTTAGCTTTTTTCTTTTCACCTTTATCTTCCTCTTGCATCAATGCCATAACAACAAGTTTCTCAAAAGTTGCCCCCATTGGGATATGAGACATAGCCAACCCATAGAGGGGTTCATTCAATCCCCTAGCAAACCTCAAAGCCTTCTTGTGCGGGGAATTCACTAGCTACAAACCAAACCTTTCCAATTGATTGAATTTATTAACATATTCTTTCATAGACTTGCTTCCTTGCTTGAGCGCCAAAAACCTTTCCATTTGCATGCTTTGCTCGGCTTGTGAAAGAAACTTCATTTCGAATCTCTGTTGGAAATCGTCCCAAGTTTCCACTAGACACCCTGCTTGCGTCACTTTATACCAGAGTGAAGCCTCATCTTTTAGCTGCCAAACGACCAACTGAATCTTCCTACGATCGTCAACTTCAAAAATTCCAAACAAATCCTCTATCTCTTTAAGTCAATTCCTTACTTCTATAAAAGTCTCAGTTCCTCAGAACCCCATAGCACAAAAATCTTTGCATATCCTAGAGAAATTATCAACACGTGGAGGAGGAGGAATAGCGGGTGCAGCTAGGGGAGGAACGTCTACTTGACCTTCGACAGGTGTCGTGGCCTCCAGATACCTATGGAACCATCCCGGTATCATAACGCCCTCAGGAATATAAGTTTTCCCAGACATGCAGAAAGAAAAGGAAAAAGTGGTTCAAATAAAGAATCGAAAGATATTACATATGGCTTTGGGAAATATGTTTTTCAAAACAGACTTTTTTTTTGAAAAATGCTTTCTTTTAAAACCTTTTGGAAAACAATTTTCAAAATCTTTTATCTGATCCGGTAACCTTCAACTCTGATACCAAGTGTGACACCCCACGTCCATTAATGTCACTCTTTAGCAGAATGCATTAAGTTTCGTGAAGCGTTATAGGTAAACAGAAATAGAAACATTACAAGACAGATATAAAATAACAGTGGAATTAAAACTTTATTAAATAGAAAACATCGTGGTCCCAAAGCATGGTTACATCATAAGTCTAAAAACCTAAAAGCATAAAACTTCTGCCTTGTACAAATCATCATCATCAGAGTAGAATAATACATAAAAAGAGCATAATCTCCAAAATATAGCCATAGTAGAGAAGATACGAAATCAAGCAGTACATCTAAGCAGATCCAAGCAGAAGGAAAGAAGAATCCTGATCAAGATTGAGTATTCCCACCCTACGAACCTTGGAGGGGAACGGAAGAGAAAGAAGAGGAACAAAATGGGTCAAACATAAAGTCTGGCGAGTCTAGTTACTTTTAGCATATAAATTTACAAGCATATAAGTTAGAGAGAGATAACAATGTCATAGGGCAAGTATAACAAAATAAGTAGGATAAACATGATAGAATATATTGTGCTTCTTTAATACTTTTTTCTACATCAATACTAGTACAACAAGAACAAGATGATCCCCAACAAGTAAAAGATGGTAGACTTAGGCATATTTCTTGTAAGTGGTTTTACCCCCATACAATAACAGGCAACCCAACTGAACTTACCGATGTTATCACTAATGATAATAACGGGATCCTAAAAAAGCAAGACTAGATGTACCCTAATTACTACCCCAATCGATCGGCTCCTTAACTTCGTAGATACCCTGTATTGGCCTCATAGTAGAATGTATCACTTCCTAAAGTGGCAACCCTTCGTTTAAAGGACGTGCATAACCATATCTACTAATGTCACAAAGTTTTATCTTCCCGAGTAGGCGGACTCATGCATGCACACGACCCCGATGGAATGTGCCATCAGACACCTTTTCCCAAGTGACCTCTTATAATCAACTCAGTAAGTGTGACCCGACTCCGACCTAGTTCGGAGTACTCGTTTGATACCCATATGGGTTACTGACCACACACCAGATGATACAAGCTTCCCCCTAGGCTTGCATCCCCACTACTAGGATTTCAATAGGTTATGCCTACCAGTTTGACAAGATTGCATAACCTCACAAGTTTATTGGACTATATATATAAATATTACCCACCGCCCAAGATTTACTTAATCCTCCCACTGATTCAAGCAAGTTTACTTAACCCCTACTCAAGTTAACATGTCCATGTAATCCCTATGGATTCAAACAAGTTAAGTATTACAAGTTCATTACCATTTATTCATTTATGGTTATAATGTGCTAGACTTCCCACATTAAGTCTACCACTTGTGGATGTTGGATATGCCAGAATGGTCCGGGCAGACTTCTTCCACAAGTCGGACTTAATCTCGTGTCTTAGCATGTTACATATTTATGCACTTAGACCCCTTACATTAGATTTACCACTTGTGGACGCTGGTTATGCCGGGAGGTTTCGGGCAGGCTTCTACCACAAGTGTAATCTAACCTCGTGTCTAAGCGCCGTTTAAGTTTCTAATTACTGTAAATCTAGGCATTTTCATTATTAACCAATTATCATGATCATTATTCCCTAATTCCCTGTCCATTCTACAATATAAGTTATGCCACAATTTAGACCAAGATCTAGATTATGCCCCCAAATCCTAAGTTTTGGCTCAAGGTACAACTTATGCCCAAAATTCCGAATCATGTTTTACAACAAGAATTATGCCCCAATTTATTCATTCCCAATCATTCTAAATTTCGCATGTTCATGTATTTCAGCGATAGGCTTAGGCTTGAAGGTAGCCTGGCTATAAAAACAAAAAGGGAAGGAGGGAGAGAAGAGAACAAGAACATGCATAGTAAATAAAAATGGCATAAGATGACATAATTAAGGAAACTAGCATAATAGACATAAGGTGACATGATTAGGCAAATTAGCATGATAGTCATAAGGTGACATGATTAGGAAAACTAACAAAATAAGGATATCATGAATAGACATATGAGATTAAAACAGTAAGTTAGATACACAAGTAATGGTAGATCTAATATGATTCAAATAGTCGCAAGCTTAGATCCAATTCATATACATGTCAAGATAACTTTTAAGTGTTTACATCTAAAAATAACTTAGACTAATTGTGATTAGATCTTAAAGAACAGAGAATTAATCCCAGACATTGTAGCACGGATCTCAGAATATGAATAACTTGCTTGCTGAAGAAGAAGTAGGCTGGATCAAACTATGTTGGGGCAGCACCTCCTTGTCGCCATCGATTTAGGTGAATAAAACAATGGGACTAAGGTCTTATTTACAGCCTAAGGTCAATGAATATGGCCAGAAAACAAGTCTACATACGCAGGAATGAATCTGGTTTGGATCTGGGTGGTGTCGACACCCTTGTTGTGGTGTCGACCCATGGGTTGACACCCCTTTGTGGGGTCGACCCCTAACGGTCCGAACTCCCGCCCAAGACGCGTCTTCTGACATCGAATTATTTTGAATGTTTTGGGCTGCTTTGTATACATATAATTCTATTGTGCATATACAAACTTCAAACCTTAATATCTTCTTGATACGATGTACATTTTACGCAAACTTGGTGTTATCTTAAGTAGAATTCCGAGACGAACGCGATGACGTGGTTTGTTTTACTTAATTCTCAATATAAAATTAAGTATTCTTAATTTATCATTATAGTGTCTTTTAAAAATTACGGGGTATTACATAAACCTCCTTTAAAATAAAACATGAATATCTAACTAAGAAAAATGAATATAGAAAATCAGTATGTTCATAAACAAAGCTATTCTGTTTTCGGCATACTCCTAAGAGTTGGTTTCCAGGTAGGTCACTGCAATTTAAAGAAATTATCTGATAGCCCTGTCATTCTGCTACTAAACACATTCCCGTAACTCCTAACTAATAGTAAAGGAATTAACCTCGTTTGTTTCTTTTCCAGGACCCAAAATTTTCAATGTTGAAAGAAACAAGCTTACTCTGGTTATGAGTAACATGTAATCAAACTCAGAGAGCGAGACTAGAATTTGCTCTTCAAAAGCTTCAGATCTTTCTTTAAAATCAATGGCTTCTGTTACAATTGCAGATTCAATTCCAGTCAATAATGAGGATGGAATCCTCAAGTAAGCTCCATAATCATTTTACTTGTCTTATTTTTCGTTGTATAATTATGCCTCGGAATTTCAATGAAGTAATTTTGTAATGGAAACAAATAAATATCAATTCGTGTAATTTGGTCATCGGTGGCTGGGTATTTTGTATATGGGTGCAAGTCACCATATTCTTTGAAAGTTTGAAATATCTAAATAGAATTGGATAAGTATTCAGAATTTATATAGTAGAAGATAAGTGAAGGAAAATTATGTTGGGGTAAACTGCGCCTTTGCGGAAGCGACCAGGATCTTAGTCACCTAAGTACTTAAAGATGATTTCTATGAAAAACAATACAGATATGAAATCACATGTGCAACCAAGATATTCCACCTAACCACCCTCTTTATTGATTCAACAATACAAATTTTGTTTACATACAATGGATCTACGACAAAAAATAAACAAATTTACAAGAATCAATAACCTGATTGAGACAGGAAAAGAATTACAGATGACTACAACTTTTGTTGGAGAAGGAGAACAATGAAGAACAGTGGCAACCTTTGGATTAACTATTTTGGTCTCAATCCCAAGCTCTTAATCCAATCCTAGATGCTGCTTATATAGTAAAAGAGAAGGCCTAGCAAATATCCAATTTACCCCTCAGGAATATATCTAGAATAAAAATATTCATTTCTTTCCTTCTGTGGTACAGTCAATCAATCAATTAACCTATCAGTCAATTAATCAAATCAATCTTCATTAACATATGTGATTTCATGTCACAAATCACAACACTCCAACTTGATATGAAATCACATCAAACAATAAGTCAACCGACTTCTATGGATATGTGATACCGGCAATCACAAATTACTCTACTTAATCTGAATTCATATCAACATTCCAATAATCACCAATAAGTCAATCTAGCTCTTTCAACGACACCTTCTCTCAATTAAAACCGACCTCGACTTGCATGCAACAAGATACACACCACCCGTTTCCGGATTATAGGGATCCAATTGATTTCATGGCAACAATCACACCCAGTCGATTTGAAAGGACTCCGACCACACCTCAATTACAAACACAACCCACCACCTGCAAAAGATGCATCTACCACCATGAGTTGTACTGCGCGTACAAATGGTCTAAAAGTGCTTGCAATAACATTAACACCAGTCTAACACTTGACCTGAGCTCCTTCCTCGATCACCTCGGATCCCTTGAGCATCATCAATGCGAAGACCTAACTCGAAAACATGAACTGAATCACCAAGGTACAGGCAAATCAAACCAATTGCCAACATCTTGTCTTCTTCCATCTTCCCTCATCCACATCAGAGGGTTTCTCTTCATCTTCACCAAGCAAACCATTGAGGCTTTCAAAATCCTCAATCGTAAATAGTCATCTTCAGAAACGCCATCATATCTAAAATCAAAAAAATGTTTTTTTTTTCAATCCAAAACCACTCTAAGCTTAGTGATGATCTAGCTCTGATACCAACTGTTAGGAAAACTACGTCGTTATGGAAGCGACCAGGATCTTATTCAGCCAAGTACTTAAAGATGATTTTTATGAAAAACAACACAGACATGAAATCACACACGCAACCCAGATATTCCACCCAACCACCCTCTTTATTGATTCAACAATACAAATTTTGTTTACATACAATGGATCTACAACCAAAAATAAACAAAATTACAAGAATCAATAACCTTATTGAGATAGGGAAAGAATTCTAGATGACTACAACTTTTGTTGGAGAAAGAGAACAATGAAGAACAGTGGAAACCTTTGAATTAACTAATTCGGTCTCAATCTCATGCTCTTAATCCAATCCTAGATGTTGCTAATATAGTAGAATAGAAAGCCTAGGCAAATATCCAATTTGCCCACAGAAATATATCCAGAATCAAATTATTCATTTCTTTCCTTCTATGATACAATCAAACAATCAATTAACCAATCAATCTATTAATCAAATCAATCTTCATTAACATATGTGATTTCATGTCACAAATAACAACAAATTGAAATGGCAGAATGATATTCAATGTTTGTTAATTGTTTAGGCAACTGTTTGCCAAGAAACGCTTATAAGGGCTTTCAAGTTCCCTAAATCTATTACTTATACAAGAAAGCAGGAAACTTACAATTCTTCGTGGAAACGTCCCATGTCCGTATTCCCAAACAAAGCAATAACACTTAATTTACTCAATCCACCGTCAACCCTCAAACTTGTATTCCGCTTTCGACACCAATTACCCCAATGCATTTTCAAAATCGATTGCCTTCCATGCTTGTCAACTGCTCCCTTCAAACCCTCCTCTCCCAAAACACAAACCGCCATTATCAATGTATTCATGCTCACCCGGGACATTCTCAGTTTGATCGATTACCAACTCAACAACCCTAAACTTGTACTGCGGCCGTATGTGCCTAAATCGTCGACAAAACTAGATCATCTGTCTTTGCTTCTGTTAAATCTTCGTCGAGTAAGGATCGTTTCCCACCGCAACTCCATTGCAACACAGAGGCCAAGCAATAACTGGATCTTCATTCGCTCTCGGTCATAACCATGGCCTGGCAAATTCTACTTCACCAACTTTCCTTTTGCTCTATGTAAACCGATAACCACAGTCTGCCTCATAGGAAAATTAATTATAAGCAACTACCATTAATTAACCATAGTCTACAACATTAACCACTAATAATGTCAAAAATTGTTATATTGTATGTTTGTGAAAACAAAATCATGTGTTTATTTATTTAACTCCAACTTGAAAGTTACATAACTTGCTCAAATGCTAATGTCCAGGATGAAATGAAGTTCAATAGAAGTTACAATAAAGTCAACATAAAAGATTAATCTGGAGATTATATTGAATATAAACTTACATTATGTTTTCTTAACAAGTGTATTCGTTATACTCTACAACAACTTTTTACTTGTTTTCTTCCTAATTCAAGTGATAAATTTACTTTATATTTCACATATGAATAACATTTAGTTCCAAATTATTTTTGAGGTTTTCCCTATCAAAAATTTATTTGAAAATCTCATTTCTTTTTAATCATGTAATTATTTTATCCCTTCTCGTATATCTTTTCTTACCTTTTTTTGGGGTTTCGAGTGTTGAGATTGATTTGTTGGAAAAAGAAGAAGAAGGAGAGAGGGAGAGACGTACTTGAATTTATAGGAGGGAGGGCAACTGGGCTCAGCCCAACAGACTGTTCGCATCCCATATAGCGATACCAAGTCTCGCATCCCAGTGGGATACGAAATTTCATATCCCACTAGGATAGGAGAAATTCGTATCCCTGTATAGGGATACGTAATGTCGTGTTCCCCAGGTGAGGTACGAATTAAAAAAAAGGAGGGGAGGGGAGTGCATGTATATATATATATATATATATATATATATATGCACACGTACAACTATGTGAATGCACATGCACACGTATGGTGCATTTGCAACTATGTATACGCACGCTTTCCACAACGCGAGTCTTCGCTATCCAAAAAATCGAACACTTGTGGATGTTTTCTCACATGTATCAGTACCCATTCAAGTACATGCACTGCTTTTCATTTCTCACTTCCCGTAGCATCACGCGGGATTATGCGAAAAACGTATAAGCATATATACAATGTCACACCGACAACAGCTCGCTCACATTACAACGTAAATGAGAGTCAACAACTAACGTTTACTTTTATGAGTTTACAGGAATCCAACGATTCATTAAAATATTTCTAGCAACTCAAAGAACATCATGTCAAGAAACGCTCGACTCAACACATCGCGTAATGTTACGACCCAATGTGTCACCAAAAAATTAAGGAAACAAATCGAGAAAAGGTCGTGCGAGCAAGAGCCTCACATCTCCTCAATGCCACATGTAAACCTCAATCTCATGCCCCTCTATCCTCAGGTCCCTCGCTTCGAAACCCTCCAATAGCACGTGTCATACCCGAAGTCCTCGCACCTCACAATTTCAAACCCGCAACTTTCATATCCCACTAGTGTGCGCTCAAACCCCTCGAAACTTCCTACTTCGTACCCAAGCCTATAATACAAATACAACCAATGTACCCTACGGGGTACGAAATTCGTGTCCATGGGTACGAATCTCGTACCCCAAGGGGTGTGAAATTTGTACCCCTAGAGTGGGGTACGAGCTTCATGTGTATGAAAGGGGGATCTGAATTCTATGGCCTACGTTCTGGGATCCGAAGTGAACTATTTGTGGTCCGCTACTCCTACCTACTCTCACCTAACCATTCCACTATAAATACCCCTAAGTCCATACTTCAAAAGGGGGATTTAAGTTGATTTGACACCTCTTGAGAGCTCCAAGTGACATCTTTAATGACATCCTTGCTTTGAGGAAGAAAAAGGACAAAAGTGACTTTTTCCAACATTCATACACGATGACTATGACTCCAAATTACGCGGAAATGTTTGTAATTAAATGCCTAAAAGAGGGTTGTAGCTTGTAACCCATTATTGTGAATAAAATCAAAGCAACTATTCCAAAGTGGACATAGCCCCCTCAAGGGACGAACCACTATAAATCTCCTGTGTTAATTACTGCTTTTCCGCACTTATTTTCCATATGCGAAACTGCATTTCTTAAGTAATTAAGAAATTTGGGTGTTGTCACCATATTTCAGTGCCAACACAAAGTTTAAAAAAATTCTTGAATTTTCAGATTGTATGTACATAGTTTGGTGATTTAGGAAATGAAATTGGGCTATATATAAGGGATGAAGGGTACATAGCTATTTGGATTTTATTCGTTCCCGTTAGACAGCGTCCAACACGTCGGATGTGTTTGAGGCAAATGGATAAATTCCCAGCGTTTTGTTTGACTAAGCAATTCAGTGAGAGCCATGCCCGATGTGTTAGACCTTCTGACACTTCGGGCGCGGATGCAAATGTGAACTAACCGGAATATGAAAAGAATGCCACTTAAATGTTTCACGTCGCACATGTTCAAAGTGGAAAGTAAGTAGTGGGTTGAGTGATTAAAGGATTCAAAAATGGGTATTTTAATATAGGCCATTAAAATCATTAATTAATTGAAACCAAATAATGATTCTAGTTTGGTCTTGTAATAATATTAAAGACCTAATGATTTTGTCTTAAGTTAGACCTTATTTAGAGATAAATTATTTTAAGTCTTTAAAAGTGGTCTTAAATTTACTTTTTTGTTGCAGTGACAAGTTCTCAATTGTATGGATTTTGGACTCGCGTCAGTTTTTATGTGGGTAGCGTTTGGCTTGATATTTTTAGTTTTTGGTTTTAGACCATATACAAACACAAACAAAATATGTATATTATGAAAATCGACCGCTTTACAAAAAAATAAGTTAACATACAAAATAGAAAGCAACTTTCATTTATTTTCCATGTTTTGGAGATAATGAAAGGACGAAAAACAACTCACTCGTTCGTTGTTCTTCCGTCTCCTCCATCGTTACGTCTGCTATTCTTCCATTCCTCACATCATCCATCAACTATTCTTATTTTTTATAGTTAAAAAACTTAAAATGCAAAACAAAATATTAACCAAATACTGTCTTAGTTTTGAAAACAGATTCTAAGGTAATTTCTAGGTGATTGTCTTGGTCTTGAGTCTTTGGACAACCAAGAGACATCAGCATGTTTTAGACAACCAAGATCCACATTATAATAATGAAATATTTACAACATTATCTTACAATTCGTAAGCTTTATATATGTACTAGTCAATGTAACGATAATTCGGATATTCCAGATTCCTCATCAACATCTATAAAAGCATAAACATAGAATAACCAAAACCAATAGTTATCTTAACAAGAAATATGATTACCATTTTTACCATTATGCTAATCACCATTATTGGAATTAAATATTACCTGGCATGATACCTAGACACATACACAGCAGAAAGTGAAATAGAATCAAACGTCCAAATTGTTCTCAAAAGCATAAAAACTGCAACAACAACAGGAAGTGAAATAGGCCCATAGGAAGGGCAAATACGTAAAATTCATCTTATAAACTAACCTCTAATAACGTTCTTTTCAGTTGAGTATTTTCAAATGGACTCCCAGCTTGGGAGATGGTATAATACAATGATATTTAAATCAATAATAATATTTGAAAAGGAGGAAGGAAGTTCCATTCCTTCAGTTACCCATTTTCATTTTAGTTTTGAATGAAAAAAGGGAGGTGACAATTGTTAATTTATACAAAACGCATTTAAATTTACCACGCTAATTCTTAATTTATTTGAAAAGAAGAAACCAAATATAAATAGAATTGTTGCCAAAAGTGTGGACTTCTTGAATTGAATAATTGCCAATGACGTTTTCATAGGTCCAAGTTCAACATATGTGAATAGGAAAACTTAGGATGTTATATACATCATTTAACATTTTACCAGTACAGAAAATGTACAATTTACAAAAAAAATAGAAATAATGTAGCAAAGACATAACAAATTCACCTTTAGTTTTAAGTATAATTAAACTTAGATCCAGTTTTGAGCATAAAGTTTAAATTACATAAATAATCATACAAAACCTGATCACAAATATGATAAAGAAATGGAAATAAAATTCATAAACTGTGAATTAGTTTTGAATCGTTAAAGATAAATGATATTACCAGTTAGTCTTATTGTTTCTTTGCTATCACTCCTAACCTTCCATAATTTGAGAATTGCATGTTGAAGTATGCAATACTATGTGTTAGATCTAGAGGATATTTTGGATCTGGAGGATATTTTGGATCTAGAGAATATTTTGGATCAGGAGGATATTTTGGATTTAGAGGATATTTTGGATCTGGAGAATATTTTGGATTTATAGGATATTTTGGAGGAAATTTTGGGAATTTCCATATACTTCTCTATGCCTATATAAGCTAATCGAATATAAAAGGAGGTGGATCACAAAATCAAGAGATTAGATCTAAGATTATTCTAATTAGGGTTTAGGAAATCCTAATCTTCTTCAATTCCTTTCTCCACAAAATCAAAATTTTTCTAGTAAATTTGGTCATTGTAGTCAATCTCTTGTACTCTTCTATTGATATTAATAAAGGTTTCTCTCTCAAAGTGGACGTATACTGACAAGACATCGGTGGAACCACTATAAACCCCTGTGTGATTTAGTTTCTCGTTATTGCTCTATTATTTCCATTGTTTGGTGATTGTGATTGGCTTGGATAAGATTGAGATTGTTCGATTGGTTGTTTTTGAACTATTACCATGATCTCGTTTTCCGCGGCGTTGGGGATCTTTTGATTTAAGCGGTCTTGAATCAAAATTTCTCCATAACATTTGGTATCAGAGCATTGGTGTTGGTAGATAGTTGTAGAAATGCCGGAATCAGGTTCAAATAATCCATCAACAGGTGGTCCAAGTGGTGTAGCTCCTTATGTACGTGGGTCGTATGCAGCTGCTGGTTCACAATTGATTATCGACAAGTGGAATGGCGATAATGATTTCGAAAAGTGGCAATGGAAGATGAAAGCGGTTCTTAGGCGGAATCGGGTACATCAGGTGGTGTTTGATACACATTTATTGCCAAAGGACATCTCAAATGTAAAGAGAGAAGAAATGGAAGAGTGGGCATTCACTACACTTCAACTTGCCATGGGGGAGAATGTTATTTCAAAAATTAGTGGTGAGATGACTGCTAAAGGTATTTGGAACAAGTTGTAGGAGTTGTATATGAAGAAGTCACTCACAAATCGACTGATCTTGTTGCGGACTTTCTTTACCTACAAGATGAAGGAAGGAACTTCGCTAAAGGCGCACTTAAATGTGTTTGATGATTTGCTAATGAAGATGAAGGCGGTAGATTTGAAGATTGAGGAGGAGCAGAAGGCGATGATATTGCTATGTTCGTTGCCTGAACGTTATACTGGGTTCTCAAATAGTTTGATCTATGGCCGGGATACATTGACTCTAAATGATGTCAAGACAGGTCTTCGTAGTGAGGAATTACGAGATCAGATGAAGGAGCTGAGTGATGGTAATAGTAGTGTTGGTAATGGTCAAGGTTTATTTGCGGAGAAAGAAAAGTCAGAGAAGAAGGGAAACCAGGGGCCTTCTAAGTCTAAGAAGCCCAGTGGAAGTGGAAAATCGGAGGAAAGAAATGGCAAGTGCTTTATATGTAAGAAACCTGGTCACTGGAAGAATGATTGTCCAGACAAGGGGAAGAAGGAAGTAGCATCTTCATCAATTGCGGTGGAGAGAGATGTTGGTGAGGAAGGCATAGATGTTTTGTCGGCTGTTGCATCGGATGTTTCGGGCAGCGATTGGGTGCTTGATTCGGGGGCTTCATATCACATGACGCCTAATAGGAATTGTTTTTCTTCTTATGTTGATCGAGAAGGAAATTCAATTTTTATGGGAAATGGTGCAGTTTGCAAGTCGAAAGGCATTGGATCCGTGCAAATTCGAATGTTTGACGGAGTGGTTCGTACTCTCACTAATGTGCACTATGTTCCGGGACTACGGAAGTCACTTATCTCTTGGGACAGTTGGATTCTCTAGGTTGCAAGATCACCATTGAGAGTGATAGCTTGAGAGTTTCAAAGGGTGCGCTTGTGGTTATGAAGGGTGCTAGAACTCATGGTATCTATTTGCTTCAAGGAGTGACAGTGGAAGGCGAAACTTGTGTCAGTGTTGATAGTTCCCATGGCTTAGATGCAACACGGCTGTGGCATTTGAGATTGGGTCATGTCTCGGAGAAGAGTTTAGATGTTCTTCATCGAAGGGAGATGATTGATGGTGAGAGTTTCAGCAAGTTAGAGTTTTTCGAGGAATGTGTCATGGGGAAGCAAACTAGAGTGTCATTCGGTGAAGGAATACATGATTCAAGAGGGATTCTTTAGTCTGTGCACACGGATGTTTGGGGACCAGCACTTGTAGCTTCTTTGGAAGGAGCAAGATATTATATTTTTTTCATTGATGATTTTTCTTGAAAGGTTTGGGTGTATGTAATGAAGGCCAAGTCGGAGGCGTTTGCAAGATTCAAAGAATGGAAGGCTCTTTTTGAGAATGAGAGTGGAAAGACTTTGAAAGTTCTTAGGTTCGATAATGGTGGCGAGTATGTTTCCGGAGAATTTCTGAATTTTTGCAAGCATCATGGTATTCAGAGGCATTTTACTACACCGGGAGATCCGCAATCTAATGGAGTGACAGAGAGAATGAACCAAACTCTATTAGAGAATGCTTGAGATTGACATCGGGTTGGTCTAAGGGATTTTGGGCCGAAGCTTTGTCAACCGCAGTGCATATTATTAATCGAATTCCATGCTCGGCTGTTAGTAATAAAATTCCGGACGAAGTGTGGAAGGGGAAGAGCATTGAATTGAGTTATCTTCGTGTATTTGGCAGTCCTTTTTATGTGCATGATCCGGGAAATGATAAGCTCTCACCTAGAGCTTTCAAAGGGATTTTTCTTGGTTATATGGATGGAGTCAAAGGCTATCGGATTTGGAATCCGAAAACGAAGAAGGTTTCAGTTTCTTGTCATGTTACTTTTGATGAGTCAACTATGTTCAAGGATAATGAAGGCTCATCGGATGTTCCGGATTTGGTTCATGGTGAATCAAAGGAGAATGAAGTTATTTCCACTTTCAGGTCTAGAGAGAGTAGAGTTGTTGGAGGTGCTTGCGAGGTGAATGCGGTTGATGTTACATCACATAGTCCACAGGATTCCTCTAGTAGTGTTGGTGATGTGCACGAGCCTAGAGAAGATTCAGTTCAAGGTGGAGCTGAAGGAAGACTCGGTGATGGTATTGCTACTCGGGTTGGTCATCGTGTTATAAGGCCACTCGAAAGATATGGTGATTGGAGTTATCTTAGCTTTTGTGAGAATTTAGAATATGCTCTTCATGTAGTCCAAGATGAGCCGATGGACCTTGATGATGTTATGGATTTGAGTGATAGCTCGAAGTGGATTTGCGCCATGGAGGAACAGATGCAATCGTTGATGAAGAACCAGACTTGGGAGTTGGTTCCACTTCCTCAAGTAAACCGTGCTATTGGGTGCAAATTGATATATGAGGTGAAGGACGATGGAAGATACAAGGCTAGGCTAGTGGCTAAGGTGTTTGCACAGAGGAAAGGAAAGGAGTATGATGAGATCTTCATACCGGTTGTGAGACATACTTCTGTCCAAATATTACTTGCCATAGTTGCTATTCACGACTTGGAGTTGGAGCAACTAGATGTGAAAACGCCTTCTTGCATGGGGACTTGGATGAAGACATCTACATGGAGCACCCAGAAGGGTTTGTTGTAGAAGGTAAGTCAGAAATAGTTTGCAAGTTGAAGAAATCACTGTATGGTTTGAAGCAATCACCTAGGCAATGGTACAAGAGATTTGATCATTTCATGCTTAAAAGTGGCTTCCATCGAAGCATCAAGGATGCTTGCGTTTATTTCAAGAGGTTAGGAAATGATTGTTGGGTGTATTTGCTCTCGTATGTGGACGATATGCTCATTGCTTCCAAGGACAAGGCATAAATCAACAAGTTGAAAGAGAAATTAAATGCGGAGTTCGAGATGAAAGACCTTGGAGAAGTAAAGAAAATCTTGGGCATGGAGATTGTAAGGGACCGAAAGTGTTTTGAGTTGAGATTGACTCAAAAGGAGTACATTAAGAAAGTGCTTTGTCGGTTTAGCATGGAGGATGCAAAGGCATTAAGAAAGTGCTTTGTCGGTTTAGCATGGAGGATTCAAAGGCGTCAAATACACCTTTACCTTTGCATATAAAGCTTTCGAGTAAGGGATCACCTATCGAGGAGAAAGACAAGGCTTACATGGCAAAGGTGCCATATGCTAGTGCGGTTGGAAGTTTGATGTATGCCATAGTGTGTATAAGACCCGATATTTCAAATGCCGTCGGGGTGGTTAGTCAGTTCATGGCTAATCCGGGGAAATCGCATTAGGAAGCAGAGAAGCTTATCTTGAGATACTTGAAAGGTGCAACATGTCATGGCCTTGTTTTTGGGGGTAGTTAAAAGAAGAATTGCATGTTGGTTGGTTACTGTGACTCGGACTACGCTGGTGATAGGGATCGAAGAAAATCAACTTCTGGATATGTCTTCACTCTTGGTGGTACAGCCATAAGTTGGAGATCAAGATTGCAGACCATAGTTGCTTTATCCACTACGGAGGAAGAGTTGATAGTTGCTGTAGAGGCAGCAAAGGAAGCATTCTATTTGAAGGACTGTTGTGTGACTTGGGTTTTGAACATGAGAGTGTTGATGTTCAATGTGGTAGCCAAAGCGCTATTCACTTGGCTGAGAATTTGGCATTTAGCACACGGACGAAGCATATTGAAGTGAGGGAGTTGTGACGGCAAGGAATTTCGCTCGGTCCGAACCAGTCGCTAAACCGATCCAGGCCGTTCGAAACGCCCTATCGTTTGAGAACAGGACAAATCAGAACGCATATAAAAGAACATTTCATTGTATATTACAACAATGCATCAGATTACAAGAATATACAGAGTAACAATGAATATTACACAGAAATATCAGAGATTTAAATTACATTTAAATACATAGCAGCGGAAAGATAATACAATACACAACTAGAATGAGATATACGGATACAAAGCTTTCCGGATATCGTTCCAGCTGTAAACCAGGATCCTGTGAATATAATCTGCAAAACCAAAACTACTAGCTGCCCGTGTCAAAATAGGGGCACCCAGAGTTTAGGTTAAAACAATAAACTCCAGGTCAGTCATGGGACTGGTGTGAGAACTAAAACAGTTAATCTTTATTTTAAAGTTTGGTAAATCAAGGGACCACGCCGTATAACACGGAACGGGCTTCCTCCCAAGAATACCAGTGCATAAAACAAACAGCGCAATGCTAAATAAAGAAAAATGAAGCTGTTATAAGACCCAGGTCCTATCACACAATGCAACGCAAGCCGGGGGATAGGGTTTTCCCTTATAACAGCCAAAGAATGCTTGATACGTTTAAAACAAATCATTTGATACTATTATAAGTGCATAGTGTATAAAACAACTTCAAATCATAAGTATCAATCATAGGCGGCATAAGTGCCCCATCCCACTATGTCACCATAAATAGGTTTACAAATAAAACCGCAAAGTCACGTATTTGGAAATTGGATTTCCATCTATGAACCGAGGCAAAAGATAGTCCTCAACCGATTCGAGACGCTCTAGCCCGCCCCTCAGGATCAGAACGCATCAACCCTTTAGATCGTCAGGGCCGGTCCACCGATGTGGATTATTATGCCTGAACACTACGTTTCCCCACCCTATGGGGTGTAAGTGAGCCACTAAATGACTCCATCGGTTCGAGAACGACCGATCAATCCGAGGCGCCTCGCAACAGCAACAACCACATAAGTCAAACTCGTCAGGGCGTGTAAAACCACTGATGCCACTTCTAGCTAGAAAGAAACGCAAGTCCTCCCTGATGTCCCCTCCCGTTTTTGGTTCATACCGGGTGTGAAACTCGCGAAGCAAACGTTACACAAAGCTACGCCACAAAGGCCGTGCTTTGATCATCACCACAAGACTTTGCTTTTCAACAGAAGCCTCGATCAATTGCCACTTAGGCATGCCACACAGGCAATTCACTCCATGCGTTTGATATCCATCAATATATAACCCCTGAGCTCGTACGTCTCAGAGAAGGGCGTTAAGCAAGAGAATAAATTCTCCGCCGCCAAACAGATATATATTTAATAGAGATCAATCACACAGACTAAAATCCAATGTCAGACACACAGTCCATTTACAAGTCCGTTCTGGGTCTGAACGAAACCGGAGGCACCTAGTACCCCGCACATCCATCGATCTCCAAGTACGTCTGGACGATCACTAACTGTTTCCATCTTCTTGGGTGTACAGCCCAATCAAGATCATCAGTCATCACCCAAACGACGTGAAGACCTCCGGTCTTCGACCATCGTCTTCATCTTCGACTTATCGTCGTATCAGTTATTCAGAATGGGATAAACCCGGTCTTTCCGAATAACTCGCGTATATTTAAATAAGTGTTACACAAACACAACATACGCCTCATTCCAATTCATCAGTCACTAACCGTAAATTAATCAAGAGAATAATTCCCCAAACATTAACCCCGAAGGCCGAAACCAACATCAGATCAATATCCAGAAAACCATTCTGCTTGGCTAACCGACAGTTAGTTTCTAAATTTCACATTCATAGGGAAAGATTCCCATTAATTTTATCAAAGATAAATTCCTTGAATTTATTCTTTAATCTACTTTTGAATATCAATTCAAAACTAGTCGGGATTAACGAACCTTACCGAAGTAATCATTTGTTTAATTTCCCAATCCCAACCTATTCATCCCATGAAGTAAAACTGGTCATACTTCATATCTAACACCACGGTGTTATCGGTAAATTCAATTACCATTTCACGTTCAAATCTAATTAAAGATTTAACTATCGCCTGGAGCAAAACTGGTGATACTCCATTTTCGATCATTTCAATCTAATTAAAGATTCATTAAAACTCCACTTAGTTTTAATCTTCGACTGGGTTAAAGAATCAGTGTCATTTAAAACACGGTTCACGATAAACCCAAAATCACATTCATTAATTATCGGGTTAAAGAACGAGTGTTATTTAAAACACTGTTCATGATAAACCCAAAAATCAATATCGACTCGATTCCAATTAAATATTATTTAATTGGTACATTTCATTAAATCTAAATAAAAAGATTTAATCTTTTCTCCACTGGGTTTAAGAACAGTGTTAGTGAAGACACCATTCACGACAAACCCAAATCACATTTGATATTCAATACAAGGCTCTGAATAGAAAATATACCGGCTTATATTCAATATCAAATTCTACGACTAACAAATATCGTATTGGAAATAACGATATATATATCTATATCTTTCAAATTTCCATAACAACAGTTGTATAATCACGAAATCCAACATCGAAATATTCCGAAGACAATTTCGATTTAAATCCACTCCAATGCAATCATTGGAAATTCTGGTTATTTTTAAAACCCTTTTCGAATTCAATTTATTTATTTAAAAAATAAATAGAATTATAATTCTAGTTCAAAACTAGTTCATTTCGATAAAAATCTATTTTTATCTTTTCAAATATGGAGTTTTTCATCCCAATTCTTTCTAAATCATTTCTTATGATTTTACACAAATTATTACTATTTTTAATAATTTTATCAAGGCCCGTACAGTCGATTTCCATCAACGGCCATCGAACTGCACTTACAGCGACCTTTTTCGAATTTGATTTGGACGTAACTCCAAATCCAACCGTTAGATTTTAAATTTCTAATATTCATTAGAAAGCCCTTTTCGATACGAACCCAACGGTTCCGGTTCTAGGAGAATCCGACGGTCGGATCTCCCGTAATGTCCGTTTGAAATAAATGGTCGAAATTCACGAACGGCCGCGGCGCGGCGCGTTCTATTCAGGCCATTATATTATATATATATAATATATATTTCGTCGATTTCTATTTAAAACGAATTATATAAATAGTTTTAAATTCGTTTCAAAATTCATTTCTATTCAATTCAAATTTCAATTCAATTTGAATTCATTTCAATTCGTTTTCAATTCAATTTGAATTCGTTTTCAATTCATTTCGAAATCGTTTTCAATTCAATTCATTTCGAAATCGTTTTCAATTCAATTCATTTCGAAATCGTTTTCAATTCAATTCATTTCGAAATCGTTTTCAATTCAATTTGAATTCGTTTTCAATTCATTTCGAAATCGTTTTCAATTCAATTCATTTCGAAATCGTTTTCAATTCAATTCATTTCGAAATCGTTTTCAATTCAATTCATTTCGAAATCGTTTTCAATTCAATTCATTTCGAAATCGTTCTCAATTCAATTCAAAATATTCGATTTCGAAATCACTTTTCAATATTCATTTTAAGATGAATAAAATCGATATAAATATCGTTCACGTCAAAATGGCGTCAATCTAATCAACACGGCTTCATAAATTTCTATTTTCAAATATTCTATTTCAAATATTTCTTTTTCAAAATAGTTGTTATTATCAAAATATTTCGTTCAACACATGACCAATCTCAATGAATGAGTACTGTCAACACATGAACTTTTATTTTATATCGATAAAGATGTAAATTTTATTACTAAAATATTTCGTTCAACACATGACCAATCTCAATGAATGAGTACTGTCAACACATGAACTTTTATTTTATAATATTCTTTATTTTTCAAATTGGAATGAGGCCCAATCAATTACCATATAAAGTTAATTATATGGATTTTCATACAACACATGTATATAATTACATTGAAAAAAAAAATCAACCATCAACCAAAGTGCACTACACTGCATAAGCACCAAATATAGATATTCAACGCTTATAACAGCCTGTCAATCAATCGATCGACACATTTAATCAATCAGGATGAGTGAACTTCAAATTTCATCCCAACACCCGTGTGGGTTTCAAACAATCAAACACTTATTTTATTTGTGCAGTTGGGCGATGTGTAAAATTTATCGACCCAATCCATGTCCTTCAAATAGGTGTACATAAACAAACCGTCTGGTTTGTAAATGAATATTTATTTATTCACATTCACGTTAAAATTATATTTTTAACGATAAAACATTTTATTCCAACATATGAATTTCTATTCAGTTCATTCTTTAAATAAAATGATATTTTTATTTTTCTAACTTATTTTTAGAAAATTTCGGCGGCATAACGGCACGATACTAGAAACGGGACGAGGCCTAGCCTTATCCCCGGTCTAGTGAAGGCCCACGCCATTCACACATCAATCATATTCACCAAACAACCAAATTCCAATCAAATCATCAAACTAATCTATGCAACCAAACAAACAAGTCCATGGTCTGTGGACGATTGTGTCGGGTGCTACTAAGCACCGTCTGCATCCTAGTATATCTATATATAACTAGAAAATTAAATTGAAAGGTGAGAAATTCTCACAGATAGCTATCCTAGCTCCACAGCACTTCATTTGCAGAAGTCTTCGTCGTTTCGCCTTTTTGTCACCTTCGTTGCCCAAGGCCACTATATATATAAAAATCGAATTTTTATTTCGCTATTCAATATATAAAAATCGAATTTTAATTTCAAAGTTCAATATATAAAAATCGAATTTTTATTTCAAAGTTCAATATATAAAAATCGAATTTTTATTTCGCTATTCAATATATAAAAATCGAATTTTAATTTCAAAGTTCAATATATAAAAATCGAATTTTTATTTCGCTATTCAATATATAAAAATCGAATTTTTATTTCAAAGTTCAATATATAAAAATCGAATTTTTATTTCAAAGTTCAATATATAAAAATCGAATTTTTATTTCAAAGTTCAATATATAAAAATCGAATTTTTATTAATATAGATTCCGCCTTTTCCATTTCAAAGATCTTATCTTTTCTTTTACTTTTTAAAGTTTAAATCTTTTACCTTTCAAAATTCAAATCTTTTACCTTTTAAAAATTCAAATCTTTTACCTTTTAAAAATTCAAATCTTTTTAAACCTTTTAAATATAAAAAGAATCAGTTTTAAATTTCTTTTCAAATCAGATCAAATTTTATTTAAATAAGTACTTTATATATATGAAATAAAGAAATAAAAGTAAAGAAAGAAAAAAAAACTTACAGGGGGCTATGCGGCTTCGTCGGTCATCAGGGGGGGTGGGGGTTTCGGGTTCGGGTATGGGTAAGGTCGGGGGCCGCAGGCGAAGGGAAGGGGAGGAGGAGGAAGAGGGAGGGGCGGCGCGATGGTTTGTGGGAGGCATTGCGGTCGATTTCTGATGGGGGTGGGGTCTGCGATGCGGCCAAGGAGGAGAAGGGGAGGAGGAAGAGGGAGGGAGGACGGCGAAGGGGCGCGCGACGGTGATTGCGGCGGGGAGGCTGGCCGTCGGCGTTCGCTTGGGTTCTCCCTTTTTTTTTATACTGTGAAATGAAATCGAAAAAAATAAATAAAAGGGGGGGCCAGAATATAAAGGAGGAAGAGATATTATTTTTTTTTATTTTTTTTATTAATTTGTTAAAAGTTGACTTTTACTACCGAACTCGAAACGAGGCCCACCGCCTGTCGCCCATAGCGTTTCACCCCCATTCCGAACACAATGGGATATGTATCGTAAGCTGATTCGGCTGTTACAATCAGTTTTCGTTAGATTTACATTTAAATCGCTATATTGAATTTCAAACGTACATTTCAAATTACCGGGGTCACATAATAACTAGAAAAATTCCAGAAAAATATTTTCTAGCTTCGTATTGATGATACGGTCTTAACAAAACTAGTTTCGTCGAATTCTGAGACCGTTTGAAAAATGGCCAATTTCCAGTCGATCAAAATCAACTGAAACTGGTCAAACGCGTTTTCCTTTGCCACGCTCACATACTGATTCGAAAAATTATGAAATTTGAAACCTAGCAATAATTTAACATCACGGACCCAACAAAACCGGTTTCGTCGAAATCCGAGGTTGTTTGCAAAATTGCTATTTTTAAGGGCCTTATATATATAAAAATATATATAAATTCCACAGCGACTATTTCTAATTTTAAACTGGACATATCTTATCATTTCTAAGATGAAATCTCAGTTTGTTAACTTCGTTACAAAGATATAGTTATACAGATTCAAATATTTCTTGTTTCGTTCAATTCTGACTTATATTGAATTCTGTATATTCATTTGAAATTAGAAATCGAATTTTCGAACTACCGCGCCATTTTCAATTCCTTTTATAATTATATATAATTATTATATATTCTAACGACGACGTATATAATATATACGTCGAATTCCATTCAAAATAAATTTCTCGTCGATATTATTTAAAATAATCCATTTTAAATAATCAAAATTCACTAAAATGGCCAAAATAAAAATTTCAAACTGGCTCGCATTTTACGGGTTGTTACAGGAGTCATTTCTAGTAGCCATGGACGACGACAAGCAAGTATGCCTTCGAAAAGTGCGCATAAAGGATAACGCGGCGGACATGTTCACTAAGGCATTACCAGTTAGGAAGTTCGAGCATTGCTCGAACTTAGTTCGCTTGGAGAGATGCTAGGTGCCAAAGGGTGGCACATTTGAGAGAGAAACTTGGATGTAGAAGAGTATCGGTGAGAGGTTGATGTTCTATCTTCATGGTAAGTACTTGTTTTCACTCCCGAGTACATTGTCTTTTGGTAAGACTTGTTTAGGAGTTGGATGTTTCAACACTTCATTGACGGGTGGGGGCTATGACTGAACTCGTTAGTGAAGTGCAATGGGTGGTGGCTATGCCGTAGTTCATTGAGGAAACATTCAAGCTTTCTTGATTGAAGATAGAAGGAAATGCTTAGGTGCATTGGAGTTGTGATGTAGACGGATAAAGTATCGAGGTGGAGTGTTGAAGTATGCGATACTATGTGTTAGATCTAGAGGATATTTTGGATCTGGAGGATATTTTGGATCTGGAGGATATTTTGGATCTAGAGGATATTTTGGATCTAGAGAATATTTTGGATCTAGAGGATATTTTGGATCTGGAGAATATTTTGGATCTAGAGGATATTTTGGAGGAAATTTTGGGAATTTCCATATAATTCTCTATGCCTATATAAGCTACATCGAATACAAAAGGAGGTGGATCACAAAATCAAGATATTAGATCTAAGATTATTCTAATTAGGGTTTAGGAAATCCTAATCTTCTTCAATTCCTTTCTCCACAAAATAAAATTTTTCTAGTAAATTTGAACATTGTAATCAATCTCTTGTACTCTTCTATTGAAATTAATAAAGGTTTCTCTCTCAAAGTGGACGTACACTGACAAGACGTCGGTGGAACCACTATAAATCCCTGTGTGATTTAGTTTCTCGTTATTGCTCTATTATTTCCATTGTTTGGTGATTGTGATTGGCTTGGATAAGATTGAGATTGTTCGATTGGTTGTTTTTGCACTATTACCACGATCTCATTTTCCACGGCATTGGGGATTTTTTGATTTAAGCGGTCTTGAATAAAAATTCCTCCACAACACTGCAAGCGTTATATACAACATTAGACTTTTTACCATTACCCAAAATCTACAACTTACCGAGAAAAGAGAAGAGAAATAAAGTAGCAAATACAAACTAGATTCACCTTTAGTTTTAAAATAGGGTACTTTTGGCTCACATCCCTATTATAGTTTTAAATTCACACCACATCCCTGTAATGTTTTCTCTGTAAACCCGCCCCCTATTTTAGCTGCCGCCTGGAATCTTCCGCCTGCCACTTTCCATACCTCCGCCTCTTTCGTTTTCTGTCCAAATTTTCAGGCGCTATCACTTAAAAAAAAAAAAAAAAATCTAAAATCTATAAATATTCTCGGAAGTCCACAGAAATTAAAAAAAAAAAAAGTTGCATAAATGTATGCAACTTTTACGAATAGTTGCATACATTTATGCAACTATTCGAATGCACATGCATATATTTATGCATGCCTGTTTGAAAAATTGCATACATGTATGCAGTTTTTCTATATAACTGCATACATGTGTGCATATATGTCAAAATATATGCAAACGTGAATAAGTTGCACGTAGGTATGCAGTTTTTAAATAAATGCATCAGCAGATGCATGTTTTAACAATATGTGCATACATGTATGCATTTATACTGCAGTTTTGACGCAGATTTGAAATAAATGCATACATGTATGCAACTAATCGATTTATATGCATGTTTTGATGCAATTTACTGCATTTCGTTGATTTTCTGTATTTCATGATTTTGACGTTGTTTTTAATGTTTTTTTGATCTGATTTTTTTCACGATTAATTGTTTTAATTAAATACGAATTTACATGGTTTTTTAATATTTTTTTGTATTTTTTTGATGAATTTTCAAAAAATAGGGACTAAATTTACAATAAGTTTATGACCGGGGGTGAGCCTAATTAAGTTTCGTTTTAGGGATGTGTGCCTAATATTCACTTTAAAATATAACTGAACTTAGATCCAATATTGAGCATAAGTTTCGAAGTATATAATTAACTGTGCAAAACCTAATCGCAAACATGATAAATGAATGGAAATAAAGTCATAAACTACGTATTATTATTGAATTGCTAGAGATAAACGATCTTACCAGTTGGACATACTGTTTCTACCCTACCAATCACTCACGTTCCCTAATTTGACAGTTGAAAACGTCATGTAAGTGGATCACACATAACAAATATTCCCATTTGATAAACAAATGGTAGCGGATCAAAAACTGTGTGGATTATGAAATAGATGTGGAATGATAAACGAAGAAAAATTGAATTTTAGGACAGAAAAAGGGTTATTGGATGTGATTGAGAAACGAAAAGGAATGCGGTCAAGGAAGGAAAAGTGGGAGAAACAAATTGATTTGGGAAGACATCTCCTGTTTCCACATTATCGAACACATGTCATTCGAATAAAGATGTGGTTTCTGTTTTCCTGTATAAGTAATGGAATAGATTGTAACTATATATTTCTGCCTGTGAACCAAACGGCTATAATCGGAGTGTGGAGGAAGGCATTAGAAGAGAAGACATTTTGAGGCAGAAATTTTTCATTGGGCGGTGGAAAAGAAGGCTAATTACAACTGAACAGGGCAACACAAAAGTGATTTAGCGTATGTGGATATTTCGATTTTGGAAGAAACAGGGAAGGTGAATGAACGGTTGTTTACGTAATTAATCAGAACAAAGAAAGCGAAAACGCGTGAATTACCAAGGAACAGATGTCACCACCAAAATGAGTTGGCTTCTGCTTTGCATTATAACTAATAGATTATTTTAATTTCAAAAATACACGTTTATCAGTTCCAACTCCAAATCAAACCCAACGACTGTCGCCTCTAGCTAAATACCCCCATTCCAAACACAATGTGATATGTTTCGTAAGCCAATTCGATAGTTTTGATTAGTTTTTATCAAAATTAAAATACAAATTAATATAACAGTCAATATTGAATTCCAATGTACATTTTAATTTACTGGGGTCACATACTGACGATACGGGTTGTGAGGTTCGCGAAGTCACACTATACACAAAGCTTTGCCTAAACAGGCTATGCTTTGATCATCAACCACAAGGCCATGCTTTTCAACAAAAAGCCTTGATCCATGCATCTTAGCATGCCACATTGTCAGACCATACCGTATCATTGATCATCTACCAATATATATATAACCTCTAGGCTCATACGTCTTAGAGATGGGTGTTAAGCAAAGGACAAATCCTCCGACACCAAACAGAAATATATAATTAGTAGCGTCCAACAATACAGTATAAATGAATACAATGTCAGGCATACAATCCATTTACAAGTCCGCTTTGGGTCTGAACGAAACAACGTGTCCGTCGATCTCCAAATGCGTTTGGACGATCATTACTAAATATCTTGCCTTGGAAGGCCAATCCCAATTCAAGACACCAGTCATCATCATCCCAACGATGTGAAAACCTTCGGTCTTCAACCACCGCCTTCATTTTCGACTCTAGGTCATCGTGACGATTATTCAGAATGGGTTAAACCCGGTCTTTTTGAGTAACTTGCGTATTTTGTGATTAAAAAACAAATATTGGAAAATCACACATTACGCCACATTCTGACTCCGGATATTCTTTTAATAAGTTAGTCATATTAAAAGGTTCTCATTAATTTTACCAAAGATAAACTTTGAAAATAAAATCTTAAATCTTCCTTAAAAGAGTTATTAAAACTCCAGTTTTGATTTGATATCAAAAATCATTATTACAAGATCATTTATTTTAAGGAATAAATCTTGTCTTAAACAGGTTAAAGAACTAGTATCCTTTAAACACAGTTCACGATAAATCCACAAATCAATTTCCAAAATATGGAATTCCACAGAAATCAAATCAATACATAATTGATATAAATTTCTGTATCGGACTAATAATATAAATGGAATAACGACAAGGCCTCCATAATTCCATATATAATATCGGTCTTCTTTTATAGAAGCCTATCTCGATTATTACCAATCGAACTTCCACTTAATTCCAATTTAATATATTAAATTGCGAAAGCTTGATTTTTAGAAAATATTTTTTTTTATCTATAAAATATATTTATAAATTCCAAATAATAATTTCAATGTAAGTTGGATTAAAGGACAAATGTCGTTTAAAACCACTGTCCACAGTAAATCCAACCCACAAATCATTTTATTTCGATCATAAAATATAATTAAAATATTAATGATCTTAAATAAAAGATTTGCTCTTTAAATATTTATTCATTACTATAAAACATATTTTAAAATAATCATTAAAAATTATTCTTTATATAAAAAGATTTTAAATGTAAAATATTCTCTTTTAAAGAAAACCTAAATCGGAATGCGACTCAATCATGTACCATATAATTTGAATTATACGGATTTCACACATCTCAAATATATGACAATAAGTGATAAATACTCATCAAATCATCCATTCACATCCAGAGTGCAATTTCCAACTGTGTGAGCATTAAAATGAAATAATAACGCTCATCGCAGCCTGTCGATCAATCGATAGACATACAGTTAAACCTTGGGATTTGTGTCAGTCAAATATCATCCCAATACCCGTGTGGGATTTTCAGCCAACAACAGTTCATATAAATATACAAATAAATAATTGGTTAATGGATTTTAACCAATTTCTATTCTACTAACAAGTTGATGTTAATAAATCAAACAAGTCATTAATTTCTAATGTCGAGTAAAAATATATTTTGCTCGAATAATTTCTCTATACATTTCTAATATATGTTTTGACTAATAATATGGTCTTACAATTAGAATATCAATTCTAATGTAAGTTTGCAAATAAATTGGTTTTCATATTTGCATATAAATTCAATCGTATGATATGCAATTAAAACGATTATTATTATTGCAAACTTATCCTACTGTTCATTATGGGAATAAAAATGATTATTACCTTTGCATATAAATTATCAATATACATTATGCAAATAAAATTAGTTATCATATTTGCATATAGATTCTTTCTCAACAAAAAGGTATAAAAGTGATATATACATTTTGTTGACAATTCTATTTCAACAAAATGATTAAAAAGTAAAATTTCATTTTGTTTACGATTCTAGATTTAAAAGTAGTGATACATCTTTTCAGTGCTTTTATTTCTATTGTAAGATGTCAATAAAAAAAACTACCTTTACATCTTTTATTTTTATTGCATATAAAAGTCAATAAAAATACTACCTTTTAATTTACACCTTTTATTGTTGTACATAATAACAACAAAAATGTGATTCTTAAATCTTTCCTTTTTATTGTGTGTAAAATGACCATAAAATATTATCCTTTAAATTTACATTTTTATTTTATATAAAATGACAACAAAAGTGTCCCTCTTAAATTCCAACACTATTTCATTTCAACTAATTGAAAAAATAAAAATGAAATTCTTTATTCCAATTCTAAACTTTGAAAATGATTTAAAATAAAAATGAAATCTTTTATTTACAATTAAATTGTAAATAAAAAGGTAACTCTTTAATGTATTCTTCTATTTACACCTAGAATGTAAATAAAATATAACTTTTCACTCAATGTACTTATTTCTAAGGTAACATTTGTTAACAAAAATGTTACTTTAATCCTGATACCACATTTTATAGCCAAACGTTATTTTAATCCTCAATGTAACATTTTATAGACAAATGTTCTTTTCTTGCTCACGCACATTTTCTAATGAAAATGTTAATTTTCTCTACTGCTACCATTTATAATGAAAATGTAAATTTTCTCTACTGCTATATCTTATACTATAATGCCATTTTCATTTCTAATATACATCTTATAAAAATGTCAATTTATTCTAATGAACATTTTTATAACTAACATGTCAAATTATTCTACTGAACATTTTTGTCACTAAAATGTCAAATTATTCTAATGAACAAAATAAAATATAAACATAATCTTCTCATAAAATGTGTTGACTCACTTTTTGGTAAAAGCTGTCACACTGAATATCTGGATAGCATTACGCTCGAATATGGAGAACATCGTCAGAAGACAGGCATCGATTAGGTCAAAATCACGTCCTCAACATAAACAGGCCCGAAACTCCTATCAGATGACCTCTTTTGGGCCCGATAACAGCGATTACGGAACTGAGATCTGTAACTCTTGTAGCCCTCTGAGTTAGCTTCGGTTTGAGCTTCGGTTTGGCTCAATCGGACTTACGGTTTGAAAGTTATGCCCGTTTTCGTAAACTGGTGTAATCTGGCAATTTCCTGGATAAAGCGACGAAGCAACACTTCCTGGACCAGATCGCCCCCTTTGGATCGTGGGCTCCTCCTTGGTTCGCACATATCGGATCACTCCCATCAGCTAACCCCTGGTCGGATCGCCCCCTCAGACCACGAACCGTCCGTGGTACATCTCACGATCCGACCCGATCGCCAGCACTTCACTCCAGCTTCACTATGCCGCTCACGACCAGACTCGGCTCGTGATAGCCATATTACGATCCGACCCATGGCCACAATCCGACCCCATGATCGCGATCCGAACTTCCGACCTGTAGATACGCTCTCTGTTTTGACCTATTCTCATGCCACATCTTGCTCCTATTATCCTGAATCGTGTGCCACGCACCCCACCACGATCCGATCCCCGCACCTGCTCCTGCGCAGCTTGTTCTGACTTATTCTCAAGCCTATTTTCACTCCAACTCGCATGGATCTGATTACACATGTCACATGACGATTTGGAGATGATGTCTGGACGTTTTCCACCACATTTCGAGATTTTTGGGATGCGTGCCATGTGTCCCATGAACCGCCTTTAGGAAACAGCTATAAATACACCATTTGAAGGCATTTTCAAGGATCTTTTTGGCCATTCTTCTTCACTGCTTCCACCATTACTGAAGTGCAAGGACTTTGCACCTTCATACACTCAAATTCTTCTCTTTTCAATACAATTAACACACTGATTGTGTACTTGCATGTAACTGATTCTTGTAATCTGTCAGTATAACAATAAGATTATAAAGTGGACGTAGGCAACATCTACAGCCGAACCACTATAAAAACCTTGTGTGTCTCCTCTTTATTGACTCTTTTCTGCATTCTGTGATTTGTGATCTGCATTTGGGTGTTAGGCCCAATTTTTGGTCTAACAAAATGCTATTACATAAAAATGTAGTTTCAATGTCCTATCCTTTATTGAACATATTCCAAGAAAAATGTTAAATCTTTTATTGTAACAAATTGTCAATAAAAGATAGTCTTTTAAAGTTCAATCTATTTATAATAAACAAATTCTAAATAAAAGTGCAGTCTTAACGGTCTATTTCTTTTATTGCAATAAATCGACAATAAAAGTATGAACCTTTAATATCATTTTCCTTATTGTACAAATTGGCAATAAAAATATGATCTTTTATTTAAAAAGAAATTAACACAAAAAAAGTTCTTACATATATATATAACAATGTGAACTAAAACTACCACTCTTAAATGTGTATACTTATTTACAAATAAAATGTAAATACTTATGTGTATTCCCCAATATTACCTTTAATTTACAAATACAACGTAAATAAAGTTTTGTTTACAAATATGTTTTTAATATCAACAATAAAATTTAATATTTTATTGCTATTCTAACTTTATAACATCTTATGTTTAAGGTGACAGTAAAAAGAAATTTTTTACTATAATTCACAAATCTTATTCTCAATGTAAACAAATAAAAACAAAATTTTATTTGTTAGCAAAATCCTGTTGCAACGTAAACAAATAAAAATATATTTTATTTGTTGTTCAAATTCTATTATAAAGTAAACAAGTAAAAATAATATTTTATTTGTCGACCAATTTCTGTTGTTTATTTTCAGATAAAAATAATATTTTAACAATATAAAATAAATTAGAACAACTACATCCAATCGCAAATAAAATTCAATAATATATGAAATTTTGAACCATGGACAACAGAACACACCACAAGCGACAATCAACAATTTATACAACACAGAACATTTCAGATTTGAACAAATATCACAATTCAATCATTTTAAAGCGAGAAAAATAATTAATAATTAATTAAATATAAAAATTAGAGTTCTCACATCGATTTGGCTGATTTTTCAACTGCCTCTGTTTCAGCTGTGGTTGGTGCCATCGCGTAGATCTCGGAAAGTGGAATCCAACGCAACTGACGGTTCGAGAAACGGACCTCGTATGAGAGAGTTACAAATGTTTAAAGTTTTGGAATATTAAAAAATAAATCAAACAATTAACTAATTTCTTAATTAAGGATTTAACCTTAATCCTTCTTCCTCGTCGTAACTAACCGAACCCATTCTTCATCGCCAATCCCCTCTGCGCACGCCAACCCGAGCACCTGGCCGCCGATCAACTGCCTTTATCTCATGCGCCGTCGCCCCCTTCTAGCGCCCAGAAGTGGGCCCCACTCGCCGTTCCCTAGCGCCAGAAAAACCCACCCAAACGCCGCGCCTTTTTCTCCAAATTTCGGCCGCCACGCTCCACTACACCCGATCATCCCCATACGGATTGAAAGCCCTCGAAAAACTCTTCGATTTGATATATAGTTTGTTGATTTTCATTGAGTGGATTAGAAAATATTGAGCTTTGAAATTCAGAGATTTTCGGCTGTCGAATCTTGGGGGCGGCGACTGACTTAGAAATTAGAGTTTTATTTATTTATTTAATAATATAATTTTCTCGAAAAACGTGTTACAAAAGGTGGATTTTCGGACTGTCTCCAAACCATGCCCAGTTAGTGTCAAAATTAAGGTTTTGACGCCTTCTGAACGCGATGGGCTATGCCCCGTGGCCAATTCTGAAGCCTGTTGCGTGTTTTATTAAAATTGCAATATTAAAATTAATAATTTAATATCTACCGTACATTTAAATACACCGAGGCCACATACGGACTCCGAAAATTCCAGTAAAAATATTTCTAGCTTCGTATTGACGATACGGTTCCAACGAGACTAATTTCGTCGAATTCTGAGACCGTTTGAAAAATGGCTATTTTTCAGTTGATTAAATTTGACTGAAATGATCAAAACACGTTTTCTTTTGTCACGCTCACGTATTAACTCGAAAAATTCTGGAAAATTAAACTTAACAATAATGTGACATTCCGGTTCCAATAAAAGTGGTTTCATCGAAAATTGAGGTCGTTTGCAAAATGGCTATTTTTAAGGCCAATATATTATATTAAAAAATATATATATAAATTCTACAGCGACTTTTCTAAAATTTAAACTGGACATAACTTACAATTTTTAAAGTGAAATTTCAATTTTTCAGATTTGTTAGAAAGATATTCTTAAACAGATTTATAAATATTTTTGGTTTTACTAAAATCCGATTTATTTTGAATCCTATACATCCAGTTAAAGTTTGAAATCGAATTTTCGAACTACCGCGCCATTTCAAACTCCTTTTATAATTAAATTAAATTAAATTCATTCGTTATTATTTAAAATAAATTACTTTAAATTTCAAAAATCCAGTAAAATAACTTAAAATAAATTTTTAAATTGGCCCCAAAATTCAGGTTTGTTACAAAATTCTTGGACCGACTTCGCATAAAACAAGGCAAACGTGGAATCATTCAAATATGGCATCACATAACCAGGCAAATATATTGGAATGTGAGTGGGTATGAATCCGTTCAGTTCAATACACGTGGCATGCATGAATTAACATGTGAACATACAACATGGTTCAGCAATGGTCAAATGTTCAACGTGGCATGAGTTTCACTTATAAAAAACGTAACATGTATATAGCACGGGTTGGTTATAAGGCTTGGAAGGCTTAGCTAATAATGTGGCATTACATAAAATTCTAGCACAAATATAATGTGGAAAAGAGAGGTCGAGCAGGGAGCTTCTGGCTCGGTCGTTCATTTCTGCAATACCCCAGCTCGAGCACAACTATGTTAAGGGGTCGAGTACCACTTTGTGTATAGGTCGAGTATCACTCACTTAAGTGGTTGAGCAAGACAAGGTGGAGTGCTCGAGCACTAGAGCTCCAGGGTTGAGTGCTACTTCTAAATGGAGGGGTCGAACATTCTTCATCCACACCGGTCACACCTTGATAACAGGGTCGAGCACCATACTCGAGAGCCCACGTGGTCGAGCGAATCATCACGTGCTTGAGAGGTCGTGCATGGCCCTGCACAAAGGGTCGAGTAATGCAGTTTGAAAATAGTTCAGCAAAACGTGAGGAGGCAATGACAATTTTGTGATTTTTGTTCACATAATTGAACATTATAAAGTTTGATGGCGTACTTGTAATTTTTGTGCCTCTTTTTGAACAGTAGAGAGCCGCGTGTATTCATATTATAGAAAAGCACGTGTAAGTAGTTAAGGCCACATATAACAGAGGTCGCTTGTTCCTTCATGCTAAAGGTCGCTCGTTCCTTCATGCTAGAGGTCGCTAGTGTACAATTGAAAAGTGGTATTGGCCAGCTCGTGTACAGCTGTAAAGTGCCCATTGACAGTCTTACCCACATGGCTTTGCACCCCATAATTACAACACTGCCACACCATTTGCTCCATACCAAATCCACTTATAAATACCCCCTTTCACTACCATTCAAGGGGCCGATCTAAGCCACCCCGAAGGGCTGTCAATTCGGTTTTTCACCATTCTTAAGCTTCCCAAGATCCATTAATAGCTCCCTAAGCTCACTCCTTCTTCCTCCAACATCAAGTGGATCTCATCTTCTCCAAACACCATTAATTCTCACTCAAATTCAATCAAAGTGATCTCAACCGCCATTACTCCTCTTTAAAGCTTAGATCTGACTCCATTTTCATGATGGAATCAAGGAAGATTATGAAATCACGAGATCTAATCTGTTCCTTCTCGAATCCAAGTGAGATCTAAAGCGAAAAGAGAGTAAAAAGTGAAAAATCATTTTAAAGAGAGAGAATAAGTGATATAAATGAGATGTATGAGATGATTCTATTTGTAAATTTCTTCATGATATTGAAAATAACTTTAAAAGTGGACTTAGATCTATCTAGATCGAACCACTATAAAAATCCTTGTGTTTTTACTTACTTTTTGCGATTGTGGTCTCATTTTCTATTACTAACCATTTGGTGAAGTACGTAAACCTTTTACGTACCTTTGGTGTATGTACCATTTTTGATTTTAACATTTGGCGCCCACCATGGGGCCGAATTTGTGCTTCCTTCTCTCAAGCTTAAGATCCTACCATTGAAGTTCTAAACCACCTCCTTCTCCGAAATCATGGCTAAATCTAAGAATGCTACAAGCAAAACCGTTGGATAAAACAATAATGTTGCTAATGACACTACGCCACTTAATAATCGTTTTGAAGTTGGCGAAAACTCAGTAGGTGGAGCCGGTGTGACTAAGAATGAGTTAAATGCCGCTACTGCCAATGTGAACCAAAGAGTGGATGCTTATACTAGAGCTATGATGGAGAAACTTGACGTTATCCTTAATGCTCGACCAAATCCAGCCCCTCCGAAAGTCCATGTTGATCTCGAAGAAAATGGCAACTCGTCCGCTTCTGATTTTAATCGCAGCGGCAACGTGGAAGACGATAATGATTGGTTGAGTGACAAGGACGAGGCTAACGTCAAAGGCTCGAAGCTATAAGCTAAAAATCATTCCGAGATGAAAGCTCGAAGGGTTTTGCATTGCATTCTTTTCATTTTTCTTTAATTTTTTTCTTTCTTTTCATATAGGACCATCATGCATTTTAGATCGTAGTAACATGCCTTTTTTTTAAACATGACTCATTTTTGATTGATACAACAAAATAAGTCAAAAATTGTTAGTCAGTTGATATATTTTTTTCTCTCAACTAAGATAGAATAAGAAATATAATGAAAAGTTGAATTTTGAGGGATAATAATGTAACAGGTACATAGGGAGATTCTTAGGTGATGGCCATGAAGTCTATTCTAAATTGTAGTCTTTGTTTAATAAGTGGAGGACTTAAAAGACTTATATTCGCTTTTTCGAATCTTTAAAACTAAGCTACGTTAAGATGAATACGCGTAACTCTCTCTTTTTCTTATATTTTCAATGTAATAATGTAATGACCCCCATTTTTCAGCGGTATAATAATTAATTTATTTAATTATTTAATAGGTGATTAAAAGGATTTAATGGTCGTGGAATTAAATAATGGTGAATATTTAATTAAAATAATAAATTAAATAATATATTTAATTCTGAAATAATCAGAATTGGCTGAAATGGCGATATGGTGTGAACTGGATCATCTGTGATATTTAATTCAGTTTAGAATTGAATTAGAATAACGAATGTATTATTCAAACGACAGTTTGAACATATAATTTTATTATAATTAAAATCGAGCTTGAAATGGCGCTACAGTTCGTAAATTGGCGATTCGAACTTCAACTGAATGTACAGGATTTGTTTTAAGCTGGATTTCTGTGAAACAAGAAACGTGTGGAGCTGGTGGAGTATATCTTTCTAGTGGGAGAGAATAATTGGGATTTCATCGGGTAGATTTTGATTTATGTCCAAATCAAATTTTAGAAAAGTCGCTGTGGAATTCCTTTATAATTTAATTATATTTTATAAAAGGAATTTCATTATAAATCGAGTATCGGTTTAATCGGGATTTGAAATATCAAGCTAGAAATTCATATAGGAATATTCTAGAGCTGTATGGTATTCTGGTGTGAATATATATGATAATATTAATTTATTAATATTTTATTTAATTATATTTAAATATATTTATAGATTTATATATTTAAATGGGTCATCCAAAGCTTTAAAAATAGCCACTTTTGCAAACGAAGTCGGAATTCGACGAAACTAATTTTGTTGGATCCGCAACATCAAATTATTGCCATATGTCAGTTTTCGTAATTTTTAGAGTCACTGTGTGGCCGTACGGATTTTTAGAGTGAAAAACAGACAGTATTTTGACGGTTAAAAATACGCTGTGTGAGCATACGGAGTCGGAATTTGACGAAACTAGTTTCGTTGGGACCGTAATGTCAAACTCTAGTAGTATGTCCAGTTTGGTGATTTTTGGGTATCGTGTGTGATCACACGAATTTTAGAAGACAAATACAGATAGAAATTGGCAAAATAAAATATTAAAATATTAATAAAAAAAATACCTTGATATTTTATTGTCCTATAAATAACCACACTCCCTCTAAAACCTAATTCCCATTCTCATTTTGGTCAATAGAATTTTTCTGCCGTAACTTCCATCTCTAGGAAAATATTCGATCCTTGAAAAAATCAAACCAAAATCCAAACAAATTCTATAAATCCAAACCCACACATATTTGGGATGCTTGAAGGATTTGCTACACTCTGATATGTGTATCATCAGTTGCGATATGGTTTTCCTAAGGCTAAAAATCCACGCATTTACCTAGGGTTCGGATTTATAAACAAAATAGAGGAGTTAGTTTCAATTCGAGGTTATATTCGAATTGGTGGTGGAAAGGAGCATCAGTAGTGAAGTTCTGGGGATTTTCTGGGTACTTGGAGGTCGCGCGATGTCAGTATTACCTGGGTTCTGCTGTTCGACGGACCCGTGGTGATGGCGTCGAGCTGAGTTTGGAGGGAATGATGGTATCGAGGATTCGAAGGAGAGAATGTTGGTGGTTCCTATGGAAGAAATCGTGATGAATTGGGGGGTTAACAGCTTGAAGGAAGTAAGGAAAATGGTGGAGGAAAATACTGGAAAGGTTCGGTACTTAGCTTTTGGGGAAGACGGGTTATAAGGGGTTGAGTGGGCTTTGGGCTGTGATAAGGTAGCAAGGCCCGATTTTTTAAGTAATAGCTTAGTTTTATTTAATTTAAATATGTACTTACTTGTAAATCTGATAACTTTTGCGTACGATATCAGAATTGGACAAAACAGGATCCGTTGGGATCGTATGGACGGTGGCTACACCATGGAACTGACCGGGAGTTGATAGGGGCTCGTTTGAATTTATGGCGAAATAAACTGTTTGATGTGAATCGAATAACAGTTTATCGTTCTTTAACGATGTACTGCAAACGTGTGTAAATCTCACTAACTCTGAATAGTTTAAAATTTCATGTTGTATTTTTAGAACTGTTAAATATTGACTGATTGACTGTGTGTTGACTGTTTGATTGAACTGCTAGTCAGTTAGTTGAATTTCTATATTGATTCTGTTTAACAGAATATATCATATGAAACTGAAAGTGATGTTGATTTTATTGTGTAACATCTGTGGATGCAGAGAAACAGGTTGGAGGAATCCGACTGGATTCCTCAACAGTTATTTTATTGTTTTCATATATTGTGATATATGATGTGATTTATAATCTGTTATTGATTATATGTGTATGGACGATATTGGACACCGTAACTTGATATGTTAAACACCAGGACATACCGGAATATTGAAAAGAGAATATTTATAAAATCAAGAGGATTTTATAAAAGAGAATATTTATAAATAGAATATTTATAAATAGAAATATTTATAAATGGAATATTTATGAATAGAAAATACGTTTAAGTGGGATTATAAATGAAGGGAAACCTTTATAAATGGAATATTTATAAAGTGAATTATTTATTTAGAATAAATAGATAAGATACTATAACATGGATTATTTATTTGTTAAATTAATAAAATATTAAATAGGGATTATTTACTTAGAAATAAATAAGAGATATTCAAAAAGGAAATAACTGCAAATCATTTTCTTTTTGAATGAAAAGGCTTGTGTAGCAGTTTGGGGATTTTCCCGATGCTCCCGATACAAAGGAGTTTATGGCAAATTTTTCCGGGAATTTAAGGAGTTAGAATATTTTTAAGAATAAATTTGAAAAGGAAATATTTAGAAAATAAATAGAGTTATAAAAAGGAAATTTGTTTATAACTGAATAGGATGTTATAAAAAGGAAAACGTTATAAAAAGGAAATCATTTGTAAAGTGAAGAACCGTTACTAAAAGTAAATCTTTATAAATGAATAGTTTATTCAATTAGAGTTAATCGAATAGAGTTAATCAGTTAGAGTTAAACAGTTATAGTTAAACAGTTAGAGCTAAACAGTTAGAGTTAAACAGTTAGAGTTAAACAGTTCGAGCTAAACAGTTAGAGTTAAAACAAACATAGTTATTCAGGATGAGTTTCCATTTAGCACGACTGCTAGCGTAATTCGCAGGGCTGTAAATAGCCTACGGCGGTCGGATGTTTCCTGAGGGAATCAGGCGTAACCATTGTGATCGCTGCGATCTAGAGTTGAGCGAATGGAGTTAAAGAATATAGAGCTAAGCAAAATTAGAAACTGACTAGAGATTAATAAGTTGAATGGTTTCCTGAGTATCGATCTGATGTTGGTTTCGGCCTTCGAGGTTTATACTTAGGAAGTTGTTCTCTTGTTAGTTATAGTTAGAGTCTGATAGTTGTGGAAGGATAGTGATACGTAAATAAACAATGGAAATGTTTTCCAACGTTGATAACGAATATTTTCTAAATATAGAAAACAAGGAAATATGAATATATATAAATATATATATATATATATATGTTTGATGATTGGGTCGATAATTCCATTTGGAATTTAGATCGTTGTTTGTACACGGACATGTTTTCATTTGATAGTTAAATCACAGACTATCAAAGTTTTGACCATTTTACGTTGTAAATATGGAGAGACCGGTTGGATTATTATCCGAAGAACCACTCCGTATTGACATAAGCGTTGTGATCAAATACGATGAAGAAAATTGAAGACAAAGTAAAGTGCAAGGGCTATTGTATAAGTCTTAGATAATAGTGCCTAAGATGGATGTACTAAATAGTGCCTTCGGTTTGTCCAGTCCCAGGACAACTTGCATGGACGAATGTCTGACAGAGTATTCCCAACGAATCATATACGTTGATCTCTTCAACGTATTACGTTTGGTGGCAGAGGAATTCGTTTCTCTTAGCTTCATACCCGTGATACCGTTAGAGAAATCGATAATGATTTCGCGGGTATGACGATGTGGTATTCCAAGTAAATGAAGATATGATATGAAAAGATATGTGTAGCTTCTAGCCTCACATCCGGTAAATGACAGAAATCGGGCAGGCAGCATGGCTAAGTCGGTCGCACCGAAGTAGGGTGTATAATCACCTATCTAGAGAATATTCATTTGCTTCTTTAATCTATCAATGTTGTCCCATATATATATATATATATATATATGTATATATATACGGGAACGGTTGCTGATCCTAACCGTTGGTGATGTACATTCGATACACTCAAGCGAAATGAGTGGTCGGTCATGTGTGGCTGAGTTGCAAGATGTTCTTGTTGAACTCCAGTGTATCGTTCCTAGAGTACACTGATCGAAAGGTGGTTCCATACCTTGTCAGAGTTGGAAATCCAATCATCCAATATGCACCCGCGGTTTTGATTGTATACTATATATGTAGAACGTGAGATGAAAGCGTTTCTGCTAGATTGATATATATATATATATATATTTGTACTTAGACATTATTATAATATCAGAATGATATTGCTTGTCAAAGATGTTGGATTCTCATAAGGGAAAAACCCATTCCGTGTTCACGGCGTGGTCTTATGAGATATCATATATATGTTAAACTGTGTTAAACTATTTTACTCACACCGGTCCCATGACTGACTCGGAGTTTATTTTGTTGTTTTCCCTAAACTCTTGGGTGCCTAATTTTGTACGGGCAGTCAAGTAGTCGGGATTTACAGATATACATGGAGAGCTTGGAGTAGGAGGCTTCAAGATCATATAGCTATTGTTTATCCGCTGTTGTTGTGAGTGTTGTATTCTGATAAAGTGCTATTGTATACATAACTGTTATATTTCAAAGTTATGTTATATATTATATGTTATTCGTTCTGTTGTGAGATTCGGGTTACTCGGATGATGTAAGTTCTTCTTTTCTTCTTCTATTCTAAGTTTCTATCTTATCTATCCTCACCCTCTATCTTCTTTCTATTAGTTTCTTGAATTTTCAGTGCAATTTGGGGTTGGACTTGTGTTATTTGGTCAGCTCAAATTGGACCGGATTTTCGGGTCACTACAAATAATAATAGCAATCCAAGGGTATCCAACATTGCTTGTATATCTAGCGTTGGTGTGCAAACGCGCCAAGCTCTATCTGACATGTTGTTGACAAAGTCAGCATCGGAATATCTTGGTCTCATTTTATGAGTTTGGACACCTAAGGACTACCGATATGTTGTTAATAAAGTTAGCAATCTGCACAATCCGCCAAGCTCTGTCCCAACTCTCTGTTAGTCCGCAAGACAGTGTATGGGTGGTATACCTTGGTCTTTAAGTTAGGTGTATGTAATTAATCGTAAATTTCAATTTTTATAGAGATAGAGAATACGCGATGATGCCCAAACACTTCTTGACCTTATTGATTTGACTAGCCATACACGAGGAAATAATAATACCACTTTACAAATTGTGCCAAGAAAACTAAGAATCTATTTCATGGCTGCACTATGTTATCGACTGAACAACCTGGCTAAACTAGAGTTTAACATTGAAAACTTAAATTATATTGAAAATTTGTGACAAGTTGAGGTATCTAAAGTACAATCAACTGATTAGAAATTGTTAACTTAATTTGTTTACTACTTTCCTGAAACAAGTCGTGTTTTCATTTTTCGTTTTTATCTGCATATGTCCATCGCATTCATGTAGTTGCTTCTGAACCATATCATATTGCATTTGGATTTTGTGGGTAGTATCCGTTGAAAACCCTCACGAGACACCACTCGTCCTACAAGGGACACCTAGAGTTTTAACGACTTGTTGCATACGCTCAATGCAATCATGTTTCCTATGAAAGTGTGACCTACGTAGTTTAGTTTTTAATTTTTTTTGTTTTACTCGAGGACGAGTAAAAGATAAGTGTGGGGGTATTTGATCAGCATAGAAATATGTTAATTTATGCACCTATATTTTATCTTTTTGTATATAAATAATTATTACATTGCGTATTATTTTGTTATTTTTATAGATATGTTGTCCAGACCTCATTCAGCTTTAAAATGAAGAATAGATATCATTTACTTGAAGAATTGCATAAGAGCTTTCATTGAAGGCTAGATGTGTTCACGTTGTCACATTAGAAGAAGATTGGTAGAAAAGATCTCTAAAGATGTCACTGGAGGCTGTTTGTGTTCACATTAGCCACTTTGGAAGGAGATTGGTGGAAAATATCTTTTGAGATATGCTATTGGACCACAATCTTTGATGAGAAGGCCCATTAGAGGATTAGGGTTTCCAATTTACCTATAAAAGCACATATATACCCAATGTAACAATTATCCCATTGTCTATCTTCTTCTTCATTAAAAAAGTTCTTCTTCTTTTTATTTTCTGCATTTTTCTATTTCTTAGCAACTAGTGCCATCTACACAATTAGATTTGGTAGAGTACTAGTTGTATTTTACATTTATTTTCATTAGTGATTAATCGTTTGATTGGTTTCAACGATAATCCTAGTTTTATTTTTGTTGCTATTTCTATTCTGCATTGTTATTTTCTGCATTTTTATTCTTGTTTTGCAATTTACTTTCATTAGTGATTAATCGTTTGATTAGTTTCAACGATAATCCTAATTGTTGCAATTTCAATTGCTCTATTTTCAGCCAAATCTCAAAAGTCGTCTAACTCGCCCACAAAATTCTATAATTAATAATTTTAAATTTTCCTCCCTGTGATTCGACCTGCATATTACACGATCTGTGCACTTGCTGTATTTATTTTAAAATTTGCGCTTTTCTAGTTTATAGGAAAGCGCCGATCAAGTTTTTGACTATTATTATTATGATTATTATTATTGAATATACGAAGAAGAAAGAGTTTTGAACTGTAGTTATCGAAAATGAGTTTTGAACTGTATTAGTCGTTTGATCAAGTTTTCCCTAGCAATGGTGCCAAAAACATAATCGACGCTTTCCTAGTAACTAGAAAAGCGTGAATTTTGAAATAAAATACTGCAAGCGCACATATCATGTAGTATGCAGGTCGAATTACAGGGAGGCAAATTAAATCAAATTATTTAGATAATTTCTTGGGGGAGTTAGACAAAGCTTGGAGTTGGGTTGAAAAACAATAAAAATTGAAACTGTAATTTGATTCAGAACAAATCTAATTGAACCGACGATCAAATCACAAATTTCAATTAAAAAGAAAATAAAACTATGAATCAGATCTGAATCTAATCAAATCCGATTTGACTTAGGAAAGCAATAAAAAGCGGAAATTAAAATTGCAAGGTAAAATAACTAACAGAAAATAAATTAGGATTACCGCTGAATCTAAGCAGATGGTAAATCACTAATGAAAATAAGTAAAAAATACAAATAGTGTTCTACCAAATCTAATTGTGCAGCCAACACTAATTGTGAAGAAAAGTAAGAAATGCAGAAAAGAGAAAAAAAAAAGATAACTTTATTAATTCCAAGATGAAGTTTACAATGAGATTATAAGGGTATTTATAGGATAAATAGCCAACCCTAGCCCTAACCCTAATACAATGACAAATGGGCCTTAGAGAAATCACAAAAGAGTTTATAATAAGAATTACAAATGGGCCTTAGTGAAACCTAGTAAATTTTCCTCTTTTCCTCTTGCTTCCTTGGCAATTCTTCATTGATTTGTGATATGCATAGCCTTCCTACCAGTTATTTTCTCGTCCAAAAAACAATTGAATGTGCGATCTTCATCAGCAAGTCTTCATATGTACATATTCAGCAATTTGATCTCTATTTTTATCTTTTCTGACTGCATGTGGCTAAATCAGCATATTTGTAAAAGTGAAAAAATAATACCCAAGTAATATTTATTTGTATATACAAAAGATAAGATATAAGAGCATAAAATAAACACATTTCTATGTTAATTAGGTTACTGGTTGAAACGAACTAAACTTCCCCGATCCCCGAGGAGATGAAGGAGCTTAGATTGCTTTGAGAACACGACTCATCACAAAACAAACATGAGACCATTTCATTGCTATTACAGCAATTTACATCAGAGACAAGAATATCAGAGTACGAATAATTATTACATAGCGGAAAAATAATATCAGAGATTCAAAATACATAGCAACGGAAATTTAAAATGTATAAATACAATACACAGGAGAAATACATCAACTACTACAACTGAAGGAAATACTTGGATGCAAAACTTTCCGAATATAGCTCCAGCTATAAACCAGGATTCTACGAAAGAAAATATCTACGAAAACCAAAACTACAAGCTGCCCGTGTGGAAAATATGGGCACCTAGAGTTTAGGCGAAAACAATAAACTCCGAGTCAATCATGGGACTGCTGTGAGAACTTAAAACAATTATTAATCTTTTAATTTAAAATATGGTAAATCACGAGACCATGTCGTATGTCACGGAACGGGTTTATTCCATGTGAATACCAAAGCTTGAAACAAAACAATTTATAAACAACGCAATGCCTTTGAAAAATGAAACTATTATAAGACTCAGGTCCCATCACACAACGCCATGTAAGCCGGAGAATAAAGTTTTACCTCATAATAGGCAAACATGCTTGGTACGTTTTAAAACAAATCATTTGATATGACTATAAGTGCATAGTGTCAAAAACAACTTCAAATATAATTATATCAATCATAGACAACATAGGTACCATATATTATGCCGCCATACATAGGTTTACAATCAAAACCGAACAGTGTCGTATTGGAAATTGGATTTCCATCATGAACCAAGGCGAGGGATCTCTCCTTCCGATTCGAGTCAATCTAGCCTACCATGTCTCAGGATTCATCCGCAACTGCACCTGGGATCTTCAGGGCCGGTCAACACTTACTTTGGTGGATTAGTTCTTACTGAACAATACATTTCCCTGCCCTATGGGGAATAATGGTCAGTATGTCGACCATATCAAGAGCCACTAGGGACTCAAATCTGAGACACCATGCTTTCCAACATCCATATAAGTAAAATGTTTGGGCTCCATACCATGAGATCACTCCTAGCTAGAAAGAAACACATGTCCTCCCTATATTCCCTCATCCCATTTCTGGTTCATACAAAGGTGTGAAGCTCACGAATTAATGCTATTAACAAAGCTGTGCTAATTTAAGTCGTGCTTTGATCATCATCCACAAGACTCTGGTTTTCAACAAAAGCCTTGATCATTTGCATGTTAGCATGCCCCATTGTCAATCCATACCATACCATTGATTTCTACCAATATATAACCTCTAAGCTCGTATGTCTCATAGAAGGATGTTAAGCAAGAGAATAAATTCTCCGCCACCAAACAGTTTTATATTTAGCAGAGATCAACAAATATAGCACACAATATAATGTCAGACACAATCCATTTACAAGTCCGTTCTGGGTCTGAATGAAACTGGAGGCACCTTATTCCTCGTCCCAAAAGTCCAATATGGGAGAGAGATCCTTGCATATCCAGTCGATCTCCAAGTACGTCTGGATGATCACCACTAATTACCTTGTCTCAGGGGATCAACACAATCAAGACATCGGTAATCATCCATTCGATGTGAAGATCTCCGGTCTTCAACCATCATCTTCATATCTTTGACTTTTAGTCGTCGTAACAGCTATTCAGAATGGGTTAAATCCAGTCTTTCAGAATAACTCGCATATTTTATAATCAAGTGATATATAAACACATCATACGCCTCATCCCAATTCAGAATATTCTTTTATTCAAATATTCACATCTTTAAGGAAAAGTTCCCATTAATTTTATCAAAGATAAATTCCTTTAAACTTATTCTTTAATCTTCCTTTGGATATCATTTTCAAAAGAATTCCATTTTATCTTTTAACAAATTTAAACCAGATTAAACTTTATAAAACTAGTTGGGATTATCGATCCTTACCGAAGTAACCATTTATTTTATTATTTTTCCCAATCCCAACTTATTCATCCCATGGAGCAAAACTGGTGGTATTCCATATTTAACACCCATAGTGTCATCGGTAAATTGAATTACCATTTATCGTTTCAAATCTAATTAAACATTAAACTACCACATGGAGTAAAACTGGTAATGCTCCATCTCGATCAATTCTCTTGTTTGATAATTTAATTATCTCATTCTCTTTTCAATCTAATTAAAGATTCATTAAAACTCTACTTCTGTTTTAATCCCAAAATCATTATTTGATGATTATTCAAATTTAGGAAATTGATCTTGCCTTTAACTGGCTTAAAGAACTAATGTCACTCAAAACACAGTTCACGATAAACCTAAAATCATATTCCATTAAAACAGAATCTTCACATAAATCGGATCAGGCAAAACCAATATGAATTTACATATCAGGCTAATAATATAAATGGAATAACGGCAAAGCCTTTTAAATTCCATATATAGTAACGGTCTTCCTTCATAGAAACTCATCTCGATTATTACCAAATCAAATTCCATTCAATTCCAATTTAATATATTAAATTGGAAAACTTTACTTTGGAAAATTTCCATTAAATCTTAGAATAAAGATTTATAAATTCCAAATCTTAACTTCATTATTAATCGGGTTTAAGAAGTAATGTCGTTTAAAACATTGTTCACAAAGAACCCAAAATCATCTTCCATTTGATTCCAATATATAATTATAAATTGGAAAACTTCATTTATCTTAAATAAAAGATTTATTCCTTTCTCAGCTGGGTTTAAGAACTTTATTATTTAAGACATCATTCGCGACAAACCAAAAATCCAATTTGATATTAAATACAAGGCTCTAAATAGAAATTATATCGTCTTATATTCACTATTGAATTCTAAAACCAACGGATATCATATTGGAATAATGATATCTATATCTTCCAAATTCCTCAACCATATCCATGTAATCACAAAATCCAGTATCAAAATATTCCGAAGATTATTTCTACTCAAACCCACTCCAATTCATACGTTGGAAAATTCTGGTTATTTCAAAAACCATTTACAAATTCAATTTATTTATTTAAAAGCATTGGATTATTATTCTAGTTAATAACTAGTTCATTTGGAAAAAAATATCTTTTATCATTTCAAAACTTGGAATCTTCATTCCAAAATCTTTCTAAATCCTGAACTATGATTTTATATAATTTTTCCATATTTTTAATAATTTTATTAAGGCCCTTACGGTCGTTTTCCAATATCGGCCAGCGAACTGCATCCACAACGACCTTTTTTGAAATTGATTTGGACATAATTTAAAATCTGACCAAAATCTCTTATATTAATTAAGAAAGATCTTTTCGATACGAACCCAATGGTTCTGGTTTTAGGAGAATCCAATGGTCGGATCTCCCATTATGCCAATTTGAAGTTACTGGTTGAAATTCGCGAACAGTCACTACACAACGCGTTCTGTTCAAGCCATATAAATTTATATAATATAGTTCGTCGATTTCCATTTAAAACATATTTCATAAATTGTTTATAATTTCATTTTAAAATGATTCCAACTTCATTTTCAATTTTAAATCAAAATTGAATATTCTATATCATTATAATATTAAAAAGATAATATTTTCAAAATATCATATCTTGAAATCAATTCTTTTCGATATTCATTATAAAATGAATTAAGTCGATATTAAAATCCATTTGAGTTAAAATGGTGCATTTCTACTTAACTCGGCTTCATATATTTCAATATTTTTTTATGTCCATCCAAAACTGGACATCAAAATCATATATTGATTATTCACTGAATATTATTTTTAAATATTCGTTATTATTCTGAATTGGAATCAGACCCAATTAATTAGCATATAATTTTATTTATATGGATTTCATACATCGCATGTATTCAAAAATAGTGAAAAACAACTATTAAACAGTCTATTCACACTCAAAGTACATTTTACTACTGTATACGCATTAAAATGAATTAATTACGCTTACAACAGTCTGTCAATCAATCGATTGACATACAACTAAATACTAGGATTAGTGTATGTCAAATATCATCCCATGGTGTCATCGGTAAATTGAATTATCATTGGTTAATAAATTCAACCAATTCTAATTCGGTTTGAATTATTTTTCTACTTAACCAATTTTTTACTGTTTAAATTATAAATAGATATTTATAATTTAATTTCAACTACCACATTATTGTTAACAATATTTTTAATGTTTTAATCATCACAATCACAATACACAAATCACCAAGTCATCCATATAAATAAGTACTCAACAACCAAATGCCATTTACGGTGCCACAAAGGTCCATTCGCGGAGTATGAAATGCGAGTGTCGCTAATATCCATACATCGCTTCCAATTCAAATGATTTGTGTGAATTCTTGTGTTGAACTCCAAAAATAAATAATATATAAAAATATACAATGACAATTTATATATTTTCAATTATAAAATAAATAAATGGTTCAAATATTTTAGTGAGAGAATTCTCACATTGGGTTCCACTCCGTTAGTCTTTATCTGAAGATTGTTTTATTTTTAAACTGAATTAAACGTGCATTTAATTCAGTTGAAAATCCAATTTGCTCCATTTTCATTTTGGTTAGTTCCATGGCGTAGTGTTCGTCATTGCGAATCTAACGCAACTGGAATCACCGGATTTCGACCTCGTATGATGAAGTTACGACATTTAATACATTTGAACAAATTAATTAAAATAATAATGAATATTAATTACAACATTAGTTTCCCTAATCCCCTCCCTCTCTTCGTTTAAACCCTGCTCAAAACTGGAACCCCTCGCCGAATACAATTTCTCCTCGTTGCATCCCAACTCTGGCCATCCTCCATTGATTTGTGGCCACCCCACGACGTGGCGGAGCCACGCCATCCTCCGCCCTCAACCCCATAGAACTCGACGCCCCCTCTCCACTCCAATCTCATGCGAACCAGCGAGGTTCGAGCTATGAATTCACACAAAATATAGCACTAAATTTAATCAAAACCATATGTAATCAAAGAGTTAGAGATGCTCCCGAATTTTTGTACTAGAAGTATGATTTAATTCAAAACGGTTAAGGATAGATTAAGGGAATAATTTAGAACGATTTCGGATGTTCAAGAGAGGATGACGGCGGCTGTTCTGTTAGGTTAGGGTTTCCGGAAATAGAATGGTATTTATAGTATTTTATATTATTATTTAATTTGTTTGTTTTCAAATTTTGAAGTTTAAAGTCCCGAACTCCAAATCAAACCCAACGACTGTCGTTCCTAACCAAATACCCCCATTTCGGACGTAATGGGATATGTTTCGTAAGCCAATTAGATCGTTTCGGTCAGTCTTTATCAAAATTAAAATGTAAATAAATATAACAGTCAATATTGAATTTGAACGTACAATTTAATTTGCCGGGGCCACATACTGACTCCAAAAATTACGAATATTGAAATCTAGGTATGTGTTAACGATACGGTCCTAACAAAACTAATTTCATCGAATTTGGAGGCAGTTTGAAAAATGGCGTTTTTCTAGTCGATTAAATTTAAACTGAAATTACCAATCACATTTAAATTCACTGCGCTCACATATTAATTCCAAAAATTATGAAATTTGAAACCTAACAATAATTTGACATTCCTGATCCAACAAATGGGGTTTCATCGAAAATGGAGCTCATTTACAAAATGCCTAGTTTTAAGGCTATATATAATATTAAAATATATATAAATTCCATAGCGACTATTCTAAATTTTAAATTGGACATAACTTACAATTTATAAAGTGAAATCTCAATTTCTCACATTCATTTGAAAGATATAATTAAATAAATTCTATCGTTTCTTGTTTTATTGAAATCCGGTTTATTTTGAATCCTATACATTAAACTGAAATTTAAAATCGAATTTTCAAACTACCGCGCCATTTCAAGTTCATTTTTATAATTAATATAAATTATACATTATAACTTCATTTAAAATAAATTTTTAGTTGCTATTATTAAAAATAAATCATTTTAAATATTCAAAGCCCATTAAAATAGCAAAAATAAAAAATTTAAATTGGTTCTGAAATTTCGGGTTGTTAAACTAGTCCTCTCACGGGGGCACCTCCTCGTCGAGAAGGCAAAGGATCTAAGCCCTCTAATCAACACCGCTTGCCTAGATGAACATTTGGTAAAGATCCCAGCTTCGCAGAGCGGTATAACACCAAAGAATACATCTCGAATATGATAGAGCAAATCATGAAGAAGAATCAAGCTGGCAATGGTGATGAAAGAGGATGGGACTTCTCTCCTGATAGGACTTCGTTCACCGAAAGAATACTTGAAGTAGAGTGTCCAAAGAAGTTCAATCCTCCAACTTTGCCTCCGTATAGCAACCTCGTTGATCCTAACTACGATCTATTCAAGTACGAGTGGCATATGAGTGCGGCTAAGGCGACTGATGAGATGAGATGCACATACTTTTTTCTCTACTTACAAGGTGTTGCGTCATTATGGTTCACAAAGCTGCCGCCTAAATCCATAGACCGGTTCTTTGACCTGACCAAAAAGTTCAAGGAGCAGTTCTACTTGTATGCTACTAAAGCCAATGATACTATAACACTTTCAGCAATGAAGCATAAACCCGGTGAAACTGTAAAGCCTTTCTCAGCCGATTCAATGTTGTCTTGTCCGAAGTGAGGAATCCATAGCCATACATAGTCCTCATGGCTTTACTTGACGCTATAGACATAACAAGCGAATTCGGGAGATGGATAAAGATGAAGGAACCGAATACGCTTGACAAATTCTATAAGAAAGCAAAGGAGTACATAAGAGTGGACGATAATCCTGTGCCCCTTCAGATCATTGGTGGTAACCAACTTCTCGAAGCTCTCAAAAGTGTCACTATTCAATGTAATCAACAGAAAACTCAGGGGCAGAAGCAAGCCAATGACAAGAACGACAACAAATCTAATAAAAAGTTTTATTTTATTGACTCGTCTGAACTAATTCCCTTAAATGACACTCCTGAAAACATTTACCTTGCCACAAATTATGCAGAAGATTACCCGGAGCCTCGGCCAATGAAGATGAATGACCATCTAACCAAATCAGGGAAGTTATGTTGGTTTCATAATCAACCAAGCCATAATACAAATGAATGTAGCCATCTAAAATCATTAATTTAAGAGCTAATTAGGAAAAACCGCTTGCAACAATATGTGAAGAATCCCCAAGAGGCAAATCCTTCTGCAACTCCCCAGGGCAAGGGGATTCAAATGACCGATCTGGTCAAAGCAACATAGCTCCTCCTCAAATTATTCCAAGACCGATAATCCACTGATGACCATTGATGATGATCTAATATTCATGGCTCAGAATAGGCGATTTTCTTCACCATTACGTTACTTCTTGATACGTTCTACTTTCTTGTAAATAGTCTGTAATGATTTACATGCATTGTACCGAACAATAGCCTTACAAATAAAGTCTTATCTGCCTGTATAAATCTCTTACTTGCAAAATATACAAAATTTTCTAAAGACGATTTTCTCATTGCAGGATGTTCCGTAGGCGTTCACTTCCTCGAATTCCGACCAAGTGAGACAGTCCTAATAACATCAATTCAAATGTCAAGTGCTATATTCATAATGCAAGGATGAAAATCACCATTTTGAAGAGTGAATGGGAGAAGTCCCAATGAGTCAGACAGTGAAGAGAGAAGCAAAAACCACGGATCCGAAACCCCAATGGTTGCGGGAATACGTTGCGCGAAATGAAGTGCAGGAGTTCACTATAAGTGAAACGAAGCATGGGAGTTCGTGGCGCGAAGCGATGCAACCCTCCAAGGTCATGGGAATTCGTTGCGCGAAACGAAGCGCAGGAGTTCACTATAAGTGAAACAAAGTGTGGGAGTTCGTGGCGCGAAGCGATGCAACCCTCCATGGTCGTGAGAATTTGTTGCACAAAATGAAGCGCGGCAGTTCACTATAAGTGAAATGAAGCATGGGAGTTCGTGGCGCGAAGCGATGCAACCCTCCAAGTCATGGGAATTCGCTGCGCGAAACGAAGCACGGGAGTTCACTATAAGTGAAACGAAATGTGGGAGTTCGTGGCGTGAAGCGATGCAACCCTCCAAGCTCGCGGGAATTCATTGCGCGAAACAAAGAGAGGGAGTTCAATATAAGTGAAACGAGCTATGGGGATTCGTGGTGCGAAGCGATGCAACCCTCTAAGGGCGCGGGAATTCGTTGTGCGAAACGAAGCGTGGGACTTCAGAATAAGTGAAACGAAGCGTGGGAGTTTGTGGTGTGAAGCGATGCAACCATCCAAGGTCATGGGAATTCGTTGCACGAAATGAAGCGCGGGAGTTCACTAAAAGTGAAATGAAGCACGGGAGTTCACTAAAAGTGAAATGAAGCGCGGGAGTTCGTGGCACGGAGCGATGCAGCCCTCCAAGGTCACGGGAATTCGTTGCCCGAAACGAAGCGTGGGAATTCACTATAATTGAAACGAAGCGTGGGAGTTCGTAGCGCAAAGCGATGGAACTCCAAGGTCGCGGGAATTCGTTGCGCGAAACGAAGCGCGGGAATTCACTATAAGTGAAACGAAGCATGAGTGTTCATGGAGCGAAGCGATGCAACCCCCCAAGGTCATGGGAATTTGTTGCGCGAAATGAAGCACGGGAGTTCACTATAAGTGAAACGAAGTATGGGAGTTCATGGTGCGAAGCGATGCAACCCTCCAAGGTCACGGGATTTCGTTGCGTGAAACGAAGCACGGGAATTCACTATAACCAAACGAAGCGTGAGAATTCGTGGCGCGAAGCGAAGCAAACCTCGGTCATGGGAATTCATTGCGCGAAACGAAGTGCGGGAGTTTACTATATGTGAAACGAAGCATGGCAGTTCGTGGCGTGAAGCGATCCAACCCTCCAAGGTCACGGGAATTCATTGCGCAAAACGAAGGGTGGGAGTTTACTATAAGTGAAACGAAGCATTGGAGTCCATGGCACGAAGCGATGCAACCCTCCAAGGTCATGGGAATTCGTTGCGCGAAATGAAGCGCGTGATTTCACTATAAGTGAAACGAAGCGTAGGAGTTCATGGCGCGAAGCGATTCAACCCTCCAAAGTCACGGGAATTCGTGGCACGAAGCGAAGCGCAAGAGTTCACTGTAAGTGAAATGAAGCGTGGTAGTTCATGGCGAAAAGCAATGCAACCCTCCATGGTCACGAGAATTCGTTGTGCGAAACGAAGCGCGGGAGTTCACTATAAGTGAAACGAAGTAGGGGAGTTCGTGGCATGAAGCGATGCAACCCTCCAAGGCCGTTGGAATTCCTTGCGCGAAACAAAGCGTGGGAGTTCACTATAAGTGAAACAAAGCGTGGGAGTTCGTGGCGTGAAATGATGTAACCCTCCAAGGTCGCGGGAATTCGTTGCGCGAAATGAAGCGCAAGAGTTCGCTATAAGTGAAACAAAGTGTGGGAGTTCGTGGCGCGAAGCGGTGCAACCCTCCAAGGTCACTGGAATTTGTTGCGTGAAACGAAGCGCAGGAGTTCACTATAAATGAAACGAAGCGTGGGAGTTCGTGGCGCGAAGCAATGCATCCCTCCAAGGTCATTGGAATTCGCACTGCGAAATGATGCGACAACCAAAAATCCTTTCCATAGAGAAAGCAACTTCTCCATAGGAGAAATCAACAGTGCTCAATGAACTCTATAATGTTGATTCATTTGACAGGAAAGACGAACGTTGGATTATAAACGCCCTCCTTATAGTAGGGGAGCCCAATGAAGTCCAATGTTAGAACTAGTCAGCAAATTAGACAAACATTGAGCTATTAAAAATTATTCCTACTGTGAAGACCAATAATGACCTCCTAATTTAGGGACACGAATAATTAAAACTTCTCCAAAAAGAAGCAAGAAATAAATCACTGATACTTATTTTCCAAATGATAAATATCGTATATTATCATATAAGTCATTAAAACAGTGACGTTTGAAATTCACAGTCGGCTTAAGTCGATTAGTTGATATTAAGCGTTAATGTGAATTCAAATTAGAAAATCGTATTTGTACAGATAATATTCGATGAGTTGTAAACCGTTGAATAGAATAATCCTGTGCAAACACTTTATTCAATTCGAAGTAAAATTCGCTATAATTCATTTTTTATTTAATCCACAATCGATATGGATGTCGGTGGTGAAGTATAAGTAAAAAATTGTGCAATTTCTTGTTTTAATTAAATATCTCCGTTGAAGCCGCAAATACACACCTCGTTTCACTTCCAGCTCGGTTTACTCTATTACCTTACATGCAAACGCACCCTAATTTATGCGTGAAAAGGTTTCACACACACACACACAGATATATATATATATATATATATATATATATATATATATATATATATTCGAGCATTCAATGGAACCCCAAACAGTGCAGGACCTACATAAACCAAGTATTTATATGATAATGAGTTAGTGAGAGGGAGAAAATGAGGGGAAGGAGAGAGAGGGTGAAATGATTGGTGGAAATCAGGGGGTTTTGGGGTGCTGCACTGTTTGGGGTGCCATTGAATGCTCGCATATATATATATATATATATATATATATATATATATATATATAATATGAGCAGGGTTCCATGGCACCCCTATTTTGAGCACCCCATATGCACCCCATTTATGGCCACACATTTATATTAAAAAAAGTTAGTGGGGGGAGAGAGAGAGTTAGCGGGAGGAGAGAGAAACAGAAATGTGTGGGGGAAATCAGGGGGCTAAAGGGGTGCAGCACTATTTATGATGCCATTGATCCTATATATATATATATATATATATATATATATATATGCACACACACACTTGGTTTATGTAGGTGCTTACTATTTGGGGTGTCACTGAACACTCCTCATGTATATATATATATATATATATTAAATTTTATGCTTAATTAATAAGAAAATGACTAATTTGCAGCATACTAATTTTGAGTAGATAATAATTAGATTAAAATAAAATAAACCTTAAATTTTAATTCAAATCCATAAACAAAAAAATATGTCTACTAATATTTATTATTACAGAAATGTTACATTAGCATAGGGAGGGGATAAAAATATGTCTAACAATTTATAACGCATTTTCCATGTCAGTGTTAATCTCTATAGTAGTAGGTAAAGCATAGAAATTTTCTGTATCTTATGCCTACCTAGATTTGTAAAAAAACCAAAAATTATGTGGAAATGACGTAGCAGAATTTCTATGACTTTCTACGTTCAAATTCAAACTTTGAGAGAAGAATATCTCCAACGTTTTTTCTCTGTGTTGGAAAAAACACAGAGTTTGATTGTTTGACTTGTTGAAGTTCGAGGAACTGCAGTAATGAATCATATTTGATAATTGATACACTATGTACGAAATGCTTTCTGTATATATACAATGCATTCGGGCTTATAGAATACATCACCCATGGAATATCAGGTATAACCGGTGGTACAAAAGAAATAATGTGTGCATGTAGTGAGTTATTTGCCATGGTTAATTTTCTATTGGCATATATAAGATGTCAAATAAAATTACATCTTTACTACGCCAAACTCCTTCTTCTATTTTCCTACGCCATTCTTACATCCGTCTTATGGTGCATGAATGACGTAGAAAATTTCATGTCCGTAATTGAAATGTTTAGCTATGATCATATCTTTAGTACATTCTTATATCTTAATCAGGTATCTTTAATTGACGCGTCAATTGAGAAATGCAGGATATGCAATAGGTTGAGGCTTTTCATTTTGTACTGCAACATGTATCTTAATGATTTATATAATAGTATATAATTGTATAAAAAGCATGCTTGATTCACAATTTCAATGTGACTTGCACAACTCGTTGTTTTAACATGACTTGGGTAATGGTATCATTACTATACTCTTTTTGAATGCAGGGTATTTCCTATGTAACATCTTAAAATATGAATTAACTATTTTATGTCAAAATTCTCATTGATTATATTTTAATTAAATGATTTGGAAAATTGCTTACAATCAATTTCCTCCTAGAGCATTTGACCAGTGTAAAAAAAGATTGTTAAAGGCACTCTACATTTGGTTAAGGAGACATAATTTTAAAGGGACTCCAGCTTAATTTTTGTTAACAAGAGGGATCTATATTATTTTAATAAAAAAAGAAAAAGAGACCTAAATGCCTCTGGCTCGTCACTTGTGCTAAAATCTAACGTATAAAATTTGTGCAAATTACAAACACTCGCTTCTAGAAATTAAAAAAACAATTGAAAAAAAAATTTATTGACAAAATAAACAACAATATAAAATATGGTAAGAAGGAAAAGTATTTTACATTTAGAAACGGCAGAGCTCAGCCATTTAATTGCACCATGAGACAGTTATAAATCAGGCGTGGATTGTCATTTTAAATGTTGAAAATAGAAATTGTGTTGTCGGACTTCGAAATACGGTGGTCAAGTGTCATTAAAAATAGTAAGATCATCAATGATTATTATACGACCGAATACAATTTCGGTATCATCACCAGAACGTGAATTACAATAATCTCAATTACAAAATTTTGACACAGCATGTTAGATCAAAATTTTCGTTTCTGCATTTAATTTAAATTGAACATATCAATTTAAATCCAATATAAAATTACAATTAATTTCCTGATCCAATGCTTTTTGCTCTTGTGCCTTCATTACATTAATTATATTCATTTTTTATTTTTACGAGCAACATTAAATTGTAAGTATTAATTAAGGTTTATGGTTTTTATTCATAATAATTATAAGGTGGTTAATATGAGAATTTAAATTTATATGTTTAAGGGGATACTAGTTTATTTTGTAACCGCCAATTATACACTAATTTAAGGTTAATTCCCCCTTAAACCAAATGTAGAGTTGATTTAGCAAAGCAAAAAAATAAAAGGATTTAACTTCGTTTGTTTCGTCTCCAAGACCCAAAATTTTCTAAGCTGAAAGAAACGAATTTACTCAGGTTACAAGTAACATGTAATCAAAGACATAGAGCGAGACTAGAATCTGCTCTTCAAAAGCTTCTAGATCTTTTTTCAAATCGGTGGCTTCTATTACACTCGTAGATTCGATTACAGTCAATAATGACGATGGAATCATCAAGTAATCTCCATAATCATTTTATTTGTCTTAGTTTTCATTGTATGATTATGACTCGGAATTTCAATGAAGTAATTTTATAATGAAAAGAAAAAAATTTCAGTTCGTGTAATTAGGTTACTGGTGGTTGGGTATTTTGTATATGGGTGCAAGTCACCATATTCTTTGAATGTTTGGAATATCTAAACATAATTGGATAAGTATTCAAAATTCATATAGTAGAAGACAAGTGAAGGCAAATTGAACTGGCAGAATATTATTCAACGTTTGTTGATTGTTTGGGTAACTGTTTGCAAAGAAACGCTTATAAGGGGTTTTAAGTTCCCTAAATTAGTTTTTAAACTTGTAGAAGTTAGTTTTGTCTTCTTTCTTTTAGAAATACGGCCTTTTTCTCACATGACGTATTGTTAGCCGAACCAGAGAATTAACAGTTGTTTTTTATATGTTATTATACCACCAAGAAAATTCGTTTTATGTTATCATATAGTCTTCAGCGTCAACAGCATGGTTGGATCCTTTGAAAATCCATCTAGAAATTACTCTACCCCGGATCACATTCTCCTTTACATGTTTTATTAGTTTGTTGATTCCCATTCATATGCCAAGGAGACCACGTTTTACTGATTTTATTTGGTAGCCAAGGAACACCATTTTCTAATAAAAGAAAACCTATAAAATACCAGAGTTTTGTTTTGTTTTATTTTGTTTTTTGTGTTTTTGTTTCTCTAAACTCAGTGGTATGATGAAATCCTCTGTGATATTGTTTTTGGGAGAGGAGCACTTCTCATATCATCTAGCATGTTTGTTTAGCAGTAAAAGTTTTTTTGTATTATGCTCGCCAATATATGCATGAATATTATGGATAATTTTTTTTTGGTGCTTGTCATTTTACTTATCCCTGCACGTCGATTTCAAATTTCTGTTTACGTGCTAATAAACCTGGTTTGTATAGTATTGTTGATTTGAAGATTGTCACGGTCATTTACATAAAACTGGCGGATTAATTATACACCTGGTTACTTTCCATTGATCCATTCCTTTTCTATTTGCCTCAACTGTTTTAGATTTTAACAGGATTACTCCCAAGTTTGTTTACTCAGGAACTATATTTAAATTGAGGTTTAAGATTGTTTGATCAGTCTACTTAAACCACACACATTAAGGATTTCAATTATCTATTAACTCATTATGTTGTTTCAGGTTACCTTTCAGTTAGTTTTGTTCATTAAGATTCAGTCTTTATTTATCCAAATCTTTAGTTAAAGTTGGCTCATAGCTAGCCGTGTATTCCAAATCTTTTGTTTTCAATTTTTTAGTACTTAATTCTTTTCCTTGCATAGTTTCATGACCAGCAATTATATGTTCTTATGCATACTAACAATTGCAATTTGTATTTCATCAGAGGACATGGCACCGTAGAATTTAACGACGAAGTGGTGGCCACACTTGTGTCGAACGAGTAAACAAACTGGTTTATGTACATCTACTCAGAGCAAGGTAATTTTAGGTTATCATTTGCAGGTTATACAAATGACCATATTACCGATATTTTTCACACTATAGGTACAATATAATATAATATACTATTTACAGGTGCAAGCCAAAGGTTGGTGATATAATTGTAGGCTTTGTTCTTGAGGTACTCATTCTATAATTATGGCATATCATTGCTATTTTTGTTTAAACAATAGGATTAACAATGATGTTACGTGATCGTCAGTGTTTATTTCAAGGTTAAAAGTTCCGCTTTCCGTTTCGGTCGTCATGAACTTTCGGATTTTCGGTTTTGTTTCAAATATTTCGAATATTCCGCTTCAATCCTTGTTTACGAATTCCGATAATTTACGATGCTAGTTTTTCTATAGACACATTAACGAATATTAAGTACTGGCCCAAAATATATTTTTATTATAAACAGATAGAAAAAAATTTGACTAAATCTTATACCATTAAAAAAAAGAGTAAAATGAATATTATAAAATATGCTTTGGTAAGAGCCGATTATAGAAAATAAAAGACATCCCACTAAAAACTGGCCCATTTCTCCTAGTAAACCTCTGTTCCATTATTTCATCAGTTTTTTTTAGTAAAATCATAGTTTCCTGAATAACGCGCATGCCCAATTTAAAACCTACACTGAAATATCCAAATCCCCAAACCAAAAGCTCCTTCTCTTTCTTTTTTTTGAAAAAAATGTGTGATCTTCCAGAAAGAAGGGAGCATACATATATAATATAAAAAAACTACAAAATTCGACTACAGAACAAGGAGTGAAAGAAAAACAAAACAAGTCTCTAGAATGTAAAGGAAAGTAGATAGATGAGCTCCGGAAAAACCACCGTCCATCATAATTCAATATCGAATTCCGGCAAAGCCACCACCCGATAGTGAAGTATGTCTACTCGAATACAATACACTAGACTCTCCAGCAAAAACAAAAAAAATACAGAAAAACAACCGCAAAAACTCTCCAAAACCAAGCATAAAAACTCCAAAGCAATGACAATCACCAATCCAGACAGCAATCCACAAAGCTCCTCAACAGAAATCAAAAACCTGTAACCTGAAAGAAACTAAACAAACCATCACATATATATATATATATATGAGTATATGTGTGTGTGTCTGTGTGTGTGTGTGTATATATATATATATACATATATAAATATATATCAAAGAATAAATATATATATAGAGAGAGAGGTAGATTCAATGGCACCCCAACTAGTGAGCACCCCTTTAGCCTACCACTTTTCCACCACTCATTTCCCACTAACTCCCCTTCTCTCTCCTTCCACTAACTCTTTCATTTCCCACTCACTTTCTTTAATATAAATGAGAGGTGGAAATCAGGGGGCTTTTGGGGTGCTTCATTTTTGGGGTGCAACGGAACGCTTGCCATATATATATATATATATATATATATATATATCCATGCATATATGTGAAGAAGAAATAAAAGAATAAGAGACAAACAAGCAACACAAAAAATAACAGAAATTAACAACAAATGCGAGATCTATTACCTCTAAAATAACTATTGATCCTAATAAATAAACTCAAATTAAACCTAACCTTAAGCAAAAAACAACCAAAACGCGAATCATCAAAAATCTTGAAACGAGAATTGGTCATCTAATCCAGACGGTAATTCACTTTCTTAATGATTAAATTATCAGCAGTCACTGAAATAGAATGAAAAAAAACTCTGATTCCTCTCCATCCAAATGAACCAACTGATGATAGAAATTAAAGAATCTAACACATACCTCTATCTAGAATTATAAACAAATCTACAACGATCCCAATACTCAGCACAGCTACTAAAAGAATTAAAACAACAAAAAACAAAAATCTTTCAGACCATAATTAAAATATAACTAGAAAAATTGCAAGAGAAAAATAAATGATCAACATCTTCATCCAAAAGAATACAAAAACAATACTTAACATCAAAAATAATATTCTTCTTCTTTAAAAGCTCAACCGTATTAAGCTTCTTATGAATACACATAAGAAATTTAACTTTAGGAGGAGAATTAGAATTTCAAATAAACTTTAAAGGGAGCAAAGGAACACCAGAAAAATTAATAAAATTATACATAGAATTAACGGAGTAAACTAAAATATTATCCAAACCCCAACTAAAAGAATCTCCATTCTCATCCAAATGATACAAGGCTAACTTAGCTGTAAGCAATGCTAGTTGCCTTAACATATCCCCTTCTAAAATATTATCAAAGGAAAACTCCCACAGAGGATCACAATCCCTAATATAAACATCTGCGATTAAGGCATTCTTAAAGCCACAACAATTAAAAAGCTCACTAAATTCAATTTTAAGTGGCACACTAGAAGTCCAAGCATCATGCCAAAAGTAAATAAGGTTACCGGAATGAACAGTCACCCTACAACCTAACTTGAATAAGTCAAAACAACACAAAACAGACTTCCAAGAATAAGATAATCTATAGTCCAACTAAAACCAGACCCAACAATAAACTCGCCTCCAGAATAATAAAATTTGGAAACAATAATCTTCCAAGTAGCCGACAAATCAGGGCACCTAAATCTCCATAACCATTTGGCTAACATGGAAGAATTAAAATTATAAAGATTAATGATCCCCCTACCCCCATCTTTCTTGGGCTTACATCACACCTCCCAGTTAACTAAGTATTTATAACCTCTACAAACAGGAACACCACTCCAAAGAAAATTCCGCCTGATTCTATCAATTTTCTCAATAACCCAATGAGGTAACGATGAACGACCATCCAGTAAGTAGGAATAGCGGATAACACCGAATTAACTAGAACTAATCTACCAGCTCTAGACAGAAATCTGTTATTCCAACTCAATAATCTATTATTGATCTTATCTATAATAATTAACCAATCATCCTTATTGAGTTTCGAAGGCCTAATCTTAAAACCCAGATAATCAAAAGGGAATTTCATGGCAGAACAGTTCAAGGTGCTAGCAACCAAAAACACAATATTGTCAAAATATTAAGGACCATAACAACACTTTTATCGAAATTGATTCTGAGACCAGAAAGCATCTCAAAATAGTAAAGGATAAACTTAAGAGCAATAATATGCTTGGGTAAATAAGAGGAAAATAATGTATCATCTGCAAATTGAAAATAGATAATTCATTATTAAATTCCTCATTACCAACACTACCTAAGACACCTAATCTTCCAGCTCTCTTAATAATTCTACAGAAAACATAGACCACTAAATTAAACAGAAAAGGTGAAAGGGGGTCACCTTGTCTAAGACCTCTCTTAGATTGGGTCTTCTTGCCCACAACCCTATTAACAACAAGACTAAAGAAACCGGACCTAAGCAAAAGCATGATCCAGTTGATCCATCTAACACTAAAACCCCTAGCATGGCATAATTCACAGATAAAGTCCCAATCAACAGAGTCAAACGCCTTCTCAAAAACCCACTTCAAAATTGCACAAGAAAAATTATTCTTTTAACAGACATTAATATCCTCATGCACCGCGGCCACTCTGTCCACTATGTTTCTACCATTGATAAAGGCAGTTCGGGAAGAATCAATAAGATCGTTCATCTTAATACTAAGCCTATTAGCTAGAACTTTGGAAATAATCTTAACCAAACAATTGATTAAGGAAATAGGCATGAAATCCTTTAGAGAGTTAGCACCCTCTCTCTTATGAATAATAGCAAAGTTAAAACTACCTAGTCCCAAATCCTCACTATAAAAATCATTAAATAAATTGATGATATCAAATTTAAGAACCTCCCAAAATTGCTTGTAAAAAAGAACAGAAAAGCCATCAGACCCTGGAGCTTTGTCACTAGGTATATCACAAATAGCCTACCAAATCTCCCGTTCAGAGAAAGTCTTGTCTAAATCTCCTAATTCTACCTTGGTATCAGGCGAATAAATGTCATTCCACCTAATATTAATCCTCCTATTGATTCTAGCTCCAAAAATCTATTTATAATAACTAGTAAAAGCTTCATTTAATTTCCTCTGAACAGTCACTTCCTTATCATTAATAAAAATAGAATGAATCAAATTATCACGCCCCCTCTTATTAGCCACACTATGAAAAAAACTTCGTGTTGTTATCCCCCTCCTTAATCCACTGAACTCGGGCCCTTTGCTTCCACGTGATCTCTTCATTTTCTAAAGTCAGCTTGAGAACATACCTGAGGATGCAAAGTCTACCCCTCTCACTGGAATTAAGAATCCTGGACTCACTAATCTTTTCCAAGTCTAACAACTCACACATAATCTTATCTTTCCTAATTCTAACACTACCAAAAATATACTTATCCCAACGCTTGAGAAAAAAATCTAAGCTTGCCAAGCTTTGCAACAAAAATTTTCGCAGAGTTACCCCTATACAAATTATTATAAAAAAATAAGGAATTCCATTTAACAGAAACTAAATTAAAAAAACTAGAGTCCAAAAGCCACATCTTTTCAAACTTGAAACTATTACTAATAGAAATATCTGAGTCACAAGAAAGGATGATAGGACAATGATCAGAATATAAAAAAGGCAAACCCTTAACTCTACAAATGGAGAATCTATCTTCAACCTCAGTACTAATAAAAAAATCTATCTAATAAAGCAAAAGAAGGACTTTCTCTGACATTAGACCAACTGAACAATCTATTAGAAATAGGAATCTCAATTAAATTATTATCCAAAATGAAATCATTGAATTCCTCCATATCACAGAAATCCCCTTTATGAGGATATCTCTCCCCTAAGAAGCTAGTGACATTGAAATCTCCCCTCACAATCCATTGATTGGGGATAAGATTCCTAAAATCAGCACATTCCACCCACAAGAGTATCCTCTTAATTTTTGTATGAGGACCATACACATTAGAAATGCCCAGAAAGGAATTATCTACAAGAGAGGCTAAAATGATGTGCAGAGAATGAAGCTTAGGAATCTCCTGAACAAGTCTAAATTGATTGTCTTTCCAACCAATCATAAGTCCTCCAGCACTACCTATGGCCAGAAGACAGGCCCAATTACGAAAGAGGGATCCACCCAACCTAGCAAAAAAACTAAAATCAGGATTTTCAATTTTGGTCTCCTAAAGCAAAACAATATCAATATGAAAATCTTTAAAAAAGGTCTTAACCTTAGTACATTTTTTGGGATCATTTAGACCCGTAATGTTCCAACTAACAAACCTCATCGTCTTAAAGAATTAACTCTCTCTAGTTCCCTACTTCTAATGTAATCTGCATCTAACTCAAAATCAGAAAAGATAAAAGCAGTATCGCTAGCCAACTAAAATAACTGACTAGTCGAAAGGCTACCCAAAGCAAAAGGAGTGTAATCGCTACCGTAAACAGGAACCATACCTGAGCCCAAACCCGAGTTACTACCACTAGCATTCGAGCTTGGGGACCTACCATGATAAGAATAGGAGATATATCTGATCCTAGACTGCGTCGGACCAATCCAGAACTGGGAGCTACTCTCCTACGTCTCCCCCTCCTCACCAAAGAAGCAGATCCGTCGCTAAACTGTGAATACCCTCCTCTAGCCACCATCATACCATCACAATCGAAGAACTAAACCTAACACCAGATACTAACAACAAGCCAGACAAGTCACACTCTGACTGAATCACAAAAAAATGAGGTCTCAAAAACATGGATAGGAGTCTCACACCCGACTCACTCACAAACACAGAGCAACCCCGCTCCTGCAAAGAAAATGAAAACCCACGCATATCAAAATAGCCCAGTGATGTCTCATGAACAACAGAATCTGCAAACTCAACCAAAAACCTACCACCAAAATACAACCTATCAATAGCTCCAGCCGTGCAACCTGATAACCTATCCAAACCACCCCTAAGCAGGTCAATCTCATTACAGTCACAAAGTAACTGAATGTCCCTCGTAACCATATCATCATTAACAGCACCATAGAGAGAGCAGCCACTCTTAACCTTGCTCAAAGAACAACACGACAACTGTTTAATATGATCACGTCCAAAGGAACACTGAACATGCAACTTGCCTTTCCTACCAAATTTTGTCCTGCCCACTTTAAAACCTCTCTTCTTCAATGAGGATGACTTCAGGAAAGACAACTTCTGAACCACAGTATCGCCTTCTAAACCCTACTTCTCTGAAGCCATCCCCTTGTCAAAATCCTCCAACAACTCAAAACAATTTGACAGCCTAACATCCTCAGCCACAACCCAATCAAGCCTCTCATCAGCGCAAGAATGAAGATTAGCACTAGGAGAAAAATCCTCAGCATCACCGAAAGAAAATTAACCTCGCATATCCTCCGCATCAACCCCTGTCATCACATCCATGGCCTTCTCAATATTAATGAACATACTAATAAAAAACTGAGACCCTTCACAAAAATCAAAGCAATTCAAGACAGCAGGGTCCAAGATCATCGGGTCAACACGCAGGATATCACAAATATTCCCAATAGTACCCACCAACCTCTCTTCAAGAAACCTCACTTCTTCATCAATCAAACCCGACTCAACAACCCTAACTATCTCAGCCGGAATCTCAGCACACAGATTGTCAGAAGGACTCACATACTTCAAATTAAAAGGAACATCACCTTTAGACAATTTCTGAATATCAACAGCTCTGCGGTCACAATTAATAACCGTGTTAATTGCATCAAAGGCTTCCTTCTTATTTCTTGAAAACGAATCAGTATAAATCCTCCGCAATTTCATAGGGTTTAAGCTGAAAAAGAAAGCATGCTCCTTTCTTTCCATTGGACGTGGTAAAGGAGGAAAACATCAACGAAAAGATCCCTTTTACTCCATAGAATCCCCTCAACTAGACCTTCCAAATTCCATCCCAACAGTAATAACGAATAAGCCTCATCACTCTCCTTTTCAGTACAATCCAAAGCATAAAGAACCGAGAGCGAAATCAATTTCAGACAAATCCTCAAGCAGTTGAAGTGCAAAAGATCAAATAGAGATTTGCCTCTAAATGCCTTTGGACAACTAAACTTACGATGACCCACTCCTCTACAGGAGAAACAATGAAAACCATTTCTACAATCTTTCGCCAAGTGGTAAAAATCTCCACATTTGAAGCATATTCGATCTCTGAGGTTTTTCCCAAGAAGAGAACTTTTAATCTGTGCGGAATTCCAATTAAAATAAAAAGAAGAAGGTTGGCTAACCACATCCATAAAGGAACGATGAGGAAAACCTCTAGAAACAACCAGAGGCGATTAAGAATATGAAGGAAGAGAACAAGAAAAGTCAGACGGAGCACAAGAAAGGAGACGAGAATCCGCCATTTTCAAGATCCTCTCTTAAGCAATTTTTTATTTAACCTCCCAAGAATTCTATCCTTAAAAAAATATGTGAAAGATTCTCATCCGCAAAAAATTAAAAGCTCCTTCTCTTTTGAATTCAATAACAATAACGGATCTAAAAGGGAAAAAAGCGCATACCTTATCATCAAAAATAACTCAAGGTTATCTTTTATCTTTGGTCGCCGATGAATTATAGGTCGTTGATTGCTCTTTTTCATCTTTTGACTTAATTAACGGTTAGAATAAATGTCTGAACGGTGAATAATTGAGCTAATATTTTGAAAATGTTATGAATGCTAGAACGAGCTCAACACTACAAGAGCGACTTCATATAGCGACAATTATTAGCCATCGACGACCGTAACCAACTGTCGCCATCCATTGCTATATAAGACATTAACAAAATAACGTCGTTTCTACTGATGACTTGGTCACCTTACTTGCTACGATTAGTAATGGTAAATTTGGACACGTAGCTTTTTTGTGGACCATCTTATGGTCGTCACAAGCCAATTCCAGCCGTAGAAAAGAAATCGTAACCAGTCGTCGCAAACCATAGTTGTATTAGACCTACAAGCGGTAGTTGGCCGTCGGCAGCCGTAGCCATGCATGACTAGTAAGTCGTCGCTAATCCGAAGCTTTTTTCCTATTTTTCCTTTACAATGATTACCTCAAACCACACATATCTGTTCATTCCATAACTCATATACGATCAATTCCGCAACCCAACATGTCATATATACTCAAATTCATAACATGAACCAACATATATACCATAAACCAACCAATACACCACAAGCTAACTAATAACCATAAATAAACAACATTAAACATTCCGAAACAAACCATCACATCCACCACCATCATAACAAACAATATCCACAACTTTATGTCCACAAACCAACATCATATCCATAAACCATCAAAAATAAGCCAAATCCATAAACATCATATTTATATTTACAAATGCTAAAAAAAAATAAAAAAGACAAGTACCTACTCATCTCCATCATTATCATTACCATCATCCGACCTAGCCTCATCCATAGGCATCCTCGCAGGCTCAAATAAAAATGCAGTGATTCGCTCATCGAGCATAATAGTCAGTCCACTCTTCCTCCAATCCTGCATCTCATTCATCTAATGATGGAGCATGACGATCTCCTCCTTCTACTAGGATCTCAGGTAAGATTCTTGGGTCATCTCTATCAATAATATTTTATATTATGAGTTTGGATTTATATTATTCTACCAAGGTTGATGTAATGATATCAAATAACACAAAATTTAATATAACATTACATTTAATCATAAGCAATCAACACATAACCATCTCATATCCAAATTAACCATAAGTAAATGTATCCACCAGGTATTTTTTTTTAGAAATTCCTATTTTATTTTCTTAAAATCCTTCCATTTTGTTAAATAAATCGTTATAGTTCTAAAGCTACCGCACTGCGTTTTTTTTAGAAATTAGATTTTGACATAATCTAATAGATGAAATCTCAATTTTTCTCTTCCTCTATAAAATTATAATCTAATAGATTCAGAAGATTCTAGTTTTGTTAGACCAAAATCTGGGCCTAACACCTAAATGCAGTGTGAAGTCCTCACAACACAATTTACAGATCACAAAATGCAGATAAAGCAGTAAAAACAGGGAACACACGAGATTTTTATAGTGGTTCGGCTCAAACCAAACCTACGTCCACTTTATATTTTCTTAAATCCTAAGAAATTACAATCACGATGTTGTCTCACTATATGTGAGATCTGTTTAGTTACAAAAGCATTGTGTTATCATGAAGGTGAAGAGAAAAAAAGGTGATTTTATACACGAAATCCTCGTATTAGACGTATTTGTGTAGCACACAAAGTCCTTATCTAATTGGCAATGGAGTTCAGGAGGTGTTAGTGCCAAAAAGCCTAGAGAATTCTTAAAAATACCCTCAAATGGTGTATTTATAGTCGTTTCCTGATACCGGTTCGCGGGACATGTGACCTGCATCCCAAGAATCTCGAAATGTGATGGAAAACATCCAGAAATCTTCTCCAAGTCGAGTCATGCCATGTGTAATAAGATCCATGCAAGTTGGAGTGAAAATAGCTGTCAGAATAGGTCAAAATCGAGTGATGTTGCTGTTCTGGTACAGGCGGTTCGTGACCATGCCTTGCGAGCCGGAGCGACGGGCTGAAGTGAGGAGATGGTGAAGATGGTGCGGTCGGGTCATGGTCTAGGGGTCGACCACAAATGGGTCGTGATCCGGGGGCGAGCCAGGTGGTGTCCCAAGAGACGAGTGAGGGTGAGTCGAGGTAGGTCACGAGCCGAGGTGGGTCTTGTAACACCCCGTATTTTCGGTAAACATTAAAGTTACAAATTAAAGAATAATTAATTTCCAATGTAAGAATTAAGGGAAACGGGTTACGCCATTGTGTTCATCTCGGAATTGTTCTTGTAGAGTCCGAGTTTGCGTAAATCGGATTCCGTATGAAGCAGTTATGACCTTCGGAAGATTCAAGAATTTAAATAAATAGTTCAGAATATAGTTTAGAAATTCAAAATTCAAAATCTAAAGCAGAAATGGGTTGGGCGGGAAATTTCCCGCCCAAGGTCAGGTCAACTAGGAGGTCGACCAGGGGGTCGACCTCCCCCATACAGGTCGACCTAGGGGTCGACCCCCCGCCCCGCGGGTCAGATCTAAAATCTGACGTGCTTTCTCATATGACAAATTTTTGTGTCATTAGGGCTTGCGTGGCACGTTCTGGTTGGTTCTCTTAGGTTTGAATGGCTTTGATTTGCTCTAGGTTAATCTGACGGCTCCTATTAAATCAAACTTCTATATAAGCAACCTAAATCCAAACCCTAAAGCCACACAAAAATAGTCCTAAAACCGTCATGCTGTTAACACTCAACCTAGAGTAGCCGCCATTCTCATTCAACTAGAAAGCAAGTAGGAATTGCGAATCAAATCTAATTCAACTAAGAGAATTCAACATCTACAACAAAGGAGAGCTATTCAAATTCAGAATACAAATCCCAGAACTAAAGACTAGCCTCCTTTTTGTAAGTCCAGTTATCAATTAGACCTAAACGATGTTAGAATCATGACTAAATAATTGGATATAGAACATCGCCTATGTAAATCCATGCCTATCCTTTTTGTTAAAACTGAATTGATTGAGACTAAGATTCTTTCTATGCTAAGTTGTGAATCTTGTTGCATGTAATTTGATGATCAAAGTTAAATGTTTTGGACCCATATGTTGTATAATTTGCCAATGACATATATGTTGTGTAGTTTAGCAATGACATATTATACTTTGGCAATGACATATCACGCTGAATAAATTGGAGATGACATATTATGTTGTATACTTGGTGATGACAAAAATTGGCGATGACATATTATAATTTGGCGATGGCATATCATATTGTGTAGTTTGGCAATGACAAATCATATTGTATAATTTGGCGATGGATATCACATTGTGTAAATTTTGGCAATGACATTTCATGTCGCATGATTGGATAATAACACCTATATGTTATATGACAATTTGGTAATTTTGTTATGGTTATGCAAATTCAGCCATGATCACATATATGACCAAAACCACATGCTAATATGATTAGGTTAATGTTAGATTAGATCCAACTAATTTGCGAAGTTCAAAATTACATGCCTAATGTTAAGTTTATGTAATTCCGTGTAAAACCCCTATTTCATGATCCATGTTAAGCAGATCTAAATTTGCAAGTTCATAATTGAACGTATATTGTTCTATGCCAAGTTCATATGATACATGTGTAGTTAGATCCATATTTTTATGATGTTGGAATTATTACATGTTCCTCTTTTTCCCCTTTTGTGTATAAGTTAGGCTACGTATCGAGCTTAACATTTTATTTGATTCATGTGAACGTTTAATGGGGGTAACGTTGGGGGAAAAAATGAAATTATATATAATTGGCATATTTGGCTCATGAACATGAAAATGTTTTATGGCATAAAGTGGTATAAATTTTTATACTTAAAATAATGAACTTGTTTTAAAAAGGAAAATGGGGACTTGACTTGAATGACAATAATTTACATTTAAATATAAAGAAGTAAATATGTAAATTTAGAAAAGACGAATACGCCTAACCTGATGTTAGATTGAGTTTGGTGTAAGACCACCCAGAACCGCCCGGCACATCCAGCAACCGTAACAATATATATCTAATGTGGGAGGTTAGTGCATCAAGCCCAAAGGAACCCGAGGTTAGACTGAGTTGCGTTGTAAAACTGCCCGGACCCGACTGGCGTACCCAGTAACCGCAACAATACATGTCTAATGTGAGTGGTTGGTGCTTTAATAAATGAATTAAAGCTAAGTCAGGAATGGTAGGGTTAAGTTAATTAAGGCAACATGTTAACTAAACTAATGGGTGGGGTTAGGTTAACTTGGACACTTAACCAATTTAACATGTTGACTAGGAAACCCTAGTAACGGGGACGCATTTCAGCAATAAACCATATAGATGTATAATGGTACCCTGAACAAGCCAGGGTGGGGCACGATTACTGGGCTGATTATAAGCGGTCAAAACGACGGCGGTTGGTGCGTCAGTGTAGGTTCCGATGGAGTACGGGCGTGCACGTACTCCGAAGTGGAAAAAGCATGCACTGGGCATTAGTAGCTATACACTATGCATCTTGAATCGTGTCGGGTTGCCAACATAGGATTTGATACACCCCATGGTGGGACTAGCACAGGTATCTACAATCGAGCGGGGTCGTATGACACAAGTGGTAAACGCGTGCGAGTAGGAGTCGATCAATGAAAAAGTGATCACTGGGCTTTGAACTCACGATAATGGTTAAAATATCTAGTAGGTGCAGAGAATGTGGACGTGAGTGCGATAGTATGATTAGTTTATCTTGCCTTGTTTATCTTGCCCTGTTTAGCTTACCCTATCCTATGTTACCTTATTTCCTTATTATTGTCCTATGTCCAACTTATTCAAGTCATGGTTCTCTTATTTGTTTACATGCTGAATAATCATTGGACTTACCAGACTTATGTCTAACCCATTTTCTTTCGCTCTTTTTTTTTCCGTTTCCCCCTCCCCTCAGGTACCTAGGGAGGGAATAGCTCAGCCTAATTTGGACCGTTCATCTTTCCAAGCTTGTAGACTCTATGATGTATAGCTTGGAACATCTTATCTTTAGCTATGGCTTTGGAAACACTACTACTTGGGGATTTATGCAGTTTTATTGTGTTTTATGCTTCTTTATGTAATAATCATGACAGAGATTTTGATGTAGTGATTTGGAGGTTGGTTTGAAACAGTTTGATGTAATGTTTTGTTATGAACCACATTTGAAATAAAGTTTTTTTTTCCGCTGCTTACATACATATCTATCTTGTAAATTATCTGTGTCTTTTACCTATAATGCTCCACCAAAGTTAAGGTATTCCCTTTGTGAGTGACCTTAACGGAGGTGGGGTGTTTCAAGTCCCACGAGCTGAGGTGAGTCCCACGAGTCGGTCCATGATCCGAGCTAATGATGCTTCGTCACTTCATCCAAGTGATTGCCAATCGATGCTAGATTACACCCATTCATGGAAACATGCGTAACTTCTAAACCGTGAGCTTGGTTTGCCCAAACGAAAGCTCTACCTGAAGCTGATTCAGAGGGCTACAGGAGTTACAGAACAAAGCTCCGTAATTGATGTTTTTGGGCCCAAAAGAGGTCATCTGATAGAAGTTTCGGGCCATTCTTTGTTTGTGATGCGACTTCAACCAAATCGCTTCCTGTCTTCTGACGATGTTCTCCATACCCGAGCACGATGTTATCTAGATATTCCATGTGTGACTTCTTTGACCAAAAAGTGCATTAACAAGTTTTGAAGAATTTCAACTTATAGTGTATCATATACACTTATTCAAAGTTGGAATCATAAAATTATGAACTATCGCTGCCCGACGAGCTCGTTTTAATTATATTTAATTTATATGTTAAACCTTTACGAAATTAAACTATAGACAATACTGATTTAATTTATAAGTTATTTTGACGATGTAATTGTGGTGGATTTTAATATGTGCAGCTAATTAATATAACTAACTAATTTATGGATTTTCCACTACTAGAATTCATGATTAAATAGCAGTTATAACTTAGTTAATGAAATAATTTACCTCTATGTTTCCAAAATCGTAGCGTCTATTCTAGGTCGGAGGGTCAGTGATCGCGTCCCGAGTCCGATTGCACTCCTATAGGGTCGGTTCACGACATGAGGACTACGTCACTCGAGCGATCTCCTCCTATTATCTCTCCTGCGATAGCAAACAAATAATTCGCAAATTAAATATTCGATTTCAAATGAACAATATGAAATACAAAATATTACAAATGATTACCATCATGTGCTCAGACTTAGCATACATCTACGTATAGGTGGTGTTACCCTCCTCATTTGTCTGCTCGACCACGGACCTGCATATCTTCGAGCTGAACCTGAACAACAACCTGCATATAACAATACTATATGAATAACATATTTTATATAAAATGAAATAAAAAATAAATTTATACTTACCTGACATCTACAAGGATGGCATTCCTTATCTAAGCAGGAATGTCATCCTTATAAAGCTAATAATCTGTCAACCGGCTGATATAGGCTGATATAGTAACAAATAAAATAGAATCTGCAAGTTAGATCTCAAAATCCCTACAGAAAATACGATGTAAGCATTTAATGAAAATTAAATACTAAAACTTTACTAAATTAGATACTTACTCTACACTTTTAGGTACGAGCTCTGCAATAGAATGTAAATCCGGTGTTGCACCGCTCACACCTACCTTTGAACTGTGAGTAAGCCATCATCTAGGAGGCATATCTGTCACAAACATACCATTTCAAATTATAATAACACATATCATTTAGCATATCCATTATCGAATATAACTAATAGCATACAATTCATCAATCCATAAACTCAGAAAACGTACATTATATAGATTGACGACATCAATTCATAAACTTAGCACATCATAGCAGTTCGTTATTAGAAAACATGTCATTGTACAACATATCTCACAATATAGTTAAAATTCAAAATATATGTAAACAAAAAATGATATAAATATTATAAGTCTTCTTCATTTTCAAATTTAGTTACATTCTCTATATCGTTATCTTCTGTACTCTCAAATGCTTCTATTAAAACATTCGATTCATCATTCAAAGACCCTTAATCAATATCATCAGTTATTATTATTTCATCATTTTGTTCTATATACGTTTGATAAGTTGCAACTTCTGGAATAGCAATTCCTTCAAACGTAAACCCTGCCTTTGTTTTAATTACAGTAGACCAATCTCCTTTATCTCATTTTACGGATGGATACAGAGAAAAAATAAACTTGTAATGCTTGCTTGGTTAATACAAAGGATCGTACTTGTAGTAATGTGGTGTTTGATTTATTTATACATGTTGTACATAATATGTCAACTCTAAACCCTGTGCTAAGATATCCTGTGCTAAGACGCCATAAAAGTCTTTTGTATGCTCTTCTAGATCATCGTTACTTTTGACAAATACACCACTGTTGTATGCTAATTTATTAGTACCATAATATTTGGTGTTGAATTTAAATCCATTGACAAAGAATATTGAATAAGTTTTTCACCAGATTTACGTTAATGGCGACTGGTGAAATTTTTCACCAAATTTTGTCATGCATGAGTGATCCCTTATTTTCTTTCAATTTCTGATTCCTTTCAATCGGATTTTCTTCACCAACCTTCAACGTTTGATATCGTTGATAGTACTTCTGATTTACTTTCGTTTTCCATCTTTAAACCGGATCTGAGAGATCCTACTTTACCCCTTTTAACCCTAAGATTCAAATCGTTCACTATTTACATGCCAGATTCGTTGATGTTAGATCTGAGCCGATCCTTCATATCATTCCAATCCTAATAGATCTAATTAGCTGAAGTATTGGATTATCAAGACATCGTTAACTCGGGTTTCGGCATTGCCGGCGCAAATAAAGTTTCATTTTCGGGTTATCCAACCGATTTTCTTTAATTTGAGCTAGTTGCGGTCAGGTTTGCTTTTGGGTAAGACTCTTTTGTTTGAGATCTTGGGTTGATGGATTCTGTTTTTAACCTGGTGCTTTTCTTTGGATTCTGGTATTTTGGTATTAGATCTAGTTTTGTTTTAAATCTAGATTCAAATAAGTCATGATTTATCGGACGTTAATGCAGTAGTTGGTGTCTTCATGGTTCTTTATTCAGATATGTTAATGCTCCTAGTATGATTCAGTCTACAGTAGAGATTGATTCATTTTTCACAGTATGCATAATATTTTGTTCCAGTTCTTTGGTCATATAGTGGCAATTGGTGCCTGGAAGAAGTTTTATTTCAGTTTAAAAGAGATATGGTCTTTGGTTTTACTGTAGCAGTTGTCAATTAGTTGTTCATGTATTTCAGAATATCAAGGCATCCTGAGCTTATTTTAAACATTATGATGGATTTGATTGAAATTTATTAGATGGTATTTAGATGAAAGTTCATGAGCAGTTGTTTAAGAATGATTCCTGTAACAACCCACCTCCGCCAGGGTCACTCACGAGTGATTGCACTAGCTTTGGAGGGGTGTTGTCTAGGTAAACATGCACAGAGATATCACTAGACAGAACATAGATAAATAAATAAGTAAAGCAGTGGTAGAAATTTAAAAAACCATGGTAAACCATTTCAAAACCAAAGTCAACTTACATCAAAATACTTAGTCATCATTTTCCAACTACCACAAGTCTAGAAACATAAACTGAAAATAACATAAAGTAAACCATCCCCAAAATAAATGTGGTGAAGCCATAGCAAGCTCAGGTCCAAACCGTACATGAGCTGTCAGGAAAGCAAGCCAAATGTCTAAGCTAAGCACTAGTGTTCTCTCCCTGAGAACCTGGGGGGGGGGGAACGGAAGAAAAGAGGCGGATGAAAAAGGGTCAGTCATAAAGACTGGTAGGTCCTACCTACTGTTAGTACAAAAACTAATGAAGTTAACTAGACATGAGAAACTGAGATGAAACATAAAGATGGTAACTAACTGGCATGATAAATAGATAATAAGGTAGATCAAGTGTGGCATTGCATATACAAGGTTTAGTTTTGCACCAATAGTACTAGTATTCTAACCTATGTCAAGTATAAACAAGAAATCATCCCTTCGCCCAATATCATGAAATGACCCAAGTCAAGGTCCAACTATACGATCTAGTCGATCGGCTCCCTATAAGCCTAACTCGTCGAGTGTCGGTGTCATACGGCCCAATCACCAAATGTAGTCAACTGTGCTAGGTCCACACTATGGTGTATCAAGCCCTAAGGTGCCAACCACTGACACAAATCAAGCACGCACAGTCTAAACCTACTGGTGCCCGTGTCTGTTTTTTTTCAACTCCGGACTATGTGCACGACCATAGCCCGCCTGAACCTACACTGGCGCACCTACTCAGCCGTCTTTCTGGTCGCTTACAATCAGCCTAGTAATCGTGCCCCACCCTAGCCTAATCCCTAGGATATCGTGATACATCTAAGAGGGTTACTGCTGAAAAGGACCACGTAACTAGGGTTTCTAACGGGTTAAGTGTGGTTAACCCTATCCAATCATGTATCAAGTTGGTTAAGTGTATCCAAGTGGTTCATGATTTAACCCTATCATGTGGCATTAATTAACTTAATGCGCCCAACCTCTCACATTAGACTTTGTTGTGGTTATTGGATGTGTCGGGCGGGTCCGGGCAGCTTTACACCACAACCTAGTCCAACCTCGGGTTCCAAGCGCGATATGACCAACTACTCACATTGGGTCCTATTGTTTGTAGCCACTGGATTTGCTGGGCAGTTCCGGGCAGATTTATGCTACAAACTCAACCCAACATCGAGTTGGCCACTTCATGGTTTTCTACATGTCATGACCACATTCAAGTTTTCAAGCATAATCAATTTTCATGTCACATTTCAAGTCATGTTTCTCGTGTCATTTCAAGTTCGCCTAACTACCCATAATGTATTCCCATCGCACGTAAATTCGCATCAATACAAATAGATCAAGAAGGGGAACATAACGATATGACAAAGATGGGCATAAGGTGGTAAAGTTGGTCATAAGTTAAACATGATGATATCTGAGGCAAAGGTGTTCGTCATAACTAGCATGTAGGATTATCGGCCTCAAAACATGTATGGCATCAAACTTAGAAAATAGGGTGATAACATAGTAATAGTTGACATAGAGTGATAAACTTGTGACTAGCATGTAGTTCAACATCATAGGCAAGTTAACATCAAGGTTATGAGGGGTTCTATGTTGCATTATGCATAATCCCTAAATAAAGCTCATAACTTTCTACCCAAAAATCAAGATGAACGGTACTAGGTTCATGATAGTTCCACAATCATAGATCAAAAGAGTCATGAATGGATCTATGCATACAATGATAGACCCAAGACAAGTATTACACAAAAATCCCATTTCAACTTGCTACATGTTCATATTAATTTCATAGTTTAAATCTAAGAGTAGAGTGGGGGGTACAAATCATGGCTATGAGAACTAGAACAAAATAGAACAAGATAGAGACGTTGTAGAAGCTCTAGGAATGATGTAGCAACACTAGAAATCTACAAATAATAATAAGCTCCACACAAAAGCGTTGAGAAATAAGTAGCTCCTTTGATTTGATGGAGAAAGATTGCTCCTTTGCCTTAGATCTAGTTTAGAACTCTCAAGCTCTCAAGATGAAGATGGGGGCCATGATTAGGGAGCATTTTGGCAGCACTTAGTTGTTAGGATGATTTGTGGTGGTTTATGCTAGGTCTTAGGGTGTTTTTATAGGAGTAGAGACAAGTTTAGGCCATAGGATTAACCCTAGTTTAGATATGAACCATCAAATCTCGTCATAGGCCAGCTGAACAGACCCAAAGGAGCAAACAGGTGCACCAGGCCAACATGGCCCGACCAGGGAGGTCGACCCCCAGGTCGACTCCCCAGTCGACCTGGGGCTGCGGCAGGTCGACTCCCCAGTCGACCCCCCAGTCGACCTGGGGTTGGGCGGGAAATTTTCCCGCCCAGTCTGTTTGGGGCTGAATTTGAATTTCGGGCTGAATTTTGAATTTTCTGAAATCTTCTATCAGCCATAACTTGGTCATACAGACTCCGATTTATGAAATTTCGGACTCATTTTCAAGTAGAATTTCGAGACGAACGCAATGGCGTAACCCGTTCCTATTGATTCTTAACTTATAATTTAATTCTTCCCTGATTTCTTGTTTTAACATGTTATAAAAATTCGGGTTGTTACATTCTCCCCACCTTAAAGAATTTCGTCCCTGAAATCTCCAAATTAGGAAGAACGTATCCTACCATCCATCATCCATCTACTCAAAACATCATCCACAAGTAATCATTGTCCTTAAAAGATTTCTAATGTTGTATGAACATATGCAAAAGTGTGCGTATATGCAGCTATCTAATGCGAAAATCAGGCGGTTACTGACTCAGTAAACCTCCTTAGTGCAGAATATGTTAGTGAAATGAGCCCAAATGTATGCAAATTCCTAACATAGTTTATAATCTCTACATGAGTGCACATAAAATTCATTCGTATGCAACATCCACGTGATAGCATAACAAGTTTCATCCATGAATATGCATAAACACTCATGCATATGCAATATGAAAGTGTGTGAGCCGATCTTAGTGCCTAACGTGTATCATGCATCCACGAGTAACCACTTCCAAACACTTGCAACCATTTGCAACCTTCAAGCATAACATGTTTCAAATGCATGTTTCATCCAAAGGGTTTCTACCTAAGGTTCTCATGACAAGATTAACGAAATAACAAGATAAACATGGATAGCAAAAGAAAGATATGCTAACTAGGAAAAGAGATTGAGAATGTACCCTCAAAAAGAAATGGATAAAGCCCACGCATCTTCTCCTCGGTTTCCCAAGTTGCATCTTCATCGGCTTCACTCCACTGAACCTTTACTAAATTGACTTCTCGATTCCTCGGCTTCTTGATCTCCGTTCCTAAGATATGAATCGGAGCTCGCCTCAGGGTTGCCTCTTTCTCTACCTCCACGTCTTCAAGAATGCTAGGCTCAACTACTTCGGCTGATTCATGTAGGCATTTTCGGAGATGCGAGACATGAAAGACATTGTGCACTCCAGCCAGCTTCTCGGGCAATTCCACCCTATAAGCCACTTGCCCAATCTTCTCGATGATAGGGAAGGGTCCTACGAACCTTGGTGCTAGCTTTCCAACTGCTCCAAAACGAACCACATTTCGCAAGGGAGAAACCTTCAAAAAGACCATATCTCCAACTTCAAACTCTAAGTCTGTCCTTCGCTTGTCTGCATAGGATTTCTGTCTGTCTTGGGCCGTTTTCATCCGCCTTCGAATCAACTCAACCTTCTCGGATGTGTCCCTTATCATTTCGGGCCCAAGTATAAGCTTGTCCTTCGTCTCCCACCAACATGTTGGTGACTTGCACGGCCTCCCATACAAAGCTTCGAATGGTGCCATCCCTATGCTTGCTTGGTAGCTGTTATTATAAGCAAACTCTACGAGAGGAAGGTGGTCTTCCCAAGTGCCACCAAAGTCAAGAATGCATAGCCTCAACAGATCTTCTAGTACCCTATTCACCCTTTCGGTCTGACCATCCGTCTGTGGGTGATAGGCTGTACTTAGATTCAATCGCGTACCATCGCTTCTTGCAAACTATTCCAAAATTGGCTAGTGAAGATTGGGTCACGATCGCTAACTATGCTAGAAGGAACTCCATGCAATTGCACTATCTCTCGAAGATAAACAGATCCTAGCCATGATGCGGTCCTCTTGCTCTTCACTGGAATGAAATGAGCACTCATCGTGAGTCTATCCACTCTAACCCATATGCTAGTATTCCCCTTCCTTGATCTCGGCAATCCATCCACAAAATCCATATAGATACTTTCCCACTTCCATTGCGGGACCTCCAATGGATGCAGTAGCCCACCGGGCTTCTTCGACTCGGCCTTTACTTGTTGGCAAATAATGCATCTAGAAACAAACTCTGCAACATCCTTTTTCATCCCAACCCAAAAGAAAATGCGCTTCATATCCCGGTACATCTTATCCCCTCCGGGATGTATGGTCATCCTCGAGTGATGCGCCTCCTCAAGAACTTTATTTACTAAGTCTCCCACTTGTGGGACACATAGTCTTCCATCACGCCTTAGCCACCCCTTGTCATCAATAGTATATCTAGCGAGGTGACTTGACGTCTCACCACGAATCAACTTGTCCTTGATCTCGACTATCTGCGGGTCTTCCCTCTATGAAGTCCCAACTTGATCAAGAAGTGTAGGTCTAAGCTCAAGGGATGCTAACGAACCAGTCATCGACTCAACAGCAGATGTAAAATCAAAGGTTGCCAAGAACTCTAGGCTCTTCATCTCAACAAATAAGGGACTCAAAGTCAACCTTTTTCTACTTAGCGCATCCGCCACAACATTACCCTTGCCAGGGGTATAAGCTATATCGAAGTCATATGATGCCAAGAATTCCATCCACCTCTGCTGCCTTAGATTCAAATCTTTTTGCGAGAAGAGGTACTTGAGCGACTTGTGATCAGTATATAACTCAAACCTTTCACCTAGAAGATAATGGCGCCAAGATTTGAGTGCAAAGACGATCGCCGCCATCTCCAAATCATGAGTGGGATAGTTCTTCTCATGAACTTTGAGTTGCCTACCCCCAAAGCATATCACTCTCCCTTCTTGCATCAGGACAGCGCCTAATCCCGTGCCACATGCATCGGTGTACACGGTAAACAACTTCCCTCCATCGGGTAATGCTAGAACTGGAGCTGTGGTGAGGGCTTTCTTGAGCCTTTGAAAAGCAAGCTCACACTCTAAGTCCCATGCAAAGACTAAGTTCTTCGTTAACTTAGTAAGAGGGGCTGAAATCTTAGTGAAGTCCTTTATGAACTTCCTATAAAATCCTGCCAGACCGAGAAAGCTTCTCACTTCAGTTGCATTCTTCGGAACTTTCCAGTCTTGTACCACCACTACTTTAGCGGGATCCACAGCTATGCCTTGCTTAGAAACTATATGCCCAAGGAACCGAACTTCCCTTCTCCAAAAATGGCATTTGGAGAACTTGGCTTTTAACCGATGAGCTCTAAGCGTATCCATAACCTCCTTGAGATGTGTAGCATGCTCTTCCTCGTCCTTAGAGAAGATCAGAATATCATCCACGAAGACAACTACAAACTTGTTAAGGAACTCCCTAAACACCCTACTCATCAAATCAACGAAGTATGCGGGTGCATTAGTCAAACCGAATGGCATGACGAGCCATTCAAAGAATCCATCTGGAGTCCTAAACGCAGTCTTGTCAATACTATCCTCAGCCACTCTAAGCTGATGGAATCCGGTGGCTAGATCGAGTTGAGAGAAAACAGAAGCACCTACAAGCTGGTCAAAGAGATCATCAATCCTCGGTAACGGGTGCCTATTCTTCTTTGTCAGCTTGTTTAACTCACGATTATCAACACACAGACGAAGCGAACCATCCGCCTTAGTAGCGAACACCACAGGAGCACCCCATTCAGAAATGCTTCGCCTAATGAAATTTTTCTCAAGCAACTCCTTGATTTGCTTGCTAAGCTCTCTTCTTTCTTGCGGGGCCATGTGCCTAACAGGCAATGAAACTGGCTTGACATTATCAACAAGATAAATACAGAAGTCTATCTCGCGTTTAGGGGGTAACCCCTTCACCTCGTCAAAGACATCAGGATATTCTCGGACCACCCTCACAGATTGAAGATTGTCAATAGACGAGTCGAGGGATTCAAGATAACATAACATGACGGGATCCATAGGGTTACAAGAAATCTCTAGGGTATTGCCAAGGCGAGTCATAAGCCTCACTACCCTATGCTCACAATCGAGAATGGCTACATAACTGGACAACCAATCCATGCCCAAAATCAACCCGCATCCCATGAACCCGAGGACATAAGCATTACACGTGAATTCTACGGTTAAGATAGAAATCCTCAAATTCATACAAATCATAGATAGATGGGCGGAACCCCCAATTGGATTTGAAACACTAACAGGATCCTCAACTAGACTAGTACTTAGGTGCAAACTTTCAACAATGTTAGAAGAAATAAAGGTATGCGATGCGCCAGAATCAAATAAAGTTCGAACAAGAAAACCAGAAATGTAAACAAGGCTTTCTACAGAAATATTACCTCGGTCCGGAGCTGGAGTAGTGTTGAGAGCATGCATCTGCCCTCCAGAAGGTCCTGCCCGCTGAGTCTGTCCTTGCCCCTGTCCTTGCTTCTTTGGGCAATCCTTACCGTAGTGTCCAGACTCTCCGCAATGAAAGCATTCTTCCAACTTCCTCTTCTTCTTCCTACAATCTTTGGCTATGTCTCCAGTGATCCCACAGAAGTTGCACTTCCTTGTCTCCCTTGCCTTGTTTTTGTTGTTGGCCTTGTAACCCTTGTTTTTCTTGTTGCTCTGGTTGTTCTGGTTGCCTCCCCACTTGGAGTCCACCTTCTTGGTTTGGGTCTCTTTAAGCTTAACTTCTTTCTTGCCATTCTTATCATCTCCTTGAAGCAAGGCCATATCCACTAAGCTCTCAAAAGTGGCCCTCATGGGTATATGAGACATGGCCAAACCTTGCAATGGCTCATTCAACCCTCGAGCAAAGCGTAGAGCCTTCTTCTGAGGTGTGTTAACCATGTCTAAACCGAATCGAGCAAGGTGGTTAAACTTATTCACATACTCCCTCACGGTCATGTCCCCTTGCTTCAAAGATATAAACCTCTCCATTTGCAGATTCTCTTCAGCAGATGATAGAAGCTTAAGCCCAAACCTCATCCTAAAGTCGGCCCAAGTCTCTATAGGCCTAGTAGCGTTGGTGACTTCCCACCAATAAGCAGCTTCCTCTTTCAATAGCCATACGGCCAACAGAACTTTCCTACGATCTTCTACATCAAAGATAGCAAAAAGGTCTTCAGTTTCCCTTAACCAGTTTCTTGCCTCAACAAAAGTCTCTGTTCCAACAAAATTCTTGCCACCCATCGCCTTAAAGTCTTTGCAAATCTTTGTGAAATCCGCTTGTGGACACTGAGGAGGAGGAGGAGGAACCTCAGCTACGGGAGGAGGAGTGGGAGTGTCTGCTGGGCTGGCTCCATTTGCCCTAGCCTCCATGTACCTCCTAAACCAAATAGGTACCGGTATTCCCTCCGGGATGATAAAGTTATCAGCCATACTGAAACGAAGTAAAAGATAGATTTAGAACGAGGAAACAAAGGATAGTGCTAATGGCTTTTGGGGAATAGCCTTTTAAAATAAACTAGACTCTCCTTGGAAAAATACTTAATTGGTTTTGAAAATAATTTTTCAAAAGAGTTTTTAAAACTTTTGTCCGGTCTAGTAAACCTCATGCTCTGATACCAAATGTAACACACCACCTCCGCCAGGGTCACTCACGAGTGATTGCACTAGCTTTGGAGGGGTGTTGTCTAGGTAAACATGCACAGAGAAATCCATATATTAAGCTGTCGATTCTGAACATAGGATTGATTCATAGGCGTCTATGAATCATCAACCAGACCTATAGTTTAGAATTGTATATTTTTTCTTTTTTGGGATTCATTAGCAAGTCGAAAGGTGTAAGCAGTGTCTAGTTTGGGTAATGTAATGGTTGGAATGGAATATTTCAATGTTATTTCTGTTGAGACAAGATTCTGATCGATGCCAACATATAAAGGTGCAATGGAAATCATTTCATAGAGCTAAGGTTTTTTACTTTGAGTCGTGTTAGAAATATGTTAAAATCTATCCTCAAAGTATAACACGAATGCACAAAACTTCATTGTTGAAATCTATATATTTGAGGAATTGAAAAGTCACAAAAAAGCCCAAACGGTCCAGGCTCCGACCGGGAAAGAGTGCAGAGTGATATATACTATGGACCGAGGTCCTCCGGTCCATAACCAGAAAATGGTCGACCGCCCAAAAAAGGATAGGTCGACCGGTTTTACTGTTTCTACACATAACGGCTATTTTTTTGATTTTTTAATTTCCAAAAACTTAACCAGTCGACCGGTTCCGAACATCAACCTTTTTTATGAAGCGTTGCTTCCATTCATCAAGAGTTTTCTCTTCAATTTTCAGTGGAAACGGATGCAATCTTTTGTAGAAACTCTTCATGTAGGAAAGCAACTATTCTACACTATAAATAGACTTGAAATCATACTTTCAAATCACCGATTCTTGCTCTAAATTCTGATCTTACTTTCTAAATATTCTTGCATTCTAAAAGCTCTCAAATATTTCAATTGCTTATTGAATCATTGAAATTATTTCATATCTCTTGATTCAATAAGTAATATACTTCCTTAAATCTACGCATTCAAAGTATATACTCGAGGATAAGATTATAAGAAGGGTGTACTACAAGTGACTAGTCCGTGTATTGAAGACACAATATATAGTCAATCATCAAATACTTTGTATTGAAATTCCGGTAAGCTTGTAGCCATTCAAATCAGGTGGGTAAGCTTGTGGCCAGTGAAATCAAGTGGGTAAGCTTGTGGCCCATGAAATCAAGTGGGTAAGCTTGTGGCCCGTGAAATCAAGTAGGTAAGCATGTAGCCCGTGAAGTCAAGTGGTGTGTTGTGAACCTGTTCCTCTGGGTGAAGCGAGGTTGTTGATTAGTGAAAATCCAGAGAGAGGTCTGGGACTGGACATAAGACGGTGCTCCGAACCAGTATAAAAATCCCTGGTGTGATTTTTCTATTACTGCATTTACTTATCTGTGATATTGCTACTGTGAGATCTTTCTTAGTATATATCATATATTCCGCATATCCATATTACTGATCCTGCCTAAAGTCGTCTATCGACACTTTCACTTGGTACCAGAGCAGGTCATCTCATAACCATAACATAGTTATTTGATATATTCTAGTAATATGGAAAATAACGCAAGCACTAGTAACACCACTTACACAGAAGGTTAGTCAACACAAAGACCTCCTTTCTTTAATGGCCTAAACTATAGCTATTGGGCAACACGTATGGCTTTTTATATGCAATCAACAAGTTATGATGCTTGGAATGCTACTCAGAAAGAAATAGTCAATCCAACAACTGAGTATGCAGAATGGACAGCTGCTGAGAAAGCCGCAACTATTGTAAATGCAAAAGCAATAAATATGTTGTTTTGTGCATTAGATCAAAACGAATATAGCCATGTTAGTATCTATACCTCTGCATATCAAATTTGGCAAACACTAAAAACCACTCATGAAGGTACTAACAAGGTTAAACAAGCAAAAATAGCTTTGTTGAAAAGTCAATTTCAAAATTTCAAAATGAAGCCGAATGAAACAATCAATGAGATGTATTCAAGCTTTCAAACCATTCATCATGCTCTTATCGGTTTAGGACAAAAATATTCTGATTTTGATGTAGTTTCAACAGTCCTACATTCACTGACTAATGAATGGGAAGGAAAAGTATTAGCAATAGAAGAAGCTAATGATCTTTCCACCATGAAGCCAGATGAATTGATAGGAAATCTTATGTCCTATGAAGCAAACTTGCAGGCTCGAAAAGAACAAAAAGAAGAAAAGAAAATTGTAGCTTTTCATGTTGAGAAAGATGAAGACGTCTCAGATTCCGAAGATGAGGATCTAGCATTCATTGCAAAAGGATTCAAAAAATTCTTAAAGCAACGAAAAGCTAGTCGATACAACAGAAAGAAGTTCCGATCAAATAAGCCATCATCATCAAATGTAGAATGCTCTAACTGTCATAAGAAGGGACACATGCAAATGGATTGTCCATAACAAAAGAAGAAGACGGAAAATGACAAGTTCTAACACAGAAAGGACAAGTCAAAGAAACGGGCATTCTCAGTGACATAGGATGATTCAGACTCATCTTCATCTAATAGTGAAAGTGACTCAGACAATGAACAAGCTAATATATGCTTTATGGCTAAAGAAGATGAGGTACAAATTCCGACTTTTGAAGAAGTTCTAGATATAAATGCTGAGTTAATGTATAAATTTAAAGATGTAAAACGACAATGCAAGTAAGCTCAAGCTGATTTAAGTAGAGTAGAATTTGAACGAGATATGTTAAAAGATGAGAAGAAAATATTAGAGGAGGAACTTGAAAAGGCTCAAGAATCATCATCTAATATTGATTCTCAACTATCTCTTTTGAGTCAAGAAATTGAAACTCAAAAAGAGAAAAATGATGCTCTAACTATCGAAAATCATGAGCTTAAGGCAAAAGTCAAGATGTTAGACCTTGAAAAAGCTAGTTTACAATCAAAGTTAGACGACATTACTCAAAATATTTCTAACTTTAACAAAGGTCGAGAAAATTTGACAAAAAATATTGAAAGTTCACAAACTGCTACAAATAAACAAGGTTTGGGATATAAGAAACAAGTTGTCAAGAAACATCTTGGTAAAAGAAAAAGAAAAAAATAAGGAAGTACAAGAAACTAAAGCTAAGAAAAATCTTAGTTTATTATATTCCAAAACAAAACCGATTGTGAAATTTCAAAAGAAGAATGTCAAATTTATAAAAATATGGGTTCCTAAAACAAATAACAATTTGATTAGGAACAAGTGCATTCAAATTTTTTTGAGTTCTGTGCATCATAATCCAAATTATATATATAAAGGGGATACCGAACCCGTATGGGTTTGGACTCCTAAGACCTAACTCTTAGGACCCTATAAAAAGGTGGGTACCATGAACTTAATTTTATTTTTTGCAGGTCCTACTTAAGAAAAGAGGAAATGGATACTAGACAGTGGTTGCTCGAAGCATATGACTGGAGACAAGAGCTTATTAACAAATATCACTTATTTGGATGGTGACTCAGTCACTTTTGGAGATAATTCAAAAAGGCTATATCATCGGCAAAGGTGATGTGAGCAATTACGGTACATCAAACTTACCTCTTATTACTACTAATGTCATGCTAGTTAGGAATTTGAAACATAATTTACTAAGTATCAGTCAATTGTGCGACAAAGGTTTTATCATTTCTTTTTCGGACAATAAATGTAGTATTTTAGATAAAGATCGAAATATAGCTTTTGAAGGATATAAAGACAGAAACATCTATATTCTGAATATGAATACCATTCATAATTTAGATATGTGTCTTGTAGCAAATGATAATGATCTATGGCTATGGCACAAACGTTTCTGTCACATAAACTTCAGAACTATTGACAAGCTGGCCAAGAATGATGTAGTTAAAGGACTACCCAAAGTAAGCTTTAAGGTTGATAATCTTTGTGATGCATGTCAATTAGGAAAATTGACCAAATCGTCTTTCAAATCCAAGAAAGTCATATCAACGTTACAACCATTGGAGCTATTACATATGGATTTATTTGGACCAACACATGTTCAGTCAATAAATCATAATCGATATGTGTTTATAATTGTTGACGATTACTCTCGATATACATGGGTAATTTTCTTGAAAAACAAAAGTGACACTTTCAAACATTTCAAATCCTTCGTCAAAAGAATTCAAAAAACAAAAGGGCTTAAAGTTAAAAACATAAGAAGTGATCATGGCGGAGAGTTCAAAAATAATGATTTTGAACATTTTTGCACAAAGAAAGGTATAAATCATAATTTTTCATTTCCCAGAACTCCACAACAAAACGAAGTTGTAGAACGGAAAAATCGGACTTTACAAGAATGTGCAAGAACATTATTAAATGGATTCACTCTACCAAAACATTTTTGGGCAGAAGCTGTTGCAACTGCGTGTTATGTTTTGAATCGTGTATCTATTCGACCTCTGACCAAAAATACATCCTATGAGCTATTTAATCAATGAAAACCAAATATCTCATATTTCAAAGTTTTCAGTTCTAAATGCTTTATTTTAAATACGAAAGATCATCTTGAAAATTTGATTCCAAATCTGATGAAGGTATATTTGTCGGATACTCGGAACGAAGCAAGGCTTATCGTATATTTAACAAGAGAACTAAAACTATTGAAGAATCACTTCATGTTTCTTTTGATGAATTCTTTAAATCATCTCGTATCGTATCAGATGACGAAGAAACCATAGTCACTGATAATCCTGTCATCACAAATAACGACTCTGACTCAGAAATTGTTGACAATATCCCTCAACCTGCTGTGATACCTTCTCCACCAAGATTTAGATTTCCTCCGAGAATTCTAAGAGATCATCCAGTTCAAAATGTTATTGGAGAAGTAACATCACAAATTATAACAAGAAGTCAACTAAATCAAATGTGTCATGTCGCATTCCATTCAAATATCGAACCTAAGAATCCGAAAGAAGCTGCTGCTGATGATTACTGGATCATTGCCATGCAAGAAGAACTAAATCAGTTCGAGCGCAATGATGTCTGGGAACTTGTTCAAAGACTGACTGATCAGTTAGTCATTGGTATGAAATGGGGTCTATAAAAATAAGGCTGATGAACAAGGAAATATAACCAGAAATAAAGCAAGATTAGTAGCACAAGGATATAATCAGGAAGAAGGTATCGATTATGAAGAAACCTTTGCTCCCGTAGCTCGATTAGAAGCTATTCGAATTTTACTGTCCTTTGCTTGTCATCATGATTTTAAACTTTATCAAATGGATGTCAAAAGTGCATTTTCAAATGGATTTATCAAAGAGAATGTATATGTCGAACAACCTCCTTTGTTCGTACATGAGAAATATCCTGATCACGTATATAAACTTAAGAAAGCTTTATATGGATTGAAACAAGCACCTCGTGCTTGGTATGAATGATTAAGAAGCTATCTTATCGATTATGGATTTCAAATTGGTAAAGTTGGTCAGACTCTATTCATTAAACATTCTCAAAAAAAAATATTAGTTATCCAAATATATGTAGACGACATTATCTTTGGTTCAACAAACGATGAACTTTGCAAAGAGTTTGCGAATATTATGACCAAAGAATTTGAAATGTCTCATATGGGAGAACTATCGTATTCCCTTGGTCTTCAAATCAAACAACTTTCTAACGGTATTTTTATTAGTCAAGAAAAATACTGTGGAAACTTAGTCAAATGCTTCGGTTTAGAAAATTCCTCTGGTAAACCAACTCCTATGAGTACGACCACACATCTTGAAAAAGATGAACATGGTAAGAATGTTGACCAAAAGTTATATAGAAGCATGATTGGTTCTCTCCTGTATCTTACCGCGAGTCGTCCTGATATTATGATGAGTGTTTGTTTATATGCAAGGTTTCAAGCTAATCCTAAAGAATCACATTTACGAGTTGTAAAACAAATAATACGATATCTTAATAACACCAAAGACTTTGGTCTTTTCTACCCGAAATATTGTCCATTTGAATTAGTATCGTATAGCGATGCTGATTTCGGTGGCTCTCGCACGGATAGAAAGAGTACAAGTGGTACGTGCCATTTAATTGGAAAATCACTTGTCTCTTGGTTTAGTAAGAAACAAAATTGCGTTTCACTCTCAACATGTGAAGCTGAATACATATCAGCTGCTCTAGCTTGTACTCAAGTTTTAAATATGCAACAAACACTTCAAGATTTCGATATTCATTTATCAAAGTCCATCATATATTGTGATAACACAAGCGCAATCAATTTATCAAAAAACCCAGTCAATCTTTCCCGAACAAAGCACATTGATATTCGACATCATTTCTTAAGAGATAATATTGAAAAAGGAACAATATGTCTCGAATATGTCCAGACTGACAACCAATTAGCAGACATTTTTACCAAGCCTCTACTCGAATCTAGTTTTATCTCTTTACCTAGAGAGCTCGGCTTGATTTCTAGAAACGAACTTGGTGTATAATAATATATATATACACGATTGAGTTCTTCTCTAGCCGGTACATTCATTTGTTTTTTTAACTTAGCTAATTAATAGTCTTTTACTATTATTAGCAATTCATTTTGAGCTTTACAAACTTTAAGTGGTTCATATTCTCTGAATGCTTCCCATCCATTACTTCCTACTTCGTAAAAGCTATAAATACATACTCCTTATTGTTTTCTGCATCACTTTCTTAGTGTCTAGTTTTAACATTCATACACAAGTCCATATACTCTTATGGCACACATATGTGATGAATGTGCTCAACGGTCTCACATCTCGGTCACTAGCTCCGAACCGGAGGAGTACTACTCTCCGGAAACACCAAAGAGCAGACCGGAATGTTCACATATTCCTAGACATACACCCGAACCCAAACGAGCTAAGAAAGCACTATTTTGTTCTCTGGGTATGAGAGAGAGGATCAATGAAATTCGTCACTACCAGATACATCAGTTGGATCTCCAGCGTCAACTGCATTATGAACAAAAACTCACATCTGATAGTTTAACTCTCTTAGAACGAATGGCGTCATTTTTCTGTAGCACGGATAGACATGGGGTACACGAGCCAATGCCACACCCTCCGTCTACATCTCGAAGTCCTAACTCATGGGACCGTAATTATGCGAGAAATGAAGGATCAAGAGAAAATTGGCCGCCATGGACGCCGAGAGTTTCGAATATTCATGAAATATCCGAAGACAAGTCATCTACCTTTCATTAAGTTACGTTGTTTTCGTATTGCAAAATAATTTTTTATTGTTGTATTTGTTTTAAAGTTCTTCATTCGAATTCATTTTCAGTTAGAATAAATTTCAAGTTATATGATGGTATATAATCTTTTCAAGCCAGAAAAACAATTTTTAAGCCGAACGGTCGACCGTTTTTTTGGACCAGTTGACCGTTTTTATCTCTGGAAATGATCATATACTTGAAACGGTCGACCGTCTAAAAATACCAGTCGACCGTTCAACTCTCTGGAAATTTTTCATCTCAAATGCTTACTAGTCGACCGTTTTATTTCCACCGGTCGACCGGTAAAGTCCTCTGGAATTAATTTCCTCCAGGAACCAGTCGACCGTTTAAAACCACCGGTCGACCGGAAAACTTCTCTAGAACATATTTACCCAGTAACCAGTCGACTGGTCCATAAAAACCGGTCGATCGGTCACGCGTTTTTCCAGAATTTTTGCCCCCAATCGATACGTCGATTCATCTCCTATACATCCCTTCACTTCGTTTTTATACTTCCCTCTTCTAAAACTCCTAGAAATCCAAAAATTCCTTTTTTAATTTCTTCAAATTCAATGGCACCTCCTCAGAAGAAAAAAAAGAAATCATCCTCTACTTCTCTCCAACCAATAGATTCCAACATAAAACAATGGCATGGATCCTATTGTTGTGAGATGATGGAATGCCATGAAGGATTTCACAATCCATGAAGGTTCTTTCATAAATCTCAATGCTTTTATCCTATATGATGTTGAAGAACAATTGGTTAAGGCTCGTATAAAATCTCAACTTACTTCTGATGAGAACAATGTAGAAATTAATCATATTATGATTAAAATGTTCTATGCCAACCTTAACCTACAAAAATTCAAGCCAGAAAATGCAGCGGATTGCCTTTGGTCTGTAGTTTGTGGTCATCATATTTTCATTTCCAAGGAACGAATGGCTATGGTACTCGGTTCACCAAATAACGGAAGATAATTTTCTTCTGACTTTTGCACCGTTCATACTCGTGATAGAATTAGTCATCAGTTCATCACGGATCATAAAATTAGTACCAAGGCGATTAACTTGCGTCCTACGGCTCAATATGATTATTTGAGGATAGATTTCAAGGCTTTGTATGCGATTTATGGAGATATTGAAATAAATTGGATAAACATGATCTTCGACGAGATTTTGCTTGTTAATGATCGCAAAAGGCCAAATATATTTTACAATGAATATGTAATGCGGCTTTTAATCAATTGTGGAGTCCCATCTTGTGTTTCTAAAATCTCCAAGCCAAAGTGCATCGACAAAGCAACTCGAAAAAGGATGAAGCTCCCTGACCTTGTATTAATATCATTCCGTTTGATCAATACCAACATCAGGGTCCTTCAGAAACCGCTCCTCCTACTACTCTCAAGCCTAAATCGGAGGAAGTTAAACTCCTTGAACCCTCTTCGTCAACTAAGGACTCACTTGCACAAATTGCACGAAACCAATTTCTTTTAGAAGCTAGACTTAAAAGAACCGACATCAAACTCGATCGTTTAGACACAAAGCTCGATAAACGGTTCTCCAAGCTTAAGTCTTTCTTCGGTACTATTTGGGAAGCAATTTCATGTGTATCGACATCTTCTTCCACTCAAATACAAGATCCGGGAAAACGACCCATGCCTCCAACATTTACATGGTCATCATCTGAGGAAGGCGCAAGTTCAGGAACTAATACTGGACGTGGTCGTGGATCTCACGAGACCGAGAATGAAGAAGATGACGACGACAACGAAGAAGACGTTCAAGATGAAGGGGACTAGGAAGGAAGTGGAAGGATAGTGATTCATTCTGAATCTACGGAATCAGATTCTCCATCGCGCTAGTTTGTTATCATTCATATATGCTTTATGTTTTATTTTGCAAAAACTTAAATGGTACTTGTATGTAAATAGTATCGTATTTATTTTGGGTGTGTACGTCTTAAAACATTTGGTACTTGACTTGCTTTTGGTATGCTTGGGTTGTATAATATGCTAAATGCTTATCATGTTATTTGTAACTTGTGTAATCTCTACTCCTTTTTGTCGATGACAAAGGGGGAGAAAAATGTTACTAACATTGTGTTTTGCAGATATTTCTTAAGTATGTATTTCAGGGGGAGTATACATTCAGGGGGAGTAATAAACTCTTTCAGATCTATATTGTCATCAATCAAAAAGGGGGAGAATGTTGAGACAAGATTTTGATCGATGCCAACATATAAAGGTGCAATGGAGATCATTTCATAGAGCTAAGGTTTTTACATTGAGTCGTGTTAGAAATATGTTAAAATCTATCCTCAAAGTATAACACGAATGCACAAAACTTCGTTGCTGAAATCTGTATATTTGAGGAATTGAAAAGTCACAAAAAAAGCCCAAACGGTCTAGGCTCCGACCGGGAAAGAGTGCAGAGTGATATAGACTATGGACCGAGGACCTCTGGTCCATAGCCAGAAAACAGTCGACCGCCCAAAAAAGGACCGGTCGACCGGTTTTACTGTTTCTGCACATAACGGCTATTTTTTTGATTTTTTAATTTCCAGAAACTTAACCAGTCAACCGGTGATTTTCAACCAGTCGACCGGTTCTGAACAGCAACCTTTTTTATGAAGCGTTGCTTCCATTCATCAAGAGTTTTCTCTTCAATTTTCAATGGAAACGGATGCAATCTTTTGTAGAAACTCTTCATGTAGGAAAGCAACTATTCTACACTATAAATAGACATGAAATCATACTTTCAAATCACCGATTCTTACTCTAAATTCTGATCTTACTTTCTAAATATTCTTGCATTCTAAAAGCTCTCAAATATTTCAATTGCTTATTGAATCATTGAAATTATTTCATATCTCTTGATTCAATAAGTAATATACTTCCTTAAATCTACGCATTCAAAGTATATACTCGAGGATAAGATTATAGGAAGGGTAACTACAAGTGACTAGTCCGTGTATTGAAGACACAATATATAGTCAATCATCAAATACTTTGTATTGAAATTCCGGTAAGCCTGTAGCCGTTCAAATCAGGTGGGTAAGCTTGTGGCCCGTGAAATCAAGTGGGTAAGCTTGTGGCCCGTGAAATCAAGTGGGTAAGCTTGTGGCCCGAGAAATCAAGTGGGTAAGCTTGTAGCCCGTGAAATCAAGTGGTGTGTTGTGAACCTGTTCCTCCGGGTGAAGCGAGGTTGTTGATTAGTGAAAATCCAGAGAGAGGTCTGGTACTGGACGTAGGACGGTGCTCCGAACCAGTATAAAAATCCCTGGTGTGATTTTTCTATTACTGCATTTACTTTTCTGTGATATTGCTACTGTGAGATCTTTCTTAGTATATATCATATATTCCGCATATCCATATTACTGATCCTGCCTAAAAATCATCTATCAACACTTTCAATTTCAATGATCTGCTGATCTGTTCTTGTATTTGGTAGTGGAGATGTGATTCCAGATCCTTTTACTTTGTGGATCAGTATATAGGAGCTATAAATTTTTCACTATCATTTACATATTGAGTTGAAATATGGTAATGATCATGGAACATTAAGATTAGGAAGAAGTTTAGATGTATATGATTTCAAGACAACTGCATAATAATATACAAAGATTAGAATCTGATATGATCACAAGGTGGAGATGCGCTGATTTTACTGGTGATGGAGACCAAAGTGGCACTACTAGAATTTATATAATAGTAGTGCTATTGTTTGTCTCTCAGTATTTGGGTTTTCAGTTGCTTCTGCCCTATTATGAGCATCTACTGGATCTTTATATATGCATGAAGGCATACTGTTTTTCTGGATTTAAAGATTTGAAACTACTTGCTTTTGGATTTGGCGAGATGATATGCATGAGGAGGTTACTGCATGAGGATATGCAGTTTTAGTGTTTGGCGAGACGTAGGTGGGAGATGGCCTAATCAAAGGTCGGTTCTTATGTTAATTTGGTTTAGTTGTTTTTGCATTTTCTGTTTTTCATGCTAGGTTTCTAGTTGTATTGGTTAGTATGCTAACCCGAATATTGTACTATTTTTCCTTTTTAATTAATAAAAGTGAACCAATTTTCAAAAAAAAAATATTGAATAAGTTTTAACATTTCTTTTTGGTTTGAGTATAAGATGTTGCAAACCCTCATCATTTGCAGTTTAATGGGTTGTAAACGTATTCTGAAAACAATTTAGCAAAATATTTACTTAAATCGCTAGATGTATTCTATGATTCGTAATTACTGCAAATATAAATGATATATTTGTTGGAGAATGTAATGTTGATGACGTTTTGATGACAGCAATCTTGTTTCAATCATTATCATTATTGATTATAAAATATATATATACTAACACTTTTATCCAGAATATATATGTATACAGGACTTGTATGCAGGAAATAGATATTGAAGACTGTAAAATTAAGATATTCAAATATTTCAAAGGAGAATCAAGACTCATGAGTATCAAGATATCAAGAGTTCAAGATTATCAAAGTAATAGAGTCTAATTATTATGTAAAATCATGAATAACACTCAAATTTTGTTATCAAATTATCTCTTTTTAAACTGATTTCAAACTGTTTTCAAAATTACTTTCAAATTTCTCTCAAAATGATTTTTAATCATTTAAGGATTTTAAACTTATGATTTCAAATATGTATACTTCCTAAGTTTCTTATGTTTATGTATACATTATAAAGTTTTATAATTATATATGTTTAATTTTATTATATAGTTTTAATCATTTATATATATAGTTTTTAAGTCATATGTTTAAATTATATTTTATTATGATTTTATACTTGAAAAGCTATATTCTAACAACTAGTTTTATTTTAGGAATTTCCAATATATATAGGTTTAAATACACAAACACACACACACACACACACACACACACACACATATATATATATATATATATATATGTCGACATACATGAATTTACATGTCGACATATAACCGTCACATTTTATTTGAATTTAAAAGTTGTGTCTTTTCATTTTAAAAAGTTTCAGAAATGGTTGTGTCTCTTAGAACACTGTATAAAGGCCTCATTTTTGATTTTTTTTTAGAATTTATAATCTCCTTCTTCCCTACTTTACATATCACCATTATTCTTCTTAATTTTCTAAGAGTCTACACTTATACCCTGCCGATTTCAATACAAATTATATCATTCTTCTTATATTTTCAATCTTTATCGAATACTCTCTGTCTGGAAGTGCTACTCAAGAATTCTAGGTCAATTGTAATCAGAAATATGAAGGGTGTGTTCCTTGTAGCCCTAAAATCAAGGAAAAGGATATGGTATGTTCCATGTAGCCCATAAATCAAGGAAAATGAGCGGTGTTAACCTTGTAGCCGTGAAATCAAGTGTATTGTAATTAGATACTGATATTAATAAAACTCTGCACAATCCAGCGTTGTGTTGGACTGGACGTAGAAGTAATCCGAACTAGTATCAAATCTGGCGTGTTCTTTCCTTTTCTGCATTTTATTTCTGTCTATATCTTCATCTATGATTGTTTCTGTTGTGATATTCATTTTGTGATTCATATAATAGTTTGTTTAATTGGAAATTGGTTAAGATTACTATAAGTTCTTTAAAACACTATTCAGCCTTTCTAGTGTTAGTTTCACCTTAAGATCTTTGATCCTCATCCCTAACAATTGGTATCAGAGCATAGGATTTCAAAATTTTATCATCTGAATTTTGAAAATATTAAATGGCAAATTTTGAAATAATTTATAACACTAGTTTAAATTCATGGATCGCGAGTGATCCATGGATGGATCGTGAGTGACCCATCACATAAGTAATCAACTGATGTTTATTTTGGTTCGGCATTGGACGTAGCTTCGAAGTGAATTCAAGATGGAGCGTTCAAGGAAAAGTGATGAACGATTCATGAGTATGGACCGGTTTGCAATTCAAACGATGGGTCATGATTGATCCATCGAGCAATAACCAAATGATAGTATTTTGGTTCAGAGATGGATGTAGCTATGACGTCTATTCAAGGTGGAATGTTCGAAGTGTTGTAAAGTGCTCGTTGATCGATGAAATGCAACGAATGAGAAAACAACTGAAGGGTGTTTGAGTTCGTGGACAATGATTGCTCAAGATGATCTGAGCTTATGGATGGTTGCTGGTGGTGACGAACGAAAGCAGGGGTATCGTGGGGATGCCAATTATGATCTGATTCGATAAAGATTTTGTACCCTGGGTAATCATGTTAGGACTAGTTGTCTTCGTCAGCAAGACAAACATATGAGTCATGATTGCATATGGAGTTTAGCTAGAACCGGGGTTACCATTAGCCCTTGATAGATGGCATGTGATCATGGCCAGTCATACGATTAATGATGGTTTCAAGGCAAGGAAAGGGGTGAAAGCCAGATTCATGAATGCTATTGTTTGTATCGTCTTGTATGGATTATCCGACGTCGAGAGAGATATTTCTTGGGTGCTTGTGTGATGTTGGTTTAGGCCTTCTGGGCTTGTTCTTGGGGGATGTATATCTCGATTAGGATAGTCTATGCTTGATTATTGGTCGCTCTGGATGTTATTGTTTGTTTACCTGTTGATTGTTGTAAAGGCTATCACTATCGAATGTGGAAGATATGGGTTGGAGTTCTTCTCTATTGATGTATTGGTAGATTAGATGACTAATCTGCCTATCTCTCATATACTTTATTGATGATGTTAGATAGTTGTTTATCGCTCATTAAGACTGTTAACGATATTTTTCGCCAACACCGGAAATGGGTCGACTAGGATGGACCTAAAGGAGGAAATGGGCGATTTTGCTATTTTTCGGTGAATTCAGATTAATTCCCCAAATAATGAAATCTAGAAGGATGGAATCGCTTGGGTATTTCCAAAGGCGGACCAAATTTTAGGGGATGAAATTCATCTTTCTATTCAGGGACATGTTGAGAAGGTAATCCATGCTTATCTGGAGAATGAATAATAAACTACAACTATTATGATAAGAGAAATAATAACACACTTACAGAGCGGTTATCATTTGAGAAGATCTCTTTTCATTGAACTTTCATTGAGAGTACAGAGATACAATAGAGTGAATTCCTTAATTTAACTCAGCGTTCAGTTTATTTTTCCTTTTTGTACAAAAATGTAGAAAAAGAATCCCCCTCTTAATTGTGACCTCAGGGGTAGTATTTATAATGGTTCAGGGCTCCTTCCGCTGATGGGCTATTGGGCCTGTGGGGGTTTCTCTTGACTACTTTTTCCCAGTTTTCGGATGTTTGCCTTTCGACCGCCCTTGGAGTATTAGTTATGGTCTTTGGATGATATTTGAGTCTTTGGTAACAACTCTTGAATGTAGGTTTTCAGACGTAAGCTTTCGAATGTAGGCTTTCGGCTTTATCGTGAATACTTAGAGGGGCTTGACCTTATGGTGTATGTTGATAACTGCCGGTTCGACACCGTTTCGGGTTTCGGTACTAGCTAGCCTAGTACGGGAAGCATGTATCTCTGCTCGAGTCTCGGCTACCCCTCCGGTGGGGCATTTGTGGCAGTCTGTATTCTTGGAGGGTGGTTTATGGTGTCACTTTTGTTTATTCCGGATGTGGACTTTTGGTATTTGTGCGGCAGATGCTCCGGATGCTAGTTCAGGGAGATCCTCACATTCTCTTGGTTTAGTACCTTCAATTCTCTCTTCTTCAGGTGTTCCAATATATAAGTGGATCATTTCCGAAGATTCTTTTGAGCTTCATTCGACGAGTTTATTGCTTTTGGCTTTCTTGGTTTTTGATTAGGGTGGCTCTTTACCATAGAGTCTTTTGTCGAGCTGATACTGTCGAAAGGATCTTGTCAGATTGACCTTAGCGGATGGATCCTGTCGGTTACACCCCATAGTTCTTTACAATCTTTTCCCCTAGGGGAATAGAAAGGGCTTCGGCTGATGCAGCTTTTCGGATTATTTCTTCCTGTTCTTTCCCTTCTTAGTATTTAGCCCCACTTTCTATTGAGCCTCCTGCTAGATTTTGGTTATCCGATACCCCCTTCACTACCAGATCACTTCGCTATTGATTTTGGTAGTAACATTTGCTCCCCCTTCGTAAATGGGTGTTTATGGCTTTTCAAGTTAAACTCTTTATCTTTTTCGAAGTGCCATATCGGAGTCCTTTGTTGTTCCTTAGTAGGAGAACATTGATTGGTCCTCGTTTGTGCGGTAGGGATTTGGGTAAATATCCTTGCACAATTACCATTGCTTTTTCTTCACTTTTTACCTGCAATATTAATTTCTCGAGCCAGATTATTTGTTCACTGAGGATTTGAAGCTTATCATAGGAAACTCACTGCTTAAACCTTTGGTAAATATTCCTGTTTTAATTTTTAATTGGGGGGTTGAATTTTTTTGCTCAAATTCGTTTAGGGTTTTGCACATTGGGTACAAATTGTTTGTATCTTAATAACCTGAAATGCAATTCATGGCGACCCGTCCATACGCCTTTCCCCCCATATCAATTCTAGGGTTTGGGATACACAATCACATTAAAGAATTTTTTTAATTAATGACTGGAATGGTGTGTAGGATATATCACAACATTCATTATTCCGACTACTCATTACTAATAGATTTTAAACGCTACCACTTCCGAATGTTCTAATGAGTGGGATATAAAATTTATATATTCAAGAAATTATATCACCGGGCAATGTTATTTCTGATAAGAAGAGTTCCGGTTTATCATCCGTTGATGCTTGTGATCTTTCTCAGAGGGGAAAGTCTATTCTCTTGAAGGAATCATTGATTACTTCTCAAGATGACGTAAATTCCATGCTTGCCAGCTTTGGAATGGACAAAGTGGAGGCTATTCCTTTTACTAACCGTGATGACATCATGCATCCTCCTCAAGGATACTTTTCCTACTCAGCCATTCATACCTGGCATGGGGGCTTTTTTTCTTTTCCTCCCTTTGTGTTTCGACTTTTGTAGGATTTGGGAGTTGCGCACATTCAATTTCTACCAAGCACCTACACATTACTCTTACGCCTAGATGTACTTTCTCTGGCATCGGGTCAGGCTTCTCTAACTTCGAACCTCGCTCGTCATCTGATACGCTTTTCAAGCGGTGTTGATTTTCCCCTATTCCATGCTACCCCTTTACGAAAGATTGTCAGCGATGGCGTGGGTAAGGTTATGCCTTGGGAAGACTAATTCTTCTTGTTTTAATGTCCTGTCGGTATTTATGGCTAATTTGCTGATCATAGTAAGCCCTATTAACCCTTCGTAGGTGGTTATCTTCCTATTTGTATTGTATCCTTAATTCCCCTCTTTCAGATTTTCCTTCTGAGGGGGCGTCCTTAACCGAGATCGAATCTTGCATATCTAAGCTTATTTTGGAATCACTCAAAAAGCCGCCAAGTCAGTCCACTCTACTAACCAAGGACAAGCTGCGTCTTTATAATCTTCTTCCTCATGGAAAGAAGATATTGGGGCGCCCACCAGTTCGTCTTCCCAGTACTAAACGCTTATTGGCATGTTCAGAGGTGTTCGCTCCTTCAGCTCCTTTATTCCTAGGTATGTTTTGTTGATTCAATAGTTTCTTTGTGGAGATCCTCTTGATACTAACGTTTCATGCTCTTGACTTTTCCCCAACCTTTCGTTTGACTAGGAGTTCCGGTTTCGGAGGTCCCTATTCTTATTGATGCCTTGAAACCGGACTACCGCGGTTGCTCTTAAGAGGCTAGCCGAATCTCCTGCTGATCCGTCAGCTAAGAGATTAAAGCTCAATACTTCTACCTCTGAGATTTCCGGGAGTGTCTTCGGTAGGGAAGTAAGAAGTGGTATCTTCTCACCACTTTTTTCAAGCACATCCGGAGCGGGTGTAAGTGCCACGCCAGATACTTGTGCTTCTCGGATTGCCTTTTCTTCGAGGCCCCTTGATCTTCTGCCAGATTTTACTGGTCCTATGAAACTTATTCTCTCTGGACCTGAATTTTCTAACATTTCGTTGCCTTCCATTTCTTCCGACACGATGGATTTTTATCTGCATTTGATTGCTCGACAGCTTAAGGTATGACATCTTCTTTTTACTCTGGGCTATCGGCTTATCGCAACTATATGCTGAATGCTTCTAATTTCCTAAGCTATTAAGAAATGGCATTTGTCTAAGCTCATCCCTTCTTCCTCTATTACTAAAATTACTCGGCTTGGGGAGGCTAAAGCAGTTTTGAGCGACGAGTGTGAGAGTTTGAAAGCTTCCTTGGAACATGATGGGTTAGCCTGAGAAGGGGAGGCAGGCTAGGGACTTAACTCCTGACAAGGTGTCGGCCTTAGAGCACTAGATGGCAGAGGACGTGGTTACCCATGATGATGAGCTTTGGAAGAAGGATGAAGAGCTTTCTCATGCCGCCCAGATAATTTATGCAGCCAAGGATAGGATATATGATTTCTTGCAAGTCCACCTTCCACAGATTAAATCTGACTGCTATGAAGATGCTCTATGTCATCTCCTTTCTAACATCCTTCAGAATCTTTATAAACTCCGAACTACCCACATTCCTTCCTTCATCCAGGATCGGGTTATGGAGAGGATTAAGTTGGGTGTGGAAGGAATTGAGGCATCGCGAAGGAGTGACCCTACAACTGAGGACCTTTTATACATTGACCGTCATTCAGATGATTTAGGTGAGGAGGCGGAGGCTTCTGCCCTCATTGGTAATAATAAGAAAAATGATGGTATTAGTCTCAGGGACAGCGACATCCTAGGCAAGCATATTATCCACAATTCTGAATCGCCATCTCCCAGAGAAGGTGGCCCCTTTGGTTTTCCAGGAGGGAAGAAAGCTGTTGGTCACGAAGTTCCCTCCCCTCGGGTATAATTTCTAATCTGGACATATTTTTCTCTTTTCCTAGATGCTTGACTTCGAATAGTTTCATGTCGTTATAATAGACAAGAGAAAAATTGTTTTCCTGCCTTAAGAAGAGTTAGGTAACGAAAAGTTCAAACCGTTTTTATGTTGGGCAGGTGGTACACTTGTATACTTAATTCCGCAGACTACGCAACACTTGTATGGGGTCCCCCTTCGTTATCCGCAAGGGCTAATATGATTGTTTGCATTATGAAAGAGTTTAGTTTACTATGAGCACTACACCATATATGCTAATTGGGCTGTGTTTTTAGCATATGTAAAGCATGTAGGCACGGCAAAAAGCCGTATCAAAAAATAGCATGTTAAATTTTTAGGTACGGGTCAAAATCGTATCCCAATGTGATAACATGCGGCTATTGGCCGTATCTAAACCATAAGTAGATACAGCTATAAATCGTATCTTATACGTGTGTGTGTGTGTGTATACAAGCAGAAACTGCAGCACATAATATTTGTAACACAAAGCATATATAATACAAGATACACTAATTCACAATTGTAACAGTACATGAAACAAATGTATGAAATATTTCGTTGCATTACAATATATAATGATACATGCTACTTGATTACATTTCAATAAATAAGATATAGGTTGTTTCATTACATTAAAGAAGATACATTAAAATGCAGCCACCTGTTGAATCAATGCTTCCTTCAAGATGAACATCCTCCAAAACAATACTAAGGTAATCTCAAATCAAACAAGAACCACTGACAGAACTAAGTTTATTAGCTTCATCCAAAAGCCAGCAACTAAAACTCAAAGCAGAGAAAACCAATAACTAAATCCATGCTTATTAGCTTCATCCTAATCTGCACACACATGTTATAATAGTCAACGATGAATATAGGAATATATATGAGAAGGTACAACAACAATCATCTATAAAAAAGTTATATATTGATATACAAGACAATGAGTTTGTACACAAATGAGTAAACTATATTTCTTTTTCTTTCAACCATTTTCTTTGCAAAAGTAGCTATGTCTTTAATCGCCAAAAACTTATCATCCGAATGCATATCCATAATATAAGTTTCAGGTTGATTCTCAAATACCACAATATCATACATAGAAAAATCTTTCAGATAAAATCGAGCAAATTTAAGTAACTTTGCAATGTTGAAAGCAGAAAATGAATCGATTAGATTAAGACTCCCCATACAGAAAAGCAACTCGCTATTTTTCTCTGTAAACCAATTGTTTTGTTCCGAAAGTTGCAAATCTATAATAGTGTTGCAAACGTCGACTCGTATGTGATGTAAATTTGTAATTTTTTCAGCTCTCTGTCTTGAATGTTTACGAGCTACATACTCATCATCCATGTTAGGTACAACAATTCCATTCAAAGAACAAAATAACGACACTTCCTATAACAAAGATTCCCACTTCACATCATTACATCTCATGTCTTGTAGGCGCATTTTGATATTTTTACTAAATTCAACGCATTTTCAATCTCTTGATCTTTTTTTTGCAATGTCAATGACAAGTCAATAGTTCTTCCTAAGATATTTTTCATCAAGTGCATGGTAAACACAAAGTCATATGAGTGCATTATATCTAGCAAAATTTGTGCATCGTCCTTTTGTTCTGAACTAATACCGTCATCCACAATAATTTCTAATAAGTAAAAGTGTCTGAATTCAAGGTAGACAAATACAACACATGTAAATGATAGCAAATACACTACCGCACTATAAAACTGGGGATAATACCCAATTTAAACGCATAAGCAGCATGAATTCTAGGTAGATAAGCACATGCAACAATCTATCATTCTTATTTTTGAAATAAGGCATGGGAATTCAAGTTAAACCCAATTTAAACCCAATTTGAATTTAAATTAAACCCAATTCGTATTTAAATTTAACCGTGATCTAGTACTTACCTCCAGTGGCGATGAGAAGGATGGACATGGCTTTGCCAGTCAATTGAAGGCAGCGCGTGCTGACGATAACTCATGGACTGCGGTGGTTGTCTTATTGACAAAGGAAGTCGGTCGAGTACCCAAACCCTAATTTGGGTATACGGTGGTCGTCATAGCAAAATAAAAAGAGGGATAATTTGGCCGAAATTTTTGATGTGGCAAAAGTCGATTGTGCCCGAATGAAGGTTTGGAGGGAAAATTTTGATATGCAATTCATACGGTCCAAAGTTGTATCAAATGAACTGTTCTGGGGCTTCGTCGATGGAGGGTAAGATTAAGAGTGTTTGGGTGGTGCGGATCACAAAATGTAGTTTGATACGACTTTGAGCACTACCAAATTTGATAGGCTTATAGCCGAATTTTAAATACGCATCCCTGTGTGCCAAATTCGCTGATATGATGTAGTGGAGGAGGCATTACGCACAGTTTGTAGACCAAGAAAAGAGTTGCGCACAACACGTATCCATGCTTTCAAGGAAACACGTCTCATCGAGGGACTTGAGTGCGTTTACACTGCATTTCCTCAGCTTTCCTTTAACTTTTGGAGTGGGGATCGTGAAGCTATGTTAAAGAGTTTATGATTAAACATGCTGAGGCACTATGTAAACAATAAACGTATGAAGAAGTGATATTTCTATAATTCGCCTTTCTGCCTATATGTCATAGTCGGTAGGCTCTGGGTTTAACCCGTGTAGTGGTGTGTAAGAAAAAAATGGGGGTATAATCTTCGAAAATTTGAAAATAAAATAAAATTGTAATCCGTTTCTTATGTCTGTGGGCAGGTTGATCAACGCGAAATTCCTTCCTCCAAGGGATGAACGTGGACGATGAGAGAGGTTCACCCCATATCTTACGAAAGGAAGGTTTTACATCAGAATTTATCCATCAAACACTTAACTGAGAGGACGAATATTTTGAAAAGACAGTTAGAATAGAAGGATATGACTATTCAGGAATTGAGAACATACATAAAGGCTAAACCCTCTATCGAGTTCAAGGATGAGATAAGGAGTCTTTGTCAACGTGTCATCGACTTGGAAATTGAATTAAACAATGCTACTACAAAGTGCGAGACGTGGGAACATTGTTTTAAGAATATCCTTATAATTACGGGGGTCTTCGCCCCTTGGCGTCACGACAGCTCCTAAAGCTCCCACTCTTCAGAAGTGTTATTACTTGAATAACCCTCCTCCGGGGTTAAAGGAAACAATTATTTCTTAGTGGTGTAAAAGAGTGGTAGCCGAGATGAAAGGAATCTATTATACTAGGTTAATTAAGGATTCTCACGGCCGTGTCGTCAGATATGTCGACCAAATCAGACATTTGCAAGAAGAAAATCATGATTTGCGTATAAACGTTTTTGAATTGGAAAAGGAAAATAAGTCTCTCAGGGAAATGTGTAGGGCATACAACAGAGCTTTGAAGCTTCAGTTAAACCTTCCGATCACTTAGGCGAGACAAGCAGGAAAGTACAAAGACTTAACAAGCTGCTGGGCGTTGCACTTCGTCATGCCATCAACCCTCCTTTTCCGGAGGATGGAGAGAGCCCGGACATTTATAATGGTGACACATAATTTTGCTTATAATCAGGGTACTGATAATGTAATCTTTTGGTGAATAAATTTGTGTATTGACAATATTTAGTATGTAAATAACTATTGGTACGAAACATGAGCGAGAATTGCTTGCATGATGCCAAGGAGGTTTTCTTTGAGTACGAGAAAATAAAACGTTTTTTTATCTGGTCTTGCTTCTGACAATGAACTTTTCGTCAACTTCCGAATTTTGTGGATCCTCTTTCGTGGGCACACCTACGGTCGGTTTGTGTAAAGACTCGCAACTTCCCCGTAAAGGAAAGCGTCGGATAGTTCGAGAACAAACCACAGCAGAACGCATACAGAAAGAACATTTCATTGCTTATTACAACAATGCATCAGATTACAAGAATATACAGAGTATAAATGAATATTACACAGAAATATCAGAGATTTAAATTACATTTAAATACATAGCAGCGGAAAATAATACAATACACAACTAGAAGGAGATATACGGATACAAAGCTTTCCGGATATCGTTCCAGCTGTAAACCAGGATCCTGTGAATATAAATCTGCAAAACCAAAACTACTAGCTGCCCGTGTCAAAATAAGGGCACCCAGAGTTTAGGTTAAAACAATAAACTCCAGGTCAGTCATGTGACTGGTGTGAGAACTAAAACAGTTATTATTCTTTATTTTAAAAGTTAGGTAAATCAAGGGACCACGCCGTATAACACGGAACGGGTTTCCTCCCAAGAATACCAGTGCATAAAACAGCAGCGCAATGCTAAATAAAGAAAGATGAAGCTGTTATAAGACCCAGGTCCTATCACACAATGCAACGCAAGCCGGGGGATAGGGTTTTCCCTTATAACAGCCAAAGAATGCTTGATACGTTTAAAACAAATCATTTGATACTATTATAAGTGCATAGTGTATAAAACAACTTCAAATCATAAGTATCAATCATAGGCGGCATGAGCGTCCCATGCCACTATGTCGCCATATATAGGTTTACATATAAAACCGCAAAGTCACGTATTTGGAAATTGGATTTCCGTCTATGAACCGAGGCAAAAGATAGTCCTCAACCGATTCGAGACGCTCTAGCCCGTGTCTCAGGCAAGTACTCAGTCAAGCCTTTGGATCGTCAGGGCCGGTCCACCGATGTGGATTAAAATGCCTGAACACTACGTTTCCCCACCCTTTGGGGTGTCAATGAGCCAACGAATGACTCCATCGGTTCGAGAACGACCGATCAATCCGAGGCGCCTCGCAACAACAACAACCACATAAGTCAAACTCGTCAGGGCGTGTAAAACCACTGACGCCACTTTCTAGCTAAAAGGAAACGCAAGTCCTCCCTGAGGTCCGTCTCCCGTTTTTGGTTCATACCTGGTGTGAAACACGCGAGGTAAACGTTACACAAAGCTACGCCACAAAGGCCGTGCTTTGATCATCACCACAAGACTTTGCTTTTCAACAGAAGCCTTGATCATTTGCATCTTAGCATGCCACACAGGCAAACCATCCTATGCAACCGATATCAGTCACACAGAATGAAATCCGATGCCAGACACACAGTCCATTTACAAGTCCGTTCTGGGTCTGAACGAAACCGGAGGCACCTAGTACCCCGCATATCCATCGATCTCCAAGTACGTCTGGACGATCACTAACTGTTTCCATCTTCTTGGGTGTACAGCCCAATCAAGATCATCAGTTATCACCCAAACGACGTGAAGACCTCCGGTCTTCGACCATCGTCTTCATCTTCGACTTATCGTCGCATCAGTTATTCAGAATGGGATAAACCCGGTCTTTCCGAATAACTCGCGTATATTTTAAATAAGTGTTACACAAACACAACATACGCCTCATTCCAATCCATTAGTCACTAACCGTAAATTAATCAAGAGAATAATTTCCCAAATATTAACCCCGAAGGCCGAAACCAACATCAGATCAATATCCAGAAAACCATTCTGCTTGGCTAACCGACAGTTAGTTTCTAAATTTCACATTCATAGGGAAAGGTTCCCATTAATTTTATCCAAGATAAATTTCTTGAATTTTATTCTTTAATCTATTTTTGAATATCAATTCAAAACTAGTCGGGATTAGCGAACCTTACCGAAGTAATCTTTTGTTTTAATTTCCCAATCCCAACCTATTCATCCCATGAAGTAAAACTGGTAATACTTCATATCTAACACCACGGTGTTATCGGTAAATTCAATTACCATTTCACGTTCAAATCTAATTAAAGATTTAACTATCGCCTGGAGCAAAACTGGTGATACTTTATTTTCGATCATTTCAATCTAATTAAAGATTCATTAAAACTCCACTTAGTTTTAATCTTTGACTGGGTTAAAGAATCAGTGTCATTTAAAAACACGGTTCACGATAAACCCAAAATCACATTCATTAATCATCGGGTTAAAGAACGAGTGTTATTTAAAAACACTGTCCACGATAAACCCAAAAATCATTCCATTAATTATCAGGTTAAAGAACAAGTGTTATTTAAAACACTGTTCACGATAAACCCAAAAATCAATACTAATTCAATTCCAATTAAATATCATTTTTAATTGGTACACTTCATTAAATCTAAATAGAAAGATTTAATCTTTTCTCAACTGGGTTCAAGAACAGTGTTAGTGAAGACACCATTCACGACAAACCCAAATCACATTTGATATTCAATATAAGGCTCTGAATAGAAAATATATCGGCTTATATTCAATATCAAATTCTACGACTAACAAATGTCGTATTGGAAATAACGATACAAATATATATCTTTCAAATTTCCATAACAACACCTGTATAATCACGAATTCCAACATCGAAATATTCCGAAGACAATTTCGATTCAAATCCACTCCACTGCAATCATTGGAAATTTTGGTTATTTTCAAAACCCTTTTCGAATTCAATTTATTTACTTAAAAATAAATAGAATTATAATTCTAGTTCAAAACTAGTTCATTTCGATAAAAATCTATTTTTATCTTTTCAAATATGGAGTTTTTCATCCCAATTCTTTCTAAAACATTTCTTATGATTTTACACAAATTATTACTATTTTTAATAATTTTATCAAGGCCCGTACAGTCGATTTCCATCAATGGCCATCGAACTGCACTTACAACGACCTTTTTCGAATTTGATTTGGACATAATTCCAAATCCAACCGTTAGATTTCAAATTTCTAACCTTCATTAGAAAGCTCTTTTCGATACGAACCCAACGGTTCCGGTTTTAGGAGAATCCGACGGTCGGATCTCCCGTAATGTCCGTTTGAAATAAATGGTCGAAATTCACGAACTGCCGCGGCGCGGCGCGTTCTATTCAGGCCATTATATTATATATATAATATATATAATATATACTTCGTCGATTTCTATTTAAAACGAATTATATAAATAGTTTTAAAATCGTTTCAAAAGCTATTTCAACTTTCTTTTCAATTCAAATCAAAATTGAATTCTTCTTTATAAATTCGTTTTAAAATTCATTTCTATTCAATTCAAATTTCAATTCAATTTGAATTCATTTCAATTCGTTTTCAATTCAATTCATTTCGAAATCGTTTTCAATTCAATTCATTTCGAAATCGTTTTCAATTCGATTCATTTCGAAATCGTTTTCAATTCAATTTGAATTCGTTTTCAATTCATTTCATTTCGAAATCGTTTTCAATTCAATTTGAATTCGTTTTCAATTCATTTCGAAATCGTTTTCAATTCATTTCGAAATCGTTTTCAATTCAATTTGAATTCGTTTTCAATTCATTTCGAAATCGTTTTCAATTCATTTCGAAATCGTTTTCAATTCAATTCATTTCGAAATCGTTTTCAATTCAATTCATTTCGAAATCGTTTTCAATTCAATTCATTTTGAAATCGTTTTCAATTCGATTCATTTCGAAATCGTTTTCAATTCAATTTGAATTCGTTTTCAACTCATTTCATTTCGAAATCGTTTTCAATTCAATTTGAATTCGTTTTCAATTCATTTCGAAATCGTTTTCAATTCATTTCGAAATCGTTTTCAATTCATTTCGAAATCGTTTTCAATTCAATTTGAATTCATTTTCAATTCATTTCATTTCGAAATCGTTTTCAATTCAATTTGAATTCGTTTTCAATTCATTTCGAAATCGTTTTCAATTCAATTCGAATTATTCGATTTCGAAATCACTTTTCAATATTCATTTTTAAGATGAATAAAATCGATATAAATATCGTTCACGTCAAAATGGCGTCAATCTAATCAACACGGCTTCATAAATTTCTATTTCAAATATTTTATTTCAAATATTTCTTTTTCAAAATAGTTGTTATTATCAAAATATTTCGTTCAACACATGACCAATCTCAATAGATGAGTACTGTCAGCACATGAACTTTTATTTTATATTATTCTTTATTTTTCAAATTGGAATGAGGCCCAATCAATTACCATATAAAGTTAATTATATGGATTTTCATACAACACATGTATATCATAGCATTGAAAAATAATCAACCATCAACCAAAGTGCACTACACTGTATAAGCATCAAATATAAATATCTAACGCTCATAACAGCCTGTCAATCAATCGATCGACATATTTAATCAATCAGGATGAGTGAACTGCATATTTCATCCTAACACCCGTGTGGGGTTTCAAACAATCAAACACAGATTTTTATTCGTGCAGTTGGGCGATGTGTAAAATTTATCGTCCCAATCAATGTCATTCAAATAGGTGTACATAAACAAACCGTTCGGTTTATAAATGAATATTTTATTTTATTCACTTCACGTTAAAAATTATATTTTTAACGATAAAACATTTTATTTCAACCTATGAATTTCTATTCAATTCATTTACACAATAAAATGATATTTTTATTTTTCTAACATATTTTAGAAAATTTCGGCGGCATAACGGCACGATACTAGAAACGGGACAAGGCCTAGCCTTATCCCCGGTCTAGTGAAGGCCCACGCCATTCACACATCAATCAAATCAATTCGTTATGCAAACCACAAAATTTGGAGTAAGAGTCTAACCTAGCCTTACTCCTTCGCCTTATAACGGCGCACGTCTAATCCTAACCAATTTATCGATTCGATTTTCCACACCACAAACCACATTCAAACCAATATCGCAATCAATCACCAAACAGTCAAACAAACAAGTCCATGGTCTATGGACGATTGTGTCGGGTGCTACTAAGCACCGTCTGCATCCTAGTATATATATATATATATAACTAGAAAAATTAAATTGAAAGGTGAGAAGTTCTCACCAATAGCTATCCAACTGCACGACTCTTCCTAATAGAAATCTTCGCCTTTTGTCGCTTTCGCCCGTATTCTCTACACATGTAAAAATAAAAATTTTACGATGTGGTTCAATATATAAAAATATGATTTTTACTTTTGCTTTCAACCTATAAAAATATGATTTTTACTTTTGCTTTCCACATATAAAAATATGATTTTTACTTTTGCTTTCAACATATAAAAATATGATTTTTTACTTTTGCTTTCAACATATAAAAATATGATTTTTTACTTTTGCTTTCAACATATAAAAATATGATTTTTTACTTTTAACAAAATCCGTTTTCTAGTTTATAAATCATTTTAAAATTAGTTTTTATATTCTTTAAAATTTCAGTTCTTATACCTTTATAAAAAATCAGGTTTTATACTTTTAAAATTCAATTTTAAAATACCTTTAAAAATTCAATTTTAAAATACTTTTTAAAATTCAGTTTCAGTTTTTAAATCTTTCTTCAAAAACAGTTTAATATTCTTTTTTTTTTTTTAAATTCAGTTTTCCTTTTATTAAAAACAAAAATCAGAATGTTAAACTGTTTTTGAAGAAAGATTTAAAAACTGAAACTGAATTTTAAAAAGTATTTTAAAATTGAATTTTTAAAGGTATTTTAAAATTGAATTTTAAAAGTATAAAACCTGATTTTTTATAAAGGTATAAAAACTGAAATTTTAAAGAATATAAAAACTAATTTTAAAATGATTTATAAACTAGAAAACGGATTTTGTTAAAAGTAAAAAATCATATTTTTATATGTTGAAAGCAAAAGTAAAAAATCATATTTTTATATGTTGAAAGCAAAAGTAAAAAATCATATTTTTATATGTTGAAAGCAAGAGTAAAAATCATATTTTTATATGTGGAAAGCAAAAGTAAAAATCATATTTTTATAGGTTGAAAGCAAAAGTAAAAATCATATTTTTATATATTGAACCACATCGTAAAAATTTTATTTTTACATGTGTAGAGAATACGGGCGAAAGCGACAAAAGGCGAAGATTTCTATTAGGAAGAGTCGTGCAGTTGGATAGCTATTGGTGAGAACTTCTCACCTTTCAATTTAATTTTTCTAGTTATATATATATATATATATATACTAGGATGCAGACGGTGCTTAGTAGCACCCGACACAATCGTCCATAGACCATGGACTTGTTTGTTTGACTGTTTGGTGATTGATTGCGATATTGGTTTGAATGTGGTTTGTGGTGTGGAAAATCGAATCGATAAATTGGTTAGGATTAGACGTGCGCCGTTATAAGGCGAAGGAGTAAGGCTAGGTTAGACTCTTACTCCAAATTTTGTGGTTTGCATAACGAATTGATTTGATTGATGTGTGAATGGCGTGGGCCTTCACTAGACCGGGGATAAGGCTAGGCCTTGTCCCGTTTCTAGTATCGTGCCGTTATGCCGCCGAAATTTTCTAAAATATGTTAGAAAAATAAAAATATCATTTTATTGTGTAAATGAATTGAATAGAAATTCATAGGTTGAAATAAAATGTTTTATCGTTAAAAATATAATTTTTAACGTGAAGTGAATAAAATAAAATATTCATTTATAAACCGAACGGTTTGTTTATGTACACCTATTTGAATGACATTGATTGGGACGATAAATTTTACACATCGCCCAACTGCACGAATAAAAATCTGTGTTTGATTGTTTGAAACCCCACACGGGTGTTAGGATGAAATATGCAGTTCACTCATCCTGATTGATTAAATATGTCGATCGATTGATTGACAGGCTGTTATGAGCGTTAGATATTTATATTTGATGCTTATACAGTGTAGTGCACTTTGGTTGATGGTTGATTATTTTTCAATGCTATGATATACATGTGTTGTATGAAAATCCATATAATTAACTTTATATGGTAATTGATTGGGCCTCATTCCAATTTGAAAAATAAAGAATAATATAAAATAAAAGTTCATGTGCTGACAGTACTCATCTATTGAGATTGGTCATGTGTTGAACGAAATATTTTGATAATAACAACTATTTTGAAAAAGAAATATTTGAAATAAAATATTTGAAATAGAAATTTATGAAGCCGTGTTGATTAGATTGACGCCATTTTGACGTGAACGATATTTATATCGATTTTATTCATCTTAAAAATGAATATTGAAAAGTGATTTCGAAATCGAATAATTCGAATTGAATTGAAAACGATTTCGAAATGAATTGAAAACGAATTCAAATTGAATTGAAAACGATTTCGAAATGAAATGAATTGAAAATGAATTCAAATTGAATTGAAAACGATTTCGAAATGAATTGAAAACGATTTCGAAATGAATTGAAAACGATTTCGAAATGAATTGAAAACGAATTCAAATTGAATTGAAAACGATTTCGAAATGAAATGAGTTGAAAACGAATTCAAATTGAATTGAAAACGATTTCGAAATGAATCGAATTGAAAACGATTTCAAAATGAATTGAATTGAAAACGATTTCGAAATGAATTGAATTGAAAACGATTTCGAAATGAATTGAATTGAAAACGATTTCGAAATGAATTGAAAACGATTTCGAAATGAATTGAAAACGAATTCAAATTGAATTGAAAACGATTTCGAAATGAATTGAAAACGATTTCGAAATGAATTGAAAACGAATTCAAATTGAATTGAAAACGATTTCGAAATGAAATGAATTGAAAACGAATTCAAATTGAATTGAAAACGATTTCGAAATGAATCGAATTGAAAACGATTTCGAAATGAATTGAATTGAAAACGATTTCGAAATGAATTGAATTGAAAACGAATTGAAATGAATTCAAATTGAATTGAAATTTGAATTGAATAGAAATGAATTTTAAAACGAATTTATAAAGAAGAATTCAATTTTGATTTGAATTGAAAAGAAAGTTGAAATAGCTTTTGAAACGATTTTAAAACTATTTATATAATTCGTTTTAAATAGAAATCGACGAAGTATATATTATATATATTATATATATAATATAATGGCCTGAATAGAACGCGCCGCGCCGCGGCAGTTCGTGAATTTCGACCATTTATTTCAAACGGACATTACGGGAGATCCGACCGTCGGATTCTCCTAAAACCGGAACCGTTGGGTTCGTATCGAAAAGAGCTTTCTAATGAAGGTTAGAAATTTGAAATCTAACGGTTGGATTTGGAATTATGTCCAAATCAAATTCGAAAAAGGTCGCTGTAAGTGCAGTTCGATGGCCATTGATGGAAATCAACTGTACGGGCCTTGATAAAATTATTAAAAATAGTAATAATTTGTGTAAAATCATAAGAAATGTTTTAGAAAGAATTGGGATGAAAAACTCCATATTTGAAAAGATAAAAATAGATTTTTATCGAAATGAACTAGTTTTGAACTAGAATTATAATTCTATTTATTTTTAAGTAAATAAATTGAATTCGAAAAGGGTTTTGAAAATAACCAAAATTTCCAATGATTGCATTGGAGTGGATTTGAATCGAAATTGTCTTCGGAATATTTCGATGTTGGAATTCGTGATTATACAGGTGTTGTTATGGAAATTTGAAAGATATATATTTGTATCGTTATTTCCAATACGACATTTGTTAGTCGTAGAATTTGATATTGAATATAAGCCGATATATTTTCTATTCAGAGCCTTATATTGAATATCAAATGTGATTTGGGTTTGTCGTGAATGGTGTCTTCACTAACACTGTTCTTGAACCCAGTTGAGAAAAGATTAAATCTTTCTATTTAGATTTAATGAAGTGTACCAATTAAAAATGATATTTAATTGGAATTGAATTAGTATTGATTTTTGGGTTTATCGTGAACAGTGTTTTAAATAACACTTGTTCTTTAACCTGATAATTAATGGAATGATTTTTGGGTTTATCGTGGACAGTGTTTTTAAATAACACTCGTTCTTTAACCCGATGATTAATGAATGTGATTTTGGGTTTATCGTGAACCGTGTTTTTAAATGACACTGATTCTTTAACCCAGTCAAAGATTAAAACTAAGTGGAGTTTTAATGAATCTTTAATTAGATTGAAATGATCGAAAATGGAGTATCACCAGTTTTGCTCCAGGCGATAGTTAAATCTTTAATTAGATTTGAACGTGAAATGGTAATTGAATTTACCGATAACACCGTGGTGTTAGATATGAAGTATTACCAGTTTTACTTCATGGGATGAATAGGTTGGGATTGGGAAATTAAAACAAAAGATTACTTCGGTAAGGTTCGCTAATCCCGACTAGTTTTGAATTGATATTCAAAAATAGATTAAAGAATAAAATTCAAGAAATTTATCTTGGATAAAATTAATGGGATCCTTTCCCTATGAATGTGAAATTTAGAAACTAACTGTCGGTTAGCCAAGCAGAATGGTTTTCTGGATATTGATCTGATGTTGGTTTCGGCCTTCGGGGTTAATATTTGGGAAATTATTCTCTTGATTAATTTACGGTTAGTGACTAATGGATTGGAATGAGGCGTATGTTGTGTTTGTGTAACACTTATTTAAAATATACGCGAGTTATTCGGAAAGACCGGGTTTATCCCATTCTGAATAACTGATGCGACGATAAGTCGAAGATGAAGACGATGGTCGAAGACCGGAGGTCTTCACGTCGTTTGGGTGATAACTGATGATCTTGATTGGGCTGTACACCCAAGAAGATGGAAACAGTTAGTGATCGTCCAGACGTACTTGGAGATCGATGGATATGCGGGGTACTAGGTGCCTCCGGTTTCGTTCAGACCCAGAACGGACTTGTAAATGGACTGTGTGTCTGGCATCGGATTTCATTCTGTGTGACTGATATCGGTTGCATAGGATGGTTTGCCTGTGTGGCATGCTAAGATGCAAATGATCAAGGCTTCTGTTGAAAAGCAAAGTCTTGTGGTGATGATCAAAGCACGGCCTTTGTGGCGTAGCTTTGTGTAACGTTTACCTCGCGTGTTTCACACCAGGTATGAACCAAAAACGGGAGACGGACCTCAGGGAGGACTTGCGTTTCCTTTTAGCTAGAAAGTGGCGTCAGTGGTTTTACACGCCCTGACGAGTTTGACTTATGTGGTTGTTGCTGTTGCGAGGCGCCTCGGATTGATCGGTCGTTCTCGAACCGATGGAGTCATTCGTTGGCTCATTGACACCCCAAAGGGTGGGGAAACGTAGTGTTCAGGCATTTTAATCCACATCGGTGGACCGGCCCTGACGATCCAAAGGCTTGACTGAGTACTTGCCTGAGACACGGGCTAGAGCGTCTCGAATCGGTTGAGGACTATCTTTTGCCTCGGTTCATAGACGGAAATCCAATTTCCAAATACGTGACTTTGCGGTTTTATATGTAAACCTATATATGGCGACATAGTGGCATGGGACGCTCATGCCGCCTATGATTGATACTTATGATTTGAAGTTGTTTTATACACTATGCACTTATAATAGTATCAAATGATTTGTTTTAAACGTATCAAGCATTCTTTGGCTGTTATAAGGGAAAACCCTATCCCCCGGCTTGCGTTGCATTGTGTGATAGGACCTGGGTCTTATAACAGCTTCATCTTTCTTTATTTAGCATTGCGCTGCTGTTTTATGCACTGGTATTCTTGGGAGGAAACCCGTTCCGTGTTATACGGCGTGGTCCCTTGATTTACCTAACTTTTAAAATAAAGAATAATAACTGTTTTAGTTCTCACACCAGTCACATGACTGACCTGGAGTTTATTGTTTTAACCTAAACTCTGGGTGCCCTTATTTTGACACGGGCAGCTAGTAGTTTTGGTTTTGCAGATTTATATTCACAGGATCCTGGTTTACAGCTGGAACGATATCCGGAAAGCTTTGTATCCGTATATCTCCTTCTAGTTGTGTATTGTATTATTTTCCGCTGCTATGTATTTAAATGTAATTTAAATCTCTGATATTTCTGTGTAATATTCATTTATACTCTGTATATTCTTGTAATCTGATGCATTGTTGTAATAAGCAATGAAATGTTCTTTCTGTATGCGTTCTGCTGTGGTTTGTTCTCGAACTATCCGACGCTTTCCTTTACGGGGAAGTTGCGGGTCTTTACACGTGGTATCAGAGCTTTGGTTTACAGAGCTCGAGAACAAGACACATTAGAACCATACTAAAGAATTCATCAGATATTGGATTAGTAATATCCAATGAGAATGACTCGCTAGAGATAGGATTAGTAGTATCCTAGAACGAGTGTGAAGAGTATATTTTTCAAATGAAAACATTTTTGTTTTGAAAATATAAATCAACTATTCGTATTTGATTATTTATTTATATTGATTTGGACAATCCGATATATAAAGATTTTGCATATGCATCTTGCAAACGTGTATTCGAAGTTTTAATATACTGGATGGTTATAGAATCATACTCTAGTTGCCTGGGGATAATTCTGATGATGGGGCACTGTCGTCAGTATTTATTTTCGAGTGACGAAGGTGTGATATCTATATATTTCCATTAGACTGGTGTGAGAACCAAAACTAGATAGGGCTTATTGTTGTGATTTGGGTTTTTACACTTTGATTTGAGATAATTACCTTGGAGGTCTTCGGACCATCATCCTGACGGTCGGAACCTTCTTCCAATGCTTACAAAGGGTTTCTTCCACCCAGTTTCGGATGTCAATATGTAGAAGGCTTACATCCCCTCCGGCATTTGTGCAAAGCCGAATCGATCCGAATTCGGGTATCGATAGTAGTAGACTGGAACCTCCTCTAGCATATGTGAAACGCCGAATCAACCCAGATTCGGGTATTAATAATAGTTGACCGGAACCTCCTCCGGTATCTATACAGAGATGGATCGACCTTGATTAGGGTATCGATAATAGTAGACCGGAACCTCCTCCGGCATCTGCGAAAAGTCGAATCAACCCAGATTCGAGTATTAATAATAGTGGACCGGAACCTCCTCCAGTATTTGTGAAACGCCGAGTCAACCCATATTCGGGTGTTTAAAGATTGAAGACCGGGAACCCTTCCTGTATTAATGAATTAGGTATACCGTTCCGATTTGATTTGGAAAGCAGAGGTTGTACGTGCTTCTTGAGCCTCCCCTTGGGATTTTGATGTCAAAGCAGAGGAATTACGTGCTTTGTTGGCCACTCTCTGAGGCTGTGCGTCCGGAGGGCTTGGCTAGCTTATCCACAAGCAGGGCCCAAGGACTTACCCGACCTCCCTTCAGGAGGCGCCTTATCCTGACTATCGTAGGCGATGTTAAGGGCTTAGAAACTTAGACAGGGCCCTCGTAGGCACAAAACTAAGGTTTACTTTTTTGACACTCAATACAGGCCATCGTAGGCAACTAATAGAGGCTTATACGTCACCCCCTCCAAGGGGTGCCCTATCTTGACCATCGTAGGAGATGATAGGGATTTGCGTTCCCTTCTGCGAGTAACGCAGAACATAAATAGAGGTAGGATGTGCTTAGTTCTAGCAGAGGCAGGGCGTACTCTTCTACGAACAGAGATAGGGCGTACTCTTCTACGAGCAAAGGCAGGGCGTGCTAATTTTAGATGCACCGCCACGACCATTTCTAGTGTGAAACGGAAGCTTACGCTTTCGATGCTTCAACCCTACCCCCTCTAATTTGGGCATGAAGAAAGACTAACACACCATCCCCCTTCGGGGGATGCCTTTCCCGAACTAATTTAGTGTTGGCAAGGGTTTTTCTTCTCTTTATCCATTTGTGGCTTGATCCTTCCTTGTTCGTTTTGTTTGTGGAGTTTCTCTCCTTTGCAACAGGGGGAGCAATCCTTCTCTTACTATTTTAAGAGGGTCACAATAACGTGACCTCCTATGCTTTCCTTACATACCTTTGTAATTTTCCTTGTTTGAAGAATTTGATGTGCAATAGTTTGTTTCGTGTCCGTTTACCATATGGTAGTAGCAATACGATCCTTCTCTCTTAACTTCGTTCTTGGGTTTCTTCTTGCGCGACGACCAAAAGTTTAACTCATGTCTAGTTAGGAAATAGATACCCTCAATCGATATAGTGAGCTTATAACCCTTTGGTAATCTTAACTCGAAATTCTTCTTCCACTGCTGCATTTTGGCCTTTTTGCTACTCAATTTTGTCATTCCTTCCTTATCTCTACACTTCCTTTTCACTGCCCTCCGACATGGGGGTACACTACACCAAATAAGCAAATTTGAAACATTTGATATTTTTTAGTTTAAACCCTTTTTTTAGTTTCTAGGCTTGAAACAATTATATAGTGTTTCTATATCTACTAAAGTGTTTCCACAATTTTTTGATTGTTATAAACATTTAATCTTGCCTCCAAATAATTGAATTACTTTCCTAACTTCTCTATGAAAGCACCGTCCAACCATAAGCCCAAGTACCGTTCCCTTCTCGGCCCAAAAAGAACAAAAATTAGGCTATGTTCCTTTTCTTTTCCCCAAACCCTTCTTCCTGCGATGTCCTCAGATCTCCAATTCCAACTGACGATTTCCTCATATCTCCTATTCCAGCACTTGTCAGATAGTCTCTACTCAACTCTATAATTTGTATGCTAAGGGTTCATTTATGTAGTCTCTACTCTATAAATTATATGTAAATTTTGTATTGGTATTTCAGTAATTGGTGAAAGTTCATCCGAATTTCTTTGTTTAACTCGTGAATCCCAAAATCAGAAAATCAAAAGCCAGTTAGTTCGCCTAGATATTCTGTTTTCGCCAAATAAAATCGAAATCACAATCTTTGGTTTGAGGTATGTTGTTCAGAAATTTGAATTTGGGAATGGAAGCAGGTTTGATAGTCTGACACTGCTATCAAATCTGAGCTTTTGGTAAGTCTTATTTATTTCTTTCCTTACTCTTTATAAAATCGAGTAAGATCGATGATGCACAAATGAGATTTTCTGCGGCAAATGGGTATGTGTGATTAATTATTGCATTTATATTGATTTGATTCACGTGTTTTTTCCTCTTTATTTTTTTCATTTGGATTTATTATAGAAGGAAATATTGTATTACATCTTTTTAATTATTTGTATGTACAGAGATGCTGCTCAGATAGAGATCTTTGAAATACTAAATCCAAAGATGGAAGCATCCAGGTGCGGTTAGTGTTTTTCAATTGATTTATGAAGGCTGGAACTAGTAAAATGAATGCGAAAACAGGGACTAATGTGAAGAATGTTTGATGAACTTTGAACTCGTTAAACTCCGTAAGCTTCTATCGAAAAGTGTTTAACCCTATATTAATTTCTAGAGTCTAGGTCAATTTAGCAATATATGTCATGCCTATTATGACAGTCATAGTAAGCCAATTTAAAATTGATTTTTTTTCTTTTTTTGTTACTTGGTCATAATTGCTTTTTATTAACATTTTATATTAACTATTTAAATAGCTTTTTATTCTTGAGCATTCTGATAGATTTTCGTAAATCATTGCTTTATAAATGGTTCGCTTTATAGATTCATCCTTTTTTGTCAACCTAAACAAAAATTTTAAAATGGGTTAAAGAAAATAAATGTTGTTTGACCTTGCTGGTCATCACTTCCTGCTTTGATGATGTTCTAGGATAATATAAATGTTTCAATTATGATTACATTTCTCATATATGACATACATATGATGTGTGATTATTGTGTATAGTTGTTTCTTGTATTGGTCATTTAATCGGATGTACTTAAAAGAGCGGTTGTCACTTGTCGTCGACGAAAGCGGGTCAACAAAAATGCTCAATATCTCTTGTAGCCAAAGTATGGTGTTCTTTCGAGCCAAGGTAACATGAGTGATTGCGAATTTTTTGACTTCAAATCATGGAAACACAACATTTAGAATTTGTAGTTGATGCTTCTTTAAAAAACCGATTAATAGTGGATTGCTTCATGGAATTTGGTGCTTGACTTTGGGCTTAGGTGGAACCATGGCAGTAAATTTGGGACAAGGAAAGGTGACTAAGTTCTAGGATGAAAAATTTAAGGATGGGGTTTTAATTGTCATCGAGAAGTTCGGGAGTATGCTTGTACATTGTTGATGCAATAGTTGATGGAAATAGACTATAAATCGCAAAAATTGGGTTTTAACCTATGAAATTTAAGAAATCAGTGTTGTTGGCTAGCTTGGCCTTCTCTCTATTAGCCACCTCAAGTACCGCCTTTAAATCTTCACCTCCTCATGCTAGCTTATCCTTTTTCTCTTCATTAAGTAAAGAAGCAAGTTCTTATTTTCATGAGAAAGTCTACCTTTTCTTTAATAGATTCATTTTGTTGTTGTTACAATGTCGATTATACAATCATTAAGAAGAGAAACTGATTTCTTAAGCCCAAATTCTTCATTATACAGTCCTTGCCCCCCACCCCCCACCCCCATGGAGAAAAATCATATGTCTCTCCGTCTGTAGTAAATGAAATTATAAGTTACGATACGATATACAAAATTAAACAGTTAGATCAATTAAGTAGGGAAAAGTACATATTGATAAAACTGTTTAAGAATAGCGTAAATGTGATCTTGAGAATAAGCTAGACACAATACTAGCTTAAGAGAAGTGAAAGATGAGACTGAACTGCCAACCAAAGATCATTAAAGTTGGTAATCATAATTTCTGCCTGGGCTACCGAGAGTGAACAACCACCTCTAGAGCCCAGCTACCGAGAGTGCAATCACTGACCTGTTGGAGGTATAATCTGCCTTCATCAAATAAAGGTATCTATACTAAATGCGTTTATAAAACTTATGTGCATCATGCACATTTAGAGGGATCTATTTTTTGTGGACGGTGCTTTTACTTATTTTGTTACATGCATATTACACAATGCATGCTACTATACGAACTTAATGCGCTTGTAAGAATGGATTTCGAGTTAAATTTGGTTGTAACTTAGCATGCATTCGAAAGATTGAGACTGAACATCGACAAATGACCATTCCTTACTGTTGCGATATTTCTTATTCAATATTAAAAGCAATAAGGAAAATTTTGTACATTGTCAAACAAAAAAGATCAAGTAGATACAAATAAATAAATTGAATGAGGATTTAAAAAATCATTTGGATAAAGCAATCCACACAAACTGTTTATGTGAAGTCACTGTTGTAATCTTGACCAGTCAACCTCAACCTTCTAGAGAAATTCAATTTCTTCTTTGTTTGGCCCTGAAGTGATTACTCCATTCACTGTAGGTCTAACACTATTTTTCAAATATGAATTTGACATGCTGTCAAAAGCTCTCATCACCTGATAAGTTGCATAAAATATCACAAATTTGAAACTGATTATTTAATAATTTGACAAAGAGATTTTTTTTTTTCCTGTTCCATTCTTGGTCTTAATTTGCTATACGATGAACACATGCAGCTGACGCTTCGATAATTTGAAACATTTCCCTATAATTATACCTCTTTTAAAGCCTTGGATATGTGAGTTCGCCTATTTCTTCTTTGTCTAGTGCTCGGTTCAATAGTGATCGTGCTTGAAACAGGATAGCAACTTTAGCTAATCTAAACTAATGAATGCCCGAAGCAAACTCAAAGGCTGTAATAATTCTACACTCAAATGCAAACAATTTCATAACATCAATATCTCACCCATTCTACAAGATTCTCGTCGCCTATATGCTAGAAGATATCGAATGGTTTTCGTCCAGTAATAAGATCTAAAAAACAACTCCAAAAGCGTAGACATCTGACTTGGCAGTCAACTTCCCAGTTGATGCATACTCTGGAGCTAAATAACAGAAAAACAATTATTTCTGGTTTACATATTTAAATGATATTCAGGTTACACAGTTGTGTTGATATTCAGGTTGTTTATGTATGAAGATAGTTATAGTATATTTATGTCCTAATAAAAGGATTAAAACATTTTTTGTTATGCTTGAAACTTGTTATTATGCATATAATCTGATACCACTGTTATGTAATGACGGCTGGAACAAAGCCCCTTGCACGCATATGAGCTGACACACAACTCCCATATAACAAAAGGAATCTCTGATGTTACATGCCTACTAACTCGTATTTGTACTCAACTCCTTCAATTTATTTCAAGATGTGGACTATTAATTCCACCTCGTCATTCCTTCTTAACAACATGCGAGACAATCCTAACAATGTGCACAGAGTGAGCCAACCCCAATTGCAAAATACTGCGAGTAGCTTAATTGTGAAGGAAGATGTGTTACAATTGCAAAGGAAGTAGTTACCAAAATAATATGTGATAAATATGATAACACTATAAAATTGATGATTCAAGCATCACTTATACTGGGATCTTACTATCTTAGAGTTGTTGTTAATAACAATATAGGTATCGTTCAGAGCACTTCTCCTGATGCTACTACAATAAAAGACGAAGGTGGTTATCAAAGCACGCTACGAGATGCTGACATAATTAATAAATTGAATGGTAAAAATGTTGTTGAGGGTTCATCTTCAGATGCACATCTGGCTAGTGAGCCAAAAAGAGGAGGTAGGCCAATCAAATCCCTTGTGAATAATAGTATGCCTAAAATGAACTTGGTCAATACCACCATATTACTGTTTATTACTATTAATTAGTGTAGTGGATAATTTATTACTGGGTATGATTAAAATTGAACTCTTTTCAAGTTTATTTCTACTTTTAACTTGCGTTACAGGTCTTGCTGCAAGTTTTTCCAAAAGCCAAACAAGTAAAGGTTAAATTAATTTACTTGCTGCTTTTGGGCTACTTATCATTATATAAATCTCACTAGTTTCATATATTTTCCATTATAGACGTACCAGATTTAACACAAAACCAGCCTTCTATGGCAACATCTGAATATGGGTTAGTGGAAAAATCATGGCATCCCTTTGACAGTAGAACAAACTGATTAATATATGCTAAGGTGGATATATCTCGCATTTCAGTTGATTTCTTCAGTGGTTTTTTTTTTTTTTTTTTTTTTTTTTTTTTTTTTTTTTTTTTGCCGAATGTTACGATGCAGGCAAAGCAACCTACAAACTTTGCATTGCTGGCGCACCTTTTGCGTTAAAAGGAGAGTACTAATTCACTATCCTTTTTCCTTTCAGTTTATTGTGGTTTGCAGACTAACTGGATTCGGATATCTTAACTACTGATTAACAAAAGTGATTATTGGTAATTTAGATGGATGATTGTTGTTGCGCTGGCTGAATGTCAGAAACATAGGGAGGTAAAATACATATGCTTTATTAATGGACCAAGCACTGAACTTTGGTCCATGATTTTTTTTTATTGTGCATCCTTCCAGGCGACGTATAATTCACGCAAACCCAAAGTCATAAAGAAAAGAAATGTGGTTTATGTAATAGTCACTATCAAATAAAACCAAGAGGGATTAGAAAACTCAACTACTTTCGATATACATAAATTAAAGGCAGTTATATATTGCAATAATATAAGAAGAGAAACTGGGTTTTCTGTATTGTACATCATTTCATTCACCAACAAAATTATAAGAATTTTAAAATGCACACACTAGCTCAATATGCAAGTTTAAAGTATATTTTTTTTTCTACTTTTTATCATTATAATTTATGTAGTATCAGGTTCCAACTTTAAATTTATGTATAAATACTGTTATATCTTTAGGCACAAGTTCTTTGTATATATTCACAAACATCATATGACTTGGGCCTGCCTGTGTGTTTTTCCTTAAATCTGGAGCCAACACCTTTTTAGGAGCGATTCTTTATTCAACACTTTGTTACTTCTTTCTGTGCATGGCTAAAAAATCCCTGTCATGGATGATATAAAAGCTGTGTACTTAAATAGATAATATAATTATATGCTTTACATCTTTAAATTCATTGTCAGTAACTTGCAAGAAAATGTTCTTATTTATGCATGTAACTTGAATAATTAGAAACCATTTTCACTTCCATTGGGAACTTACAAGCATTCTATAATTTTCCTGCAGAATGCTTGTTACTACTTAGGAGCGTCTCTTGAAATGAAGAGGTTTTAGGTTGTAAACAACGGTAAGCTTTTCCATGGCTTCACTCCTTGCATGTTCACTTAACTTCATATCAATAGCTTTCTCACTGTAGCAGCTATAAATGAATAGTTCGGATAGCTTTCCTATTTGGTTTTCTAAATTGTGTTGCATGACGTCATTATCCCATTTTATTTGGTTTTCCAAACTGTGTTAACTTATGTCGTACTTTATTTGCCAAGCCGTCTTTGTCAATACAGTTCACTTGTTAAATAAAATACGAAAGTATGGCAATAATATTGATATATTTTACTGAGCTAATATATAGTAATCCATGTTCTTGAAATCTAAACCAACATATTAAGAAATGTGATGAATTCAAGTGTAGGGTCGTCAATGTATATGGGGAGTATGTAAAAATGTATGATGCCCAGTAATGATGAATTATTATCTTTACAAATCTGTTTGTTACTCTGTTTCATTTTGAATTGCTTGCTAAACCTGGACTAGCATATATTTAATGTAGTAAACTGAATAACAAATATATTATTGATTAGTTGGTTCCCAACCAACCATGTTACTACTAGCTGATGAGTTAGAAATCCAATTTTCAATCTTTTTAGGGGAATTGTTAAGGTTATATGTATGTATTGATTTATTGCATGTATAGAAAACAAATTATGAATGTCTTAAAATCATAAATCCTGACCTTATTTTCCCTTGATTGTATTCCCTATCTGGTTCTAATATCAGTCAAGATTGAATTATTTATGGTGCAGAAGGGAAAACTGAAATGAAGCTAAACATATAAAACCTAACCAATGGTCATATACTGTGAGTTTTAGAGCGCACCTGAAATACATGTTTAAAAATAGGAAGTCGAAAATAAAACTAGCAGCATTAGATTCTGAGTAGCACAAAGGAGAGTGTTAATACAGTTTACAAGAATTTGGGGAAATTTATATGTAACCAGGTATAAGTGAAGAACTTTTATTGAGATATAAAAAAACATTCTAATAGAAGCATTAGATTTTGATATTTTTCAACCATTTTTTGTGCAGATATGGATTTCAAAAGACGATACGATGAATGAGGGTGCTTACAATATGTATTTTATATTGTCAACCTTATGTTTCTGTATCTTGAATTTAACGAGTTATATTTGTATTTTTTTTCCTTTGAAAATATGGTTTATCTTTGTTATGTACTAATTTGTTTATGCTAAACTTGCTTGTGGAATTTCTTTTCAAATTTTTTAGCTTTAAATTTGAAGAACGGTTGAATTTATATATTAATATTACTGAAAGTATCAATTGTAAATAATTTTCATATTGCAAATCCGAAGAACACATTAGTGGTGTTATGAATTATTAGTTTGATTGCAAGTTGTAAATTGGAACGCTCACTAAGTGTTGTAGATTATGGACTTGAAACACTTAATGAGTGTTGTAGATTATGAACTTGAAACACTATTAGAGTGTTGCAGATTATGAATTTGAAACACCCACTGAGTGTTTCAGATTATGAACTTGAAACACTTATTAAATGTTGTAGATTATGAACTTGAAACACTAATCTAGTGTTGTAAAATATCAAAATGAAACACCTGGTAAGTGTTTCAATTCAGTCAATCTGAAATATAATATAAGTGTTTCAAAAATCTTCAACATATTAATCTGCAACACTTAAATATTATTTCTAAAAAATTTAGCAATATTTTATTACCGTTTCAAAATGGCCATTTTGGTGTTGTGGTATATCTTTTTCAGACTTTTTATCGGCCAGAGGGATGGGAGTTTTTTCAATGCTTTGTTCGAGTATGGTTTCTCTAGCCTTTGTGAGGATGGCTTCTTTGGCGAGGAGAAAAGAATTGTATCTCTCCATCGAGGGTTGGTAAAGGAAAAAAATCGGGGTTGGTCCTATATGGAAGGGGTTAATGCTCCATCGATCAGGGTCATAAGGTTCTACGTCCTTCTCTTTCTCTTGGATATGGAGGGTTTCTAATTTGAACCTTTCGATCGCCCGTGGCTCCTCAATATTTGCCTCGGTCATGGGAAATCTGCCGGCAACTGATGGAGGTTTTTTATCCATAATGTCTGCCTCTTCAAGGCTCAGTCCAATCTGGGACAGAATAGCACAGGTAGATATGTGGCTGTTAACCACAAGGTCGGAGGTTTAGGCCCTCCTAGCGGCAAAATGTTAACGATATTTTTTGTCAACACCGGAGATGGGTCGACTAGGACGAACCTAAAGATGGAAATGGGCGATTTTGCTATTTTTGGGCGGATTACTTCCCCGAATATTGAAATATGGAAGGATGGAATCGCTTGGGGATTTCCAAAGGCGGACCTAATTTCAAGGGGTGAAATACATCTTCCTATTCGGGGACATATTGAGATGGGAATCCATGCTTATCTGGAGAATGAATAATAGACTGTGACTACTATGATTTGAGAAATAATAACACACAGTTATAGGGTAGTTTTCATATGAGAAGATCTCTTTCCGTTGAACTTTCATTGAGAGTACAGAGATACAATAGAGTGAATTCCTCAATTTAACTCAGCGTTTAGTTTATTTTTCATTTTTGGTACAAAAATGTAGAAAAAGAATCCCCCACTCAAACGTGATCCCAGGGGTCGTATTTATAATGGTTCAGGGCTCCTTCCGCTGAAGGGCTATTCGGCCTGTGGGGGTCTTTGTTGATGTAACACCCCGTAATTTGAAAATAAAAATTCACAAATTAAAGTATACTTAATTAAGTGAAATGGGTTGCGCAGAGAAATATATATATATTGATATATATATATATATATATAATTGAAAATTTAATAAATAAATATGCAAAAATGTTCAAAACAGCAAATTGGGAGAGGGGAATAATCGAACCAGCCGATTTTTGAGGTCGACCCGAGCTCGCTGGGTCGACTAGGGGTTAATCCAGGGTGTTTGGCTGTCAACCCGTGGGCCGATTCGCTCGAATGCAGATTTTGCATTTGAATGGTTCTCATGGTTCAGCTTTAATCTAAAGGCCCTAAATGGTTCCTACATGTGACTTTTTCCCCAAGACATGCTTTAAAGGCTAGGATTGGTTCTAGGGTTTATCCTATAGCTAAAACTATCCTAGTCTTCTATAAAAAGACCCCTAACCCTCTCCTAAAACCCTCATAAATTGATCCTACAAGTAAACTATGCCAAAATGATTCCTTATCATGGCCTCCACTTCAACCCATGGCCTCCATCTTCTTCTTCATGATAGCTTAAGTGTTCTAAGCTAGTTTCAAAGTAAAGGAGCCTCTTTTCTTCATTCATGAGAGATTCTATGATCATTTGAGTGATTTCATGTTTGTATGAGAGTTCATAAGTTGCATTCTAGCCAAAGTTGCAACCTTTTCTTGATCAAAAAGCAAGGATCTTGCATGAGAGCTCATAAGCTTCATTCAAAGCCAAAGTTGAAACCTTTCTTCTTCAAAGCAAGGATTTTTATTGATATTTGCTCAAGGGTTTCATTTGGAGCTTGTTCTTTTGGGGTTTTTGAGTGATAGCATGAATGGCTTCGTCTCAATCTTTGTTTTATATGTTGATTTGTGCCTTCATAGCATTGTAAGCCCCCTCCTACTCTTAGATATTAACTATAAAGTTAAATGAATGTTGCAAGTTTGGGTTTGATCATTAAGTATGATACATGCTATCATGTTATGCAAGTCTATAAAGTCATTACCTTGATCTTGTGGGTTAAAAGCTATAATCTTTATGTTGAAATGTTGCATTATGCAGCATGAGAACCCTCATAACCTTTAGGTTAACTTGCATATGAAGTCATAACCCTTATGTGATGTTATATGCAAGTTACTTGTCATCATTTCATGTCATCTATGACCATGTATCACCTATTTGCCAAGTTTGAATGTTATGCATGTTTTTGAGGCTTGACAATGTAACATGCAAGTTTGTGAGCACATTTATGCCTCATTTCCACTATGTTTAACTTGTGGCCTTATACCCTTTTTGTCATGCCTTTGCCAAGTTCCTTCTTTAAATCCATTATGCGTTGTTGTGAATGTATATGCGAGTTTAAAAGCGTTGGGGTTAGGTTATGGGGAAACTTTAATGACATGAAACATGATTTGGGTAAATTGGTATAAACGTGACAACATGTAACTTTGGCTATGAGCATGGGACTTGGAAACTTGACACGTATGGGTTGTAAGTGTAACAAGACACTAGACCAAACATGAAAATTGCCAACTCGAGGTTGGGTTGAGTTTGTAGCATAAATCTACCCGGACCCGCCCGGCTTAACTAGTGGCTACAAACAATAGGATCCAATATGAGAAGTTGGTCATGTCGCGCTTAAGACTCGAGGTTAGACTAGGTTGTGGTGTAAATCTACCCGGACCCGCCCGGCTTAACTAGTAACCACAACAAAGTCTAATGTGAGAGGTTGAGAGTGCATTAATTAAATTAATGCCACATGATAAGGATAAGGATAAGTAAATTTGACTAATGACACTTAACCGATATGACACAAATGGGTAGGTTAAGTGGGACCGGGCTTGATTTCTTAATGACACTTAACCATACAAGACAGTTAGGGGATGGGGTTAAGTAATTTACGCTTAACTAATCTAAACACGGTAATTAGATGGGGTTAAGTAACTAAGACTTAACTAATCTAAACACGGTAATTAGATTAAGTAACTAAGACTTAACTAATCTAAACACGGTAAATAGATGGGGTTAAGTAATCTATACTTAACTAATCTAAACACGGGAATTCGATGCGGTTAAGTTAAACACTTAACCAATCTAAACTTGGTTATTCAATGGGGTTAAGTAACCAATACTTAACCAATTTAACATGATAATTTAATGGGGTTAAGTAACTTATACCTAACCAATTATACGTGATGATTTGATGAGGTTAAGTAACCTATACTTAACCAATCTAATAGGTGGACCTGATAAGGGTTAAGTCACAAGACCTTTTAAGATTAGGCTTAACCATTGTAATACGATTAGTGGATGGGGTTAAGCTAACCCATACTTAACCAATCCAACTCGATAATCTGATGGGATTAAGATAATCCATGCTTAATCAATCTAACATGAAAATCTGATAGGGTTAAGGCAAATAAATACTTAACCAATTTGACTTGATAAGGTTAAGTCATGAGCTTCTTGGTACACTTAACCAACTTGTATGGCTAAGCCTTGAACTTGAGTACTTAGCCAATCTTGACATGATTTGTAGGCGGGTCAAGTCACGAACTTGGATAACAACACTTAACCCATTTGACAAAACCCTAGCTCAGAGGACTAGGTTGGAAATCGTAGTTAACAAGGATAGCGGAAAGAGGGGCTAAGTGGTAAACCTTAGTTAAGGGTAACTAAGTAATAATTCTTAGCTAAGGACATGGGACTAGTTCATAAAGAGATGAGTAACCTGGTACGGTAGGTCATCGCTTAGTATACGAGGAGGAGCAAGTTATCTGACTATGATAAAAGCTCCAGCGAACTGGGTGACGAAGTGAAAGCTTCGGGGAACGTGAGGGTACTCTTGGTATCCCTCTGTGAGGTGGCGAGTGGTCCATGAAACCCGGCCTCACAGGGGTTAAGGTCTGCGGTAGAAGAGCCAAGAGTATGCCTTGGTTGCTATGCGAGCGACCTAAAGACTGGGATGGATTAGCGTGGAGTCGACGATACTTGATTTTGCCCCGGGATAGCATGTCGCCGACTACCTACCATCTTTAGTCAATCGTGTACGTACGGAAAGGCAGGGAACTCCCAAAAGACCATATACTAGCTATCAAGTTATGGGTGAGGTTGGCTATCTGGAAGTGGGCATCGATGGGCCTTAGTGTAGTTCTCATACATGATTTTTCTTGGATTGCCTTTCAGTAGTTGATGGAGGGGTCACGTGGGACCATAGCCACGGGTACAAAAACAGACCTTGATATCTGCATCAGCAGACGACTTAAAGCTCCCGACCGAGTCCCGTATTTCTTGATTTGCCCTGGCACGGAACTCGGATGGCACATTGAGGAACATGTGCATCTATACATGGAAAACGATTCACGATACATATGTGGGATAAAGGGCGCGGTTGACAGGTGGCATAATCCCTAGTGGCCCTAGGTGGTTGAACCCAAACCGAGACACGGAAACTTTCATTAGGTAGCATAATCCCTAGTGGTCCTAGGTGGCATAAATCCTAAGTGGACACGCGATAGTTCATGGTAAGAAAACATAACTAGATCAAGGGTAGCAGTCCAAAATAACTTCAAGGATAAGACGTTTACATGGGAAAGCCCGTATGGCCTACGGCAAAGGACTAAACTTATACATGGAAAGAAACATACGAGTTGGGAAAACCTACATATGCTATATATTAGGTTGACATGACCATTACGTGGCGTTGGGCAAGGGACATTCATAGTTAACACATGACGCGGGTTGGGATACTAGTACGAGGGGTGCAGGGCAAATATACATGATATATACCTTAGGATGTTATACATGATAAATACCTTGGGATAGTATACTTGATAAAAACCTGACGATGTGGTACCTTGATTTATCTTGACACCGTAGTTTATCATGACACACTCGTTTATTTTGGTACCATAGTTCATCCTGTTATTTTGGTTTAGCTTATCTATCTTGTCATCATACTTATGTTCATCTCAGTTCCTCATGCCAGTTAACTTTACTAGTTTATATACTGATAGTAGATAGGGCTTACCAGTCTTTATGACTGACCCCGTTTTGTTTCGCCTCTTGTCTTCCGTTCCCCCCCCCCCCAAGGTTACAGGGAGGAAATGCTATTGTTAGTTTGGACTTCTTCTGTTTGAAGGTCATCACGCATGGCTTGGACTTCTCTTGGCTATGGCTACTTTACTGTTTTACTTGGGGAATAATTTATGAAATGGTTTTATGCTTCTTTATTATTGCAAGACAGGTTTTGATGTATTTTGATGTAAAGGCTTTTAGACCTTATTTTATAAGGTAATGAAATTTGTTTTACTTCCGCTGTTTTATATATATATATGTTCTGTCTTGTAATATTTCTATACATGTTTACCAATAATACCCCTCTAAAGCTAGTGCATTCCTTTGCGAGTGACCCTAGCGGAGGTGGGGTGTTACATTTGGTATCAGAGCAGACGGTTTCCAGACTGGGCAAAAGTTTTTTTTAAAAAAAAACCTTCTGAAAACTATTTGAGAAACCGTTTACAAAGAAGCATTTTTCAAGAAAAGTTTTTAAAGGCTATTCCCCAAAAGCCATTAGCACTATCCTTTGTTCCCTTGATCGAATCTCTTTTCCCTTTCTTTCCTCCATCTGGAGTCACAGTAGTTTTAACTATGACTAATCCTTGTCTAGCTACGTAAGTGTTTTCCCGTGCGATGGAGGAAGTTCTCGAGAGATCGGTTACCGAAGTTATAAGAAGGGATAATAAGAACAAGGATAAAGGACGCGAGCTTAAGGATAAGCAACTGTTGCTATGGCTTAGTCCATCAAGGAGGACAAGGACAAGATCATCTAAGAGGGCAATTGTACGCTCCCATTTCTAGGGTACCTAAAAGAAATGGTACCGTTTCTGGTAAAGGATTAGTCGTTCTTTTCTATCATCCCGTCCAGACTTTGTCTTGACCATCGTATCATTTAAGTCTGCTTGGATAGTTGAGTCTCTGCACCTTAGTACTAGCATGGTAGAGGATCCCAGTTTTTGTCCCAAAATCTGGTTGGAGAGTCGGTCCATTTATTCATGACTTGTTGGATTTGAGAACGTCTATGCTAAGTGTTGAGATTAGAAGCAATACTTCTATTGTTGAGCTATGGATGGATTCTAGGGGTAAAGTGGTTATCCAGTAAGGGATACCATTCTCGGTTTTGAAAAGAGGGCAGTCAGACTCTTGGCTTGCTTTGGTAATACCTTCGAAGTCTCGTGTAACCTTTTAGGTTCTGTCATGGTTAGTTACCTAGAATCTCTTGATGCATTTATCAGAAATCTCTGATCCAATCGAGTAACGTCCGCCAATAAGACGGATGGTTCATTCCGCTTAAGCATGGGTTATAGGAATCACCCTAGTAATTGCACGTGGTAACATAAATTGGCATTGGTAAACGTGATCCAGAATTCACTAGTGAATTTTGGAGAGCTTGCATGAGTACGTAGATATGGTTGAGCCAAGTATACTAGGGAAAGAATAAATGAAAGTGGAACGAGAGGCGACAGTGAAAAGAGTTCCGACTCATACCTTGGAAACAGGAATCAAGGAGCTACGAAACCATGAAGTCAAAGGCGGTCAAGGCACAATGGAATTAAGTTCGTGGAAATGCGGCTCAGACGCGCGCATCATGTCTCTTTTTAAGAGTGTATCTTTGATCCTTGGTTCACCTGTAGAGCTTACTTGCATGCTATCGCTTGGTGGATATCCTCTCGGTCCTATTTCTGTTACAAACTCCGTAAGGAGTTTGTCTTGTTTATCTCCTCGATCTTATCTTGGGAACCTTAGATAGAACTCTATGGATGTAAACATGTATTTGAAACATGTTATGATTGATATGGTTGCAAATGGTTGCAAGTGGTTGCTCGTGGATGCGCGAATACACATTAGATACTAGATTGACGCGGTCACGTTTCATGTTGCATATGCACGAGTATTTATACTTGTTTATGGATGAAATTGAATGTGTTATCATGCTGATGTTGCATATGAATGAATGTTTGTGCACTCATATAGTACTTATATGACTAGGACTATTCGCATACATGTTGGACTCATGGCACTTAACATATTTTGCATTAGAAAGATCATTCAGGCCTGATCATTAGCATTAGCTAAGGAGCATATACACACACGTTCTGCATATGTTCATATGGCATTAGAAATCGTCTAAGGACAATGATGCCAGTGTTTGATGGTTTGAGTAGATGGTTGTTTGGTTGGTAGGATACGTTCTTCTTGACTTAGAGATTTTGGGGACGAAATCCTTTAAGGAGGGGAGAATGTAACACCCCGTAATTTGAACATAAAAATTCACAAATTAAATTATACTTAATTAAGTGAAATGGGTTGCGCAGAGAAATATATATATATTGATATATATATATATATATTGATATATATATATATATTGATATATATATATATAATTGAAAATTTAATAAATAAATATGCAAAAATGTTCAAAACAGCGAATTGGGAGAGGGGAATAACCGAACCGGTCGATTTTTGAGGTCGACCCAAGCACGCTGGGTCGACTAGGGGTTAATCCAGGGTGTTTGGCTGTCAACCCGTGGGCCGATTCGCTCGAATGCAGATTTTGCATTTGAATGGTTCTCATGGTTCAGCTTTAATCTAAAGGCCCTAAATGGTTCCTACATGTGACTTCTTCCCCAAGACATGCTTTAAAGGCTAGGATTGTATCTAGGGTTTATCCTATAGCTAAAACTATCCTAGTCTTCTATAAAAAGACCCCTAACCCTCTCCTAAAACCCTCATAAATTGATCCTACAACTAAACTATGCCAAAATGATTCCTCATCATGGCCTCCACTTCAACCCATGGCCTCCATCTTCTTCTTCATGATAGCTTAAGTGTTCTAAGCTAGTTTCAAAGTAAAGGAGCCTCTTTTCTTCATTCATGAGAGATTCTATGATCATTTGAGTGATTTCATGTTTGTATGAGAGTTCATAAGTTGCATTCTAGCCAAAGTTGCAACCTTTTCTTGACCAAAAAGCAAGGATCTTGCATGAGAGCTTATAAGCTTCATTCAAAGCCAAAGTTGAAACCTTTCTTCTTCAAAGAAAGGATTTTTATTGATATTTGCTCAAGGGTTTCATTTGGAGCTTGTTCTTTTGGGGTTTTTGGGTGATAGCATGAATGGCTTCGTCTCAATCTTTGTTTTATATGTTGATTTGTGCCTTCATAGCATTGTAAGCCCCCTCCTACTCCTAGATATTAACTATAAAGTTAAATGAATGTTGCAAGTTTGGGTTTGATCATTAAGTATGATACATGCTATCATGTTATGCAAGTCTATAAAGTCATTACCTTGATCTTGTGGGTTAAAAGCTATAACCTTTATGTTGAAATGTTGCATTATGCAGCATGAGAACCCTCATAACCTTTAGGTTAACTTGCATATGAAGTCATAATCCTTATGTGATGTTATATGCGAGTTACTTGTCATCATTTCATGTCATCTATGACCATGTATCACCTATTTGCCAAGTTTGAATGTTATGCATGTTTTTGAGGCTTGACAATGTAACATGCAAGTTTGTGAGCACATTTATGCCTCATTTCCACCATGTTTAACTTGTGGCCTTATACCCTTTTTGTCATGCCTTTGCCAAGTTCCTTCTTTAAATCCATTATGCGTTGTTGTGAATGTATATGCGAGTTTAAAAGCGTTGGGGTTAGGTTATGGGGAAACTTTAATGACATGAAACATGATTTGGGTAAATTGGTATAAACGTGACAACATGTAACTTTGGCTATGAGCATGGGACTTGGAAACTTGACACGTATGGGTTGTAAGTGTAACAAGACACTAGACCAAACATGAAAATGGCCAACTCGAGGTTGGGTTGAGTTTGTAGCATAAATCTACCCGGACCCGCCCGGCTTAACTAGTGGCTACAAACAATAGGATCCAATGTGAGAAGTTGGTCATGTCGCGCTTAAGACCCGAGGTTAGACTAGGTTGTGGTGTAAATCTACCCGGACCCGCCCGGCTTAACTAGTAACCACAACAAAGTCTAATGTGAGAGGTTGAGAGTGCATTAATTAAATTAATGCCGCATGATAAGGTTAAGTAAATTTGACTAATGACACTTAACCGATATGACACAAATGGGTAGGTTAAGTGGGACCGGGCTTGATTTCTTAATGACACTTAACCATACAAGACAGTTAGGGGATGGGGTTAAGTAATTTACGCTTAACTAATCTAAACACGGTAATTAGATGGGGTTTGGTAACTAAGACTTAACTAATCTAAACACGGTAATTAGATGGGGTTAAGTAACTAAGACTTAACTAATCTAAACACGGTAATTAGATGGGGTTAAGTAATCTATACTTAACTAATCTAAACACGGGAATTCGATGGGGTTAAGTTAAACACTTAACCAATCTAAACTTGGTTATTCAATGGGGTTAAGTAACCAATACTTAACCAATTTAACATGATAATTTAATGGGGTTAATTAACTTATACCTAACCAATTATACGTGATGATTTGATGAGGTTAAGTAACCTATACTTAACCAATCTAATAGGTGGACCTGATAAGGGTTAAGTCACAAGACCTTTTAAGATTAGGCTTAACCATTGTAATACGATTAGTGGATGGGGTTAAGCTAACCCATACTTAACCAATCCGACTCGATAATATGATGGGATTAAGATAATCCATGCTTAATCAATCTAACATGAAAATCTGATAGGGTTAAGGCAAATAAATACTTAACCAATTTGACTTGATAGGGTTAAGTCATGAGCTTCTTGGTACACTCAACCAACTTGTATGGCTAAGCCTTGAACTTGAGTACTTAGCGAATCTTGACATGATTTGTAGGCGGGTCAAGTCACGAACTTGGATAACAACACTTAACCCATTTGACAAAACCCTAGCTCAGAGGACTAGGTTGGAAATCGTAGTTAACAAGGATAGCGGAAAGAGGGGCTAAGTGGTAAACCTTAGTTAAGGGTAACTAAGTAATAATTCTTAGCTAAGGACATGGGACTAGTTCATAAAGAGATGAGTAACCTGGTACGGTAGGTCATCGCTTAGTATACGAGGAGGAGCAAGTTATCTGACTAGGATAAAAGCTCCAGCGAACTGGGTGACGAAGTAAAAGCTTCGGGGAACGTGAGGGTACTCTTGGTATCCCTCTGTGAGGTGGCGAGGGGTCCATGAAACCCGGCCTCACAGGGGTTAAGGTCTGCGGTAGAAGAGCCAAGAGTATGCCTTGGTTGCTATGCGAGCGACCTAAAGACTGGGATGGATTAGCGTGGAGTCGACGATACTTGATTTTGCCCGGGATAGCATGTCGCCGACTACCTGCCATCTTTAGTCAATCGTGTACGTACGGAAAGGCAGGGAACTCCCAAAAGACCATATACTAGCTATCAAGTTATGGGTGAGGTTGGCTATCTGGAAGTGGGCATCGATGGGCCTTAGTGTAGTTCTCATACATGATTTTTCTTGGATTGCCTTTCAGTAGTTGAGGGAGGGGTCACGTGGGACCATAGCCACGGGTACAAAAACAGACCTTGATATCTACATCAGCAGACGACTTAAAGCTCCCGACCGAGTCCCGTATTTCTTGATTTGCCCTGGCACGGAACTCGGATGGCACATTGAGGAACATGTGCATCTAGACATGGAAAACGATTCACGATACATACGTCGGATAAAGGGCGCGGTTGACGGGTGGCATAATCCCTAGTGGCCCTAGGTGGCTGAACCCAAACCGAGACATGGAAACGTTCATTAGGTAGCATAATCCCTAGTGGTCCTAGGTGGCATAAATCCTAAGTGGACACGCGATAGTTCATGGTAAGAAAACATAACTAGATCAAGGGTAGCAGTCCAAAATAACTTCAAGGATAAGACGTTTACATGGGAAAGCCCGCATGGCCTACGGCAAAGGACTAAACTTATACATGGAAAGAAACATACGAGTTGGGAAAACCTACATATGCTATATATTAGGTTGACATGGACCATTACGTGGCGTTGGGCAAGGGACATTCATAGTTAACACATGACGCGGGTTGGGATACTAGTACGAGGGGTGCAGGACAAATATACATGATATATACCTTAGGATGTTATACATGATAAATACCTTGGGATAGTATACTTGATAGAAACCTGACGATGTGGTACCTTGATTTATCTTGACACCGTAGTTTATCATGACACACTCGTTTATTTTGGTACCGTAGTTCATCCTGTTATTTTGGTTTAGCTTATCTATCTTGTCATCATACTTATGTTCATCTCAGTTCCTCATGCCAGTTAACTTTACTAGTTTATATACTGATAGTAGATAGGGCTTACCAGTCTTTATGACTGACCCCGTTTTGTTTCGCCTCTTGTCTTCCGTTCCCCCCCCCCCTCCCGCCCCCCAGGTTACAAGGAGGAAATGCTATTGTTAGTTTGGACTTCTTCTGTTTGAAGGTCATCACGCATGGCTTGGACTTCTCTTGGCTATGGCTACTTTACTGTTTTACTTGGGGAATAATTTATGAAATGGTTTTATGCTTCTTTATTATTGCAAGACAGGTTTTGATGTATTTTGATGTAAAAGGCTTTTAGACCTTATTTTATAAGGTAATGAAATTTGTTTTACTTTCGCTGTTTTATATATATATGTTCTGTCTTGTAATATTTCTGTACATGTTTAACAATAATACCCCTCTAAAGCTAGTGCATTCCTTTGCGAGTGACCCTAGCGGAGGTGGGGTGTTACAGTTGACCACTTTTTCCCAGGTTTCGGACGTTTGCCTTTCGGCCATCCTTAGAGTATCAATTATGGTCTTCGGATGATATTTGAGTCTTTGGTAACAGCTCCTGAATGTAGACTTTCGGACGCAAGATTTTGGATGTAGGCTTTCGGCTTTATCATGAATATTTAGAGGGGCTTGACCTCATGGTGTATGTTCAAAACTACCAGTTCGAAACCGCTGCGGGTTACGGTACTAGGTAGCCTAGTACGAGAAGCCTGTATCTCTGCTCGTGTCACAGTTACCCCTCCGGTGGGGCCTTTGTGGTAGCCTGTATTCTTGGAGGGTGGTTTCTGGTGTCACTTTTGTTTATTCGTGAATGTGGACTTTCGGTATTTGCGCGGTAGATGCTCCAGAAGCTGGATCAGGGTGATCCTTACGTTCTCTTGGTTTAGTACCTTCGATGCTCTCGCCTTCAGGTGTTCCGGTATTTAAGTGGATCATTTCCGAAGATACTTTTGGGCTTCATCCGACGAGTTTATTACTTTCGACTTTCTTGGTTTTGGATTAGGGTGGCTTTTTACCATAGAGTTTTTTTCGAGCTGATACTGTCGAAAGGATCTTATCGGATTGACCCTGGCGGATAGATCATGTCGGTTACACCCCACAGTTCTTTACAATCTTTTCCCTAGGGGGAGTGAAAGGGCTTCGCTAATGTGGCTTTTCGGATTATTTCTTCCTGTTCTTGCCCTTCTTAGTATTTTAGCCCCACTTTCTACTGAGCCTCCTGCGATCTTTTTGGTCATCCAATACCCCTTCACCGCAAGCTCACTTCGTTGTTGATTTTTGGTAGTAACAAGGACTATTGTCTAACTCAAGGTTTTATGTATCCCTCTTATTACCTTGTGGTGTCCATCCATGTGTTGGATGTACAAACTGAGTAGCAGGTAACAGGTAGTAGATCTTGATGAGGACGATGCTGCTGAGCGATGACGAGCAGGAGGTTGGCGTATTATTTCCTACTATTTACTATTAGTTGTTTCCGGTGTTATGATTGATGATACTCTGAATGGCTTTGTAATGAGGTCGACTGTACAGATTCAGTTGATGTATACTAGTTTGATGTATGTATATTTCGTAATGATATGAAAATTTAAGATTCTGCTCATTTCTACTTCATTATTATTGCTTGTTGTATTTTATTATATTTTATCCTTGTGGTGTGTGTTATACGACATGTTTCGCTTGTGTTATTCTACCCTGATGTTCGTCCATAGCTGCTGTAACGACCCTGAATTTTGGGGCCAAGTTAAAATTTATTTTAAGTGATTTAAAATGAGTTTTGATATTTAAAATAATCTATTTTAAATAATAAGGATCACAAATTTGGTTCAAATCGAAGTTAGAATGAATAAATTAATTTTAAATATAAAAAGAGCTAGAAATGGCGCGGTAGTTTGAAAAGTCAAACTTGAACTTTGACTAACCATATAGGATGCAAAATTTAACGGATTTTAGTAAAACCAAAAATATTAGAATCTTTTTAAAAATATCTTTTCAACGAATCCGAAAAATCGAAATTTCATAGCGGAAATCAAAAGTTATGGCTAATTCAATTTTTAGAAAGGTCGGTGGGTAATTTGCATAAGACAAAAATGCTAATTTTCACATATGTAGGAATTTGAACTCAAAACCACTTCCATTGGTTTCAGAATGACGTTTCTGCATTGAAAAACAGTAAACACTTATATGTTTCGAGTTTCAGAAAATATTTGTTTAAAAATGTATTTTTAATATTAAAAATATTCGCCTTGAAAATAGCCATTTTTCAAAAAGTCTCAGAATCGAACGAAATAAATTTTGTTGGGTTCGTATCATCAAAACAAAGCTAAAAATGATTTTTTGGTAATTTTTAGAATTAATATATAATTATAATTGATTTTTCAGTGTAAACGGACAATTTTTGACTTTAAAATTCATTAAAAAATTCAAACGGGCCCAGAATTGAACGAAATTAATTTTCATAGGTCCACAGCATCAAAACATAGCTAAATATATTTTTCGAGGATTTTTGAAGTTAATTGGTGACCTGGGTGAATTTCTACGTACGTTTGAATTTAAAATAATGATTTATATTTAAAACTGAAAAACGAAGGCCAAGACGATCTCGTGGGCTGATGAAACATATCCAGATGAGTTCGGAACGGGGGCTAAATGGTATGAACGACAGTAAGCAGGCTTGAATCGGAGTTCGGACCAAAACGGGCTTAAGCGGGCCAATTAAATAATGATTAGTTTAACCTAATATTTTAATATAAAAACACTATTCACGTCCATCTTCTTCCTCTTTGCTGAGCCGCACAAACCCATCATGGCTGAAAACTTCAAACCCTCATAACTCTTTCATTTCTCAACGAAAATTAGCGTGTGAGTACACGTTTCGAAGCTCTCGCCGAGCTCTTCGATCTCCGACAAGTCCCGTCCCTTTCCGTCGCTTGTGCCGCCCGCCCCGAGCCCGAGAAGGTCCGCCGGTCGCAGCCACGCCGGGCCCACCACGCTCGATCGAACTCCACCCTCTTCTGGCCGTGCAAAGATCTCTCCAAGGCGGTCATTCTCCAAAAAACCGCACTCAAAACCGTTCAGTAAATCAAAAGTTATCGCGATTTGAAGTTTTGAACAAATTCTGAAATTGAGGTATGCTTCAGAAATAGCGACGCTTTTAAGCGTGGCAGAAACAGTTGTTAAAAGTCTGTTTGATTTAAAACATCAATAACTTTTTCATATAAACACCGATTCTGAAAATTTCAGATCCGGTGGAACCGTGACTTCGAATACAACTTTAATACAGAGCAATTGGGAACAAACTCTAATCTAATTGAGGTGAGAATCCTATTTATTTTATTTAAGTAATTATGTTTTAATTATAGATGTTCGCATTCATAATCATATATGTATGTGAATCTGCTATGATATAAACTGTATGTGAATCTGCTATGACTTAATCTGTATGTGTATGCTAGGACAAAACCCACTGTATGTTGAGATGTTACAATACAAAATTAAATATATTAAAATCGTTCATGTATGTTGTGTGACATGTTGATTTGTCAAAATTAAATATATTAAAATAAGAAATTGTTCATGTATGTTGTAAAGTGACATTTTTGTCAATATTAAAATAAGAAATTGTTCATGTATGTTGTAAAGTGACATTTTTGTCAATATTAAAATAAGAAATTGTTCATGTATGTTGTAAAGTGACAATTTTGTCAATATTAAAATAAGAAATTGTTCATGTATGTTGAAGTGACACTTTTGTCAATATCAAAATAAGAAAATGAACACCGTATGTAAATTGACACTTTTGTCAATATCAAAATAAGAAAATGAACACCGTATGTAAATTGACACTTTTGTCAATATCAAAATAAGAAAATGAACACCGTATGTAAATTGACACTTTTGTCAATATCAAAATAAGAAAATGAACACCGTATGTAAATTGACACTTTTGTCAATATCAAAATAAGAAAATGAACACCGTATGTAAATTGACACTTTTGTCAATATCAAAATAAGAAAATGAACACCGTATGTAAATTGACACTTTTGTCAATATCAAAATAAGAAAATGAACACCGTATGTAAATTGACACTTTTGTCAATATCAAAATAAGAAAATGAACACCGTATGTAAATTGACACTTTTGTAAATATCAAAATAAGAAAATTAGCACCGTATGTTGAATGAACAAATTTGTGTTATAATAGAATACAAGCACCGTATGTTGAATGAACAAATTTGTGTATTTATACAATAGAATTGGTCGTTATATGTGAATGATTATATTTTGTTCATTTATAAAATAAGAAAGCACTATATGTTAAAAAAATTATATTTTGTGTCATTTACAAAATAGAATTTGTCGCTATGGTAAAGAATTATATTTTGTGTCATTATTCAAAATAAAATTTGTCGCTATGTGAAACGAACCATTTTTTGTTCGTTAATAAAAATAGAATTAGTCGCTATATGTAATGAACTAATATTTTGTTCATTAGTAACAATAAGAAAACATCGTATGTAAGTGAATATATTTTGTTCATTATCAAAAGAAGAAAGCATCGTATGTTAATGAACTATATTTTGTTCATTATTAAAAATAAAAATAGCATAGTGTGTTAATGAACTATATTTTGTTCACTATTAAAAATAAAAATAGCATAGTATGTTAATGAACTATATTTTGTCCATTATATAAAATAGAAGATGGCACTATATAAAAATAGCATATTTGTCATGTTATCAAATAGAAAAAAATGCATTGTATGCATAGCATATTATTTTTGTCAAAATAGAAAATATAATGCATTGTATGCATAGCATATTATTTTTGTCAAAATAGAAAAATATAGTACATTGTATGCATAGCATATTATTTTTGTCAAAATAGAAAATATAATGCATTTTATGTATTGCATATTATTTTTGTCAAAATAGAAAAATATAGTACATTGTATGCATAGCATGCTATTTTTGTCAAGTAGAAAAATAGAAAATACATTGTATGCATATTATTTTTGTCAAGTTAGAAAAATAGAAAATACATTGTATGCATATTATTTTTGTCAAGTTAGAAAAATAGAAAATACATTGTATGCAAATAATATTTTGTCAAGTTAGAACGTTATATAGAAGTGCATTGTATGCAAATATTATTCTGTCATGTTAGAGAAATAGAAATGCATTGGAAAAAAAAAATATTATTTTTGTCAAAATAGAAAAATAGGAAGTTGCATTGCACAAAACGATATTTTGTCAAAATAGAAAAATAGGAAGTTGCATTGCACAAAATGATATTTTGTCAAATAGAAAAGTAGGAAGTTGCATTGCACAAAATGATATTTTGTCAAAATAGAAAAGTAGAAACTTGCATTGCACAAAATGATATTTTGTCAAATAGAAAAGTAGAAACTTGCATTGCACAAAATGATATTTTGTCAAAATAGAAAAGTAGAAAGTTGCATTGCACAAAATGATATTTTGTCAAAATAGAAAAGTAGAAACTTGCATTGCACAAAATGATATTTTGTCAAAATAGAAAAGTAGAAACTTGCATTGCACAAAATGATATTTTGTCAAAATAGAAAAGTAGAAACCATTGCACAAAATGATATTTTGTCAAATAGAAAAGTAGAAAGTTGCATTGCACAAAAAGATATTTTGTCAAAATAGAAAAATAGGAAGTTGCATTGCACAAAATGATATTTTGTCAAAATAGAAAAATAGGAAGTTGCATTGCATAAAACGATATTTTGTCAAAATAGAAAAATAGGAAGTTGCATTGCATAAAATGATATTTTGTCAAAATAGAAAAAAAAGGGAAATGAAACATAGGAGAAGATTTACATTATTTATGACGTATAAGGGTTACACCATAGAAAATGTCCATTGTTCAAAATGTAAAGGGGAAAAGTAAAAATCAAAGTGATTGGAAACAGCGCCAAGGTCGCCCTTGACCTGAAGCGTCGTTAAATAAGGAAATTAATTATATTAAATAATTAAGGCAAGAATCAATCGTTATACAATAAAATAACGATATGAAATATGTTTTTCTCAAAATATATGAATGCGAGATTATTTGGGAAGTCCGGGTTAATCCCATTCCAAATGATCGTACGATTTCAAGAATTCAAGTATGAAGACGGCGTATGAAGACCGTAAATCTCCCCTCGAATGGACAACGATCAAGACTCTGAATTGGTTTGATCCCAATTCAAGGGTCGGGGTAATTGTCCAAACGTACGTGTTGATTTCACGGGTTTGACCCTAGTTCAGACCTAGAGCATGGGTATAAATGGATAGTGTGTCTGACATCGTACCCCACAAAATATTATGTTATTGATATTCAGTTAATATATAAACGATTGGTGGTAGAGAATTTATTCTCTACTTAACACCCGTTTATATAGTGACGGAAGATCAATAGTACGGTATGGAGTGACGGTGTGGCATACTAAGATGTAATGATCAGGGTTTCTTGTTGAAAAGCAGAACCTTGTGATATGAAGAACATGACTTCACGAGCCTCACAAACCGGTAGAGTCTAAAAAGGGGGAAGGGAACGCAGGGAAAGTAGCACGTTTCTTTCTAGTTAGTAGTCATTTTACTTTTGGAGGATGATGAAATGAGGCGCCTCGGACAGGTCCTATAGGACCGGGGAACGTGTACTTAGGAATAACTAATCCTCTAAGCTGTATGTGAGGACCGGCCCTGCCATTTCCAAGGGTTAACTGCGGGTAATCCTGAGGCATTAACTAGAGTGTCTCGAATCGGTAAGGAATCCTCCCTAGCCTGGACTCATGATGGAAACCCAAATTTCCAATACGACCCCGACGGATTTGATTGTATTACTAGTATTGGAGGCATAATATATGGTACCTATGCTTCCTAGGATTGATACTTATAATTTGAATTGTTTTAAAACATATACACCCTAATAATAGTATCAGTTTCGTATTTGGCGTATTTAGCATGTTTAACCACCATAAGGTAAAACTCTATCCTCTTGGTGTGCGTTGCATTGTGTGATGGGACCTGAGTCTTATGGTGGTTCCATTTTTCAAAAGACATTGCGTTTTGTTACGTTTTACTTATCTGTATTGACACTATAGTTATGCACGGCAATCCATTGGTACAACCCGTTCCGCGTTAGCGGCGTGGTCTTTGGATTTGCCTTATTAGTATAAGTTATTTAAGAATTCTCACACCAGTCCCACGACTGACCCATAGTTTGTTTCACCTTTTTGCAAACTTGGGTGCCCTCTCTTCTACACGGGCAGCCAAGTAGACAGGTTCATTCTTTGCTTAGAGCTTTTCTTTGAAGCTGCTTATTTTCTCTCTCTTGGATTCTGTTTGGGAGAAGAGGTGATGACTTGGAGCTTGAAGAATTTTTGTTTCTATGGCATCTTTTCTTTTCTTTTCTTTTTAGACATCAAACTTATTTCTTTTCTGCAAACTTGTTGTAATAATCTTAGTTTTCTGTGACTGTGGAATTTCTGTGATTGATGACATTATATTTTTCCGCTGCTATAATGTTATTACTCTATGAATCTCCTTTGCTATATTGTATCTGTGTTCTGTTTTATTGTATTTATGTTGTATTCCAAAAATGATTTCTCCTTGCTTTCACCCGTGGAAGTTTGGGGTCGTCACAGTTGGTATCAGAGCTTTGGTTTACAAAGCGGAGTACAACATATCTATAATAATTCGTTTACATAGAATCACTATATTCTATGGCGAACATTTCATGAGATACATAATAGCCAGTCACTTTATCGTCATCTTTTCATTCATCCTTCGATCTTTTCTATCACTTAGAATCACCTTTTCTGTTGTTTTGACTCTTTCCTTGATCATACGTTCGAAGAAGACTAAGAGAAGTGGCGATGCACAATTGGCACATGTGTACGAAGGAGCGAAAGGACCAACTTCTTCGGTAGAAGGCCTGATGTTATAGACGGTACCATCTCGGTTAAAAACATTCTCTGTGTTTATTCTTCCTCTTTTCCTCTTCTATTTTTCTTTTTCCTTTTCGGGGACGAAAAGTTTTTAAGTGGGGGAGACTGTAACGACCCTGAATTTTGGGGCCAAGTTAAAATTTATTTTAAGTGATTTAAAATGAGTTTTGATATTTAAAATAATCTATTTTAAATAATAAGGATCACAAATTTGGTTCAAATCGAAGTTAGAATGAATAAATTAATTTTAAATATAAAAAGAGCTAGAAATGGCGCGGTAGTTTGAAAAGTCAAACTTGAACTTTGACTAACCATATAGGATGCAAAATTTAACGGATTTTAGTAAAACCAAAAATATTAAAATCTTTTTAAAAATATCTTTACAACGAATCCGAAAAATCGAAATTTCATAGCGGAAATCAAAAGTTATGGCTAATTCAATTTTTAGAAAGGTCGGTGGGTAATTTGCATAAGACAAAAATGCTACTTTTCACATATGTAAGAATTTGAACTCAAAACCACTTCCATTGGTTTCAGAATAACGTTTCTGCATTGAAAAACAGTAAACACTTATATGTTTCGAGTTTCAGAAAATATTTGTTTAAAAATGTATTTTTAATATTAAAAATATTCGCCTTGAAAATAGCCATTTTTCAAAAAGTCTCAGAATCGAACGAAATAAATTTTGTTGGGTTCGTATCATCAAAACAAAGCTAAAAATGATTTTTTGGTAATTTTTAGAATTAATATATAATGACATGAAACATGATTTGGGTAAATTGGTATAAACGTGACAACATGTAACTTTGGCTATGAGCATGGGACTTGGAAACTTGACACGTATGGGTTGTAAGTGTAACAAGACACTAGACCAAACATGAAAATGGCCAACTCGAGGTTGGGTTGAGTTTGTAGCATAAATCTACCCGGACCCGCCCGGCTTAACTAGTGGCTACAAACAATAGGATCCAATGTGAGAAGTTGGTCATGTCGCGCTTAAGACCCGAGGTTAGACTAGGTTGTGGTGTAAATCTACCCGGACCCGCCCGGCTTAACTAGTAACCACAACAAAGTCTAATGTGAGAGGTTGAGAGTGCATTAATTAAATTAATGCCGCATGATAAGGTTAAGTAAATTTGACTAATGACACTTAACCGATATGACACAAATGGGTAGGTTAAGTGGGACCGGGCTTGATTTCTTAATGACACTTAACCATACAAGACAGTTAGGGGATGGGGTTAAGTAATTTACGCTTAACTAATCTAAACACGGTAATTAGATGGGGTTTGGTAACTAAGACTTAACTAATCTAAACACGGTAATTAGATGGGGTTAAGTAACTAAGACTTAACTAATCTAAACACGGTAATTAGATGGGGTTAAGTAATCTATACTTAACTAATCTAAACACGGGAATTCGATGGGGTTAAGTTAAACACTTAACCAATCTAAACTTGGTTATTCAATGGGGTTAAGTAACCAATACTTAACCAATTTAACATGATAATTTAATGGGGTTAATTAACTTATACCTAACCAATTATACGTGATGATTTGATGAGGTTAAGTAACCTATACTTAACCAATCTAATAGGTGGACCTGATAAGGGTTAAGTCACAAGACCTTTTAAGATTAGGCTTAACCATTGTAATACGATTAGTGGATGGGGTTAAGCTAACCCATACTTAACCAATCCGACTCGATAATATGATGGGATTAAGATAATCCATGCTTAATCAATCTAACATGAAAATCTGATAGGGTTAAGGCAAATAAATACTTAACCAATTTGACTTGATAGGGTTAAGTCATGAGCTTCTTGGTACACTCAACCAACTTGTATGGCTAAGCCTTGAACTTGAGTACTTAGCGAATCTTGACATGATTTGTAGGCGGGTCAAGTCACGAACTTGGATAACAACACTTAACCCATTTGACAAAACCCTAGCTCAGAGGACTAGGTTGGAAATCGTAGTTAACAAGGATAGCGGAAAGAGGGGCTAAGTGGTAAACCTTAGTTAAGGGTAACTAAGTAATAATTCTTAGCTAAGGACATGGGACTAGTTCATAAAGAGATGAGTAACCTGGTACGGTAGGTCATCGCTTAGTATACGAGGAGGAGCAAGTTATCTGACTAGGATAAAAGCTCCAGCGAACTGGGTGACGAAGTAAAAGCTTCGGGGAACGTGAGGGTACTCTTGGTATCCCTCTGTGAGGTGGCGAGGGGTCCATGAAACCCGGCCTCACAGGGGTTAAGGTCTGCGGTAGAAGAGCCAAGAGTATGCCTTGGTTGCTATGCGAGCGACCTAAAGACTGGGATGGATTAGCGTGGAGTCGACGATACTTGATTTTGCCCGGGATAGCATGTCGCCGACTACCTGCCATCTTTAGTCAATCGTGTACGTACGGAAAGGCAGGGAACTCCCAAAAGACCATATACTAGCTATCAAGTTATGGGTGAGGTTGGCTATCTGGAAGTGGGCATCGATGGGCCTTAGTGTAGTTCTCATACATGATTTTTCTTGGATTGCCTTTCAGTAGTTGAGGGAGGGGTCACGTGGGACCATAGCCACGGGTACAAAAACAGACCTTGATATCTACATCAGCAGACGACTTAAAGCTCCCGACCGAGTCCCGTATTTCTTGATTTGCCCTGGCACGGAACTCGGATGGCACATTGAGGAACATGTGCATCTAGACATGGAAAACGATTCACGATACATACGTCGGATAAAGGGCGCGGTTGACGGGTGGCATAATCCCTAGTGGCCCTAGGTGGCTGAACCCAAACCGAGACATGGAAACGTTCATTAGGTAGCATAATCCCTAGTGGTCCTAGGTGGCATAAATCCTAAGTGGACACGCGATAGTTCATGGTAAGAAAACATAACTAGATCAAGGGTAGCAGTCCAAAATAACTTCAAGGATAAGACGTTTACATGGGAAAGCCCGCATGGCCTACGGCAAAGGACTAAACTTATACATGGAAAGAAACATACGAGTTGGGAAAACCTACATATGCTATATATTAGGTTGACATGGACCATTACGTGGCGTTGGGCAAGGGACATTCATAGTTAACACATGACGCGGGTTGGGATACTAGTACGAGGGGTGCAGGACAAATATACATGATATATACCTTAGGATGTTATACATGATAAATACCTTGGGATAGTATACTTGATAGAAACCTGACGATGTGGTACCTTGATTTATCTTGACACCGTAGTTTATCATGACACACTCGTTTATTTTGGTACCGTAGTTCATCCTGTTATTTTGGTTTAGCTTATCTATCTTGTCATCATACTTATGTTCATCTCAGTTCCTCATGCCAGTTAACTTTACTAGTTTATATACTGATAGTAGATAGGGCTTACCAGTCTTTATGACTGACCCCGTTTTGTTTCGCCTCTTGTCTTCCGTTCCCCCCCCCCCCTCCCGCCCCCCAGGTTACAAGGAGGAAATGCTATTGTTAGTTTGGACTTCTTCTGTTTGAAGGTCATCACGCATGGCTTGGACTTCTCTTGGCTATGGCTACTTTACTGTTTTACTTGGGGAATAATTTATGAAATGGTTTTATGCTTCTTTATTATTGCAAGACAGGTTTTGATGTATTTTGATGTAAAAGGCTTTTAGACCTTATTTTATAAGGTAATGAAATTTGTTTTACTTTCGCTGTTTTATATATATATGTTCTGTCTTGTAATATTTCTGTACATGTTTACCAATAATACCCCTCTAAAGCTAGTGCATTCCTTTGCGAGTGACCCTAGCGGAGGTGGGGTGTTACAGTTGACCACTTTTTCCCAGGTTTCGGACGTTTGCCTTTCGGCCATCCTTAGAGTATCAATTATGGTCTTCGGATGATATTTGAGTCTTTGGTAACAGCTCCTGAATGTAGACTTTCGGACGCAAGATTTTGGATGTAGGCTTTCGGCTTTATCATGAATATTTAGAGGGGCTTGACCTCATGGTGTATGTTCAAAACTACCAGTTCGAAACCGCTGCGGGTTACGGTACTAGGTAGCCTAGTACGAGAAGCCTGTATCTCTGCTCGTGTCACAGTTACCCCTCCGGTGGGGCCTTTGTGGTAGCCTGTATTCTTGGAGGGTGGTTTCTGGTGTCACTTTTGTTTATTCGTGAATGTGGACTTTCGGTATTTGCGCGGTAGATGCTCCAGAAGCTGGATCAGGGTGATCCTTACGTTCTCTTGGTTTAGTACCTTCGATGCTCTCGCCTTCAGGTGTTCCGGTATTTAAGTGGATCATTTCCGAAGATACTTTTGGGCTTCATCCGACGAGTTTATTACTTTCGACTTTCTTGGTTTTGGATTAGGGTGGCTTTTTACCATAGAGTTTTTTTCGAGCTGATACTGTCGAAAGGATCTTATCGGATTGACCCTGGCGGATAGATCATGTCGGTTACACCCCACAGTTCTTTACAATCTTTTCCCTAGGGGGAGTGAAAGGGCTTCGCTAATGTGGCTTTTCGGATTATTTCTTCCTGTTCTTGCCCTTCTTAGTATTTTAGCCCCACTTTCTACTGAGCCTCCTGCGATCTTTTTGGTCATCCAATACCCCTTCACCGCAAGCTCACTTCGTTGTTGATTTTTGGTAGTAACAAGGACTATTGTCTAACTCAAGGTTTTATGTATCCCTCTTATTACCTTGTGGTGTCCATCCATGTGTTGGATGTACAAACTGAGTAGCAGGTAACAGGTAGTAGATCTTGATGAGGACGATGCTGCTGAGCGATGACGAGCAGGAGGTTGGCGTATTATTTCCTACTATTTACTATTAGTTGTTTCCGGTGTTATGATTGATGATACTCTGAATGGCTTTGTAATGAGGTCGACTGTACAGATTCAGTTGATGTATACTAGTTTGATGTATGTATATTTCGTAATGATATGAAAATTTAAGATTCTGCTCATTTCTACTTCATTATTATTGCTTGTTGTATTTTATTATATTTTATCCTTGTGGTGTGTGTTATACGACATGTTTCGCTTGTGTTATTCTACCCTGATGTTCGTCCATAGCTGCTGTAACGACCCTGAATTTTGGGGCCAAGTTAAAATTTATTTTAAGTGATTTAAAATGAGTTTTGATATTTAAAATAATCTATTTTAAATAATAAGGATCACAAATTTGGTTCAAATCGAAGTTAGAATGAATAAATTAATTTTAAATATAAAAAGAGCTAGAAATGGCGCGGTAGTTTGAAAAGTCAAACTTGAACTTTGACTAACCATATAGGATGCAAAATTTAACGGATTTTAGTAAAACCAAAAATATTAGAATCTTTTTAAAAATATCTTTTCAACGAATCCGAAAAATCGAAATTTCATAGCGGAAATCAAAAGTTATGGCTAATTCAATTTTTAGAAAGGTCGGTGGGTAATTTGCATAAGACAAAAATGCTAATTTTCACATATGTAGGAATTTGAACTCAAAACCACTTCCATTGGTTTCAGAATGACGTTTCTGCATTGAAAAACAGTAAACACTTATATGTTTCGAGTTTCAGAAAATATTTGTTTAAAAATGTATTTTTAATATTAAAAATATTCGCCTTGAAAATAGCCATTTTTCAAAAAGTCTCAGAATCGAACGAAATAAATTTTGTTGGGTTCGTATCATCAAAACAAAGCTAAAAATGATTTTTTGGTAATTTTTAGAATTAATATATAATTATAATTGATTTTTCAGTGTAAACGGACAATTTTTGACTTTAAAATTCATTAAAAAATTCAAACGGGCCCAGAATTGAACGAAATTAATTTTCATAGGTCCACAGCATCAAAACATAGCTAAATATATTTTTCGAGGATTTTTGAAGTTAATTGGTGACCTGGGTGAATTTCTACGTACGTTTGAATTTAAAATAATGATTTATATTTAAAACTGAAAAACGAAGGCCAAGACGATCTCGTGGGCTGATGAAACATATCCAGATGAGTTCGGAACGGGGGCTAAATGGTATGAACGACAGTAAGCAGGCTTGAATCGGAGTTCGGACCAAAACGGGCTTAAGCGGGCCAATTAAATAATGATTAGTTTAACCTAATATTTTAATATAAAAACACTATTCACGTCCATCTTCTTCCTCTTTGCTGAGCCGCACAAACCCATCATGGCTGAAAACTTCAAACCCTCATAACTCTTTCATTTCTCAACGAAAATTAGCGTGTGAGTACACGTTTCGAAGCTCTCGCCGAGCTCTTCGATCTCCGACAAGTCCCGTCCCTTTCCGTCGCTTGTGCCGCCCGCCCCGAGCCCGAGAAGGTCCGCCGGTCGCAGCCACGCCGGGCCCACCACGCTCGATCGAACTCCACCCTCTTCTGGCCGTGCAAAGATCTCTCCAAGGCGGTCATTCTCCAAAAAACCGCACTCAAAACCGTTCAGTAAATCAAAAGTTATCGCGATTTGAAGTTTTGAACAAATTCTGAAATTGAGGTATGCTTCAGAAATAGCGACGCTTTTAAGCGTGGCAGAAACAGTTGTTAAAAGTCTGTTTGATTTAAAACATCAATAACTTTTTCATATAAACACCGATTCTGAAAATTTCAGATCCGGTGGAACCGTGACTTCGAATACAACTTTAATACAGAGCAATTGGGAACAAACTCTAATCTAATTGAGGTGAGAATCCTATTTATTTTATTTAAGTAATTATGTTTTAATTATAGATGTTCGCATTCATAATCATATATGTATGTGAATCTGCTATGATATAAACTGTATGTGAATCTGCTATGACTTAATCTGTATGTGTATGCTAGGACAAAACCCACTGTATGTTGAGATGTTACAATACAAAATTAAATATATTAAAATCGTTCATGTATGTTGTGTGACATGTTGATTTGTCAAAATTAAATATATTAAAATAAGAAATTGTTCATGTATGTTGTAAAGTGACATTTTTGTCAATATTAAAATAAGAAATTGTTCATGTATGTTGTAAAGTGACATTTTTGTCAATATTAAAATAAGAAATTGTTCATGTATGTTGTAAAGTGACAATTTTGTCAATATTAAAATAAGAAATTGTTCATGTATGTTGAAGTGACACTTTTGTCAATATCAAAATAAGAAAATGAACACCGTATGTAAATTGACACTTTTGTCAATATCAAAATAAGAAAATGAACACCGTATGTAAATTGACACTTTTGTCAATATCAAAATAAGAAAATGAACACCGTATGTAAATTGACACTTTTGTCAATATCAAAATAAGAAAATGAACACCGTATGTAAATTGACACTTTTGTCAATATCAAAATAAGAAAATGAACACCGTATGTAAATTGACACTTTTGTCAATATCAAAATAAGAAAATGAACACCGTATGTAAATTGACACTTTTGTCAATATCAAAATAAGAAAATGAACACCGTATGTAAATTGACACTTTTGTCAATATCAAAATAAGAAAATGAACACCGTATGTAAATTGACACTTTTGTAAATATCAAAATAAGAAAATTAGCACCGTATGTTGAATGAACAAATTTGTGTTATAATAGAATACAAGCACCGTATGTTGAATGAACAAATTTGTGTATTTATACAATAGAATTGGTCGTTATATGTGAATGATTATATTTTGTTCATTTATAAAATAAGAAAGCACTATATGTTAAAAAAATTATATTTTGTGTCATTTACAAAATAGAATTTGTCGCTATGGTAAAGAATTATATTTTGTGTCATTATTCAAAATAAAATTTGTCGCTATGTGAAACGAACCATTTTTTGTTCGTTAATAAAAATAGAATTAGTCGCTATATGTAATGAACTAATATTTTGTTCATTAGTAACAATAAGAAAACATCGTATGTAAGTGAATATATTTTGTTCATTATCAAAAGAAGAAAGCATCGTATGTTAATGAACTATATTTTGTTCATTATTAAAAATAAAAATAGCATAGTGTGTTAATGAACTATATTTTGTTCACTATTAAAAATAAAAATAGCATAGTATGTTAATGAACTATATTTTGTCCATTATATAAAATAGAAGATGGCACTATATAAAAATAGCATATTTGTCATGTTATCAAATAGAAAAAAATGCATTGTATGCATAGCATATTATTTTTGTCAAAATAGAAAATATAATGCATTGTATGCATAGCATATTATTTTTGTCAAAATAGAAAAATATAGTACATTGTATGCATAGCATATTATTTTTGTCAAAATAGAAAATATAATGCATTTTATGTATTGCATATTATTTTTGTCAAAATAGAAAAATATAGTACATTGTATGCATAGCATGCTATTTTTGTCAAGTAGAAAAATAGAAAATACATTGTATGCATATTATTTTTGTCAAGTTAGAAAAATAGAAAATACATTGTATGCATATTATTTTTGTCAAGTTAGAAAAATAGAAAATACATTGTATGCAAATAATATTTTGTCAAGTTAGAACGTTATATAGAAGTGCATTGTATGCAAATATTATTCTGTCATGTTAGAGAAATAGAAATGCATTGGAAAAAAAAAATATTATTTTTGTCAAAATAGAAAAATAGGAAGTTGCATTGCACAAAACGATATTTTGTCAAAATAGAAAAATAGGAAGTTGCATTGCACAAAATGATATTTTGTCAAATAGAAAAGTAGGAAGTTGCATTGCACAAAATGATATTTTGTCAAAATAGAAAAGTAGAAACTTGCATTGCACAAAATGATATTTTGTCAAATAGAAAAGTAGAAACTTGCATTGCACAAAATGATATTTTGTCAAAATAGAAAAGTAGAAAGTTGCATTGCACAAAATGATATTTTGTCAAAATAGAAAAGTAGAAACTTGCATTGCACAAAATGATATTTTGTCAAAATAGAAAAGTAGAAACTTGCATTGCACAAAATGATATTTTGTCAAAATAGAAAAGTAGAAACCATTGCACAAAATGATATTTTGTCAAATAGAAAAGTAGAAAGTTGCATTGCACAAAAAGATATTTTGTCAAAATAGAAAAATAGGAAGTTGCATTGCACAAAATGATATTTTGTCAAAATAGAAAAATAGGAAGTTGCATTGCATAAAACGATATTTTGTCAAAATAGAAAAATAGGAAGTTGCATTGCATAAAATGATATTTTGTCAAAATAGAAAAAAAAGGGAAATGAAACATAGGAGAAGATTTACATTATTTATGACGTATAAGGGTTACACCATAGAAAATGTCCATTGTTCAAAATGTAAAGGGGAAAAGTAAAAATCAAAGTGATTGGAAACAGCGCCAAGGTCGCCCTTGACCTGAAGCGTCGTTAAATAAGGAAATTAATTATATTAAATAATTAAGGCAAGAATCAATCGTTATACAATAAAATAACGATATGAAATATGTTTTTCTCAAAATATATGAATGCGAGATTATTTGGGAAGTCCGGGTTAATCCCATTCCAAATGATCGTACGATTTCAAGAATTCAAGTATGAAGACGGCGTATGAAGACCGTAAATCTCCCCTCGAATGGACAACGATCAAGACTCTGAATTGGTTTGATCCCAATTCAAGGGTCGGGGTAATTGTCCAAACGTACGTGTTGATTTCACGGGTTTGACCCTAGTTCAGACCTAGAGCATGGGTATAAATGGATAGTGTGTCTGACATCGTACCCCACAAAATATTATGTTATTGATATTCAGTTAATATATAAACGATTGGTGGTAGAGAATTTATTCTCTACTTAACACCCGTTTATATAGTGACGGAAGATCAATAGTACGGTATGGAGTGACGGTGTGGCATACTAAGATGTAATGATCAGGGTTTCTTGTTGAAAAGCAGAACCTTGTGATATGAAGAACATGACTTCACGAGCCTCACAAACCGGTAGAGTCTAAAAAGGGGGAAGGGAACGCAGGGAAAGTAGCACGTTTCTTTCTAGTTAGTAGTCATTTTACTTTTGGAGGATGATGAAATGAGGCGCCTCGGACAGGTCCTATAGGACCGGGGAACGTGTACTTAGGAATAACTAATCCTCTAAGCTGTATGTGAGGACCGGCCCTGCCATTTCCAAGGGTTAACTGCGGGTAATCCTGAGGCATTAACTAGAGTGTCTCGAATCGGTAAGGAATCCTCCCTAGCCTGGACTCATGATGGAAACCCAAATTTCCAATACGACCCCGACGGATTTGATTGTATTACTAGTATTGGAGGCATAATATATGGTACCTATGCTTCCTAGGATTGATACTTATAATTTGAATTGTTTTAAAACATATACACCCTAATAATAGTATCAGTTTCGTATTTGGCGTATTTAGCATGTTTAACCACCATAAGGTAAAACTCTATCCTCTTGGTGTGCGTTGCATTGTGTGATGGGACCTGAGTCTTATGGTGGTTCCATTTTTCAAAAGACATTGCGTTTTGTTACGTTTTACTTATCTGTATTGACACTATAGTTATGCACGGCAATCCATTGGTACAACCCGTTCCGCGTTAGCGGCGTGGTCTTTGGATTTGCCTTATTAGTATAAGTTATTTAAGAATTCTCACACCAGTCCCACGACTGACCCATAGTTTGTTTCACCTTTTTGCAAACTTGGGTGCCCTCTCTTCTACACGGGCAGCCAAGTAGACAGGTTCATTCTTTGCTTAGAGCTTTTCTTTGAAGCTGCTTATTTTCTCTCTCTTGGATTCTGTTTGGGAGAAGAGGTGATGACTTGGAGCTTGAAGAATTTTTGTTTCTATGGCATCTTTTCTTTTCTTTTCTTTTTAGACATCAAACTTATTTCTTTTCTGCAAACTTGTTGTAATAATCTTAGTTTTCTGTGACTGTGGAATTTCTGTGATTGATGACATTATATTTTTCCGCTGCTATAATGTTATTACTCTATGAATCTCCTTTGCTATATTGTATCTGTGTTCTGTTTTATTGTATTTATGTTGTATTCCAAAAATGATTTCTCCTTGCTTTCACCCGTGGAAGTTTGGGGTCGTCACAGTTGGTATCAGAGCTTTGGTTTACAAAGCGGAGTACAACATATCTATAATAATTCGTTTACATAGAATCACTATATTCTATGGCGAACATTTCATGAGATACATAATAGCCAGTCACTTTATCGTCATCTTTTCATTCATCCTTCGATCTTTTCTATCACTTAGAATCACCTTTTCTGTTGTTTTGACTCTTTCCTTGATCATACGTTCGAAGAAGACTAAGAGAAGTGGCGATGCACAATTGGCACATGTGTACGAAGGAGCGAAAGGACCAACTTCTTCGGTAGAAGGCCTGATGTTATAGACGGTACCATCTCGGTTAAAAACATTCTCTGTGTTTATTCTTCCTCTTTTCCTCTTCTATTTTTCTTTTTCCTTTTCGGGGACGAAAAGTTTTTAAGTGGGGGAGACTGTAACGACCCTGAATTTTGGGGCCAAGTTAAAATTTATTTTAAGTGATTTAAAATGAGTTTTGATATTTAAAATAATCTATTTTAAATAATAAGGATCACAAATTTGGTTCAAATCGAAGTTAGAATGAATAAATTAATTTTAAATATAAAAAGAGCTAGAAATGGCGCGGTAGTTTGAAAAGTCAAACTTGAACTTTGACTAACCATATAGGATGCAAAATTTAACGGATTTTAGTAAAACCAAAAATATTAAAATCTTTTTAAAAATATCTTTACAACGAATCCGAAAAATCGAAATTTCATAGCGGAAATCAAAAGTTATGGCTAATTCAATTTTTAGAAAGGTCGGTGGGTAATTTGCATAAGACAAAAATGCTACTTTTCACATATGTAAGAATTTGAACTCAAAACCACTTCCATTGGTTTCAGAATAACGTTTCTGCATTGAAAAACAGTAAACACTTATATGTTTCGAGTTTCAGAAAATATTTGTTTAAAAATGTATTTTTAATATTAAAAATATTCGCCTTGAAAATAGCCATTTTTCAAAAAGTCTCAGAATCGAACGAAATAAATTTTGTTGGGTTCGTATCATCAAAACAAAGCTAAAAATGATTTTTTGGTAATTTTTAGAATTAATATATAATTATAATTGATTTTTCAGTGTAAACGGACAATTTTTGACTTTAAAATTCATTAAAAAATTCAAACGGGCCCAGAATTGAACGAAATTAATTTTCATAGGTCCACAGCATCAAAACATAGCTAAATATATTTTTCGAGGATTTTTGAAGTTAATTGGTGACCTGGGTGAATTTCTACGTACGTTTGAATTTAAAATAATGATTTATATTTAAAACTGAAAAACGAAGGCCAAGACGATCTCGTGGGCTGATGAAACATATTCAGATGAGTTCGGAACGGGGGCTAAATGGTATGAACGACAGTAAGCAGGCTTGAATCGGAGTTCGGACCAAAACGGGCTTAAGCGGGCCAATTAAATAATGATTAGTTTAACCTAATATTTTAATATAAAAACACTATTCACGTCCATCTTCTTCCTCTTTGCTGAGCCGCACAAACCCATCATGGCTGAAAACTTCAAACCCTCATAACTCTTTCATTTCTCAACGAAAATTAGCGTGTGAGTACACGTTTCGAAGCTCTCGCCGAGCTCTTCGATCTCCGACAAGTCCCGTCCCTTTCCGTCGCTTGTGCCGCCCGCCCCGAGCCCGAGAAGGTCCGCCGGTCGCAGCCACGCCGGGCCCACCACGCTCGATCGAACTCCACCCTCTTCTGGCCGTGCAAAGATCTCTCCAAGGCGGTCATTCTCCAAAAAACCGCACTCAAAACCGTTTAGTAAATCAAAAGTTATCGCGATTTGAAGTTTTGAACAAATTCTGAAATTGAGGTATGCTTCAGAAATAGCGACGCTTTTAAGCGTGGCAGAAACAGTTGTTAAAAGTCTGTTTGATTTAAAACATCAATAACTTTTTCATATAAACACCGATTCTGAAAATTTCAGATCCGGTGGAACCGTGACTTCGAATACAACTTTAATACAGAGCAATTGGGAACAAACTCTAATCTAATTGAGGTGAGAATCCTATTTATTTTATTTAAGTAATTATGTTTTAATTATAGATGTTCGCATTCATAATCATATATGTATGTGAATCTGCTATGATATAAACTGTATGTGAATCTGCTATGACTTAATCTGTATGTGTATGCTAGGACAAAACCCACTGTATGTTGAGATGTTACAATACAAAATTAAATATATTAAAATCGTTCATGTATGTTGTGTGACATGTTGATTTGTCAAAATTAAATATATTAAAATAAGAAATTGTTCATGTATGTTGTAAAGTGACATTTTTGTCAATATTAAAATAAGAAATTGTTCATGTATGTTGTAAAGTGACATTTTTGTCAATATTAAAATAAGAAATTGTTCATGTATGTTGTAAAGTGACATTTTTGTCAATATTAAAATAAGAAGTTGTTCATGTATGTTGAAGTGACACTTTTGTCAATATCAAAATAAGAAAATGAACACCGTATGTAAATTGACACTTTTGTCAATATCAAAATAAGAAAATGAACACCGTATGTAAATTGACACTTTTGTCAATATCAAAATAAGAAAATGAACACCGTATGTAAATTGACACTTTTGTCAATATCAAAATAAGAAAATGAACACCGTATGTAAATTGACACTTTTGTCAATATCAAAATAAGAAAATGAACACCGTATGTAAATTGACACTTTTGTCAATATCAAAATAAGAAAATGAACACCGTATGTAAATTGACACTTTTGTCAATATCAAAATAAGAAAATGAACACCGTATGTAAATTGACACTTTTGTCAATATCAAAATAAGAAAATTAGCACCGTATGTTGAATGAACAAATTTGTGTTATAATAGAATACAAGCACCGTATGTTGAATGAACAAATTTGTGTATTTATACAATAGAATTGGTCGTTATATGTGAATGATTATATTTTGTTCATTTATAAAATAAGAAAGCACTATATGTTAAAAAAATTATATTTTGTGTCATTTACAAAATAGAATTTGTCGCTATGGTAAAGAATTATATTTTGTGTCATTATTCAAAATAAAATTTGTCGCTATGTGAAACGAACCATTTTTTGTTCGTTAATAAAAATAGAATTAGTCGCTATATGTAATGAACTAATATTTTGTTCATTAGTAACAATAAGAAAACATCGTATGTAAGTGAATATATTTTGTTCATTATCAAAAGAAGAAAGCATCGTATGTTAATGAACTATATTTTGTTCATTATTAAAAATAAAAATAGCATAGTGTGTTAATGAACTATATTTTGTTCACTATTAAAAATAAAAATAGCATAGTATGTTAATGAACTATATTTTGTCCATTATATAAAATAGAAGATGGCACTATATAAAAATAGCATATTTGTCATGTTATCAAATAGAAAAAAATGCATTGTATGCATAGCATATTATTTTTGTCAAAATAGAAAATATAATGCATTGTATGCATAGCATATTATTTTTGTCAAAATAGAAAAATATAGTACATTGTATGCATAGCATATTATTTTTGTCAAAATAGAAAATATAATGCATTTTATGTATTGCATATTATTTTTGTCAAAATAGAAAAATATAGTACATTGTATGCATAGCATGCTATTTTTGTCAAGTAGAAAAATAGAAAATACATTGTATGCATATTATTTTTGTAAGTTAGAAAAATAGAAAATACATTGTATGCATATTATTTTTGTCAAGTTAGAAAAATAGAAAATACATTGTATGCAAATAATATTTTGTCAAGTTAGAACGTTATATAGAAGTGCATTGTATGCAAATATTATTCTGTCATGTTAGAGAAATAGAAATGCATTGGAAAAAAAAAAAAATTATTTTTGTCAAAATAGAAAAATAGGAAGTTGCATTGCACAAAACGATATTTTGTCAAAATAGAAAAATAGGAAGTTGCATTGCACAAAATGATATTTTGTCAAATAGAAAAGTAGGAAGTTGCATTGCACAAAATGATATTTTGTCAAAATAGAAAAGTAGAAACTTGCATTGCACAAAATGATATTTTGTCAAATAGAAAAGTAGAAACTTGCATTGCACAAAATGATATTTTGTCAAAATAGAAAAGTAGAAAGTTGCATTGCACAAAATGATATTTTGTCAAAATAGAAAAGTAGAAACTTGCATTGCACAAAATGATATTTTGTCAAAATAGAAAAGTAGAAACCATTGCACAAAATGATATTTTGTCAAATAGAAAAGTAGAAAGTTGCATTGCACAAAAAGATATTTTGTCAAAATAGAAAAATAGGAAGTTGCATTGCACAAAATGATATTTTGTCAAAATAGAAAAATAGGAAGTTGCATTGCATAAAACGATATTTTGTCAAAATAGAAAAATAGGAAGTTGCATTGCATAAAATGATATTTTGTCAAAATAGAAAAAAAAGGGAAATGAAACATAGGAGAAGATTTACATTATTTATGACGTATAAGGGTTACACCATAGAAAATGTCCATTGTTCAAAATGTAAAGGGGAAAAGTAAAAATCAAAGTGATTGGAAACAGCGCCAAGGTCGCCCTTGACCTGAAGCGTCGTTAAATAAGGAAATTAATTATATTAAATAATTAAGGCAAGAATTAATCGTTATACAATAAAATAACGATATGAAATATGTTTTTCTCAAAATATATGAATGCGAGATTATTTGGGAAGTCCGGGTTAATCCCATTCCAAATGATCGTACGATTTCAAGAATTCAAGTATGAAGACGGCGTATGAAGACCGTAAATCTCCCCTCGAATGGACAACGATCAAGACTCTGAATTGGTTTGATCCCAATTCAAGGGTCGGGGTAATTTTCCAAACGTACGTGTTGATTTCACGGGTTTGACCCTAGTTCAGACCTAGAGCATGGGTATAAATGGATAGTGTGTCTGACATCGTACCCCACAAAATATTATGTTGTTGATATTCAGTTAATATATAAACGATTGGTGGTAGAGAATTTATTCTCTACTTAACACCCGTTTATATAGTGACGGAAGATCAATAGTACGGTATGGAGTAACGGTGTGGCATACTAAGATGTAATGATCAGGGTTTCTTGTTGAAAAGCAGAACCTTGTGGTATGAAGAACATGACTTCACGAGCCTCACAAACCGGTAGAGTCTAAAAAGGGGGAAGGGAACGCAGGGAAAGTAGCACGTTTCTTTCTAGTTAGTAGTCATTTTACTTTTGGAGGATGATGAAATGAGGCGCCTCGAATAGGTCCTATAGGACCGGGGAACGTGTACTTAGGAATAACTAATCCTCTAAGCTGTATGTGAGGACCGGCCCTGCCATTTCCAAGGGTTAACTGCGGGTAATCCTGAGGCATTAACTAGAGTGTCTCGAATCGGTAAGGAATCCTCCCTAGCCTGGACTCATGATGGAAACCCAAATTTCCAATACGACCCCGACGGATTTGATTGTATTACTAGTATTGGAGGCATAATATATGGTACCTATACTTCCTAGGATTGATACTTATAATTTGAATTGTTTTAAAACATATACACCCTAATAATAGTATCAGTTTCGTATTTGGCGTATTTAGCATGTTTAACCACCATAAGGTAAAACTCTATCCTCTTGGTGTGCGTTGCATTGTGTGATGGGACCTGAGTCTTATGGTGGTTCCATTTTTCAAAAGACATTGCGTTTTGTTACGTTTTACTTATCTGTATTGACACTATAGTTATGCACGGCAATCCATTGGTACAACCCGTTCCGCGTTAGCGGCGTGGTCTTTGGATTTGCCTTATTAGTATAAGTTATTTAAGAATTCTCACACCAGTCCCACGACTGACCCATAGTTTGTTTCACCTTTTTGCAAACTTGGGTGCCCTCTCTTCTACACGGGCAGCCAAGTAGACAGGTTCATTCTTTGCATAGAGCTTTTCTTTGAAGCTGCTTATTTTCTCTCTCTTGGATTCTGTTTGGGAGAAGAGGTGATGACTTGGAGCTTGAAGACTTTTTGTTTCTATGGCATCTTTTCTTTTCTTTTCTTTTTAGACATCAAACTTATTTCTTTTCTGCAAACTTGTTGTAATAATCTTAGTTTTCTGTGACTGTGGAATTTCTGTGATTGATGACATTATATTTTTCCGCTGCTATAATGTTATTACTCTATGAATCTCCTTTGCTATATTGTATCTGTGTTCTGTTTTATTGTATTTATGTTGTATTCCAAAAATGATTTCTCCTTGCTTTCACCCGTGGAAGTTTGGGGTCGTCACAGCTGCTTGGCATATCTTTCAGCGCATTATTCCTCTTGCTAGTGCAAGAGTTACCGGCGGTCGTCACAGAGGTGGACCCACCTTCGACCAGGCTGAGAGCCTGAACCTGGACGGATTTTCTTGCTTTATTCATTTGCTGACTCAGCGGTGATGTGATTTCTACATTTTGATTTTAAAACCTAAGATCCTATGGTTTATTTTATCCTAGCACACCTATATATAGACTAGCAACCCTCACTATTTTACTACACAAACATTTCTTTATCTTCTTCCCCCACAAAGCTATGTTCTGAAATAAAATAAGAAAAGAGTTAGGGTGCTTTCAAGATATAGATTGAAAGGATAATTCTTCTTTTACAACTATTTTAAAGGCCTTTCCTGGATCTAATACAAATCACTATGGTTTCGCGTTATTGTTAGATTTGCAATTTAGAAAGGATTTTTGACAGTAAATATATTGGATCTGAAAAGTATTAGTGTTTATAAGTTTATTTTATATGTTATTTCTCTTCTTGTTACTATTAGTTACCTATTCATTTTTCAGTTCTTATCTGTTTGTATGTACATCTTTCTTCCTTATCCCCTTTTCTATCATTGTTTTATTTACAGTTTTATTATGCTTATTTTATCAGTTCTTCATATATGAGTTTGGTTATACTTCTCCTTTTTTTGCATTGAGCCTAGGCCAACGAGAGCCTAGGCCTTTTCCATTTGAATTGTGTAAAACTTAGGAAAAATTGGAGTAATATGTAGTAACATTAAAAAAAAGGAGATTTCGGCATATTGGAATATGTGAACCATTGATTGTATAATTAGGATAATTATAAAGGAAGAATAGGTAAACATATTAATTTGAATAGGTTGGACTAAGTTTTATATTAAGTAGAAGATGTTATGAGAAAATATGTGAATCAGATGTAAATTAAGTAAAACATGTTACTGTAATCTGTAAACATTAGAACATGTGCATGACTGATTTGGGGAAGGGTTGTTACATTTAATAAGAAATGGCATTTACAACCCCGAAATACAACATAGGGTTATGTTAAGCTTATTAATGAACTTAAGCCTGACTGATTAATAAGCTAAGAGGTCCACGTCTACTGTTAAAATATTTAGGGGGGCTATTAAAATCCTAATTTGGAGGCCAAGCCTATTGGTTGCTTATGTTAATTTTCTATTTGCATGGAATCCATATCAATCAGTACATTCATGTTATCAAACGAGTCTCGCACTAGGTAGAGACTTGGGCATGCTTTACTTAAGGATGATTGTAAGAGGTTCAAATTCTGGAGGTGGGTACGGGCGCGTTCCGGCGGAGTCATGAGCGTGCATGGTTCCAATGGGGGAAGATAAGACATTGTAACACCGGCGGATAGGGATGTAACTTTTAAAGTTGATGGGTTCAGGACTGATATCCCCGACTGCCATACCTGGCACAAATTATTCACATTTGTTAGGGAGCTGAATACTAGGTAATAATTAGGGTAAAACCTAATCTGGATATTCTGATAGTTGGTGCAGAAATTCTGTTCTGGGATATGAATGAGAAGATTATCAGATCATAGCTTATCTCGTTTATTTCGTACTTTTATGCTTTACTGTATTTTCATTTTCAGTACTATTGATCTGTCTTGATACTTCTTTATCTCATGGTTATGCTAAAAATCACTGGAACTCGCCAAATTTTATGTCTGACTTATTTTGTTTTTTCTTCTCACTCTTCCTTTCCCCTTCAGGTTCTCAGAGTGGTGGGTTGCCGCAGTTACCGTGATCATGTGATTCAGTTTGGACTATATCTTACTCGATGCATTGTTTCGATTTCTGTTCTATGATTATTGTTATGACTCATGAGGGATATGATTTTTATGGTTTTACACTTGTATTTTGATGGTTTATGTTTCCACAAAACAGATGTTTTATGACTATGACTTTATGGTATTTGAAAACTGTAATGTTGTACTTGGTTTAATAATAGAAGTTTGAAAAGTTTTCCGCTGCAATTTTTTTTTTCTTGTCAATTTTAGCCTCTGTGTTTTACTTTATACCTATTGCGCTTCTCAGAACTTAATGCATCCATATATGGGTGACATTAAGAGATGTGTGGCGTGACATATATTTAGCATTTTAATTCAGCCTAAACTATAAAAAAGTTTTCCCTTCATGTTAAAAAGAAATTTGGTGTCCTAACCTAATGTTCTTTAAGTTTATCCTTTTCCTTGATTACTTCTAATAAAAATAAAAATAAAAAAAATTATAGTTTACAAATTTTCAATTACAAATTCTTTCTTTCAAAGGTAAATTTCATTTATATCTATAATTTAAATTTTCTTGCTTAACATAAGATAAATTTCATTTAAACACCATTTGAAAATTTAGTATAAACATCTTTATAAATGTGTAAATATTTGAAAATAATTATTAACGTCGTTACATATTTTTTTAAATGTGGCTATTTAAACAAAATTCCTTTTAAGACAAGGGGAAGCATAACGACTCTATATAAAATCACATTTTAGATAAATTATTTTCTATTATATACTCACATATTTCATTCCAATTTTAATTCCCCATCATTTATTCAAAATAGAAATGATATATAGTAGAATGACAAATTGTGTATATTTACATTACCAAAATATAAATTTTATATGACTTCTTAACATACAGTTAAATTTACTTAGGTTACATAATGATTTCCATTTTTAAGTTCACACATTTGATTTATTTAAAGTTTACACTTTGTATTTTCTTTTTTAGTTATACATATCAAATCTTAACATCTATCGTGAACAAATTAGTAAGTTGTGCTATTTAAGTTGTCATTAATAAGTCAATTGACATTTTCATTTGTCGACGTTTATTCAACATTTTCAATTAGTATGCAAATATTATACTTAATTACCACTATTATCAAGAATTAAACATTCGTAAGGAAACATATTTAATTTTTTTTTAAACCAACGCCATGGCTTCCTTTCCAGAGCCGCTTCCCTCCCTCTCAACCTTAGATTTCACTCTCCTCCCCTCTTCCAAACCGATCCAGCTACCGGACCCATCGCTTTTTCGTCAGATACCCCTTCTCATCCTTCTTTGTTTCGGAAATACCCCTTCGTCACAATCCACTCCGAAAGAACCCCTTAATCACAATCCACTCTCCCGTTCAGCCTCCACCCTCGCCATGCTCGATTTCGGTGAATGTAGGGTCCACCCCTAGCGCTTCTGGTGCTATACCTTAACCTAATGATTGTGTGATGCCTACCCCTACTCTCCAACAAAAGATTCATGGCAGGAATTGGAAAGCTTTATTTACAAAATCACCAAACAATGCTGGTAAATATAAACAAAAGGGTATTACTTGTGTTTTATCTGAATCTTAGGCAATTGTTCCTACCAAAGAAGCTATAGAATTGGGTACAAATCACTAGGTGAAATATCTGGTTTAGTTTTTTCTAGGGCAAATTCTTTTCAAACTCACCAAACAAAATGTAAAATCCCGCGTTTTTTTCTGAATTGTCCCCCTTTTAAAAAAAAGACAAAAATACACTCCCTCACAGCGGTAATGCGAGGTTATTTCATGTACCACGCAGTGGCACCATGTGGTACATGTAGGAACCTCGCAGTGCCACTGCGAGGTTACTTCATGTACCATGCAATGCCACTGCGTGGTACATGAAATAACCTCGCAATGTCGCTACGAGAGAGGCTGACGGTTTGAAAAAAATAAACACACGAAAATGGTACTTTTGTTATCAGAAGTTTTGAATAAAAGGGGGGGCAACTCAACAATTCCATGAGTCTAAACAGAATTTGCCTTTTTCTAGACGTGCCTCTTTCGTACATAGTGTGCTCAATTATTTACAGGTAGCTTGGGGTAATCTGAAAAGAATTGAGGTGAAATGGAATGGTAAATTCTTTTTTCTTCGTTTTGAAGATGATAACACAAGAATGAAGATCCTCGAATCGAACCCAATGGTTAGTAAGGAAAAACTATTTATTTTAACTTGATGGACACCAAACATTGATAGTATCCGAGATCATATTAAATTTCTATATGTATGGGTTTATCTGACGAAGATACAACCTATGTTGTGGACGTTGTTGGGCATTAAATGCATTTCTAATTATATTGGAAGAGTTATATGTTTTGATGCTTCTACGGAATGTTTGAAGAGATTTGAATTTGCGAAAGTTCTAGTCGAAGTTGAGACAACTAAATTGTTGCCGAATCAAATCCACATGCAAGTAGCAGAGAACCAAGGAATTTTTATCAAAGTGGAATATAACTGGAAGCCAGAGATTTGTGAAAATCATTAAGATTTTAGGCGTACTATGTCCAGCTGTACCAAGACGATAGATAGCTATGTATCTAAAATACCTATGGAGAAGAATACCGCTTTGAAATCAAATGTTGAATCTAATACTAAATGGATAAGACCGGGTAAAGGCGAAATCAAAAAAGACACCCATGTGACTCTTAATAAATGGTCCGTTCCTATCACCAAGAATCCCTCCAATGGTATTAAACCTCCCTCCTCCATATGTCATAACAACCCATCTTCGTCGGCTTCCATAATTGACTCTTTTGCCAATAATGATATTCCTCCATAGGTGAGTTAATTTTTGCGGCTACTCGCCATGTTTCCACAACTGTACCGAAAGTAGTAACCAACACATCCGACCAATCTAACAACAAATCAAGCGAGTAATACAAAAAGGTGTGTCTGCTAGAGGTAGTTACGCTCATTGCCAAATGTAAGCTCCTATTTTAGTCATTTGAATTTTGACACAATGTCCGGGCTATACATCATCATTCACTTTCTTCATTCAATTAAATGTTTGTCAATTCACCATTTCATTCTAGAGCATCCTCCACGTATATTATTGTTAAAGTGGTTCACTATTGACAGCAAGTGTGCCAATATCCAGCCCTGTTGGGGACTGGGGTCTCTATAACATTGTGTTAATGTATCTTAAGGTCATCCAAACACTAGAAGGGTGAGGTATATTTATGAATTTAATCCTATATCTATTAAAATTGAAAACAAAATGAAATAAGTAATAAAATAAAATGCAGTAAAGTAAATAACACTAGGATTTTTATACTAGTTCGGATTAACCAATTCTACATCTAGTCCTGCACTCCACCATGAAGAATTTCACTATAATCACTTGCTTTCCACGAGTGGCACGAACACATTTACAATCTTTATTTTATGGGCTACAAGATACACCTCCTTATCAATAGCAACAAACAATGGCAAGTAGTCATACCTTCAATATAGATTCTTGCAGATTTGGTACAATGGTCCTATAGATCTCCAATGGCAATATATCTTTGAATTCTTCGATGAAATAGGATGAAATCAGAGAGAGAATGATACGAATTCAAGTACAAGTCTCTGATATTATGTGGCTTTCAAATCAATGAAGAACTGGAGTAAAAGAGAGTAGATTTGCAAGGAAAATTAAATAGTATTCAATGGATTTGAAGTGAAAACATATGGTGAAGAAAGAATATGAGAAAATGTGAAAAGTTGATAATCATATTCATTTCTAGAAGCCTTTAAATAGTGGTTGAAGAGATGTGTCTTTTGGTGAAGGGATGTGAGGAGATGGAGGCTATTTTAAAATTAAAAAATTTGGGAAATGGTAAATATGTCGACATTCTATTATACATATCTCGACGTATGTGTGTCACCAACACTAACAAGTGTTGCAAAATTTTAGCATTACAAATTACCTTATATTTTTGAATTTTGGTGATTCGGATGAGGTCAATGGTTGATTGTCTTCAAGTATAATTGCCACAGGATCTTTAACAATATATTCTAAGGTTCAACCAACTCCTCATCACTTCAAACACCTCTATTCTTTAGTACTCTTCTCTAATAGGCTTTAGTCTTCAATTATTTTGATTATCCTTCCTCTGTTATTCTTCCATTGCTCTGATTAACCATCTATTATAATTTTTCTTTTGTACTCTTATTTATCTCTATAAATGACTTCATGATATAACTAATGTAACTGCACAACTTGAGGATATGTTAGTAGTAATATTTATATGCTTATTGTCACCAAAATAAATACCCGGAGTATCAGTGATCTCCCCATTTTTGATGATGACAACCATATAAAAATTTAAGAGAAAAAATATAATACTTTTATATTTAACTCCCTATAACTCTATGCACTCCGCCTATCAATTTGTCTAGCATATTTTTTACTTTTCTCCCCCTTTGTCATAAAAAAGGGTAAAAGGTATCATTTAATTTTACCGGTAGACAATATGTAGTGTTTGTATATGCATATAAATAAAACACAAGGGGGGAAATCAAGTAAATTAAAAACATGAAATAAACTTTTTCAAATAATTAGATGAGTTTTAGAGTTACGGACATTGTAGATGCCACTAACAAATCCTTTTCATATTTTTCTAATGTTAAATAGATTTCTCTTCATATGCTTTGATCATCTGCTATTTGGAATCTGAAAAATTATAAAAATATGCACATTGGTACCCTTTTTATTTTGGGGTCTGTGGGGTTAAGTTTTGGGATGCCAAACTCATAAAGAGTTCGAATGCCCTTTCAAAATATAATCATCAGATGAATGAACCATATTAATAAAATTATCAGTATATTTTTCTTTTTCAGAATTATCCAACCTTTTTGGAATTCATAAGTTAATGAACCTATTTGGAGGATTTAACTTTTATTTCCTAGGTTTATGTTTGAACTTGGTAGTCTTAACAAACTTAGTACTTTGAGTAATATTTTTCTTAGATTTAGCCTTAGGGGAGTATCAAGTCCATGTTTATTCCTAGTGTGTTTAGATGTAGATATTTTTTTCTTAGATTATCCTTCCCTTTGTTAAATTTATCAATATGAATTTTCATTTTATCAAAATCCTTCCTACGGTTAAGAATAACATTGTCTAGACATGTTGTTTTGCCATTCAGATTAGTGATCTACGACTTCATTAAAAAAATGATTTTAAGGACTCATTTTCCCTTTTTAGTTTTTCAAAACTTCCAAATGTTAAATCCTTTTTATTATTATTATATGCTTTAAGTCTTTAAATTTCATCATTTAGACATTGTTTTTCTTTAGTTAACCTTTCATTTGATACTTTTAATATGTCTATTTCTACCAAACTATTATTGTACACTTTCCTAAGTATTTTACATCCTTGATTCATATTATTTAAAACACTAGTAATTTCTTTATTAAAATTCTATATCTGTTTCCAATTTCATGAAGCATACGTTGGCAGTTTCTGAATCACTTTCGCTTGATGATGCGTTTGAATCATCTCATGTTGCATCAAATGCTTATTTCCTCTTCTTATTGTAAGTATTTGAAATGTGCTTTGGTTCTCCAAGTTGGGATAGTCTCTTTTCAAATAACCAGGTTTATCATATTCGAAACATTTAAGAACATTTACATTTCTAGAATTATTTTTGTTAGTTTTTCGAAGTTTTTTGTTATCCAATACTAAGAATTTCTTGATCTTCTTGGCAATAAACTCGATATCATCATCAACAGTATCATCATCCGGTTCATCGTTGTAGATCATAGCATTAAGTACTAGTGATTTCTTCTCATTTCCTTGATTCTCCTTTCTAACCTGCAAGTTTTCTTCATAGGACTTTAGATTACCAATTAATTCTTCTATTTCCATAGTACTAATATCATTGGCTTCTTCGATTGTAGAGTCTTACAATCCCATTCACTAGGAAGTGGATTCATGATCTTTCTGACTTGGTCTTCTTTAATAATTTTCTTTCCTACTGATATTAAAGTTGTACTTTATCTTCAAATCTAGAAAACATATCATAAATAGACTCATATGGTTTCATCTGGAAAAGTTGAAACTGGTGAGTTAACATAGATATCTTTGTTTATTCTAGTTTACTGGCGCCTTCCTGTGTGACTTGCAGTGTTCTCCAAATTTCAAATGCAGAATTACAAATAGACACTCAATTAAATTCATTTCTATCTAAGGAGCAAAATAAAATGTTTATGGACTTAGAAGTATTAAGTGCTTGTGTATTTTGGCCCAACGTCCATTTTGAATATTTAGTTTAAGACTATGTATATTATTTGGGTAATGTTCCAAATAACTAAACCATTAGACTTCAAATAAAATTTTATCCTACAAGTCCAATAACCATAATTGCTGCCATTAAATAGAGGGGGTCTAGTGGTAGATTACACTTCTACAAAATTATTAACAAAAGTGTTACTAGTGTCACTAGCCATTTATACTTTTCAAAAACCTGTTGATTAATTTTTGAAAAGCAGTGCTTTGAAACCAATTGTTGGGAACTGGGGTGTCTACAACATAGTGTTAATAAATCTTGAGGCTATTAAGACACTAGAGGAGTGAAGTGTATTCACGAATTTAATCCTATATCTATTCAAATTGAAACAAAATGAAATATAAGTAATAAAATAAAATGCAGTAAAGTAAATAACACTAGGATTTTTATACTGGTTCGGATTAACCAATCCTACATTCAGTCCTGCTGTAATGATCCTGATATTTTACATAGAAGTATTTAGTTTATTTTAATGTTTAGAATGATTAACATTTGTAATAGCAATTATTTGTTTGTACGTTAACAGAATTGAACGCGGTTGGTTGCGATGGAATCGTTACAGCGAACACTACGTGATGGAATTGGTTTGAACTGGAATTGGAATGAACAGAGCTAGCTGTATATTTTCATTAAACATGTGTTTAATTTAATTGAAAATAATCATTATTTCACCGATTAAAGGCTCGGTGAGAACAATTTAAATTTTATTTGAAATATTTATAAGTTTGGAAAGTTAGTTATAATCAAAATCTAATTATATATATATATATATTGGTTGCTTTGTGGATGCTATGGTTGCTTCGTGATTGATTGATGTTATGGATGATTGGTTATCATTGATGCTATTATGATTGTTCACACTTCACAACACATATATGGAATTATCTCGGATTGGTTAAGTCTCGTCTCATTTGGAAGTATATAAATGAATATTTTATTTAATTGAAATTGGGAGTAAAAACGAAAGTTGGAAAATTTTATCCGAAGTTAGACAGAAATGAAATTAAAATATACACGAATGACTTTTGTGAAGGAGGAATCGTAGAAATAATCTTGAAAGAGTTTTGACTTGAAAATTATTCATTCTAATTTGAAATCGATTTTGAATATTAAATTCAAAATTCAATTTGAATTTGATATATAAACCATGTTTCTGACTCAAATTGATTATTCTGTTAGTCTTATATATGTTTAGTTTGATTTCTACAAAGTTTGGTTTTAAAAAGCATAAGTTTTGAAAAATAATATTATTATATTAATATTTTATTGTTAAAAATATTCAATTTTGATTTGTAATTGAATTTGAAATTGAAACTTGAAAATATTGCTTTTGAATGAGTATACATATGTTTTATAAAGTTTATAAGTATTTCAGAAGTGAATCAGATAAGTTTTATTTTAAAATTATAATATGGTCTAAATAGGGATTGTCGCGTTGCGGCATTTCGCGAATTTCAACCATAAATTTTAAAGGACTATAACTAATGCAATTTAAATCGGATTTTCTTGAAATGAGAAATGTTTTTTCTAATGCATTAGTTTTCAATTGTAAAAGAAAATTTTAGTTTTCAATTTATAGATTTCAAGATATGTCTAAAACAAGTTTTGGATAAAATTGAGGTTTTGCAGTTCGATGACCGTAATTGAAAATTGATATAAATGGCTTTATAAAAATTACTAAAATATGGAGAAAAATTAATAAAATATAATAAATAATTTTTAATTGATTTGGGTAAGAAATACGAAGTTTTGAACTGTAATTTGATTTTGGGGTTTTTCAGCCTAACTAACCAAACACGGTAAAAAACGATGTTTTAGAAATCTAAATTTTAAATAGAGTAAAGTTTCCAACTTTAAATTTATTAGATTTGGTGTGACGAGAGGGAATTTCGCTCGGTCCGAACCAGTCGCTAAACCGATCCAGGCCGTTCGAAACGCCCTATCGTTTGAGAACACGACAAAACAGAACGCATACAGAAGAACATTTCATTGTATATCACAACAATGCATCAGATTACAAGAATATACAGAGTATAAATGAATAAACATTACACAGAAATATCAGAGATTTAAATTACATTTAAATACATAGCAGCGGAAAAATAATACAATACACAACTAGAATGAGATATACGGATACAAAGCTTTCCGGATATCGTTCCAGCTGTAAACCAGGATCCTGTGAATATAAATCTGCAAAACCAAAACTACTAGCTGCCCGTGTCAAAATAGGGGCACCCAGAGTTTAGGTTAAAACAATAAACTCCAGGTCAGTCATGTGACTGGTGTGAGAACTAAAACAGTTATTAATCTTTATTTTAAATCATTAGGTAAATCAAGGGACCTCGCCGTATAACACGGAACGGGTTTCCTCCCAAGAATACCAGTGCATAAAACAAACAGCGCAATGCTAAATAAAGAAGAATGAAGCTGTTATAAGACCCAGGTCCTATCACACAATGCAACGCAAGCCGGGGGATAGGGTTTTTACCTTATAACAGCCAAAGAATGCTTGATACGTTTAAAACAAATCATTTGATACTATAATAAGTGCATAGTGTATAAAACAACTTCAAATCATAAGTATCAATCATAGGCGGCATGAGCTCCCCATCCCACTATTTCGCCATACTAGGCTCTACAAATAAAACCGCAAATGTCACGTATTTGGAAATTGGATTTCCGTCTATGAACCGAGGCAAAAGATAGTCCTCAACCGTTTTCGTGACTCTCTAGCCCGAGCCACAGGGTCAGAGCGCATCGACCCTTGGATCGTCAGGGCCGGTCCACCGATGTGGATTAAACTTAAACCCTGAACACTACGTCTCCCCACCCTATGGGGTGTAAGTCTGGTCCGTCTGCCGACCAGAGTGCATCGGCCGGAACCGATATAACCGAGGCGCCTCGCAACAGCAACAACCACATAAGTCAAACTCGTCAGGGCGTGTAAAACCACTGACGCCACTTCTAACTAGAAAGAAACGCAAGTCCTCCTTGAGGTCCGTCTCCCGTTTTTGGTTCATACCGGGTGTGAAACACGCGAGGTAAACGTTACACAAAGCTACGCCACAAAGGCCGTGCTTTGATCATCACCACAAGACTTTGCTTTTCAACAGAAGCCTCGATCAATTGCCACTTAGGCATGCCACACAGGCAATTCACTCCATGCGTTTGATATCCATCAATATATAACCCATGAGCTCGTACGTCTCAGAGAAGGGCGTTAAGCAAGAGAATAAATTCTCCGCCGCCAAACAGATATATATTTAATGGAGATCAATCACACGGACTAAAATCCAATGTCAGACACACAGTCCATTTACAAGTCCGTTCTGGGTCTGAACGAAACCGGAGGCACCTAGTACCCCGCATATCCATCGATCTCCAAGTACGTCTGGACGATCACCAACTGTTTCCATCTTCTTGGGTGTACAGCCCAATCAAGATCATCAGTTATCACCCAAACGACGTGAAGACCTCCGGTCTTCGACCATCGTCTTCATCTTCGACTTATTGCCGTATTAGTTATTCAGAATGGGATAAACCCGGTCTTTCCGAATAGCTCACGTATATTTTAAATAAGTGTTACACAAACACAACATACGCCTCATTCCAATTCATCAGTCACTAACCGCAAATTAATCAAGAGAATAATTCCCCAAATATTAACCCCGAAGGCCGAAACCAACATCAGATCAATATCCAGAAAACCGTTCTGCTTAGCTAACCGACAGTTAGTTTCTGATTTCACATTCATAGGGAAACGTTCCCATTAATTTTATCCAAGATAAATTCCTGAATTTATTCTCTAATCTTCCTTTGAATTTCGATTCAACTAGTCGGAATTAGCGAACCTCACCGTAGTAATCATTGGTTTTAATTTCCCAATCCCAACCTATTCATCCCATGAAGTAAAACTGGTAATACTTCATATCTAACACCACGGTGTTATCGGTAAATTCAATTACCATTTCACGTTCAAATCTAATTAAAGATTTAACTACCGCCTGGAGCAAAACTGGCGATACTCCATTTTCGATCATTTCAATCTAATTAAAGATTCATTAAAACTCCACTTAGTTCTAATCTTCGACTGGGTTAAAGAATCAGTGTCATTTAAAACACGGTTCACGATAAACCCAAAATCACATTCCATTAATTATCGGGTTAAAGAACAAGTGTTATTTAAAACACTGTTCACGATAAACCCAAAATCACATTCCATTAATTATCGGGTTAAAGAACAAGTGTTATTTAAAACACTGTTCACGATAAACCCAAAAATCAATATCAATTCAATTCCAATTAAATATTATTTAATTGGTACACTTCATTAAATCCAAATAAGAAGATTTAATCTTTTCTCAACTGGGTTCAAGAACAGTGTTAGTGAAGACACCATTCACGACAAACCCAAATCACATTTGATATTCAATATAAGGCTTTGAATAGAAAATATATCGGCTTATATTCAATATCAAATTCTACGATTAACAAATGTCGTATTGGAAATAACGATATAAATATATATCTTTCAAATTTCCATAACAACATCTGTATAATCACGAATTCCAACATCGAAATAATCCGAAGACAATTTCGATTCAAATCCACTCCAATGCAATCATTGGAAATTCTGGTTATTTTTAAAACCCTTTTCAAATTCAATTTATTTATTTAAAAATAAATAGAATTATATTTCTAGTTCAAAACTAGTTCATTTCGATAAAAATCTATTTTTATCTTTTCAAATATGGAGTTTTTCATCCCAAATCTTCACAAATCATTTCTTATGATTTTACACAAATTATTACTATTTTTAATAATTTTATCAAGGCCCGTACAGTCGATTTCCACCAATGGCCATCGAACTGCACTTACAGCGACCTTTTTCTAATTTGATTTGGACATAATTCCAAATCCAACCGTTAGATTTCTAATTTCAAATATTCATTAGAAAGCTCTTTTCGATACGAACCCAACGATTCCGGTTTTAGGAGAATCCGACGGTCGGATCTCCCGTAACGTCCGTTTGAAATAAATGGTCGAAATTCACGAACTGCCACGGCGCGGCGCGTTCTATTCAGGCCATTATATTATATATATAATATATATAATATATATATCGTCGATTTCTATTTAAAACGAATTATATAAATAGTTTTGAATTCGTTTCAAAAACATTTTCAACTTCCATTTCAATTCAAATCAAAATTGAATTCTTCTTTATAAATTCGTTTTAAAATCCATTTCTATTCAATTCAAATTTCAATTCAATTTGAATTCATTTCACTTCGCTTTCAATTCAATTTGAATTCGTTTTCAATTCAATTCATTTCGAAATCGTTTTCAATTCAATTCATTTCGAAATCGTTTTCAATTCAATTCATTTCGAAATCGTTTTCAATTCAATTCATTTCGAAATCGTTTTCAATTCAATTCATTTCGAAATCGTTTTCAATTCAATTCATTTCGAAATCGTTTTCAATTCAATTCATTTCGAAATCGTATTCAATTCAATTCATTTCGAAATCGTTTTCAATTTAATTCATTTCGAAATCGTTTTCAATTCAATTCATTTCGAAATCGTTTACAATCGATATAAATATCGTTCACGTCAAAATGGCGTCAATCTAATCAACACGGCTTCATAAATTTCTATTTTCAAATATTCTATTTCAAATATTTCCTATTATCAAAATATTTGTTATTATCAAAATATTCTTTATTTTCACGATTGGAATGAGGCCCAATCAATTACCATATAAAGTTAATTATATGGATTTTCATACAACACATGTATATAATAGCAACGATAAATAATCAACCATCAACCAAAGTGCACTACACTGTATAAGCATCAAATATAGATATCTAATGCTTATAACAGCCTGTCAATCAATCGATTGACATATTTAATCAATCAGGATGAGTGAACTTCAAATTTCATCCCAACACCCGTGTGGGGTTTCAAACAATCAAACACAGATTTTTATTCGTGCAGTTGGGCGATGTGTAAAATTTATCGTCCCAATCAATGTCATTCAAATAGGTGTACATAAACAAACCATCCGGTTTATAAATGAATATTTTATTTTATTCACTTCACGTTAAAAATTATATCTTTAACGACAAAACATTTTATTTCAACATATGAATTTCTATTCAATTCATTCTTTAAATAAAATGATATTTTTATTTTTCTAACTCATTTTTAGAAAATTTCGGCAGCATAACGGCACGATACTAGAAACGGGACAAGGCCTAGCCTTATCCCCGGACTAGTGAAGGCCCACGCCATTCACACATCAATCATATTAATTCATTTCACCAAACAATTCCATTCAATCAAATATTCTAACTAATTTGCAATCAAACAAACAAGTCCATGGTCTGTGGACGATTGTGTCGGGTGCTACTAAACACCGTCTGCATCCTAGCTCCATTCTAACTAGAAAAAGAAATTGAAAGGTGAGAAATTCTCACATATAGCTATCCTAGCTCCACGGCACTTCATTTGCAGAAGTCTTCGTCGTTTCGCCTTTTTGTCACCTTCGTTGTCCGCTTTCACTACATATGTAAAAATCGAATTTTTACTTCGCTATTCAATATATAAAAATCATATTTTTATTTCTAAGTTCAACACATAAAAATCCTATTTTTATTTCGAAGTTCAACACGTAAAAATCCTATTTTTATTTCGAAGTTCAATATATAAAAATCATATTTTTATTTCGAAGTTCAATATATAAAAATCATATTTTTATTTCGAAGTTCAATATATAAAAATCATATTTTTATTTCGAAGTTCAATATATAAAAATCATATTTTTATTTCGAAGCTCAATATATAAAAATTCTATTTTTATTTCGAAGTTCAATATATAAAAATCATATTTTTATTTCGATGTAAAATCAGTTCTTTATAATATTCTACATACATAAAAAAAAAAAAATCTCATTTTTAATCCTACACATCACAGGGAAAACTGAATTTCGTTTTTAATGAAATAATTACTTTATATAAATAAAATAAAGAAATAAAAGTAAGAAGAAAAAAAAACTTACAGTAAAAGGGAAGAGAAGGGCGGGGCTATGCGGCTTCGTCGGAGGTCAAGGAGGGGGAAGGGGCCGCGACTGTGGCCGACGGTGGAGGGGTATTGGCCTGGGCGACGGGTTTTAGTGTTGAGGGCGGTTAGGGTTCGGGTTTAATGAAGAAAGGGGAGCGGAAGAAGGAAGGAGGAGGCGGTGGGGTGACTGGAGGGGCTCGTCGGAGTTTGGGGGTCGCGATGGAGGCAGGCGCCGGTGATGGAGGAGGGACGACGGCGTGGAAGTAGGCAGCGCACGTTTTTTTTTATTTCGTTTTAATCGATCTGAAGAATGAGAGGAGAGAGAGTGGAGGGTAGGAATATATAATAATTTATTTTATTTTATTTTATTATTCAATTAAAGTTGACTTTTTCATACGACCTCTAAACGAGGTCCACCGTCTGTCGTCCATAGCTAATTACCCCCATTCCGAACACAATGGGATATGTATCGTAGGCTGATTCGATCATTTCGATCAGTTTCCGTTAAATTTACATTTAAATCACTATATTGAATTTTAAACGTACATTTCAAATTACCGGGGTCACATACTAACTCAATAAATTGCAGAAAAATATTTTCTAGCTTCGTATTGACGATACGGTCCTAACAAAACTAGTTTCGTCGAATTCTGAGACCGTTAGAAAAATGGCTAATTTACAGTCGATTAAAATCAACTGAAATGGTCAAAACACGTTTTCCTTTGCCACGCTCACATATTGATTCGAAAAATTATGAAATTTGAAACCTAGCAATAACTTGACATCACGGACCCAACAAAAGTGGTTTCGTCGAAATCCGAGGTCGTTTGCAAAATGTCCATTTTTAAGGGCCTGAATTCCATAGCGACTATTCAGAATTTTCAACTGGACATATCTTTTGATTCTCGCTACGAAATTTCGATTTTTCAGATTCGATAGAAAGATATTATCAATTAGATCCTATCATTTTTGGTTTCGCTAAAATCCGGATTGTTTTGCACCCGGTACATTCAATTGAAGTTTGAAATCGAATTATTGAACTACCGCACCATTTTCAGTTCTATTTATAATTATATATAAATATTTATATTCTAACGACGACACGTATAAATATATACGTTCGAATTATATTGAAACTAAATTTCTCGTCGATATTATTTAAAATAATTCATTTTAAATAATCAAAATTTGCTAAAATTGCAAAAATAAAAATTTTAAACTGGCCCAGATTTTCCGGGTTGTTACATTTGGTTGAAAATAATCGTCGAATATTTGGTATTAGTTTCATAGATCAAACTCATACTATTTGAGTAATTTAAAAGGTGGATACACTGCTATTCCGCTTAGGGTATCTGTTGAATACAGGAGCTGATATTGAATATGAGCTGATATGATTTATGTTTAAATCTTTTATTTAATTTAACTAATTTTGGGTTATTGTGGATTATGTCTTTAATAACATCATCCTTAACTCAGCAAGTTTAAGTTATTGGGTTTATCAAATGTAAACGTTGTTTTAAAACATACATTTTGATAAATCTTTTAAGTACGATAAAAGTTTTCCAAATTCAAATAAATTGGATTTGGATAGAATTAATCCTCAGATATTTGATATGAAATTTCGTTGTTTAGATGTGTACCATTTGAGGAATTTGAAAAATATTTATATCATTATTCCATTTATAGTACTTTTTGATTACGAGAGTTGGTATTAAATATAAGTTGATACAATTTCTATTTAAATCTTATATTTAATATCAATTGATTTTGGGTTTGTTGTGAATGTTGTTTTAAATAAAATCATTCTTTAACCCAGTCAAAGATCAGATTAAGTTTGGAAATTTAGAAAGTTATAATCTCAGTTAAGATTAATTGAACCTTTATTTTAGAATTTATAAGTTTGGAAGTTTAAGAAAGATTAAAGTCTTTTAATTAAAGGTTAATGAAATGATGATTTTTGATTGAGGAATGATCAATAAGATGTACAAGGCTTAATCGTTAATGACTTCTTCAAATGTGATTTTTGTTAAAAGATTAAGGAATGGAAATCTGTTTTAAGATGGTATTAATTAACCAATCTAAGTGGAAAGAGACTTAACAAATCCTACGTTCTCATATGGTTTTAAAATAATGCTCGTTATTTGAAAAAACTAGGATCAGATTTTTATCCGAAAACTATTTCGAATAATGATATGATGAAATGGAGCAAATGTAGATTTTGAAGACGATGGCTGAAGATCGGAATGCTTCACATAGTAGGGATTGCTCGTTGATGTCTCGGTTGGGCGGCCATTCAAACAAGGTTACTTATAGCAGCGATTATAATGTACTTTAAGAGATTCGGATTTGGAAGGGCCTCTTTCCTTTATGGATGAGGAATAAGGTGCCTTTGGTTTCGTTCAGACCCAGAACGAACTTGTATGAATGTGTATCTAACATTTTATTTTGTAATGTATCGATTGGTTTTTACTAAACATATTTATGACTGATGGCGGAGAATATGTTCTCTTGGTTTAGCACCCTTCTTTGAGACGTATGAGCTCAAAGGTTATATGGTTAGTAATTATCAATTATATGTTATGAAATGACAGTGTGGCATACTAAGTGGTGAGCTATTGATGATCAAATCATGGCTTGATGAAGCGTAGCCTTGTGTAATGAGACTTCGGCAAGCCTCACACTCTGGAAATGGCTAAAATAGGAAAAATGCAGTAAGGATATAAGGGGTCATCCCCTTCTATATAAAAAGTTTACCATGGTATGTAGCCCAGGTATTACTTATGTAGTGAATTCTACTTATGTGGATATTGATGTTGCGGGCGCCCGTTTAAAGGTTGGTAACGACTGGGATATGACATACTAAGGCAAGTCTAAGTTATACAGTTAAAGGATAACCCAACCTTGCGTTAGCAGAGAGCAATGAGTTCTCATGACATCCCTCTAGAGGTCTACCCATCGATAAGGAAATTCCTTAGGCTGGTCATTTGTTGGAAATCTGTTCTCCATTACGACCCCGTACAATTTCAGTTGTATACTATATGTTAACATAATGGTATGGGACATGATGCTGGCTAGGATTGATACATTTACTTGCGACGTGATTTTCCACACTTTGCACTTTATCAGAGGATTTTCACGTATCAAGCATTTTTTGTTACCATAAGGAGAAATCTCGCCCATTTCTGCATTTGCATTGTATGTGTGCCACGAGACCTTATGGTAGCTTCATTTTCCAAGAAAAAAATTACAAATTTTCTGCACTGGTATTCATAAGGGAAAAACCCGTTTCGTATTTTTATGGCGTGGTCTTTTTATTTGCCTCACTTTAAAATAAATCTTAATAACTGTTTTACTTCTCACATTAGTCCCACGAATTACCTGGAGCTTATTGTTCTTCCACCTAAACTCTGGGTACCTATATTTTCCACATGGGCAGCCTCCTAGTTGTGGTTTGCAGATAGTTTGAAGTCATTCTTTATAGAGCACGTTCTGGATTTATGTCGTAGCTATATTCGAAGCATTTCTATTCTTCCGATATACCTTAGTTATATTTCTTCCATTGATCTTTAGTATTTCTGCTGTATATTTATTGTACTCTGATAGATTTTTGTAACTCTGATGTAAAAATATTGTAGTTTAAGTAAAGGTTTGTTATGTTTCTGTTCTAATGTGTAACTACCCCTAACAATCTATCATTTTGCACATTCGAGTTGGTTTAATTACCGATTTGAAGTGGTCAAAAAGCGGTTGTTACACCTGCACTCCACCATACAAAATTTCACTATAATCGCCTTCACGAGTAGCAATAACACATATACAATCTTGATTTTATGGGCTACAAGATACACCTCCATATCAAGAACAACAAACAATGGCAAGTAGTCATATCTCAAATAAAGATTCTTGCAAATTTGGTACAATGATCCTATAGGCCTCCAGTGGCAATATATCTTTGAATTCTTTGATGAAATAGGATGAAATCAGAGAGAGAATGATGTGAATTCAAGTACGAATCTATGATATTGTGTGGCTTGCAAATCAATGAATAATTGAAGTAAAAAAAGTGGATTTGCAAGGATAATTGAATAGTATTCAATGGATTTGAAGTGAAATTGTATGGAGAAGAAAGAGTAGGAGAAAACTTGGAAAGTTAATAATCAAAATCGTTTCCAAAAGCCCTTAAATAATAGTTGAAGAGATGTGTATTTTGTTGAAGGGATGTTAAGAGATGGAGGAAAACTTCAAATTCAAAAATCTGGAAAACGGTATAAATGTCAACAAACTATTATACATATGTCGACATATGTGTGTCACCGACACTATTAAGTATTGCAAAATTTCAGCATTTCAAATTACCTTATATTTAGGGATTTTGGTGATTCGATTGAGGTCAACGGTTGATTGTCTTCAAGTATAATTGTCGTGGGATCATTAACAAGATATCCTATAGTTTAACCAACTTCTCACCACTTCAAAGACCTCTGTTTTTCAGTATTCTTCTCTAATAGGCTTTGGTCTTCGACTGTTTTGGTTATCCTTCCCCTGTTATTTTTCCATTACTCTGATTAACCTTCCTTTATAATTCTTCTTTTGTATATTTTTTTATCTCTATAAATGACTTCATAATATATCTTCTGATGTAACTACACAACTTGAGGCTATGTTAGTAGTAATGTTTATATGGTTATTGCCATCAAAATAAATACCTGAGGTATTAACAAGATGATGTCACTTTAATAACTCAACATCATTTTATACACCAAGGTCATTTATGTTTAAATAAAATATCATTTTCTCATATCAAAAGTCGAGTTAGTTTAAATCTTGATTTCACATTTTCCTTTCTCAAATGAGATAAATATTGGTTTAAATTCCAATTGTATGTTTACATATCATAATTCAGTATGCAAATGCAATCTTTTACATTTAAAACAATTCAGGCTCAAACATAATGAATTCAAATAGTTTGGGTTAAAATTAGTTCAGATATGAAAATAGTTTAACTTAACAGAATTTTGTTTAATTAAAAATGTTTTTAATTTTAAGTAGCGTAAATAGAAATAGTTTGAAATAAGATAATTTAATATAAAAATAATTTAGTTGAAAGTGATTTCAATAAAATGTAGTATTATCCTAAAAGTAGTTTAATAGTAATTCATTTGAATAAAAATGATATTATTTTTCCTTGCCAAAAAATGGTATAACTTTGGAAATAGTTTTAAGAAAATAATTGGAATAAAATAGTATAAATTTGACAAAGTTTATTTTCTTCAAACCATTGAATCCAATTTTAAAATTTCATTTAGATCGTTTCAGATTTTAAATTCCATTTTAAGATAAATCACAAATCATTTTAAACTTCGAATTATAAACAATTAAATTTCAAATTTCCAACCAAAATTAACTATAAACTTAAACAGTTTAAACTAAAATGTAACAAACCAGATTTTTAACCATTAAGTTTGAACATTTAAATTGGTTTTAAATGTTGATTTGGGAATATAAAAGGATTTTAATTTATTTATTAAACAAAGTTTAAACGTATAATTTATATTTAAATTATAACTAAGCTTGTAACGTCGGGATAGTTCGTAGTATTACGTTTTGAACTTCAATTGAATATACATAATTCAATATAAGTCGTAATTATTTAAAACAAGAATCGTCCGAATCTATTTGATTATAATTTTCTAATGAAAGAGAAAAATCAAGATTACATCTTGTATATTTTATGTTATGTCAAAATCAAATTTTCAAATAGTCGATACAGATTCGTTTATAAACTATAACGTTTTATTTAATAAAATAAATAGATTTTTAATAAATTTAATATTTTTTTACCTAGAATTTGATCAAAAATGGATTCCTAATAGTTAATATGTTATTGGAATATAACAGAAGTTAATAGAGTTTTAAAATAATCAATTTAATGTTGATTTTGCGAAAATGCGAATTTTATATTAATTTAATCAAGTTAAAAATAGCTAATTCGGAAACGGTCACGAATTTTAATGAAATCAATTTCATTGGATCCGTAATGTTAAATTATTGTGTGAAAATAAATTTCATAGAAATTCAATATCATACATGACCTCGGTAGCCTTAAATGTGCAGCTAGTTTGCGTTGCGATTAATTAAATGAATTTAATTTGATTAGAGAGGAATTTATGTATATCTTGAGCTAACGATCAAATTAAGATGGTAGACATGTTCCTTTGAATTTGTATTGACGTTTGGAGTCATGATATATGTATATATATATATATATATATATATATATTTCACTATTTTTGGAGACCAGGGATTTTAATATCCAAATAGCGTCTTTTTACGAGTAAAATATCATTCTGGGAGGACAGTATCAAAATGTTATACAACTTGTGTCGTTGGATCTGTATTAGAAAGTTATTATAGGATTTTAATTTTCTTATCGATCGAACTTACCGTTTGATCGTATGAATAATAAATGCCTAGATTTTTATTTAATCGTTTTATCTATTTAATATGTAATTTAAGAATAACCAATTTTCAAACAACCTCAGATTTCAACAAAACTAATTTTACTAGATCTGTAGTAATTAATTATAGTAAGATTTCCAATTTCAAGCCAATTCAATTTATTTTGTGATCATGCGCAATTTAAACGTGTATCGATCCACATTATGACACTATAAAGGAACTTTTACAAATGACTCGGAATTCAACGGAACTTGTTCCATCATGTCCAGAATATTTAAATATGCTAGGATTTCAAGTATCATTGCAATCAGAGGTCGTATGAAGTAATTTTTGCCTAAAACTTAGGGCGTAACGTTCATAAATATTAAAATAATAATATATATTTCCTATACATACACAACAAACCCTAATTTTCACGGTAAGATTTTTGTGCGCGGTCAACCTTTACTCACGCCGCTACATATAACGTTGAACGACCATAATTCACCATCCTCTTCTTTCCATAATCTCACGATCCGTGAATCAAATCAAAATATTCTCGATGGAAAAATAATTCAGCTCAGTGAGGCTACAGTTTGACATGTTGTGATGGTGTATAGGGTGTCGAGGTGGTCAGGAATTGGTCAGAAAGATGCAACGGTTGAGTAGTGATTATGGGCGAACGGCAGCGCCAAGCTAATCATGGTTCATGGCGACGGTGGAGGAGGGGTGGTGCATGCTCGATAACCGTCTTATCGAATTCCGATCATCAGTAATCACCGCAGCTGCGATTTTTTGAGAAGGGTCGGTTTATGTCATAAGAACGATGGAAAACAGGAAAGAAGTAGCGAAGATAATTGGGTCGATTAATCCGTAAACAAAGTAATTAGTGTTGAACTAATTCATAATTAAGGATTTATTATATAATTAAAATGGTTTAAACTTATATTATTAATAACTTGTTATTGCAAGGTCCAATCAAGATGAAACAAGCTACGTTGGATTCGTAATGATGAAAGCTACGTTGTTGAACTATTTCCGTGGAGAATTAAGCTATACGAATTTCATGATGAAATCAAATGCTCGTTTTATTTTAACAAAACAAAAGCAGAGCCGTTAACTGCAATCAAGTGAGTATAACTCACTCAGTTTGTCTTACTTATATTTTATATAAGTCGGGTTAAATTTTTGTGTGATATGGTCTTTTATTGTTAGATGATTACTGAATGTATATATACATATATATTGATTAAATGGTTTAAATTAAACGTTCGTCAAATTTAATTGAAATCAATCATTGTTTTTAACAATTGTAACCAGTTGAGGTAACTTACCTTGTTGGTCACGTTTGTAATAATATAAACATATAAAACTAATAGTTGGTGCTTAAATTGCTGTTATTGGTTGATGGTTGAAATTATTAGGTGAACTGTTTATATCTGTCTATAGGGATGGACAATGAAAAAAATATTGTTGTATTGAATGGATGATTTTATTTGAGGTAACCTATTTTTTAACGACCCAGATTTTTTTCGATTTATATTGAACATTTAACATTGTTTTAAATGTTGAGTCGATAATATAAATGGATTTTTATATTGAGTTTGATTTAATAATCGAAATACGACTTAATTTAGAATTTATTGAAGTATCGTAATACGAAAATGAAATGTACTTGAATTCGAAGTTAAAACTTAATTCGAAATGATTCAGATGATCAATATAAATTCTATTTAAATGTAAATGATGATAATAACAATTTATTATTGAGGATTAAACTGTTTTGAATTTAAATTATATTATATCAATTTAATATGGTTATTCTGTATATACACTCGAAATAAATTTCAGAACCTATGCCAATGTGTTCGGAATAGCGGTATAGCCTTAGAAACATCAGTCGCTACGCCTCGAAAGGAGTTCAGAACCCTGAGATATATTATTATAAATGGATAAGCTCAAAATCAAATTAAATTTGAAATCAAATAAATGAAAATTACATCAGCCAACCTAAATTCTACAGCTACCCTATTACCTATTTCGTGCATACCATTCCTCAAATTCATTTTAAAAGATATCGAAAACTTCAGCGAAAATGTTCAGTGCTCAAATAAAACCCGACACTCTCATTTCTCTCTATTTTAAATCACGAGATCTCTTTCCCTTCCTCATTCAATTCAGGAATTCGAAAACCATACAAACAAAAAAATGGTCGCTGCCTTTTAAAGGTCAAAATCGAACGCAACCAATAACCTTGTTCATTCCATTATTTAAATCATCACTTTCATAAATTAAACGAAATCTATCAAATCTTTCAAAGAAATAAATCGCAAGTCCTGGTGTATTGTGGGCTTGAGCAAGGTGAAGCCGCGTTCGATTTATAGGGCATAGGCGTGTTTAGGGTTCAATTTTGATAGGATTTTGTGAGGAAGAGGTTTACATCTTTTCTAGGGGAAGTAGGTCATCGCGAGGTCACGATTTAAGATGGGAAGTTGCATATCGGGGGGTTTAAGGGGTCGCCTTTTTTTTAAAACAGAGAAGATGGAGGGCACGCTCAATCGAGGGGTGCTGTGTTGATGGGATTCGCTCTGGATTGGCAGTTCGAAAAACGGCAGTGTTGATGGTTGAAGGTAGTGTTTAGGATGAGAAACAGTAGCAGGGGTCGAAATCTTTTTGATGAGGAAGAAATCATTCTTGCGTTATGGAATTGTGTGTTTACTGAATGGATGGTGTATGTGCCTGCAATGTGAAGGGTGGTTTTATGGTATAAGTATTAAGGTGAAAGGGGTTAAGGTCTGGTCTATGGTAGATTGAAATTGGAATCTGTTTCGATAGTGATGTCTGGCTAATATGGATTACAGTGATGTATAAGTTTATGAAATTAAAAATTTATAAGCTAATTTATTTATTTAAATTAGTAGTTGAATTTAATTGATAGTGGTTTAGTCGATAAATAAAATTAAATAATCATGGGTGTACGATAGATTCATTTAAGATAACTCGAGTGGTAGCGCGACAATATGAATTTAACTGGGTATTCAGCAATTTAAAATCAAGGCAAGTAAACTCACTCTTTGGATTCGTTTATATTTTTATTATAAACAAAATTTTATTTTAAATAATTTTTATATGTTGTTTGCTAACTGTTTAGATGTAATGAATAATTGTTGATGAATTTTGGCTATTATATATTAGTTATATAGGCTTGGCGGTATATATATATATATATATATATATATATATATATAGGATATCTCACGCAGTACCATTAGCGGATGACCCTATGCGCCCCCACAATATATATAGTGGATGACCATCTATACCGCGATATCTTGCCTTGAAGCAGGATGTGTATTATTTACGTTGTATAACATTTGTGAATATAGGAAAAACAGGTTGGAGGGATCCAACTGGATTCCTCAAATTTATTTATTGTTTGTTTTCATATATATTATAATATATGATGTGCTAGAAAATTTGTGATTGATGATTGTGTATTTTGGATGTTTGAATAGCAATGACCCTAGGTATTGTTATTTTAAATACCGTAAAAATATATTTGAAAACGATTTGAGTTTTAAAAAGGGAAAACTATTTTTTAGAATATAGAGTTTGAATTTCGAATGGGCTAAGAAATATTAACTTGTTTGCATAACAGAAACAAGTGAATTTATAAATGATGTTTATAAATGAAGAGAAATAATTATCATTAGATAATTGGGAGATTTATATTCAAATGTAAATTTAGAAAGTGGAATTGGTAATCGTTTCGAGAAAAGAAATTATTAAATCTATTCTGATGTTGGAATGTAAATAAAATTGGAATTCAATTATATCGAATTTTATAAAATACAAGTTAATATAGAAGTTGAGTTGTAAGCAAAATTATAACTGAGTTATGAATGTTGAATGGAATAATTGATTATTCGGGATAATTGGAATTGTTTAAGTTAGATTTGGAAAATCGATTTAATTTATTTTAAGATATTAAGGTATGGAGTAGAAATTTGTTAATAAACAAAGTTTAAGCATTTATATTTAAATATAATTAAAATGAGCTCGCCGCAACGCGGTAGTTTGTAATTTGATGTTTTGAACTTCAATTGAATATATAGAACTCAATTTAAGTTAGAATTCGTTGAAATAAAAATCGTCGCTACCTACTGAATGATAATTTCTAATGGAAGAGAAAAATCTGGATTTCGCCTTATAGATTTTTGGTTATGTCAAAATCAAATTTCCAGAAAAATAGCGGTATAATCATTTATAAATTATAACTATTAAATAAATAAAATGGAGAGAATTTAAGTCAATAAATTTTGGATTTTCATTATAAAAACCTAGACTTGAGTTATAAAATAAATATGAACTCAAGTGGAGTAAATGAAATGATTTTTGAAACAAAAATCATATTTTTAATTATTGAATTGGATTAACCAAGTAGAAGAATAATTAGTGAATCGAGATTGGATCAAGTTTGACTTTGGATAAGTGAATAGGATTTGTAAATTTATATTCGAAATCGAATATGAAACTTGAGTTGAAAATAAAATTCGTTTGTTTTGTAAGCAAATTAAATAAATAAACATATATATGAACGTGATATGTTTAAATAAATAAAAAAGTAGGAAAAATAGCTAATTAGAGAATAAATCGGCAGACTGAGTTAAAACAATTGGATTGAGTTGGAATAAGTTGAGAATGATTGGATATATATATTAAACATGTATGGAATGAAGTGTATGAAGAGATATAAATTTAAATGCCCGACAAAAGAGGTACGTATTTAATTGAATATGAGATTTTATGAGCCTATTTAGTAAGCCACTTGACCTTTTGATTTTCTTTTTGAATGGAAAGGGCCCAAAGAGGAAATTTGTAGTTGTACCGAGTGAGCCGTACAAATGAGACGCTGGCGAAATTTTCCGAAAATTTAAGGAGATAGAAAAATTTAAGAAAGTTTGATAACTATAAATCGACTTATTAATTAAGTATGAAATTTAACAAGAGAATAAACATATAATGGAATTTTATATGTAAAATAAGGGGGAATTTATGAAATTAAATCTTGAGAGATAGGAAGGAGAAACGTATACAGGTTTTAAAGTGAGTGATGATTTAAAAGCAAACGTTTTGCAGATTGAAATGATTTTGTAGATAAGGAGTTAAGAAATGTAGTTAAGGAAATTAGAAACTAACTGGAGTTTAGTCGAGTTGAATGGCTTCCTGAGTGTCAATACGATGTTGGTTTTGGCCTTCTGGGTTGATACTTAAGCAGTTGTTCTCTTATTAGTTTATGGTTAGGGACTGATGAATGTAGAAGAATAGTGACTTATGAATATATGGGAATGTTTTCTGATGTTAAAAAGAGATATTTTCCTCAATATATAAAATAAATAGTTATGATAGATGGAAATGTTTTTTCCAAGAATCGTGAGAGGTTAAACGGGTTTGGAGAAATATCTAGGTAAAGATATTAAAGAATAATCGGGAAATGATAAATTTAATTAATTAAATATTAATTAAAAAGGGGACCAGTGACTGTTTGATGTTAATTAATAGTATTCCCTTTGGAATACGATCTTTGGATGAATGTTTGTTCTCCTCGATAATTAAATAACCGACTACCAAAGTATTGGTCATTTTAATACCATCATTGTCAATATGGAGAGACCGGTTGGATTTATTATCCGAAAACCACTTCGTATAGGCATAAGCATTGCGAATTAGATTATATTGAAGATAATCAAAGAGGGGGAAGTGCAAGGGCTTTTTCTGTTAATTCTAAGTAGAAATTTCCTAAGATATATTAATGGAAATAGTGCTTTCATCTTGTCCAGTCCTAGGACAACATGTATGGACGAATGCGTGATAGAGTATGCCTAACTGATCATCTATATTAACCTCTTCAAATGTATCATGTTGGTGGATAAGGAATTCGTTTCTCTTAGCTTTATGCCTGTGATATTTTTGGGGTAATCAATAAATGATTTTGGCGGGTTTGACAATGTGGCATTCAAAGTGAATGAAGATGCGGCATGTCAAAAGATAAGTGTTGCTTCAAGCATCATAATCGGGAAATTATATAAAATCGGGTAGGTTGCATGGCTAAGTGGGTAGTTCCCATTTAGGGTGTATTGTCACCTAATCTAGAGAAATTCCATTTGCTTCCTTGTTCTTCTGATGTTGCCCCTTTCGGGAAACGGTTGTTGATCCCAACCGTTGATGACAATATATTCGGAACACTCAAGCGAAGTGAGTAGTCGGTCATGTTTAGCCTGGGTTGCAGGATGTTCTTGTTAAACCCGGTGTATTCCTCAGATACACTGTTGGAATGTGATTTCATACCTTGCCAGTTGGAATCCATTCTCCAATAAGAGCCCTTGGTTTTTATTGTATACTATGTATGTGGAGCGCGAGATGCAAGCGTTCTGCTAGATTTCTATTTACTTTATTTAGACACTATTATAATATCAGAATAGTATTGATTTCAAAGAATCTTTTGGGTTATCGTAAGGTAAAAACCATCTGTATTTATGTGTGGATCAGTCTTATGATTATATTTTATTTTAAAAAGATTTTTAAAAGTTAAACCAAGTGGTTGGAGTTTACTCACACCAGTCCCATGACTGGCCCAGAGTTTATTCTGTTTTGTTTTACCCTAAACCTTTGGGTGTCCAAATTTGTACGGGCAGTCGAGTAGTTCGGGTATTTACAGATATCCAAATTTGTACAGGCAGTAGAGAGACTTGTTAGCATGTTACACAAGGATGGTAAAGAGGAGAATAAGGGAGTTAGGGCTGAGGAGCACAACCCAAGGATGAGAAAAATGGTGGCCCAAGAAGGGAACATTGATGAAAAAAGGAAAGCCTAATAAGATTCAAATAAAGGTAAGAAGAAATGTCACGGTTGTGGGAATGTAGGTCATTTGGTCAAAGATTACAGAAAAAGGAAGAATGCTTGTTTCCACTATGGCGAGGTCAGAAACTATTCTAGGGAATGCCCGAAGAAGCAAGGAAAGGGCTAAAAGGCAGGATCTTCTAGAGGGCAGGTGCATGCTTTCGAGGCCAGTGTACTAGACAGAGGTAGGAAAGTTTCTATTTAAGATTTGTTTTCTCTTTCCGATCATCATGTTAGGACTCTTTTTTATTGTGGCCCTTCACATTCTTTTATATCTAATTATTTGGTTGAGTCTCTACGCCTTGGTACTAGTATGGTTTTAGATCCCATTGTTGTCTCAAGCTCCATTGGGGGCACGACTCATTTGCCTATGACTTGTCGGGGTTTGAGGATATCTGTGTTAGGCGTCGAGTTTGAGTGCGACACATATGTGCTTGGTTTTATGGGCTATGGTTTGATTCTGGATATGGATTGGCTAGCCATGTATAGTGCCATTCTAGACTGTGAGAGGAGGGTCGTTAGGCTTTTGACTTGCCATAAGAGGACCCTCGAGATTTCTTGTGACCCTAATGGGTCTGTCATGCTTAGTTTCCTAAAATCACTTGATGCTTCTGTTGGTGATTACGATCAGTACCAGCAGTCTGTTAGAATTCGGACGTTTTTGAGGAGGTTAGGGGCTTACCTCCAAGGCGTGAGATTGATTTCCGGACATACTTGGTAGATAATGCGAAGCCAGTCGCATTGCATGTGCGCCTCATGGCTCCTAGGGAAAGGAGGGAGCTCAGCAAGCAAGCAAGGGAGCTACATGAGAAGGGATTTATTAGACGAATCATAACTGAATGGGGTGCTCCAGTCGTATTTGCAATTAAGGCGGATGGCTCGTTTCACTTATGCATGGATTACAGAGAGTTAAATAAACTCACTAAGAATAACTGGCACCCACTTCCGAAGATAGATGATCTGTTAGATCAGCTTGTCGGTGCATCTGTTTTCTCTCAGTTAGACATGGCCACGGGTTTTCATCAGTTGAGGGTAGCCGAGGACAGTATAGAAAAGACCCCGTTCAGAACTCTAGATGGTTTCTTCGAGTTGTTAGTCATGCTTTTTGAGTTGACGAATGCACCCGCGTATTTTGTAGATCTAATGAGTAGGGGGTTTCTGAATAATTTTATTGTGGTCTTGGTGGATTACATTCTGATCTTCTTGAAGAGTGAGGAAGAGCATGGCCCACATTTAAGGGAGATTTAGAAGACTCTCCGAGCACATAAGCTTAAGGCTAAATTCTCCAAATGTCATTTTTGGAGAAAGGAGGTGAGATTTCTAGGGTATGTGGTCTCTAAGGATGGGACAACAGTGGATCCCACAAAAGTAGTTGCAGTTCATGATTGGAAGATTCCAAAGAAAGCAACGGAGGTGAGGAGTTTTCTCGGTTTAGCGGACTATTATAGAAGGTTCATTAAGGACTCCGCGAAGATATCAGCCCCACTCACTCGACTAACAAAGAAGAATTTAACCTTTTCTTGGGATATTGACTGTGAGGATGCTTTTCAGTGATTGAAGAGGGCTCTGACAACAGCTCCAGTCTTGACTTTGCCTGACGGGAATAAGGTGTTCACAGTATACACTGATGCATGTGGCACAGGGTTTGGTGCCATTTTGATGCAAGAGGGAAGGGTAGTATGTTACCATGGTAGACAGTTCAGAGCGCATGAAAAGAACTATGCTACCCATGATTTAGAGTGGCTGCCATAGTACTCGCGCTTAAGACTTCGCATCATTATCTACTTGGAGAGGAGTTCAAGTTTTATACCGATCATAAATCTCTCAAGTATTTGTTCTCGTAGAAGGATCTCAATTTGAGGCAACAAAGATGGATGGAGTTCCCAACGTCCTATGATTTTGAGATTTCTTATACCCCTGGCAAAGGTAATATGATGGCGGATGCATTGAGTAGGCAGAGTGTAACACCCCGTAATTTTAAGAGAACACTATAATGTTAAACTTGAGAATACTTAATTAAATATTGGGAATTAAGTAAAACGGACTGCACCATTGCGTTCGTCTTGGAATTCTGCTTAAGATAGACCCCAAATTTGTGTAAAACGAACATCGTATGAAGAAGTTATTAAGCCTAGAAGTTTATATTTGCATAAGAGAATTATATATACAAACAAATAAAATATTCAAAAAAATTGGAAAGGCCAATCACGGACTCGACCCATTCTGGGGGTCGATCTAGGGTGTTTAGGGTCGACCTGGGTCGACCTCGGGGTAGACACCCAAAGGGGGGTCGACCCCTATACAGATCTGGGCATAATTCAGTTTTTGAATGTGGACCCATTTCTTGACCAAATTCCTTCACATTAGGCTGTAAATAGGACCTCATTTCTACTGTTTTTACAGATAAAAAACAGTGGAGAATAAGATGTTGCCCCTGCTTGGATTAAGTTAGCCTATTTTGCTTCAACAATTGCTTATACGCATACGAGAATTTCTTCTTTAGCTTTAGCCTATTGTTCTCTGTTCTTTAGATCCCATCCCTGTGAGTTCATGTTATTTTTAGATATAATCATTTAACAAGTAATCCTGACATGTTTATAAATCTGGATCTAAACCTATGCCTAATTTGTCCTATTATTACATGTTCATCAGATCTGTTCTTATATCCCCTTTTTTGTTCATCAGATCTGTTCTTATATGTCTATTTCTACTATCATATGCCCATTTCTGTTACTTTTGGTTTTATGCCTATTCTGTTCTTCTCTCTCTCATTCCCTTTTTATTTTTATAGCCAGACTGCCTTCGAGCCTAGGCCTATATCACTGAAATATGCATATGAGCGAAATTGGGTTAAATTGGGAATGATTGGAAATGGTAATCTAGGTTCATTACTTGTACTTTGAATCACGATTGGAATTTGATGGCATAAAATATATTGTGAAATTGGACTAAAAATTAGGACATGATTTCTACTGTAAACGATGACTCATGGTTTGGGACATATAAATCTGTAGGCTTAATTTAAGATTAAGCAAAACATGTTAATGGAACTGTAAAGAATATGTAAAGCCTGATTAACCCGTTGAAATTTAATACTGTAATTGAAAAAGCTAAGATGAGCATGAATAATTTTTTTAGAATGAATATGCCTAGATTTACAGTGCTTAGAAACTGTAACTGCTCTTAGACACGAGGTTAGATTACATTTGTGGTAGAAGTCTACCCGGAATCGCTCGGCAAATCCAGCTCCCATAAGTAGTTGATCTAATGTGAGTGGTCGAGTGCGTAAAATGTACACGTAACAGTAATAAGACACGCGGTTAAGTTCGACTTGTGGTAGAAGTTTGCCCGGAACCACCTGGCATATCCAGCATCCAAAAGTGGTCAACTTAATGTGAGAGGTATGGTGCATTAACATACGTGAACGGGGAATGATAATAACCTATTATGAATAAACCCAAATGGGAAAAAGGAAAGAAAATAGGTAGGCTTGTCCTAGGGACAAGTGGTAATTATAACTTAGGTTATAATAAACAATATGGGAAGGGGATAACTTATGAAAGAAGATAAGTTGTACTTAATTATAAATTAAGTAGTCTGTAAATATGAAAACCCGTTAAATCTGTGAGGTTAAGTAAACCCATTAAATTTGTGGGGTTAAGTAAATCCGTTAAATCTATGGGCTTAAGTAGACCTGTTAAATTTATGGGGTTAAGTAAACCTATTAAATATGTGGGGGTGATATGAACCTGTTAATCTAGAAAATTTAACCGGTTACATCTGTTGGAGTTATATGGACCGTTAACTTGTAAAGTTTAACCTATATATCTGTAAGGGGTTATGCGAATGTGTTAAATCTGTTAGGTATAACCTATCAAAATCCTAGTTAATAGGGGATAGAAGATCTGTAAGGGTTGGCTTGTGTCATCTGTTGTGTGGGACTCATACTAGTCAGTAACCCATTCTGGTATTAAAGGGGGACCCCGCAAAAGGAAGGGGTCAGGGCATGCTTAATGAGCTGATAGTAAGAGGTTCATCTAGGTGGAGGTGTATACTGGCGCATTCCAACGGACTCATGTGCGTCCATGAGTACAGCTTGTATGGGAAAATAAGCCACTGTAGCACCAGTAAATAAGTTTATGTCCTTCTGTAGGTTGCCACTTTAGGAAGTAATACACCCTACCGTGGGGCCGACACAGGGTATTTACGGGATAGGGAGCCGATCGATTGGGGGAGGGGTAGTAATTAGGGTACATCTAGTCCTGTCAATTTCAGTGGGGTACCTGTATTTCTGTTTGTGTTAACACCCATTATCTCTATTTAGGTACTGATTAATTCTATTTGGTGTAAAACCCGCTACTAGAGCACACCTAAAACTACCATTATATTTTTGTTGGGATCATCTTGTTCTGTTATACTAGTATTAGTGCAGAGAAAAGTATTAGAGAGCGTAACCTATTCTTTTCTGTTTATTCTGCTTATTTTGCTCAGTCTGTTATACCTGTCTTATGATGTTGTTATCTCTCTCATCTAGTTTATATGCCTGTCGTGATTTTTTCACTTCTTTATATGCTAAAAGTAACTGGACTCGCCATAATTTATGTCTGACCCATTTTGTTTCCTTTTCTCACTCTTCCTTTCCCCTCCAGGTTCTCAGGGTGGGAATACTCCGTCTTGATTTGGATTCTCTCTTTCATTCTACTTGGAGCTGCTTAGATGTACCGCTTTGATTTCCTATCTTCTCTTATATGGCTATATTTATGGGAACTGTGCTTCTTTTATTAATGTACTCTGATGATTTTAGTACAAGACAGAAATTTTAAGTTGATGTAATGGGTTTTATGTATTTCAGACTTATAATGTAAGTATAATTTGGACCACGATGTTTCTTTTTAAAAAAAAAATTTCCGCTGTTATTTTATATCTATCTTGTAATGTTTCTGTTTCTGTTTCTATTTACCTATAACACTTCATGAAAATTAATGCATTCTGATAAAGAGTGACATTAACAGACATGGGGTGTTACACGAAGGATGACTTTGAGTCCACTATTCGTAGAGAGACGGACCTGGGAGTACATATCGACCTTTAATTTTATACCGTTTACAGATCTTATACCCGGTTTGTTGGCATTCTTAGAGGTGCGACATACTCTTATGGATCAGATAGGAACTTCGTAGTGAGAAGAACCACAGATTTCAGACATCTTGGACAGGCTATGTAGAGGGGAGACTTCTATTCACCTCAGTAGATATTCCATGGATGATAGAGGGTGGTTGCGACGAGATGGAAGGCTTTGTGTTCCCTGAGTTGGTAGTCCGTTGAAGACAGTCTTTGAGGAAGCCCATCATTCTAGGATGACTATCCATCCTGGCAGTGATAAGATGTATAGAGATATGAAGAGGGATTTCTTTTGGGCTGGGATGAAGAAAGATGTAGCAGATTTTGTTTCTCGATGTTTTATTTGCCAGCAAGCCAAAGCTGAGCAAAGGAAGCCGAGCAGTTTACTTCATCCTTTGGAGGTCCCACAGTGGAAGTGGGAGAGCGTCTCTATGGATTTATTTGATGGTTTTCCTAGATTGAGGAAAGGAAACACTAGTATGTGGTTGTTCATGATGTTTTCCACATTCATCATTTGTGGAAGTGTCTGCATAATACCGCAGAAGTAGTTGAGTCGAGTATGCTTGAGGAAGTAAAGGTAGAACGGGAGGCGATAGTTAGACGAGTTCCTACCCGTATTCTTGGATTAGAGGTTAAGAAGCTTTGCAACTGAGAGGTCAAGTTGATGAAAGTTCAATGGGGTGAAGACCGCAAGGATGCAACTTGGGAGACTGAAGACAAGTTTCGTGCTTCGTACCCTTTTCTTTTCAAGGGTATATTCTTAACTTCTCTTTCCAAAGCTTTTATTTGTACTTGTTTCTGTCATCTAAATATATCCTATCGACTGAATCTTCGACCTTTAGTAGGGGACCAATGGATGAAAACATGTGTTTGAGACATGTTATGTTTGATGGATGCAAGTGTTTGCTCGTGGATGCATATACACACACACTTAGGCACTAGATCGGCTCAATCACTCTCGTACTGCATATGGAAGCATGTGCATATTTTTCTTTTATGGATGTAAATGGGTGTATTATTACATGAATGTTGCATTAAGATGGATGATTGTGCACACATATACCATTTACGTGATATACTAGGACTATTTGCATACATGTTGGATTCACGGCACTGACATACATTGCATTAAGGAGGTCGATTGAATCAGTAGACCACCTGATATTCCACATTTGTATAGGGACATATACACACACCTTTCCATATGTTCATATAAGCATTAGAAATCTTTTAAGGACAATGGATCCCTGTGATTGGTGGATGAGTAGGTGGATGATGGATGTTTTGATATACATTCTTCTTAACTTGGAGATTTCGGGGACGGAATCCTTTGAGTAGGGGAGAATGTAACACCCCAAAAATTTAAAGAATACTATAATGATAAACTAAAGAATACTTAATTAAATATTGGGAATTAAGTAAAATGGACTGCACATTGCGTTCGTCTTGGGATTTTGCTTAAGATAGACTCCGAGTTTACGTAAAACGGACATCGTATGAAGAAGTTATTGTGCTTAGAAGTTTGTATACATATAAGAGAATTATATACATACAAATCAATATAGAAATTCAAAATAATTCAAAATAATTCAAAATAGCAAAGCGGAAAATGCTAGGAGGGAATTGATTTGTTGGAGGGGTCGACCCAAGACCCGGATGGGTCGACCCTGGGGTCGATTCAGGGTGTTTGGGTCGATCTATGGGTCAGCCCAGATTGGAGAGGGTCGACCCTGATATAGATCTGGGCAGATTCACCTTTTTGAACATGAACTTGTTTTGCGGCTTGGTTCGTTGGCTTTAGGCTATAAATATGACCCCATTTCTATTGTTTTCACACATCGAAAACAATGGAGACAACGAGATGCTGTCCCAACTTTGATTGAATTAGCTTATTTTCTCCAACAACAGCTTATACAAATAGAAGAATTTTGTAACACCTTGCATTTTTAACTCAAGATAAGAAAATAAGAATAACTTAATTAAATATTTAGAATTAAGTAAAACGGGTTGTACTGTTGCGTTCGTCTTAGAATTCTGGTTTAGATAGACTCCTAGTTTGCATAAAACGGACATCCTATGAAGAAGTTATGGGTGGCAGAAGTTTGTCAGAGAAAGTAGGAAGCGAGCCAGAACAACTGGTGCACTGGGCAAGTGCGCCAGGACATTTTTGCACTGGCACAACTGGGAATTGCACCTAGAGAAATTTTTAGCCACCGGACTAATGGGATCGACCCCTTCAAGGGGGGTCGACCCATTGTTCGACCCACCTGAAGGGTGGTCGACCCCCGACGGTAGATTTTGGCAGATTAGGGTTTTCTTCAGTCTGGACGATTCTAATGGTTTTTAATCAAATTTGAGGGTCTTGGTTTCTCTGATACACCTATAAATAAGACCTTAGACCTAACCCTAAACCTCATAATCCTGATATTACGCTGAAGCTCTGCCATTACTCTCTCTCTCTCTCTCTGCTCAAATATATTCAGAAAATTTAGATTTATAAATTAGAAGATTTTAAAATCAAGATCTGGAAGAAAGAATTGATGAAAATAATAGATTGTTCGAAATCATGAAAAGCAAGGTAAACTTCGAGGTCCATTCTATTGAAATTTTTCCTCTTGCTTTCCCTTCTCTTTTAATGAAAATAATCATTCCATGGTTGTTAGGTTTTAAATCAAATTAGGGGAAAAACCATGGATGCTAAAATCTGGCTTAGATCCAAAATTTGGAAAGCATACGAGATGAGTGGATTTAAGTTATAAATTTTAGATAATAATATGTTATCGTTTACCATTCCCCATTTTTGTATAATTGAAGTTGTAACACCCCACATCCGTTAAGGTCGGTCACAAAGGGAATGCCTTAACTTCAATGGAGCATTATGGGTATTGGACCAGAAATATTACAAGACAGACATATATAAAACAGCGGAAGGTCTTCAAATCATTTATTAAATATATTTTTTTACAATAAAATCCCATCACTTTCAAATACCCAATTACATAGCTAAAATATCTGTCTTTCTCAAAAACAAAGAAGCATGAAAATAAATTGTAGTATTCCCCAATAAAGCAAAGCAAGCCATAGCCAAGAGAAATCCAAGCAGTACATGAAAGAGCCTTGGAGCTTGGTAAGATCCGAACTAAGCTGTATTCCCACCCTGCGAACTTGGGGGGAGGAATGAAAGAAAAAGAGTCGAAACAAACTGGGTCAGTCATAAAGACCGAGTAAGTCCTAATGGCTTTCAGCATAAAAACAGGTGAAGATAATATGGCATGAATAAACTGAAAGTAAACATAAGCATGATGACAAGGTAAGCTACAGGCACGATGAATCAAGTATAACATCCCATGCTTCCTATCAAGAGTACCATCACAAGGTTCCTACCAAGTATCACATTGCAAGGTTTCTATTAAGTATAACATCGCAAGATTTCTAAGCTTCACCATTCCACTATTTTCTTTGATTTCCTATATTCTCTGCACCAACTGTACTAGTACCCCAACCCTTATTATCCTTTCCATGTATATGTATAGTCCCTTGCCGTATATCGTACGGGTTTCATCACGTATTTCTATACTACTTCAACGTAGTTCCACCATTCTTGAAATCGTTTGGACCGCCACCCTTGTTCTGGCTAGGTTTCCTTATCATGAACTATCGCGTGTTCAACTAGGATTTATGCCACCTAGGACCACTAGGGATTATGCTACCTATTGAACGTTTTCTAGATTCGATTAGGGTTTATGCCACCTAGGACCACTAGGGATTATGCTACCTAACGAATAACACCCTTTTTCCACGTAACGATCTATTAGTCGATCGGCTCCCTGCAAGTCCTAGTTCGTTCATGTGTCTGTTTCATACGGCCTACACACGAAATGTAGTCACCTGTGCTAGGTCCACCATAAGGTGTATCAAGCCCTAGGGTGCCAACCATCGACACGAATCAAGCACGCACAGTGTAAACCTACTGGTGCCTAATGCCTGCTTTTTCAACTCCGGACTACGTGCACGACCATAGTCCGCCTGAACCTACAATGGCGCACCAACTCAGCCGTCGTTCTGGTCGCTTACAATCAGCCCAGTAATCGTGCCCCACCCTGCCTAGTTCCAGGGTACCGTGATACATCCAGCGGGTACTGCTGAAAAGGACCGCGCAACTAGGGTTTCCGTCCAGTAGGTTAAGTGTTGTCATTTAAATTCGAGACTTAACCCCATCAGTCTAGCATGTCAAGTTGGTTAAGTGTTGTCATTCAAGTTCATGACTCAACCCGCCTACGTGTCATGTCAAATTGGTTAAGTGTTGTCGTTCAAGTTCATGACTTAGCCCTACGAATCATCTGTCAAGTTGGTTAAGTATATTCAATCGGTTCATGACTTAACCCTATCAAATCATCGTGTCCAATTGGTTAAGTATATTCAAACGGTTCATGACTTAACCCTATCAAATCATCATGTCAAATTGGTTAAGTATATTCAAGCGGTTCATGACTTAACCTTGTCAAATCACCATATCCAATTGATTAAGTATATTCAAGTGGTTCATGACTTAACCCTATCAAATCATCGTATCAAATTGGTTAAGTATATTCAAGCGGTTCATGACTTAACCCTATCATGTGGCATTAATTCATTAATGCACCCCAACCTCTTACATCAGACATGTTGTTGTGGTCACTGTATATGCCAGGCGGTTCCGGGCAGATTTACACCACAACTCAGTCTGACCTCGGGTTTCAAGCGCGATATGACCAACTACCCACATTGGATCCTATTGTTTGCAGTAATTGGATTTGCCGGGCGGTTCCGGGCAGATTTACACTACAAACTCAACCCAACCTCGAGTTGGCCATTTTCATGTTTATTCAAATGTCATGTCCATGTTCAAGTTTCATGTCAAGTTCGTGTCTAGTTTCATGGCGAGTTTCATGTCAAGTTTCATGTTTTCACTTATGCCTATTATCAAGTTAATATTCATATTCATAACCAATTCATGTTTCAAGTTCATAAGCATGCTTACGTGCCTTCTAGATGTCCAGTACGTACCAACTACCCAAAACCCAACTTAGGCGCGTTCATATTAAACTTTCTCCATGTCATAAATTATCATATATGTTTCTACTCCAAATTTTACATAATTAACATATGCCCAAGTTCTAGTTTACATGTCAGTTTTACATATGCCCAATTCATACCAAATTTACATATGTTCAATTCATACCGTTTTACACGTATGCCATTTTTTATGCCATTTTACCATATCAAGTTCTAGCCAAAATTACATGTATCAAGTTTTATACCCAATAAACCCAAATCATGATTCATGATGTAGTTATCCCAAACTATAATCTTTTTATTACAATACATGTCAGTTGCCCAAGTTCATAATACATGTTTATGCCAATTATCAAATTTACAATTACTTTCATGTTCAAATTCCCAATTCTACATATGCCTAATTAACATAAGCCCAATCTTTTGATTTAAACTTACATAGTCCCAAACTCGTGATTTAACTTACATGCCAATTCATGTATGCCCACTTCATGCCAAATTATTTATGCCAATGCCCAAACTTGCAATTTCAATTATATTGACAATACCCAAATTTCCAATTTCATGTTAAGGGTAGTAATACCCAAATATCCAATTTTTATGTTATGCCATCAATTCCACCAAACACATATATTCCACTAGGCAATATGCCAATATTTCCCCCGTATACCATCGCACGTATATCATAGTTTAGGCCTAGGTCCGAAATTGACTTAGGTTCATCAAAAGAAAATAAATAGGGTAAGGTAGAATTTTGCATAAAAATAAGGTCAAAGAGAAAAACATCATCACAGGCATGAAGATTACAACTTGGTAATAATATCAATATGAATCAAGAAAACTGATTTACAACAGGCTGAATAGATCATAAATTAGACATGGGAATAAAGATAGACAAGTCTCAAAACTTAAGATCCAAGAAGCAACAGAAATAGATTGATAAACATACTTAAATCCAATTCCACTTTATTCCATGACCATATTATAATTAAATGTTTAAATATAAAAACAACTAGAACTTACAGAGCGTGGCTAATGAATTAAGAACTGAATTTGTTGTAAAAATGTCGCGGCGTTGTTAATTTATTGTCTTGAATCATTGTAAAAGCCTTGTTCTTTGAATTGATTTGAGTTTGAATGTTTGTACTTTGATTTGGAGACGACGGCCATGGTTCAAGAGGTATTTTAGCAGCATAATGGTGTAAGAATGATTTGATATGAATTAGGTTAGGTCTAAGGGTGTTTTTATAGGTGTAGCAACTAGTTTAGGCCCTTAGATTAACCCTAGAATCTATCTGGACCATCAAAACACGTCTCAGGCTTCAAAAACGAGTTCTGGGTCAAAGTAGGCCAACCAGGTCGACCTGTAAGCGGGGGAGGTCGACACTATGGTCGACCTGGGGGGTGGGTCGACCCTATGGTCGACCTGGGGGAGGGGGGGTAGGTCGACCCTCTGGTCCAGTGCTGCCTGAAAACTGCTGAAACTTGTACAGGCCATAACTTCTTCATCCAGACTCCGATTTTCGAAAACTCGGACTCTATTTCATGTAAAATTTCGAGACGAACGCAATGGCGTAACCCGTTTCCCCCGATTCTGATTTATTTCTTGTTTTAACATGTTATAAAAAAATACGGGTTGTTACATTCTCCCCTCCTTAAAGGATTTCGTCCCCGAAATCTTCAAGTTAAGAAGAATGTGTCCTACCATCCAATCATCCATCTACTCAATCGTCAATCACAGGCATACATTGTCCTTAAGAGATTTCTAATGATGTATGAACATATGCAGAAAGTGTGTGTGTATGTTCCTTATCTAATGCAAATGATCAGGCCTGATTGATCTTCTTAATGCAAAATATGTTTAGTGCCATGAGTCCAACATGTATGCAAATAGCACTAATCACATAAACACTATATGTGTGCTCAAACATCCATCCATATGCAACATTCACATGATAACACATTCAATTTCATCCATAAACTATTATAAACACTCATGCATATGCAATATGAAAATGTGTCTGAGCCGATCTAGTGCCTAATGTGTGTTATGCAACCACGAGCAACCACTTGCAACCATCAATCATAACATGTCTCAAACACATGTTTCACCCAATTGTCCCTACCTAAAGATATAGCTGAATGATAGAAGCAAGTAAAAACTTTGTGCCCATTAGGCAATGTCAAAGCTGGAAATCTACGTCACATATATACTGAATAGGAGAAGAACTCCCTAAGCACCAGCCCATATCCTATAAAACCCAAAAAGTTAAGTCAACCCAACGGACACCCTCAATCCCCAACATGTATTACTAACAGATAAGTCATACTCCCTATGGGTTTTGCAACAGAAATAGGATTGAGAATAGGACCAAGAGGTTATACTTAAAAGATAGCATGCAAGTAAGCTCTACAGGAAAAGAGGAATCAAGGATATACTCTTAAAAAGAGATATGATGCGTGTATCTAGTCTTCAATCTTCTAAGTCGTATTTCCTTGAGCTTAATTCCGTTGTGCTTTGACCGTCTTTAACTTCACAATTTCGTAGTTCCATAATTTTTGTTCCCAGAATATGAGTTGGAACTCATTCCACTGTCGCCTCTCGTTCCACTTTTGCTTATTCTCTTTCTAGTATACCTGATTCAAACATAACTGCGTACTCATGGTTTCGTGCAAGCTCTCCAAAATTCACTAGTGAATCTTGGATCTCATTCACTTACTAGAAGGTAATCCACATAAATGAATTATCTCTTGAAATAAACAAATGCCAACCATGTTGCCAAGTGTACTTACTAAGGTGATTTTCTATAAGTCATGCATAAGCGAAATAAACCATCCGCCTTAGTGGAGAAAACTACTCGAGCGGATTGATAAATGTATCAAGAGATTCTAGGTAACTAAACATGGAAGAACCCTAAGGGTTATACTAGACTTCGAGGGCATTACCAAGGCAAGTCAAGCGTCTAACTACCCTCTTTTCATACTCGAGAATGGTACCATTTCTGGACAACCACTCCATCCCTAGAATCAACCCATAGCCCAAAAACATAAGCTTTTCTTCTAAACTCAACACTTAGCATAGACATTCTCAAATCCAAACAAGTCATGAATAAATGAGCCGATTCCCCAACAGGATTTGAGACAAAAATGAGATCCTCTACTACGCTAGTACTAAGGTGTAGAGACTCAACTATCGAGGCAGAATTAAAAGGATGCGATGTATAAAAACAAAGTTCCCACGGTATGATAGAAAAGAGAAGCTAAACTTTTAACAGAAACATTACCACCTCTCTTAGGTATGCTAGTAGTGAGAGCATACAATTGCCCTCTCGACGATCTTGTTCTTTGCCTTGTCCTTGTCCTATGATACTTAACTACATGTCCCTTTTTACCATACCAACGATGTTCTTTCTTATCATGGGTTTTATTATTCTTTTACTTTGACCTCTTCCCATTCACCTTTTCCTCCTTCGTGGATTACGCCTTATCAACAAGTTTCTCATCCTTAGGATTGTGTTCTTTATCCTCGTTCTTACTATCCTTGTATAGCTTGTTGACAAGTTTCTCGAAAGCTACCCCCATCGCACGGCAACCCTACAAAGCTTGAAATAAGATTAGTCGCAAGTAAAACTACTGCGGCTACAGATGGAGGTTGGGCACTCCTTGGTCCTCCGACATGTGTCGTACGCCCACAAAACTATGGTGAAAAAGAAAGAGAGAAGAGACTCAAGGAGAGAATAAAAAGATAGTGCATATGGCTTTGGGGAATATGCCTTTCGTAAAATGAAACTTTTCTTTTAGAAAAATACTTCTTTGTAAACGTTTTGAAAATAATTTCAGAAGGTTTTCAAAAGCTTTTGCCCAGTCTGGTAACCTTCTGCTCTGATACCAATTGTAACACCCCACATCCGTTAAGGTCAGTCACAAAGGGAATGTCTTAACTTCAATGGATCATTATGGGTACTGGAACAGAAATATTACAAGACAGACATATATAAAACAGCGGAAGGCCTTCAAATCATTTATTAAATATAATTGTTTACAATAAAATCCCATCACTTTCAAATACCCAATTACATAGCTAAAATATCTGTCTTTCTCAAAAACAAAGAAGCATGAAAATAAATTGTATTATTCCCCAATAAAGCAAAGCAAGCCATAGCCAAGAGAAATCCAAGCAGTACATGAAAGAGCCTTGGAGCTTGGTAAGATCCGAACTAAGCTGTATTCCCACCCTGCGAACCTGGGGGGGGGGGGACGAAAGAAAGAGAGGAGAAACAAACTAGGTCAGTCATAAAGACTGAGTAAGTCCTAGTGGCTTTCAGCATAAAAATAGGTGAAGATAATATGGCATGAATAAACTGAAAGTAAACATAAGCATGATGACAAGGTAAGCTACAGGCACGATGAATCAAGTATAACATCCCATGCTTCCTATCTTGAGTATCATCACAAGGTTCCTACCAAGTATCACATTGCAAGGTTTCTATTAAGTATAACATCGCAAGATTTCTAAGCTTCACCATTCCACTATTTTCTTTGATTTCCTATATTCTCTGCACCAACTGTACTAGTACCCAACCCGTATCATCCTTTCCATGTATACGTACAGTCCCTTGCCGTATATCGTATGGGTTTCATCACGTATTTCTATACTACTTCAAAGTAGTTCCACCATTCTTGAAATCGTTTGGACCGCCACCCTTGTTCTGGCTAGGTTTCCTTATCATGAACTATCGCGTGTTCAACTAGGATTTATGCCACCTAGGACCACTAGGGATTATGCAACCTGTTGAACGTTTTCTAGATTCGATTAGGGTTTATGCCACCTAGGACCACTAGGGATTATGCTACCTAACGAACAACACCCTTTTTCCACGTAACGATCTATTAGTCGATCGTCTCCCTACAAGTCCTAGTTCGTTCATGTGTCTGTGTCATACGGCCTAATCACGAAATGTAGTCACCTGTGCTAGGTCCACCATAAGGTGTATCAAGCCCTAGGGTGCCAACCACCGACACGAATCAAGCACGCACAGTGTAAACCTACTGGTGCCTGATGCCTGCTTTTTCAACTCCGGACTACGTGCACGACCATAGTCCGCCTGAACCTACAATGGCGCACCAACTCAGCCGTCGTTCTGGCCGCTTACAATCAGCCCAGTAATCGTGCCCCACCCTGCCTAGTTCCAGGGTACCGTGATACATCTAGCGGGTTACTGCTGAAAAGAACCGCGCAATTACGGTTTCCGTCCAGTAGGTTAAGTGTTGTCATTTAAATTCGAGACTTAACCCCATCAGTCTAGCATGTCAAGTTGGTTAAGTGTTGTCATTCAAGTTCATGACTTAACCCGCCTACGTGTCATGTCAAATTGGCTAAGTGTTGTCATTCAAGTTCATGACTTAGCCCTACGAATCATCTGTCAAGTTGGTTAAGTATATTCAATCGGATCATGACTTAACCCTATCAAATCATCGTGTCCAATTGGTTAAGTATATTCAAGCGGTTCATGACTTAACCCTATCAAATCATCGTGTCAAGTTGGTTAAGTATATTCAAGCGGTTCATGATTTAACCCTATCAAATCATCGTATCCAATTGGTTAAGTATATTCAAGCGGTTCATGACTTAACCCTATCAAATCATCGTATCAAATTGATTAAGTATATTCAAGCGGTTCATGACTTAATCCTGTCATGTGGCATTAATTCATTAATGCACCCCACCTCTCACATCAGATCTGTTGTTGTGGTCACTGGATATGCCAGGTGGTTCCGGGCAGATTTACACCACAACTCAGTCTGACCTCGGGTTTCAAGCGCGATATGACCAACTAGCCACATTGGATCCTATTGTTTGTAGTAGCTGGATTTGCCGGGCGGTTCTGGGCAGATTTACATTACAAACTCAACCCAACCTCGAGTTGGCCATTTTCATGTTTATTCTAATGTCATGTCCATGTTCAAGTTTCATGTCAAGTTCGTGTCTAGTTTCATGGCGAGTTTCATGTCAAGTTTCATGTTTTCACTTATGCCTATTATCAAGTTAATGATTATATTCATAACCAATTCATGTTTCAAGTTCATAAGCGTGCTTACGTCCCTTCTAGATGTCCAATACATACCAACTACCCAAAACCCAACTTAGGCGCGTTCATATTAAACTTTCTCCAAGTCATAAATTATCATATATGTTTCTACTCCAAATTTTACATAATTAACATATGCCCAAGTTCTAGGTTACATGTCAGTTTTACATATGCCCAATTCATACCAAATTTACATATGTTCAATTCATGTCGTTTTACATGTATGCCAATTTTTATGCCATTTTACCATATCAAGTTCTAGCCAAAATTACATGTATCAAGTTTTATACCCAATAAACCCAAATCATGATTCATGATGTAGTTATCCCAAACTATAATCTTTTTATTACAATACATGTCAGTTGCCCAAGTTCATAATATATGTTTATGCCAATTATCAAATTTACAATTGCTTTCATGTTCAAATTCCCAGTTCTACATATGCCTAATTAACATAATCTCAATCTTTTGATTAAACTTACATAGTCCCAAACTCGTGATTTAACTTACATGCCAATTCATGTAAGCCCACTTCATGCCAAATTATTTATGCCAATGCCCAAACTTGCAATTTCAATTATATTGACAATACCCAAATTTCCAATTTCATGTTAAGGGTAGTAATACCCAAATATCCAATTTTTATATTATGCCATCAATTCCACCAAACACATATATTCCACTAGGCAATATTCCAATATTTCCCCCGTATACCATCGCACATATATCGCAGTTTAGGCCTAGGTCCAAAATTGACCTGGGTTCATCAAAAGAAAATAAATAGGGGAAGGTAGAATTTTGCATAAAAATAAGATCAGAGAGAAAAACATCATCACAGGCATGAAGATTACAACTTGGTAATAAAATCAATATGAATCAAGAAAACTGATTTACAACAGGCTGAATAGATCATAAATTAGACATGGGAATAAAGATAGACAAGTCTCAAAACTTAAGATCCAAGAAGCAACAGAAATAGATCGATAAACATACTTAAATCCAATTCCACTTTATTCCATGACCATATTATAATTAAATGTTTAAATCTAAAAACAACTAGAACTTACAGAGCATGGCTAATGAATTAAGAACTGAATATGTTGTAAAAATGTTGTGGCGTTGTTAATTTATTGTCTTGAATCATTGTAGAATCCTTGTTCTTTGAATTGAATTGATTTGAGTTTGAATGTTTGTACTTTGATTTGGAGACGGCGGCCATGGTTCAAGAGGCATTTTAGCAGCAAAATGGTGTAAGAATGATTTGATATGAATTAGGTTAGGTCTAAGGGTGTTTTTATAGGTGTAGCAACTAGTTTAGGCCCTTAGATTAACTCTAGAATCAATCCGGACCATCAAAACACGTCTCAGGCTTCAAAAATGAGTTTTGGGTCAAAACAGGCCGACCAGGTCGACCTGTAAGCGGGGGAGGTCGACACTATGGTCGATCTGGGGTGTAGGTCGACCCTATGGTCGACCTAAGGGGTAGGTCGACCGTATGGTCGACCTGGGGGGGGGGGGGGGGGGTAGGTCAACCCCTTGGTCTAGTGCTGCCTGAAAACTGCTGAAACTTGTACAGGCCATAACTTCTTCATCCGGACTCCGATTTTCGAAAACTCGGACTCTATTTCATGTAAAATTTCGAGACGAACGCAATGGAGTATCCCGTTTCCCCTGATTCTGAGTTTAAAATTTAATTCTGCCTTGATTTCTTGTTTTAACATGTTATAAAAAAATACGGGTTGTTACAGAAGTACAATCTGTTGAGATGTCTAACATGTGATAATAATGACTAAAGTGGTAAGTACAACATGTAGGAATAATTAATTGGCTAAGATATTTATTTATTGGGATATAAGCTTGTTAAATCTATATGTTGAAATGGATTAAAGTACTGGATTGTTCGCATGTTACAAAACAAACTTGTTAGAATTGGGTAGCAACTTTTGTTGTTTGTATTACATGTAAACTTGTCACAGTTATATACATGAATCCTTACTTGTATGATTTGGAATAGTTATGTGATTAAATAGTTTCATGTTAGCATATAATTAAATACATGAACCTGGATTTGGGTATAAATCAAAGTATGATTAAAGATCTAAATTTGGGACATATGATATACATACATATATATATATATATATATATATATGACTTGGAGAAAAGGAATAGAAAACCTATAATGACATAGGAAAATGGTTAAAACCCGAATATGCCTAGATTCACAGTACTGAAATTGTAACGTGCTTGGACACGAGGTTAGATTACACTTGTGGTAGAAGCCTGCCCGGACCCGCCCGACAAATCCAGCATCCACAAGTGGTAAATCTAATTTGAGGGGTCTAAGTGCATAAACAAAACATGTAGTTGTGCTAAGACACGAGGTTGAGTCAACTTATGGTAGAAGACTTCCCGGACCCACCCGGCAAATCCAGCATCCACAAGTGTAGTCTTAATGTGAGAGGTCTAGTACATAAATATATACATATATGAAAATATGTAAATGGAAGGACTGGAAAATACCATTAATTATAATTAAAGGAAATAAATGGAATTGAATGAAAGATAATTAAAACAATAATGGAAAGGGAATAAATAGGGAATGATAATAACTTATTATAAGAATGTTGTATAATAGGTAGGCTTGTCCTAAGGACAAGTAAAGATTATAACTTAGGTTATAATAGACAGTAAGGGCATGAGATAACTGGTGAAATGAGATAAGTGGCACTTAATTTTAAATTAAGCAATCAGTAAATGGTGGAAAACTGAAACCAGTTGTTTGTAATAAGTAGAGAAAAGGGAGAAAGTTTATGGAACGTAAGAAGTTGTATTTAATTATGAATTAAGTAATATGTAAACTTGAAATCTGTCGATAAGGACAACATGTTAAGACTTGTCCTAGAAACAAGTAGGAATTATAACTTAGGTTATAAGAAAACAATAAGGAAATTGGAATAACTTATGTTACGAGATAAACTGTACGTAATCGTAAATTAAGTCATTTATAAGAAGAAGAATCTGGAATCTACGGATGAGGACAACATAAGTTATGTTTATCGGTAGAGAAACTTATTAATGGGCCTTAGTTAAGAGAACTAAGTTAATAAGTAAACACCAATAAATTGTAGTAATGGTGTAAAATGGAATTATAATTAAATGAGAAAGAATGAGGAAAACTTATGAAATAAGTTATATTTAATCATTAATAATGACTGACATGTTAAACAGAAAACATGTGAATTGAGATATACTTAATTACATATTAAGTATAACATGTTATTGTAACGATAAAATCAAACAAGAATGTTTAGACATAGGGTCTAACAACATATTAAAGTGAGGCGCTTGGACCAGTCCGCACATTAGAGAGTTAATAACCCAACGGGGTAGATCATTGTGGTGTCATAAGGCACGAGGGGAGCGCACATTCATCTGATTGTTCTGAAGGCTACAAAGGACTGGAAGGGGAAGCACATGGCTTCTTGAGGTATGTAAGGTGCTCCTTGTAGTCCTCTGTGTACTGGCGGATGTTTTAGGCTATGCTCGTAGAGGTTGGGTCTGTGCGTAACTACTAGGTGGGTGGGCGTTGACTGCAGAAGTAGCTATGCAGTAAAAATGTTGTAACGCGGTGACACTAGGGTGATTCGGCGGTCGCCTCAATGGGGAGGCGGAGTGTCACGACCAACAAGGATAGTAGATCATCGGATACCTGTCATCGACAGCTAGTGGGATGCGAAAAGACTAGAGCTAAACCCAAGATACCATTCACCTTTCAATATCGGGGTTAGGGGTTTAGGGGAGATGCCAAATGGATGTTTAGATTGTTTGTTATTAGGGGCATGTCGCTTACCTCTTGCAGTCTTTACTAGTTGAGGGAGGGGCCTAGGTAGGGCCATAGCCACCGTGAAAACATGCCCTAGGAATATCTGTAGAGGCTCTTAAAGTCGGGCCTGTACAGATATGGAAAAGCTCCCGACCGAGTTCCTTGTTTCTTGTATCGCCCTACCATGGAATTCAGTGCACATTAGAGGATGTGCGATTGAGGCATCGAGCTACAATTGAAGATACGTATGGTGGACAGTCTAGATACATGAATGTCGGCTCTGGGTGGTGTATCGTAGACTTGAGGGCATTACTCCTGTATGAATTCTGATTCAAACAAAGGTGGTAGTCCGCATGTTTGCGTAGCATAGTAATGACAAATATATGCAGAACATAATATTGTTATCCATACGTCACTACGGCATAGGATGAGGGACTACGTATATTTCGATGGTGTTATGGTGGAGACCATGCGAGTGAGCTACCATGGGGTGTACCATAATATTAGGGGTAGCTACATATATATTGTATTAGGTTAATAAACTGGAAAGTAAATGGGTACGACATCTGTGTAAGCCTTGAGTGCTGATAACCCAAGTAACCAAATAAATAAGAAAATATGATTGAACAGTGTATGTAGGTTTATCCAAAGTGTATAATTTAAATCCATTCACCAGAACTTGTGTTCTAACCCCTCCTCATAACGTACTCTCAGGTTAGATTTGTGGGAAACGCATGTGACACTATAGAAAGCCTTGGATACTGGTTAGGTAGTATTATTAATATGGTGAGGCTATATTTTGATTATATTATATTTTATCTATTCCGTTGTGAGATATTTTCTGATCTCTGACATGTTTTATGTCTCTGTCTTTTCTGTAAGATACTAGAGCAAACCAATCCGAGTTTCGATAGATAAGAATTTTGAAAAAAATTCGGTCTGTTTGGATTCGGGTTGTTACATCTGGTATCAGAGCTTACGTTTAGGATTCCTGTATAAATAGTGAGTGAACGTATTTGTATTTTAAAAATATAAATATGTTATATATATACCAAGATCCATGGAGGAACCCATTAAAAAGAAAGAGTATAATATGATAAGAAATGGGATGTTTGTTTTGTACGCCAAAGGAATGAATATGGAAATCTGAGACCCTTAAGTAATTTGGGGTGGAGAGTGTACAGTTTACTTTGTATGGAAGGAAAGTGAATCCCATATGATTAGTATTTTGGGTTAGTGGGCTTGAAAACCTTATAAATTGGAAAAGGTTGAAAAGAGAAAATTGGATTAGGAATATATAAAGTTGAGAGATTGACCATGGGAAGTGTCTAGGAGAGCCTAGAAAAATTGAAAACCTACTTTGAGTCTAACCCCATTATTAACTTTTAAGAACTTTAACTTATAAGAGTTTTGGGAAATGTTTATCGTGTTTTCAAGTTTTAATCTTAAAAGTTATAACCTTAAAGATGTAAAGTATACATAATGGGTTTTGAAGAAAAATGGGATATATCTTGTAAATAGTGATTTCTTGCGAAAACTTTGTCTAAAGTAAAATTCTAGAGCATATATGGCTCGCTAGTTTTCTTGTTATATTTCATAACAAGAATTTTTAATAAACTAAGTTTTCATGAGAAAAATAAGGTTTTTGGCATTTTTAAATTTTTGGAAGAAAGTTTAAATGAAAAACGGCCAAACCATGTTTTAAAAAAGAATGGAGTAAGTAAGGATTAGAGCCTAGGGAAAACGGAGAAAGTTTAGAGGCTATGAAGTAAATAACGAGATATTATCTTGGAATAAGGTAAGCTCTTGTAGAATGCGTAAGCATTGAAAAGCCCAGGGTGTTGCTTAAAATAACTATTTGTACACAACTAGAATTAGTAATGACTACTAGATAGTAAAGGCCAAGTAAGTGTTTAGATCATGTTTCTAATTTCCATGTTAGGGGTAAAACCCGTTACTAAATTTATGTTGGGATCGTTCCATTAGGGTAACACCTAAACCTGTCGTAGATCCCATAGTTTGGAATTTTCTGACTAAGGGGGACATAGTCCGGAGATTCTTGGCCCTTAGTTGTAGCTATGTAGGGTGACTGTTCTCCTGTTTTAGTTGAAAGGCTAGAAGCTTATTTAAATTAAGATCAGATAATTAAATAAGCTAAGAAAAGAGAAATGGTACAACTAAAAAGGAAACAACAAAATCATTAAAGCAACAAGAATGATAAGTTATGAGAAAAGATGGATAAAGATAAAACTTTCAAGATAAGATGAAAAAAGAAATTCAGTAACAAAAAAGAAAATTTTCTTATGTGGGCTATGCTTGGATAGGAAAATAGAGAATTTTTATAAATAGTTACATAAAATCCAAGTACTGTTGGAAAAAGGTGCATAAAAGAAAAATGGAATATGTGTAATTTTCCGTTTTCCACCTTTTCGTAACATAAGAAATCAAATTTAGAAAATTAGATTTTTCTAAAATTCAAAAAAATAAAGTTGGTTGGTAGGATTTTGAATGCAACAATTGGATGAACTATGCTCTTATTCAGTGAGAGTGTGGGAAACTTGGATGAAAAAGCATTTTGACTTTCAAAATATTGCACTCATGTAGAACTGCTAGTATATTTAGGATGTAAGCATCATATTTAAAAAGGATTTTTGTAGAATTTGCATACACATAGGGGTACCACTTAGGCATACATGCATTATTATGTTGTACTTCACTTTTCACAGGTGCACAATGTTTGCAAAAATTGGATGCACACATGATGGATGGATGTATATTATGCGAGGGGTTAATTGATTTTACCCTTATCAAAATTTTGGGGACGAAATTTCCTAAGGGTAGGGGATTGTAACACCCCGCATTTTTAACTCAAGATAATAAAATAAGAATAACTTAAGTAAATATTTTAAAATTAAGTAAAACGGATTGTACCATTGGGTTCGTCTCAGAATTCTTGTTCAGATAGACTCCGAGTTTGCGTAAAATGGACATCGTATGAAGAAGTCATGGGTGGCAGATGTTTGTCAGAGAAAGCAAGAAGCGGGCCAAAACAACTGGTGCACTTGGCAAGTGCGCCAGGCCATTTTTACACTGATGCACCTGGGAAGTGCGCCCAGAGCAATTTTCGGCCTCCGAACCCATGGGGGTCGACCCCCGGCGGTAGATTTTGGCAGATTATGTTTTTTTTGATCTGGACGATTCTGATGGGTTTTAATCAAATCTGAGGGTCCAGGCTTCTCTGATACACCTATAAATAAGATATTAGACCTAACCCTAAACCTCATAATCTTGAGGCTACACTGAAGCTCTTTCGTTGCTCCCCTACCTCCCCCGCCCTCAAATATATTTAGAAAATTGAGATTTATAAATTAGAAGAATTTTAAAATCAAGATCTGGAAGAAAGAACAAATGAAAATAATAGAATGTTCAGAATCATGAAAAGCAAGGTAAACTTCTAGATCCATTCTATTCAAATTCTTCCTCTTTCTTTCCCTTTTCTTTTAATGAAAATAATCAATCCATGGTCATTAGGTTTTAAATCAAATTAGGGGAAAAACCATGGATGCTAAAATCTGGCTCAGATCCAGAATTGGGAAAGCATACAAGATGAGTGGATTTAAGTTATAAATTTTAGATAATAATATGTTATCGTTTACCATTCCCTATTTTTGTATAATTGAAATACAATCTGTTGAGATGTTTAACATGTGATAATAATGATTAAAGTGATAGGTACAACATATAGGAATAATTAATATGCTAAGATATTAATTTATTAGGATATAAGCTTGTTAAATCCATATGTTGAAATGGATTAAAGTATTGGATTGTTCGCATGTTGTAAAACAAACTTGTTAGAATTGGGTAGCAACCTTTGTTGTTTGTATTACATGTAAACTTGTCACAATTATATACATGCATCCTTACTTGTATGAAATGGAATAGTTATGTGGTTAAATAGTTTCATGTTAGCATATAATTAAATACATGAACATGGATTTGGGTATAAATCAAAGTATGATTAAAGATCTAAATTTGGGGCATATGATATATATATATATATATATATGACTTGGATAAAAGGACTAGAAAACCTATAATGACATAGGAAAAATGGTTAAAACCGAATATCCCTAGATTCGTAGTAAATTGAAATTGTAACGCGCTTGGACACGAGGTTAGATTACACTTGTGGTAGAAGCCTGCCAAGACCCGCCCGACAAATCCAGCATCCAGAAGTGGTAAATCTAATGTGAGGGGTCTAAGTGCATAAATAAAACATGTACTTGTGCTAAGACACGAGGTTGAGTCAACTTGTGGTAGAAGACTGCCCGGACCCGCCTAGCAAATCCAGCATCCACAAGTGTAGGCTTAATGTGAGAGGTCTAGTACATAAATATATATATATATATATATATATATATATATATATATATGAAAATACATAAATGGCAAGACTGGCAAATACCATTAATTATAATTAATGGAAATAAATGGAATTGATTGAAAGATAATTACAACAGTAAAGGAAAGGGAATAAATGGGGAATGATAATAACTTACTATAAATAAATTGCATTTAATGAGAGTGCTGTATAATAGGTAGGCTTGTCCTAAGGACAAGTGAAGATTATAACTTAGGTTATAATAAACAGTAAGGACATTAGATAACTGGTGAAATGAGATAAGTGACACTGAATTTTAAATTAAATAATCAGTGAATGGGGGAAAACCGAGACCAATTGTTTGTAATAAGTAGAGAAAAGGGGGAAAACTTATGAAATGTAAGAAGTTGTACTTAATTATAAATCAAGTAATATCTAAACTTGAAATCTATCGATAAGGACAACATGTTAAGACTTGTCCTAGAAACAAGTAGGAATTATAACTTAGGTTATAAGAAAACAATAAGGAAATTGGAATAACTTATGTTATGAGATAAACTATACTTAATTGTAAATTAAGTCATTTATAAGAAGAAGAATCTGGAATCTACGGATGAGGACAACATAAGTTATGTTTATGGTTAGAGAAACTTATTAATGGGCCTTAGTTAAGAGAACTAAGTTAATAAGTAAACAACAATAAGTTGTAGTAATGGTGTAAAATGGAATTACGATTAAATGAGAGAGAATGAGGAAAACTCATGAAATAAGTTATATTTAATCATAAATAATGACTAACATGTTAAATAGAAAATTTGTGAATTGAGATATACTTAATTACATATTAAGTAGAACATGTTATTGTAACGATAAAATCCACCAAGAATATAAAAGGGACTGTGGATTACAGACCTTGGGCCACAATATAGAGAATAACATGTTGTGGGCTTGTTAACAAACTTAAATGGGTTAAGTTATATAACCAAAATTAATAAGCAAGAGGAACTAGTTAACTTGATTAAGAATTCAATATGAATGGGAATAACCAAGTTAAATGGAAACCTTGTGAGGTAAGGCAAGCACGTAAAAGAATGCTTAGACATAATGTCTAACAACATATTAAAGTGAGGCGCTTGGACCACTCCGCACGTTTGAGGGTGAATAACCCAACGGGGTAGACCATCGTGGTGTTATAAGGAACGAGGGGAGAGCACATTCATCTGATTATTCTGACCGTTCCAAGGGACTGGAAGGGGAAGCATGCGACTTCCTGAGGTATGTAAGGTGCTCCTAGTAGTCCTCTGTGCAGTGGCAGATTTTTTAGGCTATACTCGCAGAGGTTGGGTCTGCGCGTAACTACTAGGTGGGTGGGCCTTGACTGCAGTAGTAGCTATGCAGTCAGAATGTTGTAATGTGGTGACACCATGGTGATTCGGCGGTTGCCTCAATGGGGAGCGGAGGGTCACGACCAACAAGGATAGTAGATCATCGGATACCCATCATCGACAGCCAATGGGACGCAAAAAGACTAGAGCTAAATAGCATTTAGCTTTCATTATCGGGGTAAGGGGTTGAAGGGGGACGCCAAATGGATGTTTAGATTGTTTGTTGTTAGGGGCATGTCGCTTAGCTCTTGTAGTCTTTTCTAGTTGAGGGAGGGGCCTAGGTGGAGACATAGCCACCATGACAACAAACCCTAGGCATATCTGTAGCAGCTCTTAAAGAGTGGCCTGTACAGATATGGAAAAGCTCCCGACCGAGTTCCATGTTCCTTGTATCGTCGTGCCATGGAACTTGGTGCACATTAGAGGATGCGCGATTAAGGCATCGAGCTACAATTGAAGATACGTATGGTGGGCAGTCTAGATACATGCATGTTGGCTCTAGGTGGTGTATCGTAGGCTTGAGGGCATTACTTCAGTATGAATTCTGATTCAAACAAAATTGGCAGTCCGCATGTTTGCGTAGCATAGTAATGATAAATATATGTGGAACATAATATTGTTATCCGTACGTCACTACGGTGTAGGATGAGGGACTGCGTATATTTCAATGGTGTTACGGTGGAAACCATGCGAGTGGGGTACCATGGGGCGTACCTTAATATTGGAAGTAGCTATATATATACTGTATTAGGTTAATAAAATAGAAAGTAAATGGGTGCGACGTGTGTGTAAGCCTTGAGTGTTGATAACCCAAGTAACCTAACAAATACGAAAATATGATTGAACGGTATATGTAGGATTATCCAAAGTGTATAATTTAAATCCAGTCACCAGAACTTGTGTTCTGACCCCCTCCTCATAACATACTCGTAGGTTAGATTTGTGGCAGAGGCATGTGACACTATTGGTAGCCTTGGATACTGGTTAGGCAGTATTATTAATACAATAAGGCTATATTTTGATTATATTATATTTTATCTATTCCGCTGTGAGATATTTTCTGAGATCTGACATGTTTATGTCTTTGTCTTTTCTGCAGGATACCAGAGAAAGCCAATCTGAGTTTCGATAGATTGGAATTTTGAAAAAAAAAATCGGACTGTCGGAATTCGGGTTGTTACAAATTTCTTCTACGGCTTTAGCCTAATTATTCTCTGTTCTTTAGATCCAGTCTATGTGAGTACACGTTATTTTTAGATATAAACATTTAACAAGTAATCTTGAAAAGTTTATAAATTTGGATTTAAATCTATGTCTGTTAAGAATCTGATTCATACCTAAACAGAACTGCCATTACATGTACTCCTGATCTACTGTTCAGTTCTTATATGCCTATTTTTGTTATCATATGCCTATTCAGTTATTATGCCTATTTCTATTCTCATCTCTTCCTGTTTCCCTTTTTATTTTTATAGCCTAGGATACCTTCAAGCCTAGGCCTATCCCTGAAATATGCAAACGGTCGAAATTGGGAATGGTTAGGAAAGATAATTTGGGGCATAACTTGTATTATGAATCATGACTTGGATTTGCGGGCATAACTTGTACTGTAATGTAATACTAAACTTGGGGCATAAGTTATACTGTGAATTATGACCGTAATTTGGGGCATATATATCTGTAGGCTTAATTTAAGATTAACCGGAACATGTTAATGAAACTGTAACTAACCTGTTGTAACTAGCGGAAATTTTTAATCTGTTAAATTGACTAATCTGCTGAAATCTGTTGAAACTAAATACTTTAATTAAAAAACCTATGCTGAGCATGAGTAATTCCTAAATAAGATTATTTGACCAAAAAGATTGTTAATACAATTATGGCAATTAAGAAATGGTAACTGCACTTAGACACGAGGTTAAATTCAACTTGTGGTAGAAGTCTGCCTGGAACCGCCTGGCAAATCACGCATCCACAAGTTGTTAATTTATTGTGAGGGGTCTAGTGCTAAAATATACATGTAACGGTGCTAAGACACGAGGTTAAGTCCAACTTGTGGTAGAAGTCTGCCCGGAACCGCCCGACATATCCAGCGTCCACAAGTGGTCAACTTAATGTGAGAGGTCTGGTGCATTAACATACATAAACAGGGAATGACAATAATATATTAACCTATAATACTTAACCTGTTTAATCCATGGAGGTTATATTAACCGTTAAACTGTAGCTTGGGGAAATATGAACATGTGAATTAGGGTGAGAGATTGTAGATTACTTTCGTTAATTACAATTCGGGGATAAAAGATTGTAGATTACTTTCATTAATTACAATCCTGGGATAAAAGGTTGTAGATTACTTTCGTTCATTAGAATCTAGAAGTAAGGGACTGTAGATTACTTCCGTTAATTACAATAGTGGGATAAAAGATGGTAGATTACTTTCGTTAATTACAATCTAAAGGTAAGGGGTTAAGTAAATCTGTGGTGGTTAAGTAAATCTATTAAATCAGTGGGGAGGTTATATGAAACCGATAAACTTAACCTGTTTTATATGTTGGGTTACACGGGCTTGTTAAACTGTTAAGCATAACCTATCAAAAATCCTAGTAGTTGGGAATACAAACCAAGGGGTTGACTTGTATCATTTGTGGTGTGGGTCCCGTATTAGTCAGTTACCCATACATGTATCATAGGGATACAAGCCTAGGAGATGCTTACTGAGCTGATTATAAGAGGTTTATATGGGTGGAGGTGTTCGATGGCGCGTTCGAATAGAGTCATGTGCGTGCATGGGTCCGCTTGATCGGGAAAATAAGACGCTATGACACCAGTGGATATGGTTATGCCTATCGGGGTGGGGTTGCAACTTTAGGAAGTGGTACATCCTACTGTATGACCAGCATAGGGTATCTACGGGACAGGGAGCCGACTGATTGGGGGTAGTAATTAGGGTACATCTAGTCCTATCTGTTTAGGTACCCGTTATTTTCATTTGGGGGTAACACCTGTTATTTCTGTTGGGGTGCCTATTATTCTTGTTTGGGGATAAAACCTGTCACTAGAAGTACACCTAAGTCTAATATTTTGTTTCTGTTATACTAGTATTGGTGCATTGGAAAGTATTTAAGAAGCGTAATCTATTCTATTTTGTTCATTCAGCTTATCATGTTCAGTCTGTTATACCTGTCTTATGATATTGTTATCTCTCTCATCCAGTTTATATGCCTATCATGATGCTTTCACTTATTTATATGATAAAAGTAACTGGACTCGCCATACTTTATGTCTGGCCCATTTTGTTTCCTTTTCTCTCTCTTCCTCTTTCCCCCCAGGTTCTTAGGGTGGGAGTGCTCAGGCTCAATTAGGATTCCCTCTTCTGTTTCTGGTTGGAGCTGCTTAGATGTACCGCTTTGATTTCCGATCTACCGTGCCATGGCTATTTTTGGGAACTATGATTTTATATTGTTGTACTCTGATGATTTTAGTACAAGGCAGATATTTTAATTTGATGTAATGTGTTTTCTGTATTTTAGACTTATGTTGTAACTAGATTTTGGACAACGATGTTTTTTATTTGAAAAATAAAGTTTTGCATTCCGCTGTTATTTTATATCTGTCTTGTGATGTTTTTGTTTCTGTTTACCTATAACGCTTCACGGAACTTAATGCATTCTGATAAAGAGTGACATTAACGGACATGGGGCATCACAATCGGGATGGGAATCAGACCCAAAACCACTTCGAAACAACGTTGCATTTTGAAGCAAACTTGCAAGAATTAAAGATGGAGCAATTGAAGACCATAGATTTTCATGAAATGGAAGAACCACTTATAATCTCTGACTTGCAACCAGAAATACACTGTGATTCTATTGTGGTTGGAAATCTACGGATTGCAAGGACTTCTCGCCACTGATCCTTGCGGTGATTCCTATATAGGATGCGGTAGAAGGGTGCCTTCAGTTCATCCTATTCCTGGATGACTTATATGGACGAATGTCTAACAGAGTTTTTCCTTAAGAGTCACGTACGTTGATTTTTACAAATATACCAAGTTTGGTAGCATAGAAGGAAACTTCTATTAGCTTAACACGCAGAGTATACTTGTGGGCATCAATTAGTGGTTTGATGGATCTGACGATGTGGCATTCAAAGAATTGATGTGATGTTCTCTAAAAGGTAAATCATGACCTCAAGCCTCATCAACCTAGAAAATGACAGAAATCGGGCAGGAAGCATGGATATATGGGTTATTCCCATTAGGGTGTATTGTCATTATCTAGAGAAAATTCATTTGTTCTTCTTACGTTTCTGTATCTCCTGGGAAATACAGTGGTTCACGAACCGTAGGGCGATAATATATTTGATGCACTTGTGACAACCCGCATTTTACATATTGGAAGATCATAAAATATTTTTATTTTATTTTCTGAGGGTTGGATCATACTCATATTTTAATATGTTGCTTATGTGGATGTGAGACATATCCATAATTTTTACTAGTTTTGTTTGTGACCATTTTTCCCTTATCAATCTTGTAAGGGCATAACTTTTTACTCAGGTTGAATCAGGTGTTGAGAAACTTGTGCTATTGGAAAGGAAATGATGACTCCCTTTCCGTAGAGTGGTCATATTAAAGATTTGGCTTAGCTGTTTGGGAGGAATTGTTGTTTTAAGGTTTAACAGTTGGTTGTTGAGGTTTGGTAAGCCATAATAGGTTGATTTGGAGAGGCCCGTTAGTGGGCTGGTGGAAGGCTATAAATAGGGAATAAGAGGCATGGAGAATAGTTTACTTTCTCCATTCTCTCATTTGGGAGAGCTAGAGTTCCTCCATCTTCTACACCTTTCCATCATTAGAGCTTAGAGAATCAAAGATCTACATTGCTTGAAGCTAGATCTACGCTATTTAAAGAGAGAGATCATCGAAGCAAAGAGTTTAGGGAAAATTCTTCACTGCCAGAATCATAATTGATTGCTTTTGGTTTTTTTTGGGGAATTGGTGAGTTATATGCATCTCTCACACAAATTCAATCAATTATATGAGTGTTTGATCTTGTTTTTCATCAAATTCAAGTCGTTTTCCTTAGATCTACACCATGGTAAGTCTATTTTCATATGAATCGCCATTGGATCTAATTTAGCAACTTGAAACTAGTAATATTCATATAATTTTATATGTTTATGCAAGTTAGTTCCATAATTTAGTTCATACATTCATTTATCATGATTTTGGTGAAATTTGCATAATTTTGGTGAAAATCTTCATATTCATATTATTAGTGAATTCATAACATGTTTTTGGTTGAATTAGATGAGTTGATTTTGTCAAAAGAGTTGATTGGCGAAGTTTTGGTTGAATTTGGGGGTGGATTGGACCTGTACAGGCCTTGGGTCGGCCGGTACAAGTGATGGGTCGGCTATGTAGTACGAGTGTAGTACAAGTGCAGTACAAGGCATAGTACAGGCCATGGGTCGGTCACAAGTTGGGTCGGTGTTTATGGGTCAGACTGGAGCATGGATCGTGTTGGGCATGGGTCGGTCAGGTGGCTCCAGGATGTTGGGTTGGTCATGTTTTGGAAGGCGATTGGTCGGTCGGTCTAGCATGGGTCGGTCCGTATTCTAAAACATGGGTCGGTCGTTGCTCTGTAAGATGGGTCGGTCGTAACCTCCAATGGATGGGTCGGTCAATTCTTAAGAGAAGGATCGGTCGGGCATTTATGGGTCTGTCGGCTCCAAGAGGATGGATCGGTCGCACAGAGTCATTTCTGAAAAATTATATTTTTCGAGTACGACCCAAATTTAAATAAAAAGGCCTGAAAAAATTTGGGGGAAACACCCCCGAACCCTAGCTGTAGCGCAGTGATGTAACTTCAAAGTAAATTCAAGTGGAAATATTCGAGGTGTTGTATGTGTTCGTTGATCAGTGCAGAATAACGAATGAGGTGGCAGCTCGAAGATCGTGAGTAGCTGGATAATGGTTGCTTGAGAAGGTCGCTTGAGCTATGAAAAGTCGTCGGGTTAGATGACTAGAGATACGAAGGTCAATAGATTATCGTTATCGTAAGTTCTAGCCGGCTCAAAGAAGGGGTACAATAGTGGCACACAAAAGACTGGAAGGTTGTTGGTGGAGTACTTTGGGTATCGTTGAGAGTCCTAGTTGTCAAGGTTGGACAATCATACGTATCGTTGAATGGCATATGGATTTTATGCTAGAACTGGGGTTACTATTAGCCCTTGACATATGGCAAGGTTGGCCGTCCAACATTAAATGATAGTTTCGAAGCAGGATTGACGGTGATAGCCAAAGTCTGTCATGGATGATCAGTTGCCTTATTTGTACTGTCTCACATAAATTATCCAATGTAGAAGGAGTTGTTTCTTAGGTGCTTGTCTGATATTGGTTTAGGCCTCTGAGGCTTGTGCTTGAGGGATGTTGAATTCAATTACGATGGTTCACTTGAGATACATATAATATGGATGCTATGAGTGCTAGTGGTGTTTGCTTCTGGTTTCCATGAATGAATGGTTGTTGTGGTTTCCATAAATGAATGGTTGAAGTGTTTGTTGTAAAGGCTATCACTGTCTGATGTGGGGAAGATGAGGTTGAGTTCTTCTCTGGTATCGTGGGTAGATTGATCTGTTTATTTACCCATTCTCATATACTTTATTAATGATGTTAGATAGTTATTTTATCGCTCACTAAGATTGTTGTCTGACTCAAGGTTTATGTTTCCCTCTTATTACCTTGGGTTGTTCATTCGATTTTTGGATGGGCAGACTTGTGACAGGTGATAGCTTAGTGAGGACGATGTTGCAGTTCGAAGGCGAGCAGGAGGCTGGCGTATTATCTTACCTACTATCTAGTATTTGATTCCGCTGTTTAAGTTACTCTATGAGTGTTGCAGTGAGGCTTTATGTACAGACTTTGATATTTCCTATGATGTATGGATAATATTTCAGGATGTTGTGAAAGTTTCAAAAGTTTGTTATCTGATGCTTCACTATTACTACCCGTTGTATATGTTCTACTATATTTTATCCTTGCACTGTAAACTGTACGATAGGTCTCGATGTTGTTGTTTACCTATGATGATCGTCCACAACTATTTGGCACGCCTTTCAGTGCATTGTTCCTCTTGTTAAGTGCAGGGGTTGTGGGCGGTCATCACATTTGGTATCAGAGTTATGGTTAACGATTTTAGCCAAAGTTCGAAGACGTAATTACGTATGAGAGACGTATTTGTAGATTTCAATTGAATGTATACTATATAGTGTATGTAATATAGTAGCGTTTGTACTTCTTTAGCATATTTTCTTGCAAGTGGCTAATCTTTCTAATTTGCAGAATTAGAATGAATCGATGTGCTTCAAGAGATACTTCTATGGGGGAGGTTGTGCCTGGAGGGGGTAATGGCGGTGCACCAGAATACCGAGCCATATTCGAGGCCATGATGGAAGCATTCATGCGAAGGGTACCCGCTCCAGTGGCAGCCACAGTAGATGTAGGTGTTCAGTTGCCTAGGGTTGTGGATTTTGCAAAGCTGTGCAAATATTATACATCTCTAGAGGGAAACCAGTTGAAGAAGATGAGCCAGCTGAAGAGGTTCAAAGGTGGATGAATTCTTATGTCTGTATTTTTAGAGGCTTGGGTTTGGATGATGAAACAAAGAGAAAGCTTACGTCAAGGCAGCTGCAAGGCAGGCCATGGGGTGGTGGAATTCTGTTACACTTGTGACTCCAGAGGAAGAGGTTTCATGGGAGAAATTCCAAGTTAAATTCGAGGCAAAGTTTATCTCCACTGCTCACAATTTAGCTTTGTTCAAGAAGTTCATAGTGCTAAAACAAAATGGTTGTTTTGTGCTTGATTATGTTTCTGATTTCGAGGCCTTGTCCAAATATGCTTGTTCATACATTGATACACCCTATCAAAAGAATGAGAAGTTTGTTATGGGTATGGATACCTATAATTGAAGGTCGTTGGTGGATCATCTTGACGATTTATTTGAAAAGATTGTGTAAAAAGCTATTCGCCATGAGAGCTTGCTTCCTAAGGAAGCAAATGTTGTCACTGCAACCAAGGAAGTTTAGAAACCACAGCAAGGTGGTAATAATAAGAAGAGGAAGTAGCAATCAGAAAGGAAAAGATAGCTAGAAGAAGTCTAAGAGTGAGATGGTTTTCTTTAACTGCCAACAAAAGGGTCATTACTCGAATGAGTGCAAGAATCCCAAAGCTAAGAAGAAGTGCTTCAAGTGTGGAAAACCTAGGCATGAAAAGTAAAACTGTCCAAAAGCAGCTAGGGGAAAGCAGATTGTGAAGGCAAATGCTTTGGAAGCTATACCATCTTCTTCGAGAGCTCTTACTACAGAGCAGAAGGGAAAGGGTGTCGTCATGCAAGGTACTCTTTCAGTTAATGATGTTTCTGTTTGTGTATTGTTTGATACTGGAGCATCGCATTCTTTCATTTGCAATGAGCTTGTGTGCCGCTTGGGTTTGGAACCCAAGATTTGTGATAGACCATTGATCATGACTAATCCAGTTGGGGGTTCATCCAGTTTGTGCATGTTGTGTCGTGTTCTAGTGCTGTCAAGTCATGGTTGCTCTTTGTGTGTCATTGCTTTGTTCTTAACTTCACTGGGTTTGGGATCATCTTGGGCATGGATTGGCTCAAGAGGTATGTAGCAAGGGTGAATTGCGAGAAGCTAGAGGTGAGAATCGGGGATGTGGAAGGGCGAAAGGTGTTGATTAGATGTAAATCCAAAGACGGGGTCTTCGTAAGCTATTTATATTTGCTTGTGATTCCAAAGGAAAACTTTTCATCTATATTGATCGCTAATGAGTATGAGGATTTCTCTGAAGAGGTCAAAGGGTTACCGTCGCATCGTAAGATCGAGTTTAGGATCGATTTGGTCGAGGGTGCTAGACCAATCGTTATGCCTCTTAGGAGGACGGTGCCTAAGGAACAATGAGAGTTAGAGGTGCAAGTTCGTGACATTTTCGGAAAAGGATTCATTCGGAGGAGTGTTTCCGAGTGGGGTGCACCGGTTGTGTTTGCAACCAAGGCAGATGGCACGTTAAGATTGTGTATGGACTATCGTGAGCTGAATAAGGTGACCAAGAAGAAAAAATATTCATTGCCGAGGAATAATGACTTATTCGATCAGCTTCACGAAGCCAAAGTGTTTTCTCAGATGGATCTGGCAACGGGATTTCACCAGTTGAGGGTTGCAAAGGATAGTGTGTCGAAGACTGCTTTTAGGACAACATCTGGTTTCTTTGAATGGTTGGTGATGCCATTCGGGTTGACTAACGTGCCGGTATATTTTGTGGATCTTATGAATAAGGTGTTCAGAGATCAGTTGAACAAGTCTGTGCTTGTGTTCGTGGATGATATTCTGGTTTATTCTCGGAATGAGGAAGAGCACAAAACTCACTTGGGAGTTGTGTTGGAAGTCTTGCAAAAGCATTAGTTGAGAGTTAAGTTTTCAAAATGTCACTTTTGTAAGAGCGAAGTGAGGTTCTTAGGCCATGTTGTTTCTGGATACGGTATAGCAGTTGACCCCGCTAAGGTGGCAGCAATCCTGGACTGGGATCGACCTAAGAATGCGTCAAATGTTTGGAGTTTCCTTGGGTTGGCAGGTTATTACCGACGATTTATCAAGGATTTCTCCAAGATAGCTTCACCATTGCCAGGAATGATGAAGAAAAACCAGGTGTTCACATGGGATGCAAAGTTTGAACAAGCATTCGGGATCCTAAAAGAAAAACTGACAAGTGCTCCTGTGTTGACTATTCCAAGTGGGAATGAGGAGATGGTGGTATACATTGATGCATGTGGCACTGGACTTGGAGCAGTGCTAATGCAGAAGGATAAGGCTGTGGCCCACGCAAGTCGACAGCTGAAGACGTATGAGAGAAATTACCCAACTCATAGTCGACAGCTGAAGCCGCATGAGAGAAATTACCCAACTCATGATTTGGAGTTGGCAGCAATTGTGTTTGCTCTGAAGATGGGGAGACATTACCCGTTGGGGGTTCGATTCGAGTTGTTCACGGATCACAAGTCGTTGAAGTATCTTTTCTCCTAAAAGGATTTGAATCTTCAGCAGCAATGATGGTTGGAGTTTCTGGAATCATATGATTTTGGTATACCTATACTCCGGGCAAGGGAAATGCATTTGTAGATACGTTAAGTCGAAGACACGCAAGTTTGGGAGAAATGTTTTCAGAATGGAAAAGCCTCAAGTATTTGGCATGGGTCAATTTCAGGGAAAGGTGTGAGTTGAAACCTGAAATGTTGGCAAGCTTTTCGGTAATACCTACTCTTAACGAAAAGATTGGCGAGATCCAAAAGCGAGGTGTGAAGTTTGTCGAGTTTATCCAGAAGCTGGAACTAGAGAATAAAGAGTTCAAAGTCGATCGAGAAGGTTGGCTTCGAAAGCAAGGGCGATTAGTTGTTCCTGATATTGATGGATTGAGAGATAAGGTTCTGAGAGAATGTCATCACTCGAAGTTGACGATTCATTCCAGTGGTAATAAGACGTATCAGGACATAAAGCGAATCTACTACTAGGCGGGGATGAAACGAGATATTGGAAAGTTCATTTCCAAGTGCATGAACTGTCAGTTGGTGAAAGCTGAACAGAAAAAGCTGAGTGGATTGCTTCAGCCATTGGAAGTTCCTACATGGAAATGGGAGTAGATATTGATGACTTTGTCGATGGACTACCTAGAACGAGGGCAGAAAACGAAGGAATTTGGGTCATCGTGGACATTTGACCAAAAGTGAAAGATTTATTCCTGTCAGGTCGACTAGGAAAGCATCGAAATTGGCTGAACTTTAAGTTAAATGAATAGTTCAATTCCATGTATCCCAAAGAGTATAGTGAGTGACCGAGATCCATTGTTTACAAGTGGATTTTGGAAAAGTTTGCAAGAAGTTTTGTGAATCGAGTTGTGTTTGAGTACGACATATCATTCATAAACTGATGGTCAAACCGAGAGGGTTAACCGAGTTTTGGAAGATCTACTAAGGTCTTGTGTGTTAGACTTCAGAGGATCGTGGGAAGACCATCTACATCTAGTTGAGTTTGCATATAATAATAGCTACCAGTCTAGCATTGGTATGACACCATATGAGGCGTTATACGGGAGGTCATGCAATTCTTCAACATGTTGGTTAGAAACTGGAGATAAGTTGGTACTTGGGCCTGAGATGATTAGAGACACCTTGGATTGTATCGAGAACGTTCGACAATGAATGAAGGCAGCCCAAGATCATCATAAGAGTTTTGCTGATAAGCGTCGAAAAGATTTGGAATTCAGTGTTGGCAATATGGTTTTCGTGAAGATTTCGCCGTTGAAGAATGTTGTTCGATTTGGAAACAAAGGAAAGTTATTTATAAGTTTCGTTGGACCATTTCCGATAGTCGAACGAATTGGATAGCTCGCATATAGATTGGAGTTACCCGAGAAGATGTCGAGTGTGCATAATGTGTTCCATGTGTCGTTTCTACGGAAGTTCGCACATGATTAGAATGTGGTGGTATCTCCAGAGAAGTATAAAGACCACAGTTACGAGACTTCGTAAGCTGCTTCGTGTTGTGGGGAATGACACGAAATAACTTAGGAGGAAGACGGTTAAGCTAGTCAAGGTACAATGGAGTGAGGATAGTGATGATTGTACATGGGAGACGGAAGTGTGCATGAAGGCGACCCATCCAGAACTCTTCGTCAATGTGACCCGTTAGTATTGTACCGCCTTACATCATTGTAACTTGTGTTATGCTTGTTTTTAGAATTTGGTGTGCTAGGATAGGGCTATGGATGGATGGTTTGATGGCTACTAGTTTGGATGATAGAATTGGCTGCTCATAAGTGATAGGCATGCAGAGTTGTTGTGGTTGCTAGAATTTCGGGGGCGAAATTCCTAAGTGAGGGAGAATGTAACACCCCACATTTTACGTATTGAAGATCGTAAAATATTTTTATTTTATTCCCTAAGAGTTGGATCATTCTCATATTTTAATATGTTAGTTACGGGGATGTGAGATATATCCATATTTTTTACCAATTTTGTTTGTGACCATTTTGCCACCTATCAGTCTTGTACAGGGTATAACTTTTGACTCTGGTCGAATCAGGTGTTGAGACCTGTGCCATTGGAAAGGAAATGATGTTTGCCTTTCCATAGAGAGGCCACATTAAAGATTTGGCTCAATGGTTTGGGAGTAATCGCTGTTTTAAGATTTAACAGTTGGCTGTTCAGGTTTGGTGAGCCATAATAGGCTGATTTGTAAAGGCCCAATAGTGGGATGGTAGAAAGCTATAAATAGGGGGAAAGAGGCATGCAGAATAGTTTAATTTCTCCATTCTCTCATTTGGGAGAGATAGAGTTCCTCCATTCCTCAATCTTCTACACCTTTCCACCATTAGAGCTTAGAGAATCGAAGATCTATATTGCTTGAAGCTAGATCTACGCCATTCATAGAGAGAGATCATCAAATCAAAGAGTTTAAGGTGAATTCTTCGCTGTCCGGAATCATAATTCAGTGCTTTTGGGTGTTTTGGGGAATTGGTGAGTGATATGCATCTCTTACATGGATTTAATCAATTATACAGGTGTTTGATCTTGTTTTTCATCAAATTCATGTCGTTTTCCTTAGATCTACCCATGATAAGTCTATTTTCATATCAATCGTCATAGGATCTAATTTAGCAATTTGAAACCGGTAATTTTCACATAATTTCATATATTTATGTTGGTTAGATCCATAATTTAGTTCATATGTTCATTTACCATGATTTTTATGAAATTTGCATAATTTTGTTGAAAATCGTTACATTCATGTTATTAGTGAATTCATAACATGTTTGTTGCTAAATTGGATGAGTTGATTTTGTTAAAATAGTTGTTTGGCAAAGTTTTGGTCTAATTCGGGGGTGAATTGGACCTGTACAGGCCTTGGGTCGACTGATACAAGTGATGGGTAGGCCATATAGTACGAGTGTAGTACATGTGCAGTACAAGGCGTAGTACAGGCCAGGGATCAGTCACAAGTTGGGTCGGTGTTTATGGGTCGGGTTGGAGCATGGATCGGGTTGGGCATGGGTAGGTCAGGTGGCACCAGGGTGTTGGGTCGGTCATGTTTTGGAAGGTGATGGGTCGGTCGGTCTAGCATCAGTCGGTCAGTGTTCTAAAACATGTGTCGGTCATTGCTCTATAAGATAGGTCGGTTGTGACCTTTGATGGTTGGGTCGGTTAATTCTTAAGAGATGGATCGGTCAGGCATTGATGGGTCGGTCGGGTCCAAGAAGATGGGTCGGTCGCACAGGGTCGTTTCCGAAAAATTATATTTTTCGGGTACGACCCAAATTGAAATAAAAAGGTCTGGAAAAAAATTCGGGGGCAACCCCCCCTCGACCCTAGCAGCAGCGCAGTGATGTAATTTGGCTCAGTAATGTTGTAACTTCAATGTAAATTCAAATGGAAATATTCGAAGTCTTGTATGTGTTCGTTGATCAGTACAGAATAACGAACGAGGTGGCAACTCAAAGGTCGTGAGATAGTGGATAATGGTTGCTTGAGAAGGTTGCTTGAGCTATGAAAAGTCATCGGGTTAGATGACTAGAGATATGAAGGCCGAGAGATTATCGTTGTCGTAAGTTCTAGTAGGCTCAAAGAAGGGGTACAATGGTGGCACCCAAAAGACTGGAATGTTGTCGGTCGAGTACTTTGGGTATCGTTGAAAGGCCTAGTTATCAAGGTTGGAAAAACATACGTATCATTGAAAGGCATATGGAGTTTATGCTAGAACTGGGGTTACCATTAGCCCTTAACATATGGCATGGTCGGTTGTCATACGATTAACAATAGTTTCGAAGCAGGATTGGCAGTGATAGCCATAGTCTGTCATGGATGATCAGTTGCCTTGTTTGTACCGTCTCACGTAAATTATCCAACGTCGAAGGAGATGTTTCTTGGGTGCTTGTCTTATATTGGTTTAGGCCTCCGGGGCTTGTGCTTGAGGGATTTTGAATTCAATTAGGATGGTTTACTTGAGATACATATAATTTGGATGCTATGAGTGCTAGTGGTGTTTGCTTCTGGTTTCGATGAATGAGTGGTTGTTCTGGTTTCCATGAATGAATGGTTGAAGTGTTTGTTGTAAAGGCTATCACTGTCCCATGTGGGGAAGACGAGGTTGAGTTCTTCTCTGGTGTTGTGGGTAGATTGATTTGTTTATTTATCCATTCTCATATACTTTATTGACAATGTTAGATAGTTGTTTTATCGTTCACTAAGAGTGTTGTCTGACTCAAGGATTTATGTTTTCCTCTTATTACCTTGGGCTGTTCATCCGGTTTTTGGATGGGCAGACTAGGTGGCAAGTGATAGGTGATAGTTTAGTGAGGACGATGTTGCAGTTCGAAGGTGAGCAGGAGGCTGGCGTATTATCTTACCTACTATCTAGTATTTGTTTTCGCTGTTTGAGTTAATTTATGAGTGTTCTAGTAAGGCTTTATGTACAGACTTTGATATTTCCTATGATGTATGGATAATCTTTTAGGATGTTGTGAAAGTTCCAAAAATTTGTTATATGATGCTTCGCTATTACTACCTGTTGTATATGTTCTACTATATTTTCTCCTTGCGCTGTGAGTTTTGCGACAAGTTTTGATGTTGTTGTTTACCTATGATGATCGCCCATAGCTGTCTAGCATGCCTTTCAATGTATTGTTTCTCTTGTTAAGTGCAGGGGTTGTAGACGGTCGCCATAACACTCAAGTTGAAAGAGTGGTCGATCAAGTGTGGCCGAGTTGTAAGATGTTCTTGTTGAACCCTAATGTATTTCTCTCTAGAGGTACACTATCAAAAAGTGGTCCTATACCTTGTCATAGTTGGGAATACAATCTACAATAAGCGCTATGTAGTTTTTGATTATATACTAAGTACGTAGAGCGTGAGATGCAAGCGTTCTTTTAGATGGTTATTTATTTGTGATTTGATAAACACAATTATAATTTCACTGATTTGATATATCAAAATATTTTATGTTATTGTAAGGTAAAAACCATTCATATTTATGCGTGGACTGGTCTTACGATTGTCTTATTCTTTAAAAGGGTTTTTAATTTTAAACCAGTTGGATGATAACTATAAACTTAGTGAGTTTTCTCACAATGGTTCACCAGCTGATCCGTGGCGTTTGCAATGGTCGGGTCATACTGAGTTTAAAGGTTCATGTTAGGATGCTACGAACTTCAGGAGACATGCTAGAGGAGTCCAAACGTATCTGTATTTATTCCACTGTGTGATGTATATGAGGATAGTAACTGTCTAGATGTATTAATTGTCTTCCGTACTCTGATAAATGTAAGTACCTACACAAGTTATTTATAGAGATTATTTCCATATTATATTTATTCTGCTGCGATGTGAGACTTTGTGTTGTTATTCTTCTTCTTTTTGTAACGACCCGTATTCTACACATCATAGGATTGTAGAATATTTATTTCTTTCCCATGTGAAGTCATATGGTCATGTAACTTTGGGAAACATCCATTAGAGTCATTTCCCATGTTCATGATTTTTGTCGATTTTTAAATGACCATTTTGCCCTTAGTTAGTACTGTTTTGGCCATAACTTTTGATTGGAAAGGAATTTTGACCTGAAACCACTTCCATTGGATTCGTTTGATGGTTTACCTTTCCGTAGAGTGGTCATAATAGCCAACGGACCTACCGTTTGGGGGATATGGCTGAAATAAGGTTTGGAGGGTGAAAAACTGCTTAACCGGGCCAAATCGGGTGATTAGTGAGTAGGCCCATAACCCATTTCGGGATTAGGGTTATGGGGAGGCTGAAATGAGATAGAGGATCATTCCATTTCAGTTTTCTAGCCTCCACTTATCACCAAGGAACCCTAAAAATGGCCTCTAACCTCTAAATCACCTCCAAATCATCTTTTGGTTAAGGATTTGGCTTAGCAACCCCTAATCAAGGAAGATCTTCACCAAAGCAACATAGGAGCTGCTGTTTGGCATTGAGATTCACATCAAATCAGAGAATTATTTCAGATCTTAGTTTATTTGTGGCTAAGGTGAGTGATTTGCATAGTTTTGCACTAATTATGGCTAATTAGGGTTGATTAGTGTTAATTAGCGAATTTAAACATGGTAAAATTCGGGAAAAATGTTCATAAATTCTTAAATGATGTTTTAGACCTCTGATATGAATTTGGGTTAATTTGGTTAAGTTTTGTTAATCCTATCATTAGTTTCACCCAACATGCTTAAGGGAAAATAAGGGGGTTTTGGCTATGTTTGACCCATTTTAACCTGCCATATTGTTGTTTTGATGTTTGTGGTTGATTATACATGCTTCTATGACTGTATGGAATGCTTTGTGACTGATTAGAATAGTTGGAATGGTCGAAAACGCCGTCGAGAGGCGTAAACAACTCGCTGGACAAGGTGCAGGAATTCGGATCAGATAGGGGATTGAGGGTCGATCGGATCGCCCTATGGGATCGTGGGACATCACCACGAGTCGAGTCATCTCCTCCGAACTGAACCATCTGCGCAAGGCCCACGAGCACCAATCGCGAACTGCTACCCGATCCGATCCACTTGTGTTTTGCATCACGATCCGACTAGAGGAAAGCAACATCCACGAATCGATGCACTGCGAGACGCCGATCCGAACCAGGGGGAGCCACGAGCTGGAGGAGCGCGATCCGACCCGTATGGGGTATTCCGATCCGAACCGAGGAGAGGAGCACGATCCGAAGCAGAGAGAAAGAGGACCGCGATGACGATCCGAACCATGGCAATCTGGAGACCCGACCCGATCCGCCAGGGGTGATGGCGATCCGACCCGATCCAGTGAAGAAGGAGCATTCTTATCCGAACCGAACCGATGAAGACTGATAACCCGAGATGCAAAGGTAGTCCAAATGAAGGGTATTGACTCAGGATCCAGATAGGAACCAATGAGTGGACTTCATGAGTTGGACTTTGCTGCGGGACGTGTGCTAAGGAGTTGTCGACGTTCATAACTTCGATTCACCACTAAAAATGGATGATGGGCTACTTATCAGTGCAGTAGGGTCATTATGACCTGAGGGGCAAGGTGATGGTAGCAAGACTACGTTATCAGTGTAGTAGTATAACAACCCGTATTTTCAATAAACTGTTATAACATAAATCGAGGCAGAATTTAATTCAAAAATCAGAATCAAGGGAAACGGGCTATGCCATTGCGTTCGTCTCGGAAAAATACGCGAAATAGAGTCCGAGTTTTCGAAAATCGGAGTCCGTATGACCCGGTTAAGGCCCATTGAAGTTTTCAGAAACTTCTATGCTAAAAACAGATTTAAATTTCAAATTAAAAACAGGGATTAGGGCTAATCTGGGTTAGGCGGGAAAATTCCCGCCAGGGGGCCCATGTCGACAGGCATGTCGACAGGGCACCCAGGGTGTCGACTGCCCTGTCGACAGCCCTGTCGACAGGGGGTGCCCAGGCAGTTCAGCCTGGTGCACCATTTCTGATTTGGGTTGGGTCATGTGGCTTGGTTCTGGAGAATTCTGAGATCTGACGAGCCAAACCTAATCTAGGGTTAATCCTAGGGCCTAAAACACTCTAATTCTCTATAAATATACCCCTAATCCTACCCTAAAGCCTTATTAATCAATCTTGCAACTAAACTATGTCAATTTGAATCCTCAAATGGCCTCCACCTAAAACCTAGCCTCCACCTTCCTCAAAGTTTAATCCTATGATGATATGATGATCATACAACCTTTTCTATGTTGTATGAATGCTTAATAACTTGCATACTTCATTAAGATGCAAGTTTGATTTGCTAAAGTTTGTGTTTTTGGGATTTTGCAAAAGGGTTTTCTTATTTGAGGCTTTGTTTTGGTTTTTAAAAGGGCTTCTTCATCTTATTTGGTGGATTTGTGGCTTGTTTATATTTGTAAGCCCTCTTACCTTCACTTTACAAACTTTAAAGTTAATGTTTGGTGAAAGTTGAGATTTATGTGAGTTTAGTTGATTATGCTTGCTTATGCGAACTCACTATGTCATGTTTTATATGATTCATAAGTTATGCATGCTTATGCGAACTCACTATGTCATGTTTTATGTGATTCATAAGTTATGCATGCATATGCGAGATTTCTATGCCATGTTTTACATGTTTCACAAGTTATGCATGCTTATGCGAGCTTATTATGTCATGTTCTACATGTTTCATGGGTTATGCATGTTTATGCAAGATCATCTTACCATATTATGCAAGTTTAATGGATTATGCATGTTCACCTTACCATGTTATGTAAGTTTAATGGATTATGCATGTTCATCTTACCATGTTATGCAAATTTAATGGATTATGCATGTTCACCTTACCATGTTATGCATATTTAATAAGCTATGCATGTTTATGCGAATTCACCATGACATGATTTGCAAGTTTAACATGTATGCATGTTTATTATGACATGTGAAGTTCACCATGTATGTTATGCCAAGTTACCTTTTATACCCTTATACGTTATGACGAATATGTAAGCGAGATAATGACGTTGGGAGGGCTTGGGTAAACTTAAAAATACATGAAACTAAAAGATTGGGAATTTACCTATTAAGTTAGGTCTACCCCTTGGGAATTTACCTATTAAGTTAGGTCTACCCAAGTATATGTTAACTTGTAAATATGTTTTGAAGTGGACATGACATTAGATAACATGATATGGCCAACTCGAGGTTAGACCTAGTTGTGGTGTAAATCTTCCCAGGTAACCACAACGTGGGGTCTAATGTGGGTAGTTGGTCATGTTGCACCATAAGACCCGAGGTTAGACCTAGACGTGGTGTAAATCTTCCCAGGTAACCACGGATGTCTAATGTGAGAGGTTGGGTGCGTTAAGTAATTAATGCCTCATGATTAGGGTTAAGTCATGGCCCACTAATACTTAACCAATAATGGGGATGCGAGGATTAGATGGGGATAAGTGGTTACACTTAGCTAATCAAATCCGGGATTAGTGAGGGGTTAAAACCACATTTAACCCTCTCAGAAACCCTAGCAACGTGGTCTGTTCCAGCAGTAATCCCAGTTTGGTATCACTACAACCCTACAGCTAGGTTAGGGCGGGGCACGATTACTGGACTGATGTAAGCGACCAAAGCGACGGCTGAGTGGTACAGCGGTGCGGGTCCGGCGGGCTACGGACGTGCACGTAGTCCGATGTTGGACAAACTCGAGGCACGGGTACCAGTAGGCTTAGACTGTGCATCATTGCTTAGGTGTTTGGGGTTGACATCTTAGGGCTTGATACACCCGAAGGTGGACCCAGCACAGTCTGACTACATCCATGTGGGCCGTATGGACACCAACACTTGACGTGTTAGGTTTATAGGGAGCCGATCGACTAGACCGTTGGGCTGGGCCTTATACTAAGGTCACTTCATGTTATTGGGCCAAAGTTTGGGCTAGGGGATCAAAATCTGTTTTGTGGGTTTGCTAGTACACTGTGGTGCAAAGTTTAACCTCGTCTATGTGATGTCACCTTTATCTATTGCCAGTATATTCATCTCAGTTTCCATCATACGGTTAACTTTATTAGTTTATAGATTGATCGTAGTAGGGCTTACCAGTCTTTTTGACTGACCTGTTTTCTTTCGCTTCTTTCCTTCCGTCCCCCCCCCCCCACAGGTTCTCAGGGAGGGACTACTTCTGCTTAGTGGATCTTTGACTTGCTTTTTGGATAGCTCATGTATGGATCTGAGCTAGCTGTGGCTTATCTTTTATTTCTGGGGATTAGTACTGATGTTTTACCATGTATTTTGTTATCACGTATCTAGACTTATGTTGTATTTTGGATCATGACATTTTGATATTATGTACTTGACTATGTTGGTTTTTCTGAGATGATGATGATGGGTTTTTATCTGCTACCGCTGCTTTACTTATGTTTATTTTGATATATTCTATCTTGCGATATCTCTGTGCATGTTTACCTTCACAATAACGCCCCTCCAAAGCTAGTACATTCTAACGAGTGATCCTAGCGGAGGTGGGGTGTTACATTTGGTATCAGAGCCCGAGGTTAACAAGATTGAACAAAACTTTTGAAAAAAAAAAAAACCCTTTTTTTTGAAAAACTATTTTCAAAAACCTACTAAGTATTTTCCAAAATAAAGTCTAGATTATTTTAAGGCTAATCCCCAAAAGCCATCAGCATTATCATTCGTTCCCTTGACCTGATCTTATCTTATCTTTTGTTTCAGTATGGCTGAGAATCTTGACATCCCAGATGGAGTGAACGTACCACTCTGGTATAGGAGACTCCAAGAAGCTAGGGCGGCAGCCGGTCCCGCCAACCCTACTCCCACTCCTCCTCCCGTAGTTGAGAATCCTATCCCTAATATCCCTCCTCCGGTGGTCCCTGCTCCCCCTCCTCCAGCAGTTAATATTCCCCCTCCCGTTGCTAATGTTCCCCCTCCTGTTGCTGAGGCTCCTCTTCCTCCTCCTCCCCCTCAGCATCCTCAGATTGAGTTTACAAAGGTGTGTAAAGACTTCAAGGCAATGGGGGGCAAGAATTTTCTAGGCACAGAATCTTTCATTGAAGCTAGGAATTGGCTGAAGGACACGGAGGACTTGTTTGCCATCTTTGGGATAGATGACGAGAGGAAGATCTTATTGACCGTATGGCTTCTGAAGGATGAGGCGGCCTATTGGTGGGAGGTCACCAATGGGACGAGGCCCGTTGAGACTTGGGCCGATTTGAGGGCTAGATTTGTGACCAAGTTTCTATCTTCAGCTGAAGCAAATTTACAAATGGAGAAGTTCATTGCGCTAAAGCAAGGGGATATGTCTGTCAAGGAGTATGTGAACAAGTTTAATCAGCTGGCCCGCTTTGGTTTGGATATAGTAAACACCCCGGAGAAGAAGGCTCTTCGATTTGCCAGAGGATTGAATGAGCCGCTACAGGGCTTGGCAATGTCACATATTCCGCATGGAGCCACTTTCGAGAGTTTGGTCAATATGGCTCTGCTTCAGGGAGAGGGAAAGAAGGAAGTCAAGTCAGGCGATACTCAGGCAAAGAAGGCTGATTCTCAAGGCAAAGGCAACCAAGGTCAAAGCAGTCAAGGAAATCAGAATAAGAACAAGAAGGGCAACAACAAGGGCAAGGGGAAGTGCAATTACTGTGGTATAGCTGGGCATTTTGCTAAGGATTGCAGGAAGAAGAAAAGGAAGCTTAGTGGTGGATGCTTTTCTTGTGGAGAGACTGGGCACTTCAGCAAAGAATGCCCAAAGAAGAAAGGACAGGCTGGATCTTCAGGAGGGCAAGTTCATGCTCTCAATGCCGCTTCAGTTCCCGAGAGAGGTAGTGTTTCTGTTGAGAACCTTGTTTACATCTCTGATCTTCCAGTACGTACCTTGTTTGATTCCGGTGCATCACATAGCTTTATTTCATCTGATCTTGTTGATAGCTTGCACCTCAGTACTAGCTTAGTGGATGATCCCGTTTGTGTTTCGAATCCCATTGGGGGTTCTGCTCATCTATCTATGATATGTGAGGATCTAAGGATCTCTATACTCAGCGTTGAGTTCTTGTGTAGTGCATATGTTCTAGGTTTCAGGGGATACGGATTGATCTTGGGCATGGATTGGCTGTCTAGATATGGAGCCATTCTGGATTGTGAGCATAGGGTTGTAAGGCTTGTGACTCGCCTGGGCAACACCTTAGAGATTTCATGCAATCCGAAGAATCCCGTCATGTTATGCTATCTAGAATCTCTCGACTCATCAGAGGAGGCCCTTCAGTCTGTAAGGGTGGTCCGAGATTATCCAGATGTGTTTGAAGAAGTTAAGGGGTTGCCCCCTAAACGAGAGATTGACTTTCGCATCTATCTGGTAGACAATGCTAAACCTGTTTCTTTGCCCGTTCGGCATATGGCTCCGCGTGAGAGACGGGAGCTGAGCAAGCAAGTGAAAGAATTGCTTGAGAAGGGCTTCATCAGAAGGAGTATATCCGAATGGGGAGCGCCTGTGGTGTTTGCAACTAAGGCAGATGGCTCTCTTAGACTCTGTGTGGATTATAGAGAGTTGAATAAGCTGACTAAGAAGAACCGACACCCGTTACCAAGGATCGATGATCTCTTTGATCAACTTGTTGGTACTTCTGTTTTCTCTCAGCTTGACCTTGCTACGGGTTTTCATCAGCTCAGAGTGGCTGAAGACAGTATAGACAAGACTGCATTCAGAACTCCAGACGGATTCTTTGAATGGCTTGTTATGCCGTTCGGTTTGACGAATGCACCCGCGTATTTTGTAGATTTGATGAGTAGGGTGTTTCGGGAGTTCTTGAATAAGTTTGTCGTGGTCTTTGTTGATGATATTCTAGTCTTCTCCAAGGATGAGGAAGAGCATGCGAGGCACCTGGTAGAGGTGATGGACACACTTAGAGCACACCAGTTAAAAGCCAAGTTCTCCAAGTGCCACTTTTGGAGAAGGGAAGTCAGATTTCTCGGGCATATCGTATCCAAGCAAGGCTTAGCGGTGGATCCCGCTAAGGTGGTTGCAGTTCAGGATTGGAAGACTCCAAGGAATGCAACCAAGGTGAGGAGCTTTCTGGGTCTTGCGGGTTTCTATTGGAAGTTCATTAAAGACTTCGCAAAGATATCTGCTCCTCTTACTAAGTTGACGAAGAAGAACTTAGTCTTTGCTTGGGATATGGATTGTGAGCTTGCTTTTCAGAGACTCAAAAGAGCCCTTACTTCCGCACCAGTTCTAGCCTTACCCGATGGTGGTAAGATATTTACCGTGTACACTGATGCTTGTGGCACGGGATTGGGTGCCGTTCTGATGCAAGAGGGCAGAGTTATATGTTTTGGTGGGAGGCAACTTAAGGTGCATGAGAGGAATTATCCCACCCATGATCTAGAGCTGGCAGCGATTGTATATGCGCTCAAAGCATGGCGTCATTACCTTCTGGGAGAGAGATTTGAGCTATATACTGATCATAAGTCTTTGAAGTATCTCTTTTCGCAGAAAGATCTGAACTTAAGACAGCAGAGATGGATGGAATTTTTGGCTTCCTATGATTTTGAGATATCCTATACCCCTGGCAAGGGGAATGTTGTAGCGGATGCGTTGAGTAGGAAAAGGTTGACACTAAGTCCTCTATTTGTTGAAATGAAGAATTTAGAGTTCTTGGCGACCTTTGATTTCTCTTTGGCAATGGAGTCGGTGACCGGTTCCTTGGCATCCCTAGAGCTCAGGCCTACCCTTCTAGATCAAGTCGGGGCTTCACAGAAGGAAGACCCTCAGGTAGTGGAGATCATGGATAAGATGGTTCGAGGGGAGACATCTAGTCACCTTGCTCGATATTCTATAGACGATAGGGGTTGGCTGAGGAGAGACGGAAGGCTTTGTGTCCCGATGGTAGAAGACTTGGTGAGGAAAGTTCTCGAGGAAGCACATCGCTCCAAAATGACCATACATCCAGGGGGTGATAAGATGTATAAGGACATGAAGCGCGTTTTCTTCTGGCCCGGAATGAAAAAGGATGTGGCGGAGTTTGTCTCGAGATGTGTTATTTGTCAAAGAGTAAAAGCTGAGTCGAAGAAGCCCGGTGGGCTATTACATCCGCTAGAGGTCCCGCTATGGAAGTGGGAGAGCATTTCTATGGACTTTATTGATGGGCTTCCAAGGTCCAGGAAGGGGAATACGAGCATATGGGTCATTGTGGATAGGCTCACGAAGAGTGCTCATTTTATCCCAGTAAAGAGCAAAAGAACTGCATCTGGACTAGCATCAGTATATCTTCGTGAGATAGTGCGGCTACATGGAGTCCCTTCCAGCATAGTCAGTGACCGAGACCCCATCTTTACTAGTCAGTTCTGGAACAGTTTGCAGGAGGCTATGGGCACGAGATTGAACATGAGTACAGCCTATCACCCACAAACAGACGGCCAAACAGAAAGGGTGAATAGGGTAATTGAGGACTTGTTGAGGCTTTGCATTCTGGATTTTGGTGGTGCATGGGAAGACCATCTTCCTCTTGTCGAGTTTGCATACAACAACAGTTATCAGGCGAGCATAGGGATGGCACCCTTTGAGGCTTTATATGGGAGGCCGTGCAAGTCACCTACATGTTGGTGGGAATCCACGGATAAGCTTATACTTGGACCCGACATGATTAGGGATACATCCGAGAAGGTTGAGTTGATTAGAAGACGGATGAAAGCGGCCCAAGACCGGCAGAAATCCTATGCTGACAGGCGAAGGTCCGAATTGGAGTTTGAGGTTGGGGACAAGGTTTTCGTGAAGGTTTCTCCTTTGCGGAATGTGGTCCGATTTGGAGCTGTTGGGAAACTAGCACCGAGATTTGTTGGACCCTTCCCCATCATTGAGAGAATTGGGAAGGTGGCTTATAAAGTGCAATTGCCCGAGAAGTTGTCCGGAGTGCATAATGTCTTTCATGTCTCGCATCTCCGAAAGTGCCTGCATGAGTCCGCGGAGGTGGTTGAACCTAGCATGCTAGAAGACGTGGAAGTAGAGAAAGAAGCAACTTTAAGGAAAGCTCCGATTCGTATCTTGGGGACAGAGACCAAGAAGCTAAGGAATCGTGAGGTCAGATTGGTGAAAGTTCAATGGGGTGAAGCCGAAGGGGACGCAACTTGGGAAACCGAGGAGAAGATGCGTGGGCTTTATCCATTTCTTTTTGAGGGTACACTCTCAATCTCTTTTGTTAGTATATCTTTCTCTTTGCTATCTAGTTATCGTGCTAAACTTGTCATGAGAACCTTAGGTAGGAACCCTTTTGGATGAAACATGTGCTTGAGACATGTTATGTTTGATGGTTGCAAGTGGTTGCAAGTGTTTGCAAGTGGTTACTCGTGGATGCATGATACACATTAGGCACTAGATCGGCTCACACACTCCTCATATTGCATAGGCATGAGTGTTTATGCTTATTCTTGGACGAACTTTGTATGCAATCACATGGATGTTGCATATGGGTGTATGGTTGAGCACGCATATAGAGATTATACATTATGATAGGGGTTTGCATACATATGGATACATTTCACTAACATATTTTGCATTGATCATTGCATTAGATAGGTACATATACACACACTTTTGCATATGTTCATACAACATTTAGAATCCTTTAAGGACAATGGTTGCTCGTGGATGATGTTTTGAGTAGATGGATGTTGGATGGTAGGATATGTTCTTCCTAACCTGAAGATTTCGGGGACGAAATCCTTTAAGGAGGGAAGAATATAACAACCCGTATTTTCAATAAACTGTTATAACATAAATCGAGGCAGAATTTAATTCAAAAATCAGAATCAGGGGAAACGGGCTATGCCATTGCGTTCGTCTCGGAAAAATACGCGAAATAGAGTCCGAGTTTTCGAAAATCGGAGTCCGTATGACCCGGTTAAGGCCCATTGAAGTTTTCAGAAACTTCTATGCTAAAAACAGATTTAAATTTCAAATTAAAAACAGGGATTAGGGCTAATCTGGGTTAGGCGGGAAAATTCCCGCCAGGGGGCCCATGTCGACAGGCATGTCGACAGGGCACCCAGGGTGTCGACTTCCCTGTCGACAGCCCTGTCGACAGGGGGTGCCCAGGCAGTTCAGCCTGGTGCACCATTTCTGATTTGGGTTGGGTCATGTGGCTTGGTTCTGGAGAATTCTGAGATCTGACGAGCCAAACCTAATCTAGGGTTAATCCTAGGGCCTAAAACACTCTAATTCTCTATAAATATACCCCTAATCCTACCCTAAAGCCTTATTAATCAATCTTGCAACTAAACTATGTCAATTTGAATCCTCAAATGGCCTCCACCTAAAACCTAGCCTCCACCTTCCTCAAAGTTTAATCCTATGATGATATGATGATCATACAACCTTTTCTATGTTGTATGAATGCTTAATAACTTGCATACTTCATTAAGATGCAAGTTTGATTTGCTAAAGTTTGTGTTTTTGGGATTTTGCAAAAGGGTTTTCTTATTTGAGGCTTTGTTTTGGTTTTTAAAAGGGCTTCTTCATCTTATTTGGTGGATTTGTGGCTTGTTTATATTTGTAAGCCCTCTTACCTTCACTTTACAAACTTTAAAGTTAATGTTTGGTGAAAGTTGAGATTTATGTGAGTTTAGTTGATTATGCATGCTTATGCGAACTCACTATGTCATGTTTTATATGATTCATAAGTTATGCATGCTTATGCGAACTCACTATGTCATGTTTTATGTGATTCATAAGTTATGCATGCATATGCGAGATTTCTATGCCATGTTTTACATGTTTCACAAGTTATGCATGCTTATGCGAGCTTATTATGTCATGTTCTACATGTTTCATGGGTTATGCATGTTTATGCAAGATCATCTTACCATATTATGCAAGTTTAATGGATTATGCATGTTCACCTTACCATGTTATGTAAGTTTAATGGATTATGCATGTTCATCTTACCATGTTATGCAAGTTTAATGGATTATGCATGTTCACCTTACCATGTTATGCATATTTAATAAGCTATGCATGTTTATGCGAATTCACCATGACATGATTTGCAAGTTTAACATGTATGCATGTTTATTATGACATGTGAAGTTCACCATGTATGTTATGCCAAGTTACCTTTTATACCCTTATACGTTATGACGAATATGTAAGCGAGATAATGACGTTGGGAGGGCTTGGGTAAACTTAAAAATACATGAAACTAAAAGATTGGGAATTTACCTATTAAGTTAGGTCTACCCCTTGGGAATTTACCTATTAAGTTAGGTCTACCCAAGTATATGTTAACTTGTAAATATGTTTTGAAGTGGACATGACATTAGATAACATGATATGGCCAACTCGAGGTTAGACCTAGTTGTGGTGTAAATCTTCCCAGGTAACCACAACGTGGGTCTAATGTGGGTAGTTGGTCATGTTGCACCATAAGACCCGAGGTTAGACCTAGACGTGGTGTAAATCTTCCCAGGTAACCACGGATGTCTAATGTGAGAGGTTGGGTGCGTTAAGTAATTAATGCCTCATGATTAGGGTTAAGTCATGGCCCACTAATACTTAACCAATAATGGGGATGCGAGGATTAGATGGGGATAAGTGGTTACACTTAGCTAATCAAATCCGGGATTAGTGAGGGGTTAAAACCACATTTAACCCTCTCAGAAACCCTAGCAACGTGGTCTGTTCCAGCAGTAATCCCAGTTTGGTATCACTACAACCCTACAGCTAGGTTAGGGCGGGGCACGATTACTGGACTGATGTAAGCGACCAAAGCGACGGCTGAGTGGTACAGCGGTGCGGGTCCGGCGGGCTACGGACGTGCACGTAGTCCGATGTTGGACAAACTCGAGGCACGGGTACCAGTAGGCTTAGACTGTGCATCATTGCTTAGGTGTCTGGGGTTGACATCTTAGGGCTTGATACACCCGAAGGTGGACCCAGCACAGTCTGACTACATCCATGTGGGCCGTATGGACACCAACACTTGACGTGTTAGGTTTATAGGGAGCCGATCGACTAGACCGTTGGGCTGGGCCTTATACTAAGGTCACTTCATGTTATTGGGCCAAAGTTTGGGCTAGGGGATCAAAATCTATTTTGTGGGTTTGCTAGTACACTGTGGTGCAAAGTTTAACCTCGTCTATGTGATGTCACCTTTATCTATTGCCAGTATATTCATCTCAGTTTCCATCATACGGTTAACTTTATTAGTTTATAGATTGATCGTAGTAGGGCTTACCAGTCTTTTTGACTGACCTGTTTTCTTTCGCTTCTTTCCTTCCGTTCCCCCCCCCCACAGGTTCTCAGGGAGGGACTACTTCTGCTTAGTGGATCTTTGACTTGCTTTTTGGATAGCTCATGTATGGATCTGAGCTAGCTGTGGCTTATCTTTTATTTCTGGGGATTAGTACTGATGTTTTACCATGTATTTTGTTATCACGTATCTAGACTTATGTTGTATTTTGGATCATGACATTTTGATATTATGTACTTGACTATGTTGGTTTTTCTGAGATGATGATGATGGGTTTTTATCTGCTACCGCTGCTTTACTTATGTTTATTTTGATATATTCTATCTTGCGATATCTCTGTGCATGTTTACCTTCACAATAACGCCCCTCCAAAGCTAGTACATTCTAACGAGTGATCCTAGCGGAGGTGGGGTGTTACAAGTAGGGTCAATATGACCTGAGGGGCAAGATGATGCGTAGTAAGACTATGAGCCAGTGCAGTGGGGTCATTACGACTCCATGGGGCAGAGTGGACATAGTAAGGATTAGTAAGGCTATGAGTCAGTGCAGTGGGGTTCTTGGGACTCCATGGGGCAAAGTGGACATAGCAAAGGATTAGTGGCTACGTTATCAGTGCAGTGAAGCCATTTATGACTTCATGGGGCAGAGTGATCGTAGCAAGGTATGTTGGGTGATCGAAGTGGTGAATATCGTATGCTTTACGCACTGAGTGAGAGATGTGAGGATGGATGCTATGTTTGATTGTTTGCCATCATTATGACATGCACACCTCCCCCACCTCCATATCTTTACACCGTTTGATGGTACCTTAGAGTGTTGTACAGTATGTAGTGCTAACTCTTTAGTTGCAGGTCCAGGTTCAGGTATGTTTTAGTCTACCTGTTATTGTTCACTTTAGATGCTTATCGCTCATACCAGGCTTTATGTCTGACCCAGAGTTTTATGTCTCCTCTTATTACTCTGGGTGCTCACACGAGCAGACTAGAGACAGGTTAGCTGGTGATGCGCGAGTAGCTGATTCGGAGGCGGGCAGGAGGCTTCCACGTATGATATATATATACACATTCTCCCTGTGTCGTTGGTGGTCGCTACTTGGGCATTAGTAGTATACCTCATTTATCTTGTTTTTGCTTGAGACAGTTTGAAAAGTTGTAATAAGCTGTATTTTGGATTTCCGCTGCTATGATGTTTAGTTCTGATTTTCAGCTTATGCACTGTCTCTCCTGTTTTATGTCAAGTATGTTATTATTATATTTTATTCTATGCGCTGTGAGACATTCTACAGGTTCTTTGTATGTTCATTTCCTTCTTCCCTTTCCTTCTGACGACCCGTTCCGTGCTAACTGGACATGTGTACAATGCACTTTTGGAGTAAATGTCGGTTGGTGCGTGGCGGGCCGTCACACTTGGTATTAGAGCTCTAGGTTGCGTAGTTAACCTAGAGAAGGACACTAGGGAGAGATAGTACGTATATGAGAGCGCGTATTTGTGATTACTTTGGTTTTTAAAAGCTATGTATATATATACTATTAGTAGTATAAGAATGAAGTCGCACTGCACTAGCACCACTATGGGGTCGTTAATCGTTTCCCTTTTCCAGATTGACGATGAGCCGAGACACGAGGGGTGCTGGTAGAGGGACCAACAAAGGGAATGTCGCTGACATGAGGGCAATGTTTACTAACCTCATGAGAGACATGCTTAGAGAAGTGCAAGGGGCAGTTCCTAATCCCGGAGTTGGTGTTGGCCCAGTAGTGCAGGCGCCTAGGGTCGATTTTGCCAAGTTGTGCAAGGATTACACAAATCTTGGTGGAAAGCCGTTCCACGGAACGGAGTCGGCCACAAATGTTCAAGATTGGATGGATAGCTGTGATTGTATCTTCGATGACTTGGGTCTTGAGGATGCGATGAAGAGAAGGTTAGCGTCTCGTCAGCTGCAAGGGGGAGCGATGAATTGGTGGAATGCCATTAGAACAGCTACTCCAGAGGATCAGGTTACTTGGGTTCAGTTCAAGGCTCGCTTTGGCGAGAAGTTTATTCCAGCTGCCCAGAAGTCAGTGTTGTTTAAGAGGTTCTTGGAGCTCAAGCAGAACGGAAGGGCAGTTTCTGATTATATTGCTGAGTTCGACACTTTGTCGAAGTATGGACTGTCTCTCATTGACACTCCTGAGAAGAAGAATGAGAAGTTCATTACTGGTTTGGATGGATACTTGGGGGAAAGGCTTATCAACCACATCGATGAGACTTTTGAATCGATCGTGGGGAAAGCTTTGAGATCTGAGAGCCTTTACCCTAAGTCAAAGACTGAGGCTGCATCGGCAGAAGGGCCAAAGCCGCAAGCAGGCGGTGGAGGCAAGAATAATTCTCAGAATAAGAGGAAGCAGGACCAATCTAAAGGTGGCCAGAAAAAGAGCAAGAAGGATGTTGAGTGCTTCAGCTGTGGAAAGAAGGGCCATTATGCTAAAGAATGTCGGGCCAAGCCAACGGAAAGGAAGTGGTACAACTGTGGTCAAATGGGACATCAGAAGGATAAGTGTCCGCAACCTCTTAAGGAGAAGCAGATTGTGAAAGCATATGCTATTGATGTTGTTCCTTCTTCGTCGAATGTCCCAACTGCGGCGGAGAAAGGAAAGAACGTTGTTATTCAAGGTATGCTTTCTATTTATGATGTACCAGTTCGAGTTTTGTTTGATACTGGGGCTTCCCGTTCCTTCATATCTAGTGACCTGGTAGATAGGTTGGGACTGGAACCTGAGATAGTCGATAGACCATTGGTTGTGACGAACCCGATTGGTGGTTCGACTAGCCTTAGTATGATTTGCAGGAATTTGGTCTTATCGAGTCATGGATGTATGTTTGTATGTGATTTCTTTGTTTTGGGCTTTACTGGGTATGGCATTATATTGGGAGTCGATTGGCTCCAAAGATACGGGGTGGTGGTAGACTGTGAGGGCTTTTTGGTGATAGTGAGGGCGGATGATGGGCGAAGGGTAGTGTTTGGTAGTCTACCTAGTGATGGGGTTATGGCTAGTTTTGTAAATTCCCTCGACATCCCGCAGGATGAGTTGTCAGTTGTGCCCGTGGTTGGCCAGTATCCGGACGTCTTCGAGGAGGTGACCGGGCTTCCACCACACCGAGAGATTGAGTTCCGTATTGATTTAGTGAAAGATGCCAGACCTATAGTGATGCCACTTCGTCGTATGGCACCAAGGGAGCAGCGAGAGCTCGGGGTGCAAGTCAGCAATCTTTTGAAGAAGGGATTTATTAGGAGTGTCTCCGAGTGGAGAGCACCAGTTGTGTTTGCCACTAAGGCAGATGGTTCCCTTTGTTTGTGTGTGGACTATCGCGAGTTGAATAAAGTGACGAGGAAGAATAAGTATCGTCTACCGCGGATAGATGATTTGTTTGATCAACTGGAAGGAGCAAGAGTGTTCTCCCAGTTGGACCTCGTGACAGGATTTCATCAGCTTCGAGTAGCAGATGAGAGTGTTCCAAAAACGGCCTTTAGAACGCCGTCTGGATTTTATGAGTGGTTGGTCATGCCATTTGGGTTGACCAATGCACCAGCCTACTTTGTGGATCTTATGAATCGAGTATTCAGAGATCAGTTGAATAAGTTTGTTCTTGTGTTCGTGGATGATATCCTTGTTTACTCAAGGACAGAGGAGGAACACAAGGGACACTTGAGGATAGTGATGGAGGTGTTGAGGAAACACCAATTGAAAGTGAAATTCTCTAAGTGTCATTTTTGGAGAAGGGAAGTGAGATTCTTGGGTCATGTTGTTTCAGAGAGTGGTATTGCCGTGGACCCTACGAAGGTGGCTACGGTACAGGATTGGCGTACGCCCAAGAATGCGACAGACGTAAGAAGTTTCTTGGGATTAGCTGGATATTATCGTAAGTTTATCCAGGACTTCTCCAAGATAGCAGCACCGTTGACTCAGTTGACTAAGAAGAATCAGTCCTTCGTCTGGGACGAAGTGTGTGAGGATGCCTTCAAGAGTCTAAAGGAGAAGTTGACGCGTGCGCCAGTGTTAGTCATTCCTAAAGGGAATGAAGAGATGACGGTATACACGGATGCTTGTGGTACCTGACTGGGTGCAGTATTGATGCAAGGAGGTAGGGTTGTAGCTTATGCTAGTCGACAGCTAAAGCCGCATGAGAAGAAGTATCCTACCCATGATTTGGAATTGGCAGCGATTGTATTTGCGCTGAAGATGTGGAGACACAATCTCTTGGGAGAAAGATTTGAGTTGTTTACCGGTCATAAATCGTTAAAGTATCTCTTTTCTCAGAAAGATCTGAATCTCCATTAGCAGAGATGGTTAGTGTTCTTGGCTTCGTATGATTTTGATATCGCATACACACCTGGGAAAGGTAATGCGGTAGCCGATGCCTTGAGTAGGTGACATGCCAGCTTAGGGGCAATGTTTCTTGAGTGGAAGCAACTGGAGTATATTGCGGGGTTTGATTTCAGACCAAAGTGCGAATTGGATCCAGTCATGCTAGCTAGTTTAGCGATCAGACCCATTTTGATAGAGCGAATTGGTTCTAGTCAGAGGGACGATCCCAATCTATTGGAAATCATCTCCAAGTTAGAGATGGGTATCGATGAGGAGATGAATGCGTATGGGCTTGATCGAGATGGATGGCTTCGAAAGAATGGAAGACTAGTTGTACCCAATGTCAATGGATTGAGAGATGAAGTGCTTAGAGAGTGTCATCACTCAAAACTGACTATACATACCGGTGGTAATAAGATGTATCGAGACATGAGACAGACTTACTACTGGGAAGGGATGAAAAGGGACGTTGGGAAGTTTATATCCAAATGCATGAATTGCCAGCTAGTTAAAGCCGAGCAAAAGAAGCCTAGTGGGTTGTTGCAACCATTAGAGATTCCCGAATGGAAATGGGAGCAAGTCTCGATGGATTTCATCGATGGTTTACCAAGGACTAGATCGGGATAGGATAGCATTTGGGTAATTGTGGATCGATTGACTAAAAGTGCAAGATTTATACCAGTCAAATCGACCAGAACGGCAGCCAAGTTGGCAGAATTTTATATGAAGTGGGTAGTGAGATTTCATGGAGTACCCAAAAGCATTGTGAGTGACCGAGACCTGTTGTTCACTAGTGGGTTTTGGAAAAGCTTACAAGAGGCTCTAGGGTCAGGATTACATCTCAGTACCGCATATCATCTTCAGACCGACGGTCAGACGGAGAGGGCGAATCGTATATTGGAAGATCTCTTGAGAGCTTGTATATTGGATTTTGGTGGATCATGGGATGACCATTTGCATCTAGTAGAGTTTTCATATAATAATAGCTACCAATCCAGTATCGGTATGGCTCCATATGAAGCTTTGTACGGAAGACCGTGCAACTCACCATCATGTTGGATAGAGACTGGCGAGAAGTTTGTGCTTGGACCAGATGTGGTGAGAGAAACTTCCGATAAGATCAAGATCATTCAGCAACGAATGAAAGCTGCCCAATATAGCAGAAGAGTTATGCTGATAAGAGGAGAAGAGACGTGAAATTCTTCGTTGGCGACTTGGTGTTTGTCAAGATCTCTCTGTTGAAGAGCGTGATACGATTTGGCAGGAGAGGCAAGTTGGCACCAAGATTTGTTGGCCCATTCCCTATTCTTGAATTAGTCGGGAATTTGGCGTATAGAGTTGGCTTACCAGAGAAAATGGCGGGAGTTCACAATGTATTTCATGTTTCCCAACTAAGGAAGTTCGTTCACGACTCAGATATGACTATTTCACCTGATCAGTTAGAGGACTTCGAAGTAGAACCCGAGGCGGTTGGGAACCGCAAGCCGATTCGTATTGTGGTCCAGAGCAACCTTCCTCCGTGAGCGAGGCAAACCGCCAAATCACCCCCAAAGCCATATTGCCACAACCTTCTATCTGCCAAGTTACTGTAATAGTCAAGGTATACCCCCTTGAGTGGTATCGAGCAGACCCGCCTCTACATGTACATTCTGAACGTGTAACACAGAGGACCACCACGAAGTACCCTAACACGTCCCTCGTAAGTCGCATGCTTCCCTCCAGTCCCACCAAGAAATTAAGCCGTAAGTCGAGCCGAGTAATCAAGTGGACGTGCTCCTTCCGTGTCTCTAGTCACCCCGACGATCAACCCTGTTGGGTTCTTCACCTTCAAACATGCGGACTGGTCCAAATGCATTACGCTAACGTGTTATTAGACCATACGTCTATATGTTTAATTACACACTTTCTCTACCTCATTTGATTTCCAACTAACTTGGTTATTTCAAATCATGTTAACTTCTTATTCTAATTACTAAGTTCTCTCCGAGCTTCTTATGTCTCTAAGGAATGGACCACTCCCGCTTATTAATTTTAGTTATATAACTTAATTCATTTAAGTTTATTAATAAGCCCATAACATGTTATTTTATAAATTGTAATCTAAGGCCTGTAATCCACAATATCTTTATATTATTACCATGTAATTCATTATTCGACTCCATAGTTACAATAACATGTTCTACTTAATATATATAGTTAAGTATATTTTATCTCAATCCATATGTTTTTCATTAACATGTCACTTATTATATATGATCAAACATACTTATTTCATTCCATAATTTTAACTCATTCTTTCTTATTTAATTATAATTTCATCTTACATTGTCTACAACTTGTTATTTACTTATTAACATAGTTCTCTTAGCTAAGGTTTATTAATAAGTTTCCTTTTCATTTATTATAACTTATTTTATAATTTCCACTTGTCCCTAGGAAAAGCCTACCTATTATATAACATTATTATCAATGTAATTAATTATAATAGGTTATTATCATTCCCCATTCATTCCAATTTTTATCCAATTGTAACATCCATTCATTACAATTAATGTCATTTATTTATTTCCCGTTATAGACAAATATTTATATATACGTTTAGGCACCAGATGTCCCACATTAAGTTGACTATTTGTGGGTGCTGGATTTGTTGGAGAATAGAGTTTTGATGACAATAACCTTATTTCAATTATCATTGATTATAAAATATATACTAATATCTTTATCTAGAATATATATATATATATACGCACATTTGCAGGATTTTTGTGCACGAATTAATACTGAAAACTGTACAGTTTCAGAGCTTTTAGAGATTCAGAATTCAGAGTAGATTCAAGACTCATGAGTAATCAAGATTTCAAGAGTTCAAGATTAATATAATTATAGAGTCTAGATTTTGTAAGACTCTAAATAGCACTCCAAGTTCAAATTCTACTTTTTCATTTCTTTCCTCAATCCTCTCTATTCTGTTTTTCTATCTTATTCTCAATCCTCTCTATTTTGTTTTTATATTTGTTTTTATTATTATTCTTCTTTGTTTTTCAAACTTAAGTTTTTATATATACTTTATTTATATTTTATATATAGTTTAAAACCTTATAATTTTATAAATATATTTATATAGTTTAAAAATATGTTTTCATATGTTTTTCTATCATATAATTTTGATTTACAACATTAGAATTTTACTCGAGAATTTTCAAAATTAATTTTTTTTAATATCAAAATACCTAAAAAATGCTTTGAAAATGAAAATTACACATGACTATGTCGACATAGCAAAATATGTATGTCGACATATAACAGTTATTTTTCTAATTTTGAAGGGAAGTGTCTTTTCACTATTTGAAACGCTTCAAAAACATTGCAACCCTTCATACTCTATAAAAAGAGGTTAAAACCGAATTTTTTAACATATCTTCTTCTCCATCTTCATCCACTTTCATCCTACGATTATTATTAATCATTTTTATGGTTTTTACACTTATACTCTGCTGACTTTACTTCTGATTTGATCAAACTTCTTCTCTCTACACTCTCTACTCTCTGAATCAAGTGCTATTGAAGAGTTATAGTGCAGTTTTGTAATTTATTGGGTTGAATAAATCCTATTGATAAGTCGAAGAGTAATCAGTGTATCCTTATAGCCGTGAAATCAAGGAATAGGAGTCGGTGTGCCCTTGTTGAGCCGTGAATCAAGGGATAGAGTCAGTGTCTCCTTGTGAACCAGGAAATCAAAGAGGTTGTATTTGGATATTTGAAAATAGTAATAAAACTCTGCACAATCCAGTGTTGTGCGGGACTGGATGTAGGAGTGATCCGAACCAGTATAAAATCCGGTGTGTTCTTTCCTTTTATGCACTTTTATTTCTGTTTATTTTGCATCTGTGTTTGAATCTGTGTATGTTATTGTGTTTGTGGTGTTTGATTGATCCCATAGTTCTCTCTAGTTTTTAGTTTTGTTTAAATTCTTACAAACATTATTCACCCCCCCCCTCTATTATTTTCTTTGCCTGAATGATTCATTCCGCGGTCCCTAACAAATTGTATCAGAGCAAGGTCTTTCAAAAAGTTCATAATCTGATTTTTGAAAATTTGATAAAATGGCAACCAACACTGGTAGCAATAATAGTTCTTTTATAGAGGGTCAATCCACTATTAGACCACCACTATTTAATGGTAGTAATTGTTCATATTGGCCATGTAGAATGAAAATCTATTTACAGACTGTAGGATTAGACACATGGAATAGTACACAAAATGAATATGTTGAACCCACAACTGCAATTGCACAATGGACAAATGAACAAATGGTTGCTGCATAGAGCAATTCTAAAGCCATGAATATGTTATTTTGTTCATTAGATAGAAATGAGTTTACTAGAGTATCCATATGTAAAACTGCTCATGAAATCTGGAGAACTTAACAAGTTTCTCATAAAGGAACTAGTAAAGTTAAATAGACTATGATAGGCATGCTAGTCAATCAATTTGAATTATTTACAGTGAATGAGAATGAGTCTATTTCAGATATGTTTTCCAGATTTCAAGAGATAGTGCATTCACTAATAGCACTTGGAAAAATTTGTTCCGAAGCAGATCAAGTCAGAAAAATATTAGTTTTGTTAACTCAAGAATGGGACCAGATGACTTTGGATACAGAAGAAACCAATGATGTCAATGAAATGAAGATTGAAGAGCTAATTGGGAATCTAATGTCATATGAAGTTCAATTACAGAAACGAAAAGAAAATAGATCAACTGAAAAGAAGTCTGTTGCACTAAAAGCCACAACAAATGTGTAACGTCCCGCCTTTTTGACCGCTTCAAATCAGTAATTAAACCAATTTAAAACGTTCAAATCGATGGAGCATATTTAGCTTACAGAGTTTAAAATAGAATTAACACAGAAATATAGAATAAATAATAACACAGTATTGAATAGTTGAATAAAACTTTTTATTTATAATCAAAATTTTGAATACAAGACTTTTCCATATACAGCGAAATAAAAACAATTTGAATACATTAAAATATTTACTGGTTTAAATCTTCAGAGTGCACCGTATTTGAAATCCCCAGCTTCGCCAATCTTCGAGTCCTAAGCGGTAATCTTTACATCTGAAATGCTCAGATCTAACCCGAGCGTTCCATGCACAAACATAACACACTCGAGTCAGGATTAATCATAGTTCAAATAAATTAATTTCAATGGAAACTGAAATATAATAATTAATCCTAACATCAGTCATACGCCAAATACAGTGGTGCAGTGTTTGTGTTATACCGGCCTTTGTTTCAGGGACCAAAGGTCATGGTAGCCTGCACGTACACACGTGTACATGTACACGTGTGCACTGCCCCAGCATCCCATGACCACAAATAATCAAGTTCAATGAAAGTTTACAGAGTGTGCTCGGATAAATGGCAATCGGGCAAACAACAAATAGATTCATATGGGTACTATAGTCCATCAAATGAATATAGGAGGTGACTAAGTATTCCAACCTTAAGTGACAAAATCATACGATCCTTCAAATTTCCAAACAAGCAAGGATTCATGTTTGCATGGCAACGATTTACAGTCAAAATGATTTTTTTTTTAATTTTTTTAAAGCACATGTTCAGTTGAACATTTGGTCCCAAAAATTCAGTTTATAGATCAAAAAGTCATATGTGCATAAATGAACATAGGTAGTCTGACCTGGGAGAGAAAACCAGGTTGTCTTATTAGAATGATAGGAGTTTTCTAGTGCCAGTACCCAGTTTCAATTGTACCCCAATACTTATAAACAAACACTACATAGATGTACAATATATATATTTATTTAGCCAAGTATCTAGAAAACATAAGACTAGTTTATCATAATGTTAGTGATTCATAATGGTGCCATGGCAGGTTCAGGAAATAAATGACAACAGTGCTAATATATGAGCACTGTATTTGCTAAAAATAAACACTACTGGGAAAGTGAATGGCAGCGGTATGTCAATAAATAATAAGCGTGCAACTAAATCGTTTAAGGCTCGTAGGCGACAATTTGACCTCAAAGTATATGTAACATGTATCCAATTTCAACCAAGACACAGTTACAAGGGATTGACTCAAATAATCAGTGGACCACATATATATAAATATATGTTTCATTTATACCCTAGAACAAGTGATTTAACTAACAGAGCAACAAATTTTAAGGGGAAACAGGTCATCAAATTATCACCCTGTTTCTTAAATTGTACCTGCTCATGTAGATAAGAAGTATGCAACCAATGGGGCCTCAAGCCAAAGAAAATAACTTAAGACAAGTGTATTAGCGAATCAGTACAAGGGTAAATTAAGGCACCGTAGAGTCTTCTCAGCAGATGTATTTATGAAATGCAGAGGGTATATGTATATATGTAAGTTATTAGATGAATGTGTATCGATCCATTTATGTATTTTAGGCTTAAATCCAGGAGGGAGACGTATAAAATAAGGATCAAAATCTACATAAGTGATATGCAGCAGATCTTAACAACTCATGCATTTGTATTTTACCATGGTGTAGTATCCGTTCTTATTGCTGTGCAGTATTCATTCTATAACAGCCAAAATTTAAATGTAGCATCTGTTCTATTCAGTTAACTAGGTACAAATCTAGTGTAGTATCTATTAAAGTATAATGTCTGTGCTTATCAGTTCTTACTTCCGGGACAAAATGATCACATAGGTTTGCATGTACACATACATAAACCATATACAGTGAGACAACCAATCAAATTTAGATGCTAGCTGCATATATAGGTGCCATTAAATTTGTAATTGTCTAAGATTTTCCATTAGCATGAACTGATTTTAAACCCATTTGCATGAGTTGATTTAAACCCATTTTGCTCCAGTTTAGAAACAGGGCATCGTGGCCAAAATATACATGACAACAAGTTTAGATATGTGGACCATTGTGCTCACTAACCTAAATTGAGTATCTAAATACTTCATTGTCTAGAATCTAATAGAACTAATACAGTTTAGACCAAAATTTCAATTATCAAGAATCCATCCATTTTCCTTTGAGTTGTATGATGGAAGTAGAGTTAAACCTAGAATTTGTATTCATTTAACATCCGTGAATATCAAGAAATAAGTATTTGCACCTTCAGGCCCTTAAAACCAAAACACGTCTATTTTTTAAAACAAAACATGATTTAGTATGAATATGCTTTTAGAGAACAAACAAATGTATCCAACAGTACAATAAATCCTCCCAAGTTCTTATCACTTGAAGCAACAAATTCAACCTCAATACTCAAATACTTTTGTTGCGTTTAAACAGCATATTCAACCATTAACAGTGCACAAAAATTTAATATACCGCATATATACACAAGGATAAATGCCTGTGTACATATTCGTATTCCAATATAAACAATAGGGTACATAGCAATGTGTACAACAGAAGCAGTATGGTTACGCAAAATAAGTGCAAAGCAGGCGACAAGGTTATATGCAAGCAGAAGCAAATGTAGTGGATGCAATTACCCAACCTTTATCTACTTATATTCCCAAACAATGGCCAATGTTACAAGTAAGTGAAAAGGATGGAAACAGACTTTAAATCATAGCCAAACAATTTTTAAAAGAAGAAACCGACCAGCTTAACTATTATACTAAGCTTCTTATTGAAGTTAACACTTGAATCAATGATCAATCATGAGTGAATACTCACCTTGAATCAACGGTTTAAGTAGTCGGAAAAAGGTACGATGGTACCAGCGGCTTCGAGTAAGCGGGTGGAGCTTCAATGGATAGCGAAGGCAGGAGCGCTCTTGTGGGTGTGGAATCGCCTCGATTGAAAGACATCAATTTGGAGGTTTTGACGCCGGTTGGTGTCGGTTTTAATGGGGTTCAGGTGGCGATGTGACTTTATGAGTGGTGCTAGGGTTCCAGCGAGATGATGGAGTCGAATTTATTTTCTTGAGAAGAAGGAGAACAAACGGTGGCCATTAAAATGATTTAGGGGCTAGGGATTTCACCCGATAAAAATTTTGAAGAGGGAATGAGCAGAGGAAAATGAACCAGGCGTGGTTTTTTTTTTTATAGAAAACGAGCTCAGGGATAAGAATGGTGTTACATCATATTGGGTTTAGGGTACGCAAATTTCCAAGGGTAGGTCGGCTCAAATTTTACTGAGGGAGGTTATATATGGTTTAATTAAATATTTAACGGTACCGTAATTTGACGTTGAACGCTCAATATCCGTAACGTAACCACAGTCTCCAATTACCACAAAAATTATACGTACCTCGTTGTTTCAACGTTCTGAATTTGATAAAATTAATTCCATTGTAATCCGACTACGTTTGTATACAACATATTTAAATTATTTATCCGTTCGTTGGTTTTATTCCATTGTTCCCAAAACAATTCCGTTCGACTACAAATTTAAAATGTTAAATTTTAGTTTCTTTATGAATACACAGATATTCACATAAGTTTTCATATATTTCAACAAATAAAACTAATTTATTTAATGTCACCAACGTAAAATTTCAAATTCAATCGTTTACATTTTCAACCGAATCCCAATCCAACTTCAATTCAAATATTCAATAATATTTGATTAACAACCAATTATCCTAAATTATCGAATTCAATTCATACAATAAATTTGATTTGTCTAATTCCAATATCAATATAAAATTGATCATTAATAGTTAAGTTTTTAATTAATCAGACATTCCATCTGTCGAAATTTCTGGGACTTTACAATCTTCCCCCCTTTAAATCTTTTCGTCCTCGAAAAGGAGAGATCGTTAGAGTTATACCGACGTATTCTTCAAATTCTCATATGCATGTGAAATCTTAACACAACTAATTTAAATATCGATATTTAAGCCATTGATCTTCTTTGTTTATCCATCACATTCAATTATCTTAGAAAATCAAATTTCACTCTTTGAAAATCCATTTTAATCAACCACAATCTTCTTTATCGGATTTTGTTTATGCTCTTTATACTTTATATTCATCTTTCTTATACCAATTTTTATTTCAAATTATTTCTCAATTTCTCATTCCATTTAATCTTCTGAGATATCTGAAATCATATAATTTCTTTATAATCTCTTTTGTTCAATATTGGCTTATCCATTGTTTAACAAGTTCAAGCACATCACCACATATTCAATCCATTTAATCTTCCCCAACACTTATTGAAGAGTAATTATCATTTTCTTTTCAAGTCACAAATTGTCGACTTGAAAATTTTCCAAAATTTGAAATCTTTTATAACTTTTATCCATAACACGAAATTCGTGCAAAAATATTTGTATTACTATCTCAAAGCTATGGAATTGAAAATACTCTTAAATTCTCTTTCTTAACTTAATAAATTAGGTGTATATTAATTTCAAATTATTTATTTAAAAATATTTGATAACTCGAAGTTTGACAAGTTTATTGTTGTTCTCACAGATGTCAGGCGTACGCTGGCCAGGCGCACGACTAAAATCTCCAAGTACTAAATGTGCTTGTTTCAACTCCCGGTAAAAATATTTAAAAAAATCTCCTTAAAAACAGATACGGAAAGTACTAATGTGATACTGATATATTGATTGTTCATGAATCGCAGAAACACAATGGTTTCGTCTGGATCCCCCAGAAAACATATGTATCATTAAGAAATCACTTCCCTGCGAATTTCGTCATGGACAGATCAACAGAAGACATCCACGAACCAGAAGACAATCTAAGGTCATTGAGCGTTGGTTGCTCTATCTCAGGATCACGAAATCAAATTATCAATTTATGAAGATAAATTAAGTCACGATGACCAATCAAGTCACGAAGACAAATCGCTGCATTAACAGATGGCTAAATAACGAAGATATATCAGTGAACCGCAGGTACACAATGGTTACTCCTGAGTCCCCCAGGAAACATCCATACCCGTAAGCTTCCATAGCTTTGCGGATTACGCCCTTATAATTCGACTGTAGATTACAGCAGTCACAATGGTTATGCTTGGTTCCCCCAAGAAACATCCGTCCACCGTAGGCTATCTGCAGCCCTGCGAATTACGCTAGCAGTCGTGCTCAATGGCAACTCATGAGTTTTATGTCCGAACAACCTACTACCACCACCAGCATACTTCAGCTAAGCTCGAAATTCATTGAAGGATGGTACTTTCCTTATCTTGATTTGAAAACATATAATACTATATATATATAGTATTTCATATTTCATATAACTCGTACTTATGTATATTGGCAAAAGATTTATACATTTATTTTCATCAAATTCACATTTCGTATATCTCATACTTATGTAGATTTACATAAGATTTTCTCAACAAATTCACATTTTTCAAATCGTGTTTTTCAACATCTCATACTATTGGTTATAAAACAAAAACCTTATCCAAATTTCCAATTGATCGGTTCACCACTTAACTCATTCTGACCAATAATTTTTTTATATTTTTTTCGAATTTATTAACTATTAGATTTCATATGTTCTCGTATTAATAGACTCTAATTTAAATTCAAATTCTACTTAAATCTTGCTTTTAGTTTTAGTTTTTTTTAAACAATCAACCGATTTTATAATGAAACTAATTTACTAAGTATATTCAAACACTTCTTTTCATTCCAGATTATGATATTTTACTTGCTCTTGAACTAATTTGAATTTGAATCTCAATTTAAATCTCATTGACTAAATTTGACTTATTCAAAAATCGGTGACTTAACCTTTCAATTCCATAATTGGAAATTACAAATTCAATCTTCTCCTCAAACATCTCTTAAGATGTATAACTTCCAAATCTTCGTATATTCGATCCTCTAACCCAACTCAATGATCAATTCCAGATTTTATTTTAACTATTCAAAAATATATATACATATTTTGTGTATCAAATCATACAACAAAATAAGTTTTGTTTTTTTCAAAACAAATAAGTAGCAAAGTTACTAATATGGTCTTGTCCACTTGGAAATATTTCCATTTAAAAATGCTTGTATATTCTACTAATGTTGGCTTCATTTCTAATACACACCGTTTACCCTCTTCAATGGTTTTCTTAATTATAATCAATTTGATGGGTTATTTTATTTTAATTTATTCGTTAAATGGAATACACTCCTTTTTCCATTCATTTAATGGTTTAACGTCTTCAAACTTATATTCAACATCTATATTTTTTTCTCTTCTATCTTATTTTGATAGGACTCGTAAACAAAAAGACGAGAATATACCTACCTAATTTTTCTCATTTTCTGAACTTTTCATGCTTTTATAAATTTTCATTAATTGGAATCTACAATCATTGGTGATTGTCCGTTTGTTGATCAATAGTTCCCATCTCTACATAACTGTCTTCACGGTACTCATCACCGTCCTTTATCGTAATTCCTGAAATTTTACGATCTTCAATCAATCCATTTACATCATTATTTCCCTCTCAATTCTCTTCCTATTATTTTCATTGTTTGCAAATATCCCTATATATACTTAACCAAATGGTTATACGTATTATCACACATTTCTATCCTTTCATATTCATCAATCCCTGACCGTAAATTAGTTAGTGAACGACTCTCTAAGTATCAATCCAGAAGGCCGAAAACAACATCATATCAATACTCAAAAAGCCACCCACTTGACCCATCTTCAGTCAGTTCCCACCTCAATTAGCTCTATTCTTTACCCAATTTACTGCTTACGCAATTTCCGAGTTCAATTTTCGGATCTACTTCTCTTACGTTCTTCAGTTTGTCGTTCTCGACATGCGGGTTTTTTTTCTTCTAGCCATTCTGATTTATCAAAACCTGTTAGCCTCTCATGATCTTTCAAAAAACATTTAATAGAAAATCACTTATTACTATTATAAAAACATCCCCAAACATTCACACATCTTTAGAATACCCTTAATTCTCGAGGAAAAACATTTCTACATTCGTTATTTGAATCAAAACAAATATTAAATAAAACACCGCTATTTTCACTTAATTGTTGACGCTCATTTACTTGCTTCATTTAACCACTCTTGCTATCGAACTTTAATCATTCTTTAGTCAAAAATGAAGTTAGTCAAGTTGGGGTATATTTACCTCTCAGACCTTAACTGAACAACATTAATAACTTCGAAATAGATCAAGTTTGTAGCTACAAAACATTCATTCTCATGACTTTCAAATTCAAGTTGAGAATTTACTTCGTTTACGAAAATCGTTGATTATAATCATAATTCACGCCTTTGAAATATTTAACTTTAAAATTATACTTTATTCATTAATCTAAATAAATATTTTATTTAATAATATTTTAAATTTTGATTAAAACGAAAAGTAATTTCCTGAAATTCGACATAGTCGACTCCATGAATAACATTCTTTCGAAAAATCTCTGATTCGATAATATATTCCGAACTTTAGAAAAATCTCACTTGATTTATATTCTGAACTTCAGAGTAATCTCACCATCCTGGTCAACTCCATTTCCTTTACTCAATTCCATTTGCAACATTTTCGCTTTCAAACGTTATTTACCTCTAAAAAGTAAATATTATTCCCCTTATCGAAATCCGAATTTGTTTCGTCAAATTAATTTTCATTCCATTCAAATACTGGTTCAAATCTCTTCACCCTATTCATTCACAGTTCTCATTTACAGTTCACCTCTTATTACGCAACCTACACGTTTATAATTCATTATCGAATTCATATATTTGATAATACATTATCGGTTTGAAACCAATTATAATTTTCCTTGTCACATTTCAAATTTAGCACAGTTGTATTCCAATTATATCACTTTTTCCGATTTTTATTTCCATTTACATCTATCCCGAGTATCAAAATAAAATCCATCGTTTCATTTTTGAAATAAATTCCAAATTTCTCCTTTTCATTTAAATTTCCGTCGGATTTCTTATTCTAATCAATTTCAGTTATCCTGATTTCTAAGATCCACAATTACGCAAACTAATTCGTCGATTCCCTTATACTCATTTTCCTTATATACTATTCAATGGTGGATTCAAGATTCAAATCTAAGGGGATCTTATCGAAGAATAATTCTCGCAAACCTGGATTCGAAGACTTATGAGGACTAGGGATTTCGAACAAAATTTAAATCTCAAAAATAATTTTTACTTCCACTGTATTAGTTTCAAACTACAAATTTTCAAAACACTGATATTTCCAAAAATAAATTATCTTTCAAAATTTATTTTAAGAAAATACTTCCAAAATTTTAATTTCAAAATCTTTTTATTTTCAATCCGTTTTAAACTCAATAAGCTAGCTTTGAATAAACCAAAGCTCTGATGCCACTTGTAACGTCCCGCCTTTTTGACCGCTTCAAATCAGTAATTAAACCAATTTAAAACGTTCAAATCAACGGAGCATATTTAGCTTATAGAGTTTAAAATAGAATTAACAAAGAAATACAGAATAAATAATAACACAGTATTGAACAGTTGAATAAAACTTTTTATTTATAATCAAAAATTTGAAAACAAGAATTTCCATATACAGCAGAAAAAAAATTTGAATACATTAGAATATTTACTGGTTTAAATCTTCAGAGTGCGCCGTATTTGAAATCCACAGCTTCGCCAATCTTCGAGTCCTAAGCGATAATCTTTAAATCTGAAATGCTCAGATCTGGCCCGAGCGTTCCATGCACAAACATAACACACTCGAGTCAGGATTAATCATAGTTCAAGTAAATTAATTTCAATGGAAACTGAAATATAATAATTAATCCTAACATCAGCCATACGCCAAATACAGTGGTGCAGTTTTTGTGCTATACCGGCCTTTGTTTCAGGGACCAATGGTCATGGAAGCCTACACGTACACACGTGTACATGTACACGTGTGCACTGCCCCAGCATCCCATGACCACAAATAATCAAGTTCAATGAAAGTTCACAAAGTGTGCTCGGATAAATGGCAATCGGGAAAACAACAAATAGATTCATATGGTTACTATGGTCCATCAAATGAATATAGGAGGTGACTAAGTATTCCAACCTTAAGTGACAAAATCATACGATCCTTCAAATTTATAAGCAAGCAAGGATTCATGTTTGCATGCCAATGATTTACAGTCAAAATGAATTATTATTTTTGTTAGAGCACATGTTCAATTGAACATTTGGTTCCAAAAATTCAGTTTATAGATCAAAAAGTCATATGTGCAGAAATGAACATAGGTAGTCTGACCTGGGAGAGAAAACCAGGTTGTCATATTCGAATGATAGGAGTTTTCTAGTGCCAGTACCCAGTTTCAATTGTACCCCAATACTTATAAATAAACATTACATAGATGGACAATATATATATATATATTTAGCCAAGTATCTAGACAGCATAAGACTAGTTTATCATAATGTTAGTGATTCATAATGGTGCCATGGTAGGTTCAGGAAATAAATGACAATAGTGCTAATATATGTGCACTGTAGGTTCTAGTCTAAGAACCAAGCATCCATGGCAAAATATGTGTAAACTAGTTTTCATAAATTTATGTACATGTCTATGTTCAAAGTAAGGTGCAACATCTTGCTAAAAACAAACACTACTGGGAAAGTGAATGGCAGCGGTATGTCAATAAACAACAAGCGTGCAACTAAATCTTTTAAGGCTCGTAGACGACAATTTGACCTCAAAGTATATGTAAAATTTATCCAATTTCGACCAAGACACAGTTACAAGGGAGTGACTCAAATAGTCAGTGGACCATATATATATATATATATATATATATATATATATATATATGTTTCATTTATAACCTAGAACAAGTGATTTAACTAACAGAGCAACAAATTTTAAGGGGAAACAGGTCATCAAATTATCACCCTGTTTCTTAAATTGTACCTGCTCATGTAGATAAGAAGTATGCAACCGATGGGGCCTCAAGCCAAAGAAAATAACTTCAGACAAGTGTTTTAGCGAATCAGTACAAGGGTAAATTAAGTAAGGCACGGTAGAGTCATCTCAGCAGATGTATTTATGAAATGCAGAGGGCATATGTATATATATAAGTTATTAGATGAATGCATACCAATCCATTTATGTATTTTAGGCTTAAATCCAAGAGAGAGACGTATAAAATAAGGATCAAAATCTACACAAGTGATATGCAGCAGATCTTAACAACTCATGCATTTGTATTTTACCATGGTGTAGTATCCGTTCTTATTACTGTGCAGTATTCGTTCTATAACAGCCAAAATTTAAATATAGCATCAGTTCGATTCAGTTTAACTAGGTACGAATCTAGTTTAGTATCAATTAAAGTATAATACCTATGCTTATCAGTTATTACTTCCAGGACAAAATGATCACAGTGGTTTGCATGTACACATACATAAACCATATACAGTGAGACAACAAATCAAATTTAGATGCTAGCTGCATATATAGGTGCCATTAAATTTGTAATTGTCTGAGATTTTCCATTAGGATGAACTGATTTTAAACCCATTTGCATGAGTTGATTTAAACCCAATGTGCTCCAGTTTAGAAACAGGGCATCGTGGCCAAAATATACATGATAACAAGTTTAGAAATGTGGACCATTGTGTTCACTAACCTAAGTTGAGTATGTAAATACTTCATTGTCTAGAATCTAATAGAACTATTATAGTTTAGACAAAAATTTCTATTATTAAGAATCCGTCCATTTTCCTTTGAGCTGTACGGTGGAAGTAGAGTTAAACCTAGAATTTGTATCCATTTAACATCCGTGAATATCAAGAAATAAATATTTGCACCTTCAGGCCCTTAAAACCAAAACACGTCTATTTATTAAAACAAAACATGATTTAGTATGAATTTACTTTTAGAGAACAAACAAATGTATCCAACAGTACAATAAATCCTCCCAACTTCTTATCACTTGAAGCAACAGATTCAACCTCAATACTCAAATATTTTGTTGCGTTTAAACAACACATTCAACCATTAACAGTGCATAAAAATTTAGTATACCGCATCATATACACAAGGATAAATGCCTATGTACATATTTGCATTCCAGTATAAACAATTGGTTACATAGCAATGTGTACAACAGAAGCAACATGGTTACGCAATATAAGTGCAAAGCAGGTGACAAGGTTATATGCAAGCAAAAGCAAATGTAGCGGATGCAACTACCCAACCTATATCTACTTATATTCCCAAACAATGGCCAATGTTACAGGTAAGTGACAAGGATGGGAACAGACTTCAAATCATGGCCAAACAATTTTTAAAAGAAGAAACCGACCAGCTTAACTATTATACTAAGCTTCTTATTGAAGTTAACACTTGAATCAATGATCAATCATGAGTGAATACTCACCTTGAATCAACGGTTTAAGTAGCCGGAAAAAGGTACGACGGTACCAGTGGCTTCGAGTAAACGGGTGGAGCTTCAATGGATAGCGAAGGCAGGAGCGCTCTTGTAGGTGTGGAATCGCCTCGATTGAAAGACATCAATTTGGAGGTTTTGACGCTGGTTGGTGTCTGTTTTCATGGGGTTTAGGTGGCGATGTGACTTTATGAGTGGTGCTAGGGTTCCAGCGAGATGATGGAGTAGAATTTATTTTTTTGAGAAGAAGGAGAACAAACGGTGGCCATTAAAATGATTTAGGGGCTAGGGATTTCGGCCGATAAAAATTTTGAAGAGGGAATGAGATAAGGAAAACGAACCAAGCGTGGTTTTTTTTTATAGAAAACGAGCTCAGGGATAAGAACGGTGTTACATCATATAGGGTTTAGGGTACGCAAATTTTCAAGGGTAGGTCAGCTCAAATTTTACTAAGGGAGGTTATATTTGGTTTAATTAAATATTTAATGGCACCATAATTTGACGTTGAACGCTCAATATCCGTAACGTAACCACAGTCTCCAATTACCACCAAAATTATACGTACCTCTTAGTTTCAACGTTCTGAATTTGATAAAATTAATTCCTTTGTAATCTGACTACGTTTGGATAAACGTATTTAAATTATTTATCTGTTCGTTGATTTTATTCCGTTGTTCCCAAAACAACTCTGTTCGACTACAAATTTAAAACTTTAATGTAACACCCCACCTCCGCTAGGGTCACTCACAAAGGGAATGCACTAGTTTTGGAGGAGCGTTATCGAGGTAAACAATCACAAAATTATTACAAGATAGAACATAAATAAAACAGTGGAAGATTCAAAAGCTAAATTTCATTACTTTCAAAAAGAGTCAAAACCTTTTACATCCAAAGTACCAAATATCCAAGGTCATTATTTTGCTTTACAACAAATTCTGTCTTGCATAAACAAAGAAGCAAAAACTTAAAACAGCAAAAGTAGCTTAATTCCCCAAAGGTAGCAAAAATGCAGCCATATCATAGCTCAAGATCAAGCCGTACATGAGATGAACCGAAAGCAAGAGAAATCCAAACAAAGTGCTAGAGTTTCCTCCCTGAAAACCTGGGGAGGGGGGAAACGAAAGAAAAAGAGGCGAAAGAAAAAGGGTCAGTCCTAATGACTGGTAAGTCTAAGTGACTTTCAACATAAAAACTGGTAAAGGTAACATGACATGTATAAACTGAAAGTGACCATAAGGATGCTGCCAAGATGGGCAAGATAGACTAAGATAATATGATAAATCAAGTATAGCATCACATATTCAAGGTTCGCTGCATCAACTGTACTTGAATCCCAAACCCATGTCTTATATTAATAATGAAATGATCCCTTGGCCCAATATCATGAAATGACCCATTTCAAGGTCCAACGAAATGATCCACTAGTCGATCGGCTCCCAAAAAGTTCTAGCTCGTCATATGTCTGTGTCATACAGCCCTATCACGAATGTAGTCACCTGTGCTAGGTCCACCATAGGGTGTATCAAGCCCTATAGTGCCAACCACCGACATGAATCAAGCATGCACAGATAAACCTACTGATGCCCAATGCCTGCTTTTTTAACTCCGGACCACGTGCACGACCATAGCCTGCCTGAACCTACACCGGCACACCAACACAGCCGTCGTTCTGGTTGCTTACAATCAGCCCAGTAATCGTGCCCCACCCTGCCTAGTTCCAGGGTACCATGATACATCTAGTGGGTTACTGCTGAAATGGACCACGTAACTAGGGTTTCCATCCAACAGGTTAAGTGTTGTCATTTAAATTAGAGACTTAACCCTTATCAGTCTAGCATGTCAAATTGGCTAAGTGTTGTCATTTAAGTTCGTGACTTAGCCCTACAATTCACGTGTCAAGTTGGTTAGGTGTTGTCATTCAAGTTCATAACCTAACCCTACCAATCATGTCTCAAGTTTGTTAAGTGTTGTCTTTCATGTTCATGACTTAACCCTAACATGTGGCATTAATTCATTAATGCACCCCAACCTCTCACATTAAACCTGTTGTTGTGGTCACTGGATATGCCGGGCGGTTCCGGGTAGATTTACACCACAACTCAGTCTAACCTCGGGTTTCAAGCGCGATATGACCAACTACTCACATTGGATCCTATTGTTTGCAGTCACTGGATTTTCCGAGCAGTTCCGGGCAGATTTTCACTGCAAACTCAACCCAACCTCGAGTTGGCCATTTTCAATTTCATTCTAGTGTCATGTCCATGTTCAAGTTTTCTTGTCGAGTTCGTGTCAAGTTTTCAAGGCAAGTTTAATGCCAAGTCTCCTATAATTTCCAATTTTTCCCAACGTTACCCCGTCTAAATATTAGGCTAACAATCTTAGCCTAATTTTTCGTTCGCATGATTTTTAGCATATAATATTAGGCTAAAACTTAGCCTAATTTAACGTAAACAAAATTGGCATAAAGAGATTCATTAACATAAACACGACATAGGGGTAAACTTGGCATCGTTTTGGCATAGTCAATATGAACATCATAGGTGTGTACTTGCAAAATAATCAACATGAATATCATAGGTGTGAACTTGCAACGTAGACTAAACCAACATACATATATGTGCAACATAGACTAAATCAGCTTACATATATGTGAACATGCAAATCAATCACGAACATATGAATAATTGTGAACTTGAAATATGACATAGGTTTAACATATACACATAAACATGTAGATCTAACATGTGGTCACGTATGTTGATATGATTTCACAACCTAAAATTTGCATAACATGATAAACTACTCAACTTGTCATAACAAGTTATATTCCAAGTTCATATACATATGAATAGACTTATTCATTAATTCCCAATTCAACATGATAATAAAACTACAGGCACAAATCAATATCATTCAATTCCACATATAACATAATAAACATTGTCCTATTATCCATTTATTTCCAAGGCATGACATAACTGAATAAATTGATTAAAACATCGCAGGCATATAGTTCTGATAACATTATGAACATGAAAAGGTTTGAGTAATAATTTAGGTTCGAGAACATTGATAGATCTAACTTAAATAGAAAAATCCCAAAATCAAGAATAAAGAAAATAGGTCTGAATAGAAAGTCAATCTTAGATCCAATTTCATAGTCGTAATCCTAGGCAATAACCTCATAGGTGACTAGCCACAATTGTCCTTGTCATAGTTATAGGCAATAGTCTTATATTCATAGTCATAGGCATAGGCATATGTTCACAGTCATAGGCATAGGCATTGTCTTATGTTCACAGTCATAGGCGTAGTCTTGTGTTCACAGTCATAGGCATAGTCATAGTCTTATGTTCACATTCATAGGCGTAGTCATAGTCTTATGCCATTAACAATAGTTTCAACGTCGTAGACAATATTCCCAATAGTTAAGATCCAAGAAGAAAACAAGAATAGATATGAATCATACATAAATCAATTCCAATTTAACATGCCTATATTAGATTTATACTTTTTATCTAAAAGTAACTGGAACTTACAGATCGTGGTCTCAGAAATTTAGATGCAGAAGTCGAGTCTAGAAATTAGTCGTTGAATTGTTGAATCTTGCTTTGATTGTAGAAGCAAATCCCCAATAAGAAATTCCTAGCCATGGTCTTCAAGAAATAATCTTCACGATTTATTTTAATTTAATTTATTTTAGAGGAAGAAGAAGAAGCCATGATCATCAAGAGTTTGAGCAGCATAAGGTTAGAGAAGAATGGTGTAAAGAGAATGAGGCTAGGAGGCTGTTTATATAGGGTTTCAAACTAATTAGAGCCGTCGATGAAGCTAGAGTTAATCAAGGTCATCCATCTCAAGAGAAGCCAATCAGAAAGTGAAAAGTTAGCCCTAGTGATGCAGCAGAGCTCAGAAATTCGACCAGAACCCGACCAGGCCAGCCAGAGCCAAACCAGAAAGCTGTGCAGGCCTTCTACTCGGCCTGGGCGCACCTGCCAAGTGCGCTAGTGCAACTTTGCATGGGTGCACTTCCCAAGTGCGCCAGTGCAATTTTGTTCTGGCGCACTTCCCAAGTGCGACAGTGCATTCTGGCCTGTTTCTGGTTTTTCTGCCTAACTTCATTCGTCCATATCTTCTTCGTACGGTATCCGTTTTACGCAAACTCGGACTCTATTTCAAGAAGAATTCCGAGACGAACGCAATGGCGTAACCCGTTTCCCTTGATTCTTATTTTAAAAATTAATTCTGCCTTGATTTATGGTTTTAACATGTTATAAAAATACGGGTTGTTACATTCTCCCCTCCTTAAAGGATTTCGTCCCCGAAATCTTCAAGTTAGGAAGAATGCATCCTATCATCCAATCAACCATCTACTCAACCATCATCCACAAGCAACCATTATCCTTAAAAGATTTCTAATGCTATATGAACATATGCAGAAAGTGTGTGTATATGTTCCTTATCTAATGCAAATGATCAGGCCTGATTGATCTTCCTAATGCAAAATACGTTTAGTGTCATGAATCCAACATGTATGCAAATAGTCCTAGTCACATAAACACTGTATGTGTGCATAAACATCCATCCATATGCAACATCCACATGATAGCACATTTAATTTCATCCATAAACAAGTATAAACACTCATGCATATGCAATATGAAAATGTGTCTGAGCCGATCTAGTGCCTACTGTGTGTTATGCAACCATGAGCAACCACTTGCGACCACTGGCAACCATTTGCAAACATCAACCATAACATGTTTCAATCACATGTTTACATCCAAAAAGGTTCTGCCTAAGGTTCTCAAGATAGGATTGAGAAGATAAGCAAGATAAAACAAAGCATCTAGGAGAAGAATTTAAAGATGTACCCCCAGAAGGTCCTGCCTGTGGGGCTTGCCCTTTCTTCTTAGGGCAGTTCTTGCTGATATGTCCAATATCACCACACTGAAAGCATGCTTCCATCTTCATCTTTTTCTTCCTACTATCTTGGACTATATGCCCCTCAATACCACAGAAGTGGCATTTTCTTTTCTCACGTGTCTTGTTATCCTTATTATTGTTGTTATTCTTGCCTCCTTTCTCGGAGTCTACCTTCTTGTTTTGAGATTCATTCGCCTTGACCTCCTTCTTGCCATTCTTGTCTTCTTCACTTAAGAGCGCCATGTCTCCAAGCTTTTCATAAGTAGCCCCCACAGGTACGTGGGTCATGGCCAAGCTGTGAAGTGGCTCATTCAATCCTTTGACAAAATGGAGAGCCTTCTTATGAGGGGTATTTACTAAGTCCAGTCCAAACCGAGCCAGTTGATTGAATTGATTAACATACTCCTTGACCGTCATACTTCCTTGCTTAAGAGATAAGAATTTTTCCAGCTGTAGACTTCGTTCAGCTTGCGAGAGGAATTTTGTCTCAAAACTTATTATAAAATCCATCCATGTTTCAACCGGCCTCTCGGCGTTAGTGACTTCCCACCAATAGGAAGCTTCATTATTGAGCAACCATACCGCCAACTGTACCTTCTACCTATCGTCCACCTCGAAGATAACGAACAGATCCTCAGTTTCTTTGAGCCAATTCCTTGCTTCTACGAATGATTCAGTTCCCTTGAAATCCTTTCCACCCATGGCCCTAAAATCTTTACAGATCTTTTAGAAAGCAATTGCACGAGGAGGGGACGGAGGAGGAGGAATCGCTGCAGCTGGAGGAGGAATATCTGCTGGGCCTGCATTGTTGGCCCTAGCCGCTAAGTACCTCCTGAACCAGCCAGGTATTGGCACGCCCTCTGGAAAGTTAAGAATCCCAGACATGCTGAAATGAAAAAGAAGAGATTCAAACGAGGAAACAAAGGATAGTGCTAATGGCTTTTGGAGAATGGCCTTTTAAATAAAACAAGACTTTGCTTGAAAAATGCTTCTTTGTAAATGGTTTTTGAAAATAATTTTAGAAGGTTTTAAAAACTTTTGCCCAGTCTGGTAACCTTCTGCTCTGATACCAAATGTAACAAGCCACCTCCGCTAGGGTCACTGACAAAGAGAATGCACTAGTTTTGGAGGAGCGTTATCGAGGTAAACAATCGCAAAATTATTATAAAACTATACATAAATAAAACAGCGGAAGATTCAAAAGCTATATTTCATTACTTTCAAAAAGAGTCAAAACCTTTTACATCCAAAGTACCAAATAGCCAAGGTCATTATTTTCCTTTACAACAAATTCTGTCTTGCATAAACAAAGAAGCATAAACTTAAAACATCAAAAGTAGCTTAATTCCCCAAAGGTAGCAGAAATGCAGCCATAGCATAGCTCAAGATCAAGCCGTACATGAGCTGAACCGAAAGCAAGCGAAATCTGAACTAAGTGCTACAGTTTCCTCCCTGAAAACCTGGGGGGAAACGAAAGAAAAAGAGGCGAAAGAAAACGGGTCAGTCATAAAGACTGGTAAGTCCAATGACTTTCAGCATAAAAACTGGTAAAGGTAACATGACATGTATAAACTGAAAGTGACCATAAGGATGCTGCCAAGATGGGCAAGATAGACTAAGATAACATGATAAATCAAGTATAGCATCACATATTCAAGGTTCGCTGCATCAACTATACAAGAATCCCAAACCCATGTCTTATATTAATCATGAAATGATCCCTTGGCCCAATATCATGAAATGACACATTTCTAGGTCCAACAAAACGATCCACTAGTCGATCGGCTCCCAAAAAGTTCTAGCTCGTCATGTGTCTATGTCATACAGCCCTATCACGAATGTAGTCACCTGTGCTAGGTCCACCATAGGGTGTATCAAGCCCTATAGTGCCAACCACCGACATGAATCAAGCATGCACAGATAAACCTACTGATGCCCAATGCCTGCTTTTTTAAATCCGGACCACGAGCACGACCATAGCCTGCCTGAACCTACACCGGCACACCAACACAGCCGTCGTTCTGGTTGCTTACAATCAGCCCAGTAATCGTGCCCCACCCTGCCTAGTTCCAGGGTACCATGATACATCTAGTGGGTTACTGCTGAAATGGACCACGTAACTAGGGTTTCCATCCAACAGGTTAAGTGTTGTCATTTAAATTAGAGACTTAACCCTTATCAGTCTAGCATGTCAAATTGGCTAAGTGTTGTCATTTAAGTTTGTGACTTAGCCCTACAATTCACGTGTCAAGTTGGTTAGGTGTTGTCATTCAAGTTCATAACCTAACCCTACCAATCATGTCTCAAGTTTGTTAAGTGTTGTCTTTCATGTTCATGACTTAACCCTATCATTTGGCATTAATTCATTAATGCACCCCAACCTCTCACATTAAACCTGTTGTTGTGGTCACTGGATATGCCGGGCGGTTCCGGGTAGATTTACACCACAACTCAGTCTAACCTCGGGTTTCAAGCGCGATATGACCAACTACTCACATTGGATCCTATTGTTTGCAGTCACTGGATTTTCCGGGCAGTTCCGGGCAGATTTTCACTGCAAACTCAACCCAACCTCGAGTTGGCCATTTTCAAGTTCATTCTAGTATCATGTCCATGTTCAAGTTTTCTTATCGAGTTCGTGTCAAGTTTTCAAGGAAAGTTTCATGCCAAGTCTCCTATAATTTCCAATTTTTTCCAACGTTACCCCGTCTAAATATTAGGCTAACAATCTTAGCCTAATTTTTCGTTCGCATGATTTTTATCATATAATATTAGGCTAAAACTTAGCCTAATTTAACGTACGCAAAATTGGCATAAAGAGATTCATTAACATAAACACGACATAGGGGTAAACTTGGCATCTTTTTGGCATAGTCAATATGAACATCATAGGTGTGTACTTGCAAAATAATCAACATGAATATCATAGGTGTGATCTTGCAACGTAGACTAAACCAACATACATATATGTGAATTTGCAACATGGACTAAATCAACTTACATATATGTGAACTTACAAATCAATCATGAACATATGAATAAGTGTGAACTTGAAATATGACATATGTTTAACATATACACATAAACATGTAGATCTAACATTTGGTCACATATGTTGATATGATTTCACAACCTAAAATTTGCATAACATGATAAACTACTCAACTTGTCATAACAGGTTATATTACAAGTTCATATACATATGAATAGACTTATTCATTAATTCCCAATTCAACATGATAATAAAACTACAGGCACAAATCAATATCATTCAATTCCACATATAACATAATAAACATTGTTAGTTATCCATTTATTTCCAAGGCTTGACATAACTGAATAAATTGATTAAAACATCGCAGGCATATAGCTCTGATAACATTATGAACATGAAAAGGTTTGAATGATAATCTAGGTTCGAGAACATTGACAGATCTAACTTAAATAGAAAAATCCCAAATTCAAGAATAAAGAAAATAGGTCTGAATAGAAAGTCAAGCTTAGATCCAATTTCATAGCCGTAATCCTAGGCAATAACCTCATAGGTGATTAGCCACAAGTCCTTGTCATAGTTATAGGCAATAGTCTTATATTCACAGTCATAGGCATAGGCATAGTCATACGTTCACAGTCATAGGAATAGGCATAGTCTTATGTTCACAATCATATGCGTAGTCTTGTGTTCACAGTCATAGGCATAGTCATAGTCTTATGTTCACAGTCATAGGCGTAGTCATAGTCTTATGCCATTAACAATAGTTTCAATATCGTAGACAATATTCCCAATAGTCAAGATCCAAGAAGAAAATAAGAATAGATATGAATCATATATAAATCAATTCCAATTTAACATGCCCATATCAGATTTATAGTTTTTATCTAAAAGTAACTGGAACTTACAAATCGTGGTCTAAGAAATTTAGATGCAGAAGTCAAGTCTAGAAATTAGTCGTTGAATGGTTGAATCGCTGAATCTTACTTTGATTGTAGAAGTGTAACGACCCAGAAAATCTGAACCAATTTAAAAATTTTAAATTGGCTTAAATAATGGATTTTAAATATTTAAAATAAATATTTTAAATAATGGCAATGAAAAGTGAGTTTGAATCGACAATTGAAAACGAATATAATTAATTATAATTATAAACCAAGCCTGAAAGGGCGCTGCAGTTTCAAAAAATTGAATTCAAACTTTGTCGGACTGTACCGGGTGCAAAACAAAACGGATTTTAGTGAAACCAAAAATATTTAATTCTATTAGTGAATACCTTTCTAAAGAATCTGAAAAATCGAATTTTCATAACGGAAAGCAAAAGTTATGGTCAAATGAATTTTCAGAAAGTTCGCTATGGAATTTATATAGCCCGTGAAATTGGCCATTTTGCAAACGACCTCGGAATTCGACGAAACCACTTTTGTTGGATCCGGGATGTGAATTTATTGCTAGATTTCAAATTTCATAATTTTTGAAGCTAGTATGTGAGCGTGGCAAAGGAAAATGTGTTTTGGTCAATTATAGTTAAATTGGATCGATCAGAAATGGGCCTTTTTGCAAACGGTCTCAGAATACGACGAAACTAGTTTTGTTGGGACTGTATCGTCAAAACATAGCTAGATTTATTTTTCTGGAATTTTTCGAATCAGTTTGTGGCCCTGGAAAATTGAAATGTATGTTCAAATTGAATATTGAATGTAATATATTTTAATTTGAAGGAAAACTGACTGAAACAGTCAAATGGGCCTTCGAAACAGATCCCATTGTGTTTGGAATGGGGGTAAAATGCTAGGGACGATAGTTGTTGGGTTTAGATTGGTGGTCGCGTCAGAAAACCCCTTTAAAACTTCTCCGACCAATCAGAATTTTTATTAAAAAAAAAATTCCTTTTTCTCTCTCCCCGGTCGAAGGCAGAAACCGTTCAAAACCTTCCCCCTTATTTTCCGATCAATCCACGCCGAATTAGCTCATGCCACAATTGAACTTTTTGAAGATCTTCTCGAGATCTTCAAATCCATATAAAGTTTGGAATTTTTCATGCCCTGTGGAGGGAGAATCGACGTTCTGAAGTCGGCGACTTCAATCCGCCGTCGCCGTCGCCTGGGACCACCGAGTGGACCCCCACCACCGCACGCAGACGCGCGTCTCCCCCCTCTTCGTCGCTGCATCGGCCGATCCTCCTATCGATTCACGGTTTGATCGAAAATTGCAAACCTAGTTTTGAACCTTTCAGCTGAGGTACGGCTTATATATATTTTCAACAGTTTTAACACCTTTAAACCATTGCAAACTTTGAAAAATCATATCTTTTTCGTTTCTTGTCGAAATTCGATGAAACAGTAAACATCGTGACCGTGTGGACGTCTTCTACATTCTAGAAAAGACCGCATATTTTTCTGAGCCTTCTGCTATTTTTGGTGGAGTGGAACCCAATGTGAGATTTCTAATTTATAAACGATATGGAAAACGACGATGTATAAATTATATAGTCGATGTATGAGTTATATAAGCATTGTACACCTCTTGTAATAGCGTTGTATAAGTTGTATGTTCGATGTGTAAGTTATATATGCATTGTAAAAATTATATATGTGTTGAAATAGAAGTGAATTGCTACATATATATATATATATATATATATATATATATACGCCCCTCGTCCACAAACCATGGACGATATTTATTGGTTGTGATTGGTGTGAAAATTGATTGATAGCGAATGGTTGATTGTGATTGTTTGTGGTTGATATTGATTGATTGTGGTTGAAAAATGCCCATTTGTGGTTGAGAAATATTTGGTTGAAACCACATAAGATTAGTTTGTGGAAATGAAATAAATATATACATGCCGCCTGCGTGCGAACTAGATGCATGATCCCCATTGTCAAAAACCGCGAGGTTTTAAGGTAGAGCGAGGAGCCGTACTAGGGACGGTCCCGGTTTTAACTACCCTGCCGTTATGCTGCCGAAATTTTGAATAATATTCATGTGTTTGAATTATTTTCATTTGCTGAAACTATATTTATTCATTGAATAGAAAACCTTCATGTGTTGAATCGATATTCATTCGTTGAATTGAAATTCATGTGTTGAATGGTATTCATATTTTGAAATAAATTGTTTCATAATAAAAATCACCTTTTATCGACTATATGGACTATGTAAAATAATCTCGTTTTAAAAGAAATTGTTTTATAATAAAAATCCTATTTTTATCACCTATATAAACTATACAAAATAATAGTGTTTTGAAATGAATTGTTTTACAATAAAAATCACATTTTTATTATATACATGAATTGTTGAAATGTTTAGTGTAAAAAATAGCCACTCGTTCAAATAAATATGCATGAGTTGAAATATTCATTAATTAGCTAATGATATGATTTTTGCCTATGCATGCAACATTAGAATGAATGGTGTTTTTAAACCAAATGGAATCAAATATGTAGTTGAATGGAAAATGATAAGTGATAAGAACTGTATATATGTACATGCATATTTATTGAACAGGTTATAGCAAAGGGGCTAGAGAAGAGGAATAAAATTTTGCGCCCGACAAATAGGTACACATTTACTGTTTTGTTTGGGTGATGATTTTATGAGCCTGTTGGCTAGCCGCTTGGCCTTTTCTTTTTCTTTTGACATGAGATGCCCGTGTGGCTATTTGGGAAATTTCCCGGCCCTTCCCGTACAAAGAAGGTTATGGCGAAATTTTCCAAAATTCAAAGGCGTTAGTGAAATATTTGAAGTGAAAACGATATTGAAATTGTTGAATGAACTATATTTATATAAATATATAAATATAAATAAAACTAAAATGAAACGTGGCCGTGTAGTTTGTGTTTTGAAACCGTGATTTCAAACAACTAATGCGGGAAATCCGACCATTGGATTTTCCCGAAACCGCAACCGTTGGGTTCGCCTTGGAAATATCTTTCCAACGGCACCAACTTTGTAAAAATCCAACGGTTGGATTGTCTGGAATGTTTAATTCAAATCAGAAGAAAAACAGCGCTAGAAACGATTATATTTATATATATATAAATATAATTATATTTAATCGAATAACGACGCTGCAGTTCGTATTTTGAAATCGAAACTTCAAACGATTGTACCGGGAGATCCGACCGTCGGATTTTCCCGAAACTGGAACCGTTGGATTCGTTTTGAAAAGACCTTTCTAATGATGTAAATTTTGTGAAGATCCAACAGTTAGATTTTCAGATATGTGTAAATCAAATCTGAAGAAAAACAGCGCCACGGCCGCGTTATGGCCCGAAGCGTCGTTTTGAATAAATTGGCTATTTTAAAATAAATAAAAATAGCGATAAATCATTATAAAATATCATAAACGATATAGAATGGAAATAAACTGAATTTTCTCGATTTATGTGGTATTTGATGGTTGAATGTGTTTGGTGTGAAAATTACATTAAAGAACAAAATTGGTGTTGTCGAATGATTTAACCATTGAAATAAATTGATTTGAAATTCTAAATATACGTGAATTATTTGAAAGGCCGTGTTAATTATCATTTCAAATAATTGACCGACGATTAAAAGTCGAAGATGAAGACGGTGGTCGAAGACCAGAGATCTTCACCTCGTTTGGATGGTAACCGAGGTCCTGATTGGGAGGCATCCCGAAATATGGATAATGAGTGGTGATCGTCCAGACGTACGTGGTGATCGATGGGTTTGCTAGGTATTTAGTGCCTCCGTTTTCGTTCAGACCCAGAACGGACTTGTAAATGGACTGTGTGTCTGACATTGGAGTTTATTCTGTGTTGATTGATCTCTTTTAAATATACATCTGTTTGGCGACGGAGAATTTATTATTTTTCTTAACGCTCTTCTCTGAGACGCACGAGCTCAGAGGTTGTATACCGATGGACATCAGTCGCATGGCATGAATTGCTAGTGTGGCATGCCTAAGTGGCAAATGATCAGGGCTTCTGTTGAAAAGCAAAGTCTTGTGGTGATGATCAAAGCACCGCCTGTGTGGCGTAGCTTTGTGTATAACGTGAATTCGCGAGCCTCACACCCCGGTATGAACCAGAAACGGGAGAAGGACCTCAGGGAGGGCATGCGTTTCTTTCTAGCTAGGGTGGTGTCAGTGACCTACCAGCCCTGACATTTATATACTTTTCACCTGTGTGGTTGTTGCTGTTGCGAGGCGCCTCGGTTTGATTGGACGATCCGGGTCCGATGGAGTCATTCGTTGGCTCGTTTACGCCCCAAAGGGCGGGGAGACGTAGTGTTCAGGCATAATAATCCACATCGGTGGACCGGCCCTGACGATCTAAAGGGTTGATGCGTTATGATCCTATGGCTCAGGCTAGAGAGTCACGAATTCGGTAAGGACTATCTTTTGCCTTGGTTCATGACGGAAATCCAATTTCCAATTATGTGACTGTGCGGTTTTGATTGTATATACATATGGCGACATGATATATGGTACCCATGCCGTCTATGATTGATAGTTATGATTCGAAGTTGCTTTGAACATGTAAACACTAATAATAATATCAATTGCTTTTGTTTTATTCGTATCAATCATATTTTGGCCATTATAAGGTAAAACTCTATCCTCCGGTTTGCGTTGCATTGTGTGATGGGAACTGAGTCTTATAATGGCTTCATTTTTATAAAATGCTTTGCTTTGTTTAAAAGAAAAGATTTGATTTTAAAGCACTGGCAATCCAATGGAGGAAACCCGTTCCACGAAAGTGGCGTGGTCCTGTGATTAGCCAAATTATATATGTGTTGAGTAGATTTCTCATACCAGTCCCATGACTGACTCGTAGTTTGTTTCACTTTCAAACTCGGGTGCACCTTTTTCTACACGGGCAGCCTTGTATTCAGGTTTATCAGGCTTTATCCGGATAGCTGGAGCTGAAGATGGATTCTATCACTTATCTATTATATGCTGTTCAGCTCCTATTGTACATATTATGTTTGTTTTCCGCTGTATACATTCATGTATAGCTGAACTGTATTTTTACTAAGTAAGATCCTGTATACTGTGTAACTCTAATGATTACTTTTATCCAGTATATTATATTGTTCACTATCTGGTGTATTTAATTATTCTGTTCTGCTATTATCTGTTTCTGTGTTATATTCCAATGATAACCCTTGTCTCCGTCAGTACGGGATTTGGGGTCGTCACAACGTGGTATCAGAGCTTTGGTTAAGCTTAGTTCTGGAATATAACATATTAACGAACTCGTCAGAAATAGAACCAGTAGTGTTCTAGGACGTACAACTCAATACAGATAGGATCAGTAATATCCTAGTATGAGTAGCAGGATGAAATAACACCTAGATAGACACATTTACATGCAAGTATCTGTCTCTATATTTTGAAATATCTTTTCTGTTGACATGACACTTTGTCTGCTAATTGCAGTCGCTCTAGAAAATGAGTGCCAGAGACAGAAGAAATACTGACCTGGATATTGAAGCTCTATTTATGAAATATAGAAATCTGGGTGGAAAGCCATTCTCGGGCGAAGAATCTATTATGAGAACACAAGCATGGATTCGTTCGGCTGAGAAAATCTTCGAAGGATTAAAGCTGAGGGATGACCAGAAAAGATTACTAGCCTCCTGGGCACTCAATGATGAAGCTTTGTTCTGGTGGGATTCTATTATTAAGGATAATCCAGAAGGTGATATCACCTGGGATAAATTCAAAGTGATTTTCCTAGAAAGATTTACTCCTCCAGAAGCAACTGAGCACCTATGTGATGAATTTTCTTATTTGATACAAGGAGATATGACCATCCCAGAATATCATAAGAAATTCAATGAACTTTCGCACTTTGCTCCTCATCTAATTGAGAATCCGAAGAGGAAAAATCTGAGATTTATTCACGGGCTTCAAAGAAAATATCAGAACAGTGTAATAAAGAACGTGAAGCTCCCCTTTTCTGAAATGATATACATGGCTTATCAGTATGAAGATCTCCATAAGAAAGGCATGTTACAAGACGAAGAAGAAATCGGTTCTAGCAGCAAAAGAAAATTTGAAGCTGATAGCCCAGAGACTAGTGTGCAATCTAAGGCAAGTATAAAGGCTGAGGCCAGAAAGAGGCCAAAGGTCGGTCAGGAAAAGGTAAAGGCGGTCGTGTGTCTAAAGTGTAATCAGCAAGGGCATTTGATGAGGAACTGCAGGTCTTCGAACAGACGAAAGGACGGTGGGTCTAAATCCGGGATGAATTTTCAAGAGAATCGAAAGTGTGGTCAATGCCAACAGGCTGGTCATGTAAAGCAAGATTGCTGGCTATTGAAAAAGACCAAAGAGGCTCAGGTAAATGAAGTGGCAGAAACTTCTGAGCCCTCAGCTATTCAGGAAAGGCCAGATGTTTTAGAAGGCACGCTTACTGTCAAAGATATTCGAGTTAAAGTACTGTTTGACACAGGCGCGTCACGAAGCTTCATTGCAAAGGATGCAGCTAAGAAACTGGATTTGAATTTGAAAAAGCTGAAGGAACCAATGACTGTCCAGAATCCGGTTGGGGGTTCCATTGATCTCAGTTGGGTTTGTGGAGTGCCAGTTTCTTTCTCTCGTTATCGGTTTCCCACCATCGCGGTCGTCATGAATTTTAAAGAGTTTGATCTTATCTTGGGGTTAGACTGGTTGACTAAATATGAAGCTGAAGTTAAATGCGCCGACAGAGTCGTAAAGGCGAAGATTAAATCAGGTGGTTATATAACCATACCCTGTGAAGGTCAGAATGCTAATAGAAAAGACTTCTGGGCAGCTTTGAATGTTTCTCCAGCCCAAATAGAAAATGTCCCTGAAATCACCGAGAATATTCCCGACTTAGTGAAAGATATTCCTGTCGTCAAGAACTATGCGGATGTGTTCGAGGAAGTTGTTCGCTTACCTCCGCAGAGGGAAATAGATTTCAAGATTGCTTTGATTCCCAATGCAAGGCCGGTAGTTCATGCTATTCGAAGAATGTCCTTGAAAGAGAAGGAGGAATTAGACAATCAAACACGACAACTAGTATGGAAGGGTCTGATCAGGCCTAGTTTCTCTGATTGGGGTGCAGCAGTGGTATTTGTCCCAAAATCTGATGGTACTCTACGTCTATGTGTGGATTATCGTGATCTAAACAAACAGACAATAAAGAACAAATATCCATTGCCGCGGATTGATGATTTGTTGGATCGATTAAATGGAGCACAAGTATTTTCACGAATGGACCTAGCTACAGGCTTCCATCAACTTCGAATTGCCGAAGAGTGTGTTCCAATGGCAACATTCAGAGGTCCAGACTTGTTCTACGAGTGGTTAGTAATGCCGTTCGGATTATGTAACACTCCAGCTTACTTCGTCGATCTGATGAATAGAGTGTTCAGAGGAGTTTTGAATAAATTTGTTCTGGTTTTTATTGACGATATTCTAATCTTCTCTAAATCAAAGGCCGAACATGAAAAGCATTTGGAACAGGTTCTAGAAATCCTCAGAAGGAATGTATTGAAAGCAAAGTTTTCCAAATGTATATTCTGGCAAGAGGAAGTAAAATTTCAAGGTCACGTAGTATCGAAAGAAGGAATTGCTGTGGATCCAAGCAAAATCACAGCTATTCAGAATTGGAAACAGCCCAGTACCCCCACTGAAGTCCGCAGTTTTCTCGGATTGGCTAGCTATTACCGGAAGTTCGTTAAAAACTTTTCGAAGATATCTGGTCATTTAACGAAGCTTACGAAGAAGCACTCTAAATTCAAATGGACTCCAGAAAGTGAGGAGGCTTTTGAGGAGCTAAAGTTAAGACAAACGACTGCTCCAGTGTTAACCATCATCGATGGCAACCAGGATTTGAAAGTCTGGACTGATGCTTCTAGAGAAGGCCTTGGCGCAGTATTAATGCAAAGGGGTCAAGTGATTGCTTATTCTAGCCGTCAGCTGAAGCCGCACGAGAAAAACTACGTCACTCATGATCTTGAGTTATTGGCGATAGTATTCGCCTTGAAAATCTGGAGACACTATCTTCTGGGTGAGAGATTTGAACTGTTTATAGATCATCAGTCGTTAAAGTATCTATTCACACAGAAGGACTTGAATCTGAGGCAGCAACGTTGGCTGGAGTTTCTTGCAGCATATGACTTTGAAATTATATACACTCCAGGGAAAGCCAATGTCGTGGCCGATGCGCTGAGCCGAAAGAATGAAATGATCGCCAGTTTTATTATCACGACTTCATTGCTAGATAAAATATCTGCTCTTCATAAGGATGATCACTTCATCCAGAAGATCAGAGAGATAATTCAACAAGGCGAACCCTCGAGTTTTCAAGTTGATAATGAAGGGATTCTAAGGCTCAAAGGTCGAATCTGTGTCCCTAACATTCCTGAGCTTCGAAAGGAAGTACTGGATGAATGCCACAAGTCAAAACTTAGTATCCATCCGGGAGTAAGCAAAATGTATAATGACATCAAACGCATTTTCTGGTGGAAGTCGATGAAAAGGGACATTTCTTTATATGTTAGCCGATGCCCTACTTGCCAGCTAGTCAAAAGCGACCAACAGAAACTAGCTGGATTATTACAACCGCTGGACGTTCCAGGCTGGAAGTGGGAACATATTTCTATGGATTTCATTGATGGTCTGCCCAGAACCAGAAAAGGGAATGACGGTATTTGGGTGATCGTAGATCGCTTCACGAAGACCGCCCATTTTATACCTGTCAGATCAAACAGAACTGCACAGAGTCTGGCGCAGATATATTTCAAGGAAATAGTTAGACTACATGGAGTGCCGCTCAGTATAGTCAGTGATAGAGATACAATATTTACTAGTAAATTCTGGGAGGCATTTCAAGTCGAGCTGGGAACGAAGTTGAACTTGAGCACCGCGTATCATCCTCAGATAGACGGTCAGACTGAGAGGGTGAATCGTATTTTAGAAGATCTATTGCGGGCTTGTGTTATAGATTTCGGTGGATCATGGGAAGACCATATGCATTTGGCTGAATTCTCTTATAACAATAGCTACCAGGAAAGTCTGACAATGTCGCCATTCGAAGCATTGTATGGTAGACCGTGCCGATCCCCTGCTTGTTGGGTCGAACCTGGTAATAGACTTGTGTTGGGTCCTGATATGATCCGAGAAGCTGCCGACAAAGTCGATTTTATTAAGAAGTGATTACTCGCCGCTCAAAGCCGACAAAAGAGCTATGCCGATTGAAGAAGAAGAGACATATCCTTTGCTGTTGGCGACTATGTATATTTGAAAGTATCGCAGATGAGAGGAGTTATCCGGTTTGGTAAAACTGGAAAGTTGGCGCCCAAATTCATCGGTCCGTTTCCTATTCTGGAACGGATCGGAACTCTTGTTTTTAAGGTTAAATTGCCTGATTGGTTGCCTGGAGTCCATGATGTATTTCATATATCTCAACTTCGAAAGCACGTTCATGACCCAGACTTGATCGTGGAAGAAGCAGCTCAACAGGATATTGAAATTACTCCAGAACTAGCTGTGAGAAGAGAGTCGCTAAAGATCATCGGCAAAGAAACCAAAGAGCTGAGGAACAAGAAGGTTCACTTAGTCAAAGTGCAATGGAGTGGAGATCCGCGAGATTGTACTTGGGAAACTGAGGAGAGCATTCAGAAAGCCTATCCCAGATGCCGAGTAGATATCTATGATTGACTCCGGTTCAAGGTACATTTACCATACTTTGCATTACCAATCAGTTCTCTATTCTGTTGTTATTTTCTTTCCATGGATGTGCACTTTTAATTCTATAGTCTGAATGATTTTAAAAAGAGAATAGGAATTAATTTGTATGGTTTTGAAAAGTTAAAAACAATTTGATTGTTGGTTGTGTTACGTAATTGTAGATTTGATTAATTAAAATTGTTGAAACGATAGTTAATTTAATCAACAATAGAATAATGGTAGAATTTATTCGATTAAACCACACATTGAACTGATTAGAAAATAAATAGAAATATATTTGTGTATTATATATGTTTGAACAGGTAAATGGATTAGCTGTTGAGTAAAAAATTTATTTGCGTGCCCGACAAATAGGTAAACCTTAATGAGTTGGATGCGAAATATTATTATATCAACTCCTGTGAATGCCATTGGATGCGGAGTGCTGGTTATTCTATGTGAAATAATAAACGTCGCCATAGGATAGTAACAATTAATTTTGAACTACATTACTTGGCATACTTCATCATATACCACATAAGCATTTGGAGCTTGTGTGACGAGGTGGAAGATTTACCATACGAGCGAGAGGCTTGTATGGAGATGACTATATTTTACAGGTTGAACTGATGACTGATATGGACTATTTAAATTGTAACGATTAAATTGTCAGATTAATAAAAACCCCCACACGGGTCTGGAGTTGACAATAACAACGTCTCTCTAGTTATTAGATACGGCACATGGACTATTTATTACCCACACGGAACAGGGTGACGAGAATTTATTCTCTGGAGTTATTATAGATACATGCTCCCCTGTAAACACCAAAATATATCACTATAAATATGTGTATGCTTATTAGGATTTATTGGGTACCTAATACGGCCCAATAAATTTCCAAACCCCTCCCCGTACAAAGGAGGTTAGGGCGAAATTTTTCGAAAATTCTGGGTATTAGCCAAATTTTTGAAGAATTTGAAATTTCTCAATAACTGAAAAGTTGGAGAATTAAAGCTAGATCGAACGTAGAGTTGATTAATCAAACCACTTTCTACTTTGTTCCTTTTCGGGGATGAAAAGTTTTAAGTGGGGGAGATTGTAACGACCCAGAAAATCTGAACCAATTTAAAAATTTTAAATTGGCTAAAATAATGGATTTTAAATATTTAAAATAAATATTTTAAATAATGGCAATGAAAAGTGAGTTTGAATCGACAATTGAAAACGAATATAATTAATTATAATTATAAACCAGGCCTGAAAGGGCGCTGTAGTTTCAAAAAATTGAATTCAAACTTTGTCGGACTGTACCGGGTGCAAAACAAAATGGATTTTAGTTAAACCAAAAATATTTAAATCTGTTAGTGAATACCTTTCTAACGAATCTGAAAAATAGAATTTTCATAACGGAAAGCAAAAGTTATGGCCAAATGAATTTTCAGAAAGTTCGCTATGGAATTTATATAGCCCGTGAAATTGGCCATTTTGCAAACGACCTCAGAATTCGACGAAACCACTTTTGTTGGATCTGGGATGTGAAGTTATTGCTAGGTTTCAAATTTCATAATTTCTGAAGCTAGTATGTGAGCGTGGCAAAGGAAAATGTGTTTTGGTCAATTACAGTTAAATTGGATCGACCAGAAATGGGCTTTTTTGCAAACGGTCTCAGAATTCGACGAAACTAGTTTTGTTGGGACCGTATGTCAAAACATAGCTAGATTTATTTTTCTGGAATTTTTCGAATCAGTTTGCGGCCCTGGCAAATTGAAATGTACGTTCAAATTGAATATTGAATGTAATATATTTTAATTTGAAGGAAAACTGACTTAAATAGTCGAATGGGCCTTCGAAACAGATCTCATTGTGTTCGGAATGGGGGTAAAACGCTAGGGACGACAGTCGTTGGGTTTAGATTGGTGGTCGCGTCAGAAAACCCCTTTAAAACTTCCCCGACCAATCAGAATTTTTATATAAAAAAAGAAAATTCCTTTTTCTCTCTCCCCGATCGAAGGCGGAAACCGTTCAAAACCTTCCCCCTCATTTTCCGATCAATCCACGCTGAATTAGCTCGTGCCACAGTTGAACTTTTTGAAGATCTTCTCGAGATCTTCAAATCCATATAAAGTTGGGAATTTCTCGTGGCCTGTGGAGGGAGAATCGACGTTCTGAAGTCGGCGACTTCAATCCGCCGCCGCCGTCGCATGGGACCACCGAGTGGACCCCCACAACCGCGCGCAGACGCGCGTCTCCCCCCTCTTCGTCGCTGCATCAGCCGATCCTCCTATCGATTCATGGTTTGATCGAAAATTGCAAACCTAGTTTTGAACCTTTCAGCTGAGGTATGGCTTATATATATTGTCAACAGTTTTAACACCTTTAAACCATTGCGAACTTTGAAAAATCATATCTTTTTCGTTTCTTGTCAAAATTCAATGAAACAGGAAACATTGTGACCGTGTGGACGTCTTCTACATTCTAGAAAAGACCGCATATTTTTCTGAGCCTTCTGCTATTTTTGGTGGAGTGGAACCCAATGTGAGATTTCTAATATATAAACGATATGAAAAACGACGATGTATAAATTATATAGTCGATGTATGAGTTATATAAGCGTTGTACACCTCTTGTATAAGTGTTGTACAAGTTGTATGTTCGATGTATAAGTTATATATGCATTGTAAAAATTATATATGTGTTGAAATATAAGTGAATTGCTATATATAAATATATATATATATATATATATATATATATACGCCCCTCGTCCACAAACCATGGACGATATTTATTGGTTGTGATTGGTGTGAAAATTGATTGATAGCGAATGGTTGATTGTGATTGTTTGTGGTTGATATTGATTGATTGTGGTTGAAAAATACCCATTTGTGGTTGAGAAATATTTGGTTGAAACCACATAGGATTAGTTTGTTGAAATGAAATAAATATATACATGCCGCCTGCGTGCGAACTAGATGCATGATCCCCATTGTCAAAAACCGCGAGGTTTTAAGGTAGAGCGAGGAGCCGTACTAGGGACGGTCCCGGTTTTAACTACCCTGCCGTTATGCTGCCGAAATTTTGAATAATATTCATGTGTTTGAATTATTTTCATTTGCTGAAACTATATTTATTCATTGAATAGAAAACCTTCATGTGTTGAATCGATATTCATTCGTTGAATTGAAATTCATGTGTTGAATGGTATTCATATTTTGAAATAAATTGTTTCATAATAAAATTCACCTTTTATCGACTATATGGACTATGTAAAATAATCTTGTTTTAAAAGAAATTGTTTTATAATAAAAATCCTATTTTTATCACCTATATAAACTATACAAAATAATAGTGTTTTGAAATGAATTGTTTTACAATAAAAATCACATTTTTATTATATACATGAATTGTTGAAATGTGAAGTGTTAAAAATAGCCACTCGTTCAAATAAATATGCATGAGTTGAAATATTCATTAATTAGCTAATGATATGATTTTTGCCTATGCATGCAACATTAGAATGAATGGTGTTTTTGAACCAAATGGATATGAAGTTGAATGGAAAATGATAAGTGATAAGAATTGTATATATGTACATGCATATTTATTGAACAGGTTATAGCAAAGGGGCTAGAGAAGAGGAATAAAATTTTGTGCCCGACAAATAGGTACACATTTACTGTTTTGTTTGGGTGATGATTTTATGAGCCTGTTGGCTAGCCGCTTGGCTTTTTCTTTTTCTTTTGACATGAGACGCCCGTTGGCTATTTGGGAAATTTCCCAGCCCTTCTCGTACAAAGGAGGTTATGGCGAAATTTTCCAAAATTCAAAGGCGTTAGTGAAATATTTGAAGTGAAAACGATATTGAAATTGTTGAATGAATTATATTTATATAAATATATAAATATAAATTAAATTAAAACGAAACGTGGCCGTGCAGTTCGTGTTTTGAAACCGTGATTTCAAACAACTAGTGCGGGAAATCCGACCATTGGATTTTCCCGAAACCGCAACCGTTGGGTTCGCCTTGGAAATATCTTTCCAACGGCACCAACTTTGTAAAAATCCAACGGTTGGATTGTCTGGAATGTTTAATTCAAATCAGAAGAAAAACAGTGCCAGAAACGATTATATTTATATATATATATATATATATATATATATTTAATCGAATAACGACGCTGCAGTTCGTATTTTGAAATCGAAACTTCAAACGATTGTACCGGGAGATCCGACCGTCGGATTTTCCCGAAACTGGAACCATTGGATTCGTTTTGAAAAGACCTTTCTAATGATGTAAATTTTGTGAAGATCCAACGGTTAGATTTTCAGATATGTGTAAATCAAATCTGAAGAAAAACAGCGTCACGGCCGCGTTATGGCCCGAAGCGTCGTTTTGAATAAATTGGCTATTTTAAAATAAATAAAAATAGCGATAAATCGTTATAAAATATCAAAAACGATATAGAATGGAAATAAACTGAATTTGCTCGATTTATGTGGTATTTGATGGTTGAATGTGTTTGGTGTGAAAATTACATTAAAGAACAAAATTGGTGTTGTCGAATGATTTAACCATTGAATAAATTGATTTGAAATTCTAAATATACATGAATTATTTGTAAAGGCCAAGTTAATTCTCATTTCAAATAATTGACCGACGATTGAAAGTCGAAGATGAAGACGGCGGTCGAAGACCGGAGATCTTCACCTCGTTTGGATGGTAACCGAGGTCCTGATTGGGAGGCATCCCGAAATATGGATAATGAGTGGTGATCGTCCAGACGTACGTGGTGATCGATGGGTTTGCGAGGTATTTAGTGCCTCCTGTTTCGTTCAGACCCAGAACGGACTTGTAAATGGACTGTGTGTCTGACATTGGAGTTTATTCTGTGTTGATTGATCTCTGTTAAATATACATCTGTTTGGCGGCGGAGAATTTATTCTTTTGCTTAACGCTCTTCTCTGAGACGCATGAGCTCAGAGGTTGTATACCGATGGACATCAGTCGCATGGCATGAATTGCTAGTGTGGCATGCCTAAGTGGCAAATGATCAGGGCTTCTGTTGAAAAGCAAAGTCTTGTGGTGATGATCAAAGCACCGCCTGTGTGGCGTAGCTTTGTGTATAACGTGAATTGCGAGCCTCACACTCCGGTATGAACCAGAAACGGGAGAAGAACCTTAGGGAGGGCATGCGTTTCTTTCTAGCTAGGGTGGTGTCAGTGACCTACCAGCCCTGACATTTATATACTTTTCACCTGTGTGGTTGTTGCTGTTGCGAGGCGCCTCGGTTTGATCGGACGATCCGGGTCCGATGGAGTCATTCGTTGGCTCGTTTACGCCCCAAAGGGCGGCGACCCTGACGAACTAAAGGGTTGATGCGTTCTGATCCTGTGGCTCGGGCTAGAGAGTCACGAATTCGGTAAGGACTATCTTTTGCCTTGGTTCATGACGGAAATCCAATTTCCAATTACGTGACTGTGCGGTTTTGATTGTATTTACATATGGCGACATGATATATGGTACCCATGCCATCTATGATTGATAGTTATGATTCGAAGTTGCTTTGAACATGTAAACACTAATAATAATATCAATTGCTTTTGTTTTATTCGTATCAGTCATATTTTGGCCATTATAAGGTAAAACTCTATCCTTCGGTTTGCGTTGCATTGTGTGATGGGAACTGAGTCTTATAATGGCTTCATTTTTATAAAATGCATTGCGTTGTTTAAAAGAAAAGATTTGTTTTTAAAGCACTGACAATCCAATGGAGGAAACCCGTTCCACGAAAGTGGCGTGGTCCTGTGATTAGCCAAATTATATATGTGTTGAGTAGATTTCTCATACCAGTCCCATGGCTGACTCGTAGTTTGTTTCACATTCAAACTCGGTTGCCCCTTTTTCTACACGGGCAGCCTTGTATTCAGGTTTAGCAGGCTTTATCCGGATAGCTGGAGCTGAAGATGGATTCTATCATTTATCTATTTTATGCTGTTCAGCTCCTATTGTACATATTATGTTTGTTTTCCGCTGTAGACATTTATGCATAGCTGAACTGTATTTTTACTAAGTAAGATCCTGTATACTGTGTAACTCTGATGATTACTTTTATCCAGTATATTATATTGTTCACTATCTGGTGTATTCAATTATTCTGTTCTGTTATTATCTGTTTCTGTGTTATATTCCAACGATAACCCTTGTCTCCGTCAGTACAGGATTTGGGGTCGTCACAAGAAGTAAATCCACAATAAGAAATTCCTAGCCGTGGTCTTCAAGAAATAATCTTCACGATTTATTTTAATTTAATTTATTTTAGAGGAAGAAGAAGAAGCCATGATCATCAAGAGTTTGAGCAGCATAAGGTTAGAGAAGAATGGTGTAATGAGAATGAGGCTAGGAGGCTGTTTATATAGGGTTTTAAACTAATTAGAGTCGTCGATGAAGCTAGAGTTGATCAAGGCCATCCATCTCAAGAGAAGCCAATCAGAAAGTGACAAGTTAGCCCTAGTGACGCAGTAGAGCTCAAAAATTCGACCAGAACCCGACCAGGCCAGCCAGGGCCAAACCAGAAAGCTGTGCAGGCCTGCTACTTGGCCTGGGCGCACCTGCCAAGTGCGCTAGTGCAACTTTGCATGGGTGCACTTCCCAAGTGCGCCAGTGCAAGTTTTTTCTGGCGCACTTCCCAACTGCGCCAGTGCATTCTAGCCTATTTCTGTTTTTTTTGCCTAACTTCGTTCGTCCATATCTTCTTCGTACGATATCCATTTTATGCAAACTCAGACTCTATTTCGAGCAGAATTCCGAGACGGACGCAATGGCGTAACCCGTTTCCCTTGATTCTTATTTTAAAAATTAATTCTGCCTTGATTTATGGTTTTAACATGTTATAAAAATACGAGTTGTTATAGTTAAATTTTAGTTTCTTTATGAATACACAGATATTCACATCAAATTTTCATATATTTCAACAAATAAAACTATAATTTATTTAACGTCACCAACATAAAATTTCAAATTCAATCGTTTACATTTTCAATCGAATCCCAATCCAACTTCAATTCAAATATTCAATAATATTTGATTACCAACCAATTATCCTAAATTATCTAATTCAATTCATATAATAAATTTGATTTGTCTAATTCTAATATCAATATAAAATTGATCATTAATAGTTAAGTTTTTAATTAATCAGACATTCCAGCTGTCGAAATTTCTGGGATTTTACAAAATGATTCTGACTCAAGTAGTAAAGATGATGAAGAAACAGCACTCATGAAAAATCAGTTTAGAAGATTCCTAAAATATAGAAGGAAGGGTTATAATAGAGCAAATTCAAATTTAAATGATGGACGATGCTTTAACTGCAACAAACCAGGGCATGTAAAGAAAATGTGTTTATATCCAGACAAATCTACTCAACAACCGGACAAATCAAATTCGTCAAGGAAAAGAAAGCAAGCATATGCAGCAACGTTAGATGATTCAGATTCTTAATCAAGTGATGAAGAACCAGAAACCAAAAATACAAATATATAATTTACAGCAATTCAAAGTTCAGATAATCATGAAGAAAAGGATCAAAAACCCGGGTACGCATTAATTACATTTTAATTTTATTTGGTTGAATGGTTGCTTTGTTTGTTTGCTTTGGTTTGAATTTAAAATTTAATAAACTATCTGTAATTCAAATTTGAGTTTTGAAATTCTAAATAATAATATAATATTAAATAACTAATAAATTAATAAAATAAATTGTTTGTATGTTCATTAGGATTAGAAGTGTTTCAAGAAATCGTTAAACCTGAAATATAAATCTATAATTTAATTCAAAACTTGAACTTTAGAAATAAGCCTTATATGTCGACATACAGAAATATACATGTCGACATATCAAACAGATTTGAAATTTAAAATTTGAATTTCAAAAGTTTAAACTTACAAACTTCCCTCCAATCTTTTCACCAACTCCCAAGGTCTGAAATGGTGTCCTTTCAATCTGAAAAGTTATGCCTATTCAATTCATATCTATTCATTTTCTATATATATATATATATATATATATATATCCATCCTTTCTACCTTTCATTCACAACTCAGTATAACATTCTTCATATCTATCCTCCTCAAAACTATCATATTAATGGCTTCCTCAAGTTCATCTCTGAAATTGAAGATAACCAAAACCATAAAAGGTTATCTTTACAATGACAAAGAGACCATTAAACTGTGGTGATTATTTAGCAAGTGCTAAAGTTAACACTGGTGCTTTTTCCGTCTTTAGCGACTTTCCATTTTATGATCTCGTCTCTCTCTTCCAACACAATGAAAACTTGAGTCTAATTGACTCTCGTGACAACGAAGAAGTATGTTATCCCAAACTCGTGAAGATGTTCTACGCAAATCTCTACCGCGGATTTTATCAAGGCAACAAAAATAAAATTTGGAGTAGTGTCAAGGGAACTCAAATTGTTCTCGATGCCGATCTTTTAGGAGAAATTCTAAATTGTAGAAGCAAGGGCGCAGATTTCTCAACTTTCGCTATCGATGAAACCGATTTGGAAGCCTATCACGATATCTTCGAAGATGTTGCTCCAATGGATTTCAAAAATCGTTTCTTTCGTCCAAAAACAAGAATCTTTAACCTCCTCCTTTAATACACCATCATTTCCCGTTCCTGAAATTACAACAATCAAACTCTTAAAGTCCAAATGGCTCTCTTTGCCATTATGGGTAATTGCCTTATCAATTGGGCCGATATGATTCTAAATGAATTTAAGCCCATAGATGTATCATCAAGAGAAAACACTCTCTACAATGGTGTTTATCTCACTCGCATTTTCAAATACTTTGGAGTTGATCTTCACGGAGAAGAATTTGTTCCCAGGAAAGTGTTTGACGCATCAAACATTCATCTCATGCAAATTCTTATCACTTTCAAACCTTATGAAATGTAGGAGGCCAAACGAGCTCAATTCCAACAAGAGCAAGACCCAATGGAAGTCGAAGAAGAAGAGACTTCTATGGAAGGCATTGAGTATCCAACCTCAAATCGTAACCTCAAAGACATGATTATTCAAAATCAAGCAAAAATCATCAAAAATCAAAAGAAACTTAACAAGAAGTTTAACAAGAAGCTTTCCAAAATGACCAAATTCATGGTCAAGATAGGAAGAAAGCTTGGAATTTCATCTTCCTCATCATCATCCGAAAACTAGGCCATCTAATTTAATCTATCTTTATATATTTCCTTGTATTTGCTTTCGAATCTCGTATTTAAGTGTGTCTTGTTTAGTTGGATGTATTTGCTTTCTATTAAGTACAGAATGGAGTTTTATTTCTGTTTAAATCATCTATATGTTTCTGAAAAATCATAAAATATATTATAATATTACAAGAGTTCAAAAGAATTCGAAAATTCAAAATTTTCAAAAAAACATACTATAGTATGTCGACATAAAAAAAACATGTATGTTGACATATAAAAGAAAAATTTTCAAACTTTTTCAAAATTTCAAAATTAAAATAACTACTCATGTCCCTTCAAAATCCAACGTATTCCAGACCCTATTTAAGCCCATTTCTTCCAGAAAACTTCATTATTTCATTACTTCTTCTTCCTTAATCATTTCTCATTAAATCCATATGGCAAACCCTATTCATAATATAAGTGAAAGCCTTGGTGATTCTTTGAATTCTTTCAAGAAAGCTCTCTCCATAGTACTACGTAATCAGCGCAAACTAGAGTTAATCCAAATGAGGATGGTCAAACATCAAGAAAAACATTTTGATGTAATTCGTTGGGATATTTCTTCTCATTCTAGAAATGAAAACAACCAAACATCACATAACATTAAAGAAGAGTGGAAAGATATCTAGAAGAATCCAATTACTGAACAAGATGAATGGGTTGAAGTTCCAAGAGACGTTTAGTTGTTTGGTATGATTTGATTGATTTGTTTAATTACTCTAAAAACATATGATGTGGTTTGATTTAGACTATATTGATTGGAACTTGTAAATATTAAGACATATGGTGTGGTTTAGTTTGGATTGGTTTGTATATATATTAAGTCAAACATACGTAATAATGATACTTGATTTGGTTTGTGTTTAATTATCATATTAAGTACTATTCTCTTTAGTTTAAATAGATTAGGAATGTTCTACTTAGAATTAATTAATAAATTAATAGGAGTATTTTTTAAGGATAGTTACTTATGTTCTATTTCAAAGTATTTTTCAATTTAGGGGGAGTACTTTTAGGAATATTACTTGAATTCTACAGTTGTTCAACTTAGGGGGAGTATCTTTAATCTTTTTTTTTGTAATGCCAAAGGGGGAGAGGTTATAAAATATAGGCATAGTTTTATAGAATTCTTACAGACAGGGGGAGTATAAGAGGATCATCATCAAACAGGTATATACAAGTATGATATTTTATAAAACTAAGGTTGTCATCATCAAAAAGGGGGAGATTGTTGGAGAATGGAGTTTTGATGACAACAACCTTATTTCAATTATCATTCATTATAAAATATATACTAACATCTTTGTAACAACCCGTATTTCGATAACATGTTAAGACGAGAATCAAGGCAGAATTTAATTTTAAATTCTAAATCAAGTAAAACGGGCTATTCCATTGCGTTCGTCTCGGAAAAATACGCGAAATAGAGTCTGAGTTTTCGAGAATCGGAGTCCGTATGACCAAGTTATGGTCCAACGAAGTTTTCACAAAATTCAAGTTCAAAAACGAGTTCTAATTTCGAAAATTAGGGCTGGAGGGTTAGGCGGGAAAATTCCCGCCAGGCTCCCCAAGTCGACAGCCCTGACGACTTGGGGGTCGACCTGGCACTACCCAAGTCGACAGCCCTGTCGACTTGGGGGTCGACATAGGGTGGCCGAGCAGTTTTGCCTGGTGCACCTATTTTCTGTCTTGGCTAGGTTTTTGGGCCTGGGTTGAAATCTGACGGTTCAGGTTGATCCTAGGGTTAATCCTAAGGCCCTAATCACTCCTAATCTCTATAAATAAGCCTCTAACCTACCCCTAAACCCTCATTATTCATTCATGCAACTAAACTATGGCAAAATTGCTCCACTCATGGCCTCCACTCAAAATCCTAGCCTCCACTTCATTTCTATGAGAGGTTTCATGATCATGAGAGTATTAGAGAGTCCCTATGGTAGTATGAGAGCTTCTCAAGTTGATTTCAAGGCTAAAGCTATGACCTTTGTTCATGAAGATGGTGTTTTTATTGATTTGGAGCATCCATCTTTGGGTTTTTGGGTGATGGCATGCATAGGCTTCATCACAATCTTTGTTTTGCATTTCGATTTGTGCCTTCATAGCAATGTAAGCCCTTTCCCTACTCTTAGATATTAACTATGAAGTTAAATGTTCATGTTGCAAGTTTGGGTTTGATCATTGAATATGATACATGCTATCATGTCATGCAAGTTTATGAAGTCATTATCTTGATCTTGTGGGCTAAAAGCTACAACCTTTATGTTGAAATGTTGCATTATGCAACATGAGAACCCTCATAACCTTTATGTCAACTTGCATATGAAGTCATATCCCTTATATGATGATATATGCGAGTTACTAGTCATCATTCCATGTCTTTTGTCACCATGATTCGCTCATGTGCCAAGTTTGGGTTTATGCATGTTTTTAAGGCTTAAGAATGTAACATGCAAGTTAATGAACACATTTGTGCCTCATTTGCCACCATGATTAACTTGTGGCTTAATATCCATTTTTGTCACGCCTTTGCCAAGTCTCTTCTTTTAATCCATTACGTTGTTGCGAACATATATGCGAGTTTAAAAGCGTTGGGTTATGTTATGGGAAATTTCTAATGACATGAAAATATAACTTGGAAATATGACTTGAAATATAACATGGAAGTTGACATGTAAGTATGCATAAAAACATAAGCTTGGGAATTTACCTATTAAGTTAGGTCTACCCATTGGGAATTTACCTATTAAGTTAGGTCTACCCAATTGCTTGAAAACTTGTAATATGTGTTGGAAAACATAATGGACATGACACTTAGATAATATAAGTGTGGCCAACTCGAGGTTGGGTTGAGTTTGCAACGTAAAACTACCCGGAACCGACCGGCCTAACTAGTAGTTGAAAACAATAGGACCCAATGTGAGAAGTTGGTCATGTTGTGCTTAAACCCGAGGTTAGACCAAGTTGTGGTGTAAAGCTACCCGGAACCGACCGGCTTAACTAGTAACTGCAACAAAGTCTAATGTGAGAGGTTGAGGTGCATTAAGTAATTAATGCCACATGATAGGGTTAAGTTAATTTGATTAATGACGCTTAACCAAATATGACATGGACAAATGGGTTAAGTAAATGGTTTAGGCTAATGATACTTAACAAAACATGACAAGGTTGGGTAGGTTAAGTAATTTGATTTGCCTAATGACACTTAACCATTTTTATACGATTAGTGGACGGGGTTAAGTTAACCAACACTTAACCAATCCAACACGATAATTTGGGGAAGGTTAAGTAAGTTTTCTTAATGACACTTAACCGAAAAATACAGTTAATGGATGAGGTTAAGATTAGACTCAACTAGTCTAAGCATGGAAATCGGATGGGGTTAAGTTAGCCTAGACTTAATTAATCCCACTTGGTAGTTTAATGGAGTTAAGTTAAACACTTAACTAATCTAACATGATGATTTGAGGTGGTTAAGCGACCTATACTTAACCAATCTAACTCGTGAATTTATTGAGGTTAAGTTAACCTATACTTAACTGATCTAACGTGAAAACATGATAAGGCTAAGTCACGAATCGCTTGAATACACTTGACCGATTGACTAGGTAAATTGATAGGGTCAAGTTAATATATACTTAACCAATCTAGAATGATAATTGGACGAGGTTAAGTCGTGAATTGCTTAATACATACTTAACCAACGTGAGCATGGTTTGTAGGGTTAAGTCTTGGACTTGGACACTTAGCCAATTTTGACATGATTTGAAGACGGGTTAAGTCTTGGACTTGGATACTTAGCCAATTTTGACATGATTGGTAGACGGGTTAAGTCATGAACTTAAGTGACACTTAATCCATTATGTAAACCCTAGTTCTGAGGATAGGGGATAACCGTAGTTAACAAGGATAACGGGAATAAGGCTAAGTGGTAAACCTTAGTTGAGGAATAACTAAGTAATGATTCTTAGTCAAGGAAATTTAGACCAGTTCATAGATAGATGAGTAACCTGATACGGTAGGTCATCGTTTAAGTATACGAGTAGGAGCAAGTATCTGATTTAGATAAAGGCTCCAGCGAACTGGGTAACGAAGCAGCGGCTTCGGGGAATGTGAGGATATTCTTGGTATCCCTCTGTGAGCTGCCAGGTGATTATACTAGGCTCATGAGAGGTTAAGGTCTGCGTTAGAAGAACCAAGAGTATGCCTTGGTTGCTATACGAGCGACCTAAAGACGGGGATGGATAGGGGATAGTCGACGATACACGGTCGTACCCTAGATAGCATTTTCGTCAGACTACCTACCATCTTTGGTCAAGCGTGTACGTACGGAAAGGCAGAGAACACCCAATAGACCATAATTGCTATCTAATTATGGTTGCGGTAAGGCTTGGATGTGGGTTGGCCAGTGTTGTGTTCTCATACAGGATTTATCCTGTCTTGTCTTTCGCTAGTTGAGGGAGGGGTCGCGTGGGACCATAGCCACGTATAGAAAAACAGACCTTAGCATCTGCATCGACAGATAAATCGTAAGCTCCCGACCGAGTCCTGTATTTCCTGGTCTGCCCTGTGACAGAACTCGGATGGCACGATGTGATACATGTGCATACAGTCATGGAAAAACGATTCACGATGAAGGCGTGGGAAAAAGGGCGCGGTTGACGGTTAGCGTAATTCCCAGTGGCCCTGGGTGGCTGAACCCAAACCGAAATACGAAAACGTGCAATAGGTAAGCATAATCCCTAGTAGCCCTAGGTAGCATAAGTCCTAGTTGTACAAACGATAATTCATGTTGGAAGACCCTAGCTAGGTTTAGGGTAACAGTCCAACCCGATCTTAAGGATCATGGAACTATGTTAAAGTAATATAGAATCTCGTGGGTAAGCCCGTATGGTCTACGGCAAGGGACTAAACTTATACACGGAAAGGAACATATGAGTTGAGTAACCTATATATGCGGCATATTAGGTTGACTTGGACCATTATACGACTTTTGAGTAAGGGTCATTCACGGATAACACATGATACAGTTGGGATACTAGTACGGTAGGTGCAGAGCAGATGTACAGGATAGATACCATGGGACGTTAGACTTGATAGATATCTTGGGATATTATACTTGATAGAAACCTGACGATGTGATACCTTGTTTTATCTTGACATCGTAATTTATCATGACACCTTAGTTTATCTGAGTTCAGTAGTTCATCCTGTTATTTTGATTTAGCTTATCTATCTTGTTATCATGCTTATGTTCATCTCAGTTTCTCATGTCAGTTAACTTTACTAGTTTTTATGCTGATAGTAGATAGGGCTTACTCAGTCTTTTTGACTGACCCATTTTGTTTCGCCTCTTTTCTTCCGTTCCCCCCCCCCCCAGGTTATAGGGAGGAAATACTGTTGTTTAGTTCGGACTTCTTCTGCTTGAAGGTCATCATGGATGGCTTGGACTTTTCTTGGCTATGGCTACTTCACTGTTTTACTTGGGGAATAATTTATGAAAAAGTCTTTATGCTTCTTTATTATTGCAAGACAGGTTTTGATGTACTCTGATGTAAAAGACTTTAGACCTTATTTATTCATGTTATGAAAGTTTGATTTTACTTCCGCTATTTTATATGTTCTGTCTTGTGATATTTCTGTGCATGTTACCAATAATGCCCTCTAGAGCTAGTGCATTCCTTTGCGAGTGACCCTAGCGGAGGCGGGGTGTTACAATCTTTATCTAGAATATATATATACACACACACACATACATATGTAGGATTTGCATACAGGAATTAATACTAAAGACTGTACAGTTTAAGAGCTTTTAGAGATTCAGAATTCAAAGTAGATTCAAGACTCATGAGTAATCAAGATTTCAAGAGTTCAAGATTAATATAATTATAGAGTCTAGATTTTGTAAGACTCTAAATAACACTCCAGGTTCAAATTCAAATTCAAATTCTGATTTTTTAATTCTTTCCTCAATCCTCTCTATTTTGTTTTTCTATTTTATTCTCAATCCTTTCTATTTTGTTTTATATTTGTGTATATTATTCTTCTTCTTTGTTTTCCAAACTTAAATTTTTATATATACTTTATTTATATTTTATATATAGTTTAAAACCTTATAATTTTATAAATAAATTAATATAGTCTAAAAATATGTTTTTATATGTTTTTTCTATCATATAATTTTGATTTACAACATTAGAATTTTACTTAAGAATTTTTAGAATTAATTTTATATCAAAATACTTAAAAAAATGCTTCGAAAATGAAAATTACACATGACTATGTCGACATAGCAAAATATGTATGTCGACATATAACAGCTATTTTTCTAATTTCGAAGGGAAGTGTCTTTTCACTTTTTGAAACGCTTCAGAACCGTTGTAACCCTTCATACTCTCTAAAAAGAGGTTAAAACCGAATTTTTTAACATCTCTTCTTCTGCATCTTCATCCACTTTCATCCTACCATTATTCTTAATCATTTTTATGGTTTTTACACTTATACTCTGCCGAATTCACTTCTGATTTGATCAAATTTCTTCCCTCTACACTCACTAGTCTCTACTCTCCGAGTCAAGAACTATTGAAGAGTTATAGGTCTGTTTTGCAATTGCTTGGGTTGAATAAACCTATTTCTAAGTTAAAGAGTAACCGGGGTATCCTTGTAGCTGTGAAATCAAGGAATAGGAGTCGGTGTGCCCTTGTTGAGCCGTGAATCAAGAGATAGGAGTCGGTGTCTCCTTGTTGAGCCGTGAAATCAAGGAGGTTGTATTTGGCTATTTGAAAATATTAATAAAACTCTGCACAATCTAGCGTTGTGCGGGACTAGACATAGGAGTGATCCGAACGAGTATAAAATTCAGCGTGTTCTTTCCTTTTATGCACTTTTTTTTTTTTGCATTTGTGTTTGAATATGTGTCTGTGATTGTGTTTGATTCATCCCATAGTTCTATCTAGTTTTTAGTTTTGTTTAAATTCTTACAAACGCTATTCACCCCCCTCTAGTGTTTGGTTTGCCAGAACGATCTATTTCGCAGTCCCGACAGGATTTGCCGAGCGGTTTCGTGCAGACTTCTTCCACAAATTGAACTTAACCTCGTGTATTAGTATGGTTATTTATAATTTTATGCACCAGGCCCCTCACATTAAGTTGACCACTTATGGATGCCGGATTTGTCGGGCAGTTCCGGGCAGGCTTCTACCACAAGCTGAACTTAACCTCGTGCCTTAGTGCAATTATTTTACAATTTTCTAGTTACTGTAGATTTTCCATATAACTTAGGCATATTCATTGTTCCAAATTTTTACTGTAGTTCTATTTACACATTTTGGCATAATAATATTCTTAACAAATGTTCAGGCTTAACATAAATTGCATAATGTGATGACCCCTAACTTCCGCATAACGAAAGTAAGGATGATCATTGGAATACAACATAAATATGGCAATACATAACACAGATAACAACATAAGTATAAGAAAACTACATCATAACAACATCATGGCAGCGGAAATAGATGTCATAAAAATATAGAATTCCACAGTCACAGAAGTTCTAATTATTACATCAAAACCAAATAGAATGTAACGTGACTCAAAATCCCAAAGTACAGAATTTGAAACTGGAATAAGTCCGAATGTCGCAAGAACTCAGAAAATGTCTAATAGAAAATGAAATAAAGAAAGGAAAGATAGCAAGTCTTCATACTCCAAGTCACCTCAACAATAGGATCTCCAAGCAAAAACTCCAAGCAAGAACTCCAAGCAAGCTAAATAGGAACCTGTCAATTGGCTGCCCGTGTAGAGAGAGGGCACCCGAGTTTGCAAGGTGAAAACAAACAACAGGTCAGTCATGGGACTGGTGTGAGAAACTTATAATAACTACTAGATATGACAAGCCTAAGGGCCACGCCACTTTCATGGAACGGGTTTACTCCAATAGATTGTCTGTGCATATATTTATTAAATAAAAAGAATAACGCAATGCTTTTGTAAAAAATGAAATCATTATAAGACTCAGGTCCTATCACACAATGCAACGCACACAAGAGGATAGAGTTTTACCTTATAATGATCAAAAATGCAGAGTACGAGTCAAATACTATTTTAATATTATAATTGTGTAATATGTTTTAAAATACTTCAAAATAAATGTATTAATCCTAGACGGCATAGTACCCCATCCTACTATGTCGCCATAATAAATATACAATCAAGTTCGTCATCTCGTATTGGAAAGTTGGGTTTCCATACTGAGTCAAGGCTAGGAGCGAAATCCTTACCGATTCGAGACACTCTAGCAATGCCCCAGGATTGGTACTCTGTCCAACCCTTGGATCCTGCAGGGCCGGTCCACACTTACTTTTGTGGATTGGAAATGCCTGAACACACGTTTCCCGATCCTAACGGATCTCTAAATTGGCCAGTAGCGACCAATATAACCGAGGTACCTCAATCCAACAACCACTTAGTAAATATCAATGCTGGTAGGTCACTGACACCACTTTTAGCTAGAAAGAAACGTGCGCACTCCATGCGTTCCCTTTCTCCGTTTTAGACTTCACCGGGGTGTGAGGCTCGCGAAGTAACGTATACACAAAGCTGCGCCCATACTGGACCATGCTTTGATCATCCTACAAGGCTCTGCTTTGCAACAATAAGCCTTGTTCGAGTGCAGCTTGGCATGTCACGTCGACAACTCATATCACGCGATTGAAAATTATTTAACATAAAAAGGGGTGTTAAGCAAGAGGATAAATCCTCCGCCACCAAGCCTTTGTACATCAAACAAAAACCAATTTTATTACATGAAATAAATTTCGACGTCAGGCATGCGATCCATTTACAAGTCCGTCCTGGGTCTGAACGAAACCGGAGTCGTCTTATTTCGTGGGAAATAAAGACACTCGCAAATCCGAACCATCAACAAGAACGTTCGAACGATCACTACCATCGACCTATCAAGGTAGCTACTCCCATTAAGGCCAACGACAGCAATACAACCATCCGTCTTGGAGATCGTCGGTCTTCAACCGTCGTCTTCAACTCTTCAATTTAATGTCGCCGTATAATTAATTGGAATGAGATTAAACTCGGTTTTCCAAATAATTTTCGTAGTTGTATAAATTACAAAACCAATTTGTATCGTTAGCGATGCTTTAAAATGCTTTCCACTGTTTCTATTTAGTAAAAATAGTTTTATACTTTCTTAACGACGCTTTAGGTCAATAGATGGCCTAATTAATATTTATATAAATATACATCCATTCGGCGATTCACACAAGTCAGTCAATACAAAACAAGCAAGTGCAATCAATCATAACATGATTCTGTTTATGGTTTTGTCTTCTCTCTTATCATACGTGGATTTTGATAAAATTACATTTCCCGTCCCAAAACCTCTTTATTTGTGTATGAAATTGTATTTCATAACTTTATCTTTTTGTTTATGTATGAAAATGTATTTCATAACTTTATCCTTTCATTTCATCAAAACACTGTGAATAAAAATGAAAATTTTAATCTTGTCCTTTTATTAATAAACATAATATTAATAAAGGTACATTTCCAATCTCATATCTTTTATTTACAGTAGAAATTGAAATAAAAGTGACTCACCCAGTTTGTATATTTTATTTACACTAAAAATGTAAATACAAGAGGTTCACATAATTTACACTTTTTATTCATTCTAGAAAGTGTGAATAAAAGCAATTCACATATTTGTTCTTTTTTCTTTACACAAAAACGTAAATGAAGATAATTCTCATATTTTGTGCTTTTACATACAATGAAAATTGTATATAAAAATCAATTCACACATTTTGTTCTTTTTTTCTTTACACAAAAATGTAAATGAAGATAATTCTCATATTTTGTTCTTTTTCTTTTACACAAAAATGTAAATGAAGACAATAACATATTTTGTTCTATTTTTCTTTTACACAAAAATGTAAATGAAGACAATTCTCATATTTTGTTCTTTTACATACAATGAAAATTGTATATAAAATCAATTCACACATTTTGTTCTTTTTCTTCTTTACACAAAAATGTAAATGAAGATAATTCTCATATTTTGTTCTTTTACTTTTACACAAAAATGTAAATGAAGACAATAACATATTTTGTTCTATTTTTCTTTTACACAAAAATGTAAATGAAGACAATTCTCATATTTTGTTCTTTTACATACAATGAAAATTGTATATAAAATCAATTCACACATTTTGTTCTTTTTCTTTTACACAAAAATGTAAATGAAGACAATTCTCATATTTTGTTCTTTTACATACAATGAAAATTGTATATAAAATCAATTCACACATTTTGTTCTTTTTTTTCTTTACACAAAAATGTAAATGAAGATAATTCTCATATTTTGTTCTTTTACTTTTACACAAAAATGTAAATGAAGACAATAACATATTTTGTTCTATTTTTCTTTTACACAAAAATGTAAATGAAGACAATAACATATTTTGTTCTATTTTTCTTTTACACAAAAATGTAAATGAAGACAATTCTCATATTTTGTTCTTTTACATACAATGAAAATTGTATATAAAATCAATTCACACATTTTGTTCTTTTTCTTTTACACAAAAATGTAAATGAAGATAATTCTCATATTTTGTTCTTTTTCTTTTACACAAAAATGTAAATGAAGACAATAACATATTTTGTTCTATTTTTCTTTTACACAAAAATGTAAATGAAGACAATTCTCATATTTTGTTCTTTTACATACAATGAAAATTGTATATAAAATCAATTCACACATTTTGTTCTTTTTCTTTTACACAAAAATGTAAATGAAGACAATTCTCATATTTTGTTCTTTTACATACAATGAAAATTGTATATAAAATTAATTCACACATTTTGTTCTTTTTCTTTTACACAAAAATGTAAATGAAGACAATTCTCATATTTTGTTCTTTTTCTTTTACACAAAAATGTAAATGAAGACAATAACATATTTTGTTCTATTTTTCTTTTACACAAAAATGTAAATGAAGACAATAACATATTTTGTTCTATTTTTCTTTTACACAAAAATGTAAATGAAGACAATAACATATTTTGTTCTATTTTTCTTTTACACAAAAATGTAAATGAAGACAATAACATATTTTGTTCTATTTTTCTTTTACACAAAAATGTAAATGAAGACAATAACATATTTTGTTCTACTTTTCTTTTACACAAAAATGTAAATGAAGACAATAACATATTTTGTTCTATTTTTTTTTTTTTGACTTACATATAAAATGTGACCAAAATAAATTACATATTTTTGTTCATTTTTGTTAACATATAAAAAGTGACCAAAATGAATTACACATCATGTTCTCTTTTGCTAAACATATAAAATGTTTCAAATGATTTTGTTTACTCAAAATGAAAAAAAAACAAACAATTCACATATTTTGTTTACTCAAAATGAAAATAGAGTCAATACCAAGTTTTGTTCTTTTTCAAAGAAATGAAAATAGCGTCAATATCAAGTTTTGTTCTTTTTCAAAGAAATGAAAATAGCGTCAATATCAAGTTTTGTTCTTTTTCAATTTCTTCTACTTTCCTTCCTTTCTATATTGAGTTGATAATCCTAGATCAATTCAAATATAGATGATAATCAAATTCCTTTTGATTTGAATGGATAATCACATCATTTCAATTTAATTCGAACACAAGTGATAATATAGAAATCAAATTTTTATTGATTCGAAATTGATAAATAAAATAAATCAAATACTGACATAATGGGTAACATGTGACAATCATAGATAACAAGTGGTAACATAACATATCATGAAATGGTAATCATATGAATGATTCAAACATAGGACAAACAACGCAAACCATGACCAAATAAATAGATCGGAATCGTAGTCATATTAAATTCACATCGCAATTGAATAATTTAATTAATTATTAAATTTAAATAAAGAGTCTCACAGTCGTTGCGATTTATGCCCCAAAATTCAAGGTGTTCAAAATTGGTCCTTTTCAGTCCAGCCACGTAGATCTGCTCGATACGATCACAACGTCGCTGAAATCATCGAATTCCGGTTTGAAATGAATTAAATATGGTCAAAACAAATTATAAAATAAATTAGATTAATTAATTGATTAACTACTAATTAACCTTCTTCTTCCCAAATAAGGTTCGGCCGTTATTATCAAAGTGGCTTCAAAACTTTGACCACGAATTGCGGGAGCTAGAAGTGTCGGTTTGGGGTGCCGTCAGTTGGAGGAGGAGCGGCTTGGCGTGGGCGACGTGCGCCTGGCACGATGGGCGGCTCGGTGGCGTCCTGTGGGACCGGCGGCGTGCGCAAGGGCGCAGCTTTGGGGGCGGATTTCGCGAGTTAGGGGGCACAAGATGAGGTGCTATTGGTCGGAGAAGAAGGAGGAGGTGAAGAGCTTCGAAACAAGCTATAGTTTGGGGTCTAATTCGAAGGGAGGAGAGAGAATTTGGTGGAGGAAGGATTGAGGAAAGGGGCGGCCAACAATTGCTGAAGACGATGAACAGTGTCGGCCTCCTTTTTATATTATATTATAATTAGGGTTTTGTTAATTAATTAATTCATTAATTATCCGATTCGGCCCAATTACCCATTAATCCCGCTTTCAGCCCAATGACTGCCCTTCCTACCTAATAGCCCCTATTCCGGATCCATCTGAATATGTCCCGTAGGCCCCGGAGTTCGTCTTGGTCCCCGTTTTCCAGATTTAAAAATAATTCTTTTATTTTAATATTCTGACGTATTCAAAAATCCACCGGAGCCACATACGGACCCAGAAAATCCAGAAAAAATATTTTTGGCTATGTTTTGACGATACGAATCCAACAAAATTATTTCCATCGAATTCTGAGGCTGTTTGAAAAATGGCCATTTTTAAGTCGTTCAATTTTGACTGTATTGACCCAAACACAGTTTCTTTCACCCCGCTCACATATTAAGTCGAAAAATTCTAAAAATTGAAACCTAGCAATGATTCGACATTCCGGTTCCAACAAAAGTGGTTTTGTCGGAAACGGGGTTCGTTTGCGAAATGTCAATTTTTCCATGATTAAAATATTTATTTAGAATGGAAATTTCAAATTCTGGCAGATTTTACTATAAAATTCTTAAAAATAAAAATTTTAAATTGGGTCAGATTTTCGGGTTGTTACAATCGCCCCCACTTAAAAGCTTTTCGTCCTCGAAAAGGAAAAGTAAAGTAGGAAACATAAACGAAAAAATGTGAAGTATTGAAAATGCACCTCACACAACCATCAGTCGGAGATATCTATTCTACACGTGGGGTAGGCTTGTTTGATACTCTCCTCTGTCTCCCAAGTGCAGTCTCTAGGGTCTCCACTCCATTGCACCTTCACAAGATTAATTCTTTTATTTCTTAGCTCACGAGTTTCTCTACCCACTATTTTTATTGGTTCTCTTCTCACTTGTAAGGTCGGTGTGATTTCCAAATCCTGCTGTGCAGCTTCCTCTATAACAAGATCTGGATCATGGACATGCCTACGCAGTTGGGATACATGAAAGACATCGTGTACGCCTGGCAGCCAATCGGGCAACTGTAATCTGTAAGCGAGTGCGCCAACCCTTTCAGTAATGGGGAATGGGCCAATGAATCTAGGCGCCAGCTTGCCAGTCTTCCCAAATCGTATTACACCACGTAGTGGGGAAACCCTAAGATATACCATATCACCAACAGAAAATTGTAAGTCTCTCCTCCTAGTATCAGCATAACTTTTCTGTCGGCTTTGGGCAGCTAATAATTTCCTCTTAATAAAATTAACCTTCTCCGCTGCCTCTCGAATCATGTCAGGCCCCAGCACTAGACGATCACCGGATTCTACCCAACATGCGGGGGATCTGCATGGTCTGCCATAAAGAGCTTCAAAAGGCGACATCCCTATACTTGCTTGGTAACTGTTGTTATAAGAAAACTCGACCAAGTGTATATGATCCTCCCATGAGCCACCAAAATCCAAAATGCAAGCTCGCAACAGATCTTCTAGGATGCGGTTTACCCTCTCAGTCTGCCCGTCTGTCTGAGGGTGATATGCTGTACTAAAATTCAGCTTGGTTCCCAATTCTTCTTGAAAGGCTTCCCAAAATTTGCTAGTGAAAATTGGGTCTCGATCACTGACGATGCTACTAGGGACACCATGCAGTCTGACAATCTCTTTCACATACAACTGCGCCAAACTTCTAGCTGTACGGTTGGATTTGATTGGAATAAAATGAGCAGTTTTTGTAAAACGGTCAACAATCACCCAGATGTTGTCATTCCCCTTCCTAGAGCGGGGTAAGCCATCTATGAAGTCCATGGAGACCTGGTCCCATTTCCAACCTGGAATCTCTAGTGGCTGTAATAATCCTGCTAGCTTCTGTTGATCACTCTTTACTAGCTGGCAGGTGGGACATCTAGCAATATACATAGAAATATCCCGTTTCATAGATTTCCACCAAAATGTGCGCTTTAGATCCTTGTACATCTTGCTAACACCAGGATGAACACTGATTTTTGACTTGTGATTCTCATCCATGACTTCCCTTTTTAGCTCTGGGATATCAGGCACACAAATACGCCCTTGCATTCTGAGAATTCCCTTGTCATCAATAGAAAAGCTTGATGCTTCACCCTTTTGAACCCGCTCGACCATCTTTTGGATAAATTTGTCATCCTTCTGAAGAGCGGCAATCTTGTCTATCAGAGAAGGAGTGATAATGAGGTGGGCGAGGATGAGATTAGTGTTGGCGACATTCTTTCGACTCAGCGCATCTGCCACTACATTCGCCTTTCCAGGCGTATATAGAATATCCAAGTCATAAGCTGCAAGGAATTCCACCCACCTCTGCTGTCTCAAATTTAGATCTTTTTGAGTGAAGAGGTATTTCAAAGACTGATGGTCGGTGTAAAGCTCGAATTTTTCCCCCAATAAATAATGTCTCCAGATTTTCAGAGCGAAGACAATAGCCATAAGTTCAAGATCGTGGGTGGGGTACTTCTTCTCATGGACTTTCAGTTGGTGACTAGCATAAGCGACAACTTTGTCTCTTTGCATAAGCACCGCGCCAATACCTTAAAATTCAAGATGAAGCATAACATGTTAAAATGAGTTTTGACAAAAAGGAAAAAGGTCACCTCAACCATGTTTATTTAAAATAAAATAGAGACAACCTTCTTTGGAAGCGTCGGTCCAAACCTTCAAATCCTGATTGCCATCGATGATGGTCAAGACAGGAGCAGTGGTCAGCCTCTTCTTAAGCTCTTGGAAGGATGCCTCGCATTTTGGTGTCCAAATGAACTTCTTATGCTTTTTAGTCAGCTCAGTCAATGGACCAGATAATTTAGAAAAATCTCTCACGAATTTGCGATAGTAGCCAGCCAAACCCAAGAAACTTCGTACTTCAGTAGGGGTAGTAGGCTGCTTCCATTCTTGGATGGCTGAGATTTTTCCAGGATCAACTGAAATGCCTTCTTTGGAAACTACATGGCCGAGGAATTTCACCTCTTCTTGCCAAAACATACACTTAGAGAATTTGGCTTTCAGTACATTTCTTCGAAGGATTTCTAAGACTTCTCTCAAATGTTTTTCATGCTCCTCAACAGATTTTGAAAAGATAAGAATATCGTCAATGAATACAAGCACAAATTTATTAAGGACATTTCTAAAAACACGATTCATTAAGTCAACAAAATAAGCTGGAGCATTGCATAGTCCAAAAGGCATTACTAGCCATTCATAAAATGTGTCAGGCCCTCTAAAAGCAGTGAGAGGGATGCACTCTTCTGCGATGCGCAGTTGATGGAAACCTGTGGCTAGGTCCATCTTAGAGAATACACGAGCTCCATGCAATCTATCAAGAAGATCATCAATGCGGGGGAGAGGATATTTGTTCTTTAATGTCTGTTTATTAAGATCACGGTAGTCCACGCAAAGCCTGAGGGTTCCGTCAGATTTTGGCACAAACACCACTGCTGCGCCCCAACTAGAAAAGCTTGGCCTGATTAGACCCTTCCATAAAAGCTGTTTGGTTTGGTTGCTCAGCTCTTCTTTCTCTTTCGGAGACATTCTCCGTATAGCACGAACAACGGGTCTAGCATCAGGAACTAATTCGATTTTGAAATCTATTTCTCGACGAGGAGGTAAGCTATCCACCTCTTCAAAGACATCAGCATAATCTCTTACAATAGGAATATCTTCAATAGAAGCCGGGGTGACTTCTAAAGAAGACCAAAATTCTTTTCTATCAATGGCAGAACCATGGCAAGGAATAGTGATAATATCGCCAAATTTGGTTTTGATTCTAACCACCCTTTCAGCGCAAATTAATTCTGCTTCAAAATTTTCAAGCCAATCGAGTCCAAGAATAATATCATACCCAGAAAAACTCATGATAATTAAGTCAAATGGGAATTGGAAATAGGAGTAGGAAATGGGTACTCGACAATACTGATCTAGATAGAGTGTACCACCTATCGGACTATGTGCATTGAATGGTTCTTTTAATTTTCTTGGTTTTAATTTCAGCTTCTTAATTGTGTCGGCAGAAATAAAACTTCTAGAAGCACCCGTGTCAAAAAGAACAGTAACGGGGATATTCTTAACATTAATGAAGCCACTGAGAACATCAGGTTTACCTGTACCTTCAGAATTAGAAGCTGGTGCAGCGGGTTCACCATAGACATGAGCCACCTCCGATTTCTTAAGCAACGGGCAATCTCTGATAATATGTCCAGGCTTGTGACAATTGAAACACTCCCTCTTGTCATGTGAGCTTTGACTGGGTCCGGTCTCATTTCTTTTCACCTTCTTAGGAGCTCGGCACTCTTTTTCATAATGGCCAGTTTTTCCACAGTTATAACACTTGATCTTCGCCCTATCTCTCTTCTTACTATATGGCTTTGCTGAAGAGGAACTTCCTGATTCTGGCTTTTTATCTGCCTCCTTCTTCTTGGTATTGAGTTGCTTCTTCTCCTTATCCTGTGTGTTTGCTTTCTGGTCAATCTCTTCAAAGCGACAAGCCATCTCTATAACCTTAGCAAAGGGGCGCTCTATATGGTTCGTGACACGGTTGTGATACTTCCTTGCCAAGCCATTGATAAACCTTTTATTCTTCTGAGTTGCATCATGCACTAACTCCGGAGCATACCTTGAGAGCTCTTCAAATTTCTTTACATATTCAGAAACTGTCATTCCCCCTTGCTGGAGGTTGGCAAACTCATCATGCAATCTTTCCACTTCATGAGGTGGGACATACTTGGCATTGAATAACTCCTTGAATTTGGCCCATGTAACTTCAGCTTCCACAACTCCTATCATACTGAGCTCCCACCAAATTTGGGCTTGTCCTTGCAAAAACCATACCGCCATGAATCGCTTGCGGTGATCCTCTAGCTCCAAACCATCCAAAATCCTCTCCATAGTCTTTAACCAAGCTTGGGCCTCCGTGACAGATTCTTGGCCCGTGAAATGGACTCCTCCCAAATTATTTATTTTCTTCTTAACTTTATCAAGATCGAAAGCAGGTGGAGGTGGTGGTCTTACTTCCTCCTCTCTATCTGGTTGGTTGGGGGCCACAGAAGCGGTATTTTCCCTCACCCTAGCTGCTCCACCTCTAGCACTAACTCTGGCTCGAGTTGCCATTTTACTTAGTCTGTACGTTCAAGAAGAAGGTGTCAGACCAAGTGAAATGAAAATTCAAAGGAAAAGGTAGAAAAGATGGAAATGGGTAAATGACTGTAAAATATGCGCTAAACTGTCATACTCATTCTAGGACTAAATAATCCCATCTCTAATGAGGTGTATTGCTATAAATATGTTATATTCCAAAACTAAGGTTAAAACCAAAGCTCTGATACCAACTGTGATGACCCCTAACTTCCGCATAACGAAAGTAAGGATGATCATTGGAATACAACATAAATATGGCAATACATAACACAGATAACAACATAAGTATAAGAAAACTACATCATAACAACATCATGGCAGCGGAAATAGATGTCATCAAAATATAGAATTCCACAGTCACAGAAGTTCTAATTATTACATCAAAACCAAATAGAATGTAACGTGACTCAAAATCCCAAAGTACAGAATTTGAAACTGAAATAAGTCCGAATGTCGCAAGAACTCAGAAAATGTCTAACAGAAAATGAAATAAAGAAAGGAAAGATAGCAAGTCTTCATACTCCAAGTCACCTCAACAATAGGATCTCCAAGCAAAAACTCCAAGCAAGAACTCCAAGCAAGCTAAATAGGAACCTGTCAATTGGCTGCCCGTGTAGAGAGAGGGCACCCGAGTTTGCAAGGTGAAAACAAACAACAGGTCAGTCATGGGACTGGTGTGAGAAACTTATAATAACTACTAGATATGACAAGTCTAAGGACCACGCCACTTTCATGGAACGGGTTTACTCCAATAGATTGTCTGTGCATATATTTATTAAATAAAAAGAATAACGCAATGCTTTTGTAAAAATTGAAATCATTATAAGACTCAGGTCCTATCACACAATGCAACGCACACAAGAGGATAGAGTTTTACCTTATAATGATCAAAAATGCAGAGTACGAGTCAAATACTATTTTAATATTATAAGTGTGTAATATGTTTTAAAATACTTCAAAATAAATGTATTAATCCTAGACGGCATAGTACCCCATCCTACTATGTCGCCATAATAAATATACAATCAAGTCCGTCATCTCGTATTGGAAAGTTGGGTTTCCATACTGAGTCAAGGCTAGGAGCGAAATCCTTACCGATTCGAGACACTCTAGCAATGCCCCAGGATTGGTACTCTGTCCAACCCTTGGATCCTGCAGGGCCGGTCCACACTTACTTTTGTGGATTGGAAATGCCTGAACACACGTTTCCCGATCCTAACGGATCTCTAAATTGGCCAGTAGCGACCAATATAACCGAGGTACCTCAATCCAACAACCACTTAGTAAATATCAATGCTGGTAGGTCACTGACACCACTTTTAGCTAGAAAGAAACGTGCGCACTCCCTGCGTTCCCTTGCTCCGTTTTAGACTTCACCGGGGTGTGAGGCTCGCGAAGTAACGTATACACAAAGCTGCGCCCATACTGGACCATGCTTTGATCATCCTACAAGGCTCTGCTTTGCAACAATAAGCCTTGTTCGAGTGCAGCTTGGCATGTCACGTCGACAACTCATATCACGCGATTGAAAATTATTTAACATAAAAAGGGGTGTTAAGCAAGAGGATAAATCCTCCGCCACCAAGCCTTTGTACATCAAACAAAAACCAATTTTATTACATGAAATAAATTTCGACGTCAGGCATGCGATCCATTTACAAGTCCGTCCTGGGTCTGAACGAAACCGGAGTCGTCTTATTTCGTGGGAAATAAAGACACTCGCAAATCCGAACCATCAACAAGAACGTTCGGACGATCACTACCATCGACCTATCAAGGTAGCTACTCCCATTAAGGCCAACGACAGCAATACAACCATCCGTCTTGGAGATCGTCGGTCTTCAACCGTCGTCTTCAACTCTTCAATTTAATGTCGCCGTATAATTAATTGGAATGAGATTAAACTCGGTTTTCCAAATAATTTTCGTTGTTGTATAAATTACAAAACCAATTTGTATCGTTAGCGATGCTTTAAAATGCTTTCCACTGTTTCTATTTAGTAAAAATAGTTTTATACTTTCTTAACGACGCTTTAGGTCAATAGATGGCCTAATTAATATTTATATAAATATACATCCATTCGGCGATTCACACAAGTCAGTCAATACAAAACAAGCAAGTGCAATCAATCATAACATGATTCTGTTTATGGTTTTGTCTTCTCTCTTATCATACGTGGATTTTGATAAAATTACATTTCCCGTCCCAAAACCTCTTTATTTGTGTATGAAATTGTATTTCATAACTTTATCTTTTTGTTTATGTATGAAAATGTATTTCATAACTTTATCCTTTCATTTCATCAAAACACTGTGAATAAAAATGAAAATTTTAATCTTGTCCTTTTATTAATAAACATAATATTAATAAAGGTACATTTCCAATCTCATATCTTTTATTTACAGTAGAAATTGCAAATAAAAGTGACTCACCCAGTTTGTATATTTTATTTACACTAAAAATGTAAATACAAGAGGTTCACATAATTTACACTTTTTATTCATTCTAGAAAGTGTGAATAAAAGCAATTCACATATTTGTTCTTTTTTCTTTACACAAAAACGTAAATGAAGATAATTCTCATATTTTGTGCTTTTACATACAATGAAAATTGTATATAAAAATCAATTCACACATTTTGTTCTTTTTTCTTTACACAAAAATGTAAATGAAGATAATTCTCATATTTTGTTCTTTTTCTTTTACACAAAAATGTAAATGAAGACAATAACATATTTTGTTCTATTTTTCTTTTACACAAAAATGTAAATGAAGACAATTCTCATATTTTGTACTTTTACATACAATGAAAATTGTATATAAAATCAATTCACACATTTTGTTCCTTTTCTTCTTTACACAAAAATGTAAATGAAGATAATTCTCATATTTTGTTCTTTTACTTTTACACAAAAATGTAAATGAAGACAATAACATATTTTGTTCTATTTTTCTTTTACACAAAAATGTAAATGAAGACAATTCTCATATTTTGTTCTTTTACATACAATGAAAATTGTATATAAAATCAATTCACACATTTTGTTCTTTTTCTTTTACACAAAAATGTAAATGAAGACAATTCTCATATTTTGTTCTTTTACATACAATGAAAATTGTATATAAAATCAATTCACACATTTTGTTCTTTTTTTTCTTTACACAAAAATGTAAATGAAGATAATTCTCATATTTTGTTCTTTTACTTTTACACAAAAATGTAAATGAAGACAATAACATATTTTGTTCTATTTTTCTTTTACACAAAAATGTAAATGAAGACAATAACATATTTTGTTCTATTTTTCTTTTACACAAAAATGTAAATGAAGACAATTCTCATATTTTGTTCTTTTACATACAATGAAAATTGTATATAAAATCAATTCACACATTTTGTTCTTTTTCTTTTACACAAAAATGTAAATGAAGATAATTCTCATATTTTGTTCTTTTTCTTTTACACAAAAATGTAAATGAAGACAATAACATATTTTGTTCTATTTTTCTTTTACACAAAAATGTAAATGAAGACAATTCTCATATTTTGTTCTTTTACATACAATGAAAATTGTATATAAAATCAATTCACACATTTTGTTCTTTTTCTTTTACACAAAAATGTAAATGAAGACAATTCTCATATTTTGTTCTTTTACATACAATGAAAATTGTATATAAAATCAATTCACACATTTTGTTCTTTTTCTTTTACACAAAAATGTAAATGAAGACAATTCTCATATTTTGTTCTTTTTCTTTTACACAAAAATGTAAATGAAGACAATAACATATTTTTTTCTATTTTTCTTTTACACAAAAATGTAAATGAAGACAATAACATATTTTGTTCTATTTTTCTTTTACACAAAAATGTAAATGAAGACAATAACATATTTTGTTCTATTTTTCTTTTACACAAAAATGTAAATGAAGACAATAACATATTTTGTTCTATTTTTTTTTTTTTTTTTTGACTTACATATAAAATGTGACCAAAATAAATTACATATTTTTGTTCATTTTTGTTAACATATAAAAAGTGACCAAAATGAATTACACATCATGTTCTCTTTTGCTAAACATATAAAATGTTTCAAATGATTTTGTTTACTCAAAATGAAAAAAAAACAAACAATTCACATATTTTGTTTACTCAAAATGAAAATAGAGTCAATACCAAGTTTTGTTCTTTTTCAAAGAAATGAAAATAGCGTCAATATCAAGTTTTGTTCTTTTTCAAAGAAATGAAAATAGCGTCAATATCAAGTTTTGTTCTTTTTCAATTTCTTCTACTTTCCTTCCTTTCTATATTGAGTTGATAATCCTAGATCAATTCAAATATAGATGATAATCAAATTCCTTTTGATTTGAATGGATAATCACATCATTTCAATTTAATTCGAACACAAGTGATAATATAGAAATCAAATTTTTATTGATTCGAAATTGATAAATAAAATAAATCAAATACTGACATAATGGGTAACATGTGACAATCATAGATAACAAGTGGTAACATAACATATCATGAAATGGTAATCATATGAATGATTCAAACATAGGACAAACAACGCAAACCATGACCAAATAAATAGATCGGAATCGTAGTCATATTAAATTCACATCGCAATTGAATAATTTAATTAATTATTAAATTTAAATAAAGAGTCTCACAGTTGTTGCGATTTATGCCCCAAAATTCAAGGTGTTCAAAATTGGTCCTTTTCAGTCCAGCCGCGTAGATCTGCTCGATACGATCACAACGTCGCTGAAATCATCGAATTCCGGTTTGAAATGAATTAAATATGGTCAAAACAAATTATAAAATAAATTAGATTAATTAATTAATTGATTAACTACTAATTAACCTTCTTCTTCCCAAATAAGGTTCGGCCGTTATTATCAAAGTGGCTTCAAAACTTTGACCACGAATTGCGGGAGCTAGAAGTGTCGGTTTGGGGTGCCGTCAGTTGGAGGAGGAGCGGCTTGGCATGGGCGACGTGCGCCTGGCACGGTGGGCGGCTCGGTGGCGTCCTGTGGGACCGGCGGCGTGCGCAAGGGCGCAGCTTTGGGGGCGGATTTCGCGAGTTAGGGGGCACAAGATGAGGTGCTATTGGTCGGAGAAGAAGGAGGAGGTGAAGAGCTTCGAAACAAGCTATAGTTTGGGGTCTAATTCGAAGGGAGGAGAGAGAATTTGGTGGAGGAAGGATTGAGGAAAGGGGCGGCCAACAATTGCTGAAGACGATGAACAGTGTCGGCCTCCTTTTTATATTATATTATAATTAGGGTTTTGTTAATTAATTAATTCATTAATTATCCGATTCGGCCCAATTACCCATTAATCCCGCTTTCAGCCCAATGACTGCCCTTCCTACCTAATAGCCCCTATTCCGGATCCATCTGAATATGTCCCGTAGGCCCCGGAGTTCGTCTTGGTCCCCGTTTTCCAGATTTAAAAATAATTCTTTTATTTTAATATTCTGACGTATTCAAAAATCCACCGGAGCCACATACGGACCCAGAAAAATCCAGAAAAAATATTTTTGGCTATGTTTTGACGATACGAATCCAACAAAATTATTTCCATCGAATTCTGAGGCTGTTTGAAAAATGGCCATTTTTAAGTCGTTCAATTTTGACTGTATTGACCCAAACACAGTTTCTTTCACCCCGCTCACATATTAAGTCGAAAAATTCTAAAAATTGAAACCTAGCAATGATTCGACATTCCGGTTCCAACAAAAGTGGTTTCGTCGGAAACGGGGTTCGTTTGCGAAATGTCAATTTTTCCATGATTAAAATATTTATTTAGAATGGAAATTTCAAATTCTGGCAGATTTTACTATAAAATTCTTAAAAATAAAATTTTTAAATTGGGTCAGATTTTCGGGTTGTTACACATAAGTACAACAATTATTGTAATTTCCAATTCAGAAGGATGTTTAAATGGAAATAAGCTTATATGACGTAATTGTTCTCAATAGATTTAACCCCAATTACGATAAGTATTCGCAATTTCATTATAACTTGATTCGCAAAATCCAATTAACAGGTTCTTAGGATGATTCTTTATACAACAATAATTGTCCTAAATACTTTTAATACAAAATTTGTTTAGCAAATTTAATATAACGGGGAGTACAAATGATAAATATACTGTTATTTAGAATGGTATAATTTAGATCCACTCACCTAATAGCTTTCCAATCCATGAATCAGATCCAGATTTGTTGTTTCTTGGCATCCCTAACTAAATCTATATTCAAAAATATCCATGGATTCACAAATTTATTACTAAAGAAGGGGAAAAGAGAAAGAAAACCTATATAAACCAGAACCAATGACTTACCTTACGCTGATCAAAATTCCGAACATTCGTTTGTATGTATATATATATATATATATATATATATATATATATATTAATATATATATATTCTTTTCCTCCAATTCTTGAATTATAATTTCCTAAGACTAATTATTCTATTTTTTGAAGAGATTTAAGGAGGATGAAGTATGTCATAGTCTAGACAACCTCTAAGAAAATATGAGATTTAGGCTAGGCACTGTTAGTCAATATATAGGCATTCAAGAAATTCTTTATCTTAGTCGTACACGTAGTGCCGAGTCAGCAACGACTATGGTCCGAAAAACCGTCCATATTCACTAAACGAATCTGCCCATATCAGGGGTGGGTCGACCCCTGGGTCGACCCATAAGTCGACCTAGCCATAGCTTGGATCGGCCCATATAGGTCCAGGTGCGCATTTTCTGCTGTATTTAACGTTTTAGTTTTAAACATTTGATTAATTTTCCTATTATACCCTCTTTGATTTATTTTATACCTATTATTAATCACTGTTATGTTTGAATTTTAAATTTAACATGCACATTTTTTCTCGACATTTGAATTGTGCGTATATATGTACGTGCAACTTTATTTCATTTTCAAAATTCAAATGGTGTTATGCCTTCATTTAATTCTTATATGAGCATTTATGTATAATTTTCTTTATATGTGCATTTATGCATATTTTATTCTTAGAATATGTATTATTTTAGTCGTTCTTCTAAAATAAAAATATGGCACCCGCGGGATTCAAACTTGCGCCACTCACTTGGGAGCCATATGTCTTTACCAACTGAGCTACATAGGTTTTTGCTAGCAAGACTAAAAAAATGGTGGTCATTATTCTTTTCTTATACCTCATTTTCATATTTGTTGTAATATTTCATTTAAAGATATCTTTCTCATCTTAAATCCGTTTTCTGCAATCCATAGGTCTAAATTGATCAGAAAATCACCACGGACGCAACGATGCTAATTTCATCAACAAATTATGAAAGCTCTTCAAAATTAATTCTATTATTTCATTAAAAATGCCAGGTGTTACATTGTCCCACCCTTAGGAAATTTCGTCCCCCAAATTTGGTAAGGGTGAAATGAAGTAATTCCTCGCACAACCATCATGTGTACATCCTATTTTCCAACCATTTGTGCACTTTTGCAAATTGTAATTCAGCAAAATAATACATGAATGAAATGAATGTCTAAGCGGTACCTCCAATATGAATGCAAATTTTTCTTGAAATTCCCTTTGAAAACATGATGCATACAACCTTAATATACTAGAAATTTCTATATGAATGCAATATTTTGAAAATTAAAACACTTTTTCATCCAAATTTTCCAACACTCTTACTGAGCAAGAGTGTAGTTTATCCAATTTTTGCATACAAAATCCTACCAAGCAACTTTAATTTTCGAATTTCAGAAAAATCTAATTTTCTAAATTTGATTTCTTACATTACAAAATGATGGAAAACGGAAAACTTGACATCTTCTGTTTTTCTTTTATGTACCTTTTCTATCTAAACCTGGATTTTAAGCAACTACTATAAAGGTTTCCTATCTTCCTATCCAAGCACAGTTTACATAAGAAAATTTTCTCTATTTTTTTTTTTCAACTTACTTAGGAAAAATTTCATTTTTATTCGCATTTCTCATAATTTTCCATTTTCCTTAACTATCATGTTTATTGCTGTACTGAATTTTTTGTTCCCTTTTGTAACAACCCGAAAATCTGGGCCAGTTTAAAATTTTTATTTTGGCAATTATAGCGAATTTTGATTATTTAAAATGAATTATTGTAAATAATATCGACGAGAAAATTTATTTTGAATATAAATCGACGTATATATTATATACGTCGTCGTTAGAATATAAATATTTATATATAATTATAAAAGGAATTGAAAATGGCGCGGTAGTTCGAAAATTCGATTTCTAATTTCAAATGAATATACAGAATTCAATATAAGTCAGAATTGAACGAAACAAGAAATATTTGAATCTGTATAACTATATCTTTGTAACGAAGTTAACAAACTGAGATTTCATCTTAGAAATGATAAGATATGTCCAGTTTAAAATTAGAAATAGTCGCTGTGGAATTTATATATATTTTTATATATATAAGGCCCTTAAAAATAGCAATTTTGCAAACGACCTCGGATTTCGACGAAACCAGTTTTATTGGGTCCGTGATGTTAAATTATTGCTAGATTCCAAATTTCATAATTTTTCGAATCAATATGTGAGCGTGGCAAAGGAAAACGCGTTTGACCAGTTTCAGTTGATTTTAATCGACTGGAAATTGGTCATTTTTCAAACGGTCTCAGAATTCGACGAAACTAGTTTTGTTAGGACCGTATCGTCAATACGAAGCTAGAAAATATTTTTCGAGAATTTATAGAGTTAGTATGTGACCCCGGTAATTTGAAATGTACGTTTAAAATTCAATATAGAGATTTAAATGTAAATTTAACGGAAACTGATTCAAACGTCCGAATCAACCTACGATACATAACCCATTGTGTTCAGAATGGGGGTGAAACGCTATGGACGACAGGCGGTGGGCCTCGTTTCGAGGTCATGGATAAAAGTCAACCCTTTTGAATAAATAAATAATTAAATAAAAAAAAATATAACTCCCCTCATTTTCTTCTGCTTGCCCCCCCCCCCCCCCAGTATTTCATTACCGATTTCATGTATAAAAAAAAAAACAAGGGAAGGGCTCGTGCCCTAGCTGTCGCCGTGCCTCCGAGGGCAGCCACCGCCCACCGCCGATCGACGGCACTTCCTCCTCCTCGCAAGCGAACCCCCCCGTCCCCTCTCGTCGATTTAAAAACCCCTCCCCCCAAAGCCCTTCAATCCCTCGCGCACCCCAAATCAGCGAGCGCCACCGACCTGGAGGCCTACCGCCGGCCACTAGAGGGTCCCCCGTCAGTGCAGACCCGTGAGCTCCGACCCCAGACCCGCCGCTGGTCAAGTGTGCCACCACTTCTCCTTTGCTCTACCCTGTCAGCCTATGAACCCCTTTTTCTGTAAGTTTTTTTATTTTATTTATTTATATTATTTTTAGTTTAAATCCTGTTTGTTTTTTTTAGGTTTTAAAACTGAATTTTATAAAAGATTTAAAACAGAGTTTTTTAAAAAGATATAAAAACAGTTTTTTTTAAAAGATATGAAAGCAGTTTTTAAAAGATATGAAAGCAGTTTTTAAAAGATATGAAAACAGTTTTTTTAAAAGATATGAAAGCAGTTTTTAAAAGATATGAAAACAGTTTTTTTAAAAGATATGAAAGCAGTTTTTAAAAGATATAAAAGCAGTTTTTTAAAAGATATAAAAACAGATTTTTAAAAGATATGAAAGCAGTTTTTTAAAAGATATAAAAACAGATTTTTAAAAGATATAAAAGCAGTTTTTAAAAGATATAAAAACAGATTTTAAAAGGTATTGAAAACTGATTTTTAAAAGGTATTGAAAACTGATTTCTTTAGAGATAAAAATCATATTTTTATATATTGAAAGTCGAGATAAAAATCATATTTTTATATATTGAAAGTCGAGATAAAAATCATATTTTTATATATTGAAAGTCGAGATAAAAATCAGATTTTTATATATTGAATAGCATCGTAAAAATTCGATTTTTACATATGTAGTGAAAGCGGACAACGAAAGCGACGAAAGGCGAGTAGGCGAAGATCTCTACAATAGAAGTGCCGTGGAGCTAGGATAGCTATCGGTGAGAATTTCTCACTCTTCAATTTATTTTCTAGTTATATATATATACTAGGATGCAGACGGTGCTTAGTAGCACCCGACACAATCGTCCACAGACCATGGACTTGTTTGTTTGGTTGCATAGCTTAGTTATATGATTTGATTTGGATTTGGTTGTTGGGTGAATTTGATTGATGTGTGAATGGCGTGGGCCTTCACTAGACCGGGGATAAGGCTAGGCCTTGTCCCGTTTCTAGTATCGTGCCGTTATGCCGCCGAAATTTTCTAAAATATGTTAGAAAATAAAAATATCATTTTATTGTGTAAATGAATTGAATAGAAATTCATAGGTTGAAATAAAATGTTTTATCGTTAAAAATATAATTTTAACGTGAAGTGAATAAAATAAAATATTCATTTATAAACCGGACGGTTTGTTTATGTACACCTATTTGAAGGACATTGATTGGGTCGATAAATTTTACACATCGCCCAACTGCACAAACAAAAATGTGTGTTTGTTGATTTGAAACCCCACACGGGTGTTGGGATGAAATTTGAAGTTCACTCATCCTGATTGATTAAATGTGTTGATCGATTGATTGACAGGCTGTTATAAGCGTTGAATATCTATATTTGATGCTTATACAGTGTAGTGCACTTTGGTTGATGGTTGATTATTTTTCAATGTAATTATATACATGTGTTGTATGAAAATCCATATAATTAACTTTATATGGTAATTGATTGGGCCTCATTCCAATTTGAAAAATAAAGAATATTATAAAATAAAAGTTCATGTGTTGACAATACTCATTCACTGAGATTGGTCATGTGTTGAACGAAATATTTTAGTAATGAAATTTACACCTTTATCGATATAAAATAAAAGTTCATGTGTTGACAGTACTCATTCATTGAGATTGGTCATGTGTTGAACGAAATATTTTGATAATAACAACTATTTTGAAAAAGAAATATTTGAAATAGGATATTTGAAAATAGAAATTTATGAAGCCGTGTTGATTAGATTGACGCCATTTTGACGTGAACGATATTTATATCGATTTTATTCATTTTAAAATGAATATTGAAAAGTGATTTCGAAATCGACGATTTCGAAATGAATTGAATTGAAAACGATTTCAAAATGAATTGAATTGAAAACGATTTCGAAATGAATGAATTGAAAACGATTTCGAAATGAATTGAATTGAAAACGATTTCGAAATGAATTGAATTGAAAACGATTTCGAAATGAATTGAATTGAAAACGATTTCGAAATGAATGAATTGAAAACGATTTCGAAATGAATTGAATTGAAAACGATTTCGAAATGAATTGAATTGAAAACGATTTTGAAATGAATTGAATTGAAAACGATTTCAAAATGAATGAATTGAAAACGATTTCGAAATGAATTGAATTGAAAACGATTTCGAAATGAATTGAATTGAAAACGATTTCGAAATGAATGAATTGAAAACGATTTCGAAATGAATTGAATTGAAAACGATTTCGAAATGAATTGAATTGAAAACGAATTGAAATGAATTCAAATTGAATTGAAATTTGAATTGAATAGAAATGAATTTTGAAACGAATTTATGAAGAAGAATTCAATTTTGATTTGAATTGAAAAGGAAGTTGAAATTGCTTTTGAAACGAATTTAAAACTATTCATATAATTCGTTTTAAATAGAAATCGACGAAGTATATATTATATATATTATATATATAATATAATGGCCTGAATAGAACGCGCTGCGCCGCGGCAGTTCGTGAATTTCGACCATTTATTTCAAACGGACATTGCAGGAGATCCGACCGTCGGATTCTCCTAAAACCGGAACCGTTGGGTTCGTATCGAAAAGAGCTTTCTAATGAATGTTAGAAATTTGAAATCTAACGGTTGGATTTGGAGATACGTCCAAATCAAATTCGAAAAAGGTCGCTGTAAGTGCAGTTCGATGGCCGTTAATGGAAATCGACTGTACGGGCCTTGATAAAATTATTAAAAATAGTAATAATTTGTGTAAAATCATAAGAAATGATTTGTGAAAGTTTGGGATGAAAAACTCCATATTTGAAAAGATAAAAATAGATTTCTATCGAAATGAACTAGTTTTGAACTAGAATTATAATTCTATTTATTTTTAAATAAATAAATTGAATTTGAAATGGTTTTGAAAATAACCAAAATTTCCAATGATTGCATTGGAGTGGATTTGAATCGAAATTGTCTTCGGAATATTTCGATGTTGGAATTCGTGATTATACAGGTGTGGTTATGGAAATTTGAAAGATATATATTTATATCGTTATTTCCAATACGACATTTGTTAGTCGTAGAATTCGATATTGAATATAAGCCGATATATTTTCTATTCAGAGCCTTGTATTGAATATCGAATGTGATTTGGGTTTGTCGTGAATGGTGTCTTCACTAACACTGTTCTTGAACCCAGTTGAGAAAAGATTAAATCTTTTTATTTAGATTTAATGAAGTGTACCAATTAAATGATATTTAATTGGAATTAAATTGATATTGATTTTTGGGTTTATCGTGAACAGTGTTTTAAACAACACTAGTTCTTTAACCTGATAATTAATGAATGTGATTTTGGGTTTATCGTGAACTGTGTTTTTAAATGACACGGATTCTTTAACCCAGTCGAAGATTAAAACTAAGTGGAGTTTTAATGAATCTTTAATTAGATTGAAATGATCGAAAATGGAGTATCACCAGTTTTGCTCCAGGCGATAGTTAAATCTTTAATTAGATTTGAACGTGAAATGGTAATTGAATTTACCGATAACACTGTGGTGTTAGATATGAAGTATTCACAGTTTTACTTCATGGGATGAATAGGTTGGGATTAGGAAATTATAACAAATGATTACTTCGGTAAGGTTCGCTAATCCCGACTAGTTTGAACTGATATTCAAAAGTTGATTAAAGAATAAATTCAAGAATTTATCTTTGATAAAATTAATGGGAACCTTTCCCTATGAATGTGAAATTAGAAACTAACTGTCGGTTAGCTAAGTAGAATGGTTTTCTGGATATTGATCTGATGTTGGTTTCGGCCTTTGGGGTTAATATTTGGGGAATTGTTCTCTTGATTAATTTACGGTTAGTGACTGATGGATTGGAATGAGGCGTATGTTGTGTTTGTGTAACACTTATTTAAAATATACGCGAGTTATTCGGGAAGACCGGGTTTATCCCATTCTGAATAACTGATACGACGATAAGTCGAAGATGAAGACGATGGTCGAAGACCGGAGGTCTTCACGTCGTTTGGGAGATAACTGATGATCTTGATTGGGCTGTACACCCAAGAAGATGGAAACAGTTGGTGATCGTCCAGACGTACTTGGAGATCGATGGATGTGCGGGGTACTAGGTGCCTCCGGTTTCGTTCAGACCCAGAACGGACATGTAAATGGACTGTGTGTCTGACATTGGATTTTAGTCTGTGTGTTTGATTTCTATTAAATATATATCTGTTTGGCGGCGGAGAATTTATTCTCTTGCTTAACGCCCTTCTCTGAGACGTACGAGCTCAGGGGTTATATATTGATAGATATCAAACGCATGGAGTGAATTGCCTGTGTGGCATGCCTAAGTGGCAATTGATCGAGGCTTCTGTTGAAAAGCAAAGTCTTGTGGTGATGATCAAAGCACGGCCTTTGTGGCGTAGCTTTGTGTAACGTTTACTTCGCGAGTTTCACACCCGGTATGAACCAAAAACGGGAGAGGACCTCAGGGAGGACATGCGTTTCTTTCTAGCTAGAAGTGGCGTCAGTGGTTTTACACGCCCTGACGAGTTTGACTTATGTGGTTGTTGCTGCTGTTGCGAGGCGCCTCGGATTGATCGGTCGTTCTCGAACCGATGGAGTCATTCGTTGGCTCATTTACGCCCCATAGGGCGGAGAGACGTATTGTTCAGGCACTATAATCCACTCCGTGTGGACCGGCCCTGTCGCTCCAAGGGGCAGTTGCGGCTGTTCCGGAGACATGGGCTAGATTGTCTCGAAGACGGTAAGGACGATCCCTGGCCTCGGTTCATAGAAGGAAATCCAATTTCCAAATACGTGACATTTGCGGTTTTAGTTGTAATCCTATATATGGCGACATAGTGGGATGGGGCGCTCATGCCGCCTATGATTGATACTTATGATTCGAAGTGTTTTATGCACTATGCACTTATAATAGTATCAAATGATTTGTTTTAAACGTATCAAGCATTCTTTGGCTGTTATAAGGGAAAACCCTATCCTCGACTGCATTGCATTGTGTGATGGGACCTGGGTCTTATAACAGCTTCATTCTTCTTTATTTAGCATTGCGCTGTTGTTTTATGCACTGGTATTCTTGGGAGGAAACCCGTTCCGTGTTATACGGCGTGGTCCCTTGATTTACCTAGCTTTAAAAATAAAGATTAACTGTTTTAGTTCTCACACCAGTCCCATGACTGACCTGGAGTTTATTGTTTTAACCTAAACTCTAGGTGCCCCTATTTTTGACACGGGCAGCTAGTAGTTTTGGTTTTGCAGATTTATATTCACAGGATCCTGGTTTACAGCTGGAACGATATCCGGAAAGCTTTGTATCCGTATATCTCATTCTAGTTGTGTATTGTATTATCTTTCCGCTGCTATGTATTTAAATGTAATTTAAATCTCTGATATTTCTGTGTAATATTCATTTATACTCTGTATATTCTTGTAATCTGATGCATTGTTGTAATATACAATGAAATGTTCTTCTGTATACGTTCTGTTGTGGTTTGTTCTCGAACTATCCGACGCTTTCCTTTACGGGGAAGTTACGGGTCTTTACAGTTGGTATCAGAGCTTTGGTTTACAAAGCTAGAGAACAAGACACATTAGAACCATACGAAAGAATTCATCAGATATTGGATTAGTAATATCCAATTAGAATGACTCATTAGAGATGGGATCAGTAGTATCCTAGAACGAGTGTGAAGAGTATATTTTAAAAATGAAAACAAATTTTTGTTTTGAAAATTTAAATCAATTATTCGTATTTGATTATCTATTTATATTGATGTGGACAATCCAGTATATATAGATTTTGCGTATACGTCTGATCCGCGTGTATTCGAAGTTTTAATATACTGGATAGATATAGAATCATACTCTAGTGGCCCGAAGATGATTCTGATGACTGACTAGTCGTCATTAGTATTCATGTTCGAGTAACGAAGGTGTGATATCTATATATTTCCATTAGACTGGTGTGAGAACCAAAACTTATATATATAGCTAGAACACATTGTTGTGAATTGGTATCAAAAACCTGATTTTTGTATATGTATCAAAATTATGAATTTGAAACTCTAATTCACTAATTGATTGATGTTTGTGTTGCTTGTTTAATTGTTTGATAATTTTGAACCAATTAGCCTAATTGAATCAAATATTGAATTATATTGAAAATTGGTTGCATTTGCTTGCATATACATATACTTACATTGAACAGGTCATAGCAAGGAGGCTAGAGCCAGAGAATAAAATTTGTTTGCCCGACAAATAGGTACATGTTTACTACATAATTTACTGTTTTGTTTGGGTGATGATGATTTTGTGAGCCTATTGGCTAGCCGCTTGGCTTTTTCTTTTTCTTTTTGAGATCTGAAGGACCGGGGAAGCTATTTGAAATTCCCCGATGCTCCCGGTGCAGGGGAGGTTATGGCGAAATTTTTCGAAAATTTAGGGTGTTAGCCAAATTTTTGAAATTTTGAAAATTCTCAGAAACTGAAAAGTTAGAGAATGCAAGCCAGATCGAGCGTTGAGTTGATTAATCAAACCACTTTCGACTTTGTTCCTTTTCGGGGACGAAAAGTTTTAAGTGGGGGAGATTGTAACAACCCGAAAATCTGGGCCAGTTTAAAATTTTTATTTTGGCAATTATAGCGAATTTTGATTATTTAAAATGAATTATTGTAAATAATATCGACGAGAAAATTTATTTTGAATATAATTCGACGTATATATTATATACGTCGTCGTTAGAATATAAATATTTATATATAATTATAAAAGGAATTGAAAATGGCGCGGTAGTTCGAAAATTCGATTTCTAATTTCAAATGAATATACAGAATTCAATATAAGTCAGAATTGAACGAAACAAGAAATATTTGAATCTGTATAACTATATCTTTGTAACGAAGTTAACAAACTGAGATTTCATCTTAGAAATGATAAGATATGTCCAGTTTAAAATTAGAAATAGTCGCTGTGGAATTTATATATATTTTTATATATATAAGGCCCTTAAAAATAGCAATTTTGCAAACGACCTCGGATTTCGACGAAACCAGTTTTATTGGGTCCGTGATGTTAAATTATTGCTAGATTCCAAATTTCATAATTTTTCGAATCAATATGTGAGCGTGGCAAAGGAAAACGCGTTTGACCAGTTTCAGTTGATTTTAATCAACTGGAAATTGGTCATTTTTCAAACGGTCTCAGAATTCGACGAAACTAGTTTTGTTAGGACCGTATCGTCAATACGAAGCTAGAAAATATTTTTCGAGAATTTATAGAGTTAGTATGTGACCCCGGTAATTTGAAATGTACGTTTAAAATTCAATATAGAGATTTAAATGTAAATTTAACGGAAACTGATTCAAACGTCCGAATCAACCTACGATACATAACCCATTGTGTTCAGAATGGGGGTGAAACGCTATGGACGACAGGCGGTGGGCCTCGTTTCGAGGTCATGGATAAAAGTCAACCCTTTTGAATAAATAAATAATTAAATAAAAAAAAAATATAACTCCCCTCATTTTCTTCTGCTTGGCCCCCCCCCCCCCAGTATTTCATTACTGATTTCATGTATAAAAAAAAAAAAAAAAACAAGGGAAGGGCTCGTGCCCTAGCTGTCGCCGTGCCTCCGAGGGCAGCCACCGCCCACCGCCGATCGACGGCACTTCCTCCTCCTCGCAAGCGAACCCCCCCCCCCCCCCCCCCCCCGTCCCCTCTCGTCGATTTAAAAACCCCTCCCCCCAAAGCCCTTCAATCCCTCGCGCACCCCAAATCAGCGAGCGCCACCGACCTGGAGGCCTACCGCCGGCCACTAGAGGGTCCCCCGTCAGTGCAGACCCGTGAGCTCCGACCCCAGACCCGCCGCTGGTCAAGTGTGCCACCACTTCTCCTTTGCTCTACCCTGTCAGCCTATGAACCCCTTTTTCTGTAAGTTTTTTTATTTTATTTATTTATATTATTTTTAGTTTAAATCCTGTTTGTTTTTTTTAGGTTTTAAAACTGAATTTTATAAAAGATTTAAAACAGAGTTTTTTAAAAAGATATAAAAACAGTTTTTTTTAAAAGATATGAAAGCAGTTTTTAAAAGATATGAAAGCAGTTTTTAAAAGATATGAAAACAGTTTTTTTAAAAGATATGAAAGCAGTTTTTAAAAGATATGAAAACAGTTTTTTTAAAAGATATGAAAGCAGTTTTTAAAAGATATAAAAGCAGTTTTTTAAAAGATATAAAAACAGATTTTTAAAAGATATGAAAGCAGTTTTTTAAAAGATATAAAAACAGATTTTTAAAAGATATAAAAGCAGTTTTTAAAAGATATAAAAACAGATTTTAAAAGGTATTGAAAACTGATTTTTAAAAGGTATTGAAAACTGATTTCTTTAGAGATAAAAATCATATTTTTATATATTGAAAGTCGAGATAAAAATCATATTTTTATATATTGAAAGTCGAGATAAAAATCATATTTTTATATATTGAAAGTCGAGATAAAAATCAGATTTTTATATATTGAATAGCATCGTAAAAATTCGATTTTTACATATGTAGTGAAAGCGGACAACGAAAGCGACGAAAGGCGAGTAGGCGAAGATCTCTACAATAGAAGTGCCGTGGAGCTAGGATAGCTATCGGTGAGAATTTCTCACTCTTCAATTTATTTTCTAGTTATATATATATACTAGGATGCAGACGGTGCTTAGTAGCACCCGACACAATCGTCCACAGACCATGGACTTGTTTGTTTGGTTGCATAGCTTAGTTATATGATTTGATTTGGATTTGGTTGTTGGGTGAATTTGATTGATGTGTGAATGGCGTGGGCCTTCACTAGACCGGGGATAAGGCTAGGCCTTGTCCCGTTTCTAGTATCGTGCCGTTATGCCGCCGAAATTTTCTAAAATATGTTAGAAAATAAAAATATCATTTTATTGTGTAAATGAATTGAATAGAAATTCATAGGTTGAAATAAAATGTTTTATCGTTAAAAATATAATTTTAACGTGAAGTGAATAAAATAAAATATTCATTTATAAACCGGACGGTTTGTTTATGTACACCTATTTGAAGGACATTGATTGGGTCGATAAATTTTACACATCGCCCAACTGCACAAACAAAAATGTGTGTTTGTTGATTTGAAACCCCACACGGGTGTTGGGATGAAATTTGAAGTTCACTCATCCTGATTGATTAAATGTGTTGATCGATTGATTGACAGGCTGTTATAAGCGTTGAATATCTATATTTGATGCTTATACAGTGTAGTGCACTTTGGTTGATGGTTGATTATTTTTCAATGTAATTATATACATGTGTTGTATGAAAATCCATATAATTAACTTTATATGGTAATTGATTGGGCCTCATTCCAATTTGAAAAATAAAGAATATTATAAAATAAAAGTTCATGTGTTGACAGTACTCATTCACTGAGATTGGTCATGTGTTGAACGAAATATTTTAGTAATGAAATTTACACCTTTATCGATATAAAATAAAAGTTCATGTGTTGACAGTACTCATTCATTGAGATTGGTCATGTGTTGAACGAAATATTTTGATAATAACAACTATTTTGAAAAAGAAATATTTGAAATAGGATATTTGAAAATAGAAATTTATGAAGCCGTGTTGATTAGATTGACGCCATTTTGACGTGAACGATATTTATATCGATTTTATTCATTTTAAAATGAATATTGAAAAGTGATTTCGAAATCGACGATTTCGAAATGAATTGAATTGAAAACGATTTCAAAATGAATTGAATTGAAAACGATTTCGAAATGAATGAATTGAAAACGATTTCGAAATGAATTGAATTGAAAACGATTTCGAAATGAATTGAATTGAAAACGATTTCGAAATGAATTGAATTGAAAACGATTTCGAAATGAATGAATTGAAAACGATTTCGAAATGAATTGAATTGAAAACGATTTCGAAATGAATTGAATTGAAAACGATTTCGAAATGAATTGAATTGAAAACGATTTCAAAATGAATGAATTGAAAACGATTTCGAAATGAATTGAATTGAAAACGATTTCGAAATGAATTGAATTGAAAACGATTTCGAAATGAATGAATTGAAAACGATTTCGAAATGAATTGAATTGAAAACGATTTCGAAATGAATTGAATTGAAAACGAATTGAAATGAATTCAAATTGAATTGAAATTTGAATTGAATAGAAATGAATTTTGAAACGAATTTATGAAGAAGAATTCAATTTTGATTTGAATTGAAAAGGAAGTTGAAATTGCTTTTGAAACGAATTTAAAACTATTCATATAATTCGTTTTAAATAGAAATCGACGAAGTATATATTATATATATTATATATATAATATAATGGCCTGAATAGAACGCGCCGCGCCGCGGCAGTTCGTGAATTTCGACCATTTATTTCAAACGGACATTGCGGGAGATCCGACCGTCGGATTCTCCTAAAACCGGAACCGTTGGGTTCGTATCGAAAAGAGCTTTCTAATGAATGTTAGAAATTTGAAATCTAACGGTTGGATTTGGAGATACGTCCAAATCAAATTCGAAAAAGGTCGCTGTAAGTGCAGTTCGATGGCCGTTAATGGAAATCGACTGTACGGGCCTTGATAAAATTATTAAAAATAGTAATAATTTGTGTAAAATCATAAGAAATGATTTGTGAAAGTTTGGGATGAAAAACTCCATATTTGAAAAGATAAAAATAGATTTCTATCGAAATGAACTAGTTTTGAACTAGAATTATAATTCTATTTATTTTTAAATAAATAAATTGAATTTGAAATGGTTTTGAAAATAACCAAAATTTCCAATGATTGCATTGGAGTGGATTTGAATCGAAATTGTCTTCGGAATATTTCGATGTTGGAATTCGTGATTATACAGGTGTGGTTATGGAAATTTGAAAGATATATATTTATATCGTTATTTCCAATACGACATTTGTTAGTCGTAGAATTCGATATTGAATATAAGCCGATATATTTTCTATTCAGAGCCTTGTATTGAATATCGAATGTGATTTGGGTTTGTCGTGAATGGTGTCTTCACTAACACTGTTCTTGAACCCAGTTGAGAAAAGATTAAATCTTTTTATTTAGATTTAATGAAGTGTACCAATTAAATGATATTTAATTGGAATTAAATTGATATTGATTTTTGGGTTTATCGTGAACAGTGTTTTAAACAACACTAGTTCTTTAACCTGATAATTAATGAATGTGATTTTGGGTTTATCGTGAACTGTGTTTTTAAATGACACGGATTCTTTAACCCAGTCGAAGATTAAAACTAAGTGGAGTTTTAATGAATCTTTAATTAGATTGAAATGATCGAAAATGGAGTATCACCAGTTTTGCTCCAGGCGATAGTTAAATCTTTAATTAGATTTGAACGTGAAATGGTAATTGAATTTACCGATAACACTGTGGTGTTAGATATGAAGTATTCACAGTTTTACTTCATGGGATGAATAGGTTGGGATTAGGAAATTATAACAAATGATTACTTCGGTAAGGTTCGCTAATCCCGACTAGTTTGAACTGATATTCAAAAGTTGATTAAAGAATAAATTCAAGAATTTATCTTTGATAAAATTAATGGGAACCTTTCCCTATGAATGTGAAATTAGAAACTAACTGTCGGTTAGCTAAGTAGAATGGTTTTCTGGATATTGATCTGATGTTGGTTTCGGCCTTTGGGGTTAATATTTGGGGAATTGTTCTCTTGATTAATTTACGGTTAGTGACTGATGGATTGGAATGAGGCGTATGTTGTGTTTGTGTAACACTTATTTAAAATATACGCGAGTTATTCGGGAAGACCGGGTTTATCCCATTCTGAATAACTGATACGACGATAAGTCGAAGATGAAGACGTTGGTCGAAGACCGGAGGTCTTCACGTCGTTTGGGAGATAACTGATGATCTTGATTGGGCTGTACACCCAAGAAGATGGAAACAGTTGGTGATCGTCCAGACGTACTTGGAGATCGATGGATGTGCGGGGTACTAGGTGCCTCCGGTTTCGTTCAGACCCAGAACGGACATGTAAATGGACTGTGTGTCTGACATTGGATTTTAGTCTGTGTGTTTGATTTCTATTAAATATATATCTGTTTGGCGGCGGAGAATTTATTCTCTTGCTTAACGCCCTTCTCTGAGACGTACGAGCTCAGGGGTTATATATTGATAGATATCAAACGCATGGAGTGAATTGCCTGTGTGGCATGCCTAAGTGGCAATTGATCGAGGCTTCTGTTGAAAAGCAAAGTCTTGTGGTGATGATCAAAGCACGGCCTTTGTGGCGTAGCTTTGTGTAACGTTTACTTCGCGAGTTTCACACCCGGTATGAACCAAAAACGGGAGAGGACCTCAGGGAGGATATGCGTTTCTTTCTAGCTAGAAGTGGCGTCAGTGGTTTTACACGCCCTGACGAGTTTGACTTATGTGGTTGTTGCTGCTGTTGCGAGGCGCCTCGGATTGATCGGTCGTTCTCGAACCGATGGAGTCATTCGTTGGCTCATTTACGCCCCATAGGGCGGAGAGACGTATTGTTCAGGCACTATAATCCACTCCGTGTGGACCGGCCCTGTCGCTCCAAGGGGCAGTTGCGGCTGTTCCGGAGACATGGGCTAGATTGTCTCGAAGACAGTAAGGACGATCCCTGGCCTCGGTTCATAGAAGGAAATCCAATTTCCAAATACGTGACATTTGCGGTTTTAGTTGTAATCCTATATATGGCGACATAGTGGGATGGGGCGCTCATGCCGCCTATGATTGATACTTATGATTCGAAGTGTTTTATGCACTATGCACTTATAATAGTATCAAATGATTTGTTTTAAACGTATCAAGCATTCTTTGGCTGTTATAAGGGAAAACCCTATCCTCGACTGCATTGCATTGTGTGATGGGACCTGGGTCTTATAACAGCTTCATTCTTCTTTATTTAGCATTGCGCTGTTGTTTTATGCACTGGTATTCTTGGGAGGAAACCCGTTCCGTGTTATACGGCGTGGTCCCTTGATTTACCTAGCTTTAAAAATAAAGATTAACTGTTTTAGTTCTCACACCAGTCCCATGACTGACCTGGAGTTTATTGTTTTAACCTAAACTCTAGGTGCCCCTATTTTTGACACGGGCAGCTAGTAGTTTTGGTTTTGCAGATTTATATTCACAGGATCCTGGTTTACAGCTGGAACGATATCCGGAAAGCTTTGTATCCGTATATCTCATTCTAGTTGTGTATTGTATTATCTTTCCGCTGCTATGTATTTAAATGTAATTTAAATCTCTGATATTTCTGTGTAATATTCATTTATACTCTGTATATTCTTGTAATCTGATGCATTGTTGTAATATACAATGAAATGTTCTTCTGTATACGTTCTGTTGTGGTTTGTTCTCGAACTATCCGACGCTTTCCTTTACGGGGAAGTTGCGGGTCTTTACAGTTGGTATCAGAGCTTTGGTTTACAAAGCTAGAGAACAAGACACATTAGAACCATACGAAAGAATTCATCAGATATTGGATTAGTAATATCCAATTAGAATGACTCATTAGAGATGGGATCAGTAGTATCCTAGAACGAGTGTGAAGAGTATATTTTAAAAATGAAAACAAATTTTTGTTTTGAAAATTTAAATCAATTATTCGTATTTGATTATCTATTTATATTGATGTGGACAATCCAGTATATATAGATTTTGCGTATACGTCTGATCCGCGTGTATTCGAAGTTTTAATATACTGGATAGATATAGAATCATACTCTAGTGGCCCGAAGATGATTCTGATGACTGACTAGTCGTCATTAGTATTCATGTTCGAGTAACGAAGGTGTGATATCTATATATTTCCATTAGACTGGTGTGAGAACCAAAACTTATATATATAGCTAGAACACATTGTTGTGAATTGGTATCAAAAACCTGATTTTTGTATATGTATCAAAATTATGAATTTGAAACTCTAATTCACTAATTGATTGATGTTTGTGTTGCTTGTTTAATTGTTTGATAATTTTGAACCAATTAGCCTAATTGAATCAAATATTGAATTATATTGAAAATTGGTTGCATTTGCTTGCATATACATATACTTACATTGAACAGGTCATAGCAAGGAGGCTAGAGCCAGAGAATAAAATTTGTTTGCCCGACAAATAGGTACATGTTTACTACATAATTTACTGTTTTGTTTGGGTGATGATGATTTTGTGAGCCTATTGGCTAGCCGCTTGGCTTTTTCTTTTTCTTTTTGAGATCTGAAAGACCGGGGAAGCTATTTGAAATTCCCCGATGCTCCCGGTGCAGGGGAGGTTATGGCGAAATTTTTCGAAAATTTAGGGTGTTAGCCAAATTTTTGAAATTTTGAAAATTCTCAGAAACTGAAAAGTTAGAGAATGCAAGCCAGATCGAGCGTTGAGTTGATTAATCAAACCACTTTCGACTTTGTTCCTTTTCGGGGACGAAAAGTTTTAAGTGGGGGAGATTGTAACAACCCGAAAATCTGGGCCAGTTTAAAATTTTTATTTTGGTAATTATAGCGAATTTTGATTATTTAAAATGAATTATTGTAAATAATATCGACGAGAAAATTTATTTTGAATATAATTCGACGTATATATTATATACGTCGTCGTTAGAATATAAATATTTATATATAATTATAAAAGGAATTGAAAATGGCGCGGTAGTTCGAAAATTCGATTTCTAATTTCAAATGAATATACAGAATTCAATATAAGTCAGAATTGAACGAAACAAGAAATATTTGAATCTGTATAACTATATCTTTGTAACGAAGTTAACAAACTGAGATTTCATCTTAGAAATGATAAGATATGTCCAGTTTAAAATTAGAAAGAGTCGCTGTGGAATTTATATATATTTTTATATATATAAGGCCCTTAAAAATAGCAATTTTGCAAACGACCTCGGATTTCGACGAAACCAGTTTTATTGGGTCCGTGATGTTAAATTATTGCTAGATTCCAAATTTCATAATTTTTCGAATCAATATGTGAGCGTGGCAAAGGAAAATGCGTTTGACCAGTTTTAGTTGATTTTAATCGACTGGAAATTGGTCATTTTTCAAACGGTCTCAGAATTCGACGAAACTAGTTTTGTTAGGACCGTATCGTCAATACGAAGCTAGAAAATATTTTTCGAGAATTTATAGAGTTAGTATGTGACCCCGGTAATTTGAAATGTACGTTTAAAATTCAATATAGAGATTTAAATGTAAATTTAACGGAAACTGATTCAAACGTCCGAATCAACCTACGATACATAACCCATTGTGTTCAGAATGGGGGTGAAACGCTATGGACGACAGGCGGTGGGCCTCGTTTCGAGGTCATGGATAAAAGTCAACCCTTTTGAATAAATAAATAATTAAATAAAAAAAAATATAACTCCCCTCCTTTTCTTCTGCTTGCCCCCCCCCCCCCCCCCCAGTATTTCATTACCGATTTCATGTATAAAAAAAAAACAAAAGAAAAAAACAAGGGAAGGGCTCGTGCCCTAGCTGTCGCCGTGCCTTCGAGGGCAGCCACCGCCCACCGCCGATCGACGGCACTTCCTCCTCCTCGCAAGCGAACCCCCCCCCCCCCCCCCCCCCGTCCCCTCTCATCGATTTAAAAACCCCTCCCCCCAAAGCCCTTCAATCCCTCGCGCACCCCAAATCAGCGAGCGCCACCGACCTGGAGGCCTACCGCCGGCCACTAGAGGGTCCCCCGTCAGTGCAGACCCGTGAGCTCCGACCCCAGACCCGCCGCTGGTCAAGTGTGCCACCACTTCTCCTTTGCTCTACCCTGTCAGTCTATGAACCCCTTTTTCTGTAAGTTTTTTTATTTTATTTATTTATATTATTTTTAGTTTAAATACTGTTTGTTTTTTTTAGGTTTTAAAACTGAATTTTATAAAAGATTTAAAACAGAGTTTTTTAAAAAGATATAAAAACAGTTTTTTTTAAAAGATATGAAAGCAGTTTTTAAAAGATATGAAAACAGTTTTTTTAAAAGATATGAAAGCAGTTTTTAAAAGATATGAAAACAGTTTTTTTAAAAGATATGAAAACAGTTTTTAAAAGATATAAAAGCAGTTTTTTAAAAGATATAAAAACAGATTTTTAAAAGATATAAAAGCAGTTTTTAAAAGATATAAAAACAGATTTTAAAAGGTATTGAAAACTGATTTTTAAAAGGTATTGAAAACTGATTTCTTTAGAGATAAAAATCGTATTTTTATATATTGAAAGTCGAGATAAAAATCATATTTTTATATATTGAAAGTCGAGATAAAAATCATATTTTTATATATTGAAAGTCGAGATAAAAATCAGATTTTTATATATTGAATAGCATCGTAAAAATTCGATTTTTACATATGTAGTGAAAGCGGACAACGAAAGCGACGAAAGGCGAGTAGGCGAAGATCTCTACAATAGAAGTGCCGTGGAGCTAGGATAGCTATCGGTGAGAATTTCTCACTCTTCAATTTATTTTCTAGTTATATATATATACTAGGATGCAGACGGTGCTTAGTAGCACCCGACACAATCGTCCACAGACCATGGACTTGTTTGTTTGGTTGCATAGCTTAGTTATATGATTTGATTTGGATTTGGTTGTTGGGTGAATTTGATTGATGTGTGAATGGCGTGGGCCTTCACTAGACCGGGGATAAGGCTAGGCCTTGTCCCGTTTCTAGTATCGTGCCGTTATGCCGCCGAAATTTTCTAAAATATGTTAGAAAATAAAAATATCATTTTATTGTGTAAATGAATTGAATAGAAATTCATAGGTTGAAATAAAATGTTTTATCGTTAAAAATATAATTTTAACGTGAAGTGAATAAAATAAAATATTCATTTATAAACCGGACGGTTTGTTTATGTACACCTATTTGAAGGACATTGATTGGGTCGATAAATTTTACACATCGCCCAACTGCACAAACAAAAATGTGTGTTTGTTGATTTGAAACCCCACACGGGTGTTGGGATGAAATTTGAAGTTCACTCATCCTGATTGATTAAATGTGTCGATCGATTGATTGACAGGCTGTTATAAGCGTTGAATATCTATATTTGATGCTTATACAGTGTAGTGCACTTTGGTTGATGGTTGATTATTTTTCAGTGTAATTATATACATGTGTTGTATGAAAATCCATATAATTAACTTTATATGGTAATTGATTGGGCCTCATTCCAATTTGAAAAATAAAGAATATTATAAAATAAAAGTTCATGTGTTGACAGTACTCATTCACTGAGATTTGTCATGTGTTGAACGAAATATTTTAGTAATAAAATTTACACCTTTATCGATATAAAATAAAAGTTCATGTGTTGACAGTACTCATTCATTGAGATTGGTCATGTGTTGAACGAAATATTTTGATAATAACAACTATTTTGAAAAAGAAATATTTGAAATAGGATATTTGAAAATAGAAATTTATGAAGCCGTGTTGATTAGATTGACGCCATTTTGACGTGAACGATATTTATATCGATTTTATTCATTTTAAAATGAATATTGAAAAGTGATTTCGAAATCGACGATTTCGAAACGAATTGAATTGAAAACGATTTCGAAATGAATTGAATTGAAAACGATTTCGAAATGAATGAATTGAAAACGATTTCGAAATGAATTGAATTGAAAACGATTTCGAAATGAATTGAATTGAAAACGATTTCGAAATGAATGAATTGAAAACGATTTCGAAATGAATTGAATTGAAAACGATTTCGAAATGAATTGAATTGAAAACGATTTCGAAATGAATTGAATTGAAAACGATTTCGAAATGAATGAATTGAAAACGATTTCGAAATGAATTGAATTGAAAACGATTTCGAAATGAATTGAATTGAAAACGATTTCGAAATGAATGAATTGAAAACGATTTCGAAATGAATTGAATTGAAAACGATTTCGAAATGAATTGAATTGAAAACGAATTGAAATGAATTCAAATTGAATTGAAATTTGAATTGAATAGAAATGAATTTTGAAACGAATTTATGAAGAAGAATTCAATTTTGATTTGAATTGAAAAGGAAGTTGAAATTGCTTTTGAAACGAATTTAAAACTATTCATATAATTCGTTTTAAATAGAAATCGACGAAGTATATATTATATATATTATATATATAATATAATGGCCTGAATAGAACGCGCCGCGCCGCGGCAGTTCGTGAATTTCGACCATTTATTTCAAACGGACATTGCGGGAGATCCGACCGTCGGATTCTCCTAAAACCGGAACCGTTGGGTTCGTATCGAAAAGAGCTTTCCAATGAATGTTAGAAATTTGAAATCTAACGGTTGGATTTGGAGATACGTCCAAATCAAATTCGAAAAAGGTCGCTGTAAGTGCAGTTCGATGGCCGTTAATGGAAATCGACTGTACGGGCCTTGATAAAATTATTAAAAATAGTAATAATTTGTGTAAAATCATAAGAAATGATTTGTGAAAGTTTGGGATGAAAAACTCCATATTTGAAAAGATAAAAATAGATTTCTATCGAAATGAACTAGTTTTGAACTAGAATTATAATTCTATTTATTTTTAAATAAATAAATTGAATTTGAAATGGTTTTGAAAATAACCAAAATTTCCAATGATTGCATTGGAGTGGATTTGAATTGAAATTGTCTTCGGAATATTTCGATGTTGGAATTCGTGATTATACAGGTGTGGTTATGGAAATTTGAAAGATATATATTTATATCGTTATTTCCAATACGACATTTGTTAGTCGTAGAATTCGATATTGAATATAAGCCGATATATTTTCTATTCAGAGCCTTGTATTGAATATCGAATGTGATTTGGGTTTGTCGTGAATGGTGTCTTCACTAACACTGTTCTTGAACCCAGTTGAGAAAAGATTAAATCTTTTTATTTAGATTTAATGAAGTGTACCAATTAAATGATATTTAATTGGAATTAAATTGATATTGATTTTTGGGTTTATCGTGAACAGTGTTTTAAACAACACTAGTTCTTTAACCTGATAATTAATGAATGTGATTTTGGGTTTATCGTGAACTGTGTTTTTAAATGACACGGATTCTTTAACCCAGTCGAAGATTAAAACTAAGTGGAGTTTTAATGAATCTTTAATTAGATTGAAATGATCGAAAATGGAGTATCACCAGTTTTGCTCCAGGCGATAGTTAAATCTTTAATTAGATTTGAACGTGAAATGGTAATTGAATTTACCGATAACACTGTGGTGTTAGATATGAAGTATTCACAGTTTTACTTCATGGGATGAATAGGTTGGGATTGGGAAATTATAACAAATGATTACTTCGGTAAGGTTCGCTAATCCCGACTAGTTTGAACTGATATTCAAAAGTTGATTAAATAATAAATTCAAGAATTTATCTTTGATAAAATTAATGGGAACCTTTCCCTATGAATGTGAAATTAGAAACTAACTGTCGGTTAGCTAAGTAGAATGGTTTTCTGGATATTGATCTGATGTTGGTTTCGGCCTTCGGGGTTAATATTTGGGGAATTGTTCTCTTGATTAATTTACGGTTAGTGACTGATGGATTGGAATGAGGCGTATGTTGTGTTTGTGTAACACTTATTTAAAATATACGCGAGTTATTCGGGAAGACCGGGTTTATCCCATTCTGAATAACTGATACGACGATAAGTCGAAGATGAAGACGATGGTCGAAGACCGGAGGTCTTCACGTCGTTTGGGAGATAACTGATGATCTTGATTGGGCTGTACACCCAAGAAGATGGAAACAGTTGGTGATCGTCCATACGTACTTGGAGATCGATGGATGTGCGGGGTACTAGGTGCCTCCGGTTTCGTTCAGACCCAGAACGGACTTGTAAATGGACTGTGTGTCTGACATTGGATTTTAGTCTGTGTGTTTGATTTCTATTAAATATATATCTGTTTGGCGGCGGAGAATTTATTCTCTTGCTTAACGCCCTTCTCTGAGACGTACGAGCTCAGGGGTTATATATTGATAGATATCAAACGCATGGAGTGAATTGCCTGTGTGGCATGCCTAAGTGGCAATTGATCGAGGCTTCTGTTGAAAAGCAAAGTCTTGTGGTGATGATCAAAGCACGGCCTTTGTGGCGTAGCTTTGTGTAACGTTTACTTCGCGAGTTTCACACCCGGTATGAACCAAAAACGGGAGAGGACCTCAGGGAGGACATGCGTTTCTTTCTAGCTAGAAGTGGCGTCAGTGGTTTTACACGCCCTGACGAGTTTGACTTATGTGGTTGTTGCTGTTGCGAGGCGCCTCGGATTGATCGGTCGTTCTCGAACCGATGGAGTCATTCGTTGGCTCATTTACGCCCCATAGGGCGGAGAGACGTATTGTTCAGGCACTATAATCCACTCCGTGTGGACCGGCCCTGTCGCTCCAAGGGGCAGTTGCGGCTGTTCCGGAGACATGGGCTAGATTGACTCGAAGACGGTAAGGACGATCCCTGGCCTCGGTTCATAGAAGGAAATCCAATTTCCAAATACGTGACATTTGCGGTTTTAGTTGTAATCCTATATATGGCAACATAGTGGGATGGGGCGCTCATGCCGCCTATGATTGATACTTATGATTCGAAGTGTTTTATGCACTATGCACTTATAATAGTATCAAATGATTTGTTTTAAACGTATCAAGCATTCTTTGGCTGTTATAAGGGAAAACCCTTTCCTCGACTGCGTTGCATTGTGTGATGGGACCTGGGTCTTATAACAGCTTCATTCTTCTTTATTTAGCATTGCGCTATTGTTTTATGCACTGGTATTCTTGGGAGGAAACCCGTTCCGTGTTATACGGCGTGGTCCCTTGATTTACCTAGCTTTAAAAATAAAGATTAACTGTTTTAGTTCTCACACCAGTCCCATGACTGACCTGGAGTTTATTGTTTTAACCTAAACTCTGGGTGCCCCTATTTTTGACACGGGCAGCTAGTAGTTTTGGTTTTGCAGATTTATATTCACAGGATCCTGGTTTACAGCTGGAACGATATCCGGAAAGCTTTGTATCCGTATATCTCATTCTAGTTGTGTATTGTATTATCTTTCCGCTGCTATGTATTTAAATGTAATTTAAATCTCTGATACTTCTGTGTAATATTCATTTATACTCTGTATATTCTTGTAATCTGATGCATTGTTGTAATATACAATGAAATGTTCTTCTGTATACGTTCTGTTGTGGTTTGTTCTCGAACTATCCGACGCTTTCCTTTACGGGGAAGTTGCGGGTCTTTACACCTTTTTAGTTATGTCATTACTCTTTTCCTTGCTTATTTATCTTAATCCAATGATCTGAGTTTAATTTTTAAATAAGCCTTTAATTATTAAACTAAAACAGGAAAACAAGCACTCTACATAGATACTACCAAGGGCTACGTATCTTAGGACCATGTCCCCTCCAACAAAGAAAAGTCCAAACCAAAGGATCCAAAAAAATTGACTTGCCCTTTTACCATCTAGTAGTCACCACTAGTCCTTGCTATGTACTAACATTCTTTTCCAAACAACAACCTAGGATCTATAATGCTTACGCATTCTATGGGATCTTACCATTATTTCCAAAACAGTCCTTGTTATTTACTTCATAGCCTCAAAATATTTCCCGCCTTCCCTAGGTAATAATCATTTGCCTATTCCAATATTTTAAAAATGTGGGTTGGCTTTCTCATTTCATTTTTTTCCAAAAATTAAAAGTGTCTGAACTTCTTTTCCATATTAAAACTTTCCTTTGCCAAACCATAAAATAATGTCATCCTAAAAAAAATTGCAAATCATTAATTCTTTTACAAATCGCAAAAACAGGAGTAGACAAGGACAAATACTTCTCTACTTGTTTCACTACCGTTCATGTTTATAATGTTAGTTCAATAACCTACAACTGGGTGCAAACATCTACTCAATTCTTAATTCTTACAACTTATTTTGTCTACCCAACAAAACTTTATATCAAAACAGTTATCAAAAATTGTTGTCAAAAGAATAGAGAAATATTTTCTTTACCGAAAATTTTAATTTTTAACAAAAATGCATTTTTTTCTTTTTCTTTTTGATTTTTAATCCTTTCATACTTTATAACTTGAAAACTAGTGAGCTATACATGCTTTATAAAGTGTAGCTTTTTAAAAAGAATTCATTTTACGCAAAAGTTTCACAGGAAATCATCACTTCCAAAATATACCTTATTTTATTTCAAAACTCAATATGTACTTTTCAAATATGTTACTAACATTTTTTTTTTCAAACATCAAAAATACCGCTTTTTGTTGCAAAATTTGTTTCTACGTAATTTATCTAGTACGTATTTCAGAATTATAATTTTTTAATGTCAAAACTTAAAAAAACATCATAAACAATTACCCAAAAGCTTTTTAAATTTCAAGTTCTTAAAAGTTAACAATGGGATTAGACTCAAAGTGGGTTTCTAACTTACCCAAACACTCCTATATATTCCCACAAAGTCATTCCTCTTAAACATATATATATATATATATATATATATATATATATATATATATATTCCTAATCCATTTTCCTTTTTACTCATTTCCAATTTATAAGGTTTTACTGCTAAATCCACTAATCTGAAATACTAACATTTCAGACACTAACATATGAGATATATCTTTCTCCAATACAAAGAATATTGTACACTTTTCATCCAAACCACCTAAGGGTCCCAAATTTCCATAATCATTCCTTTAGTGTACATAATTGACATCCCACATTTTTCCATATTTTGCTCTTCTTATCTAGTGGGTTTCCTTCATGGATCTAGGTATATATATAATATATTTATATTTTTTATAATTACAAATACGTTCACTCACTATTTATAAAGGAATCTTGGACCTAAGATTTGACACCAGATGTAACAACCTAAGTTCCGACAGACCGTTTTTTTTTTAATCCCAATTTATCGAAACTTGAGTTGGCATGTGTGGTATCCTGCAAAAAAGACAGCGATATAAAGTATATTAGAGCTCAGAAAACATCTCACATCGGAATGGATAAGATATGATATCATCAAATATAATCTTAACGTTTAATAATACAACTTAACCAATATCCAAAACTATCTTATCTCTGACATAAACCTAACTTACGAGGGTGTTATGAGTAAGGGCTCAGAACATAAGTTCTGGTGACTGGACTAAATTACACAACCTGAAATAACACTGCATATATCATTTAGTTATGTTACTTATTTATTAGGTTGTTGTGTTAATAGCACTTAGTGCTTTACGCTCACGTCGTACCCATCTAACTCCCAGTCGATTAACCTAATATAACATATATATAGCTACCCCTAATATCAAGGTACCTCTCATGGTACCCTTTCGCACGGTCTATGCCGTCATGTCACGAAAGCGCATGCAACTCTCATTCTTCGGCAGAGAGACATATGGATCTCCATATCCAAACGTCTCGGCCAAGCTCGGTCTTGACACGAAGTAATTCCCTACCGTCTGCGATACACCACCCGGAGCAGTCGTGCATGTATCTAGGCCCTCACACATAAGTTTTGTCTACTGTAACCCGAGTCCCATAATAGGGCTGCATCCAATGAACAGAACTTGGTCGGGAGCCTTTCCATGTCTGAATAGTACTGCCTTTAAGAGCCTACAATACAGATATTCAGTATGGTCTGCTTTTTCATGGTGGCTTTGGACCCACCCTGTCCCCTCCCTCAACTAGTGAAAGACTACATCAAAAGCTACGTGACGTGCCTCTAACAACCAATCTAACATCCAATTTAGCGTGTCCCTTTACCATGCCTCGATGGTGAAAGGACAATGGTATCTTGGTTTAACTCTGGTCTTTCCGCATCACTCTGACTGCTGATTATAGGTATCTGACGATTACTGTGACGATCCCAAAACACCGTGATACGGTGTTAAGGATAATCATTGGAATATAACACATTAATCATCATTAGCAGATCATAGATAATAGCATAAACAGAAAATAGAATAATTTACACACATATGACAGCGGAATCATATAAATATCATCACATCAGAGAAGCACAGTACAGGATACAACTTAGTGTATAATGATACATAATCAGTCACCATCGCCTGAGGCGGAATCATACATAAAGAGTACACAAAAGGAATATCATTCTACATCGCCAGTGGCGGAATCATAATATAGATACAATAATGGCGGAGAAAATCCAAGTCAGCACGGTGTAGTCAAGCCTCGCCATGAGCCAAAGGTGCGTCAGAAACCTGTAACTAGGCTGCCCGTGTGAAAATGAGGGCACCCGAGTTTGCAAGGTGAAACAAACTACGAGTCAGTCATGGGACTGGTATGAGAAATCTACTCAACTTATTAACAACAATAATAAGGCAAATCAAAGGACCATGCCACTTTCGCGGAACGGGTTTACTCCAATGAGTGCTAGTGCATGAAATGAAACAAACGATTAAACCAACGCAATGCTTTTTATAAAATGAAGCCATTATAAGACTCAGGTCCCATCACACAATGCAACGCAAGCCGGAGGATAGAGTTTTTACCTTATAATGGCCAAAAATGCTTCATACGAATAAAACAAAAGAGTTTGATATTATTACTAGTGCATATATGTTTCAAAAGCAATTCAATCATAAATATTAATCCTAGGTGGCATAGCTACCATCTACTATGTCGCCATACTAGTAATACAATCACATCCGTATATTTCGTATTGGAAATTGGATTCCTTCATGAGTCGAGGCAAGGGGCAAGCTCCTCTCCGTTCGAGACACTCTAGCAAATGTCCCAGGACCCCACTATGATCCTTGGAATCGGCTGGGCCGGTCCTCTCTTACTTTTGAGGATTAGTTATTCCTGAACACACGTTTCCCGGTCCTTACAGACCTATAATCGAGGCGCCTCGCATTCCAACAACCACACAGGTGAAAAGTATATATAATGTCAGGGCTGGTAGGTCACTGACACCACCATAGCTAGAAAGAAACGTCGTGCACTCCCAGCGGTCCGTCTCCCGTTTTTGACTCATACCGAGGTGTGAGGCTCGCGAATTCACGTTATACACAAAGCTACGTCACACAGACCGTGCTTTGATCATCAACCACAAGACTTTGCTTTGCAACAGAAGCCTTGATCATATGCCACTTAGGCGTGCCACACAGGCAATCCACTCCATGCGACTGATTTCTGTCAATACATAACCTCTGAGCTCGTACGTCTCAGAGAAGGGCGTTAAGCAAGAGAATGAATTCTCCGCCGCCAAACAGATATATATTTAACAGAGATCAATCAACACAGAACAAAATCCAATGTCAGACACACAGTCCATTTACAATCCGTTCTGGGTCTGAACGAAACCGGAGGCACCAATTCCTCGCATATCCGTACAATCAACAATATGTTTGGACGGCTACTACTTCAATTCCTTCATGGTAGCTACTCCAATCACGAGCATCAGTAGCGCCCATCCATCCAATGTGGAGATCGTCGGTCTTCAACCATCTTCGACTCTTCGACTTCTCAACGTCGATCGATTATTTGAAATGAGATAAACTCGGCCTTTTCAAATAATCCACGTATATTTAGATTTTCAAACCAATTAATCACATGGTTGAACTATTCAACATTCACATTTCAGTTATTTAGTTAAAATTTTCATGTCAAATACATTCAGCCATCACATCTCAAGCAAACACAACAAAATTGGTTCATTTTCACTCTATATCGTCTATAGCACTTTATAACGATATATCACCATTTTTATTTAATTTAAAACGGCCATATTTAATTAAACGACGTTTCAGGTCATGTCGATGTACTGGCCCTGCTTTCCACTAATTTTATTTTACACATATCTGAAAATCTAACTGTTGGATCTTCACAAATTTTACATCATTAGGAAGGTCATTTCAAAACGAATCCAACGGTTTCAGTTTTGGGAAAATCCGACGGTCGGATTTTCCACACCAACCATTTGAAGTTACGATTTCAATTTACGAACTGCAGCGTCGTTATTCGATTTAATTTAATTATATTTATATATATATATATATATAAATATAATTGTTTTTGGCGCTATTTTTCTTCAGTTTTGAATTAAACATTCCAGACAATCCAACCGTCGGATCTTCACAAAGTTGGTGCCGTTAGAAAGATATTTCCAAGGCGAACCCAACGGTTGAGGTTTCGGGAAAATCCAATGGTTGGATTTCCCGCACTAGTCGTTCGAAATCACGGTTTCAAAATATGAACTGCACGGCCACGTTTCGTTTTAATTCTATTTATATTTATATAAATATAGTTCATTCAAAAATTCCTATATCGTTTCCACTTCAATTATTTCACTAACGCCTTTAAATTTTGGAAAATTTCGCCATAACCTCCTTTGTACGGGAGGGTCTGGGAAAATTCCCAAATAGCCACACGGGCGTCTCATATCAAAAAGAAAAAGAAAAAGCCAAGCGGCTAGCCAACAGGCTCATAAAATCATCACCCAAACAAAGCGGTAAATGTGTACCTATTTGTCGGGCACAAAATTCTATTTCTCTTCTCTAGCCCCTTTTGCTTTAACCTGTTCAATAGATATGCATGTACATATATACAATTTCTAACATTTATCATTTTCCATTCAATTTCATATTTGATTTGCTTTGGTTTAAAAACACCATTCATTCGAATGTTGCATGCATAGGCTAAAATCATATCATTAGCTAGTTAATGTATATTTCAACTCATGCACGTTTATTTGAACAAGTGGCTATTTTTAACACTTCACATTTCAAAGATGATAATTTTGGCGAACTAAAATAGATTTCAACACATGACTATTTTATTTAATTCCTATGCATGTTAAAAATAATATTTCTATCACAAATATTTATTTCAACGTCCGCATATCTTTAGCATATCACACATATGATAAAAATGATATTTTTATCGTTTAAAATATTTATTCGACAAATAGATGTTTCAGCACTTCATAGTTTCAATAAAAATGTAATTTTTATTGTTCGATCTTTTTATTCAACACATGAACTTTTCCACTACACACGCTTCTCAACAAATGAGTATTTCCACTCATGGACATTTTATTTATGTTGTTCATATTAGAAAGATGGGATTTTTATGGTTGAAATTATTTATATAAGGCAAATATTTTTGATACTTCATATATATATAAAATTGTGATTTTTATTGTTAAACACTTCACTCATTCACAAATGAATTTAATTTTCACACAACACTTTTCAACACATATATATATATTTCCACACATGGACATAGTTTCAATATATGACTTTAATTTCAATGCATGTAAAATAATTTCAACATATGAAAATAATTCTAACACACAAAGATTATTCAAAATTTCGGCAGCATAACGGCAGGGTAGTTAAAACCGGCACCGTCCCTAGTACGGCTCCTCGCTCTACCTTAAAACCTCGCGGTTTTTGACAATGGGGATTCATGCATCTAATTCGCACGTAGGCGGCATGTTTATTTTTATTTCCACAAATATTTCCAATTCATTTCAATCACCAATGGGTATTTTTCAACCACAACCAAACAATATCAACCACAAACAATTATTCAACCATTCGTATTTTTCACCCAATATTTCACACCAATTCACCACAATAAATATCGTCCATGGTTTGTGGATGAGGGGAGTATATATATATATATATAATATATATTTGCTATATTTCACTAGCATTTCAACACATATATCACTTATTCTATGCATGTAAAAATTCATACTTCACTCATATAGCTTACACTACGCATGTACATGAGGTATACAACACGTATGTAATTTATATTTCGCTTATATAAATTATACACGACATTTTCCATTCAATTTCATGTTAATTTAGATTTCTCACCTTGGTTTTCTGAGCGCTAAAAATCGATACGATGTCAGAAAAATCCGCAGCTTCTTCTATTGGGTAGAGAGCTTCCTTGCGGTCTCGATGTTTCCTGTTTCATCGAATTTCGTCAACACACCAAAAAGATATGATTTTTCAAAGTGTAAAGATCAAAGAAAAACGCACTTTCAGAAAGCTTCAAAACTAGGTTTGCGGTTTTCGCGAGAACCGGGACACGAGGGGACGATCAGGAAGTTGGAGGTGGAAGAGCTTCGAGAGAGCTACAGGCGCGCGGTGGTTTGGTGGGACTCGGTGGCGCAGAACGGCGGCGGCGGCGGTTTGAAGGTCGGAAGTTTGGAGGTGGATATCTCGGCGTAGAGGCGACGATAGGGGGAGCTCCTTATATGGATTTGAAGAGGGGAGGGAGAACTACAAAAAGTTGAACTGGGGGAGGAGCTAATTCTGGCCGTGGCGATCGGAAATCGCCTGGGAAGAAGAAAGAGGGCTTCCGCCGTCGATGTCGGGGTCGGGGGGGGGGGGGGGGGGGGTTCTGTTTTTTTTTTTTTAATTATGAATGGAAAAATATGATTGGCCGAGACTATATTAAATTTTTAAATAGTGTTTTCTTAAACTAACTCCTTTTTAAACCCAACGACTGTCGCCCCTAGCTAAATACCCCCATTCCGGACACAATGGGATATGTGTCGTAGGCCAATTCGACTGTTACAGTCAGTTATTTTTCAAATTAAAGTATAAAACATTTAATTTTTAACTCTGAACGCACATTTCAATTTGCCAGGGCCACAAACTGATTCGAAAAATTCCAGAAAAATAAATCTAGCTATGTTTTGACGCTACAGTCCCAACAAAACTAGTTTCGTCGAATTCTGAGGTCGTTTGAAAAATTGCCATTTTCTGGTCGATCCCATTTAACAGAAATCGACCAAACACATTTTCTTTTGCCACGCTCACATACTAGCTTCAAAAATTATGAAATTTGAAACCTAGCAATAGTTTGACATCCCGGACCGAACAAAAGTGGTTTCGTCGAATTCCGAGGTCGTATGCAAAATATCAATTTTCTAGGGCTATATATTCTATATATCGACTCTTCTGAAAATTCATTCGGCCATAACTTTTGATTCCCGTTATGAAACTTCGATTTTTCAGATTCGTTAGAAAGGTATTGCCTAACAGATTTAAATATTTTTGGTTTCGCTAAAATCCGTTATATTTTCCACCCTGCATAGTCAGTCAAAGTATGAATTCAAATTTTCAAACTGACTCACTATTCCTAATTCACTATTTTATTGAAATATTCTATTTCAATTGTTCAAATTCCTTTGAAATCACCATTTTAAAATTTTTAAATTGGCTCGCAATTTCCGGGTTATTACAATTACTATTCTTAATTTGGTTCTGACCAACCGCCCTCCACGAGCGAGGCAAACCACCGAATCACCCCCAAATTCATACTGCCACAGTCTTTTGACTGCCAAGCTACTGTTGCAGTCAAGGTATACCCCCTTGGGTGGTATCGTGCAGACCCACCTCTGCGAGTACATCCTGAGCGTGTGCCGCACAGAGGACCACCACAAAGTACCCTAACACATCCTTTGGAAGTCGCGTGCTTCCCTCCAGTCCCACCAAGAAATCAAGCCGTAAGTCGAGCCGAGTAATCAAGCGGACGTGCTCCTCCCGTGTCTGTAGGCACCCCGATGATCAACCCCGTTGGATTCTTCACCTTCAGACATGCGAACTGGTCCAAGTGCATCACACTAATGTGTTATTAGACCCTACGTCTAAATGTTTAATTACGCGCTTGCTCTACCTCATCTGATTTCAAGCTAATTTGGTTATTTTCAATCATATTAACTTCTTATTCAAATGACCAAGTTCTCTCCGATCCCCTTATATCTCTAAGGAATGGACCACTCCCGCTTATTAATTTCAGTTATATAACTTAATCCATTTAAGTTTATTAATAAGCCCGTAACATATTATTTTCTAGATTGTAATCTAAGGTCTGTAATATACAATCTCTTTATATTATTACCATGTAATTCATTATCCGACTCCATAGTTATAATAACATGCTCTACTTAATATATATAGTTATGTATATTTTATCTCAATCCACATGTTTTTCATTAACATGTCACTTAGTATATATGATTAAACATAACTTATTTCATTCCATGAGTTTACCTCATTCTTTCTTATTTAATCATAATTTCATCTTACACTGACTACAACTTGTTGTTGTTTACTTATTAACTTAGTTCTCTTAACTAAGGTTTATTAATAAGTTTCCTTTTCATTTATTGTAACTTATGTTACAATTTCCACTTGTTCCTAGGATAAGCCTACCTATTATATAACATCCTTATTAATGTAATAAATTATAATAGGTTATTATCATTCTCCATTCATTCCAATTCTTATCCTATTGTAACATTTTCAATACAATTAATGTCATTTATTCATTTTCTATTATAAACATATATTTATAATTATGTTTAGGCACCAGACCTCCTACATTAAATTGAATATTTGTGGATGTTAAACGGTTTCGGGCAGACTTCTTCCACGAATTGAACTTAACCTCGTGTCTTAGTACGGTTATTTACAATTTTATGTACTAGGCCCCTCACATTAAGTTGACCACTTGTGGATGCTGGATTTGCCAGGCGATTTAGGGAGGCTTCTACCACAAGTTGAACTTAACCTCGTGCCTTAGTGCAATTATTTTACAATTTTCCAACTACACTAGATTTTCCGTATAACTTAGGCATATTCATTCTTCCAAAGTTTTACTGTAATTCGATTTACACATTTTGGCATAATAATATTTTTAACAAATGTTTAGGCTTAACATAAATTCCAAAATTACAGCAGTTACAGTAATTTCCAATTCAGACGGACGTTTAAATGGAAATAGACTTATATTACATAACTGTTCTCAATAGATTTAACCCCGATTACCACAACTATTTGCAATTTCATTGTAACTTGGTTCACAAAATCCAGTTAACAGGTTCTTAGGGTGACTCTTTACACAACAGTAATTGTCCTAAATAGTTTTAATACACGATTTCTATAATTATCAACTGTTTAGCAGATTTAATACAACGGGGAATACAAACGATAAATATATTATTATTTAGAATGGTATAATTTAGATCCACTCACCTAATAGCTTTACAATCCATGAATCTGATCCAGATTGTTGTTTCGTGGCATACCTAACTGAATCTATATTAAAAAATATACATGGATTAACAAATCTGTTACTAAAGAAGGGGGAAAAGAGAAAGAAAACCTACGTAAACCTGATCCAAGGACTCACCTTACACTATTCAGAATTTTGAACACCCATTTGTAGATATATATTATTTTCCTCCAATTCTTGAATCAGAATTTCCTAAGACTATTTGTCCTATTTTCTGAAGAGATTTAAGGAGGGTAAAGAATAGCAGAGTCTGGACAGCCTCTCAGATTATATGAGATTTAGGCTAGGCACTACTAGTCTATTTATTGGTGTTAAAGAAAGTCTTGATCTTAATCGTACACGCAGTGCTGATTCACAAACAAATATGGTCTGAAAAATAGTCCAGATTCGCTGAACGAATCTGCCCAGATCAGGGGTGGGTCGACCCAGGCACCACTTGGGTCGACCCATATGGGTCTAGGTGCGCGTTTTCTGCTATGTTTAATGTTTTTGTTTTAAATGTTTGATTAATATGCCTATTATACCTTTTTCAATTTATTTTATACCTATTATAAATCACTGTTACATTTGAATTTCAAATTTACGCATGCACATTTTATCTCAACATTTGAATTTGTGCATATATATATATATATATATATGCAACTTTTATTTCATTTTCAAACTTCAAACGGTGCTATGCCGCCATTTAATTCTTTCCTATTTTCATTGATTGTAGGTTTATTTTGAATTTCTCTTTTGTATATATATATGTGTGTGTATATATATACATACATACACATATATTTGCACACATATACGCATATATTTACATATACATGTATACATGTATTTTTATATCCATTTTTATATGTAGTTTTCCTTATATGTGCATTTGTACATATTTTCCTATTAGAACATGTATTATTTTAGCTATTCTTCTAAAATAAAAATATGGCGTCGACGGGATTCGAACTTGCGCCACTCACTTGGGAGCCACATGTCTTTACCAATTGAGCCACATTGGCTTTTATTAACAAGACTAAAAACAATGGTTGTCATTGTTCTTTTCTTATACCTTCTTTTCATATTTGTCGTAATATTTCATTTAAAGATATATTTATCATCTTAAATATGTTTTCTGTAATCTATAGGTCTAAATTCACCAAAAAATCGCCACAGACGCATTGACACTAATTCTATGACCAAATTTTGAAAGCTCCTCAAATTTTATTTTATTATTTCATTAAAAGTGCGATGTGTTACACTAATGGTTTAGTAATAACCTTGGCCCTATTAAGTAAACCCATGTCTACTGAGTAATCTGGGTTAGTAATACCGTAGATTGAGTTTGAGTGTATATATATGAGAGCGCATATTTTTAATTGAATATAAAATTATTTTGTAAAGGGGGTAAATGAAATACTTTTACCTAACTCATATTTCCCTCAAATTATTGACTTAATTATTTTAACCTTGTATTGGCTTGATTAATTGCTTTAAATGGAATTCAAATGGGATTATGAATTGAATGGTTTGGTATATAACCAAAAATATGATTTCACATAAAATTTGTGAATGAGAATTTTAAAAGGAAATTTGAGTTGAGCAAAATAAGTCATGTTAGTAAAGGAAATTGTCTGGATTAAAGATTTAACTAAGGAAAGTGAAATAGAAATATATGAATCAGAGTTTAACTTAGTGCTAAGTTCAATGAAAACAGAATGAAAGATTTTTGAAATAAAATCGGAATTTGGAATGAAGGTGAACAAATTTGAAGACCAATTAGAATGGAACATTACTTGGCTAAGTGAATGAAGTTGGAAAATAAAGTCTATAGCTGAATATAGATTCTGAGTAAAATGGAAGTGAAATTGTTGCCATTAATGAATACAAGTGCTAAATGCTTGAAAACGAATGGAAATGATAATTGAATGGAAGTCAATCAGATAGTAACTGATTAGTATTGAGGTATATTAAACCCAAGTGAATGTAAATAAGTAAATATTAATATTGAACATAAATTAAATTGGTTCTGTTATATTGATTATATGTTATTAGTTGATTGTATGATAGATGGGTTAAATAGAATTCACCGACGGATTAATAAAAAGTTGAATAAATTGAAAGCTAAAAGAAAAGGATCCCAGCATAATGAATTTGAATTGAAAAAAAATTATGAATTGAAACTAAATATTTTAACCCATGTCTAGTTCATGAAATTTATATAGTTACAATTGTTGATCAATGAAAGTGTTATTTAAAATTTTATGTATTTGTTACTTACATGGTAACTTGAGTCAAGTACAGGTACTAGAAAGCTTTGAAGAATGATTTTGGGTTGCATAAATTGCACATAAGTTGAGCAAGTACGCTTAATAGTGCTCGTATATGGTATGCTTATTCAAAAATATAAATTTTGGCATATTGTTTGGATTTTTCCCTTTTTCCGACCGTGTGGATTGATATTATTCCTGCAATATTACAGAAGTCCCTCCGCACAGGGGAGGCTCAGCCAAAAAAGTTCAAAATTTTAAAGTGTTGAATACTTTTTGGAATTTTTTATTAATAATAAATAATTGGTTTTCGATTTAAAACTGTATAGATTTTTGAAAAGATTTTGGGATTGTAGCATTGTTCCTACTTTGTTAGTTTCGAGGACGAAATTCTTTTAAGGTGGAGGAATGTAATGACCCGGATTTTTAACCATTTAGTTCGAACATTTAAATTGGTTTTAAATGTTGATTTGGGAATATAAAAGGATTTTAATTTATTTATTAAACAAAGTTTGAATGTATAATTTATATTTAAATTATAAATGAGCTCGTACCGTCGTGGTAGTTCGTAATACTACATTTTGAACTTCAATTGAATATACATAATTCAGTATGAGTTGGAATTCTTTGAAACAAGAATTGCCCGAATCTATTTGATTATAATTTTCTAATGAAAGAGAAAAATCAAGATTTCATCTTGTATATTTTGAGTTATGTCAAAATTAAGTTTTCAAATAGTCGTTATGGAATCATTTATAAACTATAACATTTTATTTAATAAAATAAATAGTTTTTTAATAAATTTAATATCGTTTTAACCTAGCATTTGATCAAAAATGGTTTCTAAACAATTATATAAGCTATTAGAATATAATGTAAGTTAATAGAGTTTTAAAATAATTAGTTTAATGTTGATTTGGCGAAAATGTGAATTTTATATTAATTTAATCAAGTTAAAAATAGCCAATTTTGAAAAAGGTATTGGATTTCAATGAAATCAGTTCCATTGGATCTGTTATGTTAAATTATTATATGAAAACAAATTACATGGCAATCCGATATCGTACGTGACCTCGGTAGCCTTAAATGCGCAACTAGTTTGCATAGCGATTAATTAAATGGATTTAATTTGATTAGAGAGGAATTTGGGTATAACTTGAACTAAAGATCGATCTAAGACATGAGACATGTTCCCTTGACTTTGTATTGACGTTTAGAGATAGGATATATATATATATATATTTATTTATTTATATATATATTCCATTATTTATGCAAATCAGGGATTTTGGTATCAAAAATAGCGTCGTTTTACATGTAAAATATCATTTCGGGAGGATAGACTCAAAATGAAACAAAACTTGTGTCGTCGGATCCATATTCGTGAGTTATTATAGGATTTTAATTTTCTAATCAATCAGACTTACCGTTTGATCAAATAAATGCTTAAATTTTTATTTAACCGTTTTATAGATTTAATATGTAAATTAAGAATAACCAATTTTTAAATGACCTCGGATTTCAACGAAACTAATTTTATCAGATCCGTAGTAATTAATCATTGTAAGATTTCATGTTTCAAGCCAATTGGATTTATTTTGTGATCATGCACAATTTGAACGCGTATTGATCCACAGTATGACATTATAAAGAAATTTTTACAAACGACCTTAGAATTTGACAAAACTTGTTCCATCATTTCCGGAATATTTAAATATGCTAGGATTTCAAGTTTCATTGCAATCGGAGGTCGTATGAGGTAGTTTAGCATGAAACTTAGGGCATAAGTTTCGTAAATATTAAAATAATTATATGCATTTCCTATAAATAAACAACAAACCCAAATTTTCCTAGTAAAATTTTTGTGCGCGGTCAACCTTTACTCACACCGCCACATATAACGTTGAACGACCATAATTCACCATCCTCTTCCTCCCATAATCTCACGATCTGTGGATCAACTCAAAATACTCCCAACTGCAAAATGATTCAGCTCGGTGAGGGATACAATTTGACCAGCTATGATGGCATATGGGGTGTCGAGGTGGCTGGGAATTGGTCGGAAAGGTGCGATGATTGAGTGGCGATTATGGGCGAACGGCAGCGCCAAGTTGACCGTGGTTCATGGCGAAGGATGAGGAGGGGATGCGTGTTCCAGAACCGTCTGATCGAATTCCGGTCACTAGTAATGGCCGCGACAACGATTTGCTGAGGAGGGATGGGTTACGTCGCGAGAACGATGGAAAACAGGAACATAACAGTGAAGATAATCGGGCCTATTAATCCATAAACAAAGTAATTAGTGTTGAACTAATTTATATTTAAGGTTTTAATATATAATTAAAATGGTATAAACTTATATTGTTAATAACTTCTTTTTGCAAGGTCCAATTGAGACAAAACAAGCTACATTGGATTCGTAATGACGAAAGCTACATCGTGGAACTATTTCCGCGGAGAACTGAACTATTGGAATTTCATGAGAAAATCAAACACCCGTTTGATTTTAAATGAAACAAAAGCAGAAATGTTAACTACAATCAAGTGAATATAACTCACTTAGTTTGTCCCACTTATATTTTGTATAAGTCGGGTTTAAGTTTTGTGTGCTATGGTTGTTTATTGTTGGATGATTACTAAATATAAATTTATATATTGACTAAACCAATTAAATTAAACATTCGTTTAATTTAATAAAAATCAACCATTATTTTTAATGATTGTTATCAATAAAGATAACTTACCTTGTTGGTCATGTTTTTAATAATATAAACGTATAAAATTGATAGTCGGGTGCTTGGATTACAATTATTGGTTGATGGTTGAAATTATTAGGTGAACTGTCTATTTATATCTATTGGGATGGACAATGATAAAGATATTATCGTATTTAATAGATGATTTAATTTGAGGTAACCTATTTGGATGCACGGAAAAACAAGTTGGAGAGATCCAACTGGATTCCTCAACATTTGTATGTTATTTATTTTCATATTGCTTATATATGAACTGTTTGACCCCAATGACAATTAAACCTGTTTGAATGTTGAACGCTGAATTGAAATTCAATGTCGTTGTGATTTTAACCAATAAATAGTATTGATAAAGTAATTGGCAACTAATGGTCTAAAAATCATGTTTTTAAGATGTTAGTTCGTCATCAAGCTAACTGACGTATTTGAAGTTATAAAATTTACATTTATAACTGAAGTGAAGTTTTAAATTATATTTTATATTAAAATAGAAGTTTTATAAATAAATTGATATCTATATATGGTGCTTTACAAAAGTAGTTATAAAATAATATGTATAGTAATTTGATGTTTTAAATGAATTTTACAAGCGAATAAGTCAAGTATTAACTTTCGGTTAATAATTTGAAGTAATTATTTTACAAAACGATTAAGCCTTATTATTAGATTAATTATATTAATCTAATGAAAAGAAGTAATAAAAATCGGTTAGCAAGTTAACTGATGATTTCAAGTTGACTAACTCAATTGTTTTAATTGGAAGCAGTTTTTAGATTAATTGGTCATTAATTAATCTAATGGAAATAGTTTAATCAAATAATAGTTTTAATCTAATAATATTTCTTAAATATAATTCACTTTTTAATTATTTAAAAATGAATAGCAATTGATAGTCATTTAGAGAGTAATACTTTTTGACAATTTCATTAAGCGATCAACTAATTTATTTTAGTTAATGATGAAGTAAATTACTTTTACTTCCATAAATGATGAAATTAATTATTATTTGTAACGACCCGGAAAATCGGAACCAACTTAAAATTTTTATTTTAAATTATTTGGTGGAAAAATGTGGAAGAAATTAAAAATTCTATTTTTAAATAATATTAAAGCCAGTGAAAATAGTCAATTTTCAAACGATCTCTGTTTTCGACGAAACCACTTTCATTGGAACCGGAATGTCATATTATTGCTAGGTTTCAATTTTTAGAATTTTTCGAATTAATATGTGAGCGTGGCGAAGGAAAATGTGTTTGGTCGATTATAGTCAAATTTAATCGACTGAAAAATAGCCATTTTTCGAACAGTCTCAGAATTCGATGAAATTAGTTTTGTTAGGACCGTATCGTCATAACATAGACAAATATATTTTTTCTGGATTTTTCTGAATCCGTTTGTGGCCTCGGTGAATTTATTCATGCAGACGAATTAAATTAATAAAGGAATTAAATATTAAATTAAATAATACAGGCCACAGACAACTGTTTGGGCTGACGGGACCTATCCCATTGGGTCCGGAATATAGGCTATTGGCTAGGGTAACTTTCTGCTGGACTGAATTTGAACCGGTTTGGAAGATATGGGTTTTTTTGTAAAAATACATTATAATATTATAAATAATAGGTGAAAAGAAACCCTAATTCACTATTCCTCCATCGTGTAGCCGCCACTATCAAAATCCCGTGGCCGAATTTTCTCCTTCCTTCTCCACTTAATTTCCCTCAATCCTCACACCAAAACCTACTGCTCTTTTGGAGTTTTATTGTAGAGGACCTTCTCCTCCACACATCCGTACGGTCATCATCCCTGTAGTTGCCTGTAGCGCTCGCCCCAACGCCCCGAAGTCAGCCGCATATCGTCGCCGTGGGCCCCCCTAGGCACGACCGAGCTCGGCCGAACACCCCCCTCGTGCGCCTCTCCGAGCTCCCCAACGTGACACCCACCGATCGTAGTCCCGTGCCCTGTAGTGGCCGAAAACCTGAAACCTAATTTCGAGCTAGTAGTTGATAACGTCGTCCTGTGTTTGCTAAGGAAGAAGAAAGGTTTTTTTTCTTGATTAATTTATTAATTAATTTCTTTAAATTGTTTCAAAACTTCAATTAATCATATCTAACTCATTTCAATTCGAAATTCGATGATTTCTGCGGCGTTGTGATCGTGTGACTGAGATCTACGCATCTAAACTGACTAGAGCTAATTCTGAACAGTTTGAATTTTGGCCAAAAATCTTCAACGACTGTGAGATTTCTGAATTTGAAAAATTAAGCAATTTAATTATGTTCTATCAGTTGAATCATTGTATGTTATTTCTGATCTGTTATGTGGTGATTGTTGTATAGTTGAATTATATTTGTTGTGATGTCATGTTATAGTATGACAGTTTGGATCTGTAAAATTCAGATGTAATCATCATAAAGTTCTCACCTTTATTTTTATTCTTATTTTTATTCCTTTCTCTTAAAATTGACCTTTTGTTTTTGGGAATAAAATGAAATAAAGTTTTGATCTTTTGTTTTGAAATTGAAATAAAATAAAGCTTTGATCTTTTGATTTGAAATTGAAATAAAATAAAGTTTCGATCTTTTGTTTTGAAATTGAAATAAAATAAAGTTTTGATCTTTTGTTTTGAAATAGAAATAAAATAAAGATTTGATCTTTTATCCTATAAAATAAAGTTCATATATTTTATTTGATTTCACAAAATAAAGGTGGGATCTTTTATTTTGATTCATAGAAATTTTACAACCGATCATATGTTGCCATTGTTGTAATGCACAAAATTCATCGTTATGTTAATTTAGTTGTAATGACACCAAAATTTCATCGTTATGTTGTCGTTGTTGTGATGACACCAAAAATTTCATAGTTATGTTAATTTAGTTGGAATGTATCAAAATTTCATCGTTATGTCTGTGTAGTTGAAATGAACATACTTTGGTGTTGGAGAAAAAAAAGGAAAAGAATTTGAAACTTAGGAAAATAATAGAATATTTACATTTTTCTAAGAAAAGAAAATATTTACATTTTTCAATGTAAAAGAAAAGAAAAGAAAATATTTACATTTTTCAGTGTAAAAGAAAAGAAAATATTTACATTTTTCAATGTAAAAGAAAAGAAAAGAAAATATTTACATTTTTCAATGTAAAAGAAAAGAAAAGAAAATATTTACATTTTTCAATGTAAAAGAAAATAAAATAAAATATTTACATTTTTCAATGTAAAAGAAAAGAAAATATTTACATTTTTCAATGTAAAAGAGAAAAAGAGAATTTACATATGTAAATAAAAACAATAAATAGGAAGTTTACATTTTTTCCATTGTTATAAAGAGTAATAGAAAATTTACACTTTTCTATTGTAATAAAGTAATAGGAAATTTCCATTTTTCTATTGTAATGAAGAGAGATAGAAAATTTACTTTTTTTTATGTAAAATATAAGATTTACCTTTTTCTAGGAGAAGATAAAAGAATTTACATTTTTTCATTTTAAAGGAAAAGAAAATAAAATATATACATTTTATAAAAACATAAAAAGTTCACTTTTATGTTATAAAAATGAAATAGGATAAAAAGTTCACTTTTATGTTATAAAAATGAAATAGGATGAAAAGTTCACTTTTATGTCATAAAAATGAAATAGAATAAAAAGTGCATTTTTATGTCTTTAAATCACATAGGATAAAAGAACATTTTTATAATTAAAGAAATTATACATTTTAAAACATCAATTTTTTTTCGCATTAGAATTGGCGAATAAAAATGTCATTTTTATTTGATACAAAAATATACATCGTTGAATTATCATTTTTGTCGCATTAGAGTTGGCGAACAAAAATGTCATTTTTATTTGATACAAAAATATACATCGTTGAAATATCATTTTTGGTCGCATTAGAATTGGCGAACAAAAATGTCATTTTTATTTGATATAAAAATATACATTGTTGAATTATCATTTTTGGTCGCATTAGAATTGGCGAACAAAAATGTCATTTTTATTTTAATATAAAAATATACATCGTTGAATTATCATTTTTGGTCGCATTAGAATTGGCGAACAAAAATGTCATTTTTATTTGATATAAAAATACACATCGTTGAATTATCATTTTTGGTCGCATTAGAGTTGGCGAACAAAAATGTCATTTTTGTTTGATATAAAATGATACATTGTTGAAACCATCATTTTTGTCGCATTAGAATTGGCGGAAAAAAAAATTACTTTCATAGAATAAAAGGAATGGATTTTAACAAAGGGAATCGCCCAATGGTTTATACATAATATAAAATTAAACGAAACGAGCGTGGCAGTTCGCGTATCAACAATCGTAACTTCAAACGAATATATAGAAAGATTTGACCGTTGGATTTTCCCAAAACTGGAACCGTTAGGACCGCTTTTGGAAGAGCTGATATAAATTTCATCAAAATCCGACGGTTAGATTTTAAGATATGTGTAAATCAAATTTTGGTAAAAGCAGCGCCAGCGCCGCCCATTGACCCGAAACGTCGTTTATTTATTTCGAGCTATTTTTAATAAATAAAAATAGCGATAAATAGTTATAAATATATATGAAATGTTTTAAACTATAATTATGCGACAATTATTTGAAAAGGTCGAGTTTAACTCATTTCAAATAATTGAACGGCGATTGAATCAAAGATGTAAGAAGACGATGGTTGAAGACCGGCGATCTTCACATCGAATGGACGATGACTAATGATACCTTGGACTGACTTGCTCCCAGGACTGGGTTGAAGCAGTAATTGTCCGGACATGTGTGTTGATCGTGCGGATTAGCGAGAACCTCTTTGGTGTCTTCGGTTTCGTTCAGACCCAGAACAGACTTGTAAATGGTTGCGTGTCTGACGTTGAAATCCACTTCGTGTAAGTAAATCGATTTATATTAATATATGTCTGTTTGGTGGTAGAGAATTTATTCTCTACTTAACACCCGGATACGTAGTAGTAGTTATCGATAGCATGGCGTTGAATTGTCAACATGGCACGCCTAGATGCAATGATCAAGGCTTTATTGAAAAGCAGGCCTTGTAGATGTTGATCAAAGCATAGCCTGTTTAGGCATAGCTTTGAGTATAATGTAACTTCGCGAGCCTCGCACCCGGTATGAGTCAAAAACGGGATTAGGACTGCAGGGAGTGCACACATTTCTTTCTAGCTAGTGGTGTTTGGGTTTTAACACGGCCCGACATTTTACTTATGTGGATTTCGGATTGAGGTACCACGGGTTTTTATACGTCGGAAGTGGTCATATTATAGGTCCAAAGGGACCGGGAAACGTGTGTTCAGGCATAACTAATCCACTACCATTAGGTAGGGACCGGCCCTACCGCATCCAAGGGTTCACTGCGGGGGATCCTGAGGCATTTGCTAGAGTGTCTCGAATCGGAAGAGGACGATCCCTAGCCTCGATTTCATGACAGAAAACCAATTCCCAATATGACAACATTTCGGTTTTGATTGTAAACTTATATACATCGACATAGTAGGATGGGGTACTATGCCGTCTAGGATTGATATATTTATATTGAAGTATTTTAATACTGCTTAAACACTAATGATAATATTAAAATATTACTTTTCACGTATTAAGCATGTTTGATCATCATAAGGGAAAACTCTATCCTCCTGTGTGCATTGCATTGTGTGATAGGATCTGAGTCTTATGACGATTTCATTTTTCAAAAGTCATTTCGCTGTTTTATATAAATTTTATAAAATATTGCACTGGCAATCCAGTGGAGTAAACCCATACTGCGTTAGCGGCGTGATCCTGAGATTCGCCATCTTGATAGTTAATTTAGTTAAGAATTCTCACACCAGTCCTATGACTGACTCGTAGTTTGTTTCACTTTTGCAAACTCGGGTGCCCTCTTTCCACACGGGCAGCCAATTGACAGGTTTCTAGGTGATACTTTCTGGTTGGAACTTGCTTTGGGAGGAAGAAGAAGAAGACCTTTTCTCCATCTTTTATTCTGCTTTTGAGACATTTTTCCGTCTTTTGCTTTTGATGTATGTAATGGGATTTGAAACTTATTTCCTTTCATTTGAGACTTGTTTCTCTTTTGTTAAGACTTCTATTATGCTAAGTGGATCCTGTAAAACTGCATACTCTGATGTTCTGCTGTGATGCTGATGACATTTATTTCCGCTGCAATGGTTTATGTGTTATGATAATTATCTGAGATCTGTTTTTGTTGTAAATATGTTGTATTCCAAAATGATTATCCTTACTTTCGGTCTACGTAAGTTTGGGGTCATCACATTATTATAATTAATAATAATAACTAAAGTGATTACATCTTAAATGTAATTCATTTAAGAAAATAACCGAGTTTGTAATGATATTTAATTGGATGTTCGTAAATGTTTTTGTAAAGGGATTTTACATAAAATCCGTTTGTTATGGTGAAGGGTTATAAAGGCATTCTAAATCTATGATAATGATTTTAAAGAGAAGCGATGACTTAATCATTGAATTAATTACATTAATTAGAAATGGGCAAGAAATGTCGAAGTAGAAGAAATGTTATTGAGTTTAGATAACTGATTTTGGTAAACAGATTTTAGTAATAAAAATCCAAAATTTTATTTTAAAATACTTAACGAGTTGGGATAAAGAATTGGGTTATCTGATGTAAGGATAATTCATTACTAATCCATAAATTGGATGTGGTAGGAATGTGCCTTTGGTTTCATTTAGACCCAAAACGAACTTGTATGAATATTTGTTTGACATTGCATTTTACGGCATAGCAAATGATCTTTACTAAACATATCATCTGTTAATGGCGGAGAATACGCTTCTTCTTTTAACTTAACACCCTTCTTTAAGACACCAAAGAGCTCAAGGGTTATATGTCGGTATACATCAGTTATGTGTTATGAGATGGCAACGTGGCATGCTAAATGGAATGAGCTGTAGAATATCAAATCGTGGCTTTGTATAAAGTGTTGCTTTGTGTAACATGACTTCAAGTCTCACATCCCATAAATAACAAAAACATGATGAATGAGGCTGGGCTGTGTGGTTCACAAGCACTAGGATGTGATCATTCTCTTATAGATTAAAAGTTATACCATGGTATAAAGTCCCATGTATGTTACTTATGTGGATGATGGAAAGATCTAGTTCTATAAAGGTCGGTTACGACCGGGGAATGGCATATTCGGTGTTATCTAGTTAAGGGATAACCCGATCTAGTGTTGGCAGAGATCCATCAGTTAGTTCTCGGGACATTCCTTTAGAGGTGTACCCATTGTTGATATAGAAGATTCTTTGCCTTGATCATTGTTGGAAAATCCGTTCTCCAATATGAATCAATACGGTTTTAATTGTATAACCTACCAGGAAATGGGTAGCTATAGCATGAATTTAATAATGTAAAAATTCCATGCTAAGATTCTAAGTTTATTTGCAAAGGTTTTGAAAACACTGTCATTAAGAATAACATCAAATGATTTGAGACCCATATATATTTATTTACGAATGCGATCTTATGAGATAACTTCTTTTCAGAAGAATTTCAAAAAGATTATGGATGATAATTATGACACTGTCATTAATTATTAATCTTTTCTCATGCTGGTTTATCAAGCTCGATCCGAATGATTTTAATGCTCAGGTCAGATCCGAGTTATTTCAGGTTTGGAGTTGAAGATAGTTGGAGTATCCAGAGGAGAGCTGAGATCTTCATCAAACGAAAAAAACATACTCTATATCCTATTATATTATATCTTTGATTGTAAGGAGTCAAGGACAAACAATTATAACTTTTCATGTTGAACTCAACTCTGATTTTGTAAATGTTTTCAGCAGTAAAAGATTATGTTCAATAATATATGTTATTACATTCATGTTATTTTCTGTTCTATTCTATTTTTCTATTATACCCTTAAAGACCCATATTTTCACAAGCTTTGAGTTAGCAAGGGTTTAGATTCGTTGATTTTGAGAGTGGGAAAATATAGGCTTTTACAAGTTTCTGGAACGAGTGTCTCAATAACTCAAAAGTACAACCTCTGTGACTCGGAAAAGAACAATTCAAGAATGAATCAAAGGCAGATGAGAGGACGGTCACTGAAAAACCAAGGAAAACAAGCAATATAAGTGGGGAAGGGAAGCCAGGAATCTGGCTCGATACATAACTACCGATCTGAATCAGTATATCACATATCGATCCAGATCAGTATATCACGTACCAATCCATATCAGTATTACATATACTAATCCTGATCGGTATGCTTAATACCGATCTAGAATAACTGCTCGAAAATGTGGCATGCCCATGTTCTTCATTCTCCCTATAACTACCACACCACTATCTGAGAATTCTAAGAGCATTTTCAACGATTTTTTGGCATTCTCTTGAGTTTTTACAATAAGTGGCATACCAATCTAGTTTTATGTCAATCCAAAAAGTTGTACCGGTAAGAATTGAAGTGATACTAGTTAAATCTCTTCAAAACTGGGCGTAAGTGTAACACCCTATTTTTCGGTCTCGAATTTCGACAAAAATCGAAACTCAGACCCATCCAAGAATGGAGAGTATAAATCTGGTGCTTGTAAATTTAGTTCCATTTAATTCTTATGTGAATATATGTATATATATACATATGAGTTTGCCATTTATTTATTCCCTAGTTGGAGTTACAAATTTCTAATCCTAAGTACCAACTTACTTGTAACCATTTAGGTATGTCTATCCTATCCAATTTATTCCTCAAAACAAATATGGTTGTAATACTTATTGTCCTATTCACGACCTCTTTTATTTATTTTCAGACCGTTTTAGTATTTCGTCCATAACTTTTTCTTATGCACTCCATTCGCGAAGTTCCAAACATGAAGGTTGACCAGAGTTCCGTCTCGAACGCAACGGTGCAAGTTTTGTGGTCAAATTCCATCGTTTGCAAAAAAAATCCATTTTTGGAATTCAATTAAATAAATAAATTTATTATCCCCAAAATTCATGGTTGTTACAGTAAGCATAATTAGTTGAACCACTATAATCATTGCGTGTGATTTCTTTACTGTTTTCCTCATTTTATATTTACTTTTCTTCGTTTACACTCTTTTTGTAACGTAATTTTTGTTTTAATTCAATTTTGTATGCTTAAATGGAAAAATAGGAATAGTCTGAAATGAGATAATATTAATCTGAAAATAGTTTAATAAAAAGTTGTTTCAATTAAAAACAGTATTATCCTATAAGTAGTTTAATAAAATTCTGTTTGGATAAAAATGGTATTATTTTGAAAATAGTTTTACAAAATAATGTGAATAAAAGAGTATAAATTTGAAAAGGTTTATTTCCTTCAAACTATTGAACCCAGTTTCAAATTTCCAAAATTTCACTTAAATCGTTTCAAATCTTAAATTTCAATTTAATATAAATCTTAAATCATTTCAAACTTCGGATTATAATCAATTCAATTTCAAATTTCCAATCCAAAACCAACTTTAACTTAAATAGGTTAATTTCAAATTCTCAATTAAACAAAGTACTTTAAAAAAGTTTAAAACTTATATTCCAATTTCTAAACCAGTTACATCAATTTGGTTTCAAAACCTAAATTTTGAATTTTAGTTTAGTTTCATTAAATTGGTTTCAAAATCAAAATCAAATAACATCTATGTTTGATTAGTTTGAAAACGAAAACTTCTTTTTGGCAAAGTCGACTGGTTTTTAAAGTGACCGCAAACACTTTTATTATAACCAATAATAAGTACAAATATAACAGGAGGCTGGTGATTGCCAATCTACTACAATTCGGTTTTTTAGGTGGACCGTCCACCGTCATCAGCAATTATAGTTGATCTTCCACAGTATCAAAACAAAAATTTCAAAATTACACATATTTTCATTTCATTGAATCGATGAACTACGACCCTTCCAGTTTGTCCCGACCATACAAATTGACTTCGCACAATCTCCTCTACGGCCATGCCCTATGATTATCGAATTATCGATGATCCACATTTGGGTCATCGAAAAACTAAAATGGATGGCTGAAATATATCATCAATTTATGGACAAACGCGGTGATGAATCTGAACAACAATTGTAATTGTATATTCCGTTCGTCATAGCTTTCCAGTCATATATAACATGATATGGTTCGGGGAATACATTTTTTCATTGAATTTTTATTTAAGATTGAGGAAGGAAAACTAACTGTCGGCTATAGTATTCAAGCATAACCATATATTTATGGGCATAATTAAGACCCAAAGGACTAGAGTGGTCGTAAAGTCCCAAAAAATCCATTTTTCTCTCCCCTAACTAGGTTGCGCTATATATTTAAATATACGTTTATGATATCTCTGAATTCAATTGAACTATAAGAAATCCCAAAAACACAATTTTGTTCAAGTTTTATTTTTGTCATTGATCTAAATTTAAAATTTACGTTCACGACTACAATTTAATGATCGTTTCAAAATTAAATTTTATCTTTTTTATTGAATTACACTTTCCTTAAAAATAAAAATTCTATTTTTATTATTCTCAAAAAATTACTTTCATCTCATAAAACGCTCATTTTATTAAACGTAAATCATGCATTTTTTGATATTAACTTGTTAACTACAAATTCATTTTTACCATTAAAATTTAAAATTCCACATCCACTTAATAGCAATTAAATTTAATTAATTAAATTTTATTAATTAAATTTTATTACAGATTTAATTTGATGCAAAAAGAAATAACGATTCAATTATATTATATAATTCTGATAGAAATCATATATGGCTAATTCGAAACTGGATTCCATTTTACTTTAATTAGATTAATCCAAATACACTTTAAATAAATAAAATTTTAATTCCTAACAATCTTATTTGAAATTTTATATTTAATTTTATATTTTTAAATGGTCAAAATACAAATCATTACAGTTACGAACTGTAAAATAATTGGAAAGGTCAAGAACCATTACAAAATTTCCACATATTTGTATTCCAAAATGGCCATTACGGTGTTGTGTGTCAAAGCTAAGCACAACCGACATACGGTCGACTGCCTGCTAACTAGGGGCCAACCTCTCCTGGTCGACTGCTCATAATAAAGGGTCAACTTGTAGGCCTGGTTAATTAAGTTATTTTTTATTTATATTATTTTTTCTTTGAATTCGTTATGCTTCTGTAACCTTTTCATTCCAATTATGATGTTGAAACTCCAAATATAAAAGTTGCTAATAATTTCACCACAAATGCAATGATATAGGCTTATAGTCAAATTCTATCATTCGTGCAATTCTATCATTTGCACAAATTACATTATTTGATCCTAATTAACAAGCTAACTAATTAAATATCTGACACCGAAATCACGACGTGTTACAATAGTATACAAAATTCAACAATTTGCTAAACAAAAAGGATCTAAACTATTAGTGTCCAGCATCAACTTAAACATAGTAAAAGCAATGAATTTGTGGATTCCATTCCTGCATAACTACTAACAAAAATTCCAAGCAATATGTTTATCAAATTTAAGAAAAATTGCAACCTTTTTTTGTTAATGACAACCTTTTTCTGAGCTCCCACGCGTTTTTCACCTTCCTCCCTTATATTTTCTTATTGCTCTAAATTGTGTCAATTCTCTCTTATCGCACCACTGTCATTGGCTCTGTGGCTTGCCTCTTGCAGTGAATTCGTTTGTTTTGGGGCGATTAAGGTTTAGTGGTGTTCTTCATTATGGTTGTTTTTGAGATTATTGGGTATTTTTTAGACCTAATCCAGATCTTGGCTCCTTGTGACTGCGATTTCGTCTATTTGCCCCCAATTCATTAGTAGTTGAGCAGGTGAACTCCTCGTTGATAGTGGTTCAGGTGGCATCGCTGGACTCTTTTGTGGCTTTGTGTTGCCAATGTTTCTTGTTGGTTGTCGATTGCTTCTTAGAACTGTCTCACTATTATTCTTGTGTCCTCGCAACATCTGATTTGGTCCACTATCGAAGGGGAGCGCTGCCTATCATGTCACTGATAAAAGGGCCTAGTGTTCCGCCTGTTGTGCTTTCAGGAAATGGGTATTTCACCACCCCATTTATGCTAATCTTGTCCTTTATTGGTTGTGATGGACATTGTGTTGTCGCACCTGTCGTGGGGTTTTCGGTTGGCTCTTTTCGCTATAGAGTTGCTGTTTTAAATAGCTTAGTTGATGATGACTTTGGTTTGGTAGTTTGTGGTCGGGAAGTGGTACCCATTCCTCAACATCAACCAAGCTTTATGCCTGATAGACCCTCGGTTGCGTCGCACTTGCTTATGTAGAGTCTGGATGATCGTCCTTGTTCTATTTATTTTGACGGCACATCGAGTTTGCAGTTGTTTAAGAGTAGGCGATCTTCGAAACTTCATCGACGCCAAAGGCGTTCGAAGAAGTTGAGAAAGGTTGCTCCACCTTCGCTATCTGTGGATTGCAATGAGTAGATGGATTGTCTTGGTTTTTTGATGGTTACAAGTGCTCAATCTCTACCGCATACGTGTCTTCCAAATTGTGTTGAGGCTTTGGACTGTGGGTCTATTAAAATCGAGGCTAACCCTTTTATTAGGGGATCGGTCGAGGCATCATAGGATTTACAAACAAGTTTGTCAGAGCTATTGGTTCCTTCTACGGCTTGGGATGTTAACTTTGGTTGGTTGCGTGGACCGAGAGCATCTTCCATTGGTTTCCAATTTTTTCGGCTCCATTTGGTGAAGGCTTGTGCTTAATCTTCGTTTGCCACTAAAGCGTCTCTTTTTAGGCACGGCAGCAGAGATTAGCTCGATGGCCTTTGTAACGGCCCACAAATCCGTACTACCTGAGTTGACTAAATACACCGCACGTCCAACCCAAATTGTACAGAAATACGAATCATTATGAAATAAGAAGAAAAAGATAGAAGAAGAATAAAAACAACAACACAGAATCTCACAATCACGGCAGAATAAAATAAAATATATAAACAATCACTTTTGAATACAACTGTATTTGAACTTACATACATTATCAGAGTATATCCCAAATACAACACAGTGGAATAAACTCTAAATATCTAACACTGAAGCCTCCTGCTCCAAGCTCCTTTAGATAAATATGTAAAATCCTGAACGACTTGACTGCCCGTACAAATTTGGGCACCCAAGAGTTTAGGTAAAACAAAGCAAAATAAATGTTGGATCAGTCATAGGACTTTTATGAGTAAACAATTTAAAACAGTTTGAGAAAATAAACGATATCTCATAAGACCGCGCCGTATAACATGAAACGGGTTCTTTCCTTATGAGAATCCAAAACAACACTTGATTTAACTTTCAAATTCCTTTTGAAAGAAACGAAAATCTTTATATAAAAACTCTTTTGATATTATAATAGTGTCTAAATCAAATAAATAACAATCTAGTGGAATGTTTGCATCTCACGCTCCAAATATATAATATACAATCAAAACCACAAGCACTTGCTGGGTAATGAATTTCCAACTATGATAAAATATGGAACCACCGTCCGATAGAGTATCTCTAGAGAAGAATACACTGGGTTCAACAAGAACATCTTGTAACCCGGCCACACATGACCGACCACTCATTTTGCTTGAGTGTATCAAATGTATATCACCAATGGTTGGGATCAGCAACTGTTTTCCCGAATGGGACAACATCGAATAGAATAACGAATGAAATTAATTTCTCTAGATAGGTGAAAATACAACTTAATTGGGAGCTACCCACTTAGCTATGCTGCCTGCCCGATTTTTGTTATTTCCCAGTTGTTGAGGCATGAGGCTACGATTACTTACCTTTCATTGATAGCACAACCACTTTGAATGCCACATTGCCAGTTCTGTTAATTATTAATTGATTTGCACAAATATATTCTGGATATCATGCTAAGAGATTAAATTCTCCATCACCATATATATACAGACCAACATATGCGATCATTGAAAATACTCTGTCAGACATTCGTCCATACAACTTCGTTCTGGGACTGAACGAAACCAAAGGCACGATTTTCGTTAATCCATCTTAGGCAATTTCTACCTAGGATCAATAGAAAAAGCCCTTGAACTTCACTCCGTATTCGATTATTTTCATATAATCTGATTCGCAACGCTACTGTCAATATGGAGTGGTTCTTGGATAATAATCCAATCGGTCTATCCATATTGACAACGATATTGGCCAATACTTCGATAGTCGGTTATTTAACTATCGAACAAAAACAAACATTCATTCAAAGCAAAAGACAAATCACTGGGCCTCTTAATTAATATTTCATTAATTAAATCACTTCTTTGTTACCTTACCAATATTTGTCAACCAAATATTTTCAATAATCATCTTAGCCTCTTACACTATTTGGAAAACATTTCCATATATCGCCTTCTTTTATTTTCTATACTTAGAAAATATATTCTATTTATAACTGGAAAACATTCCAATTACCTATCTCTTTCATGACCATTCATTTATTTCTATACTTAAGAAATATTTATTATTTTATTTCCAAATTCCACTTACTTGGGTTAAGATGAATGTCGTGTAAAACATCGTTACAACAACCCAAAATACTTCATCCAACTAAATCTCCTTAACCATTTCTCTTCGAGACTGAATCTTCCTATTCATCGGTTAATAATGAAATCAATCTAGTTAGGGTATAATTACCTCTCAGATCTTGACTGAAAACATCCTTAACTTCAAAACAGACAAGACCACTTACCTTGAATAATCAACACAATAAAACCCAATTATTCATTTTTAAACTGCGTATACGTTTCTCTTTCTATTTTTACCAGATTTAATTATAGATTTCCTTTTTGTTATAATATTTTATTTTAAGTTCGTTTCCTTATTGGATTCTGTATATATCGATATATAGATTTTCTTAAAAAAATATTCTTACTCCTTATATTTTTGGAAAATTTCGCTAGCACCTTCTTTGTACCAATCAATAGCTCAGACCTCAACTCGCCTCTCTAGGCCTTTTCCATTCAAAAAGAAAATCAAAAAGGCAAGTGGCTTGCTAATTCAGTGCATAAAATCTCATATGGAATTTAAATGTGTACGTTTTTGTCGGGCACATGAATTGTAATCTTCATACACTTCATTCCATATTTGTCTAACCCATATACATCCATTTCCAATTTATTCTAACTCAAGTCAATCATTTTTAAATTAATTCGCTAATTTATTCTTTAATGATCTCTTTGGCCCATTTCACTTTTTATTTGAATATAAAACATTCATATATATTTTTAATTCACTTAAAACTCAATCTAATTCCATTTCAACCTGAGTTTCATATTCGTTTTCGAATATAAATTTATAAACCTCATTCACTTACCCAACGCCCAATTTCGATTCAAAACTCGATTAACTAATTATTCTTCAAATTAGTTAATTCTATTCAATAATTAAAAAAAAATCTGATTTTTGTTTCAAAAATTAGTTCGCTTACACAACTTGAATTCGTATTTATTTTACAACTCAAATCTGGATTTTTAAATTTAAAAATCCATATTTTATTAACTTAAAATACTTTGATTTTAATTAATAAACAATTATGTTTTAAAATGGTTATGGAGCTGCTTTTATGAAAATTTGAATTTGATATAACTCAATGTTTATAAGACGAAATCTAGATTTTTCTCTTCCATTAGAAAACTATTAACAAATCAGTCCTAACAGTTCTTGTTTCAAGGAATTCTGACTTAAATTGAGTTCTATATACTCAATTGAAGTCCGAAACGCTAATTTACGAACTACCGCACTACGGCAAGTTCGTTTTAATTATTTTTATATAAATAAACATTTAAACTTCATTTATAATAAATTTCAACTCCTTTCTAATATATTTTAAATATATATTAAATCCAATTTTTCCAATTCAACTTAATCTTTTTGATTATCTATAATAGTCGATTTTTCATTACTCGATTATAAATTTATTTATACTCAAATTGCTATATTGAAATCTAATTCCTTTTATAAATTATTTACTTATGAAACTCAATTTAATCGAATTCTGATTATAGATCCGTTTGATTTTTCTCAGTTCAATTTATATTCCAAATTCCAAAATAAAATTTATCGTTCTACTTTAAACCGTTTTCCAATTCACTTTTAAATTCATACTTGAATTTAAACGTCTAAAATATCTAATGATAATTCATTTCACTAGACTTATAAATATCGTTTACAAATCCGACTTCCTTGTTTTATAATTTAAAACAAGTTTCTATTTCAAATTCATTTGAAACACAATTCCTATTCTGGAATTTTTATCGATTATAACTTATATATAAAAACAGTGAATCTATTTTATATTTAAATTTTAAACTTCTATTTAATATAATCCTAATATATTTCTGATAATATTTTACCTAAATAAATTCGATCTAATCGAATCCAAATCATAAATCCATACAGATTTATTTTAGTTCAATTTATATTCTGAACATCAGAATAAACATCATCGTTTACTTCTTTAAAACGATTCCAAATTTCCATTTTTAAATTCACATTTGAATTTAAATATTCAAATTATCCAATGATTATTATTTCATTTTATTTATAAACACCATTTATAAATTTACTTCAGTTTCCTGCATTATTCAATTTATAAACATCGTTCATAAATTCACCACTTGTTTTATTTATTCAAAACAAGTTAATATCTTTATAGCCCATTCGAAATTCAAACTCTATTTTAAAAAAATAGATTTTCCCATTTAAATCTCAAAATCCCTTTTCATGATATTTTTATAATCAACATTTAGGCCCAGTGATATTTAAAAAATCAAAACACCCCATTATCCATCACGGTTTTCTAACACATTATATATGAAAATATATATGAAAACAGACAAATAATAATATTTTTTAAGGAATCCAATTGGATCCCTCCAACCTGTTTTCCTCCATCCACAGACATTAACCAACATAAATAATACCCATCCTGCTTCGAAGCAGGATACTGCAGTATAGAAGGTCATCAACTATCGTATTGTGGGGTGCATAGGGTCATCCGTTAATGATACTGCGGGCATCCGCTAATGATACTGCGAGAAATATCCAACCACTAATATATATATATATATATATATAATAACCACAAACACCAAGCCTATATATCTAATATATTTATAATATAGCCATAATAAAATTTAAATGCAAGCAAACAACCAATGAACAATTATTTTTAACTAATAAAAATAATTAAATAAAATCTGAGTGAGATCTACTCACTGACATTGTAGTTGTCGAATATCCTGTTTATTTCCAAATCATGGGCTATGAATCTTCTCGAATGAATTCGCACGTAAGATAATTTTTTTTAAATTTATAGATTAAACATTTATTTATTTAAATTAATTATTTAAACGAATAAATAATTTTCCGATATTTTTGCTTCTTTTAATGGTTACTAAATTAAATTTAACTTAACAAATATAATTAAACTAATCTAAGTATTTTTAAACATTAAACCATTTATATATTTAACGTTTACTTAAATAAATAACAAATTTAATTACCTTTTATCGAAGGCCATTTTATTCCCAGATCATTTATATTTCGAGCTCGAACTCTCACTGTACAACCGCCGTCATTTAACTGAACGTCCAATTTCACCACAGTCCTCTTTCTTTTTACATAAGCTTTACCTTGGATCCATCTCCTTATATTAAACAGCACCTTACCAAATTCTACTCCATCCCAAACCCCATCGAACGGTCTTCCACAGTCGTATCCTTTATAGTTTCATCACCCGATCATCACAACAGCAACTTACAGCACAACAGCCCATTTCCATACACACCTTCACTCCACTTGCCTCCTTACAGAATGTAACTGTTATGCCAACCACCCTGACCTCCTGTTTCATACACGAATCTTCCATTTGAAAATCGCAGCATATCTGACCTGACCCTTAAAAAAACAGTAATACATTGTTCTGAAGTCAATGCTCCAACCCCCACTTCACTTTAAGTCGCGAGCTTTTCCTAGCATGCAGTCGAGCATCAGGAATTTATTCAGCTTCAAATCGCGACTTCCCCCCAAATCAATATGTAAACAGACTCCGACTTCCCCAATATATTACCTCCTTAAATCGCGATTTGGTAGCTTCGCCAGCAAAATCCGAGATCGCAACCTCCCAAACCCAATCAACCATCACACTTTTTCCAGAACGTGTTCGAACACGTCATTCCTTCAAACCATACAAGAGCATAACTCCACCTCCTGACGAGATCGATGTTATCCCAGTCTACCATAGGTCGATGCGTCAATTTGAATAGTATTACTATTTAATAAATATGATTGCTCATTTCAGAAGATTAGGAAAGGAGCGGCATTTTATTTTGTGGAGTTTCAATTTTGCCGGATAACAGTGAAAGAGGAAAACAAAACTGAAATTGATAGCTTTGAAATGCCCTTCTAGTTTGAGGATTTGAATTTATAAAATTTGATAAAGATTGAAAGGGGCGATTTTCAATTTCCTTTGTTCAGAAGGAAATGAACAAAAAATAGAAGAGATGGGGAAGGGGTCACGATTATAAAGAAGATGAATTCTTCACCATTAAGTAATTTGTTTGCATATAGTACATGTAATTAAATTCGATTTGATCTTTGATTTAATATAATTTGATTTTGTACTTATCCATTTGAATTTTAAAATAATATATTTAAGGTTATGAACTCCAATCGAACCACGACAACTAACACTTCTAGGTTTAACCACTATTTTGAACACACTGGAACAAGCTCCGAAGTCTAATTTGATCGTATGGAGAAGATATCAATTTAAATCAATATAAATTAAATTAAATTCAAAACAATAAACTCCTTGAAAATAAATTGTTATTATTACTATTTATATTCAAACAGAATTACTATTAACTATCAGAATTGTTTTGACTTAGTTATAAATTTCAAACTGAATTATTTCATATTCTCATTTTACAATAATTATATATATTCGAAATAAATCATATTTCTATTATTAAATGATAACTCAATATAAAAATCCATTTATATTTTCTAACTCAACATTTAAAATGATATAAAATATTTAAAATTAATTAACCAAAAATCTAGGTCGTTACAGCGTTTGATGGGGCTGTGCTTCTGGCAAACATGCGTGTTGGTTTTGTCGAAGTTCCCACAATGCAGGTATGGTAGTCCTTTACTTTCTCCTATTTTTCTCTTGTTAGAGTTTCTGTTTTATTTCCCACTATTCATTGTTTTGAACTTATTGGTTTGGCTGTGGGGTTTTCTACCCTTGTGTTTCGCGTTTGGATGTTGTTGGGACTGGGGATCGGTTAGTTGATGTTGATCATCTTGTTGATCGTTCAACGTTGGGTTACTCTCTGTTTATCTTTTGTGCCTTGAATTTTGCACTAGTGCGTTGTTCTCGGTACTTGGATGATCGTTGTCCCTTCGGGTTCTTGTGGGATCGGTTGGCTGATGTTGTTCATCTGTTTGATCGATCTTCGTTGTGTTTTTCACTTTCTGACTTTTGTGCCTCGAACACTACTTGTGCATTAATCTTGTACCTAGGTGTTCGTTGTCCCTTCAGTGTTCTGTTCCAACCTTTTGCTTGCATTGGCAAGCTTAAGGCAGTATCTTTTGGTTGGTGTTTGGTGGGACTATGTAACATCCCGTAATTTATAACACACTAAAATGATAAGTTAAAGAATACTTAATTAAATATTGGGAATTAAGTGAAACAGACTACACCATTGCATTTGTCTTGGAATTCTGCTTAAAATAGACTCTGAGTATGCGTAATACGGACACCGTATGAAGAAGATATTAAGGTTTGAAGTTTATAAATATATAAGCCACCTATATATGAATAAAATAAATACGGAATTCAAACAAATTCAAATAGCAGAAAGGAGAGCGGGAAAATTCCCGTCCATGGGTCGACCCCATCAAGGGGTGTCGACCCTTGGTCGAAACATTAAGGGGGGTCGACCCCCATATAGATCTAGGTAGATTCCTGGTTCTGAACGTGGACTGAATTCCAGGCTTTGTTCGTTGGCTGATGGCTATAAATAAGACCTTATACCCATTGTTTTATTCATCTTAGTTAATAACGACGATGAAATGTTGCTCCAACGTAGATTAAATTAACCTTTTCTTCAGCAACGACAATTCATACATATTCAAAGATCATTGATTCAACATCAATACGCTTTCCTTGGTTTTCTTAGATCCATTCACTGTGAGTCCACATTATTTTTAGATATAAACACTTAAAATTTATTTTGACAAGTCTATGAATTGGATTTAAGCCTATGACTATTTGAATCATATCAGATCTGCCATAACCTATGTATCTAAGTTAATCTTGACATGTTATGAATTGGATCTAAGCTTATGACTATTTGAATCATGTCAGATTTGTCATTATTTGTATATCTAATTCACTGATTAGATCTCATCATGCCTGTTTATGATCATGTCACTATGCCTAATCAGTTCTGTTATGACATGTTCATCAAATCTGTTCTTATATGCCTATCTTGTCATTATGCCCAATTTTGTCACTATATGCTTATTCAGTTCTATGCCTATTTCAGTCACCATATGTTTATCTTGATATTATGCTTATTTCTGTTCCCTTCCCTTCTTCTTTTCCCTTTTTATTTTATAGCCAGGTTACCTTCGAGCCTAGGCATACCGCTGAAATATGTGAATGCATAGAATTGGGAATGAGGGGAAAACGTTAAGATTGGGGCATAACTTGTATTACGAAATTTGGGCATAACTTGAATTGAAAACATGAATGTGGATTTGGGGCATAAAACAAAATTGTGATTAAAGACCTTAATTTGGAGCATGTGGTACATGATGAATATGACATGGAAAAAGGGGCATGAAAACCTATAATGAAATAGGAATAATTGGTTAATAGTGAAAATGCCTAGATCTACAGTAATTAGAAAACGTAACCATGCTTAGACACGAGGTTAGATTACACTTGTGGTAGAAGTTTGCCTGGACCCGACCGGCATATCCAACGACCATAAGTGGTGAATCTAATGTGAGGGATCTAAGTCATAAACGCGTAATGTGCTAAGACATGAGGTTAAGTCCGACTTGTGGAAGAAGTCATCCCGGACTCCCCCGGCATATACAGAATCCACAAGTTGTAGGCTTAATGTGGGAGGTCTAGCGCATTATAACCATAAATGAATAAATGGTAATAAGCTTGAATACTTAACCTGTTTGAATCCACAGGGATTACACGAACATGTTAACTTGAGTAGGGTTACGTAAACTTGCTTGGAACATTGGAAGGGTTAAGTATATCTTGGGATAGTGGGTAATATATACATATAGGTCCACAAAATTAACCTGTGGGGTTATGCAATCTTGTTATACTGGTAGGGCATGACCTATTGAAATCCTAGTAGTGGGGATACAAGCCTAGGGTGAAGCTTGTATCATCTTGTGTGTGGGATCCGTTTCAATCAGTAACCCATATATATGTATCAAACGAGTACTCCGAACTAGTTCGGAGTCGGGGCATTCTTACTGAACCGATTATAAGAGGTCACTTGGGAAAAGGTGTCTGGCGGCACATTCCATCGGGCTCATATGCGTGCATGGGTCCGCCTTTCCGGGAAAATAAGACGGTGTGGCATCCGTAGATATGGTTTTGCACATCCTGGAAATGAAGGTTGCCACTTTAGGAAGTGATACATCCTACTGTGGGGCCAGCACAGGGTATCTACAGAGTAGGGAGTCGATCGATTGGGGTAGTAAGTAGGGTATATCAAGTCTCGCCTTGTTTAGAATCATGTTATTATCCTTAGGGGTAACACCAGTATGTTCAGTTGGGTTGCCTGTTATTGTATAGGGTAAAACCTCTCACTAGAAGTACGCCTATGTCTATCATCTTGTTGGAGATCATCTTATTCATATGATACTAGTATTGATGCAGAGGAAGAAAGTGTTAGGGAAGCGCTATTGGTTCTATCCTGTTTATTCTATTTACCTTGTCATACCTGCCTCATATGCTGTTATCCCTCTTATCCAGCTTATATGTCTGTCATGATTCTTTTACTTATTTATATGCTAAAAGTAACTAGACTGGCCAGACTTTATGTCTGACCCATTTTGTTTCCCCGTCTTTCTCTTCCGTTCCCTCTAGGTTCTCAAGGTGGGAATACTCAAGCTTGACCAGGATTTTGCTTTTTCTGCTTGAAGATGCTTTGATTTAATGCTTGATTTCATATCTTCTCTACTATGGCTATGCTTGTGGAGATTATGCTCTTTTCATGCTTATTGTACTCTGATGATTTTAGTACAAGACGGAAGTTTTAAATTGATGTACTGGGTTTTATGTATTTCAGACTTATGATGTAACTATGTTTTGCACCACGATGTTTTCTGCTTAATAAAATTTTAAATTCTGCTTCTGTTTTATATCTATCTTGTAATGTTTCTGTTTTTGTTTACCTATAATGCTTCACGAAACTTAATGCATTCTCTTAACAAGTGACATTAATGGACGTGGGGTATCACACTTGGTATCAGAGCTGAAGGTTACCAGATCAGATAAAAGATTTTGAAAATTGTTTTCAAAAAGGTTTTAAAAGAAAGCATTTTCAAAAGAAAAGTCTATTTTGAAAAACATATTCCCCAAAGCCATATGTAATATCTTTCGATTCTCTGTTTGAATCCCTTTTCCTTTTCTTTTCAGCATGTCCAAGGAACCTAATATTCTTGAGGGCGTCATGATACCAGGCTGGATCCATAGGTATCTTAAGGCCACGGCACCTGCCAGAGGTCAAGCAAATGTTCCTTCCCCAACTGCACCCGTTGTTCCTCCTCCTCCACGAGTAGATAATTTCTCTAACATCTGCAAGGATTTCTATGCTATGGGTGGAAAGCCATTCAGGGGAACTGAAACTTTCGTAGACATAAGGAATTGGCTTAAAGAGATAGAGGATTTGTTTGGAATTTTTGATGTTAACGATCATAGAAAGATTCAGTTAGCCGCTTGGCTGCTGAAAGATGAGGCTTCATTCTGGTGGGAAGTGACGCAAGCAGGGCGTCCAATGGAGACTTGGGATAATTTTCGGTAGAGATTTGAAATGAAGTTTATTTCTCAAGCTGATAAAAGTATGCAAATGAAAAGGTTTCTGGCACTCAAGCATGGAGGCATGACTGTCAAAGAGTATGTTAACAAATTCAATCAACTAGCGAGGTTTGGGTTGGATTTAGTAGATACCCCGCATAAGAACTTTGCGGTTTGCTAGAGGATTGAATGAACCCCTCCATGGGTTAGTTATGTCTCATATACCGATGGGAGCAAATTTCCGTATATACTTGGTGGGCAATGCAAAGCCAGTTGCATTTCCTGTGTGCCATGTGGGTGCAAGAGAAAGAAGGGAGCTCAGCAAGCAAGTAGGGAAGCTACTTGAGAAATGGTTTATTAGGCGAAGCATATCTGAATGGAGTGCTCCGGTAGTATTCGCAACAATGGAGGATGGATCGCTTCGCTTATGTGTGGATTATAGGGAGTTGGATAAACTCACTAAGAAGAATAGGCACCCAACCCCAAGGATAGATGATCTATTTGACTAGCTTGTTGGTGCATCTATTTTCTCTCAGTTAGACTTGGCCATGGGGTTCCATCAGTTGAGGGTGGCTGGGGACAACATAGACAAGACCGCTTTCAGAACTCCAGATGGTTTCTTCTAGTGGCTCGTTATGCCTTTTGGGTTGACAAATGCACCCGCCTATTTTGTTGATCTGATGAGTAGGGTGTTTCGGGAGTTTATAAATAAGTTTGTCGTGGTCTTTGTTGATGACATCTTGATTTTATCAAAGAGCGAGGAAGAGCATGCCTAACATTTAAGAGAGGTTTTGAAAACTCTCTGTACGCACCAGCTTAAGGCAAAGTTCTCTGTAACACCCTGTATTTTCTAAGAATATTAAAAGAACGAATTAAAGAATACTTAATTCTTAAAGTGAGAATTAAGGGAAACAGCTTACGCCACCGTGTTCGTCTCGAAATTCTGCTTGGAATAGAGTCCAAGTTTTCGTAAATCGGACTTCGTATGAGGAAGTTATGGCCCTTAGAAGTTTCAGGAATTTAAATAAATTAAAACAGCTCAGATTTAAATTCAAAATTCAAATGAAAACAAAGAAGCGGGCTGGGCGGGATTTTTCCCGCCCCAGGCCAGGTCGACCAGGGGGTCGACCTCCCCTACACAGGTCGACCTAGGGGTCGACCTACCCCCTCGCCCAGATCCAAACAGTGACGATTTTTTGACCTGTTGCTGAGTCTTTTCTGACTTGCTGCTGAGTAAGTAGGGCATAGGTGGCAATTCTGGATAACTCTATCTAGTCTGGACGATTGTGATTGCTCCTAGGATGATCTAATGGCTCACATAAGTTTAAAACTCTAAAAGAGCAACCCTAGTCCTCAACCCTAAATCACACAAATTCATTCCAAGGAGCCACCTTGCTGTCCATAATCGTCCTAGCCTAGCCACCATTTCTTTTCAACTAGAAAGCAAATTAGAAGCTACGAATTGATTCGAATCAAATCTAAATTAAAGAAATCAATAGTCTACTTTAAGGAAGAGCTATTTAGTTTTAGAAAAAAGATTCTAGAAATACAAGAATCATTCTCTTTTTGTAAGTTCAAGTTACTTTCAGATGTGAATTCTTAATTGAAATTCTTGGCATGTAATAATCTGGATCTAAGCTATACTTGATTATGAGATAATCCTTTCAGATTTATCAAAACTAATATATTAGATTTATGTCTTCGATGTTATTCAAATCTAATCCATTAGATTTATGCCTGATGTAAGTAACCCTTTCAATTGAATCTGTGCTTGTATATGCCTTTGGGAACCATTGTTGACTATGGAATCGGTCCAATCATATCTATCCTTGTTGTTTATCGGAATCGTAATCCTTTTTAAGTTCAAGATATAACTCTTGCCAAACCTATATGTCTATGATGGTTCACGATGATATTCATATCATATCTATATTCCTGCAATGTATTCAATGCAAAACTTGTCAATTTGGCATACAAAATTTTTTGCACCAATAGTTCTTATCGTCGTATGCCTATTCTTATGTTCCATATTGTTTCTCCGCTTATTTTATGAATCTTGAGTTGAATCTCAAAATACATACATTATGAATGCGGAGGTAATTGGGTATAACATAAAATTTACATTATTTGGCATAATTTGGAACTTGTATTATGGCATGATTGTTAAGATGCAATTTGGGGTAATTTGACATGAATTATGGAAACTGTAATTTGACATATTGAACCTAGAATTGGCATGAATGACAAAGTATGTAATTTGGCATGAAAAATCTAGTTTTGGGCATAAGCTGTAAAATAGAACAGTAAATCTAGATTGGGCATAACTGTTAGTTGGAACGCCAAGCATAGTGTATATTGTGATTTTGGAGCATGACTATTATTGTAAATTTAGGGAAAATTCGGTATAGCCAAATTTGATTAATAACTTGAAATTGGAAATTTGTTGGGCATAACTTGGGAATTGGAACATGACTAGTTTTGGTGAATTTGGTAATTAGCATGTAAAATCTAGATTTGGGTATATATGGTAAATGTGTAAAATAAAGATGAACATGCCTAACCTGAGGTTAGATTGAGTTGTGGTATAAAACTGCCCGGAACCGCCCGGCACATCCAGTAACCACAACAATACCTATTTAATGTGAGAGGTTAGTGCATCATCCCCAAGAAAAACCCGAGGTTAGATTGAGTTATGGTGTAAAACTGCCTGGAACCGCCCGGCACATCCAGTAACAGCAACAACACATATATAATGTGAGAGATTGGTGCATTAATAAATCAATTAATGCTAATGAACAAGATGAATTACTAGGGTTAAGTTCATAGGAACACTTAACCAATATAACATGAATGACTAGGGTTAAGTTAATGAGAAATACTTAACCAATATAACAAGATGAATGACTAGGGTTAAGTTCATAGGAACACTTAACTAATATAACAAGATGAATGACTAGGGTTAAGTTAATAGGAAACACTTAACCAGTATAGCATGATAAATGGGTAGGGTTAAGTTAAACACTTAACCAATATAACTTGATTTGTGGTAAGGTTAAGTTAAAACAAGAGGGCAACACTTAACCAATCCAACATGATAAGTGAGGAGGGTTAAGTTAATAAGAAACACTTAACCAACATGACATGATGAATGAGAAGGGTTAAGTTAACACGCGAGGGCAACACTTAACCAATATAACTTGATTTGTAGTAGGGTTAAGTTAACACAAGTAAGCAACACTTAACCAAAGTAACATGACAAGTAGGTGTGTTAAGTTAACTTGAATTGATTGATGACACTTAACCCAATATAACTTGATGAACGAATGGGGTTATGTTAATAAGAAACACTTAACCAACATGACACGATGAATGGGTAGGTTAAGTTAACATGAATGGGCAACACTTAACCAATATGACATAATGTGTAGAAGAGTTAAGTACATATCCGGTTGGTGGGTAATATTAGTAAATATAGGCCCATAAAACTTAACTATTAAATAAACATGCTTGAATCACATAATGTGCAAGAGGGTTAAGTGCATATCGGGTTGCTAGGTAATATTAGTAAATATAGGCCCACAAAACATAACCATTATATAAACATGCTTGAATCAGTAGGAGGGTTAAGTACATATCGGGTTGGTGGGTAATATTAGTAAATATAGGCTCACAAAACTTAACCATTAAATAAATATGCTTGAATCGGTAGGAGGGTTAAGTACATATCGGGTTGGTGGGTAATATTAGTAAATATAGGCCCACAAAACTTAACCATTAAATAAACATGCTTGAATTAGTAGGAGGGTTAAGTACGTATCGGGTTGGTGGGTAATATTAGTAAATATCGGCCCACAAAACTTAACCATTAAATAAACATGCTTGAATCAGTGGGATGGTTAAGTACATATCGGGTTGGTGGGTAATATTAGTAAATATAGGCCCGCAAACTTAACCAGTAGGAAACCCTAGTAACGGGGACCCATTTCAGCAGTAACCCACATAGATGTATCATGGTACCCTGAACTAGGCAGGGTGGGGCACGATTACTAGGCTGATTATAAGCGGTCAAAACAGCGGCAGGGGGTACGTCAGTGTAGGTTCCGACAGTTTATGGGCGTGCATGTACTCCGGAGTGGAAAAAAACAGGCACTGGGTACCAGTAGTTATACATTGTGCATCTTGAATCGTGTTGGGTTGCTATCATAAGGATTGATACACCTTATGGTGGGACCAACACAGGGTATCGACACGCAAGAGAGGGTCGATTGACATAGACACAAGAGAAATTAATACAAGTAGGGAGCCGACCGATAGGGTAGTAAGGGTATATCTATCACATTCATGGCAACTAGGAAGATTGAGGTAGAATCTCCATAATAGATATACACCTGAAGGCTACCACAATTACGGGGATTGGGATCACGTTATCATATTATCATTTTATACAGATTACTAGTTGGGACACTAGTTAGGTGGTGCAGAGATATAGAAATCAGAATAACAGGGTAGTAGCGAAGCAGAGAAAGAGTAGAAGCACATTCAGTTTATCTTGCCTTATCATACCTTATGTTTATCTTATGTTATCATGTTATCCCTATTATCACGGTATTGTCTTATATTCAGTTTATTCATGTCATGTTTACCTGTTTACATGCTGAAAGTCACTAAGCTTACCAGACTTATGTCTGACCTAGTTTGTTTTCGCCTCTTTTCTTCCGTACCCCCTCCTCCCCCCCCCCTCAGGTTCGCAGGGAGGGAATATTACCACTTAGCTCAGTTTTCTTTCCAAGCTCAAAGATAAGCGATGTACTTCTCTCTTTTTCCACTACTATGGCTGGCTCATGCTTTATTGGGGAATATCATTGTCATTTTATGCTTCTTATATACTTGGAAGTTTTTGAATCAAGACAGAAGTTTTATGTAATACTTTTAAGTATGATTGAGTCAATTATTATAAAAGCTTGTTTGAATTAAGTTGTTTATAAAATAACTTTATTTTCCACTGCTTTATTTGTCTGTCTTGTAATTTATCTGCATCTTTTACCTAAAACGCTCCACCGAAGTTATGGCATTCCCTTTGTGAGTGACCTTAACGGAGGTGCGGTGTTTCATTCTCCAAAAGCCATTTTTGGAGAAAAGAAGTGAGATTTCTAGGGCATGTGGACTCTAAAGATGGCATAGCAGTAGATCCCACAAAGGTAGTTGTAGTTCAAGACTGGCAGATCCCAAAGAATTCAATGAAGTGAGAAGTTTTCTGGGTTTAGCAGGCTATTATAGGAAGTTCATTAAGGACTTCGCAAAGATATCATCCCCACTCACTAGGCGGACGAAGAAGAATCTGACATTTTCTTAGGATGTAGATTATGACGATGCTTTCCAGCGATTGAAGAGGGCTCTGACAACAACCCCGGTCTTGACCTTGCCCGATGGGAACAAAGTGTTCATAGTATACATTGATGCATGTAGTATAGGGCTTGGTGCGGTTCTAATGCAAGAGAGGAGGGTAGAGTGTTATGGAGGTAGACAACTAAGAGTTCATGAAAAGAACTACCCTACCAATGACTTATATCTAGCTGCCATAGTATTTGCGCTTAAGATTTGGCGTCGTTATCTACTTGGAGAGAAGTTCGAGTTGTACACCGATCATAAATCTCTCAAGTACTTGTTCTCGCAGAAGAATCTTAATTTAAGGCAACAAAGACGGATGGAGTTCCTAGCATCCTATGACTTTGAGATTACTTATACCCCTGGTAAGGGTAATGTGGTGGCAGACGCATTGAATAGGCAGAGGATGACTTTAAGTCCTCTGTTTGTAGAGAGGAAAACCTTGGAGTTTATATCGACTTTTAATTTTAGACCCTCCACCAAGATATACTTGGTTTATTGGCATCACTAAAGGTGCGACCTACTCTTTTGGATCAGATAGGAACTTCACAACGAGAGGATCCATAGGTTTCAGACATCTTGGATAAGCTCAGTAGAGGGGAGACTTCTAGCTACCTCGGTAGATTTTCCACAGATGATAGAGGGTGGTTGCGACAAGATGGAAGGCTTTATGTTCCATGAGTTGGGAGTCTGTTGAAGACAGTCGTTGAGGAAGCCCATCATTCTAAGATGACTATTCTTCCAGGAAGTGATAAGATGTATAGAGATATGAAGAGGGTTTTCTTTTGGGCTGGGATGAAGAAATATGTGGCGGAGTTTGTTTCTCAATGTTTGATTTGCCAGCAGATCAAGGCTTAACAAAAGAAGCCCGGTGGTTTACTTCATCCTTTGGAGGTCCCATAGTGGAAGTGGGACAGCGTCTCTATGGATTTCATAGATGGTTTGCCTAGATCAAGGAAAGGCAACTCCAGTATTTGGGTTATAGCAGACAAACTTACTAAGAGCACTCATTTCATTCCAGTTAAGAGTAAGAGGACGGCAGCATGGTTGGAAACAATTTACATTCGTGAGATACTCCGTCTTCATGGAGTATCTTCCAGTATCGTAAGTGATCGTGACCCCATTTTCACCAATGAGTTTTGGAGGAGCTTGCAAGAAGCATTAGGTACACAGTTGTGTTTGAGCACCGCTTATCATCCTCAGACCGATGGACAGATGGAAAGAGTAAATAGAGTACTTGAGGATCTTTTAAGGCTGTGTATTCTAGATTTCGGAGGGACTTGGGAAGAGCATCCTCCTTTAGTAGAATTTGCCTATAACAACAGTTATCAAGCTAGTATTGGCATGGAATCCATCGAAGCATTGTACGGGTTACCCTGTAGATCACCGACTTGTTGGTGGGAATCTACAGAAAGACTTCTACTTGGACCGGATATGGCTAGAGAAACTTCTGAAAAAAGATTGATCTTATCAGATGGCGAATGAAGACAGCTCAGGATAGGAAAAAGTCCTACGCAGATAAGAGAAGTACTGACATTGAGTTTGAGGTAGGAGACATGGTTTTCATCAAGGTATCACCTTTAAGGAATGTGGTTCATTTTGGATCTATAGGGAAATTGGCACCAAGATTCGTTGGGCCATTTCCCATAACAGAAAGGATTGGCCAAATAGCCTATAGAGTAAAGCTACCAGATAGACTGCCCGACGTTCATGATGTTTTCCACGTTTCTTATTTAAAGAAGGTTTTGCATGATACTGCAGAAGTAGTTGAGCCGAGTATGCTTGGGAAAGTAGAGGTAGAACGGGAGGCGATGGTTAGACGAGTTCCTACTTGTATTCTTGGATCGGAGGTTAAGAAGCTACGCCACCAAGAGCTCAAATTGATGAAAGTTCACTAGGGAGATAACCAAGAGGATGCAACTTGGGAGACTGAAGACAAGATTCGTGCTTCTTACCCTTTTCTTTTCAAGGGTACGTTCTTAACTTCTTTTCCAAAGCTTTTATTCATGCTTGTTTCTATCATTTGAGTATGTTCTATCGATCGAATATTCGATCTTTTGGTAGGAATCCCATGAATGTAAACATGTGTTTGAGACATGTTATGTTTGATGGATGCAAGTGGATGCAAGTGCTTGCTAGTGGTTTCATGTGGATGCATATACACACACATTAGGAACTAGATCGGCTCAATCGCTCTCATACTGCATATGGATGTGTGTGCATTTTTCTTCTTTTCGATGGATGAAAGTGGGTGTATCATCATGTGGATGTTGCATTTGGATGAACTATTTTTCACATATATAGAACTTACATGATATAATAGGATTATTTGCATACATGTTGGATTCAGGGCACTAACATATTTTGCATTAAGGAGGTCGACTGAATCAGTGGGCCACCTGATTTTTCGCATTAGTATAAGGACATATACACACATCTTTGCATATGTTCATATAAGCATTAGAAATCTTTAAAGGACAATGGATGCCTGTGATTAGTGGATGAATAGATGGATGATGGATGTTAGGATATACATTTTTCTTGACTTAGAGATTTTGGGGACGAAATCCTTGAAGTAGAGGATAATGCAACACCCCATAATTTATAACACACTAAAATGATAAGTTAAAGAATACTTAATTAAATATTGGGAATTAAGTGATGTAACGACCCAGGGGTTTCCGGCCCCGAAAATCGACATAAATACCTTCACCGTAACTCATGCCGACCCTTCAAGCACCGAAAACACTGGATAGTTATTAGAAAGAAATTAGAGGGTGAGAAAAGAAAGAAAGAAATATTAGAATAGAAGAAGAAGAAGAGCAACACAACACAGAGTCTCACATCGCAGCGGAACAAAATATAATACAGAAATAAATCTTTATTGAGAGCTTTAAAAATACTTACAATATCAGAGTACATCACACAATGGGACAGTTATAACAACCTGTTCCCATATACAACACACAGCAGAATAGTAGCTATAAATATCATATGTCTAAACATCTCCAGCTTGTCTCTGGACTTCACAGCATTCGATAACCTGAACCTGTACACCCCGGGCTAACCCGAGCATTTACAAAACACCGGGTCAGTCTGGTGAACCAGAGTGAGATAAACTCGCACAGTATTTAGGATAAATCATCTAATCATGATTTTAAAGTTCAAAATCTTTTCAAAAGAAAAGGATAATCGTAAGACCAAATCCACACATAAACACGGACGGATTTTACCTTACGATAACCCAAAACAGTTTTGAAACCAATATCTTGTCTGATATTATAATAATGTCTAAATACAAGTAAATAGAAATCTAGCAGAACGCTTGCATCTCACGCTCTACATATATGGTATACAAACAAAACCACAGGCACTTATTGGAGATTGGATTCCAACTATGACAAGGTATGGGACTACCGGCCGATAGTGTATCTCTAGAGGAAAATACACTGGGTTCAACAAGAACGTCTTGCAACCCGGCCCACACATGACTAACCACTCATTTCGCTTGAGTGTATCGAATGTATATCACCGACGGTCGGGATCAGCAACCGTCTCCCGAAAAGGGACAGCATCGAATATAGATTAAAGAATGAAATGAATATCTAGATAGGTGATTATACATCCTAATGGGAGCGACCCACATAGCCATGCTGCCTGCCCGATTTTTGTCATTTCCCAGTTTATGAGGCTTGAGGCCAGAATTTATCTTTTGATCATCTAGTCGTCATTCATTTTGAATGCCACATCGTCAGATCCGTCAGATATCACTAATTGATATCCACAAAAATACTCTGGTTAGAAGCTAAGAGAATGGCAATTCCTCGCCAATAACTATAGCATGTTTGAAGAAATCAACGTACGTGACCCTTTGGAAATACTCTGTCAGACATCCGTCCATACAGGTCATCCAGGAACAGGATGAACCGAAGGCACTCTCCTACTGCATCCATATAGGAATCACCCTATGGATCAGTAGCGAGAAGTCCTTGCAACCCATAGAATCCAACCACGATAGAATCACAACTTATCTCTGCTTGCCAGGCAAAGAATATTAGTGGTTCTTCCGTTTATGAAAATCCACGGTCTTCACTGCTCCATCTCGATCATCTTCTGATATCTTCACGTATTTGTTGGTCGGAATGGTTTTCGAATAAATTTGATCCCGGTCTTTCCGTACCAACAATCGTATTGGGCAGATTTGATAGTCGGTGTTTTAACTATCAAAATATAGATTGATTCAATCATGACACTCCAATGGGTTCACTGATTCAGTATTCAACATCACTTGGCCTTTGATTAAAACCAACTGATTCACTTCAGCTTAATTAAAACTTCTAACTCGTTTAATCTTTTTAAAAATACGATAATTGAATTCTTATATACTAACGATCTCAAAACCAATTCTTTAAAAATACTTAGTAAAACAATCATATTCAATTTACACTTAATTCTCCTTTCAAACACATGTTACATCATCCTTTACTATTTAAACTAGGGAAAATCCATTCAACTTATCATTTCATAACCCACGTTACGTAATACCATTTATACCTTTCTGGAAACGATAACTAATGTTTATTAGTATAAAATAAAACTAACTTTACATTTCCTTTACTTCGAACTCTCGTATATATATATTCTCCAAATTTCCACCAACTGTTACATTATTTCACAAATGGAAATAATGAACTATCACCAACTCTTTTACGATTACCAACTAATATCATCCTCAGCTAATCCTGATGTTGTTCAAGTTGAGGTATTTTAATTACCTCTCAGACCTTGATCAACAACGTTCATACCCTCAGATAAGTGTAAGTTGTAATCAAACCCAATATCCCATTTCAGTATCACAACAATTCCCATCATAACTTGGATTTGGTTTTAAAACCCTATAACCCGCTTCTTTACCCGAATTCACTTATACAAATATCCTTTCAATCTAATTAACCATTTCCCACTTTTGGAAATCTTATTCCAATTTTTCCCTTTCCTACTTGATCTCCTTTTCAAATAACGTTAATTCAATATTAACGCTTTACACTTTGAAACTCATTTATATACTTTGGTTTATCTTAAACCCTTTTCGTAATCTCCTTTCACTTAATTCAATAATTAAGTAACGTTTATTTCCTTCCACCATTCAACTGGGTTACATCTCACATTCGGTCACTTTTTAAATGAATTCCCATTTAAAAAGAAATTTCCAAATTATCATTTATTTACAAAAATAACTTATTTCAATCATTAACTACTTTAGTAGTTAATTCCTTTACTAACAAAATGGTAAATCCCCTTTAAAACGTTATTTAAATTTAAACAATATCCATTTAACTTTTTAATCAAAACACATTAATTTGATAAACAACTCCACTACAAACTGGTCGATTTAATTAACTCAAAAACTCGATTCTCTCATTAACCGATTCCAATTAATCCTCACTTTAAATTAATTAAAAATATAATTAATTTAAATAATGCCATTAATTGCTTCTCAACAAACCAATTATCCAAATTTAACTATGCGACTTTATTTCTTATCTTGTACATATAAATCCGATTTACATCAGAATTTACTTAATAAAATCAATCAAAGTCTTAAACTAATAAAATATTTATTTATTTCTTTTTAATAACTTTGATTCAAAATAATATATTCAAAATCCGATTTACATCAAAATTTTATAACTTCATCTTTATCGATTTACCTGACGGTGAATCAATATCTATAAAACGATTGATTTTATAGGCCATACGCTGCCAAATACCCAACCAATACTGCCCATATGTTTAAACAAACAGATGTTGAATATTCAATAATCAACAATCAAATCAACCACAATAAACATGACAGTTCATATGTGATAATATGAAAACAAATAATATTTTTGAGGAATCTGGTGGGACCCCTCCAGCCTGTTCTTCTCTGCATTCAAAGTGGTTATCTCAAATCAGACTGTTCAGTTTTGTTTAACTGATTAACTAAATAACGACCATTTAACATTAACCACAAGCAATTCAAACAATTCAACCATTTAAACACGTTTATAAATAAACGTGACCAACCAAGGTGAGTTACCTTTATTGGAACCAATCGTTAAAAATAACGATTTGGTATTCACTGAAATTAAACACAGTTTAATTTCATCAGTTAAATCAACAAACAAATGTATAACTAGCAAACAGGAAACCATCAGCAAGCAGGGTACACAGAATAAAAACCCAATTTATATAAAATATAAATGGGAAAACTGAGTGAGTTTAACTCACCTTGAGTTGCGTTGTTACAATAACAACTGATTTGATTAAATTGAACTCGCGTTTAATTTAACTGGGATTTCCAGCTGCATTCTACTGCGTTCGTTTCTATTCCAGGATGTAAGTCTCATTCATACAGTCCCAGCACCGCTCATTTTGTTCCATTCTGTCAGTGTATGCACATATTATCAATAATATACGTTCACGTTTTTAATTAAAAATAATAAATTTTCTTAAATCAGTAATTTATTCGGTTATTTACTTTTAAAATAATCGGCTAACTATTCCTTCTCGAATTGTTGATTCGAAATTCCACTGTCCTCGTTCCAACTTACCTGTGATGATTTATACTAAAATTAGTTTATTAACAGGTAATTAAATCACTAAATTATCAATTTAGTTACATTATAATGGTTTTCCGATCCAACTATCCTTTTGTATGCTCCTTCTGTTAGTTCATCGTGTATTTCCTTCCCAGGCCGAACACCATTCCCGTACTCCTTTTCCTTCCCAGTTGAATTTTCATATTGTCTTGTTAAAGTTCCTAATCACATATGCAGGGAATTAAAATAATATAAATTATATAGTTAATGATTCCTTAATTAAATTAATTATAAACTCAATTACGTTTGTATCTTAAACAGGCTGATCAGCTTGGTCGAATTAGACAGTAGGCCGATATTTCTAGTTCACAGCCTTTTGTTCTCACTGTTCTCGAATGGATCCTGCACCAACAAAGTCTAATAAGTAATTTAAACAACTTAACTAAGTTTAAATTAACTAATAATACGTTTTACACTTTAAAGAAGAGAACTCTAGCCGATTGTTTCAACCTCCAACATGAAATCACGAAGCCGTAGCTTCCCAAACTCTCGCCAAAAGACCTCGTCACCCACCCCACTGTCATACCGGCCGACGGACCCCATCAAGGATCACCAGTGCCCTCGCCCCGACGTTCTCCACCTCCACTGAAGACCCCGTTGAACCGATTCCACCCTTTCTCCAGGAATCTCTGCTAAAGTTAGCACCCTTTCAGGTCCAAATCTAATCGCCCCAGTTTGGAAAATTCCATCATCACCGGTTTGATCGAAAGAGCTCAGAGAGCTCAGAAAAAACGAGGAGAAAGTTTTCAAAAACAGTGTGTGGATAGGAAGATTTTAGAGGGAAAAGTTTGGAGCTTCACAGCCATACAATAGAAGAAGGAGGCGGCGGTATTAACAGGTTGACCGCAAGCTAGGGTTATGACTCCTTTGAGTTGTTTATATAGTGGACAAAATATTATAATATTACTTTACGAAACTTCACCGTAAATTAATTGATAAAAACCGCCACAAACGATTTCTGTTTACTAATAAAAATTTCTATTCTTAGTGTAAAAAGATATTCCGGACCCAATGGGACAAGTTTCGTCGAATTCCGACATCGTATGAAAAAAATTCCCTTATAAAAGCAGAAATAAACACACGTTTAATTTTTCCACATCACCAGATAAATCAAATCAATTTGAAACTTTCAAATCCTACAATAATTTGTTGATACGAACCCAACGGCACCAGTTTCGTCTGAGACTGTTTCCCCGGTAGGCTATTTATACCGCGTACCACAATACCCTTTTTAACACCAAATTATCCGGTCTCCAAAAATAACAAACTATATACCTATCCTGAACCTGATCGACGATACGAACTCAACGGGACTGGTTTCGTGGCCTAATTCGATCGTCTGTTCAAGTTACACTCAAATATCTCTTTATTTATTTAAATATGCGCTATAGAAAATGAACGGGCGTTTATGGCTACCATGGTCACATACGACATCGGTTTGCCACGCCATTTGACACCGTGCAATAATTTAACGTTACGGTCCCAATGAAACTGATTTCGTCGAAATCCGAGATCGTTTGCAAAATGACCATTTTAAAGGTCGATAATTTTAATGACGATTTCCACAGCGTTTTTTTTTTCAAATTTTGATTTAGCCATAAATCGCAATCTATAACATGATCTGGATTTTTCTCTTTCATATGAAAACTATCGTCAACACGCTTTCAGCGTTTCTTGTTTCATAGAAATCTGACTTATATCGGACTTTGTATTCTCAGTTGAAGTTCAAAATTTGAAATTACGAATTGCACGCCATTTTCAAGCTCTTATATAAATTATATAATGTTCAAACTTCGTTTAAATAACGAATTCAATATTAAATTCCATCGATATTCCAAATATAATATTTAAATTGAATAAATTAAATTAAATATTTAACGGGTCGTTACATTCTCCCTCGCCCCCTTAAAATAATTTCGTCCTCGAAATTGCTAAGGTAAGAAAGAATGTTATAAACCCATTCATTTCCAAATCCAATTTACTTTAATCGAAAACCGATTTATTACCGTATATAAATATTTTCAAAAATATCGAAAATTTTCTAACACTTTAAATTTCTGAAAAAATTCGCCAGCACCTCCTTTGTATGGCTCAATCAGTACAACTCCAACTCGCCTTTCTAGGCCTTCTCCAATCCAAAAGAAAAAAAAACAGCCAAGCGGCTTGCCAAATAGGCTCATAAATCTCCAAACCCATATAAAAATAAACGTGTACCTTTTTGTCGGGCGTATCATTATATCCTTTCCGTCTGCTACCCTGTCAGCATATACAAGTGCATTCCTAAACAAAATTCCAACTTTATCCTCAAAACCAAATCCTTCACGCGTCCAAGTCAAATCCCAATCTTAACGCACTCTCCATCCATTATCAATTTCAACTCTTAACTTACAAGTCCAACAACATTTCAGATTCCTGTCTTCCAATTCCAAATCTAATTCGACTTGATATATTATATCTCGATTAAATTTCCAGTTAATTGGTTTCAATTCAATTCGTATTTGCTTTCACAATTTCTATTTAAATTTTCCTTTGTTCAAACGATTTCCCTGGGAGTTTTTAAACAGTTCAGCTCTTTCAAAAAACAAATATTCCTTTTTAGGAATCAAAACAACTTGTTTTTCTCGAAGCAATTCAAAACAAGATTTTTGGTAGTAATTCGTCACTTACAACTCGAAAATGAACACTGATGATGTGGCCAGCATCGTCAGGGTTATTTCCCAGCTATCGAAGTGAGTTCAATACTATATCACTTCAAAATTCCAATTTTAAACACTTTCATTTTGAAATCTATTTCAAAATACAATTCAAGATGCTTGTAAACAATTTAAAATCTCCCAGGATTTTAAAATTCTCATATATTTAGTCCAAGTTCATTTGCAATCACCTTTCCCACTTTTGGGAATTTTAATTCCAATTCTGATTTAAATTCAAGATTTAATAAATCTGCTTTTATATTATACGAATTCCAATTGGTTATTTATATAACCATTTCAATTATAATCAACCAACACATCCAATATACTATAATACTTCAAATATTAATCATCCTTTTATATTAAAATATAATTTGGGTAAAACTATTTCATTTACCCTCTTTCAAAACATACTGCGTCGGTTTATCGTACTTGAGTGTTTAGAAACCCCTATACAGCGGATCAAACTGATCGACCAGAACTCATAAACAACTCAAACAATAAATATCCACATTATAAAACAATTTTTATACAATCTACAAATACGTTCACTCGTATATATACACTCAAACTCAATCTAGGATATTGCTAACCCCATCTCTACTGAGTCACGCCACACAACCAAGGTAATCACTTAAACTTCAGCTCTGATACCACTGTAACGACCCAGGGGTTTCCGGCCCTGAAAATTGACATAAATACCTTTACCGTAACTCATGCCGACCCTTCAAGCAGCGAAAACACTGGATAGTTATTAGAAAGAAATTAGAGGGTGAGATAAGAAAGAAAGAAATATTAGAATAAAAGAAGAAGAAGAAGAAGAGCAACACAACACAGAGTCTTACATCGCAGCGGAACAAAATATAATGCAGAAATAAATCTTTATTGAGAGCTTTAAAAATACTTACAATATCAGAGTACATCACACAATGGGACAGTTATAACAACCTGTTCCCATATACAACACACAGCGGAATAGTAGATAAAAATATCATACGTCTGAACATCTCCAGCTCGTCTCTGGACTTCACAGCATTCGATAACCTGAACCTGTAAAAACCGGGCTAACCCGAGTATTTACAAAACACCGGATCAGTCTGGTGAACCAGAGTGAGATAAACTCGCACAGTATTTAGGATAAATCATCTAATCATGATTTTAAAGTTCAAAATCTTTTCAAAAGAAAAGGATAATCGTAAGACCAAATACACACATAAACACGGACGGTTTTTACCTTACGATAACCCAAAACAGTTTTGAAACCAATATCTTGTCTGATATTATAATAATGTCTAAATACAAGTAAATAGAAATCTAGTAGAACGCTTGCATCTCACGCTCTACATATATAGTATACAAACAAAACCGCAGGCACTTATTGGAGATTGGATTCCAACTATGACAAGGTATTGGACCACCTGCCGATAGTGTATCTCTAGAGGCAAATACACTGGGTTCAACAAGAACGTCTTGCAACCCAGCACACACATGACCGACCACTCATTTCGCTTGAGTGTATCGAATGTATATCACCGACGGTTGGGATCAGCAACCGTCTCCCGAAAAGGGACGGCATCGAATATAGATTAAAGAATGAAATGAAATCTCTAGATAGGTGATTAAACACCCTAATGGGAGCGACCCACATAGACATGCTGCCTGCCCGATTTTTGTCATTTCCCAGTTGATGAGGCTTGAGGCCAGAATTTATCTTCTGATCATCTGGTCGTCATTCATTTTGAATGCCACATCGTCAGTTCCATCAGATATCACTAATTGATATCCACAAAAATACTCTGGTTAGAAGCTAAGAGAACGGAAATTCCCCGCCAATAACTATAGAATGTTTGAAGAAATCAACGTACGTGACCCTTTGGAAATACTCTGTTAGACATCCGTCCATACAGATCATCCAGGAACAGGATGAACCGAAGGCACTCTCCTACTGCATCCATATAGGAATCACCCTATGGATCAGTAGCGAGAAGTCCTTGCAACCCGTAGAATCCAACTATGAAAGAATCACAACTTATCTCTGCTTTCCAGGCAGAGAATATTAGTGGTTCTTCCGTTTATGAAAATCCACGGTCTTCACTGCTCCATCACGATCATCTTCTAATATCTTCACGTATTTGTTGGTCGGAATGGTTTTCGAATAAATTCGATCCCGGTCTTTTCCGTACCAATAATCGTATTGGGAAGATTTGATAGTCGGTGTTTTAACTATCAAAATATACGGTGATTCAATCATGACACTCCAATGGGTTCATTGGTTCAGTATTCAACATCACTTGGCCTTTGATTAGAACCAACTGATTCACTTCAGCTTAATTAAAACTTCTAACTCGTTTAATCTTTTTAAAAATACAATAATTGAATTCTTATATACTAACGATCTCAAAACCAATTCTTTAAAAATACTTAGTAAAACAATCATATTCAATTTACACTTAATTCTCCTTTCAAACACATGTTACATCATCCTTTACTATTTAGACTTGGGAAAATCCATTCAACTTATCATTTCATAACCCACGTTACGTAATATCGTATATTCCTTTCTGGAAACGATAACTAATGTTTATTAGTATAAAATAAAACTAACTTCACATTTCCTTTACTTCGAAGTCTCGTTATATATATATTCTCCAAATTTCCACCAACTGTTACATTATTTCACAAATGGAAATAATGAACTATCACCAACCTCTTTTACGATTACCAACTAATATCATCCTCAGATAATCCTGATGTTGTTCAAGTTGAGGTATTTTAATTACCTCTCAGACCTTGATCAACAACGTTCATACCCTCGGATAAGTGTAAGTTGTAATCAAACCCAATATCCCATTTCAGTATCACAACAATTCCCATCATAACTTGGATTTGGTTATAAAACCCTATAACCCGCTTCTTTACCCGAATTCACTTATACAAATCTCCTTTCAATATAATTAACCATTTCCCACTTTTGGAAATCTTATTCCAATTTTTCCCTTTCCTACTTGATCTCCTTTTCAAATAACGTTAATTCAATATTAACGCTTTACACTTTGAAACTCATTTATATACTTTGGTTTATCTTAAACCCTTTTCGTAATCTCCTTTCACTTAATTAAATAATTAAGTAACGTTTATTTCCTTCCACCATTCAATTGGATTACATCTCACACTCGGTCACTTTTTAAATGAATTCCCATTTAAAAAGAAATTTCCAAATTATCATTTATTTACAAAAATAACTTATTTCAATCATTAACTACTTTAGTAGTTAATTCCTTTATTAAAAAAATGGTAAATCCCCTTTAAACGTTATTTAAATTTAAACAATATCCATTTAACTTTTTAATCAAAACACATTAATTTGATAAACAACTCCAATTCAAACTGGTCGATTTAATTAACTCGAAAACTCGATTCTCTCATTAACCGATTCCAATTAATCCTCATTTTAAATTAATTAATTTAAATAATGCCATTAATTTCTTCTCAACAAACCAATTATCCAAATTTAACTATGCGACTTTATTTCTTATCTTGTACATATAAATCTGATTTACATCAGAATTTACTTAATAAAATCAATCAAAGTCTTAAACTAATAAAATATTTGTTTATTTCTCTTTAATAACTTTGATTCAAAATAATATATTCAAAATCCAACTCCAGTTGTAAAATAAATTTTATAACTTTTATCGATTTACCTGACGGTGAATCAATATCTATAAAACGATTGATTTTATAGGCCATACGCTGCTAAATACCCAACCAATACCACCCATTGGTTTAAACAAACAGATGTTGAATATTCAATAATCAACAATCAAATCAGCCACAATAAACATGACAGTTCATATGTGATAGTATGAAAACAAATAATATTTTTGAGGAATCCGGTGGGACCCCTCCAGCCTGTTCTTCTCTGTATTCAAAGTGGTTATCTCAAATCAGACTGTTCAGTTTTGTTTAACTGATTAACTAAATAACGACCATTTAACATTAACCACAAGCAATTCAAACATTTCAACCATTTAAACACGTTTATAAATAAACGTGACCAACCAAGGTGAGTTACCTTTATTGGAACCAATCGTTAAAAATAAAGATTTGGTATTCACTGAAATTAAACACAGTTTAATTTCATCAGTTAAACCAACAAACAAATGTATAACTAGCAAATAGGCAACCATCAGCAAGCCGGGCACACAGAATAAAAACCCAATTTATATAAAATATAAATGGGAAAACTGGGTGAGTTTAACTCACCTTGAGTTGCGTTGTTACACTAACAACTGATTTGATTAAATTAAACTCGCGTTTAATTTAACTGGGATTTCCAGCTGCATTATACTGCGTTCGTTTCTATTCCAGGATGTAAATCTCACTTATACAGTCCCGGCACCGCTCATTTTGTTCCATTCTGTCAGTGTATGCACAGATTATCAATAATATACGTCCACGGTTATAATTAAAAATAATAAATTTTCTTAAATCAGAAATTTATTCGGTTATTTACTGATTGACATAGAAATATGTTTATTTTATGCTCTTATTTCTTATCTTTTGTATATAAATAAATATTACTTGGGTATTGTTTTGTTATTTTTACAGATAGTCCAACCCAGCCCGCATGCAACCAGAAATGTAGAGAAATAGAGTTCAATTTGCTGTGTATTTGCATTTTGAAGAATTGTAGATGAAGATATCACATCTAGTTGCTATTGGACAGGAAAAGGAGTGATAAAAAGGCTTTGCACATCACAAATCAATGAAGAAATATCAAGGAAGCAAGAGGAAAAAGAGAAAAGGCCCAAATTTGCTTTATTTATCTAAGGCCCATTTATGTTTTTCATTGTAAACAAATTAGTGGTGTAATGACCAGGCCCATTTACCATTAGGGTTGGGGTTAGGGTTTGGCTATCTACCCTATATATACCCTTGTAATGGCATTGTAGCCACCATCCTATCTCATCTCTTATTCCATTGTTCTAATAAAAGTTCCTCTTTCTCTTTTATTTTCTGCATTTTTTTTGTTTTCTTAGCAACTAGTGTTGTCTATACGATTAGATTCGGTAGAACACTATTTGTATTTTGCACTTATTTGCATTAGTGATTTACCGTCTGATTAGATTCAGCGGTAATCCTAATTTTAATTCCTGTTTGTTATTTCAATTTCTGCAATTTCAATTTCTTCTTTTATTGTTTTCTTAGGTCAAATTGGATTTGATTAGATTCAAATCTAATTCATAGTTTTATTTCTTTTCCATTGAAATTGTGATTGATCGTCGGTTCAGTTAGATCTGTTCTGAATCAAATTACAGTTTTAATTTTGTTTTGTTTTGCAAAATCAACCTCCAAAGTTCGTCTAACACGCCCACGGAACATATAAATAATAAAATTTAACTTTCCTCCCTGTGTTCGACCTGTATGCTACACACCTGTATGCTTGCAGAATTTATTACAAATGTCGCGCTTTTCTAATTCATAGATTAGCGTCGATCATTTACTTTTAAAATAACCGGCCAACTATTCCTTCTCGAATTTTTGATTCGAAACTCCACTGTACTCGTTCCAACTTACCTGTGATGATTTATACTAAAATTAGTTTATTAATAGGTAATTAAATCACTAAATTATCAGTTTAGTTACAGTACAAAGGTTTGCCGATCCAACTATCCTTTTGTATGCTCCTTCTGTTAGTTCATCATGTATTTCCTTCCCAGGCCGAACACCATTCCCGTACTCCTTTTCCTTCCCAGTTGAATTTTCATATTGTCTTGTTAAAGTTCCTAATCACATACGCAGGGAATTAAAATAATATAAATTATATAGTTAATGATTCCTTAATTTAATTAATTATAAACTCAATTATGTTTGTATCTTAAACAGGCTGATCAGCTTGGTCGAATTAGATAGTAGGCCGATATTTCTAGTTCACAGCCTTTTGTTCTCGCTATTCTCGAATGGATCCTGCACCAACAAAGTCTAATAAGTAATTTAAACAACTTAACTAAGTTTATATTAACTAATAATACGTTTTACACTTTAAAGAAGAGAACTCTGGCCGATTGTTTCAACCTCGAACATGAAATCACGAAGCTGTAGCTTCCCAAACTCTCGCCAAAAGACCTCGTCACCCACCCCACTGTCATACCGGCCGACGGACCCCATCAGGGATCACCAGTGCCCTCGCCCCGACGTTCTCCACCTCTACCGAAGACCCCATTGAACTCGATTCCACCCTTTCTCCAGGAATCTCCGCTAAAGTTAGCACCCTTTCAGGTCCAAATCTAACCGCCCCAGTTTGGAAAACTCCATCATCACCGGTTTGATCGAAAGAGCTCGGAGAGCTCACCAAAAACGAGGAGAAAGCTTTCAAAAATAGTGTGTGGATAGGAAGATTTTAGAGGGAAAAGTTTGGAGCTTCACAGCCATACAATAGAAGAAGGAGGCGGCGGTATTAACAGGTTGACCGCAAGCTAGGGTTATGACTCCTTTGAGTTGTTTATATAGTGGACAAAATATTGTAATATTACTTTACGAAACGTCACTGTAAAGTAATTGATAAAATCCGCCACAAACGATTTCTGTTTACTGATAAAAAAGCTATTCTTAGTGTAAAAAGATATTTCGGACCCAATGGGACAAGTTTCGTCGAATTCCGACATCGTATGAAAAAATATCCCTTATAAAACCAGAAATAAACACGTGTTTAATTTTTCCACATCACCAGATAAATCAAATCAATTTGAAACTTTCAAATCCTACAATAATTTGTTAATACGAACCCAACGGCACCAGTTTCGTCGCATTTTGAGACTGTTTCCCCGGTAGACTATTTTTACCGCGTACCGCAATACCCTTTTTAACACCAAATTATTCGATCTCCAAAAATAACAAACTATATACCTATCCTGACCCTAATCGACGATGCGAACTCAATGGGACTGGTTTTGTGGCCTAATTCGATCGTCTGTTCAAGTTAGACTCAAATATCTCTTTATTTATTTAAATACGCGCTATAGAAAATGAACGGGCGTTTATGGCTACCATGGTCACATACGACATCGGTTTGCCACGCCATTTGACACCGTGCAATAATTTAACGTTACGGTTCCAATGAAACTGATTTCGTCGAAATCCGAGATCATTTGCAAAATGGCCATTTTAAAGGCCGATAATTTTAATAACGATTTCCACAGCGTTTTTTTCAAATTTTGATTTAGCCATAACTCGCAATCTATAGCACGAAATCTGTATTTTTCTCTTTCATATGAAAACTATCGTCAACACACTTCCAGCGTTTCTTGTTTCACAGAAATCCGACTTATATCGGACTCTGTATTCTCAGTTGAAGTTCAAAATTCGAAATTACGAACTGCACGCCATTTTCAAGCTCGAATTTATATTATATAAATTATATAACGTTCAAACTTCGTTTAAATAACGAATTCAATATTAAATTCCATCGATATTCCAAATATAATATTTAAATTGAATAAATTAAATTAAATATTTAACGGCCAAAAACACGGGTCGTTACAAGTGAAATGGACTGCACCATTGCGTCCATCTCAGAATTCTTCTTAAGATAGACTTCGAATTTGCGTAAAACGGACATCATATGAAGAAAGATATTAAGGCTTGAAATTTATAAATACATAAGCCACTTATGAGTAAAATAAATACAGAATTTAAATAAATTCAAAATCAAACAGCAGAAATAGGAGCGGGAAAATTCCCGCCCATGGGTGTCGACCCATGGTCGACCCCATCAAGGGGGTGTCGACCCATGTGTCGACCCCTGGGTCGAAACACTATGGGGGGTCGAACCCCATACAGATCTGGGCAGATTCCTAGTTCTGAACGTGGACAGAATTCTAGGCTTTGTTCGTTGGATGATGGTCATAAATAAGACCCTATACCCATTGTTTTATTCATTTAAATCAATGGCGATGATAATATGCTGCTCCAACTCAGATTAAATTAGTCTTTTCTTCAGCAATGACGATTCATACATATTCAAAGATCGCTGATTCAACATCAACATGCTTTCCTCGGTTTTCTCAGATCCATTCTCTGTGAGTCTACATTATTTTTAAATATAAACGCTTAAAAGTTATTTTGACATGTCTATGAATTGGATCTAAGCCTATGACTATTTGAATCATATCAAATCTTCCATAACCTGTGTATTTAAGTTAAACATGGCATGTACTGAATTGGATCTAAGCCTATAACTGTTTGAATCATGTCAGGTCTGTCATTATTTGTATATCTAATTCACTGATTAGATCTCATTATGTCTGTTTATGATCATGTCACTATGCCTAATCAGTTCTACTATCACATGTTCATCAGATCTGTTCTTATATGCCTATCTTGTCAGTATGCCCAATTTTGTCACTATATGCTTATTCTGTTACTATGCGTAATTCTGTCACCGTATGTCTATCTTGTTATTATGCTTATTTCTATTCTCTTCCCTTCTTTTTTCTCCTTTTTATTTTATAGCCAGGCTACCTTCGAGTCTAGGTGTAATGACCCGCATTTTTAGAGATGGAATAATTAATTAATTTAATTATTAAATATCGTTATAGCGATATCGAGAACCATAATTAAATAATATTGAATATTTAATTAATATTTATAATGAATAATAAATTATAAATATCGAAATAGTCAGAAATAGTAGAATTCACAATAGAGTGTGAATTGAATAGCATACGAGATGTGGTTGAGTTTCGATTCGAAATATAATAACGAATATATTCAATCGACGATAGTTGAACGTATAATTTATAATATAATTATAAACGAGCTCGAAATGGCGCTGCAGTTCGCTATTTGGCGATTTGAACTTCAACTGGATGTACAGGATTCGTTTTAAGCCGGATTTCTGTGAAACAAGAAACGCACGGAGCTGGTGAAGTATATTTTTCTAGTGGAAGAGAAAAATCAGGATTTCATCGTGTAGATTTTGATTTACGTCCAATTCAAATTTTAGAAAAGTCGCTGTGGAATTCCTTTATAATTTATAAAGGAATTATTTATATTTTAAAAAGGAATTTCAATATAAATTGAAATTCGATTTCAACCTGGACTCGGAATAGCAAGTATATAATTAGCCTGGAGCTGTATGATATTCCTGGGTGAATATATACGATAATATAAATTTATTTATATTTAATTTAATTTATTTAAATATATTTATATATTTAAATGGATTGTTCAAGGGTCTAAAAATAGCCACTTTTGCAAACGAAGTCGGAATTCAACGAAACCAATTTTGTTGGATCCGCAATATCAAATTATTGCTAGATTCCAAGTTCCGTGATTTTTAGAGGCACTGGGTGGCCGTATGGATTTTTAGAGTGAGAAATAGTCAGTATTTCGACGGTTAAAAATACGCTGTGTGAGCATACGAAGTCGGAATTCGACGAAACCAGTTTCGTTGGGACCGTAATGTCGAACTGTAGCTACATGTCCAGTTTCGTGATTTTTGGGTATCGTGCGTGATCACAGAAATTTTTAAGGACTAGAACGAACGGCGTTGGAGTAAATATTAATATAATATTCGAATATTAAAATATTAAAACAACCCTATAAAATACCCTTAACTTCCTAAAACCTAACTCACAACTTCCACAGTCAACAAACTAAATCCGCCGCTCCTTGTTTCTTCATACAGTAAAATGGTTGCTCTTCGTAAATTCAAAACAAATCAAGCATAATTCTATAAATCGATTCCCTTATATATTCATGCTTCCCTGAAGTTTCTCTTCGATCTACATTGGGTTTTGAGGGGTTCGGGATCCATGAAGTTCGCTGGGTTTAGGCACAACGAGCTAGGGTTCAGGGATTTGGGGAGTTCGAAGCAGAAATTCACGAATTTGAGTTTAGGTTGGAGTTAGGTGGATCGAACGGCATTTGTTGTGATGATTTTGGGGTATTCCGCACTAATGTTTGTCGCACGGTTACGGTGCTGGGAGCAGTCGACGGAACTTTGAGGGGTGATCGAACTTGGAGTATGGATGGCGAGCAGGTGCAGACGGAGGTGGCGAGTGCAGGGGTGGCGTCGGAATCGACATTCGGTGACTGGAGGGGTGGTTGGACGAGGTCAACGGCGGGTCAAAGATGGAGAAATGACTTGGACGATTTACCTGAAGTCGCGATTTATTAGTTGGGGAAGATGGATATGAGGGTCGGGTTGTTAGGTAGGGTACTGGGCTTGCAAACGATGGGTATTGGGCCAAAGGGATGATGGTGAGGCCCGTATGTTTTAATTTAAAAACTTAAGTCCTATTTAAACTGTGTACTAACTTCTTAACGCGATATCTTGACCATACGATGTCAGAATCACAAACCGTAAGTTGCGTTGGGACCGTATGGACGGGAGCAACACAATGGGACTGAACGCAAGTCAATTAGAGATCATTACAATTTATGGAGTAATAAATTGTCCGACTGAATCAAATAACGCAAACCGTTATTTAACGGTTAACGCGCAAAAGTGAGTAAATCTCACTAACTCTGAACAGTTATAATTTCATGTTGTATTGTTAGAACTGTTAAAATTGCCTGTTTGACTGTGTATTGACTGTTTGATTGAACTGCTAGTCAGTTAGTTAAATTTCTATATTGATTATGTTTAACAGAATATATCATATGGAACTGAAAGTGATGTTATCTATATTGTCTAACATCTGTGATGCAGGGAAACAGGTTGGAGGAATCCGACTGGATTCCTCAACAGTTATTTTATTGTTTTTCATATATTTTGATATATGATGTGAATTATAACCTGTTGTTGATTGTGTGTGTATGGACAATATTGAACATCGTGATTTGATATGATTGAATACCATGACATACCGGAATGTAGATAAAGGAGATTTTTTTCAAAGTGATATTGAAAAATAGAATATTTATAAAGTGGAATATTTATAAATAAGGAATATTTATAAATTGGGATATTTATAAATAGGAGATATTTGAAAAGGAAATAAATTCAAAACATTTCTTTTTGAATGGAAAGGCCTGTGTGGCGAGTTTGGGGATTTTCCCGATGCTCCCGATACAAAGGAGGTTATGGCGAATTTTCCCGGGAATTTAAGGAGTTAGAATATTTCAAGAATAAATTTGAAAAGGAAATATTTGTAAACCATTTACAAATAGAATTGGAAAGGAAACATTATAAAAAGGGAAATCATTTTTAAAGGGTAGAACCGTTATTTAAAAGTAAATCTTTTCCAATGAATAAAACGTTGTTAAAAAGGAAATCTTTATAAAGTGAATAAAGAAATCGAATATGGTATTCGAAGTTAGTTAATCGAATATGGTATTCGAAGTTAGTTAATCGAATATAGACATTCGAAAGGAGAAATCGAATATGGTATTCGAAGTTAGTTAATCGAATATAGACATTCGAAAGGAAAAATCGAATATGGTATTCGAAGTTAGTTAATCGAATATAGACATTCGAAAGGAGTTAATCGAATATGGTATTCGAAAGTTAGTTAATCGAATATGTTATTCGAAAGGGGTTAGTCAAGTCGAGTTAGTCAAATAGAGTTAACCAGTTAGAGTTAATCAGTTAGAGTTAACCAGTTAGAGTTAATCAGTTAGAGTTAACCAGTTGGAGTTAATTAGTTAGAGTTAATCGAGTAGAGTTTAAACGAACTAGAGTTAATCAAATATAGTTATTTGAGACAGAGTTAGTCAAACATAGTATTCAGGGTAAGTTGCCATCTTGTACGACTGCTAGCGTAATTCGCAGGGCTGTAAATAGCCTACGGCGGTCGGATATTTCCTGAGGGAATCAGGCGTAACCATTGTGATCGCTGCGATCTAGAGTCAAGCGAATGGAGTTAAATAGAGTTAGTCGAATATAGTTTATTCGAATAGAGTTGAATGGAGTTAAATCGAATATTAGTTATTCGATAGGAGTTAATCAAGTTGAGTTAAATAAACCAAGTTAGTCGAGCCTAGTAAATTGAATCGAATTGGTCGAACCAAGTAAGTTAAGTTAGTCGAGTTAAGTTCGTCGAGTTAAATAAATCGATGTTAGTTTCATCGAAAGGAGTTATCGATGTTAGTCTCATCGAAAGGAGTTATCGATGTTAGTCTCATCGAAAGGAGTTATCGATGTTAGTCTCATCGAAAGGAGTTATCGATGTTAGTTTCATCGAAAGGAGTTATCGATGTTAGTTTCATCGAAAGGAGTTACCGATGTTAGTTTCATCGAAAGGAGTTATCGATGTTCGTTTCATCGACAGGAGTTATCGATGTTCGTTTCATCGAAGGGAGTTATCGATTATAGTTTAATCGAAGTGAGATTTTCAAATAAGAGATATTTGAAAAGGAAGAGTTATCGAATATTAGTTATTCGAAGAAAGATTATCGAATATCGTTTATTCGAGAAGAAGTAAATCGAATATAGGTTATTCGAAGAAGAGTTAATCAAATAGAGATTTCTCGAAGAGAGTTAATAGGCAAATTCGATTATATCGAATTCGGGAAAGTACTTATACTTTCCAGTGTCTAAATAGAGATTTATTTATTTATAAATAAATAAGTGTTAGGTTAAGTATTCACTAATAAGAATAGAAGTTATAATTAAAGTTAGATAATTCGAAAGTAGGGATTATAACGTTATCGTTATAACCAATGTTTTAAATATAGAAGTGGACTAGTAAAATTGAATCCGAGAAAGGCGTAAAGAAGTTGTTAAAGATTAAAAGATAAACTTTGACCACTTCGAAGTTATAACGTTGTTCAGTTAAGGTCTGAGAGGTAATTATACCCCAACTTGAGTGACTTCCTTCTTAACTAAGAAATGGTAAAGTTTGATCGTAAAGGAGTTTTGGAAATGTTTTCCAAACGAGAATCAGAAATGTTTTCTGATAAAAGAAAATAAGAATTTAGAATATAGGGAAACAGGAGATAAGTAAATAAATGAACTAAAGAGATTTGTGTTAAATAATGTTTGTTCGATATAATTTCCATCTGGAAATAATATCGTTGTTTGCACACTTGTTTTTCTTTGATAGTTAACTCACAGGCTATCGAAGTTTTGACCATTTTAACGTTGTTAATATGGAGAGACCGGTTGGATTATTATCCAAAGAACCACTCTGTATTGGCATAAGCGTCGCGAATCATATATGCCAAAAATAATTGAAGACGAAGTAAAATGCAAGGACTATCCTGTCTACAGAATAGTGCCTTCGGTTTGTCCAGTCCCAGGACAACTTGTATGGACGAAGGTCTGACAGAGTATATCCAATGGATCGCGTAAGTTGATCTGTTCAAACGTATTCATGTTTGGTGGCGGAGGAATTCGTTTCTCTTAGCTGTATACCCGTGTTATTTTTGGATAAGTCAATTTGTGATTTGGCGGGTATGACGATGTGACATTTCTAAGTGAATGAAGATGGATGTTTGACATAGTATTTCCAGACGGTCACGTACATTGATTTCTTCAACTATACCAAGAGTGGAAGCGGAGAAGGAAACTTCTTTTAGCTGACACGTAATGTATGGTTGTAGACATCAATTAGTGATTCTGATGGATCTGACAATGTGGCATTCGAAGTGAATCTGATGTGATGATAAAGCGTAGCTTCTAGCCTCATCATCCGGTAAATGACAGAAATCGGGCAGGCAGCATGGCTAAGTCGGTCGCACCGAAGTAGGGTGTATAATCACCTATCTAGAGAATATTCATTTGTTTCTTAAATCTATCAATGCTGTCCCATATATATACGGGAACGGTTGCTGATCCCAACTGTTGGTGATTTACATTCGATACACTCAAGCGAAATGAGTGGTCGGTCATGTGTGGCTGAGTTGCAAGATGTTCTTGTTGAACTCCAGTGTATCGTTCCTAGAGTACACTGATCGGAAGGTGATTCCATACCTTGTCATAGTTGGAAATCCATTACCCAATACGTGCTTGCGGTTTTGATTGTATACTCTATATGTAGAACGTGAGATGCAAGCGTTTCTACTAGACTGATATTTATTTGTACTTAGACATTATTATAATATCAGAATGATATTGCTTTGCAAAAATGTTTGGATTTTCATAAGGGAAAAACCCGTTCCGTTCTGCGGCGTGGTCTTATGAGATATCATATACCTGTTTTAAATGATTTGAGTTTATTCACACCAGTCACATGACTGACCCGGAGTTTATTTGTTGTTTTCCCTAAACTCTTGGGTGCCTAAATTTGTACGGGCAGTCAAGTAGTCGGGTTTTACAGATATACTGGAAGAGCTTGGAGCAGGAGGCTTCAGAATCATATAGATATAGTTTATTTCCGCTGTGTTGTAAGTGCTGTACTCTGATAAGTGCTATTGTATACATAACTGTGATATTTCAAAGTTATGTTATCTATTATATGTTATTCGTTCCGCTGTGAGGTTCGTGTTACTCTGATGTTGTGTTCTTCTTCTTCTTCTATTCTAAGTTTCTATCTTATCTATTCTCACCTTCTAATTTCTTTCAATAATTACCAGGATTTTTCGATGTTTTGGTTATCGACGTCGAGCTTACGTCGATAACCAAAGTCGCTCAAAATCCGGGTCGTGACAGTTGGTATCAGAGCTTAAGTTAAGAATTACTTGGCTCTGTGGCGTGACTCGGTAGAGATAGGGTTAGTAATACCCTAGATTGAGTATGAGTGTATATATATGAGTGCGTATTTGTATTTTATATAAAACTGGTTTTATATTGTGGAGATTTATTGGTTGAGTGGCTTATGAATTCTGGTCGATCAATCTGATCCACTGTATCGATAAGGGTTACTAAACACTCGAATACGATGAACCGTCATTGTATGTTTTGAAAAGAGGGTAAATGAAATAATTTTACCCCAAGTTATATTAGAATATATAATGGATGTGTTGATTGATATTATAATCAGATGAGATTATAAAATGAAATTGTTATATATAACCAATCAGAATTCATATAAGTAAAGTATATGAAATAAGATGAATTAAATTTGAATTTAAATCAGATTTGGAATTAAAATAAGGAAATTTTAAGTTCCTGGGAGATTTTGAAATGTTTTCAAAATGGAAGTATTCAGTAAGGGTTTTGAAATGATATAGTATTGAAATCACTTGGGTCGCTGGAAAATAATTCCGATGATGACTGCGCAGTATCATCGGTGTGATTTTCGAGTTCTAAGTGGTGGATTACTACCAAAGATTTTAATTTGAATTGTTTTGAGGAAACAAGTTGTTTAGAAAATTCAAAGGTTTTGAATTAGCAGTATGATTTCAAATTGACTTGAAATAAAAGGCCAGGAATTTAAATTATAGAATTTAACTTTAACTTGTTAAGTTAAGTGAAAACAGGGGTGATAAGAGAATAATCTGAAATGGATTAAGTTGATGAGTTAAGAATTTGAAATTTAGCTGGACTTAGAATTTGAAAATCAAGAATGAAACTTGAGATTGATAATGGGATTCGACTTGAGTATAAGCGAATGATTTGGTTTGACGACATAAAAGTGATTGAGTTTGATTGGGATGGCATTGGTATATGCCGAGTTGATAACAGATGGTAGGGATATAATGATATGCCCAACAAAAAGGTACAAGTTTATATTTTATATGAGTTTGGAATTTATGAGCCGAATTGGCAAGCCGTTTGGCGTTTTGATTTTCTTTTGAGTTGAAGAAGGCCCAGAGAGGCGTGTTGGAGTTTGAGCTATTGACCAGTACAAAGGAGGTGCTGGCGAAATTTTTCGAAAGTTTAAAGTGTTAGAAAATTTTCAGAATTTTTGAAAATTTTAGTTAGTCGGAATGAATAAATATTTTTGTCGATATTAATTGGTTTGATTGAAATCAGAAATAAGGGGTAAACAAATCTTAGGAATTCCAATAGATAGGGTCGTCCTCTAACTTAGCAATTTCGAGGACGAAATTATTTTAAGTGGGGAAGAATGTAATGACCCGCATTTTTAGAGATGGAATAATTAATTAATTTAATTATTAAATATCGTTATAGCGATATCGAGAACCATAATTAAATAATATTGAATATTTAATTAATATTTATAATGAATAATAAATTATAAATATCGAAATAGTCAGAAATAGTAGAATTCACAATAGAGTGTGAATTGAATAGCATACGAGATGTGGTTGAGTTTCGATTCGAAATATAATAACGAATATATTCAATCGACGACAGTTGAACGTATAATTTATAATATAATTATAAACGAGCTCGAAATGGCGCTGCAGTTCGCTATTTGGCGATTTGAACTTCAACTGGATGTACTGGATTCGTTTTAAGCCGGATTTCTGTGAAACAAGAAACGCACGGAGCTGGTGAAGTATATTTTTCTAGTGGAAGAGAAAAATCAGGATTTCATCGTGTAGATTTTGATTTACGTCCAATTCAAATTTTAGAAAAGTCGCTGTGGAATTCCTTTATAATTTATAAAGGAATTATTTATATTTTAAAAAGGAATTTCAATATAAATTGAAATTCGATTTCAACCTGGACTCGGAATAGCAAGTATATTATTAGCCTGGAGCTGTATGATATTCCTGGGTGAATATATACGATAATATAAATTTATTTATATTTAATTTAATTTATTTAAATATATTTATATATTTAAATGGATTGTTCAAGGGTCTAAAAATAGCCACTTTTGCAAACGAAGTCGGAATTCAACGAAACCAATTTTGTTGGATCCGCAATATCAAATTATTGCTAGATTCCAAGTTCCGTGATTTTTAGAGGCACTGGGTGGCCGTATGGATTTTTAGAGTGAGAAATAGTCAGTATTTCGACGGTTAAAAATACGCTGTGTGAGCATACGAAGTCGGAATTCGACGAAACCAGTTTCGTTGGGACTGTAATGTCGAACTGTAGCTACATGTCCAGTTTCGTGATTTTTGGGTATCGTGCGTGATCACAGAAATTTTTAAGGACTAGAACGAACGGCGTTGGAGTAAATATTAATATAATATTCGAATATTAAAATATTAAAACAACCCTATAAAATACCCTTAACTTCCTAAAACCTAACTCACAACTTCCACAGTCAACAAACTAAATCCGCCGCTCCTTGTTTCTTCATACAGTAAAATGGTTGCTCTTCGTAAATTCAAAACAAATCAAGCATAATTCTATAAATCGATTCCCTTATATATTCATGCTTCCCTGAAGTTGCTCTTCGATCTACATTGGGTTTTGAGGGGTTCGGCATCCATGAAGTTCGCTGGGTTTAGGCACAACGAGCTAGGGTTCAGGGATTTGGGGAGTTCGAAGAAGAAATTCACGAATTTGAGTTTAGGTTGGAGTTAGGTGGATCGAACGGCATTTGTTGTGATGATTTTGGGGTATTCCGCACTAATGTTTGTCGCACGGTTACGGTGCTGGGAGCAGTCGACGGAACTTTGAGGGGTGATCGAACTTGGAGTATGGATGGCGAGCAGGTGCAGACGGAGGTGGCGAGTGCAGGGGTGGCGTCGGAATCGACATTCGGTGACTGGAGGGGTGGTTGGACGAGGTCAACGGCGGGTCAAAGATGGAGAAATGACTTGGACGATTTACCTGAAGTCGCGATTTATTAGTTGGGGAAGATGGATATGAGGGTCGGGTTGTTAGGTAGGGTACTGGGCTTGCAAACGATGGGTATTGGGCCAAAGGGATGATGGTGAGGCCCGTATGTTTTAATTTAAAAACTTAAGTCCTATTTAAACTGTGTACTAACTTCTTAACGCGATATCTTGACCATACGATGTCAGAATCACAAACCGTAAGTTGCGTTGGGACCGTATGGACGGGAGCAACACAATGGGACTGACCGCAAGTCAATTAGAGATCATTACAATTTATGGAGTAATAAATTGTCCGACTGAATCAAATAACGCAAACCGTTATTTAACGGTTAACGCGCAAAAGTGAGTAAATCTCACTAACTCTGAACAGTTATAATTTCATGTTGTATTGTTAGAACTGTTAAAATTGCCTGTTTGACTGTGTATTGACTGTTTGATTGAACTGCTAGTCAGTTAGTTAAATTTCTATATTGATTATGTTTAACAGAATATATCATATGGAACTGAAAGTGATGTTATCTATATTGTCTAATATCTGTGATGCAGGGAAACAGGTTGGAGGAATCCGACTGGATTCCTCAACAGTTATTTTATTGTTTTTCATATATTTTGATATATGATGTGAATTATAACCTGTTGTTGATTGTGTGTGTATGGACGATATTGAACATCGTGATTTGATATGATTGAATACCATGACATACCGGAATGTAGATAAAGGAGATTTTTTTCAAAGTGATATTGAAAAATAGAATATTTATAAAGTGGAATATTTATAAATCAGGAATATTTATAAATTGGGATATTTATAAATAGGAGATAATTGAAAAGGAAATAAATTCAAAACATTTCTTTTTGAATGGAAAGGCCTGTGTGGCGAGTTTGGGGATTTTCCCGATGCTCCCGATACAAAGGAGGTTATGGCGAATTTTCCCGGGAATTTAAGGAGTTAGAATATTTCAAGAATAAATTTGAAAAGGAAATATTTGTAAACCATTTACAAATAGAATTGGAAAGGAAACATTATAAAAAGGGAAATCATTTTTAAAGGGTAGAACCGTTATTTAAAAGTAAATCTTTTCCAATGAATAAAACGTTGTTAAAAAGGAAATCTTTATAAAGTGAATAAAGAAATCGAATATGGTATTCGAAGTTAGTTAATCGAATATGGTATTCGAAGTTAGTTAATCGAATATAGACATTCGAAAGGAGAAATCGAATATGGTATTCGAAGTTAGTTAATCGAATATAGACATTCGAAAGGAAAAATCGAATATGGTATTCGAAGTTAGTTAATCGAATATAGACATTCGAAAGGAGTTAATCGAATATGGTATTCGAAAGTTAGTTAATCGAATATGTTATTCGAAAGGGGTTAGTCAAGTTGAGTTAGTCAAATAGAGTTAACCAGTTAGAGTTAATCAGTTAGAGTTAACCAGTTAGAGTTAATCAGTTAGAGTTAACCAGTTGGAGTTAATTAGTTAGAGTTAATCGAGTAGAGTTTAAACGAACTAGAGTTAATCAAATATAGTTATTTGAGACAGAGTTAGTCAAACATAGTATTCAGGGTAAGTTGCCATCTTGTACGACTGCTAGCGTAATTCGCAGGGCTGTAAATAGCCTACGGCGGTCGGATATTTCCTGAGGGAATCAGGCGTAACCATTGTGATCGCTGCGATCTAGAGTCAAGCGAATGGAGTTAAATAGAGTTAGTCGAATATAGTTTATTCGAATAGAGTTGAATGGAGTTAAATCGAATATTAGTTATTCGATAGGAGTTAATCAAGTTGAGTTAAATAAACCAAGTTAGTCGAGCCTAGTAAATTGAATCGAATTGGTCGAACCAAGTAAGTTAAGTTAGTCGAGTTAAGTTCGTCGAGTTAAATAAATCGATGTTAGTTTCATCGAAAGGAGTTATCGATGTTAGTCTCATCGAAAGGAGTTATCGATGTTAGTCTCATCGAAAGGAGTTATCGATGTTAGTCTCATCGAAAGGAGTTATCGATGTTAGTCTCATCGAAAGGAGTTATCGATGTTAGTTTCATCGAAAGGAGTTATCGATGTTAGTTTCATCGAAAGGAGTTACTGATGTTAGTTTCATCGAAAGGAGTTATCGATGTTCGTTTCATCGACAGGAGTTATCGATGTTCGTTTCATCGAAGGGAGTTATCGATTATAGTTTAATCGAAGTGAGATTTTCAAATAAGAGATATTTGAAAAGGAAGAGTTATCGAATATTAGTTATTCGAAGAAAGATTATCGAATATTGTTTATTCGAGAAGAAGTAAATCGAATATAGGTTATTCGAAGAAGAGTTAATCAAATAGAGATTTCTCGAAGAGAGTTAATCGGCAAATTCGATTATATCGAATTCGGGAAAGTACTTATACTTTCCAGTGTCTAAATAGAGATTTATTTATTTATAAATAAATAAGTGTTAGGTTAAGTATTCACTAATAAGAATAGAAGTTATAATTAAAGTTAGATAATTCGAAAGTAGGGATTATAACGTTATCGTTATAACCAATGTTTTAAATATAGAAGTGGACTAGTAAAATTGAATCCGAGAAAGGCGTAAAGAAGTTGTTAAAGATTAAAAGATAAACTTTGACCACTTCGAAGTTATAACGTTGTTCAGTTAAGGTCTGAGAGGTAATTATACCCCAACTTGAGTGACTTCCTTCTTAACTAAGAAATGGTAAAGTTTGATCGTAAAGGAGTTTTGGAAATGTTTTCCAAACGAGAATCAGAAATGTTTTCTGATAAAAGAAAATAAGAATTTAGAATATAGGGAAACAGGAGATAAGTAAATAAATGAACTAAAGAGATTTGTGTTAAATAATGTTTGTTCGATATAATTTCCATCTGGAAATAATATCGTTGTTTGCACACTTGTTTTTCTTTGATAGTTAACTCACAGGCTATCGAAGTTTTGACCATTTTAACGTTGTTAATATGGAGAGACCGGTTGGATTATTATCCAAAGAACCACTCTGTATTGGCATAAGCGTCGCGAATCATATATGCCAAAAATAATTGAAGACGAAGTAAAATGCAAGGACTATCCTGTCTACAGAATAGTGCCTTCGGTTTGTCCAGTCCCAGGACAACTTGTATGGACGAAGGTCTGACAGAGTATATCCAATGGATCGCGTAAGTTGATCTGTTCAAACGTATTCATGTTTGGTGGCGGAGGAATTCGTTTCTCTTAGCTGTATACCCGTGTTATTTTTGGATAAGTCAATTTGTGATTTGGCGGGTATGACGATGTGACATTTCTAAGTGAATGAAGATGGATGTTTGACATAGTATTTCCAGACGGTCACGTACATTGATTTCTTCAACTATACCAAGAGTGGAAGCGGAGAAGGAAACTTCTTTTAGCTGACACGTAATGTATGGTTGTAGACATCAATTAGTGATTCTGATGGATCTGACAATGTGGCATTCGAAGTGAATCTGATGTGATGATAAAGCGTAGCTTCTAGCCTCATCATCCGGTAAATGACAGAAATCGGGCAGGCAGCATGGCTAAGTCGGTCGCACCGAAGTAGGGTGTATAATCACCTATCTAGAGAATATTCATTTGTTTCTTAAATCTATCAATGCTGTCCCATATATATACGGGAACGGTTGCTGATCCCAACTGTTGGTGATTTACATTCGATACACTCAAGCGAAATGAGTGGTCGGTCATGTGTGGCTGAGTTGCAAGATGTTCTTGTTGAACTCCAGTGTATCGTTCCTAGAGTACACTGATCGGAAGGTGATTCCATACCTTGTCATAGTTGGAAATCCATTACCCAATACGTGCTTGCGGTTTTGATTGTATACTCTATATGTAGAACGTGAGATGCAAGCGTTTCTACTAGACTGATATTTATTTGTACTTAGACATTATTATAATATCAGAATGATATTGCTTTGCAAAAATGTTTGGATTTTCATAAGGGAAAAACCCGTTCCGTTCTGCGGCGTGGTCTTATGAGATATCATATACCTGTTTTAAATGATTTGAGTTTATTCACACCAGTCACATGACTGACCCGGAGTTTATTTGTTGTTTTCCCTAAACTCTTGGGTGCCTAAATTTGTACGGGCAGTCAAGTAGTCGGGTTTTACAGATATACTGGAAGAGCTTGGAGCAGGAGGCTTCAGAATCATATAGATATAGTTTATTTCCGCTGTGTTGTAAGTGCTGTACTCTGATAAGTGCTATTGTATACATAACTGTGATATTTCAAAGTTATGTTATCTATTATATGTTATTCGTTCCGCTGTGAGGTTCGTGTTACTCTGATGTTGTGTTCTTCTTCTTCTTCTATTCTAAGTTTCTATCTTATCTATTCTCACCTTCTAATTTCTTTCAATAATTACCAGGATTTTTCGATGTTTTGGTTATCGACGTCGAGCTTACGTCGATAACCAAAGTCGCTCAAAATCCGGGTCGTGACACTAGGCATACCGATGAAATATGCAAACACGTAGAATTGGGAACGAGGGGAAAACGTTAAGACTGGGGCATAACTTGTATTGTGAAATTTGGGCATAACTTGAATTGAAAACATGAATGTAGATTTGGGGCATAAACCAAAATTGTGATTAAAGACCTTAATTTGGGGCATGTGGTACATGATGAATATGACTTGGAAAAAGGGGCATGAAAACCTATAATGAAATAGGAATAATAGGTTAATAGTGAAAATGCCAAGATTTACAGTAATTAGAAACTGTAACCGCGCTTAGGCACGAGGTTTGATTACACTTGTGGTAGAAGTTTGCCCGGACCCGACCAGCATATCCAGTGACCACAAGTGGTGTATCTAATGTGAGGGGTCTAAGTGCATAAACGCGTAACGTGCTAAGACACGAGGTTAAGTCTGACTTGTGGAAGAAGTCTACCCAGACCCGCCTAGCATATCCAATATCCACAAGTTGTAGGCTTAATGTGGGAGGTCTAGCGCACTATAACCATAATTGAATAAATGGTAATGAACTTGAATACTTAACCTGTTTGAATCCATAGGGATTACATGAACATGTAACTTGAGTAGGGGTTAAGTAAACTTGCTTGGAACAGTGGGAGGGTTAAGTATATCTTGCGGTGGTGGGTAATATATACATATAGCCCCCACAAACTTAACAAGTGGGGTTATGCAATCTTGTTACACTTGTAGGGCATAACCTTTTGAAATCGTAGTAGTGGGGATACAAGCCTAGGGGGAAGCTTGTATCACCTTGTGTGTGGGAACCATTTCAGTCAGTAACCCATATATACGTATCAAACTAGTACTCCGAACTAGTCAGAGTCAGGGCACGCTTACTGAGTTGATTATAAGAGGTCACTTGGGAAAAGGTGTCTAATGGCGCGTTCCATCGGGCTCATGTGCGTGCATGGGTCCGCCTGTTCGGGAAAATAAGACGATGTGGCATCCGTAGATATGGTTGTGCACATCCTGGAAATGAAGGGTTGCCACTTTAGGAAGTGATACATCCTACTATGGGCCAGGACAGGGTATCTACGGAGCAGGGAGCAGATAGATTGGGTTAGTAATTAGGGTACACCTAGTCTCGCCTGTTTAGGAGCTCATTATTATCCTTAGGGGTAACACCGGTATGTTCAGTTGGGCTGTCTGTTATTGTATGAGGTAAAACCTCTCACTAGAAGTACGCCAAAGTCTACCATCTTGTTAGGGATCATCTTGTTCATATGATACTAGTATTGGTGCAGAGGAAGAAAGTGTTAGGGAAGCGCTATTGGTTCTATCCTGTTTATTCTGTTTACCTTGTCAAACCTTCCTTATATGTTGTTATCCCTCTTATCCAGCTTATATGCCTTCCATGATGCTTTTACTTATTTATATGCTAAAAGTAACTAGACTCACCAGACTTTATGTTTGACCCATTTTGTTTCCTCTTCTTTCTCTTTTGTCCCCCCCCCCCCCCCCCCAGGTTCTCAGGGTGGGAATACTCAATCTTGACCAGGATTCTGCTTTCGTTCTACTTGAAGCTGCTTAGATGTACTGCTTGATTTCATATATTATCTACTATGGTTATGCTTTTGGGGATTATGATCTTTTCATGTTTATTGTACTCTGATGATTTTAGTATAAGACAGAAGTTTTAAATTGATGTACTGGGTTTTATGCATTTCAGACTTATGATGTAACTATGTTTTGAACCACGATGTTTTCTGCTTAATAAAAGTTTTAAATTCCGCTGCTACTTTATATCCGTCTTGTAATGTTCCTGCTTTTGTTTACCTAAAATGCTTCATGAAACTTAATGCATTCTCTTAACGAGTCACATTAACGGATGTGGGGTGTCACAGACTGAGTCACCTCTAGGCCTACCTTGTGTTGTTGGTAATTCAAGATTTTGTGCCTGTTTTGACTTGTCGGCTTTCGTGCTTTCGCTGGTTTTTTTGGATGTTGTATAGGGAAGCTCTGACCCTTATAGGATGGGTTTTTGGGATGGTCGTATAATGATTCTAGCATTGGATCCTTATACGTGCTACTTCGGAGAGTACAACCCTGGCTGGTTTAACCTTCTGTGGACATGTAGGGGTTTTTATCAGTCTGTTTTCCTTGGTTCGGGTCCGTGTTCGTTTGTAGGCCATTATAGATAATGTAGAATTGTCAACCTAATGAAAACTTGGATTTTGTTATGGTCACACAGGAATTGGTGTCGTGACAAGTGCCTGACCCTACATTTATATTTGGTCCTGGTGTTCCCGTTGTTTCGTTTTTAGCTCTCCTTATGGTTGGTGGGTCTGTTCCCTCATATTCTTTTTCATCGCCTCTTCTTAGTAAGGAGGAGATCTCGATCATTAATGATCGACTCTGCTGCCTAATCAAGAATTCTTGTCCCTCTAGAGCTTGTTCTCCGGGTTCTACTTCTCCCTGTCTTGTTTCGGGAGCGACTACGGGGATTTCCAGATCCCGAGCGCCTCGTTCTTCGCACAGGAGAACGAGGAAGGTCACTCACTTCCCACTCCATTTGTACACGCTCTTTAGCGGTGTCAGAGCAGATGGTCAGGTTTACTCGATTTACGTTATATATTGTCTAATTATGTGGATTTTTTGGGTTTTGTCTTGTTTGTCCTTGAGCTTTTGATGCCGATTAAGGATGGAGAATTTTTTGTTCTGGAATGTACAAGGTTCGGTAATGATGCTTCATTTGCAAGGCTTAGGTGTATTGTCAAGAAGCACTCTATTTGTTTGGTAGCACTAGTGGAACCCTTTGTGAGACCGGATGTACTAACCAAATTTGTCTTATCTATTGGTTTCGAGGGTGCATTAGCCAATGTATCCAACAAGATTTGGATTATTTGGTCCAAAGCAGTAGCCTTCCATCTTGTTTTCGATTCGGATCAGCCTTTTTCAGTGGCCTGGTTTCTCTTCTCTCTCTCCCCCCTTCTTTCCTGTTATCTACGGTTTATGCAAAGTGCGATCGGATTGGGTGATTGGTTATGCGGTCGGGTATCATCTCGCTTTCAGATTTGAGCTTCGCAATATTGGTTATAGGGGCGACAACTTTAATGTTGTCGCTTGCCAAGCTAAGAAGCGATGTAGTTCCTCCATTAATAGGGGTTCGGTAGGAGATTTCAACTCTTTTATCGTCAACTCCAGTCTTTCTGATGTATCTTTCATAGGCTTGGCTTTTACATGGTGTAACAATCAAGAATGCCCTAACTAGATTCTTTATCGTCTGGATAGTGTGTTCAGATTGGAAGGGTGGTTTAACCTTCCTTTCTCCTACTTTATCTCCCACCTTCACCGGACCTTCGTGGTGCTCCCCTTTTTCTCTCTCTGGGCCCTCTTCCTTCTGGTTTCAAAGTATGTGGAGGTCCCACTATACTTCCATAGTACGGTGGAAGCTTTCTGGAACTCTCCCGCTTTTCGCGATCCTTTGGTTATGTTTTCTCGAAAACTAAAACGGCTCAATTCTTGTCTCAAGTTTTGAAACGTGCAGGTTTTCAAGAATATCTTTGACCGCGTCAGGTCAGCTGAAGAATCGCTTATCCTAGCGGAATCCTCTTTCAATGAAGACCCCTCTTCCACTGACAAAAAGGTGTGGCCACTTACCTAACTCGCCTATTCATCGGAACTTTGTGCCCAGAATAATTTCCTTCGCCAAAAATCCAAGATCAAGTGGATCATTAAAGGAGACTCAAACTCCAAGTTCTTCCATTCTTCGATTCGAAAGAACAATAGCCTTCTTTCGATTCATCAGATTCTTCGCCTCGACCTTTCTCTAGCTTCCACTCCTGTAGAAGTCAAAGAGACTATCCTCCATCACTTCCAATCCTTCCTTGGCTCTCCCTATGAGACCTTCTCCGATCTGTCTATGTTAGCTTTTATCCTCGGAATTATTCTTGCAGAGGATGGTGGAGTTATTTCCTTTGCTCCTACTTCTTAGGAAATCCGGGCTTGCATTTTCGCATTGAGAAAGGACAGTGCGAGTAGTCCTAATGGTTTCAATGGTTTTATTTTTCAGAAGTTTCTAACCGATCATTCAGGATGACTTTTAGCTTGTCGTCCAGTTCCTTTTCTCTTGTGGAACTCTTCCCTGAGGTTGGACTTCCACCAATCTGGTTCTCATCCCTAAGTGCAAAAATCCTCACTCCTGTGCAGGTTTTCGCCCAATCAGTTTGTGCAACTTCTCCAGCAAGGTTATCTCCAAGGTGTTATCCTCTAGAGGACAACAAATTATATATATATATATATCCTCTAGTCACACACATGTATATAGATATGTGTCTGTATATTTGTTGTTGCATCCATTATTTCATAGCTGATTCGAACTAAACTTTTGTGATGCAATCCCGTTGTGAGTGGATGCAATCCCGTTGTGAGTGGATCCCATTGATTTGCACCTATTTGCATGTGTTTGTTTGCACTTTTATATATGTTTGAACATGTACCCTTGTACACTTCTGCATATACTTGCATGCCATATATTTGCATGACTGTTACTGCTGATACTTGAACTTAGAGTGTATTTGCACACTCTTGAACCATTTCCAGCTTGTTGACTCATTGTTCCTTGCTTCATGTACATGTTATACTCTGTGTATTGTTGTAACAGCACCATATGTGTCTTTGTTGTTCCAATTTGGGCTTGTTGTCTTGAAGTTGGCGTTGAACCCTTTTCACTTGCATTGATTTTCTTGGTTCATGTGCATGTTGCACCATGTCTCTTGAGTTTGTCCATTTATGTAAACATGTCCTCTGAGCCATGTGCATTATCACATGCAATTTTTTTCACTTGTTTTGTGTTCATGCTGAATGCAGATTACTACCATGTCGATTCATTTTGTGGTACCCTTGTGTTCACTGTCTTGAGATTTGGACTTAAAATCTTGATGTGTTTTGGTTTACATTCTCTATTGAAAATACTTGTTTATTTGCACTTCATGCTCTATGTATATGTGTCCAGATTTGATTTGTTGTCATCTTGTATGTGCATCCACTTGATGATGCACACTAGTGAGCTCCCGACCTGTTTGGATTTAACTGTGACTCACTGATGTTTGACCATATTGCCCCTGCATAATATCAATATATGTGTATATGCATACACATGTATGTATATACATGTATTGTGCATATGTAAATATATTTTCTATTTACATCAGCAGACCACAATACGATGTGTCGTGACTGGTCCAGATCTGACCACAAATATGAGTTGAGGTTGGTCTTGATCAGTAGATCACTATAGTTGTGTTGAGGCCGATCTGCAGGCACATGTTATATAGTCTATTCTGTGGTAATTATAGTGAACCATTGTGAATATCACAAGCAGTCTAGACTCAAATAGATGTATATACATATCAGACCAAGTCAAGAAATATGATGATAAACACACCAAAATTCTAACGTAAATAAAATTTAAATTAAATTTATATCTGCTAGAATGTAAATAAATTTTTGTTCCATTTTACCGTGTGTGTTTCTGTGGCAGGTATACGGGTGACTAGACTGAATCAAAAGAAGACTGAAGAGGGTATGTCAGTGAGTGTATGTGTGTCAATACATGAGAGAGTGTGTGTAACAGATTATGTATATGAAACTGAGTGACTGAGTGTTATAGTGAAGAACCGATGTAATAAATGAAATTGAATGTATTATATTACAATGAGATGTACAACTAGTGGAGTTGAAAATTTGTACTATTTCAGATGTTGAAATAAATATTTATATTGAATAAAAATACTATTTGAATTATAAATCTGCACAATAGCATTTTATACAAAATAATTATATAATTTTGCATGTGATGTAGTATAGAACAGTATAGTTACAAACACATTTATATAATAATATATATGCTTGTTATCATCAAACAAAAATCATACTGTTATATTCAACAATCTCCCCCTTTTGATGATGGCAAACATACACATAAGATTTTAATAATGATTAATGTGTTTGAATATGAATTATAGAACTCTCCTTATTTGTATGCTCCCCCTATAATAGTAACTCCCTATATATGTGCATATGAATGAATTTTATTTCCAATATTTAAAATATACATGAACTATTCACTCATAAATCAAAATCTTAACCATTCTCCCCCTTTTGTTATCATCAAAAGGATATAAAAATCGAAATAGTGATGAAATATAGACTAAAAATATAAAATCAGATCAAGAGAGAGAATGTGCATCATGAATCTCATTCAACAAAAAAATCATAGTATTCTTCAAACAAGTGGCAAATTTCACATTTTAGAATGATAGATTTTATAAAATGGAGAGAGTTATAAATCGTATGAATTCCAATTATTTTGAAATAAATTCTCAAAAATAAGCATAATATACTGATGGATTTGGACTATAATTATAAACTCAAGTCAAGAGACACTAACCACGCATATTCCATAAGGACTTTTAAATGGGATTTGTTTCAACTTGAGTTATAAGTAATCTCTAACCATGCATGACCATATCTATGTTTTTTAAATGAGGTTAGAGAAATACTTATTATATACAAAATCTCTTCAGTATATAAAAAAAATATGAATGATAGAGACATGGTGGAGACAGAGATGGTCATGAAATAAATTTCTAAATTAATCATATTATGAAATATGTTCAACTGTATCAGGATTTTTGAAAATTTTCAACTATCTCTTATTCTAAAAAATAATATAGTCACATTTCCATCACAAATTTTAAAACTGTGCTTTCTTTAATGATTTAAATAAATAAACACTCCACGTTAAATAAAACCATGATGAATGACAGAGGGATGACAGGAAAAGAATATGTTCGTGAAATAAGCACCAATTTAAATATATTATAAAAATTTGTTAAAACATTATGAGAATTTAAATAAAATCTCCTCTAGTTGTGAAATACACTATAATCACAACTCATCACAATTTCATAAATTTAATAATAATTTTGGTGAGTTCCAAATATAGTTTGATTTGGTCAATAATCTCAATTTTGAATAAATAATAAGAGAATGATTTTAAAATTGAAAAAAAAATCAATTTCAGAAGGGATTTTGAAGGAATTATACAAGATGAAAACAAAAAATCAATAAATTAAATGAGAAATACTTCTAGGACAAATACCACATGTGGCTCTGGAATGCCCATAGAAGTCAATGAAATCTATACACAGATTTTCCAGAATAAATCACTAAATCTAAGCCAACAAATCAATCAATTCAGTTTCTTTATCAGAACAAGATTCACAAATGAATTTTTTTCACAATTATTTACAACAAGCTAAGTGACAATCCATGATCCAAGAATAAAAAACAGTTCATTTGAAATCACTTGAAGAGATGTGACAATTTTAAGAGACAATAAATCGATCACACAAGATTATTAATTTTAAATCTAAGAAGTGTGTGAGATTCAAGATATCAACAATTTCAAATGATTTCAAAAAGTCAAATATCCAAGCCAAATGATCATGATTTAAAATTGAGTTTCAAGATGCACAACAATCCATGACAAATGAGTTTTAATACAAAAGAGTCAAGCTCATCCAAAAACAAATGAAATTATCACAACTTATCAAAAGCAGTTTTCAAGTAGTGTGCTGTAATGAATGTAGTTTTTCAAGTCTTTCCTAAGTGAATTAGAAGAAACTAAAAACAATAAAGTTGTGAGAAATTTCATTAGCTTGTCAGATCATAAAAAAATTAGAATTTGAATAATAATATTCAAGATATGTACAAGACAATATAACACTATTAGAAACTCATAAATCAGTCAAAAAGTTAAACTTTAAAAGAAATGCAAGATATTTACAATTTTAAATTCATGATTTGGAAATCATCAAACTATGATAATTTTAGATAAATGAATCTAATTTCCGAAAAATCAAGAATTTTGCGATTTGAAGTTAAGAAGCTCAAGAAGTGTCAAAAATATTGTGGCAATGTCAATCTAAAAATTAATATTAATGGAAAGAAAGAATAAAAGAAGAATAGAAGGAGGAAATAAATATAAACACAAAAAAGAGTTTAGAGATCATACCTGATTTACATTGAAGATGTGGATTCTTTAACTCAACAATCACGGCTGAGGAACATATGTCAATTAGCTTCGATGTTGATATGGAGCAACTTTGATTCTTTCAGATAGTTGTTGCTTAGCCGGCCTCCAATAGCTAAGTGTTTAGAGGGTCGAGCGGTCTAACAAAATTTGTAAAACCACTCTTAATTGTGTTCACGACTTTAATTACCCAAACTGGTTTATATAACAATCCCTCAGCATCCACTAGAGTACCCTTGGGAACCCAAATCTATACCTAAATTCATTTTATTACCTTTTGAGTTCCAAATTTGTATGAATGGATCGTTTCTAAGCACGTTCTCATCCTGTTTATGATCAAAAAAATCATTTGAAATGATTGGAGTCCAAGTTTTCAATTCGATCTTTTCTAAAGTAATTTGAAAGATTTTTAAAATCACTGAAATTTCTTTTTTCAAACACATTAATTTTTCTAAAACCAAGACCACTATTATTTCTAAAAGAAAATTGGTTTTTCAACAAAATATTCAACGATTTTTCTCCATTAGAAATTTTATCCAAGTTTGATTCAAGTCGTTGAATTTTAAATTTAAGATCGTTGTTTTCTTTTAATAAATTTGAACAATGATTTATAGCGATCTTCTTTTCAGCATCAGTTTGTCTCAAAACCAAATTTTCATTTTCAAGTAATTTAATTTTGGTCTTACACTCATAGATTTCTGTTTAAAATTGATTTTGTTTTTCAATCTCAAATTTTTCAAAAATCTTGAATTTCTCAATTTCACTTTCAAGCTCTTTCAAAATCAATTTGGTTTCCAGCAAGTTTTGTTTTTCAAAAAATTCACGCTTGGAATCTTTAGCTGTCTTAAAATTTTCCAATTCCTTTTGCAAAAAAATGGTTTTTACGAATTAGCTCATCCACTTTATCTTTTAAAAATATAATTTCTTTTTCAAGCTTTTGAAAATTTTCATTGTGATGAGCTAAATCAATTTTCAATTTGAAACAATTTTTGCAATCGGATTTTTCAAGTTTCTTGACATTTTTAAGTTTTGATTCCAAAACATTTTTCGCTGATCAACTCAAGATTTCCATATTTCAAAATTTTATTTTTCGATTTGAGACTATCAACAGTTTTAGTTAAATCAGTACAAAGATAAACTAAATCTTCATATGAGAAATCTCCTGTTTCATTGTCTGCTGAGTCTCCATCGTCTTATCCATCTAAATTTTCATCTATAAAACCTGTTAAGCACAAATCTGAGTTGACGTTTGAGGGTTTGGGGGTGATCGTTGTCAATTCTTCCATACTTCGTATTGAGATTATTCCAAATCTCCTATGAAGTTAAACAATGGGAGATATGGTTATATTGATCATCGTTAATATAAGGATATAAAATATGTGTAGCACGAGAATTAGTAATAATTTCATTCTTATCTACCATATCTCTTCCATTGATAACAATATTCCAACATTTAATATTAACAGATTTTAAATAGGATTCCTTTTTTAATTTCCAATTTAAAAAATATGTTCCATAAAAAATATTTGGGGTATTACTGGACTGATTCTCGCCAGTCTAACAACTAGGGAAAAACATGACTTTGGAGTTAACAAAAAATACCTGCTCTGGTACCAGTTGTAAGATCTAGATTAACCTTAGAAAGGAGGTGAATAAGGTTTATTGCATTGTTGAGGAATATAAAAAATATCTTAGCATAGATCACGGTAAAGTAAATAAATGCGAAAAGTAAATGACATGGATTTTACCCAGCTTCAACAAACCCCTGCCTACTGCTGTATTTACCAAGGTTTCTACTAAAATTAAAACAATTTCTATGCTTAGAAATTACTTGTAAACTCACGACACTCGCTCCCAACTATTCTAATCCTACGCTCATAACCCTGCATTGATCTTTATCCCCAAGATCAGATTTTCCCGGAATTACATACCCGTAACTCGTAAACCCTAGTTTAAAGTAAATTAGAAAACCTATACGATGTTTATAAAAATAAAAACACTTAAATAAAAAACAACAAAACATTTGTAAACAGTTTAAACAAGATAGGTCGGCCCTTCGTTTCTTTTGCAATGACACTTTAAAAAACAACTTCCTCTCTTTTGCTTCTTTGATGACCGACCCTTGTAAATTAGGGTTTTGGTTTATCCCTAATTGCGATGCTTGAATCTCTAGTAAAACTGATTTTCTAATGCTTGATTTCTTCTTGCTCTCTTCTTGGCGATTTGGTTTCGATCTGATCGAAAAATGCAAACATATGTGAGTTTCTTTGTTCTTCTTCATCGTTAGTATTGTTTGTAGTTTTTTGATGATTCTAGCCTGTGATGAATGGTGTATTAATTATATAAACCGTAAAATCTCTTTAATTTCACTGTGATGATTTGATGTTGATTTTTACTTGATTCTTATGTGATTAAATTGCTATGAATCTCTGATAGTTTTCTGGAAACAATCGTTTGAAAAAAGGCACTTGTGTATTTCTGGAATGTCTTTTGAAAGATCTTGGAAAATATAAAATGGGAAATAATTGACTGACTCCATGCGTGATTTCTTGAATGAATTTGTCCATGTTATTGCCGCTATGCATTTTCGATAGATAAATTTGCAATATAAACTTGCCAAGTTTACTACTTTCAAGAATTCAAATTGATTTAATTCTATTTTTGAAACCAGTCAATTTTGAAAATGGATTTGCTTTTATTTTGAGACCATTCAAATAACAGTTGCTTACATTGGCACTTAGATTCCTATATGACTGCATATACTAAATTATAAATATATGTACACACATATGTATGTATGTATGTGTATATACACATTTATGTGTGTATGTGTATCATGTTTGTTTATACACCACTTCTCCTTCTTGGTTCTTGTACACAGTGTACAATTTCCTTAGCATACTTATTTCAATGTTCTTTGTAACATGCCCTTGAGCATGATTGACCCTGAAGTGTTCTTCCATAATGTGCTTGTGTACTTGAATTATTACTTGCCATTTTACTTTGCTGGTCATTGTTGTGTCAGTAGCTATGTGTGCTTATTAATTCTGACTGTTCCCTTTGCTTTCTGTCTTGACTGGAACCAGTTGTATACTTGAACTTAACTATTCCACATCACCATTGTTTAGTTGCATGCTAGCCTAATTTTTGATATATGCTAGAGTTTGCTACCATTGTCAATGGCTTGAGTTGTTTTGACCATATTTCTATGGCATGTTGATTGGCTAGACCTGCTTGACTAGTTAGCATCAGTATCACTTGCATGCTTGTGCATACGTGCTTGCCACTTTACACTTCATGTGTGACTGCTCCACTCATCTTGTAATTTTGGCCATGTTGAACTTGAGCCATGCTGAAACATATGCAGTTGCACACCATGCTGCACCATGTTTATTTCATGTATACAAACACATAATGTGTGTGTGTTTATTTGTTGTTGCATGTATCATTTCATAGATGATTCAAACTGCACTTTTGTGATGCAATCCTATTATGATTGGATCCCATTGATTTGCACCTATTTGCACATGTTTGTTTGCACTTATATATGTGTTTTAACATGTACCCTTGTACACTTGTACATATACTTGGATGCCATATATTTGCATGATTGATGCAGCTTATACTTGAACCTATAGTGTATTTGCACACTCTTGAACCATTTCCAGCTTGCTGACTCATTGTTCCTTACTTCTTGTACATGTTATACTCTGTGTATTATTGTAACAACACCATGTATGTATTCGTTGTTCCATTTGGGCTTGCTATCTTGAAGTTGGTGTTGAACACTTTTCACTCACATTGATTTTCTTGGTTCATGTGCATGTTGCACCATATCCCTTAAGTTTGTCCATTTGTGTATACTTGTTCTCTGAATCATGTGCATACTCACATGCAAATCGCTGCACTTGTTTTGTGTTCATGTTAAATGCAGACTACTCCCATGTTGATTCATTTTGTGGTATCATTGTGTTCACTGCCTTGACATTTGGACTTAAAATCTTGTTGCATATTGGTTTGCATTCACCATTGAAAATACTTGGTCATTTTCTCTTCATGCTCTATGCATGTGTGTCCAGATTTGATTTGTTGTCATCTTGTATGTGCATTCACTTAATGATGCACACTACTGTGCTCCCGACTTATTGTCTTGAACTGTGAACTCATTGATGTTTGATCATATTGCCCTTGCACAATATCAATATATATGTATATACATACACATGTATGTGTATGCATGTATCATGCATGTGCAGATATATTTTCTTTTTACATCAGCAGACCACTATACGATGTGTTGTGGCTAGTCAAGATCAACTGACCACGAATGTGAGTTGAGGCTGGTCTTGATCAGCAGACCATTATAGTTGTGTTGATGCTTATATATAGGCACATGTTATATTGTCTACCTTGTGGAATTTACAGTGAATCACTGTGAATATAACAAGCAGTCTAGACACAAATAGATGTATATACATATTAAAAAAGTCAAGAAATATGATGAGTAACACACCAAAATTATAAGGCAAATAAAATTTAAAATAAATTTATATCTGCTAGAATGTAAATCAATTTTTGTTTCATTTACTGTGTTTGTTTCTGTGACAGGTATGCAGGTGATTGGACTGAATCTAAAGCAAACTGAAGAAAAGTGTGTCAGTGACTGTATATGTGTTTGTACATAAGAGAGTGTATGTAACTGATTTTGTATATTAAACTGAGTGACTGAGTGTTGTGGTGAGGAACCGATTTAATAAATGAAATTGAATGTATTATATTACAGTGAGAAGTACAACTGATGGAGTTGAAAATTTGTACTATTTCAGATGTTGAAATAAATATTTATATTGAATAAAAATATTGCTTGCATTATAAATTTTATGCAATAGCATATTATTCAAAATAAATATATATTTATGTATGTGATGTAATATAGAATAGTACAGTTACAAACACATTTATATGATAATATATATGTTTATTATCATCAAGCAAAAATCATACTGTTATATTAAAAGTGATCCTTTACAAAGGAAGGAAACTTAACGCAATCTTTGACCACCTTACCGATTGTGTTAGGGGTAAGATTATTCGTTGGAATGTGACTCTCCTTTCTCAGGCAGGTAGACTAGTTCTTATGAAATCGATACTTGATTCTATAGGATCGCATGTCTTCGCTACTATGACTCCTACTTCTTCCTTTTTCCATTCTTACCATTCTTTGGCAGCATCCTTCTTTTGGAGGGAAAAAGACAATGCTAATCATCATCATTGGATTTCTTGGGACATCATTTGTCGTTCCAGGTTAGAAGGAGTTTAGGCCTTCGAAATCCAAAGGATGTATGCATGACTTTTTCTTGTAAGCTTTGGAAGCGGTTTAGAGCAAATAACTCACGCCGGGCATTGTTTCTCCATGCCAAGTACCATAGGCTCTTGGTCATGGATTACAGCTATACCCTGTCCTATACCAGTGAGACGTGGAAACGAATGCAATCTGCTAAGGCTTTACCTGACTCTCATGGGGTTGGATTCAGGTGGGATGGAGGCCTATTCCAGGTTAGGGCAGCTTGGTAGTCTTCAAGGACACCAACTCCCGAGGACCACATTTTCTCCTTTATCTGGGATGCTCGTATTGCTGCCAAAGTTTCCTTATTTATGTGAAGAACTATTCATAATGGGTTACCATTGAACGATGACCTTATGAGGATTTGCATTCCTCTCATGTCGAAGTGCAAATGTTGCAGAGCAGGAGATTTGGAATATAGTGCTCATTTATTCTTTCAAGGAACGTGTGCCAGTACTGTATGGAATTACTTCGGGAATCTGGTTGGTCTTTTTGGTAACGTCTCTTTCTCTGTTGATTTGCTGAGATTTTGTTGGACTGACATCTCAGGAAAATTGCTTCATTCTATCTGCTTTCGTTTTTGTTCCTTGCCTTATTTGCTGGCATCATCGGTGCTCTCGGAATAAGGCAATCTTTGATGAGGCACTAATGGATCCTCATTCCATTTCCCGTGTTGGATCTGGATTAACCCTAGAGGAGGTTGAATAAGGTTTATTGGATTTTTACGAGATACTAAAAATTATCACAACACAGAATGTAGCAAAGAAAATAAATAATAAAGATTTTACTCAGCTTCGGCAAATCCTACCTATTGTTGCATTCCCAAGATTTCTACTAGGTATTAGTCAACTATTACAATGCTTACAACACTTGTAAGCTCGCGACAATTCCTAGCCTAAATGTTCTAACCCTACACTCAAAACTTATCCCCAAGTTTATACTAGGAGTTATACAAAAGGCCTCACAATCTCGCTCTATTTGCACCAATCCTACGCTCAAACCTGCACTAATTTCATTCCCTGAAACCATATTTTCCCCTAGCTACAAACCGTAGCTTGTAAACCATAGTTTTACAAACAAACTAAAAAACACCTAGTTCTTACAAAAAAACTAGAAAACAAACTGAACGGTTTACAACAAAAAATAAAAACACTTTAAAATAAATAAATAACCCCTTATTTAATGAAACAACATAGGTCGGCCTATATCTTTTTATTTTCCTTGAAATGCTTTCCCTTCCAAACAATGTCGATCGACCCAAATATTAGGGTTTTTCTCGTTAGCTCCAAATCGCGATTTAATTATTTGATGAAGTTTGATTCTCTGATGGACTTTGATTCGTTGTTGCTTGTGGTCGAGCAATTTGGGCTTGATCGAAACAGCTGTGAGTAATTTGATTTGATTCTTCGAATTTGTTGCTCCCGAAATGTTGCATGGTTTTTCTTAGGATAAGATGTCTATGATGAAAAAGGTGTTATATAGGGTTTTAGAAAACCCTAATTCACTCTCTGATTTCATAAAATTGCCTTGGTCTGGTTGTTTGATCTTGCGTGATCGTTGCCTCAATTTTCCAATTGATTTGTTCGGCTTTGAGATGAAATTTTAAGACTGAAATATATTTGTTGCCGTGAAATACCTAAGTGTACTGGAACCAGTTAAAATTGTTTTTCCATGAATACTTGTTGTGACTGTGATTGAATTCTGGAAAGAATGAAATTATTTCATGCATTGAATACACACTGCGATTACTGGAAATAAATTTTTGAACATGTGAACTAGAACATGGTTTTCCTCTTTTGTTGTTCGTGATTTTGGTCCCCCTTTTTATTCTTTGATGTCTAATGCTTGGCCTTGATCGATGATTCTGTTGCTTCCAAAAATCATGCTTGAATTCATTCAATCACTTTCTGGTCCTTGACTTGTTTTCTACAATTCAAAAATCTTTCCATGTTGAAGTTTTAATTTACATGGAATTGTAATCATTATACCATATATGTGTAAAGACCCGAAAATTCCCGCTCTTGAATCGACCATAAACCACACAGGTCTGACCCAAAGGATGGAAATTTTCGAATACTTTAACTTTGGGAATACAAAACATCAGAACAATAACAGCAGACTTTTATTACATTACAATAATGTTACATCAGAGTACAGAATATATCAGAGTACAAAGAAATTAAATTACAGCGGAAGATACATAAAAGATAATACAAACAAATAGCGGAAGACTACCAAGCTCTGGACACAGCTTTAGGCTTCGATCCAGGATCCTGCTAAAGAGATACTTATCTGCAAAAAGCTACTCGACTGCCCGTGTAGAAAAGAGGGCACCCGAGTTTGCAAAGTGAAACAAACTACGAGTCAGTCATGGGACTGGTGTGAGAATTCTAAACTAATATAACTAATAAGACAAATCCAAGGACCACGCCACTTTCGCGGAACGGGTTTACTCCTATGGATTGCCAGTGCATAAACCAAAGTAAATCGAGAAATTACGCAATGTCTTTTTGGAAAAATGAAACCATTATAAGACCCAGGTCCCATCACACAATGCAACGCACACCAGAGGATAGGGTTTTACCTTATAATGGTCAAAAGATGCTTGATACGTATAAAACGAATTTGATATTATTATTAGTGTATATATGTTTTAATAAAAAGATTTGAATCATAAGTATCAATCCTAAACGGCATGGTTACCATATAGCATGTCGCCAATACTAGTTCTACAATCAAAACCGCAAGGGCGTATTGGAAATTTGGATTCCATCATGAGTCGAGGCTAGGGGCAAGATCCTCTCCGATTCGAGACACTCTAGCAAATGCCTCAGGATTCCCCGCAGTGAACCCTTGGAAGCGGTAGGGCCGGTCCCCGCCTATGGGCAGTGGATTGGTTATGCCTGAACACACGTTTCCCGGTCCCTTTGGACCTATAGTATGACCACCAACGGCCTATAAAAATAACGAGGCGCCTCAAAATCCATCATCCACATAAGTAAAATGTCAGCGCTGGTAGGTCCCTGACATCACTCTAGCTAGAAAGAAACGTGTGCACTCCCTACGGTCCGTATCCCGTTTTTGACTCATACCGGGGTGTGAGGCTCGCGAAGTCACGATATACACAAAGCTATGCCGTAATAGGCTATGCTTTGATCATCAACCACAAGGCCCTGCTTTTCAACAAAAGCCTTGATCAATGCATCTTAGTATGCCACATTGTAAGTCCATACTATACCATTGATTTCTGCCAATATATAACCTCTAAGCTCATATGTCTCAGAGAAGGGTGTTAACCACCAAGCAGATATATATTAACAGAGATCAACGAATGTAGTATAAAGGACTACAACGTCAAACATACATTCCATTTATAAACCTATTCTCTGGGTCTGAGCGAAAGTCAAATCCGTACAAATCAACACTACGTCCAGATAACTACCATCTTAGCCCCGTCTTGGGAGCAAATCAATCAAGGACCTCAACGCTAGTTACCCATTCGATGTGAAGATTGTCGGTCTTCAATCGCCGTCTTCAACTCTTAGATTTAAAACGTCGTATAATCATTTGAAATGAGATTGAACTCGGTCTTCTCAAATGATTCTCGCATATATATATATAATTTAAAAACATTTCATATCGTTATTAATATTTGATAACGACCTATTGCTATTTTTATTTATATAAAAATAGCTCGAATAAATTTAACGACGCTTCGGGTCAATGGGCGACCCTGGCGCTGTTTTCAACCAAATTTGACTTATGCATATGTAACCGTTGGATTTTGATGAAATTGATATCATTGGAAAGATTTTCCCAAAGCGGTCCTAACGGTTCCTGTTTTTGAAAAATCCGACGGTAGGATCTTTCGGTATAACCGTTTAAAGTTACGATTGTCGATACGCGAACTACCGCGCGTGTTTCGTTTAAATTTAATATATATATATATATATATATATAAAAATCGTTTTACTATTTCAATTATAAAAGTCTATTCTTTTTATCGCATCTAAAATGACGATAAAATATTTCTTGTTTTATTTTACTACCTTTCTTATTTTATTTATTCTAATTGTAAATAAATTATGCTTTATATATCCTTTTAATTTATTTTCTATTTATTTACCTAAATGTAAATAAATGTTTTTCTATTCTTTTCCTTATTTATTTACCTAAATGTAAATGAATATTTCTCTACTTCTTTTATCTTATTTATTTACATTATTTATAAATAAATGTTTCTAATTCCTTTTCTTATTTATTTACACTATTTGTAAATAAATGTACTTAATTTCTTTTTCTTATTTATTTACAGTATTTGTAAATAAATGTTTTTAATTTCTTATTCTTATTTATTTACACTATTTGTAAATAAATATTTACCTTTACTTTTACTATATTTGTTTACACTAATTATTAATAAATGTACCTTTTCCTTTTATCTTATTTGTTTACATAAGAAAATGTAAATAAATATTATTCACATAATACTCTTTTAATCCCTTTTTATTTACATAAGAAAATGTAAATAATCCTTATTCACGTATTTGTTCTTATAATCTTAATCACATAGAAATGTGATTTCATTTACAATGTAAAACATATATATATATATATATATATATATTTACTTACATTGAAAATGTACTTTTATTTAATCTTTTATTTACATTGAACAAATGTAAATGTCTTTATTTCTTTTCTTTACATTGAAAAGTGTAATTCTTAAATTCTTTTCTAATTACATTGAAAAATGTAGTTCTTTAATCCTTTTTCTAATATTTCTTTTTAACATAAAAAAAAGAATATCTTATGTTAATTCTTTTCTAACATTTTCTGTTATTATTTTATTTACATAAGAAAATGTAAATAAATCCTATTTACGTAAAAATGTAGTTTTTGCTTTATAACCTTAATTACATAAAAATGTAATTTTATTGTTTATAATCCTAATTACATAAAAATAATAATTTATATTTACAATGTAAAACGTATACTTTAATTACTTAATAAAAATGTAATTTTATTTAATCTCTCATTTATCTTATGTAAATATATGTTTTCTTGCTCTATGTTTTATTTTATTTATACTAAATATTTTGAAGTAATATTAAATGTAAATTTAGACAATTAGAATATGCTTTAACCTCCCACATTGGATAGGTATTGTTGTGATTACTGGACAGCCGGGAGGGTCCGGGCAGGTTTACATCACAACTCAATCCAACCTCGGGTTAAGCATACTAATTCATACTGGAAATGGAATAAATGTTTTTTTTTATTTTTTTTGTTTTTTTTATTTTTTTATTTATTATTTATTATTTATTTACCTAATGTAAATAAATGATTTCACTAAACATATAATTTAATAGACCATGTCAAAATCTAAATATAAGACATTTTTAATGTAACAAGACATAATCTAAATAGGTGGCATCTTCAATGTAGCATAACATGATTACATTTTAAATACTAACATAAAATGACACCTTTAATCTAATGGGACATTTTTAACAAAAATGATATTTTTATTTTAATGTACATTCCTAATCAAAAGTGATGTTTCAATTCCAATGTACATTTTTAACCCAAAAATGGTGTTTTAATCTTAACATGACATATTCTATATAAATAACATATTTTATATAAAAGACATATTTTATTTATAAAATATGATTCAATCTAAATGACAATTTTATTTGCCAAATATGTTCTAATCTAAATGATATTTCATTTTTGGCAATTTTATATGAACATAAATGATATAAATATTCTTGATAATTTTAATAAATTGAAATATGCCATCTCTTCTTTTTTTTTCCAATTCTAATAAAAAGGGACATTTCTTATTTTTAAGATGACATTTCTTCAAAATGGTATTCTTATTCTAAGGTGACATTTTTGACAAAAATGGCATTTTATAACTAAAATGATATTCATAACAACAATGACAATTTATGCCAATATACACTTCATAACAAAAGGACATTTTTCTATTAATATGACATTTTATGACAAAAATGGTATTTTAATACTATTGACCTTCCTAATATAATGACATTTATATGATGACCTTTATTTTTGGTATTTTCAAATGAACATAAATGATAGTTTTATTATGAACATAAATAACATTTTAATAATTAACCTAAATCACATTTTAATAATTAACATAAAATAATTACTCATAAATGACATTTTTATAATGTCCATTCCAATTCAACAAAATATCAATTTCCATAGAATGACAATTTAATGACATTTCGAATAATGACAATTTTATGACATTTCTAAATAATGACAACTCCAATATGTAAAGACCCGCAACCTCCCCGTAAAGGAAAGCGTCGGATAGTTCGAGAACAAACCACAGCAGAACGCATACAGAAGAACATTTCATTGTATATTACAACAGTGCATCAGATTACAAGAATATACAGAGTATAAATGAATATACACAGAAATATCAGAGATTTAAATTACATTTAAATACATAGCAGCGGAAAATAATACGATACACAACTAGAAGGAGATATACGGATACAAAGCTTTCCGGATATCGTTCCAGCTGTAAACCAGGATCCTGTGAATATAAATCTGCAAAACCAAAACTACTAGCTGCCCGTGCGGAAAATAGGGGCACCCAGAGTTTAGGTTAAAACAATAAACTCCAGGTCAGTCATGGGACTGGTGTGAGAACTAAAACAGTTATAATTCTTTATTTTAAATCATTAGGTAAATCAAGGGACCACGCCGTATAACACGGAACGGGTTTCCTCCCAAGAATACCAGTGCATAAAACAAACAGCGCAATGCTAAATAAAGAAAAATGAAGCTGTTATAAGACCCAGGTCCTATCACACAATGCAACGCAAGCCGGGGGATAGGGTTTTCCCTTATAACAGCCAAAGAATGCTTGATACGTTTAAAACAAATCATTTGATACTATTATAAGTGTATAGTGTATAAAACAACTTCAAATCATAAGTATCAATCATAGGCGGCATGGGTACCATATATCATGTCGCCATATATAGGTTTACAAATAAAACCGCAAATGTCACGTATTTGGAAATTGGATTTCCATCTATGAACCGAGGCAAAAGATAGTCCTCAACCGATTCGAGACGCTCTAGCCCGTGTCTCAGGAACAGAACGCATCGTCCCTTGGAGCGACAGGGCCGGTCCACCGATGTGGATTAAGAATGCCTGAACACTACGTCTCCCCACCCTATGGGGTGTAAGTCTGGTCCGTCAGCCGACCAGAATGCATCGGCCGAAACCGATATAACCGAGGCGCCTCGCAACAGCAACAACCACATAAGTCAAACTCGTCAGGGCGTGTAAAACCACTGACGCCACTTCTAGCTAGAAAGAAACGCAAGTCCTCCCTGAGGTCCGTCTCCCGTTTTTGGTTCATACCGGGTGTGAAACACGCGAGGTAAACGTTACACAAAGCTACGCCACAAAGGCCGTGCTTTGATCATCACCACAAGACTTTGCTTTTCAACAGAAGCCTTGATCATTTGCATCTTAGCATGCCACACAGGCAAATCATCCTATGCAACCGATATCAGTCACACAGAATGAAATCCGATGTCAGACACACAGTCCATTTACAAGTCCGTTCTGGGTCTGAACGAAACCGGGAGCACCTAGTACCCCGCATATCCATCGATCTCCAAGTACGTCTGGACGATCACCAACTGTTTCCATCTTCTTGGGTGTACAGCCCAATCAAGATCATCAGTTATCACCCAAACGACGTGAAGACTTCCGGTCTTCGACCATCGTCTTCATCTTCGACTTATCGTCGTATCAGTTATTCAGAATGGGATAAACCCGGTCTTTCCGAATAACTCGCGTATATTTTAAATAAGTGTTACACAAACACAACATACGCCTCATTCCAATTCATTAGTCACTAACCGTAAATTAATCAAGAGAATAATTCCCCAAATATTAACCCCGAAGGCCGAAACCAACATCAGATCAATATCCAGAAAACCATTCTGCTTGGCTAACCGACAGTTAGTTTCTAAATTTCACGTTCAAATCTAATTAAAGATTTAACTATCGCCTGGAGCAAAACTGGTGATACTCCATTCTCGATCTTTTCAATCTAATTAAAGATTCATTAAAACTCCACTTAGTTTTAATCATTATCTGGGTTAAAGAATCAGTGTCATTTAAAACACGATTCACGATAAACCCAAAATCTCATTCCATTAATTATCGGGTTAAAGAACAAGTGTTATTTAAAACACTGTTCACGATAAACCCAAAAATCAATACCAATTCAATTCCAATTAAATATCATTTAATTGGTACACTTCATTAAATCTAAATAAAAAGATTTAATCTTTTCTCAACTGGGTTCAAGAACAGTGTTAGTGAAGACACCATTCACGACAAACCCAAATCACATTCGATTAATTATCGGGTTAAAGAACAAGTGTTATTTAAAACACTGTTCACGATAAACCCAAAAATCAATACCAATTCAATTCCAATTAAATATCATTTAATTGGTACACTTCATTAAATCTAAATAAAAAGATTTAATCTTTTCTCAACTGGGTTCAAGAACAGTGTTAGTGAAGACACCATTCACGACAAACCCAAATCACATTCGATTAATTATCGGGTTAAAGAACAAGTGTTATTTAAAACACTGTTCACGATAAACCCAAAAATCAATACCAATTCAATTCCAATTAAATATCATTTAATTGGTACACTTCATTAAATCTAAATAAAAAGATTTAATCTTTTCTCAACTGGGTTCAAGAACAGTGTTAGTGAAGACACCATTCACGACAAACCCAAATCACATTCGATATTCAATACAAGGCTCTGAATAGAAAATATATCGGCTTATATTCAATATCGAATTCTACGACTAACAAATGTCGTATTGGAAATAACGATATAAATATATATCTTTCAAATTTCCATAACAACACCTGTATAATCACGAATTCCAACATCGAAATATTCCGAAGACAATTTCGATTCAAATCCACTCCAATGCAATCATTGGAAATTTTGGTTATTTTCAAAACCATTTCAAATTCAATTTATTTATTTAAAAATAAATAGAATTATAATTCTAGTTCAAAACTAGTTCATTTCGATAAAAATCTATTTTTATCTTTTCAAATATGGAGTTTTTCATCCCAAACTTTCACAAATCATTTCTTATGATTTTACACAAATTATTACTATTTTTAATAATTTTATCAAGGCCCGTACAGTCGATTTCCAACAACGGCCATCGAACTGCACTTACAGCGACCTTTTTCGAATTTGATTTGGACGTATCTCCAAATCCAACCGTTAGATTTCAAATTTCTAACATTCATTAGAAAGCTCTTTTCGATACGAACCCAACGGTTCCGGTTCTAGGAGAATCCGACGGTCGGATCTCCCGTAATGACCGTTTGAAATAAATGGTCGAAATTCGCGAACTGCCGCGGCGCGGCGCGTTCTATTCAGGCCATTATATTATATATATAATATATAATATATATTTCATCGATTTCTATTTAAAACGAATTATATAAATAGTTTTGAATTCGTTTCAAAAACAATTTCAACTTCCCTTTCAATTCAAATCAAAATTGAATTCTTCTTTATAAATTCGTTTTAAAATTCATTTCTATTCAATTCAAATTTCAATTCAATTTGAATTCATTTCAATTTGTTTTCAATTCAATTCGAAATCGTTTTCAATTCAATTCATTTCGAAATCGTTTTCAATTCAATTCATTTCGAAATCGTTTTCAATTCAATTCATTTCGAAATCGTTTTCAATTCAATTCATTTCGAAATCGTTTTCAATTCTATTCATTTCGAAATCGTTTTCAATTCAATTCATTTCAAAATATTCGATTTCGAAATCACGTTTCAATATTCATTTTAAAATGAATAAAATCGATATAAATATCGTTCACGTCAAAATGGCGTCAATCTAATCAACACGGCTTCATAAATTTCTATTTTCAAAATATTCTATTTCAAATATTTCTATTTCAAATATTTCTATTTCAAATATTTCTTTTTCAAATATTTCTATTTCAAATATTTCTTTTTCAAATATTTCTATTTCAAATATTTCTTTTTCAAATATTTCTATTTCAAATATTTCTTTTTTTTCGAAACTGGAATGAGGCCCAATCAATTACCATATAATGTTAATTATATGGATTTTCTACAACACATGTATATATCAACAACGATGAATAATCAACCATCAACCAAAGTGCACTACACTGTATAAGCATCAAATATAGACATTTAACGCTTATAGCAGCTTGTCAATCAATCGATCGACATATTTAATCAATCAGGATGAGTGAACTTCAAATTTCATCCTAACACCCGTGTGGGGTTTCAAACAATCAAACACATATTTTATTTGTGTAGTTAGGCGATGTGTAAAATTTATCGACCCAATCAACGTCATTCAAATAGGTGTACATAAACAAACCGTCTGGTTTGTAAATGAATATTTATTTATTCACATTCACGTTAAAAATTATATTTTTAACGATATAACATTTTATTCCAACATATGAATTTCGATTAAGTTCATTCTTTAAATAAAATGATATTTTGATTTTTCTAACTTATTTTAGAAAATTTCGGCGGCATAACGGCACGATACTAGAAACGGGACAAGGCCTAGCCTTATCCCCGGTCTAGTGAAGGCCCACGCCATTCACACATCAATCAAATCAATTTCATTTTGCAAACCACAAAATTTGGAGTAAGGGTCTAACCTAGCCTTACTCCTCCGCCTTATAACGGCGCACGTCTAATCCTAACCAATTTATCGATTCGATTTTTCACACCACAAACCACATTCAAACCAATATCGCAATCAATCACCAAACAGTCAAACAAACAAGTCCATGGTCTGTGGACGATTGTGTCGGGTGCTACTAAGCACCGTCTGCATCCTAGTATATATATATATAACTAGAAAAATAGAATTTGAGTGAGAAGTTCTCACATATAGCTATCCTAGCTCCACGGCACTTCTATTTCAGAGATCTTCGTCGATCCCGCCTTTTTGTCACCTTCGTTGTCCGCCTTCACTACATATGTAAAAATCGAATTTTTACTTCGCTATTCCATATATAAAAATCGAATTTTTATTTCAAAGTTCAATACATAAAAATCGAATTTTTATTTCAAAGTTCAATACATAAAAATCGAATTTTTATTTCAAAGTTCAATACATAAAAATTGAATTTTTAGTTCGCTATTCTATATATAAAAATCGAATTTTTAGTTCGAAGTTCCATATATAAAAACCGAATTTTTATATCGCTATTCAATATATAAAAGTCGAATTTTCAGTTCGAAGTTCCATATATAAATATGATTTTGACTTCGCTTTCAATATTGAAAAATATGATTTTTACCTTTTGCTTTCAACATATAAAAATATGATTTTTGCTTTTTGCTTTCAATATTGAAAAATATGATTTTTGCTTTTTGCTTTCAATATTGAAAAATATGATTTTTGCTTTTTGCTTTCAATATTGAAAAATATGATTTTTACCTTTTGCTTTCAACATATAAAAATATGATTTTTGCTTTTGCTTTCAATATTGAAAAATATGATTTTTGCTTTTGCTTTCAATATTGAAAAATATGATTTTTGCTTTTAAAATCAGTTTATTATTTGCTTATAAAAACCAATTCAGTTTTTATCTTTATAAAAAAAAAAAAATCAATTCAGTTTTAACATAATTAAAATTCAGTTTTAAACTAATTAAAATTTCAGTTTTAAACTAAATAAAAAAAACAGTTTTAAACTAAATAAAAAAACAGTTTTAAAGTAAATAAAAAAAAACAGTTTTAAAGTAAATAAAAAAAAAACAGTTTTAAAGTTCCTAAAACAAAAATCAGTTTCTTTTCTTTTAAAAAAAACAGTTTTTAAATTATTTAAAAAAAATACAGTTTTATATACTTAAAAAAAATCAGTTTTAAAATGCTTTTCAATACAGTTTTTTTTTGTTTTTTTTGTATATTGCTTTTAAAAATTCAGAATTAAATATAATAAATAAATAAAGTAAAACTTACCGAGAGGGGGGGGGGAGTTTCGCCGATCGTCGGAGGTGGCTTCCAGAGGGGGGCGGCGGCTTCAGAGTCGCGAACGGGGGCTTCGTCTGCTGTGTATCGCGTTTCAGAAGAGGGGGGGGGGTCGCTGGAGGGAACGAACGTCGGAGGAGAGGGGAATCGTGGAAGGGGGGTTCGGCGATCTGAGGGGAGGCGGCGGCGTGGGGCAGGCGGCGGCGTCGAGCGATTTAGGGTTTCTTTTCTTTTTTTTTTTTTTTTTTTATTTCTTCTGAGATAAACGAACAGGGGGGGGCCTAGGTTTTAAGGGAAGGGATTTTTTTTTTTTTATTAATTATTTATTTATTTATCTCAAATTAAAGTTGACTTTCCGTTTCAACTCAGATTTGAACCCGCCGACTGTCGTCCCTAGCGTAATACCCCCATTTCGAGCACAATGGGATATGTATCGCAAGCTGATTTGATCGTTTCGATAAGTTTCATTTAAATTTACATTTAACTCTATATATTGAATTTTAAACGTACATTTCAAATTGCCGGGGTCACATACTAACTCTATAAATTTCATAAAAATATTTTCTAGCTTCGTATTGACGATGCGGTCCTAACAAAACTAGTTTCGTCGAATTCTGAGACCGTATGAAAAATGGCCAATTTCCAGTCGATTAAAATCAACTGAAATGGTCAAAACACGTTTTCCTTTGCCACGCTCACATATTGATTCGAAAAATTATGAAATTTGGAATCTAGCAATAATTTAACATCACGGACCCAACAAAACTGGTTTCGTCGAAATCCGAGGTCGTTTGCAAAATTGCTATTTTTAAGGGCCTTATATTATATTAAAATATATATAAATTCCACAGCGACTATTTCTAAATTTCAACTGGACATATCTCATCATTTATAAAGTGAAATCTCAGTTTCTCAACTTCGTTGGAAAGATATTCACTATTAGATTCCATTATTTTTGGTTTCACTAAAATCCGGATTGTTTTGCACCCGGTACATTCAATTGAAGTTTGAAATCGAATTATCGAACTACCGCGCCATTTTCTATTCCTTTTATAATTATATATAAATATTTATATTCTAACGACGACGCGTATAATATATACGTTCGAATTATATTCGAAATAAATTTCCCGTCGATATTATTTAAAATAATTCATTTTAAATAATCAAAATTCGCTAAAATTGCCAAAATAAAAATTTTAAATTGGCCCAGATTTTCCGGGTTGTTACAATCTCCCCCACTTAAAACTTTTCGTCCCCGAAAAGGAACAAAGTCGAAAGTGGTTTGACTATTCAACTCTACGCTCGATCTGGCTTCCATTCTCCAACTTTTCAGTTTCTGAGAATTTTCAAAATTTCAAAAATTTGGCTAACACCCTAAATTTTCGAAAAATTTCGCCATAACCTCCCCTGCACCGGGAGCATCGGGAAATTGCAAATAGCGTTCCCGGTCCTTCAGATCTCAAAAAGAAAAAGAAAAAGCCAAGCGGCTAGCCAATAGGCTCATAAAATCATCATCACCCAAACAAAACAGGAAATTATGTAGTAAACATGTACCTATTTGTCGGGCAAACAAATTTTATTCTCTGCTCTAGCCTCCTTGCTATGACCTGTTCAATGATATACATGTATATGCAAGCAGATGCGACCAAATTTCAATACAATTTAATATTTGATTCAATTAGGCATAATGGCTATAAATTTGCAAACAAATAAACAAACAACACAAACATCAATCAATTAGTGAATTAGAGTTTCAAATCCATAGATTTTGATACATATACAAAAATCATGTTTTGATGCCAATTCACAACAATGTGTTCTAACTATATTAGTTTTGGTTCTCACACCAGTCTAATGGAAATATATAGATATCACACCTTCGTTACTCGAACATGAATACTAATGACGACTAGTCAATCATCAGAATCATCTTCGGGCCACTAGAGTATGATTCTATATCTATCCAGTATATTAAAAATTCGAATACACGCGGATCAGACGTATACGCAAAATCTGTATATACTGGATTATCCACATCAATATAAATAGATAATCAAATACGAATAATTGATTTTAAATTTTCAAAACGAAATTTGTTTTCATTTTTTTTTTTTAAATATACTCTTCACACTCGTTCTAGGATACTACTGATCCCATCTCTAACGAGTCATTCCCATTGGATATTACTAATCCAATATCTGATGAATTCTTTCGTATGGTTCTAATGTGCCTTGTTCTCTGCTTTGTAAACCAAAGCTCTGATACCAAATGTAAAGACCCGCAACCTCCCCGTAAAGGAAAGCGTCGGATAGTTCGAGAACAAACCACAGCAGAACGCATACAGAAGAACATTTCATTGTATATTACAACAGTGCATCAGATTACAAGAATATACAGAGTATAAATGAATATACACAGAAATATCAGAGATTTAAATTACATTTAAATACATAGCAGCGGAAAATAATACGATACACAACTAGAAGGAGATATACGGATACAAAGCTTTCCGGATATCGTTCCAGCTGTAAACCAGGATCCTGTGAATATAAATCTGCAAAACCAAAACTACTAGCTGCCCGTGCGGAAAATAGGGGCACCCAGAGTTTAGGTTAAAACAATAAACTCCAGGTCAGTCATGGGACTGGTGTGAGAACTAAAACAGTTATAATTCTTTATTTTAAATCATTAGGTAAATCAAGGGACCACGCCGTATAACACGGAACGGGTTTCCTCCCAAGAATACCAGTGCATAAAACAAACAGCGCAATGCTAAATAAAGAAAAATGAAGCTGTTATAAGACCCAGGTCCTATCACACAATGCAACGCAAGCCGGGGGATAGGGTTTTCCCTTATAACAGCCAAAGAATGCTTGATACGTTTAAAACAAATCATTTGATACTATTATAAGTGTATAGTGTATAAAACAACTTCAAATCATAAGTATCAATCATAGGCGGCATGGGTACCATATATCATGTCGCCATATATAGGTTTACAAATAAAACCGCAAATGTCACGTATTTGGAAATTGGATTTCCATCTATGAACCGAGGCAAAAGATAGTCCTCAACCGATTCGAGACGCTCTAGCCCGTGTCTCAGGAACAGAACGCATCGTCCCTTGGAGCGACAGGGCCGGTCCACCGATGTGGATTAAGAATGCCTGAACACTACGTCTCCCCACCCTATGGGGTGTAAGTCTGGTCCGTCAGCCGACCAGAATGCATCGGCCGAAACCGATATAACCGAGGCGCCTCGCAACAGCAACAACCACATAAGTCAAACTCGTCAGGGCGTGTAAAACCACTGACGCCACTTCTAGCTAGAAAGAAACGCAAGTCCTCCCTGAGGTCCGTCTCCCGTTTTTGGTTCATACCGGGTGTGAAACACGCGAGGTAAACGTTACACAAAGCTACGCCACAAAGGCCGTGCTTTGATCATCACCACAAGACTTTGCTTTTCAACAGAAGCCTTGATCATTTGCATCTTAGCATGCCACACAGGCAAATCATCCTATGCAACCGATATCAGTCACACAGAATGAAATCCGATGTCAGACACACAGTCCATTTACAAGTCCGTTCTGGGTCTGAACGAAACCGGGAGCACCTAGTACCCCGCATATCCATCGATCTCCAAGTACGTCTGGACGATCACCAACTGTTTCCATCTTCTTGGGTGTACAGCCCAATCAAGATCATCAGTTATCACCCAAACGACGTGAAGACTTCCGGTCTTCGACCATCGTCTTCATCTTCGACTTATCGTCGTATCAGTTATTCAGAATGGGATAAACCCGGTCTTTCCGAATAACTCGCGTATATTTTAAATAAGTGTTACACAAACACAACATACGCCTCATTCCAATTCATTAGTCACTAACCGTAAATTAATCAAGAGAATAATTCCCCAAATATTAACCCCGAAGGCCGAAACCAACATCAGATCAATATCCAGAAAACCATTCTGCTTGGCTAACCGACAGTTAGTTTCTAAATTTCACGTTCAAATCTAATTAAAGATTTAACTATCGCCTGGAGCAAAACTGGTGATACTCCATTCTCGATCTTTTCAATCTAATTAAAGATTCATTAAAACTCCACTTAGTTTTAATCATTATCTGGGTTAAAGAATCAGTGTCATTTAAAACACGATTCACGATAAACCCAAAATCTCATTCCATTAATTATCGGGTTAAAGAACAAGTGTTATTTAAAACACTGTTCACGATAAACCCAAAAATCAATACCAATTCAATTCCAATTAAATATCATTTAATTGGTACACTTCATTAAATCTAAATAAAAAGATTTAATCTTTTCTCAACTGGGTTCAAGAACAGTGTTAGTGAAGACACCATTCACGACAAACCCAAATCACATTCGATTAATTATCGGGTTAAAGAACAAGTGTTATTTAAAACACTGTTCACGATAAACCCAAAAATCAATACCAATTCAATTCCAATTAAATATCATTTAATTGGTACACTTCATTAAATCTAAATAAAAAGATTTAATCTTTTCTCAACTGGGTTCAAGAACAGTGTTAGTGAAGACACCATTCACGACAAACCCAAATCACATTCGATTAATTATCGGGTTAAAGAACAAGTGTTATTTAAAACACTGTTCACGATAAACCCAAAAATCAATACCAATTCAATTCCAATTAAATATCATTTAATTGGTACACTTCATTAAATCTAAATAAAAAGATTTAATCTTTTCTCAACTGGGTTCAAGAACAGTGTTAGTGAAGACACCATTCACGACAAACCCAAATCACATTCGATATTCAATACAAGGCTCTGAATAGAAAATATATCGGCTTATATTCAATATCGAATTCTACGACTAACAAATGTCGTATTGGAAATAACGATATAAATATATATCTTTCAAATTTCCATAACAACACCTGTATAATCACGAATTCCAACATCGAAATATTCCGAAGACAATTTCGATTCAAATCCACTCCAATGCAATCATTGGAAATTTTGGTTATTTTCAAAACCATTTCAAATTCAATTTATTTATTTAAAAATAAATAGAATTATAATTCTAGTTCAAAACTAGTTCATTTCGATAAAAATCTATTTTTATCTTTTCAAATATGGAGTTTTTCATCCCAAACTTTCACAAATCATTTCTTATGATTTTACACAAATTATTACTATTTTTAATAATTTTATCAAGGCCCGTACAGTCGATTTCCAACAACGGCCATCGAACTGCACTTACAGCGACCTTTTTCGAATTTGATTTGGACGTATCTCCAAATCCAACCGTTAGATTTCAAATTTCTAACATTCATTAGAAAGCTCTTTTCGATACGAACCCAACGGTTCCGGTTCTAGGAGAATCCGACGGTCGGATCTCCCGTAATGACCGTTTGAAATAAATGGTCGAAATTCGCGAACTGCCGCGGCGCGGCGCGTTCTATTCAGGCCATTATATTATATATATAATATATAATATATATTTCATCGATTTCTATTTAAAACGAATTATATAAATAGTTTTGAATTCGTTTCAAAAACAATTTCAACTTCCCTTTCAATTCAAATCAAAATTGAATTCTTCTTTATAAATTCGTTTTAAAATTCATTTCTATTCAATTCAAATTTCAATTCAATTTGAATTCATTTCAATTTGTTTTCAATTCAATTCGAAATCGTTTTCAATTCAATTCATTTCGAAATCGTTTTCAATTCAATTCATTTCGAAATCGTTTTCAATTCAATTCATTTCGAAATCGTTTTCAATTCAATTCATTTCGAAATCGTTTTCAATTCTATTCATTTCGAAATCGTTTTCAATTCAATTCATTTCAAAATATTCGATTTCGAAATCACGTTTCAATATTCATTTTAAAATGAATAAAATCGATATAAATATCGTTCACGTCAAAATGGCGTCAATCTAATCAACACGGCTTCATAAATTTCTATTTTCAAAATATTCTATTTCAAATATTTCTATTTCAAATATTTCTATTTCAAATATTTCTTTTTCAAATATTTCTATTTCAAATATTTCTTTTTCAAATATTTCTATTTCAAATATTTCTTTTTCAAATATTTCTATTTCAAATATTTCTTTTTTTTCGAAACTGGAATGAGGCCCAATCAATTACCATATAATGTTAATTATATGGATTTTCTACAACACATGTATATATCAACAACGATGAATAATCAACCATCAACCAAAGTGCACTACACTGTATAAGCATCAAATATAGACATTTAACGCTTATAGCAGCTTGTCAATCAATCGATCGACATATTTAATCAATCAGGATGAGTGAACTTCAAATTTCATCCTAACACCCGTGTGGGGTTTCAAACAATCAAACACATATTTTATTTGTGTAGTTAGGCGATGTGTAAAATTTATCGACCCAATCAACGTCATTCAAATAGGTGTACATAAACAAACCGTCTGGTTTGTAAATGAATATTTATTTATTCACATTCACGTTAAAAATTATATTTTTAACGATATAACATTTTATTCCAACATATGAATTTCGATTAAGTTCATTCTTTAAATAAAATGATATTTTGATTTTTCTAACTTATTTTAGAAAATTTCGGCGGCATAACGGCACGATACTAGAAACGGGACAAGGCCTAGCCTTATCCCCGGTCTAGTGAAGGCCCACGCCATTCACACATCAATCAAATCAATTTCATTTTGCAAACCACAAAATTTGGAGTAAGGGTCTAACCTAGCCTTACTCCTCCGCCTTATAACGGCGCACGTCTAATCCTAACCAATTTATCGATTCGATTTTTCACACCACAAACCACATTCAAACCAATATCGCAATCAATCACCAAACAGTCAAACAAACAAGTCCATGGTCTGTGGACGATTGTGTCGGGTGCTACTAAGCACCGTCTGCATCCTAGTATATATATATATAACTAGAAAAATAGAATTTGAGTGAGAAGTTCTCACATATAGCTATCCTAGCTCCACGGCACTTCTATTTCAGAGATCTTCGTCGATCCCGCCTTTTTGTCACCTTCGTTGTCCGCCTTCACTACATATGTAAAAATCGAATTTTTACTTCGCTATTCCATATATAAAAATCGAATTTTTATTTCAAAGTTCAATACATAAAAATCGAATTTTTATTTCAAAGTTCAATACATAAAAATCGAATTTTTATTTCAAAGTTCAATACATAAAAATTGAATTTTTAGTTCGCTATTCTATATATAAAAATCGAATTTTTAGTTCGAAGTTCCATATATAAAAACCGAATTTTTATATCGCTATTCAATATATAAAAGTCGAATTTTCAGTTCGAAGTTCCATATATAAATATGATTTTGACTTCGCTTTCAATATTGAAAAATATGATTTTTACCTTTTGCTTTCAACATATAAAAATATGATTTTTGCTTTTTGCTTTCAATATTGAAAAATATGATTTTTGCTTTTTGCTTTCAATATTGAAAAATATGATTTTTGCTTTTTGCTTTCAATATTGAAAAATATGATTTTTACCTTTTGCTTTCAACATATAAAAATATGATTTTTGCTTTTGCTTTCAATATTGAAAAATATGATTTTTGCTTTTGCTTTCAATATTGAAAAATATGATTTTTGCTTTTAAAATCAGTTTATTATTTGCTTATAAAAACCAATTCAGTTTTTATCTTTATAAAAAAAAAAAAATCAATTCAGTTTTAACATAATTAAAATTCAGTTTTAAACTAATTAAAATTTCAGTTTTAAACTAAATAAAAAAAACAGTTTTAAACTAAATAAAAAAACAGTTTTAAAGTAAATAAAAAAAAACAGTTTTAAAGTAAATAAAAAAAAAACAGTTTTAAAGTTCCTAAAACAAAAATCAGTTTCTTTTCTTTTAAAAAAAACAGTTTTTAAATTATTTAAAAAAAATACAGTTTTATATACTTAAAAAAAATCAGTTTTAAAATGCTTTTCAATACAGTTTTTTTTTGTTTTTTTTGTATATTGCTTTTAAAAATTCAGAATTAAATATAATAAATAAATAAAGTAAAACTTACCGAGAGGGGGGGGGGAGTTTCGCCGATCGTCGGAGGTGGCTTCCAGAGGGGGGCGGCGGCTTCAGAGTCGCGAACGGGGGCTTCGTCTGCTGTGTATCGCGTTTCAGAAGAGGGGGGGGGGGTCGCTGGAGGGAACGAACGTCGGAGGAGAGGGGAATCGTGGAAGGGGGGTTCGGCGATCTGAGGGGAGGCGGCGGCGTGGGGCAGGCGGCGGCGTCGAGCGATTTAGGGTTTCTTTTCTTTTTTTTTTTTTTTTTTTTATTTCTTCTGAGATAAACGAACAGGGGGGGGCCTAGGTTTTAAGGGAAGGGATTTTTTTTTTTTTATTAATTATTTATTTATTTATCTCAAATTAAAGTTGACTTTCCGTTTCAACTCAGATTTGAACCCGCCGACTGTCGTCCCTAGCGTAATACCCCCATTTCGAGCACAATGGGATATGTATCGCAAGCTGATTTGATCGTTTCGATAAGTTTCATTTAAATTTACATTTAACTCTATATATTGAATTTTAAACGTACATTTCAAATTGCCGGGGTCACATACTAACTCTATAAATTTCATAAAAATATTTTCTAGCTTCGTATTGACGATGCGGTCCTAACAAAACTAGTTTCGTCGAATTCTGAGACCGTATGAAAAATGGCCAATTTCCAGTCGATTAAAATCAACTGAAATGGTCAAAACACGTTTTCCTTTGCCACGCTCACATATTGATTCGAAAAATTATGAAATTTGGAATCTAGCAATAATTTAACATCACGGACCCAACAAAACTGGTTTCGTCGAAATCCGAGGTCGTTTGCAAAATTGCTATTTTTAAGGGCCTTATATTATATTAAAATATATATAAATTCCACAGCGACTATTTCTAAATTTCAACTGGACATATCTCATCATTTATAAAGTGAAATCTCAGTTTCTCAACTTCGTTGGAAAGATATTCACTATTAGATTCCATTATTTTTGGTTTCACTAAAATCCGGATTGTTTTGCACCCGGTACATTCAATTGAAGTTTGAAATCGAATTATCGAACTACCGCGCCATTTTCTATTCCTTTTATAATTATATATAAATATTTATATTCTAACGACGACGCGTATAATATATACGTTCGAATTATATTCGAAATAAATTTCCCGTCGATATTATTTAAAATAATTCATTTTAAATAATCAAAATTCGCTAAAATTGCCAAAATAAAAATTTTAAATTGGCCCAGATTTTCCGGGTTGTTACACAATATGATGACATTTTTCAATACATTGACATTTTTCGATATAATGACATTTTTCTAAACATATGACATTATTCTACATAAATGACATTCATTCTAATATGATATCATTCTACATAAATGACATTTATTCTAACGTGGCATTATTCTACATAAATTCTAATATGCCATGTTTAATTTAAATAAACATTTTAACTAAAATGTTGTTTTTAATTTAAATAAACATTTCTATCTTAAATGATCTTTTTATTCTAATGTAAAATTTTCTAACAAAATGTTGATTTTGGTCTAATCAAATTAACAAAAAGTGTTAATTTCGTCCAATATAGTTTAATTAACAAAAATGTTAATTTTGTCTTTTTACTTTAATTAACAAAAAGTAAATTTTGATATCATATAAAAAGATGATTTTTATATGTTAACAAGTTCTATGAATTCTAATGTCATATACAATAATGTTTTTTTTTAACCCCCTTTTTTATTTTATTTACCACGCGTATAATTTTGGCGTCACTAATATGTTCAATAATATAATCTCTAATTACCACAACGCATATTTTCGTGTCACTAATAGGATCAATAATATAATCTCAAATTACCACAACACATATTTTCGTGTCACTAATATGATCATCACAAATCAACCTCAACAACTAACAACATCAAACTATCAAATCATACAGTCCAAATTTCATACGATGCATATATTAAATTTACAATAACAATCACAATTGATTATTTTTAATTTAAATAAATAAAGAGAATTCTCACAGTGGTATTTATCTGAATTTCCAACAGTCTCCGTTTTTGTCCTTGTCTGTTCCATTGCGAAGTGTTTGACGATATGAGTACAACGCAACTCGTTTCACTGAATTATTGGCTAATCAAACAAGGGTCATGGTTCTGCTTCTTCTTCCATCGCGATTTTCTGTATCTCGTGAACCCACTCCTCCACTTGAAACCTCGCTGTCACCCATCCATACAGGGCGACAACCAATGATCGATCACCACCTTCTCGAAAGTTGATCACCACCGTTCAATTGATCGAGCTCGATCCTCTCTTTAAATTTCCCTTTTGAGGTGTTGGAATTTATTGAATAAATTAGAAGAACAAGGAGGAAGAAGGTTTGAGCATCGGCGGCCATTGAAATAGAAGGTGGCTGCTGTATACTTTTTTAGGGGATTAGGTTTTGTTATTCTAATATTTATAATAATCTTATATTATTAATTGAGCCTTTAGGTCCCGCTTCTCCTATTCAAATTTCAAAATAGAATAAGAAAAGGAAAAAAAAGAAGGTATTCAATTGGATAGACAGGAATAAAAAGAATAAAAATATACACGTGGGTCCATTACAATTTATATTTATAACCAGCCCATTATGATTTATATTAATAACTTCATTCTTATATAAATTGCTTATTTTTGTCTTAGCCGATTTGTGTGAATTCTAATATCATATAAAATAATATTTTATATGTAAACATTCTTGTGAACTCAAATATCATATAAAATAATGTTTTATAGGTAAAACATTTTCTGTGAATTCAAATATCCTATAAAATATAAAATAACATTTTATATGTAAACATTCCTTATCAAAAACGTTTATTTTACTTCAACTATTATGACACATTTATTTCCTTACATTCTCTTTTATTACATGCTATAATTACACAATTTTTTTTATTATTTGAATTTCAAAAGTATATAACAATGAAAAGGAGAGAGAATGGTTATAAGTATACATGATTTTTATTCTTTTAAGCCATTAGTGCTTTCCATAGAACACTCTTTATCTATTTTGCCTTGTATCCATTTATAACAATCTATTTAATTTACCTAACGTTTCCATTCATCTTTTATTCTCATGTATATTTATAGTTGATTATTCTTTCTAAATTTCCAATCAAAAACGTCATTTTGTTTTAACACAAATTCTCTTAACAAAATGTTAATTTTTGTTATGCTAATCAATGACATATTCATTTATTACAACATTTATACTAATCAATGACATATTTATTTATCATAGATGACAGAATTGATTGCTAATAGTAATGACCAGAATTGATTTCTTAACATATAGGACAAAATTGATTTCTAACGTATAATGTATACTAACATGACGATTTATCAAATTTAAATTAACATGAGATATTGGCTTTCAATAAAACAATCATCATTAAATATAACATTCATCATTCCACACCTTTAAAATTTCAAACTGTAGTGTTATTTTAAACTCCCTATATAATTAAATAAATTTATTTGTTTTATTTTTGATTAAAAATTAAATTTTTAGCCATTATTATTTAAAATAAATTGTTTTAAATATCCAATTTTCTTTTAAATTCCCAAAATAAAAATTTTAAATTGGCCCCAAAAATTCCGGGTTGTTACAGTCGCCCCCACTTAAGATCTTTTCGTCCTCGAAAAGGAACTAAGCTAAAAGTTGTTTAATTTACTAACTAAATTTTAATTTTACTTTTATTAATTTCATTTGTTGGCTAACTTATCAAATAAATATATACTTTTATATATTTAAAAATCTTATCTTCTGAAATAGGGTTATATATATAATCAAAATACTTTAATTATAAGCTTATCACTCTAAACTCATTCTAGGGCATTACTAACCCCATCTCTAATGAGTATTCTTATTCTAGGATACTGCTGATCCTATCTCTAATGAGTATTCTTATTGGACATTACTAATCCAATCTCTGACGAGTCTTTTGTTCAGTTCTAACGAGTTGTATCCCAAAGATTTGAGCTAACCAGAGCTCTGATACCACATGTAAAGACCCGAAAATTCCCGCTCTTGAATCGACCATAAACCACACAGGTCTGACCCAAAGGATGGAAATTTTCGAATACTTTAACTTTGGGAATACAAAACATCAGAACAATAACAGCAGACTTTTATTACATTACAATAATGTTACATCAGAGTACAGAATATATCAGAGTACAAAGAAATTAAATTACAGCGGAAGATACATAAAAGATAATACAAACAAATAGCGGAAGACTACCAAGCTCTGGACACAGCTTTAGGCTTCGATCCAGGATCCTGCTAAAGAGATACTTATCTGCAAAAAGCTACTCGACTGCCCGTGTAGAAAAGAGGGCACCCGAGTTTGCAAAGTGAAACAAACTACGAGTCAGTCATGGGACTGGTGTGAGAATTCTAAACTAATATAACTAATAAGACAAATCCAAGGACCACGCCACTTTCGCGGAACGGGTTTACTCCTATGGATTGCCAGTGCATAAACCAAAGTAAATCGAGAAATTACGCAATGTCTTTTTGGAAAAATGAAACCATTATAAGACCCAGGTCCCATCACACAATGCAACGCACACCAGAGGATAGGGTTTTACCTTATAATGGTCAAAAGATGCTTGATACGTATAAAACGAATTTGATATTATTATTAGTGTATATATGTTTTAATAAAAAGATTTGAATCATAAGTATCAATCCTAAACGGCATGGTTACCATATAGCATGTCGCCAATACTAGTTCTACAATCAAAACCGCAAGGGCGTATTGGAAATTTGGATTCCATCATGAGTCGAGGCTAGGGGCAAGATCCTCTCCGATTCGAGACACTCTAGCAAATGCCTCAGGATTCCCCGCAGTGAACCCTTGGAAGCGGTAGGGCCGGTCCCCGCCTATGGGCAGTGGATTGGTTATGCCTGAACACACGTTTCCCGGTCCCTTTGGACCTATAGTATGACCACCAACGGCCTATAAAAATAACGAGGCGCCTCAAAATCCATCATCCACATAAGTAAAATGTCAGCGCTGGTAGGTCCCTGACATCACTCTAGCTAGAAAGAAACGTGTGCACTCCCTACGGTCCGTATCCCGTTTTTGACTCATACCGGGGTGTGAGGCTCGCGAAGTCACGATATACACAAAGCTATGCCGTAATAGGCTATGCTTTGATCATCAACCACAAGGCCCTGCTTTTCAACAAAAGCCTTGATCAATGCATCTTAGTATGCCACATTGTAAGTCCATACTATACCATTGATTTCTGCCAATATATAACCTCTAAGCTCATATGTCTCAGAGAAGGGTGTTAACCACCAAGCAGATATATATTAACAGAGATCAACGAATGTAGTATAAAGGACTACAACGTCAAACATACATTCCATTTATAAACCTATTCTCTGGGTCTGAGCGAAAGTCAAATCCGTACAAATCAACACTACGTCCGGATAACTACCATCTTAGCCCCGTCTTGGGAGCAAATCAATCAAGGACCTCAACGCTAGTTACCCATTCGATGTGAAGATCGTCGGTCTTCAATCGCCGTCTTCAACTCTTAGATTTAAAACGTCGTATAATCATTTGAAATGAGATTGAACTCGGTCTTCTCAAATGATTCTCGCATATATATATATAATTTAAAAACATTTCATATCGTTATTAATATTTGATAACGACCTATTGCTATTTTTATTTATATAAAAATAGCTCGAATAAATTTAACGACGCTTCGGGTCAATGGGCGAACCTGGCGCTGTTTTCAACCAAATTTGACTTATGCATATCTAACCGTTGGATTTTGATGAAATTGATATCATTGGAAAGATTTTCCCAAAGCGGTCCTAACGGTTCCTGTTTTTGGAAAATCCGACGGTAGGATCTTTCGGTATAACCGTTTAAAGTTACGATTGTCGATACGCGAACTACCGCGCGTGTTTCGTTTAAATTTAATATATATATATATATAAATCGTTTCACTATTTCAATTATAAAAGTCTATTCTTTTTATCGCATCTAAAATGACGATAAAATATTTCTTGTTTTATTTTACTACCTTTCTTATTTTATTTATTCTAATTGTAAATAAATTATGCTTTATATATCCTTTTAATTTATTTTCTATTTATTTACCTAAATGTAAATAAATGTTTTTCTATTCTTTTCCTTATTTATTTACCTAAATGTAAATGAATATTTCTCTACTTCTTTTATCTTATTTATTTACATTATTTATAAATAAATGTTTCTAATTCCTTTTCTTATTTATTTACACTATTTGTAAATAAATGTACTTAATTTCTTTTTCTTATTTATTTACAGTATTTGTAAATAAATGTTTTTAATTTCTTATTCTTATTTATTTACACTATTTGTAAATAAATATTTACCTTTACTTTTACTATATTTGTTTACACTAATTATTAATAAATGTACCTTTTCCTTTTATCTTATTTATTTACATAAGAAAATGTAAATAAATATTATTCACATAATACTCTTTTAATCCCTTTTTATTTACATAAGAAAATGTAAATAATCCTTATTCACGTATTTGTTCTTATAATCTTAATCACATAGAAATGTGATTTCATTTACAATGTAAAACATATATATATATATATATATATATATATATATTTACTTACATTGAAAATGTACTTTTATTTAATCTTTTATTTACATTGAACAAATGTAAATGTCTTTATTTCTTTTCTTTACATTGAAAAGTGTAATTCTTAAATTCTTTTCTAATTACATTGAAAAATGTAGTTCTTTAATCCTTTTTCTAATATTTCTTTTTAACATAAAAAAAAGAATATCTTATGTTAATTCTTTTCTAACATTTTCTGTTATTATTTTATTTACATAAGAAAATGTAAATAAATCCTATTTACGTAAAAATGTAGTTTTTGCTTTATAACCTTAATTACATAAAAATGTAATTTTATTGTTTATAATCCTAATTACATAAAAATAATAATTTATATTTACAATGTAAAACGTATACTTTAATTACTTAATAAAAATGTAATTTTATTTAATCTCTCATTTATCTTATGTAAATATATGTTTTCTTGCTCTATGTTTTATTTTATTTATACTAAATATTTTGAAGTAATATTAAATGTAAATTTAGACAATTAGAATATGCTTTAACCTCCCACATTGGATAGGTATTGTTGTGATTACTGGACAGCCGGGAGGGTCCGGGCAGGTTTACATCACAACTCAATCCAACCTCGGGTTAAGCATACTAATTCATACTGGAAATGGAATAAATGTTTTTTTTTATTTTTTTTTGTTTTTTTTATTTTTTTGTTTTTTTATTTATTATTTATTTACCTAATGTAAATAAATGATTTCACTAAACATATAATTTAATAGACCATGTCAAAATCTAAATATAAGACATTTTTAATGTAACAAGACATAATCTAAATAGGTGGCATCTTCAATGTAGCATAACATGATTACATTTTAAATACTAACATAAAATGACACCTTTAATCTAATGGGACATTTTTAACAAAAATGATATTTTTATTTTAATGTACATTCCTAATCAAAAGTGATGTTTCTATTCCAATGTACATTTTTAACCCAAAAATGGTGTTTTAATCTTAACATGACATATTCTATATAAATAACATATTTTATATAAAAGACATATTTTATTTATAAAATATGATTCAATCTAAATGACAATTTTATTTGCCAAATATGTTCTAATCTAAATGATATTTCATTTTTGGCAATTTTATATGAACATAAATGATATAAATATTCTTGATAATTTTAATAAATTGAAATATGCCATCTTTTCTTTTTTTTCCAATTCTAATAAAAAGGGACATTTCTTATTTTTAAGATGACATTTCTACAAAATGGTATTCTTATTCTAAGGTGACATTTTTGACAAAAATGGCATTTTATAACTAAAATGATATTCATAACAACAATGACAATTTATGCCAATATACACTTCATAACAAAAGGACATTTTTCTATTAATATGACATTTTATGACAAAAATGGTATTTTAATACTATTGACCTTCCTAATATAATGACATTTATATGATGACCTTTATTTTTGGTATTTTCAAATGAACATAAATGATAGTTTTATTATGAACATAAATAACATTTTAATAATTAACCTAAATCACATTTTAATAATTAACATAAAATAATTACTCATAAATGACATTTTTATAATGTCCATTCCAATTCAACAAAATATCAATTTCCATAGAATGACAATTTAATGATATTTCGAATAATGACAATTTTATGACATTTCTAAATAATGACAACTCCAATATGATGACATTTTTCAATACATTGACATTTTTCGATATAATGACATTTTTCTAAACATATGACATTATTCTACATAAATGACATTCATTCTAATATGATATCATTCTACATAAATGACATTTATTCTAACGTGGCATTATTCTACATAAATTCTAATATGCCATGTTTAATTTAAATAAACATTTTAACTAAAATGTTGTTTTTAATTTAAATAAACATTTCTATCTTAAATGATCTTTTTATTCTAATGTAAAATTTTCTAACAAAATGTTGATTTTGGTCTAATCAAATTAACAAAAAGTGTTAATTTCGTCCAATATAGTTTAATTAACAAAAATGTTAATTTTGTCTTTTTACTTTAATTAACAAAAAGTAAATTTTGATATCATATAAAAAGATGATTTTTATATGTTAACAAGTTCTATGAATTCTAATGTCATATACAATAATGTTTTTTTTTAACCCCCTTTTTTATTTTATTTACCACGCGTATAATTTTGGCGTCACTAATATGTTCAATAATATAATCTCTAATTACCACAACGCATATTTTCGTGTCACTAATAGGATCAATAATATAATCTCAAATTACCACAACACATATTTTCGTGTCACTAATATGATCATCACAAATCAACCTCAACAACTAACAACATCAAACTATCAAATCATACAGTCCAAATTTCATACGATGCATATATTAAATTTACAATAACAATCACAATTGATTATTTTTAATTTAAATAAATAAAGAGAATTCTCACAGTGGTATTTATCTGAATTTCCAACAGTCTCCGTTTTTGTCCTTGTCTGTTCCATTGCGAAGTGTTTGACGATATGAGTACAACGCAACTCGTTTCACTGAATTATTGGCTAATCAAACAAGGGTCATGGTTCCGCTTCTTCTTCCATCGCGATTTTCTGTATCTCGTGAACCCACTCCTCCACTTGAAACCTCGCTGTCACCCATCCATACAGGCCGACAACCAATGATCGATCACCACCTTCTCGAAAGTTGATCACCACCGTTCAATTGATCGAGCTCGATCCTCTCTTTAAATTTCCCTTTTGAGGTGTTGGAATTTATTGAATAAATTAGAAGAACAAGGAGGAAGAAGGTTTGAGCATCGGCGGCCATTGAAATAGAAGGTGGCTGCTGTATACTTTTTTAGGGGATTAGGTTTTGTTATTCTAATATTTATAATAATCTTATATTATTAATTGAGCCTTTAGGTCCCGCTTCTCCTATTCAAATTTCAAAATAGAATAAGAAAAGGAAAAAAAAAAGAAGGTATTCAATTGGATAGACAGGAATAAAAAGAATAAAAATATACACGTGGGTCCATTACAATTTATATTTATAACCAGCCCATTATGATTTATATTAATAACTTCATTCTTATATAAATTGCTTATTTTTGTCTTAGCCGATTTGTGTGAATTCTAATATCATATAAAATAATATTTTATATGTAAACATTCTTGTGAACTCAAATATCATATAAAATAATGTTTTATAGGTAAAACATTTTCTGTGAATTCAAATATCCTATAAAATATAAAATAACATTTTATATATAAACATTCCTTGTCAAAAACGTTTATTTTACTTCAACTATTATGACACATTTATTTCCTTACATTCTCTTTTATTACATGCTACAATTACACAATTTTTTTTATTATTTGAATTTCAAAAGTATATAACAATGAAAAGGAGAGAGAATGGTTATAAGTATACATGATTTTTATTCTTTTAAGCCATTAGTGCTTTCCATAGAACACTCTTTATCTATTTTGCCTTGTATCCATTTATAACAATCTATTTAATTTACCTAACGTTTCCATTCATCTTTTATTCTCATGTATATTTATAGTTGATTATTCTTTCTAAATTTCCAATCAAAAACGTCATTTTGTTTTAACACAAATTCTCTTAACAAAATGTTAATTTTTGTTATGCTAATCAATGACATATTCATTTATTACAACATTTATACTAATCAATGACATATTTATTTATCATAGATGACAGAATTGATTGCTAATAGTAATGACCAGAATTGATTTCTTAACATATAGGACAAAATTGATTTCTAACGTATAATGTATACTAACATGACGATTTATCAAATTTAAATTAACATGAGATATTGGCTTTCAATAAAACAATCATCATTAAATATAACATTCATCATTCCACACCTTTAAAATTTCAAACTGTAGTGTTATTTTAAACTCCCTATATAATTAAATAAATTTATTTGTTTTATTTTTGATTAAAAATTAAATTTTTAGCCATTATTATTTAAAATAAATTGTTTTAAATATCCAATTTTCTTTTAAATTCCCAAAATAAAAATTTTAAATTGGCCCCAAAAATTCCGGGTTGTTACAATATGTTTCCTCAGATTATTACTCGACCCTTCAGAAAAATATGGTCATTTGAAATATTGCCATAAACCACATGCATGAATTTTCTATCAATGAATTTATTCTATTTATGAGCTTGGGATTTTTGGCCTTGATTCAAACTGCTGCAACCATGAATAGATCAAGAGATAAAGCTTTCTCAGTTTGTAAACATCCAATTTGTTTTTCCAACAAATCTCTCGCCTTATTCAATAACATTTATATATACATACATATATGTATATATGTATACTTATATATATTTTGTATGTTTAAATTGTTGAGTCACTCAAACTTGAGTAATTTTCCAGGAGTGTAAACTGTTTTGCCTTGTGTATACAAGCATGTTTGTACACACAAACCCATGGTTGCCATTGATCTTAAGACAATTTCTTTTTAACTGGTTTGACTGCCTCACATCACTTGTGTCTTTCCATACTGCTTTGTACAGTACCATCCATGCAATTGTCATGTGCATGTTTGTTTATTCTCTTTGCTTAGCCTTAAACTAGTTGCCAATTGCATGTGCACTTGTAAACTTGTTATTTTCACCTGAGTTGTTTCACTGGCATTTGCATATGTGTATTCTTCCTAGAACCTGTCTATGTTGAATGAAATCCATGCACACACACACACACACACACATATATATATATATATATACACCATCATGTATGTATATATATATATATGTGTGTGTGTGTGTGTGTGTGTTTCTGCCACTATGTACATTTTGCATGTTTGTTTGGAACACCTTGCTGAGATGACATGAACTTGGCCTATTTGTGAAATCTAACTTGTGCATGCGCAATTGTGCATGTCTATATATATTGGTACTTGGATTTGTTCATGTTGTCTTGTGCTTGAATTGACATGTTTGAAACTGCACGATCACTTTGCTTTTTATCGTGTCATTGTCCATGGCCTATTTTGGCAATTATGTGCACTGTTGAGACATCGACTTTTATTCTTTATTCACATATTTTTAGCTGAGTGTATGAATATATGTCACTGGCTATTTGTGTTGTAGTTGTCCCTTGTTGCACAAGTTGTAGAGTCCAGTCTGCCCTCTTTGTTTTGTCCTTCTCTTTAAAGCTGTTGCACAATACACCATGCTGCTGCTCAATGCTGTGTGTATTTAAAACTAGTACATGTGTTTGAAATTGGCATGCTACATGATTTGTTGTGTGCTTATTGACTCTCAATCTTGCATGAACATGAACCTACCCACTTGAACTATTTGCTTTGTTGTGCACACAGTTTTGTACTTTCATGACCATTTCACTTGATATGAAATTTTTGGTTCATGTCCATTCACAATGTTTGATCGTATTGCCCCTTCATAGAAATATGTGTATATATGTACACATGTATAGCGCATGTGCAGAATATATATATGTGTGTGTGAGAGAGAGCACTACAAACGATGTCTACCTTGTGGTATTTACAGCGAATCATTGTGAATATCACAAGTAGTCTAGACACGGATGGATAAATATGTACACAAAATATCAAGTCATGAAAATATGATGAGAAACACACCAAAATTCTAAGACAAATAAATTTCTAAAAAATAAATTATATCTGCTAGAATTTCAAAAATATTTTGTTCCAGTTTATTTTGTGTGTTTCTGTGACAGATAAGCAGAAGACTGGATCGACGGAGAAGCAGGCAGAAGACAAGTGTGTCAGTGTATGTATGAATATTTGTATATGAGTGTATTTGTACAAATAAGTGATGTAAATGAGTGACAGAGTTTCGTATTGAGGAACTGAGGTAACAAATGAAACTGAATGTGAATTTGAATTGCAATATATCAGTGGAATGTACAAATAGTGGAGTTGTAAGATTATATTATTCAAATGTTGAAATAAAATACTATTTGAAGATTTAAATTCTTGTGCAGTAGTATTCAATTTAAATATAAATATTTAATTCTATATGTGATGTGGTAGAACAATACAATTGTAAACACATTTATAATAATAAATATTTGTTTGTTATCATCAAACAAAAATCATAGAATTGTTAGACACAACAATCTCCCCATTTTGATGATGACAAACATATGATAAGATTTTGAATACAATAAATGTGTTTAACAGTGAATGTTTTAACTCCCCCAATATGTATACTCCCCCTACAACAGTGCTCCTCCTAAATATGTGCACAAGTGAAAAGAATAAATGAGTAGAAATTTCAGTATTAAAATATTTAAAGAATACCCACGATTTTAATTATTTAAAGAATATCCACTATTAAAATATTTAAAGAATATCCACTCATCGATCAAAATCTTATCCCATTCTCCCTTTTTTGTTATCATCAAAAGGATACAGAAATTAAAACAGTGATGAAAAAACAAACTAGAAATATAACATCAGCTAAAGAGGAAGAACGTTCATCATAAATCTCAACTAATCAAATAAAAATCATAATATTCTAAGAACTAGTGGAAAATTTTACATTGCAGATTGATGGAATTACGATGAAATTTGTAAAAATGGAGAGAGTTTATAAAACATATGGATTCCAATTATTTTCGAAAAGATTTTTTTTTTAAAATTGAGTACAAAACACTGATGGATTTAGACTACGATTATAAATTCAACTTAAGTGACAAAATCAAATAATCTCAAATCCCAATAACTATCAATAAACAAATCATAATATATCATAAGATAACACATTTCACAAATTATAAAATGAATTGATAGGCTGGTTTTTACACACCAAGGAAGATTTCATACAAATTTTTACTATATCAAATTTTTTTCTTTCATTTTTCTTTTTATTTAAGAGTACATTGACCACACATAACCAGACCTTGAATTTTTAAATGAGGTCGGTTGCAACTTAAATTATAAGTAATCTCTTAACCAAGCGTGACCAGAGCTTGGATTTTAAATGAGGTTAGAGAAACACTTATGTATATTATATTTTTTATCATTTTCTATTTCAAAAAAAAATCCTCAGTATATAAAACCAATATGGATAATAGAAATATGGTAGGTATAGAAATATTTGTGAAATAAATTTATAAATTAGTCATATTATGAAATATGCTCAACTACACTGGGATTATGAAAATTTTAATTTATCTCTATTTCTGAAAAATAATATAATCACAATTCCATCACAAATATTGACACTGTATATTTAAGATGATTTAAAAAAATATTAAACTCTCTACATTGATATAAAATCATGATGGAAGACAGAATGATGATAGACTAAGAAGATGTCCGTGAAATAAACGCTAATTCAAAGATATTATAAAAATTGTTCAATCACCATGAAAATTTAAATAAAATTTCCTCTTGTTGTGAAATATACTATAGTCATAACTCATCACAATTTCAAAAATATGATAATAATTTTGATGCGTTCTAAATACAGTTCAATTTGGTTATTGATTTCAATTTCTGAATAAATAATCAACAAATGATTTTAAAATTGAAAATCAATTACAAGAGGGATTTTAAAAGATCTATACAAGACAAAAAATCAATTAAAAATCAAGCAGTTGAATGAGAAAAATATAAGACACCAAGACTAATATCACTTGTTACCTTCATTAACGAGAATTTTAATACCACCCCGGTGGCTAACAAAGATATCTCGGACAACAATATCAAATCACCAAGCCTAAGAAGACAATATAACAATCTAGTTACTTTTATCATAGTAGTAAGAAAAATTTAGAATAAGTTTCACAAGTAAATTTTCAGAAAATTTACAACAAATCCAAGAAGACAAATCATGATCCAAAATGAGGCCATTTTATCATAGCAGCATAAACAGTTTCAGTCAAAGATGCACAAGAGAATTTTTCAGAATTATTTTGAACAAACACAAGAGATGATTCATAATCCAAGATTAAAGAGATAGTTTGTTCGAAATTACTTAAGTAGATGTAAATTCCGAGATATAATGAATCACTCACATAAGATTAATAATTTCAAATTTAAGAAGTGTGTGAGGTTCAAAGTATCAAAATTTTCAAATGATTTCGAATAATCAAATATCCAAACAAAATGATCATGAATAAAAATGAATTTCAAGATGTAATACCACAATTCATTCAAAAATGATTTTTAATTTTCAACTATTTAAAACAATTATTCAAGCCAAATGTTTTTCAATTCAGACATATCCAAGCCAATCCAAAAAACAATGAAATTATCACAATTGAAAACGATTAGTGTGCTATAATGAGTGTATATTGTTCAATCTTTCCAAAATGAATTAGAAGAAACTCAAAACAGCAGAGATTTCATTAATTTTTCAAATCTTCAGAATTTTAGAGTTCAAATTAATAGTGCCCAAGATATAACAACAATGCTTTAGCACTATTATGAATTCACAAATCAAAAAAGAAAAGACTTCAAAATAATTGTATAAACTTACAAATTTGAATTCAAGTTTTGGAAATCATTAAAACATGAGAGTTTTTTCAAATGAAGCGAATTTCCAAAAACCAACAGTTCTGCAATTGGAAGTTAAGACTCTAAATAAAAGGAAAAACAATATGACAGTGTCAATTGCAAATTAGAAATAACCAAAAGAAAATAAATAGAAGGCTAGAAGGAGGAAAAAACAAAGAAGAGTAAAAACAGAGAATATTAATAGAGATGAGTTTAGAGATCATACCCGAATTCGATTAAACAATCTTGGCTAAGGAAGTCTAAATAACTCAAAGATATGGAACAACTTTAATTCAATTTCCCCTTTCCAAAGTAGTTCCTCAGCCTCCTCCGGTACCTAACAGTTTAGGGGATCGAGTGCTCTAATTTTTTTGTAAAACTACTCTGAAATGTGTTCACGACTTTAGGTACCCAAATCTGTTTGTACAACAATCCATCTATGTTTATCTTTGTACCCTTATGAACCCAAATCTGTTTGAATTTAGTCAAAATCATTTTATTTCCATTTGGGATCCAAGATTGTTTAAACGGTTTGTTACTAAACAAATTCTCAATTTTAAAATTCAAAAATCCATTGAAATTGCTGAATTTTAAATTTTCAAAATAATCTTTTCCAAGACAATTTGAAGGATTTTTAAAACCATTTGGATTCGGTTTTTCAAAGTCATTAAATTTTCCAAAATGAAGACCATTTTTATTTCCTGAAGAAAGTTGATTTTTCAACAACATACTCAAAGATTTTTCTCCATTAGAAAATTTGTTCAGAGTTGATTCGAGTCTTTGAATTTTATATTACAGAGTAGAATTATGTTTCATCAGATTTGAACAATGATTAATGTTGATCTTTCTCCTTTCAGCATCATTTTATTTCAAAAGCAAATTTTCATTTTCAAACAATTTGATTTTGGTCTTGGACTCAAAGATCTCATATTCAAATTGAATTTGTTTTTCAAATTGAAGTTTCTCAAAACTCTTGAATTTTTCAATCTCTTCTTCAAGCTCATTTAAGATTGATTCAGTTTTCAACAAGCTTTCTTTTTCAGCTATTTCATATTTGGAATTTTCGATATCCTTTAAAAATTTAAATTCCTTTTGCAAAAATATGTTTGTACTTTTTAGGTCAATATCGTTGCCTTTTAAAATCAGAATTTTCTCTTCAAGCTTTTGAATGTTTTTATTGAGATAAACAAGATCAGTTTTTAATTTCAAACAATTTTTACAATCAGAATTTTCAAACTTCCTAACGTTTTCAAGCTTTAATTCCAAACCATGATTTTTGTTGGTTAACTCACGATTTTTAGATTTTGGAAGTTTGTTTTTCTGATGGAGATTATCAACGGATTTAGTTAAATCACTATACATGTAAACTAAATCTTCATAAAAGAAATTTCCTGTCTCATCATCTGTTGAGTCTCCATCGTTTGATCTATCTGAATCTTCATCTGTAAGACCTATTAGACACAAAACTGAATTTGAGTTGACATTCTGGGGTTTTGAGCTGTTGTTGTCTCTTCCATACAACGCGTCGAGAGTTTTCCAGATATCCTGTGTAGATGAGCAATGAGAAATATAGTTAAACTGATAAATATTAATTTAGGAATAAATAGGCATTACAATGTCATTCCTATCTGCATTATTACCTCCATTAATAATAATATCCCAATTTTTAATATTAACAGATTTTAAATAAGATACCATTTATTATTTCCAAATTAAAAAAATTGTACCATTAAAAATAGTTGGAGTATGACTGGACTGTCTCTCAGTGAACTAACAACTAGGGGAATACATGACTCTAGAGTTAATGAAATACCAGGCCCTGATACCACTTGTTGGATCTAGATTAACTCTAGAGGGGGGTGAATAGGGCTTATCGGATTTTTACGAGATATTAAAAATTATCACAACACAGAATGCAGTAGAGAAAATAAATGCAGGAAATAAATAACATAGATTTTACCCAGCTTCAGCAAACCCTTTCTACTGCTGCATCCCGAAGATTTCTACTAGGTATTAGTCAACTATTACAATGCTTACAACACCTGTAAACTCGCGACAATTCCTAGACTAAATGTCCTAACGTTATATTCAAAACTTATCCCCAAGATTCTACTAGGAGTTATGCAAAAGGCCTGATAATCTCGCTCTAGTTGCACTAATTGTACGCTCAAAACCCTGCACTAATTTCTGTCCCTGAAACCAGATTTTCCCAAGCTATAAACCAGTAGCTAGTAAACCCTAGTTTTACAAACAAACTAGAAAACCCCTAGTTTTTATAGAAAAACTAGAAAACAAACTGAACGGTTTACAACAAAAAAAAACTTCAAAATAAATAAAAACCTAAAAAACCCTTTATCTAATGAAAAACATAGCCAGCCCAAATCCTTATATTTTCTTTGAAATGCTTTCCCTTCCAAATAATGTCGGCCGACTCAAATATTAGGGCTTTTCTCCTTAGCTCCAAATCGCGATTTGATTGTTTGATGAAGTTTGATTCTCTGATGGACTTTGATTCGCTGATGCTTGTGGTCGAGCGATTTGAGCTTGATCGAAACAACTGTGAGTATTTTTATTTGATTCTTCGAATTTGTTGCTCTCGAAATGTTGCTTGGTTTTTCTTTCGATAAGATGTCTATGATGAAATATGTGATATATAGGGTTTTAGAAAACCTTAATTCACTCTCTGATTTCATGGAATTGCCTTGGTCTGGTTGTTTGATCTTGCGTGATTGTTGTCCCGATTTTCCAATTGATTTGTTCGGCTTAAGATGAAATTTTAAGATGGAAATATATTTATTGCCGTGAAATACCTAAGTGATTTGCTAGAAACAATTAAAATTGTTTTCCATGAGTACTTGTCGTGACTGTGATTGAAATCTAGAAAGAATGAATTGATTTCATGCCCTGAATACACACTTTGATTTCTGGAAATAAATTCTTTGAACATGTGAACTAGAACATGGATTCCCTCTTTTGTTGTTCGTGATTTTGGTCCCCCTTTTTATTCTTTGATGTCGAATGCTTGGCCTTGATTGATGATTCTGTTGTTGCCAAAAATCGTGCTTGAATTCATTCAGTCACTTTCTGGCCCTTGACATGTTTTCTAGAATTCAAAAATCATTCCATGTTGAAGTTTTAATTTACATGGCATTGTAATCGTCATACCATATACGTTTTCTCATACTATTTCTCAGCTTTTTAGAAAAATCCGTTCATATGAAATATTGCCATAAACCACATGCATGAATTTTATATCAATGAATTTATTCTATTTTTGAGCTTGAGATTATTGGCCTTGATTCAATCTGTTGCAACCATGAATAGAGCAAGAGATATAGGTTTCTCAGTTTGTAAACATCCCATTAGTTTTTACTGCAAATCTCCTTCCTTATTCAATATCATATATATATACACACACACACACATAACATATATGTATATTTGTATACTTATATATATTTGGTATATTTAAATTTGTTGAGTCACTCGAACTAGTGTGATTTGCCAGGAGTGTAAACTGTTATGACTTGTGTCTATAAGCATGTTTGTACACAAAGACCCATGGTTGCCATTGATCCTAAGACATATTCTTTTTAACTGTTTTGATTGCCTCACATCACTTGTGTATTGCCATGTTGCTTTGTACAATACCATTTATGCAATTGTCATGTGCAACTTTGTCTATTCTCTTTTTTGTAGCTTGAAACCAGTTGCCATTTGCATGTGCACTTGTAAACTTGGTATTTTCACCTGAGTTGTTTCACTGGCATTTGCATATAAGTGTATTCTTCCTAGCACCTGTCTATGCTGAAAGAAGTCCATGCACATATATATACCATCATGTGTATATATATATATAATTTACAAATATATATATGTGTGTGTGTGTGTGCGTGTTTCTACCACTAGGTATGTTTTGCATGTTTGTTTGGAGCACCTTACTGAGATGACATGAACTTGGCCAATTTGTGAAATCTGATTTATGCATGCTCAATTGTGCATGTCTATATATACTGGTACTTGGATTTTTTTTTCATGATGTCTTGTGCTTGACTTGACATGTTTGAAACTGCATGATCACCTTGCTATTTATCATGTCACTGTCTATGGCCTATTTTGGTAATTATGTGCACTACTGAGACATTGGATTTTATTCTTGATTCACCAGTTTTTAGCTAAGTGTATGAATGTATGTCACTGGCTATTTGTGTTGTAGTTGTCCCTTGTTGCACAAGTTCTTGAGTCCGGTCTGCCCTCTTTGTTTTGTCCTTCTCTTTAAAGCTGTTGCACAATATACCACGTTGCTGCTCAACGCTATGTGTATTTGAAACTAGTACATGTGCTTGAAATTGACATGCTACATGGTTTGCTGTGTATTTCATTACTCTCTATCTTGTATGTACAAAAACCTTCCCACTTGAATTATTTGCTTTGTTTTGTTATGCACACAGTTTTGTACTTTTGTGATCATTTCACTTGAGATGAAACTCTTGGTTCATGCCCATTCACGATGTTTGACTGTATTGCCCCAGCACAAAAATATGTGTATATACATACACATGTACATATAAACATGTATTGTGCGCATGCAATATATATATATATATATATATATATATATATATATATATATATGAGCACTACAGACGATGTTTACCTTGTGGTATTTACAGTGAATCACGGTGAATATCACAAGTAGTCTAGATACAGATGGATATATATACACATCAGATCAAGTCATGAAATATGATGAGAAACACACCAAAATTCCGGGGCAAATAATTTTAAAATAAAAATATATCTGCTAAAATTTAAAAAATATTTTGTTCTGCTTTACTCTGTGTGTTTTTATGACAGGTAAGCAGAAAACTAGACTGACAGAGAAGCAGGAAGAAGACAAGTGTGTCAGTGTTAGTGTATATATGAATATCCATATATGAGTGTATTTGTACAATAGAGTGATGTAAATAAGTGACGAGTGTTGTAGTAAGGAACTGATGTAACAAATGAAACTAAATGTGAATTTGAATTGTAATATATCAGTGGAATGTACAAATAGTTGACTTGTAAGATTGTACTATTCAGATGTTGAAATAAAATATTATATTCAAATAAAATACTGTTTGAATATTTAAATTCTTGTGCAGTAATATTCTATTTAAATATAAATATTTAATTCTATCTGTGACGTAGTAGAACAATACAATTATAAAAACATTTATAATAATAAATATATGTTTGTTATCATCAAACAAAAATCATAGATATGTTAGATACAACACCCGAAAGGTTAAAAATCGATGTTTTCCTAACCTTTCTTGGCAGGCCTTTCAAGGGTGCTATTGGATCCCGCTTGAGGGGCTTGTCTAGATCTTTCGATGCTTAACCAGATCTGCTTCTACCCGTGACGGGATTGGTTGACTCTTTCTTAGTTTTGTGTGTGTTTTTTGCTATCTCGCTTTAACGGTAGCCCTCACCTCCCTCCCTTCCTTTTTATATCATGTCGTGGGCTAGTTGTGTAGATGCTGGTTTTATAGGTTTTGGTTGCACCGTCTGGATTCTGGATCACAGGGATAGCTAGAGCCGCAACACACTAGGAGACCGAGAGTTGGACTAGCATCATTATGCGAATGTAGCAACTGTTCTGAGCTTTATGTTGCTGGCTTTTCTCAGTAGAGGAGGTGGCTATTCGGACAGGCTTAGCGTGTGTATCATCTTCAAGTTGGTTGATCGGATTGTTTGGAGTCTTGGTGGTTCAGTGTGGTGTTTTCTTGTATTTTGTACCATTTATGTATATGTATGTGTTCCATAGTTTTTGTATATCTTTTCCGCAAAGAAGTTTTTAAAAGTCGTTGGAGAATGGCTGGATTCTCCCTTTTGCTATATATATGTTTCTTTAAAAAAAATTGCAAAAAGGAAGAAGAATAAAAGTAGAAATGAAACCTACAAGATTCATGCAATGAAGATCAAGCCATGCTTTAGATTGCTGAAAAAATATAAAAGATTGAAGCTGCAAAAAAGTAGGAGAATTTTTTTATTTTATTTTATGTTTGATGGATGGGTAAAGTGAATGGAAGGGAGGATGTTGTTGTTGGAGAATGGAATGTTGATGATGATTTAATGACAACAACCTTATTTCAATCATTACCACTATTGATTATAAAATTTATATACTAACACTTTTATCCAGAATATATATATATACACACACACACACACACACACACATATGCAGGATTTATATACAGGTAATAGATATTGAAGACTGTACAGTTAAGGGGTTCTAGATTTCAAAGGAGATTAAAGAATCGTGAGTATCAAGATATCAAGAGCTCAAGAGTCTAATATTATCAGAGTAATAGAGTCTAATTAGTATGTAAAACTTTGAATAGTACTTCAACTTTGTTTTCAAATTATTTCTTTTCAAATTGTTTTTAAAACTACTTTCAAATTGATTTCAAACTTCTCTCAAATAATTTTTTATCATCTAAGGATTTTAAACTTATGATTTCAAATATTTATTTCCTAATTTGTAAGTTTCTTATATTTTATATTATATAAATATTTTATATACTGAGTTTATATTTGATTATAATTTCAAATATTCTTATTTAAACTCTAAGTTTTCGTAAAACCTTTTTGTTTATGTAGTTTATAAATATTTCTTTATAAATTCCTATATATATATATATATATGTTTATAATTATATTATATAGTTATTATATCATTTATATATAAAGTTTTTAATCACATGTTTAAATTATATTTTACTATTATTTTATACTTGAAAAATTATATTCTAATAACTAGTTTTGTTTCAAGAATTTCCACAATATATATATATATATTAGTTTAAATACTTTAAAATGATTTAAAAATTCAAATTTACAATGCATATGTCGACGTACATATTGTTACATGTCGACATGTAACTGTCACAAATTTTTAATTTAAAAAGATGTGTCCTTTCATATTTAAAACGTTCTAGGAATGGTTGTGTAACAACCCAAAATTTTGGAACCAATTTAAAATTTATTTTTAACTAATTTCCATAAATATTAAATAATTCAGATGAATTATTTTAAGAATAAACTACAAAAAAATTACAAAGTTAGAATGTATAAATTTAAAGTTTAATTAAAACGAACTCGAAATGGCGTGGTAGTTTGAAAATTCGATTTTTAAACTTTGAATGAATATATAGAATTCATTATAAATCAGAATTGGATAAAAAAAAGAAACGTTGAGATGTTTAACGAGTATATGAAATGGAGATTTCACTTTATACATTGTAAGTTGTGACTTAATTAAAATTTAGAATAGTCATTGTGGAATTTATATATATATTTTTAATATTATATATAGCCCATAGAAAAGTCACATTTTGCAAATGACTTCCGTTTTCAACGAAACCACTTCCATTGAGTTGGAATGTCATTTAAGTTTTTGAAAATTGTAAACATCGATATCTTTGGAGTTGCAGAAATATAGTCTTTTTCATTGGATATAAGACCAAAATATCACTATTTGCATATGGATGAATTTGGACTCGAAACCACTTCCATTGAGTTCAAAACGTCGTTTACATGCTCGAAAAGTATAAACTTTGATATATTCCATGCTTCGGAGTTTTGGCATTTGGGTTGGCTCTTGGTTGAGCTAACCTAGCTCACCATATAACCCCCCAAATCGTCCTCCTTCTCATTTATTCATTTCCACTTAGCCAAAAATAGATATAGAGAGTGGGAATGGGAAATTAAAATTCTTAAGCTAGGTTTTGCAAATTGGAGCTCAAATCAAGAGGAAATCAAGCATAGAAACTAGGGTACGCTCTTCCATCTTCATGTCCATCTTCTCCAACTCAATTCCTCTTTGATTTTTTGAGATTTCCTATGACCTAATTTTTAGGACATGGGTTCATATGATTATAGGTTATTGATTCTAGTGTTTTTATCGAAGGGAGATCATTCTAGCTGGTTATTAGATTGATTCATTGCTTCTAACCATCAAAGGTGAGATCTTTGCGAGCTCTTCATGTTTATACTACAAGCTATTGGCTTGCAAAGTGTCAATTAGGTTCATTTGGAGTAGTGTATATGGATATGAACTAGTTAGATGAGTATACACTTTCCGGTTCATTAGTTTTAACTCCATAGAATTGGAATTTCTCGTTTTAACTGTGCACACAATCAAATGCACATGCTATGAGGTGTTTAGGCGATGTTGTGAAGCTTCGTTGTCGCACCGTCAAGTTCTAAAACTTCACCATTTGCTTAAATCACGTTTGATTGCCTTGGTTTGATATTTTGGTCATTTTAGAACATATGATCAAAATTGTAGCAATTTTAAGTATATGTATTTGTGCATGTGTTAGTGAGTTGTTTCGATGAGCTTATGAGGCCTCATTATCAATCAGGTCAAGTGCATAGCCTCTATAGTTCACCGGAAACGATTCACATAAGAAAATAGAAAAAAAAGAAGTGCTAATGGGGTTGTTTAACAGCCACCAGTCGACTGGTCATTTTTGACCAGTCGACTGGTATCAAATTGGGCAAAAACCTAGTTTCTGACCAGTCGACTGGTAAACTGTTATGGACCGGAGGACCTCAATCCACAGTCTAGTTTGATCCAGGATGTTTCCCGGTCGAAGCCCGGACCTTTTGGACTTCGTTTGTGACTTTTCAGTTCTCTATTTCATAGATTTCAACAGCTCTATTCTTGCGAAAGCGTTTCTATAAATCATCAATTAAAGAATGCTGGAGTGGAAACCAATGGTGAGAACTCTCTCACTCAAATATTTTGTACAAGTTATTTATATATTTTTATAACTGAATATATGTTGATTGCCTGTGATTGCAATATTTGTTTAATGGTTAATGGATGTTATAGTTTTAAATGTTATCATTATTAAACAGTGAAAATAATATGTAAGTTCACATGGATTGTGATATAAACCCCACAAGGGTATTGGGACGATAATTTTACACATCGCTCAAGTATGCAAATAAAATCATTGGTTGTTGATTGGAAACCCCACACGGGTCTGAGGAGGATAATAACTTCACACATATCCCTTGTATTTAGTAGTACATAGATCGATTAATTGACAGGCCGTAGTAAGCATTATTTAACTATTTAATGCTTATACAGTTGTAGATTTCACTCTGTATGTGAATTGGATGTTTAATAGTTGTTCATCACTATTTTTGAATTCATGAGATGTATGGAATCCATATAAATAAAATTATATGGTAATTGATTGAGTCACATTCCGGTTCAGAGTATATACGAATAATTTAAAACAATATTCAGTGAAGAAGCAAAATATGATTTTGATGTCCAATTTTGGATGGACATAAAAATATTAAAGATTAGTTTTGATGTCGGATTTTGGATGGACACGAGAAGGAACTGAAATGAATTGAAATGGTTTTGATATGACTAGAATTTTCTAACGTATGAATTGAAATGGATTTGAATGGAAATAATCTTTGGAATATTTCGATATTGGATTCCGTGATTATACGGATGTTGTTGAGGAATTTAGAAGATACAGATATCGTTATTCCCAATACGATATCCGTTGATCTCAGAACTTGATATTGAAGATAAGCCGATACGATTTCTATTTAGAACCTTATGTTTAGATATCAAATTGGATTTTGGGTTTGTCGTGAATGATGTCTTCAATAACATTGTTCTTAAACATAGTTGAGAAAAGAATAAATCTTTTAATTAAGATTTAAGGAAGTTTTCCAATCAATGAATATAATTGGAATTAAATGGAAGTTGATTTTGGGTTGATTGTGAACAATGTTTTAAACAACATTAGTTCTTAAACCTGATTAGCAGTGAAGTTAGATTTCAAATTTATAAATCTTTATTCTAAGATTTAATGGAAATTTTCCAAAGTAAAGGTTTCTAATTTAATAAAAGAAATTGGAATAGAATGGAATTCGATTTAGTGATAATCGAGATGAGCTTCTGTGAAGGAAGGCATTTACTATTTATGGAATTTAAAAGGCTTTGCCGTTGTTCTGTTTATAGTATTAGTCCGATACGAAAATTTATATCAATTTTATACTATTATGATTCCATGAAGATTCCATTTTGATGGAAGATGATTTTGGGTTTATTGTGAACTGTGTTTTAAGTGACATTAGTTCTTTAACCCAAGTAAAAGCAGGATCAATTTCCAGAAAGTTGAATAATCGTTAAGTAATGATATTTAAGATTAAAACTAAATGTAGTTTTAATGAATCTTTAATTAGAATGGAATGAGAATGAGGTAACTAAATTTACTGAATTCAAGGAAATGTCAAGAATGGAGAACTGCTAACTTTACTCCATGCGATAGTTAAATCTTTAAATAGATTTGAAACGTTGAATGGTAATTAATTTTACTGAGAACACTTTGGGTGTTAAATATGGAGTATTACCAGTTTGCTCCTTGGGATGAATAGGTTGGGATTGAGATAATAAGATAAATGATTACTTCATAAGGTTCGCTAATCCCGAGTAGTTGATAAACCTTAATTTGGTTCAAGTATTGGAAAGATAAAATAAAATCTTTTGAAATGATATCCAAAGGAAGATTAAAGAAATAGTTTAAATAAACTTATCTTTGATAAAATCAATGGGAACCTTTCCCTAAAGATGTGAATATTTGAATAAAAGAATATTCTGGATTAGAATGAGGCTTATGTTGTGTTTTTATAGCACTTGATTATAAGATATGCGAGTTATTCGGAAAGACCGGGTTTAACCCATTCTAAATAACTGATACGATGTCTAAGTCGAAGATTTGAAGACGGTGGTTGAAGATTGGAGATCTTCACATCGTTTGGATGATTACTGATGTCTTCATTGGGTTGTACACCCAAGACGAGGTAATAAGTGGTGATCGTCTAGACGTACTTGGAGATCGACCGGATATGCGAGGACCTCTCTCATGTATTGGACATATGGGACGAGGAATAAGGTGCCCCCGGTTTCGTTTAGACCCAGGACGAACTTATAAATGGATTATGTATGACATTGTATCGTGTGCTATATTCGTTGATCTTTGCTAAATATATATCTGTTTGGTGGCGGAGAATTTATTCTCTCGCTTAACACCCTTCTCTGAGACATACGAGCTTAGAGGTTATATATTGGCAGAAATCAATGGTATGGTATGGATTGACAATGTAGCATGCTAAGATGCAAATGATCAAGGCTTTTTTGAAAAGCAAAATCTTGTGGATGATGATCAAATCACAACTTTAAGTAGCACAACTTTGTGTATTCGCGAGCCTCACACCCCAGTGTGAGTCAGAAACGGGATAAGGGACAGCGGGGAGTGCATGCGTTTCTTTTTAGCTAGAAGTAATGTTATTGTATAGAGCCCAGACATTTTACTTATGTGGTTGATGGATTACGGGGCGCCTCAGATATATTGGTCTCCAATGGCCAAGTCATAGGTCCGACAGGACCGGGAGACGTATTGTTCAAGAATAACCAGTCCACAAACGTCAAGTGTGGATCGGCCCTGCAAGATCCAAGGGCCCACTACGGGGGGAGGGGGATCCTGGGTCATATTGATAGAGGTGATCCGAATTGATAAGGAGACCATCCCTTGCCTTGACTCATGATGGAAATCCAATTTCCAATATGCGACTCTTCGGTTTTATTTGTAAACCTATACGGTGACATAGTAGGATGAGGTACTATGTCGTCTATGATTGATACATTTATATTTGAAGTTGTATTAACACTACACACTTATAGTAATATCAAAGTGACTTGTTTTAAATCGTATCAAGCATGTTTGGATAATACAAGGAAAAACTCTATCCTCTTGTTTGTGTTTGCATTGTGTGATGGGACCTGAGTCTTATAGTAGCTTCATTTTTCAAAAAGCATTGCGTTGTTTTATGTATTAAACTAGTATTCATGTAGAGTAAACTCATTCCGTATAATATGGCGTGGTCCCATGAATTTTCCACTTTTAAAGTAAAAGTTTAATAATTGTTTTAGTTCTCACACCAGTCCCAAGACTGACTCAGAGTTTATTGTTTCTACCTAAACTCTGGGTGCCCATATTTTCCACACGGGCAGCTATAGTTTTGGATTTGCACATATTTCTTTTCACAGGTTCCTAGTTTACAGTTGGAGCCATATTCGGAAAGCTTTGTATCCGTGTATTCCCCTCAGTTGTGTTAATCGATGTATTTCCGCTGTACATTGTATTTATCCATTTTAAATTTATGTATTTTAATCTCTGAAAATTTTCCACTGTATATTATTTATTTGAACTCTGATATCTTGTACTCTGATGTAAATTGTTGTAATAGCAATGAAATGTTCTCATGTTTGTTTTCTGATGCGTCGTGTTCTCATCACAATCCAGACTCCTCCGTTTCTTCAAGGATCGGGGAAGTCTAGATCGTGATAGGTTATGTCCCTTGGAACACTATATAAAGGGTCTGATTTCGAATTTTTTTATAATATATTTTCTTCTTCCTCCTTTATCAAAGCACCGTTATTTTACTTAATTTTCTAGGATTCTACACTTGTACTCTACTGATTTCAATACAAATTATATCGCTCTTCTTCTATTTTCAATCTCTATCAAATACTCTCTGTTTGGAAGAGCTAAAGAATTCTAGGGTAATTTTGATCAAAGATAGGAAGGGTGTGTTCCTTATAGCCCGCAAATCAAGGAAAAAGAGCGATGTTAACCTTGTAGCCATAAAAATAAGGATGTTGAATCAGTGTTAACCTTCTAGCTGTGAAATCAAGGGTGTTGAGTCGGTGTTAACCTTATAGCCGTGAAATCAAGGGTGTTGTAATTGGATACTAATATTAATAAAACTATGCACAATCCAGCCTTGTGCGGGATTGGATGTAGGAGTAGTCTGAACCAGTATAAAATCTAGTGTGTTATTTCCTTTTATGCATTTTATTTCTATTTATATTTGCATCTGTGATTGTTTCTGTTGTGATATTCATTATGTGGTTCATATGTAACGACCCAGAAATTCTGAACCAATTTAAAAATTTTAAATTGGCTAAAATAATGGATTTTAAATATTTAAAATAAGGCCTGAAATGGCACTGCAGTTTCAAAAATTGAATTCAAACTTTGTCGGACTGTACCGGGTGCAAAACAAAACGGATTTTAGTGAAACCAAAAATATTTAAATTTGTTAGTGAATACCTTTCTAGCGAATCTGAAAAATCGAATTTTCATAGCGGAAAGCAAAAGTTATGGCCAAATGAATTTTCAGAAAGGTCGCTATGGAATTTATATAGCCCGTGAAATTGGCCATTTTGCATACGACCTCAGAATTCAACGAAACTACTTTTGTTGGATCCGAGATGTGAAGTTATTGCTAGGTTTCAAATTTCATAATTTTTGAAGCTAGTATGTGAGCGTGGCAAAGGAAAACGTGTTTTGGTCAATTATAGTTAAATTGGATCGACCAGAAATGGGCCTTTTTGCAAACGGTCTCAGAATTCGACGAAACTAGTTTTGTTGGGACCGTATCGTCAAAACATAGCCAGATTTATTTTTCTAAAAAATTTCGAATCAGTTTGTGGCCCTGGCAAATTGAAATGTACGTTCAAATCGAATATTGAATGTTATATATTTTAAATTGAATGGAAACTGACTGAAACAGTCGAATGGGCCTACGAAACATATCCCATTGTGTTCAGAATGGGGGTAAAACGCTAGGGATGACAGTCATTGGGTTTGGATTAGAGTTCGTATGAGATAAGGGGTATTTTCGAAATTTTAAAAATATATAAATAAAAGAAAAAATATGATTGGCCCATATCTTCTTCTCTCTCCCCGACACTCCAGATCGCGCGGCGGAAATGAACTCTACCCCTTCTCTCCTCGATTGCTCTCAATCCGCTCAAAATTAGACCTCCATCCTGTTGAGAATTTTGTAGAGCTAGTCAAGATCTTCAAATCCATTGCAAGTTTGGATTTTTTTTTCATTGAGTATCCTTCGAGATTTGAAGCCCCGAAGTCGGCGACTTTGTGCCGCTGCCAAACCCAGCTCCGACCACCGAGTTCGACGTGGGACCCACGGTTCTATGCGCCTCTCCTTCCTCTTCCAGGTGGCAGTGGCCGATTGTCCTATAGTGCAACGGTTGTCGAGAAAAATCAAGACCTAGTTTCGAACGAATATAGGAAGGTACGGGTTTTATTTTCTGAAATGATTTTAACACCTTTAAACCGTTGCAAACCTTGTAAAAATCATATCTTTTTCGTTTCTTGACGAAATTCAGTGAAACGAGAGACAGTGGACTCGTGTGGACGTCTTCTACATTCTAGAAGAGACCGCATATTTTTCTGAGCCTTCTGCTATTTTTTGGTGGAGTGGAAACCAATGTGAGATTTCTAATTAATAAACGATATGGAAAACGACGATGTATAAATTATATAGTCGATGTATGAGTTATATAAGCGTTGTACACCTCATGTATAAGCGTTGTATAAGTTGTACATTCGATGTATAAGTTATATATGCGTTGTAAAAATTATATATGTGTTGAAATAGAAGTGAATTGTTATATATAAATATATATATATATGTATATATATACGCCCCTCGTCCACAAACCATGGACGATATTTATTGGTTGTGATTGGTGTGAAAATTGATTGATAGCGAATGGTTGATTGTGATTGGTTGTGGTTGATATTGGTTGATTGTGGTTGAAAAATACCCATTTGTGGTTGAGAAGTACCCATTTGTGGTTGAGAAATATTTGGTTGAAACCACATATGATTAGTTTGTGGAAATGAAATAAATATACATGCCGCCTGCGTGCGAACTAGATGCATGATTCCCCATTGTCAAAAACCACGAGGTTTTAAGGTAGAGCGAGGAGCCGTACTAGGGACGGTCCCGGTTTTAACTACCCTGCCGTTATGCTGCCGAAATTTTGAATGATATTCATGTGTTTGAATTATTTTCATTTGTTGAAACTATATTTATTCGTTGAGTAGAAAACCTCCATGTGTGGAAACGTTGTTGAGTTGAAATTCATGTGTTGAATGGTGTTCATATTTTGAAATAAATTGTTTTATAATAAAAATCCCATTTTTATCATCTATACGAACTATATAAAATAACAGTGTTTTGAAATAAATTGTTTTATAATAAAAATCCCATTTTTATCATCTATACGAACTATATAAAATAACAGTGTTTTGAAATAAATTGTTTTATAATAAAAATCCCATTTTTATCATCTATACGAACTATATAAAATAACAGTGTTTTGAAATGAATTGTTTTACAATAAAAATGACATTTTTATTATATAAATGAATTGTTAAAAATAGTGAAGTGTTGAAATAGAAGGCATTTAGGCGAAAATATCATTTTTATCAAAAGTGTGAAATTCATATGGTTTTGAAATCGAAGAATCGATATATATATTTAAATAGAATTGAAATATATTGAATAACGACGCTGCAGTTCGTATTTTGAAATCGTGATTTCAAATGATTAGTACGGGAGATCCGACCATCGGATTTTCCTGAAATCGCAACCGTTGGGTTCGCTTTGGAAAAATCTTTCCAACGGCACCAACTATGTAAAAATCCAACGGTTGGATTGTCTGAAATGTTTAATTCAAATATGAAGAAAAACAGCGCCATAATCGATTATATATATATATATATATATAATTATATTTAATCGAATAACGACGCTGCAGTTCGTATTTTGAAATCGAAACTTCAAACGATTATACCGGGAGATCCGACCGTCGGATTTTCCCGAAACTGGAACCATTGGATTTGTTTTGAAAAGTTCTTTCTAATGATGTAAATTTTGTGAAGATCCAACGGTTAGATTTTCAGATATGTGTAAATCAAATCTGAAGAAAAACAGCGCCACGGCCGCGTTATGGCCCGAAGCGTCATTTTGAATAAATTGGCTATTTTAAAATAAATAAAAATAGCGATAAATTGTTATAAAAATAACATAAACGATATGAAATGGAAATAAACTGAATTTTCTCGATTTATGTGGTTTTTGATGGTTGAATGTGTTTGGTGTGAAAAGTACATTAAAGAACAAATTGGTGTTGTCGATTGATTTAACCATTGAAATAAATTGATTTGAAATTCTAAATATACGTGAATTATTTGAAAAGGCCGAGTTAATTCTCATTTCAAATAATTGACCGTCGATTGAAAGTTGAAGATGAAGACGTGGTCGAAGACCGGAGATCTTCACCTCGTTTGGATGGTAACCGAGGTCCTGATTGGGAGGCATCCCGAAATATGGATAATGAGTGGTGATCGTCCAGACGTACGTTGTGATCGATGGGTTTGCGAGGTATATAGTGCCTCCGGTTTCGTTCAGACCCAGAACGGACTTGTAAATGGATTGTGTGTCTGACATTGGATTTTATTCTGTGTTGATTGACCTCTGTTAAATATACATCTGTTTGGCGGCGGAGAATTTATTCTTTTGCTTAACGCCCTTCTCTGAAACGCATGAGCTCAGAGGTTGTATATCGATGGACATCAGTCGCATGGCATGAATTGCTAGTGTGGCATGCCTAAGTGGCAAATGATCAGGGCTTATGTTGAAAAGCAAAGCTTTGTGGTGATGATCAAAGCACCACCTGTGTGGCGTAGCTTTGTGTATAACATGAAATCGCGAGCCTCACACCCCGGTATGAACCAGAAACAGGAGAGGACATCAGGGAGGGCATGCGTTTCCTTCTAGCTAGAAGTGGCGTCAGTGGTTTTACACGCCCTGACGAGTTTGACTTATGTGGTTGTTGCTGTTGCGAGGTGCCTCGATTAGATCGGACGATCCAGGTCTGATGGAGCCATTCGTTGGCTCACCTATGCCCCATAGGGCGGGGAAACGCATTGTTCAGGAATTTTAATCCACATCGGTGGACCGGCCCTGACGATCCAAAGGCTTGACTGAGTACTTGCCTGAGACACGGGCTAGAGCGTCTCGAATTCGGTAAGGACTATCTTTTGCCTTGGTTCATGACGGAAATCCAATTTCCAAATACGTGACTGTGCGGTTTTGATTGTATACCTATATATGGCGACATAGTGGTATGGGGCATTAATGTCGTCTATGATTGATAGTTATGATTTGAAATTGTTTTTCAAAACATATAACACTAGCAATACTATCAAATGCTTTTGTTTTATTCGTATCAAGCATCTTTTGGCCGTTATAAGGTAAAAACTCTATCCTCCGGTTTGCGTTGCATTGTGTGATGGGAACTGAGTCTTATAATGGCTTCATTTTTATAAAAAGCATTGCGTTGTTTAAAAGAAATATTTGTTTTAGAGCACTGGCAATCCAATGGAGTAAACCCGTTCCACGAAAGTGGTGTGGTCCTATGATTAGCCATATTTTAAATGTGTTGAGTTGATTTCTCATACCAGTCCCATGACTGACTCGTAGTTTGTTTCACTTTCAAACTCGGGTGCCCGTTTTTCTACATGGGCAGCCTTGTATTCAGGTTTAGCTGATTCTTTCTGGATAGCTGGAGCTGAAGATGGATTCTATCATTTATCTCTTTTTATGCTGTTCAGCTCCTATTGTACATATTTAATTTGTTTCCGCTGTAGACATATATGTATAGTTGAACTGTATTTGTACTAAGTAAGATCCTGTATACTGTGTAACTCTGATGATTACTTTTATCCAATATATTATATTGTTCATTATCTGGTGTATTTATTTAATTCTGTTCTGCTATTATCTGTTTCTGTGTTATATTCCAAAGATTACCCTTGCCACCGTCAGTACGGGGTTTGGGGTCGTCTCATCATATAGTTGTTTGAGTAATTGTTAATTGGTTAAGATTTCTATAAGTTTTTAAAACATTATACACCCCTCTAATGTTACTTTTGCCTTAAGATCCTTGATCCTCATCTCTAACAATTGGTATCAGAGCCTGATTTTCAAAGTTATCATAATCTGATATTTTTTTTAAGTTTAAATAGCAATTTTAAACAATATTTTTCATATGGATATGTCACAGAATCATCATGATGTTGTTATTTAATTTTGAAAAGTCACCTGATTCTTTTGAAAACTTGTGTTGTTTTGCAAGGGAAGAGTTATGCCTGGTGACTACTAGCTAAAAGACACCAAGATAATCGTTCATCAATCAAGAAGAAAAATATTAATATGTAATTGACAATCTACAACGAAATGACAAATGAATATACTATGCTGATTAGAAAAACAAGCACGTCGCAATAGAGCAGATCTCATCGTCAAATTTCGGAAGATGTGAATGTGCGGTTCATGACAGTGGAAGAACAACAAAAAGAGGTACGCTTTACAATTATTTCATAATTATCATTGAATTTAGGAACATACATCTATGCACATAGTTAGGTATAGAAATTTATCTCTTTTATAATTTTAGACATTTTGATTCATATATCGATACACCATAATATACATATCAATATACCAATCTAATGAAAATCTTTTCTTATTTTAAATTTAAATTTCACCACCCTTTATTTCGATTTTGAAAAATTGAAAGGCCATCTTTTTTATATTAAAATGTCAGTTCAAACTCTAGTTATCCATTTTGTTCATCTACTTATGTTTCATATATTTTGTTTTAAAAAATATATATTGAAAGTATATAAATCAATAAAATTATATATATAGTACATAGATATGTTAATATGCTTGAAGTTATTAAATTTTTCAAACATTTGATATTGTTATAACATATAAATTTATATATGAAGTTTAAACATACATAGTTTAACTTATATATATTTTTAACATATAATTTCATAACAATTTTGGGTTACATTATCACAAATACTATTTGTAACTTAAAGCAAATTTCGATCTCTTATTTTGTTAAGATTTATAAAACTTGTGTATTTAAATTAATATTTTGGTATAATATATATGTGTGTGTGTGTCTATATATATATATATATATATATATGTATATGTATATATATATGTATGTATGTATGTTTGTATGTATGTTAGTAACCAATTTTCAATATATATATATATGTGATTTTTATGTCTTAAATATGAAGTTTAAATATAGGAAGTTATAGTTTCATAGTTTACTTTATATATTACCAGATTTCATCAAAATAATTTTGTTATAACTATAGATTTTTTTTTAAAGTTTTAACATATAAATGATTCTTTAGCAAATTAATATGTTTTGATTTCTAAAGTTTAAATTTAAAATTAATTTGTATCAAAAGATTTATGTATATCTCATAATAATTTAAATTTTAAGACCTTTTTAAAATTAGTTTTTATATGCATATATGTTTATAGTTTACTTTATATGACAAAATTTTATATTCTCTTTAAAAAGATCTTCAATATTTACTATATTATTTTTTAAAGAAACACCCTACTAAGATTATTTAACTCCACATTTCTCATAGAATTATTCATTTTTACTACCTATCATGAATAGTTTTTTTTTACCATTAAACTCTTATCTTTACTATTCTTTCAATCTAATTCATTAGTATCATTAACCTAATTTTAAAAAGTTAATGTATATTACCTTTGTTTGGTTGATATAATAAGTTAGATATTACTTAAGATTATACTTTGTATATCTTTTATCGAGATACATATCATCAACAAATAATTCTGAATAATTATCATATTATCGTTAAACATCCTAATTCATATCACACCTCATTACTATAAATTATAATGCATGTTAAAACCATTCATATCACAAGTCGAATTTCGAGAATATATATATATTAGTTTAATTACTTTAAAAACTGATTTAAAAAATAAAATTTATAATGCATATGTCGACATACATATTGTTACATGTCGACATATATCTGTCACAAATTTTAAATTTAAAAAGATGTGTTTTTTCATGTTCAAAACGTTCCAGTAATGGTTGTGTCCCTTAGACCACTATATAAAGGGTCTGATTTCGATTTTTTTAATAATATATCTTCTCCTTCTTCCTCCTTTATCAAACCACCATTATTCTATTTAATTTTCTAAGATTCTACACTTATACTCTGCCGATTTCAATACAAATTATATCATTATTCTTCTATTTTCAATCTCTATCAAATACTCCCTATTTGGAAGTGCTACTCAAGAGTTCTAGGGAAATTGTAATCAAAGATAAAAAGGGTGAGTTCCTTGTAGCTCGTAAATCAAGGAAAAGGAGCGGTGTTAATTTTGCAGCCGTGAAATCAAGGGTGTTGAATCGGTGTTAACCTTGTAGCCATGAAATCAAGGGTGTTGAATCAGTGTTAACCTTATAGTCATAACATCAAGGGTGTTTTAATTGGATACTGATATTAATAAAACAATGCACAATCCAGCGTTGTGCGGCACTAGAAGTAGGAGTAAGACGAACGAGTATAAAATCCAGTGTGCTCTTTCCTTTTCTGCATTTTATTTCTATTTATATTTGCATCTGTGATTGTTTCTGTTGTGATATTCATTCTGTGGTTCATATAGTTGTTTGAGTAATTATTAATTGGTTAAGATTTCTATAAGTTCTTTAAAACACTATTCACTCCCCTCTAGTGTTAGTTTTTCCTTAAGATCTTTGATCCACATCTCTAACAGTTGTGTTGTCTTAGAACACTAAACAACTTTTGAAAAATCATCCATTGACAACTGTTGACACGCTTTTTCATCGACATTGTCACACGTCAATAGCATCGTCGGCAAACACAAAGCGATCTTGTGACACCCCACGCCCGTTAATGTCACTCGTCAAGAGAAAGCATTAAGTTTCGTGAAGCGTTATAGGTAAACAGAAACATTACAAGACAAATATACAATAGTAGTGGAATTTAAAACTTTTATTAAGCAAAAAACATCGTCGTTCAAAACATAGTTACATCACAAGTCTGAAATGCATAAAACCTGGTACATCAATTTAAAACTTTTTCTTGTACTTAAATCATCAGAGTAAAATAATAAAAGAAGCATAATCCCCAAAACATAGCGATAGTAGAGAGATATGAAATCAACCAGTACATCTAAGCAGCTCCAAGCAGGATGAAAGCGGAATCCTGAGCAAGCTTGAGTATTCCCACCCTGAGAACCTGGGGAGGAAACAGAAGAGGAAAAAGAGGAAACAATATAGGTCAGACATAAAGTCTAGCGAGTCCTGTTACTTTTAACATATAAATAAGTAAAAGTATCATGATAGACATATAAACTGGAGAGATTGACAACAACACAATAAGGCAGGTATGACAAGGTAAACAGGATAGACATGATAGAATATATTGCGCTTCTCTAGTAATTTCTCTGCACCAATAATAGTGTCGTATGAACAAGATGATCCCCAACAAGTATAAGATGGTAGACTTAGGTGTACTTTCAGTGAGAGGTTTTTACCCTATGCAGTAACAGGCAGCCCAACTAAACATACCAGAGTTATCCCTAAAGATAATAACGGGCTCCTAAACATACTAGAATCTAGATGTACCCTAATTACTACCCCAGTTGATCGTCTTCCTACTCCAAAGATACCCTATGTTGGCCCCACAGTAGAATGTATCACTTCCTAAAGTGGCAACCCTTCGTTTTCAGGATGTGCACAACCATATCTACAGGTGTCACGGCATCTTAATCCTTCCTTGTCCGGACCCATGCACACATATGACCCCGTTGGAATGCCACTGCCCCTTCGTCTTGGATCTCTTACAATCAACCCAGTAAGCGTGCCCCGACTCCGACCTAGTTCGGAGTACTCGTTTGATACCTAAATATGGGTTACTGACTGAAAAGGGTTCCACACACAAGATGATACAAGCTTCCCCCTACGCTTGCATCTCCGCTACTAGGTTTTCCACAAGTTATGCCATTCCAGTGTAACAAAATTGCATAACCCCAATCAGGTTAAGTTTGTGGGCCTATATATAAATATTACCCACCACCCCAAGATATACTTAACCCTCCCACTATTTCAAGCAAGTTTACTTAACCCCTACTCAAGTTAACATGTTCATGTAATCCTTATGGATTCAACGAGGTTAATTATTTAAGTTCATTACCATTCATTCATTTATGGTTATAATGTGCTAGACCTCCCACATTAAGCCTACAACTTGTGGATGCTGGATATGTCGGGCAGGTCTGGGAAGACTTCTTCCACAAGTCAGGATTAACTTCGTGCTTTAGCAAGTTTCATGTTTATACACTTAGACCTCTCACATTAGATTCACCACTTGTGGTCGCTGGATATGCTGAGTGGGTCTGGGCAGACTTATCCCTATTTAATTTTAGGTTTTCATGCCCCTTTTCCAAGCCATATTTATCATGTACCATATGCCCCAAATTTATGATCTAAATCACAATTTGATTTATGCCCCAAATCCATATTCATGTATTTCATTCAATTTATGCCCAAATTTCCCAATACAAGTTATGCCCCTAATTTTTACGTTTTCCCCTCGTCCAAATTTCATGTGTTCGCATATTTCAGCGGTACGCGTAGGCTCGAAGGTAGCTTGACTATAAAATAAAAAGAGAAAAAAAGAAAGGAAGAGAACAGAAATAATCATAATAACAAGATTGACATATGAAGGCAAAAATAGGCATAGCAACTAATAAGCATACAGTGAAAAATTTGGGCATAGTGATAAGATAGGCATATAGGAACAGATCTGATGAACATATAATAATAGAACTGATTAGGCATAGTGTCATGATCATAAACAAGCATGATGAGATCTAATCAGTGAATTAGATATACAAATAATGGTAGATCTGATATGATAAATAGGCATAGGCTTAGATCCAATTCATAGTTATGTCAAAATAACTTAGATACACAGGCTATAGCAGATCTGATATGATTCAATTAGTCATAGGCTTAGATCCAATTCATAAACATGTTAAGATTATCTTTTAAGTATTCATATCTAAAAATAACGTAGACTCACTGTGATTGGATATAAGAAAACTAAGGAAAGCGTGCTGATGTTGAATCAACGATCTCTGAATACGTATGAATCATTGTTGATGAAGAAAAGGCTAATTTAATATGAGTTGGAGCAGCATCTCACCGTCGCCATTGATTTGATGAATAAAACAATGGGTATAGGGTCTTATTTATATCCATAAGTCAACAAATCTAGACCAGAAATCAGTCCACGTTCACGCTCAAGAATCTGCCCAGATCTGCGGTGGGGGTCGATCCCCCCTTGGTGTGTCAACCCAGGGGTCGACACCCCTTTAATGAGGTCGACCCATGGGTCGACACCTCCTTGATGGGGTCGACACCCATGGGCGGGAATTTTCCTGCTCTCCCCTGCCGCTTAGTTTTGAAATATTTTGAATTTCTGGAAGGGTTTATTTATATATATAATTTGCTTATATATGTGTAAACTTTGAACCTTAATATCTTCTTCATACGATGTCCATTTTACGCAAACTTGGAGCCTATTTTGACCAGAATTCCGAGATAAACGCAACGGTGCTTCCCGTTTCACTTAATTCTGAATATTTAATTAAGTATTTCTTAGTTTATCATTTTAATGTGTCGTTAAAATTACGGGGTGTTACATTCTCCCCTACTTAAAGGATTTCGTCCCCGAAATCTCCAAGTTAAGAAGAATGTACATCCTAACATCCATCACCCATCTACTCATCCATCAATCACGGGCATCCATTGTCGTTAAAGTATTCTAATGCTTATACGAACATATGAAAAGGTGTGTGTATATGTACCTACACTAATGCGAAAGATCAGGCGGTCTACTAATTTAGTCGACCTCCTTAATGTACTATATGTTTGTGCCATGAATCCAACATGTATGCAAATAATCCTATTATAACATGTAAGTTCTATATGTGGGCACAATCATTCATCCAAATGCAACATTCATATGATGATATGCCCACTTTCATCCATAAAAGAAGAAAAATGCACACACATCCATATGCAGTATGAGAGTGATTGAGCCGATCTAGTGCTTAATGTGTGTATATGCATCCACGAGCAACCACTAGCAAACACTTGCATCCATCAAACATAAAATTTCTTAAAACACATGTTTACATCCATGGGATTCCTACCTAAAGGTCGAAGATCCGATCGATAGGATATACTTAAATGATAGAAACAAGCATAAATAGAAGCTTTGGAAAGGAAGTTAAGAACATACCTCGGAAAAGAAAAGGGTACGAAGCGCGAATCTTGTCTTCGGTCTCCCAAGTTGCATCCTCTTGGTTATCTCTCCATTGAACTTTCATTGACTTGACCTCTCAATTGCATAGCTTCTTAACTTCTGATCCAAGAATACGGGTAGGAACTCGCCTAACTGTCGCCTCCCGTTTCATCTCTACTTCCTCAAGCATACTCAGCTCAACTACTTTTGCGGTATCATGTAAGAACTTCCGTAAATGAGAAATGTGGAAAACATCATGAACGTCGGATAGTCTCTCTGGTAGCTTCACTCTATAGGCTATTTGGTCAATCTTTTCTATTATGGGAAATGGTCCTACAAATCTTGGTGCCAATTTCCCTACACATCCAAAACAAACCACATTCCTTAATGATGATACCTTAATGAAAACCATGTCTCCTACCTCAAACTCAATGTCAGTACTTCTCTTATCTGTGCAGGACTTCTGCCTATCCTAAGTTGTCTTCATTCGCCGTCTAATAAGATGAATCTTTTCAGAAGTTTCTCTAACCATATCCATTCCAAGTAGAAGTCTTTATGTAGACTCCCACCAAAAAGTCGGTGATCTACAAGGTCGTCCATACAATGCTTCAAAGGGTGCCATGCCAAAACTAACTTGGTAACCGTTGTTGTAGGAGAACTCTACTAAAGGAAGATGCTCTTCCCAAGTCCCTCCGAAGTCCAGGATACACATACTTAAAAGATTCTCAAGGATTGTATTCACCCTTTCCATCTGTCCATCAGTCTGAGGGTCATAAGCGATGCTCAAACACAACTGTGTACCTAATGCTTCTTGCAAGCTCCTTCAACATTCACTGATGAAAACGGGGTCATGATCACTTATGATACTGGAAGGTACTCCATGAAGACGGACTATTTCACGAACATAAACTTCTACCAACTATGCCGCCATCCTCTTACTCTTAAACGGAATGAAATGAGCACTCTTAGTAAGCCTATCTACTACAACCCAAATGCTGGTGCTGCCTTTCCTTGGTCTAGGAACACCATCGATGAAATCCATAGAGACTCTCTCCCACTTCCATTGTGGGGCCTCTAAAGGATTAAGTAAACCATCAGACTTCTTTTGCTCAGCTTTGACTTGTTGGCAAATCAAACATTGAGAAACAAACTTCGCCACATCTTTCTTCATCCCAGCCCAAAAGAAAACCATCTTCATATCTTTATACATTTTATCACCACCTAGATGAATAGTCATCTTAGAATGACAAGCTTCCTCAAGGAATGTCTTCAACAAACTTCCAACTCGGGGAACACAAAGTCTTCCATCCCATCGCAACCACTCTCTATCATCTGTGGAATATCTACTGAGGTGACTAGAAGTCTCCCCTCTACCGATCCTACCCCAAATGTCTAAAATCTGTGGATCCTCTCGCTGTGAAGTTCCTAACTGATCCAAAAGAGTAGGTCGCACCTCTAGAGATGCCAATAAACTTGGCATAAACTCAGTGGAGGATCTAAAGTCAAAAGTCGATATAAACTCCAGGCTTTTCCTCTCCACAAACAAAGGACTTAAGGTCATCCCCTGCCTACTCGGTGCATCTGCCACCACATTACCCTTGCCAGGGGTATAAGCAATCTCAAAGTCATAAGATGCTAAGAACTCCATCCACCTTTGTTGCATTAAGTTAAGATACTTCTGTGAGAACAAGTACGTGAGAGATTTATGATAGGTATACAACTCAAACTTCTCTCCAAGCAAATAATGGCGCCAAGTCTTAAGCGTGAGTACTATGGCAGATAGCTCTAAGTCATGGGTAGGGTAGTTCTTCTCATTCACCCTTAGTTGTCTACCTCCATAACATATTACCCTTCCCTCCTGCATCAAAACCGCACCAAGCCCTGTACCACATCAGTGTATACTATAAACAATTTGTTCCTATTGGGCAAGATTAAGACTAGGATTGTTGTCAAAGCCCTCTTCAATCACTGGAAAGCATCGTCACATTCTACATCCCAAGAAAATGTCAGATTCTTCTTCGTCAGCCTGGTGAGTGGGGTTGATATCTTTGTGAAGTCCGTAATGAACTTCCTATAATAGCCCGCCAATCCAAGAAAACTTATCACCTCCGTTGCATTCTTTGGGATCTGCCAATCTTGAACTGCAACTAACTTTGCGGTATCTACTGCTATCCCATCTTTAGAGACCACATGCCCAAGAAATCTCACTTCTTTTCTCCAAAAATGACATTTGGAGAACTTCGCCTTAAGCTGATGCACATGGAGATTTTTCAAACCTCCCTCAAATGTTGGGCATGCTCTTCCTCGCTCTTCAAGAAAATCAGAATGTCATCAACAAAGACCACAACGAACTTAATTTAGAAACTCCCGAAACACCTAACTCATCAGATCAACAAAATAGGCAGATGCATTCGTCAACCCAAAAGGCATAACAAGCCATTCAAAGAAACCATCTGGAGTCCTAAAAGCGCTCTTGTCTATATTGTCTTATGCCACCCTCAAATGATGAAACCCCGTGGCCAAGTCTAACTAAGAGAAAACAGATGCACCAACAAGCTGGTCAAACAGATCATCTATCCTTGGGAGTGGGTGCATGTTGAGTTTATTCAACTCTTTATAGTCTACACATAAAAGAAGCGAACCACCCGCCTTAGTTGCGAATACTACCAGAGCACCCCATTCAGATATGCTTCGCCTAATAAACCCTTTCTCAAGTAGCTCCCCTACTTGCTTACTGAGCTCTCTTCTTTCTCTTGGAGCTATATGGTGCATAGGTAATGCAATGGCTTTGCATTTTCCACCAAGTATATACGAAAATCGATCTCGCGACCTGGAGGTAAGCCCCGAACCTCCTCAAAAACATCAAGATACTAACAGACTACAGGTATAGATTGCAGATCATCGATAAATGCATTAAGTGACTCTAGGAAACTAAGCATGACAGACCCCTTTGGGTCACCAGAAATCTTGAGGGTCCTCCCACGGCAAGTCAAAAGTCTAACGACCCTCCTCTCACAATCCAGAGTAGCACCATACATGGCTAGCCAATCCATGCCTAGAATCAAACCATAGCCCATGAAACCGAGCACATATGCATCGCATTCCAATTTGATGCCTAATGCAGATATTCTCAAACCCCAACAAATCATAGACAAATGAGTCGTACCCCCAATGGGGTTTGAGACAACAACGGGATCTAAAAACATACCAGTACTAAGGTGCAGAGACTCAACCACATAATCGGATATAAAAGAATGTGAAGCATCAGAATTAAAAAGAGTTCCAACTGGATGATTGGAAAGAGAAATCAAATCTTCAATAGAAACTTTCCTACCTCTATCTGGAGCACTGGCCACGAGAGCATGCACCTTCCCCCTAGAAGCTCTTGCCCTTCGACCTTGTCCTTGCTTCTTTGGGCACTCCTTAGAAAAGTATCCAACCTCTCCACAATTGAAACAAGCGTTCTTCCTTCTTTTGCATTCCTTAATTAAGTGATCCTCACGTCCGCAATTATGGCACTTCCTCTTATCCTTAGCCTTGTCATTCTTTCCGCCCTACTTTTGTTGTTGTTGTCCTTTCGTGGGACACACTTTCTTGTTTTGTGTTTCCTCCACCTTTGCTTCTTTCTTTTCATCTTTATCTTCCTTGCATCAATGCCATATCAACGAGACTTTTAAAAGTTGCTCCCATTGGAATATGGGCATAGCTAACCCATGGAGGGGTTTATTCAATCCTCTAGCAAACCATAAAGCGTTCTTATGCAGGGTAACCACTAGCTCGAACCTAAACCTTGCCAGTTGATTGAATTTGTTAACATACTCTTTGATAGTCATGCCTCCTTGCTTGAGTGCTAGAAACTTTTCCATTTGCATACTTTTATCATCTTGAGAAAGAAACTTCATTTAAAACCTCGGCCGAAAATCATCCCAAGTCTCCACTGAGCGCCTTGCTTGCGTCACTTCACACCAGTATGAAGCCTCATCTTTCAGAAGATAAGCGGCTAAATGAATCTTCCTACGATCATCAACTTCAAAAATTCCAAACAAATCCTCTATCTCTTTAAGCCAGTTCCTTGCTTCTATGAAAGTTTCAATTCCTCGGAATGGATTTCCACTCATAGAACAGAAATCTTTGCAGATCTTAGAGATATTACCTGCTCGTGGAGGAGGAGGATGAGGAACAACGGGTATAGCTAAGGGAGGAACGTCTGCTTGGCCACCAGCGGGAGCCGTGGCCTCTAGATACCTACGGAACCAGCCTGGTATCGTAACGCCCTCAGGAATATTAGGTTCCCCGGACATGCTAAAAAGAAAAGGAAAAGGGATTTAAATAGAGAATCAAAAAATACTACATATGGCTTTGGGGAATATGTTTTCCAAAACAGACTTTTCTTTTGAAAATGTTTTCTTTTAAAATCTTTTTGAAAATATTTTTCAAAATCTTTTATCAGATCTGGTAACCTTCAGCTCTGATACCAAATGTCACACCCCACGTCCGTTAATGTCACTCATTAAGAGAATGCATTAAGTTTCATGAAGCGTTATAGGTAAACATAAACATGACAAGACAGATATAAAATAGCAATGGAATTTTAAAACTTTTATTAAGCAGAAAACATCGTGGTTCAGAACATAGTTACATCACAAGTCTAAATTACATAAAACCCAGTACATCAATTTAAACTTTTGTATTGTACTTAAATCATCAGAGTACAATAATAAAAGAAGCATAATCCCCAAAACATAGCCATAGTAGAGAGATATGAAATCAAGCAGTAATCTAAGCAGCTCCAAGCAGGATGAAAGCGGAATCCTGATCAAGCTTGAGTATTCCCACCCTGAGAACCTGGAGGGGATACAGAAGAGAAAGAAGAGGAAACAAAATAGGTCATATATAAAGCCTGGCGAGTCTAATTACTTTTGGCATATAAATAAGTAAAGGTATCATGACATGCATATAAACCGGAGAGATAGATAATACCACAATAAGGCAAGTATGACAAGGTAAAAAGGATAAACATGATAGAATATATTGTGCTTCTCTAGTACTTTCTCTGCACCAATACTAGTGTCGTATGAACAAGATAATCCCCAACAAGTATAAGATGGTAGACTTAGGCATACTTCTAGTGAGAGGTTTTTACCCTATACACTAATAGGCAACCCAACTGAACATACCGGAGTTACCCCTAAGGATAATAATAGGCTTCTAAACATACCAGAGTCTAGATGTATCCTAATTACTACACCAATCGATCGACTTCCTACTCTGTAAATACCATATGTGGGCCCCACAGTAGGATGTATCACTTCCTAAAGTGGCAACCCTTCGTTTTCAGGATATGCACAACCATATCTATAGGGGTCACGACATCTTAATCCTCCCCTATTCGGACCCATGCACGCACATGACCCCGTCGGAATGCGCCTCCCACACCGGCCCTTCGTTTTGGATCTCTTCTAATCAACCCAGTAAGCGTGCCCTGACTCCAACCTAGTTCGGAGTACTCGTTTGATACCTAAATATGGGCTACTAACTGAAACGGGTCCCATACACAAGACGATACAAGCTTCCCGCTACGCTAGCATCCCCACTACTAGGTTTTCCACAGGTTATGCCATACCAGTGTAATAAAATTGCATAACCCCAATCAGGTTAAGCTTGTGGGCCTATATATAAATATTATCCACCACCCCAAGATATACTTAGCCCTCCCACTATTTGAAGCAAGTTTACTTAACCCCTACTCAAGTTAACATGTTCATGTAATCCCTATGGATTCAACCAGGTTAAGTATTCAAATTCACTGCCATTCATTCATTTATGGTTATAATGCACTGGACCTCCCACATTAAGCCGACAACTTGTGGATGCTGGATATGCCGGGAGGGTCCGGGCAGACTTCTTCCACAAGTAGGGCTTAACCTCATGTCTTAGCACGTTTCGTGTTTATGCACTTAGACTCTAACGTTAGATTCACCACTTGTGGTCGCTGGATATGTCGGGCGGGTCCGGGCAGACTTTAACCATAAGTGTAATCCTACCTCGTGTCTAAGCACAGTTACAGTTTCTAATTACTGTAATTCTAGGCATTTTCTTCCTTTAGCAATTATCCCTATTTCATTATAGGTTTTCATGCCCTTTTATCAAGTCATATTTATCATGTATCATATGCCCCAAATTTAAGATATAAATCACAATTTGATTTATAACTCAAATCCATATTCATGTATTTCATTCAATTTATTCCCAAATTTCCCAATACAAGTTATGCCCCAATTTTAACGTTTTCCCCTCGTCCCAATTTCACGTGTTCGCATATTTCAGCGGTATGCCTAGGCTCAAAGGTAGCCTGACTATAAAATAAAAAGGGAAAAGAAGAAGGGAAGAGAACAGAAATAATCATAATAACAAGATTGACATATGACGGCAAAAATAGGCATAGAAACTAATAAGCATACAGTAACAAAATTGGGCATAGTGACAAAATACACATTTAGGAACAGAGCTGATGAACATGTGATAATAGAATTGATTAGGCATAGTGTCATGATCATAAACAGGCATGATGAGATCTAATCAGTGAATTAGATATACAAATAATGGCAGATCTGGCATGATAAATAGACATAGGCTTAGATCCAATTCATAGTTATGTCAAAATAACATAGATACACAGGTTATAATAGATCTGATATGATTCAATTAGTCACAGGCTTAGATCCAATTCATAAACATGTTAAGATTATCTTTTAAGTATTCATATCTAAAAATAACGTACACTCACTGTGATTGGATCTAAGAAAAATGAGGAAAGTGTGTTGATATTGAATCATTAATCTTTGAATACATATGAATCATTGTTGCTGAAGAAAAGGTTAATTTGATCTGAGCTGGAGTAGCATCTCACCTTCAACATTGATTTAGACGAATAAAACAATGGGTATATGGTCTTGTTTATAGCCATCAGTCAATGAATCTAGACCAGAAATCAATCCACGTTCGCGCACAAGAATCTGCCCAGATCTGCGGTGGGGTCGACCCCCATTGGTGTGTCGACCCAGGGGTCGACACCCCCTTGATGGAGTCGACCCATGGGTCGACACCCCCTTGATGGGGTTGACGCCCATAGCCGGGTATTTTCCCGCTCTCCCCTGCTGCTTTGTTTTGAAATATTTTGAATTTCTAAAAGGGTTTATTTATATATAATTAGCTTGTATATGCGTAAACGTCAAACTTTAATATTTTCTTCATACGGTGTCTGTTTTACACAAACTCAGAGTCTATTTTGACCAGAATTCCGAGAAGAACGCAAAGGCGCTATCCGTTTTACTTAATTTTGAATATTTAATTAAGTATTCCTTAGTTTATCATTTTAATGTGTTGTTAAAATTACGGGGTGCTATAGAACTGGTCGAAGTCGCGTCTCAAACACCCCCTTTAGATGATCTCTTTTGGCCCCGACAACTTGGATTATGTTGTATTACACGGTAACACTTATAGCCTTCCGAGTTAGCTTTAAGTACAACTTTCGTTTGGGCAAAACGGCCTTACGGTTTGAAAGTTAAGCCTGTTTCTGTAAATATGTGCAGAAATATCTTCACGGTCTTTCCAGGCCCCGAGAGAATTCGTGCGCACGTAGATCTCACAACTCTTCCAAACGCGCTTCACTAGCATTTCGAATCTCTCATTTCCAAATACTTCGAAACCCTCCAGGAGTTTCGAATCGTATCCTCCCTTTCTATCCCTTCGCATGATACAAAGTTTTGTATCCCTTAGGGGGATACGAAGGGGATACGAAACTTTGTATCCCCAGAGGGATACGAATTTTCGTATCCCTCAGTGGGGATACGAATTTAAGGGTGCTGCCTCTTTTGAGAGGCAAAATTTTGGTGAGTGTCCCCAATTCTCACCTACTCCTACCTAACCCACCACTATAAATACTCCCTTACCTCATTCATTAAAGATGTTGGATTTTTTGCGCTCTTGGAGCTCTCAAGCACCATTAATGGCTTCCATCTTCTCCTCCAAGCCTCCAAGGCTATTTGTAACAACCTGCATTCTACGCTTCAGAGGATCATAGAATATTTATTTCTTTTTCATGTGAAGTCATATAGACATGTAACTTTGGGAGACGACTATTGGGGTCATTTCCCATGTTCATGATTTTTACCGATTTTTAAATGATCGTTTTGCCCCTAGCTGATCTTGTTTCGGCCATAACTTTTGATTAGTAAGGAGTTTTGACCTAAAACCAATTCAATTAGATCTAGATGATGGTTTACCTTTCCGTAGAGTGGTCACATTATCCAAACAGACTCACCGTTTGGGAGATATGACTGAAACAAGGTTTGGAAGGTGAAAAACAGCTTAACCGGGCCTAATTAGGGTGATTAGTAAGAGAGCCCATGACCCATTTCGGTATTAATATTATGGGGAGTCTGAAATCAATTAGAAAACAAATTTTATTTCATTTTTCAGTCGCCTAAAACATTTCCCTAACCCTAGCAATGGCCTCCATCACCCAAATCACCTTCTAATCACCATTTAATCGAGTTTTAGCCTAATCTACATCTAATCATGGCAAATTAGCATCAAATTGGGAATAGTGCTACTGTGTTGCATACAGATTCAACCCAAATTAGAGATATTTTCAGATCTAAGATTTATTTGTGGCCAAGGTGAGTGATTTGCATTGTTTTTCACTAATTACGGCTAATTAGGGGTGATTAGTGATAATTAGCGAAATTATAACTCATAAAAATCTAGAAAAAATTGTAAAATTCTAAAATATTATTTTAGGGTTCTGATAGAAATTTGGGCTAAATTGGATAAGTTTTGCTAATTGTATGCTTAACATGATTAAGTGGGACTAAGGGGAAAATATGGGTTTTGGGTATGTTTGATCCATTTCAATACATCATATTGTTGTTTTGGTATTTGTGGTTGATTATACATGTTGCTATGACCGTATGGTATGCTTTGTGATTGATTAGAAAAGTTAGAATGGTCGAAAATGCCGTCGTATGGCGTAAAATAGTCGTTGGAAGAGTTGTAGGAAAATATGCAAAGGACCGGATCGGATCGCCCCAGCCAGACCGACCCGCTCTTGACCCCGTATCGACCCAGAGCCGCTCGCCTGGGTGTATCATGAACCGCCTGCTAGGGCCAGGAGGCTTGACCCTGAACCGCTCGTGCTTCGCATACCCCGAACCAATTCGAAGTGGAGATCATGAACCGATGCTACGAAGAGGACATCAAGAATTGAGGAGCCCGACCTGTACCCAGTGGGTGCACATGATCCGACCCGGAGTGTATGCCACGAACTGATCTGACAGGAGCACCACGACCCGACCCGGATGAGGCATCACGAACCGAACCGCTAGGGGATGTGGGCCACGACCTGGAGCTTGACCACGAGTGGAATAATACCGAACCGAACCTAGGTGATGATCACGAACCAAATGGAGATCGAAGCCGGAGGAGACCAAAACCCGAGATGCAAAGGTAGTCCAAATAGGAAGTAGAACTCAGGATCCAGTTGGGAACTAACGAGTCAACTTCATGAGTTGGACTTTGTTGCGGGACGTGTGCAAAGAGGTTATCGACGTCCATAGCTTTGATTCACCACCAAGACGGATGTTAGGCTACGGATCAGTGTAGTGGGGTAGTTATTACTCCATGGGGCAGAGTGATCATAAAATGGCTATGAGCCAATGCAGTGGAGTCGTCATGACTTCATGGGGTGGAGTGGACGTAGCCAGGGATTAGTGGCTATGGATCAGTGCAGTGGAGCCATCATGACTCCATGGGGCAAAGTGATTATAGGAAAGGATTTGGGTGGTCAAAGTAGTGGATATCGTATGCTTTACGCATTGAGTGAGAGATGTGAGGATGGTTTCTATGCTTGATTGTTTGCCATCACTATGACATGCACAACCCCTCCCCTGTATCTTTACACCATATGTTAGCGTTACCTTAGAGTATTGTACATCTTGCTGTGCTAACTCTTTGGTTGCAAGTCCAGGTTCAGGTATGGTTCAGTATACTTGTTATTGTTCTGTTTTGCTGCTTATCGCTCATACCAGACTTTTGTCTGACCCAGAGTTTTATGTTTCTTCTTATTACTCTGGGTGCTCTTAAACGGGCAGACTAGAGACAGGTTAGGTGGTATGCACGACTAGCTGCACCGGAGACGAGCAGGAGGCTTCCACGTATGATTATATATATAGATATTCTCCCTATGTCACTGCTGGTCACCACTTTGGGCATTAGTAGTGTACCTTTCTTATTTTGCTTTAAAGAAAGTTGTCTAAAGTTGTAATAATGATGATGTGGAACATAAGCTGTATTTTTAATTTCTGCTGCTATGATGATTACGGTTCAGTTCTCAGCTTATGCATTGTCTCACCTGTTTTATGTTAAGTATGTTATTATTATATTTTATTCCATGCGATGTGAGACATTCTACAGATTCCTTGTTAGTTCAGATTCCCTTCTTTCCTTTTTTTTACGACCATCTCGTGCTGGTCAGGCATAATAGGCACATCGCACTTTCATTGCAAATGTTGGCTGGTGCGGGGCGGGCCGTCATTTGGTATCAGAGCTCTAGGTTGCGTAGTTAACCCAGGGAAGACACCACGGAGAGATAGAACGCATATGAGAGCGCGTATTTGTGATATTTTGGTTTTCAAAAGCTATATATACATATATACTATTAGTATATTTAAGGATGAAGTCGCATTGCGCTGGCACCACTGAAGAGATGGTTAATCGTTTTCACCTTACAGATTGAACAATGAGCCGATATGCTAGGGGTACTGGTAGAGGAGCTAATAATGGTAATGCTCCTGATATGAGGATGATGTTCACTGACTTCATGAGAGAGATGCTTAGAAATGTGCAAGGAGCAGTTCTCAATGCTGCAAATGGTGGTGGTACAGCGGTGCAGGCGCCTAGAGCCGATTTCACCAAGCTTTGCAAGGATTACACTAGTCTTGGTGGGAAGTCGTTCCATAGAACAGAATCGGCTACAGAAGTTCAGGATTGGTTGGATAGTTGTGAGCGTATCTTCGAAGACTTGGGTATCGAGGATGCGACGAAGGGAAAGCTAACATCCCGTCAACTGCAAGGACGGGCGATGAATTGGTGGAATGCTATTAAGGCAGCTACTCCTAAGGATCAAGTTACTTGGGATCAGTTCAAGAATCGATTTAGTGATAAGTTTATCCCAGCTTCTCAAAAATCAGGGTTGTTTAGGAAATTTCTGGAGCTTAAGCAGAATGGTAGGGCAGTCTCGGAGTATATTGCAGAGTTGGATACTTTATCGAAGTATGGATTATCCCTTATCTACACTCCCGAGAAGAAGAATGTGTTGTATATAACGATGTTGTATACACAATTATATGATTTTTTGTTTGATGATAACAACCAAATATATTTTATTTTAAATGTGTTTGTTACTGTACTGTTCTACATATACATCACAGACAGAGATATAATATTTATATTTAAATAAGATACGATTGTACAAACATGCAGATATTCACACAGTATTTTATTTAAATATAATATTTCATTTCACTATCACAACAGTACAAATTTATCAACTCCACTATTTAATCGCTTCACAGAATTGTTGTACTTATAAATCAACAGAATAGAATAAACAAGTCTATTTGACAACAATGAAATATTATTTTATTTCAAACAGATTTTGTTTATTACAAATAATCGGTACAATCATTTTTTCATATATATTAGTTCCTCGCTACAGTTCACTCACACTCAGTTACACATTGACTCTTATACAAACACTTACACACACACTGACACTGTTCTGCTTTCAGTCTTCTGTCTTCACTGTCTTCACAGCTTATCAGTCAGTCCAGTCTTCTTACCTGTCATTACAGAAACACACACACAGTATCTGGTATGGAAATGATTTCTAAAATTCTAAGCAGATATATTTTTTAATTTGAAAATTTATTTGTCTTAGATCTCAGTGTGTTTCTCATCATTTTTCTGACTCGGTCTGATTTATCCGACTATGTCTATACAGCTTGTGATATTCACAGTGAAACACTGTAAATACCACAAGGCAGACAATATATATATATATATCTCAATGCAGGGACAGGGACAACTTGACTGATGGCTGCATGTACACACGTGTATACACGTGTGCACTGCCTCGCCAATCAGTTTGCGACTGAGAAGTAGCCGCAGTGGACCTTCTCGACTTAGATCATGTGAAAACTCATGTGAACAAGCCAGCAAATGAAAAATACAATGTTACAACCAAGAAGTATACATGACAAGTCAAAGTGGCCAAGGCAACAACATCAAATAGTCGAGACAGCAAATACATTGTCGAGATATGTCAAAGCACTAATCAACATGTTAATATGGTTCAGCAGCTCAAAGTCAAGATTCATGTACATGCAAGTGTACAGCATGGTGGAATGAACTACATGATCAAAGAAAAGGACATAGACAATATGTGTGTGCACATATGATCACACGGCATACAAGAATCAGCAACAAAGTTTGGTCTACGCAAACATATACTGGTGCAAGTTCAAGACACAGCAGCATCAACATGTATTAGGTAACATGAACTACACAAAAATGATCAAGAATGGTGTGCTTCAGTTTTACAAATGTGATATAGGTGTAAATGACTTAATATAGTTGGCATAACATCAAGATCATGGCAGATCATGTTTTCATGTATAATACAAACATACAGCCTTAGGTGCAACAACAAAGTAGGCATGCCCAAACAGCAAAGAGATGGTGCTTAAACATGAATGGATGCACAAGTTCAAAGTGGTGCAGTTCAGATCAGCTAAAGTGGTCGTGCACATGTGAATACATGATGGTTTTAGCATCAAGAATGGCAAGTCAAAATCAGGAACAAGTTCAGTTAAAACAAGTCTCTCAAATGCAAGAAAGTGGCTGCATATATGTTTCCAATTTTTAGCAAGGCTTTAATTCATTTCACATATTTCAAGCATGAAACATTTTCCTAGAAAATCAACAAGAGTATATGGAAAGTGTTAATTTGTTTCCAGTCTTAAACATAATCAGAAAATCAGCATATGGATTTAAGGGAAGTTTTTACATATATGGGATGATTCATTTCAGCATGAATCAAGTTTTAATTCAAGCAATTTCAGCATAATAACAAGCAGCATTTCAAAGTAGGAAATTCAGATTTGCATACAATCAATAAAATGAGATAACAGGGAAATAGCATATACATGAGTGAGTGACAAGGCATGGCTGAATGGATTCAAGGGCCAAGTAATTTATCCAGAAAACAATGCATCCAGTTTTGTTTGGTAATAATGTGTTTAGGGAAAGTTATTATTTTTAACTTTTCCAGAGAACACTAAAAATCAGCAAAGTTTTTTTTAAGGCTTTGCATACGGGAAGAAATCAATGCAAAGTTTCCTAAAATAAAAAATTAGAATTTTTTTAGTTGAGCAATCAAAGTCATTTTTTTGCCAAGATTTTAAACTGTTTGCAGAAATCACACAGTAAACTTTTTGGTAAGGATTCTTTCCTGTTTTAAAAAAAACAAATCAGACGATGCGTAAATCGCAGAAACAATCATGGCAACAATTTTTTCAGGGAGCAAATATATTTCCAGCGAATCAAATGCAGAATAACACATGGCAAGTATTCAGGAATTAATTCAATCAAGTTTTTTCAAAACAAGAAATCAAAAAGGGAAAGGCAAAAAATCAGTATCTAGCCACTCAAGGGAAATCAGAGATTTAGGGTTCGATTCAGACCCTATATATTACACCCTTTTCATCATCGACGTATATAAAAACCCAACAAATCAATTCAAGCAAAAAAAGAGTGAAATTCAGAGGGCTTACAATTTCTAGGGTTTGATCACGAGCTATCAGTGTTGCAAATCAATCGAGAAAGGAGAACATAGCATTCGAGAATCAGATATTTCGAGATAAATCTATCCAGCATCGTGAATTGAAGATTCAGAGAGGAAAACCCTAGTTTCCTTTTCATTTCCCAACTGCCATTGTCAAAGGCAGATAGATCGGGACAAAGAAAGTGAAGTGGTGCAACACAAAACAAAGGGGCCGACCTTTTCCCATTTGACTTAGCCATGACTTAAAAGAAAAAGGGGATGACCCCTCTTATTTAATCTCCTTTAGTTTATTCTAAAACAAGGGTTTCCATTTGTTTTTGTTTTTAATTTTGTATTGTGTTTTGTTTTTGTTTTGTAAACCGAATTCAAACAGTGTCTAGATCTGTAAAGTCTAGGATATTAGTCAGGGTGTTGACTGTCAGTTTCAGAGTCTGTAAAATCTGGGTTACGGATTACAGGGTTATAATTCGGGTAAATTTGATCGAGGGGATATTGGTCAGTCTAGGGTTTTGAGCGTAGGGTTAGAATAGGAGCAGGGATTGCGAGTGTACATGGTCTTGTGTGTGGGATCTGTTTTAACACCTAGTAGAAACCTTAGGAATGCAGCAGTAGGCAAGATTTGCCGAAGCTGGGTATCTCTGTGTGTTATTTATTTTCCGCATTTATTTACTCTACAATTATCTGTGCTGTGATTAATTTTTAATTATTCAATAAACTGTAATAAAACCTATTCACCCCCCTCTAGGGTTAATTCAGATCCAACAATTGGTATCAGAGCCTGGTTTTTGATTAACTCTAGAATCATGTTTTCCCCTTGCTGTCAGTCTTCTGAGAGTCAGTCCAGTAATATTCCATTTATTTTCAATGGAATAGATTTTCAAATTTGGAAATCAAATTTTGAATTATATTTAAAATCTGTTAATTCTGAATATTGGAATATTATTGAAAATATGGGAGACTTGTTAGACAAGAGGAATAAGGTCTTAAATGCTCGCGTCATGCATATTATTTATTCCTATCTTGATAATTGTCAATTAAAATTTATCTCCCATTGTTTAAATGCCTAGGATATCTGGAAAACTCTCAACACTCTATATGGAATATCTGAAAGTTGCTCAAAACCCCCAACTTCCAACTTAGATTCGGATGTGTGCTTAACTAGAGCCATTAATGATGATTCAGACGATGGAGATTTTTCTTATGAAAAATTGTTTTCTCTCTGTAATAATTTAACCAAAACTGTCAATCGTATCCAACAGAAAAACAAACTTCTGAGATCTGAAAATCGTGTTTTGATTAACAAAAATGATATATTGAAATTAAAACATGAAAACTCCGACTGCCAGAATTATTTCAATTTGAAAAATGATTTAACTCATCTTAATGAAAATCTTCAGAATTTTGAAAAAGAAATTATCATTTTAAAACAAAATGAAGATGAGCTAATTTATAAAAATGATTCTTTGCAAAAGGAGTTGGATAATATTATTTCCAAACATAAGATTTTTGAAAATCAAAGTTTACAGAAATCTGATTCGGTTTAGAAAGAGCTTGAAAAAGAAATTGTGAAACTCAAAGATTTTGAAAAATCTGCATCTGAAAATCAAGCTAAGTTTGAATCTGAGATTGCTGATTAGCAAACCAAAATTAATTTGCTTAGAGATGAAAATTTGGTTTTGAAATCTGATTTTGAAAGATGTAAGATCACTAACAATCGATGTTTAGATTTAATGAAGGAAAATGGTGATCTTAAATTAAAAATTCAATGGCTTGAATCAACCTTGAATAAATTTTCTAATGGTGAAAAATCATTGGACATGTTGTTGAAAAACTAATTTTCTATCGGAAATAAACGTGGTCTTGGTCTTGGGAAAAACAATGTTTTTGAAAATCGAAATTCAAATGATTTAAAAAATCCTTCAACCAGCTTTGAAAAGAATCGATTTGAAAATATGAACTCTGATAATCGCAAAGGATTTTTCAATAAAAATCGAAATGAGAAACCGTTTTATAATAATTCATCTAAACAATCCTGGATCCCAAAAACAAACTTCTTTAAATTCAAATAGATTTGGGTTTCAAAGGGTACAAAGGTAATTTCAGATGGATTGTTGTATAAACAAGTTTGGGTACTGAAACAAAAATATACAACTGTGAGTGGTTTCACAAATTTTGTCAGACCACTCGATCCCCTAAATTGCTAGGTACCAAAGGAGGATGAGGAATTGCTTTGCGAAAGAGAAACTAATTTCAAACTGCTTAACATCATCTGATTATTCACAGTTCCTTAGCCTGGTTTATTGAGTTAGAGATTCTGATTTACATTGGATTCTGGTATGATCTCTAAACTCACCTTTGTAAAAAAATTTCTTCTATCTCTTCTTCTATATTTTTGTTTTGTTGTTTTTTGATTTTTCACTGTTATATTCTCCTTCGTTGGGCTTTGTTAACTTCCAATTGCAGAAGTCATATTTTCTGGAAATTTGTTTCTCTTGAATGAAAATCTGACATTGTCATCATTTCCAAACCTTGGATCTAAATTTGTATATATCTGCAATTGTTTTGAAGTTCTTTTTCTGTGTTCTGAATTCCTAACAATGTTGACGTATTCTTGTTATATCTTGAACACTGTTAATATGAATTCTAATTTTTTTTTTTTGAAGATCTGAAAAACAATTGAAATTTCACACATCTCTGTTGTTCTGAGGTTCTTCAAATTCATTTTAGAAAGGCTTGAAAATTTATACTCATTACAGCACACTGTTATTTATCAGTTGTGATAATTTCATTGATTTTCAGATTGGCTTTGAAATTTTGAACTGAATTATCAGTAATACATCTTGATCAGTATGATTGAAATTTGTTTGTATGAAATCATCTGAAATTCCAGATATTTTGAATCTCACACACCTCCTAAATTTGAAATTATCAACCTTGTGTGACAGATTCATTATATTCCAAAACTTGTCATTGATTCAGGTGATTTCAAGTAAATTACTTTATTTTTCTGGATCATGAATACCTCTCAAAATTGATGTAAATGATCTGAAATTTAACTTCAGAAATAACTATGAAATTTCTTTGCAAATCTGGTCTTAAATCTTATCGTTATTTCATGACTATTTGATTTGAATATTTGTTTGTTTAGAATCATTTGAAATTATTGATTTATTGAATCTCACATATATCTCGACTCAAATTTTACAATCTGGTGTGATCGATTCATTGAATCCTGAATTTTTCATATTCCTCAAATGATTTCAGAGAAATGGTATTTTTTAATTATTGGATTGTGAATCATCCTATGTGACCAACATCTTGACAAGTCTGATCTGAAATTGTTTCTGTTGTGCTGCTCTGATACTGTTTCCAAATAACTGCCTGTTTTAATCTGTCTGCTGCTTGCCTAATTAGTACATCTTGTCTTCTTCGGCTCTGTGTTTAAACTTCTTTGATATCCTTGTTCATCTCCAGTATCAATTTAAAATCCTCAATAATGGAGATGTCAATTGGTATCAGAAGTGTTGATTTATTTTTGTATATATATATTTTTTAATCCCTCTATTTCTGTATAGCTCTTCATGTTCCTCTTGTAATTGATTTTCATTTTTTTAAAATTATTTATTGATTATTCATTCAGAAATTGAAATCAATATCCAAATTGAACTGTATTTATAATTCATCAAAATTATTATTAGGTTTTGAAATTGTGATGAATTGTGACTGCAATATATTTCACAACAAGAGGAGATTTTATTTGGATTTTCATGATGGTTGAATATTTATTATAATATCTTTGAACTGGCAATTATCTCATTACCATCTTCATTATCTATCATCCTTCTGCCATCCATCATGATTTTATATTGATATGGAGAGTTAATTTTTTTTTAAAAAAAATCTTTTTAAAACAGTGGAATTATCTATGATAGAAATGGGACTATATTATTATTCAGAATTAGTGATAATTGAAAATTTTCAATGATCCCGGTACAGTCGAGCATATTTTATAATATAATTAATTTAGAAATTTATTTCACAGTCCATCTCTGTACCTACCACATTTCTATCATCCATATTGGTTTTATATACCGAGGAGTTTTTCCTTTTAGAGCTGAAAACTAAAAATATAAAATTAATACATAAGTGTGTCTCTAATCTCATTTAAAAATCCAAGCTCTGGTCATGCATGGTTATGAGACGACTTATATTTTAAGCAGCGACTGACTCCATTTAAAAATCCAAGCTCTGGTTATGCGTGGTCAGTGTGCTCTTAAAAAAAATAAAAAAAAAGGAAAAAGGTGCTGTAAATTAAAATTAAATCTAAAATTCTCCTCTAAGTATATAAACTAGCCTATCAATCCATCTTCTAATCTGTGAAATGTGTTAATATTTTATGACGTATTATGATTTGTTGATTGATAGGGATTAGGATTTGAGATTATACGATTTTGTCACTTAAATTGAATTATTAATTATAGTCCAAATCCGTCACTGTTTTTTTAGCTCATTTTTATAAAATTCTTTTGAAAATAACTGGAAATCATGTTTTGACTCCCCCCGTTTATATAAATTTCATCGTATATCCGTCATTATCTGAAATGTGAAATATGCCACTAGTTCTTAGTTTATTATGATTTTGTTTGACTGATTGAGATTTATGATGGTCGATCTCTCTCATAAGCTGAAATTATATTTTTAGTCAATTTTCATCTGTATTTTAAACTATGTATCCTTTTGATGATAACAAAAGGGGAGAATGGATTAGATTTTGATTTATGAGTGAATATTTTATAAATATTTTTAATTTTGAAAATACAATATCATCCAGTTCAATTTGCTCATGCACGGTTATAGGGGGAGTTTTTTGTTGTAGGAGGAGCTAATAAATAGGGGGAGTTCAATATTCACTGTCAAACACATTTATTGTTTTCAAAATCTTTTATTTGTTTGTCAACATCAAAAGGGGGAGATTGTTGTATATAACGTTGTTGCATACACAATTATATGAATTTTTGTTTGATGATAACAACCAAATATATTTAATTTTATATGTGTTTGTTACTGTACTGTTCTACATATACATCACAGACAGAGATATAATATTTATATTTAAATAAAATACGACTGTACAAACATGCAGATATTAATACAATATTTTATTTAAATATAATATTTTATTTCACTATCACAATAGTACAAATTTATCAACTCCACTATTTAATCGCTTCACAGAATTGTTGTACTTATAAATCAACAGAATAGAATAGACAAGTCTGTTTGATAACAATGAAATAATATTTTATTTCAAACAGATTTTGTTTATTACAAATAATCAGTACAATCATTTTTTCATTTACATTAGTTCCTCACTGCAGTTCACTCACACTCAGTTACACATTGACTCTCATACAGACACTTACACACACACACACACACACACTGACACTGTTCTGCTTTCAGTCTTCTGTCTTCACAGCTTATCAGTCAGTCCAGTCTTCTTACCTGTCATTACAGAAACACACACACACAGTATTTGGTACAGAAATGATTTCTAAAATTCTAAGCAGATATATTTTTTAATTTGAAAATTTATTGGCCTCAGATCTTGGTGTGTTTCTCATCATTTTTCTGACTCGATCTGATTTATCCGACTGTGTCTAGACAGCTTGTGATATTCACGGTGAAACACTGTAAATACCACAAGGCAGACAACATATATATCTCAATGCAGGGACAGGGACAACTTGACTGATGGCTGCATGTACATACGTGTATACACGTGTGCACTGCCTCGCCAATCAGTTTGCGACTGAGGAGTACCCGCAGTGGACCTTCTCGACTCAGTTCAATTGAAAACTCATGTGAACAAGCCAGCAAATGAAAAATACAATGTTTCAGCCAAGAAGTATACATGACAAATCAAAGTGGTCGAGGCAACAACATCAAATAGTCGAGACAACAAATACATGGTCGAGATATGCCAAAGCACTAATCAACATGTTAATATGATTCAACAGCTCAAAGTCAAGATTCATGTACATGCAAGTGTACAACATGGTGGAATGAACTACATGATCAAAGAAAAGGACATAGACAATATGTGTGTGTACATATGATGACACAGCATACAGGAATCAACAACAAAGTTTGGTCTACACAAACATATACTGGTGCAAGTTCAAGACACAGCAGCATCAACATGTATTAGGAAACATGAACTGCACAGAAATGATCAAGAATGGTGTGCTCCGGTTTTACAAATGTGATATAGGTGTAAATGACTTAATATAGTTGGCATAACATCAAGATCATGGCAGATCATGTTTTCATGTATAATACAAACATACAGCCTCAGGTGCAACAACAAAGTAGGCATGCCCAAACAGCAAAGAGATGGTGCTTAAACATGAATGGACGCACAAGTTCAAAGTGGTGCAGTTCAGATCAGCTAAAGTGGTAGTGCATATGTGAATACATGATGGTTTCAGCATCAAGAATGGCAAGTCAAAATCAGGAACAAGTTCAGTTAAAACAAGTCTATCAAATGCAAGAAAGTGTTTGCATATATTTCCAATTTTTAGCAAGGCTTTAATTCATTTAACATATTTCAAGCATGAAATATTTTCCAGAAAATCAACAAGAGTATATGGCAAGTGTTAATTTTTTTCCAGTCTTAAACATAATCTGAAAATCAGCATATGGATTTAAGGGAAGTTTTTACATATATGGGATGATTCATTTCAGCATGAATCAAGTTTTAATTCGAGAAATTTCAGCATGATAACAAGCAGCATTTCAAAGCAGGAAATTCAGATTTGCATATAATCAATAAAATGAGATAACAGGGAAATAGCATATACATGCATGAGTGACAAGGCATGGCTGAATGGATTTCAAGGGCCAAGTAATTTATCCAGAAAACAGTGCATCCAGTTTTGTTTGGTAATAATGTGTTTAGGGAAAGTTATTATTTTTAACTTTTCCAGAGAGCACTAAAAATCAGCAATTTTTTTAAGGCTTTGCATATGGGAAGAAATCAATGCAAAGTTTCCTAAAATCAAAAATTGGAATTTTTTAAGTTGAGCAATCAAAGTCATTTTTTTTGGCAAGATTTTAAACTGTTTGCAGAAATCACACAGTAAACTTTTTGGCAAGGATTCTTTCCTTTTTTTAAAAAAAAACAAATCAGATGATGTGTAAATCGTAGAAACAATCAAGGCAACAATTTTTTCAGGGAGCAAATATATTTCCAGAGAATCAAATGCAGAATAACACACGGCAAGTATTCAGGAATTAATTCAATCAAGTTTTTTTTTTCAAAAGAAGAAATCAAAAAGGGAAAGGCAAAAAACTAGTATCGAGCCACTCAAGGGAAATCAGAGATTTAGGGTTCGATTCAGACCCTATATATTACACCCTTTTCATCATCGACGTGTATAAAAACCCAACAAATTAATTCAAGCAAAAAAAAGTGGAATTCAAAGAGCTTACAATTTCTAGGGTTTTGATCGCGAGCTATCAGTGTTGTAAATCAATCGAGAAAGGAGAACATAGCATTCGAGCATCAGAGATTTCTAGATAAATCTATCCAGCATTCTGAATTGAAGATTCAGAGAGGAAAACCCTAGTTTCCTTTTCATTTCCCAACCGCCACTGTCAAAGGCAGATAGATCGGGACAAAGAAAGTGAAGTGGTGCAACTCAAAACAAATGGGCCGGCCTTTTCCCATTTGACTTAGCCATGACTCAAAAGAAAAAGGGGATGACCCCTCTTATTTAATCTCCTTTAGTTTATTCTAAAACAAGGGTTTCCATTTGTTTTTGTTTTTAATTTTGTATTGTGTTTTGTTTTTGTTTTGTAAACCGAATTCAAACAGTTTCTAGATCTGTAAAGTCTAGGATATCAGTCAGTGTGTTGACTGTCAGTTTCTGAGTCTGTAAAATCTGGATTATGGATTACAGGGTTGTAATTCGGGGAAATCTGATCAAGGGGATTTCGGTCAGTCTAGGGTTTTGAGCGTAGGGTTAGAATAGGAGCAGGGATTGCGAGTGTACATGGTCTTGTATGCAGGATCTGTTTTAACACCTAGTAGAAACCTTAGGGATGCAGCAGTAGGCAAGATTTTCCGAAGCTGGGTATCTCTGTGTGTTATTTATTCTCCATATTTATTTACTCTGCAATTATCTGTGCTGCGATTAATTTTTAATTATCAGATAAACTGTAATAAACCCTATTCACCCTCCCTTTCTATGGTTAATCTAGATCCAACAGAATGAAAAGTTCATAACTGGTTTAGATTAGTATTTGGGAGAAAGGCTTATAAACCATATTGATGAGACTTTTGAATCTATTGTTGGGAAAGCATTGAGGTCAGAGAGCCTTTATCCTAAGCCCAAGACTGAAGTCGCAGTTGCATCTGCAGAGGGGCCGAAGCCGCAAGCAAGCGGTGGAGGCAAGAATGGTTCTCAGAATAAGAGAAAGCAGAATCAGACCTAGGATGGCCAGAAGAATAAGAATAAGAAAGATATTGAGTGCTTTAGCTGTGGCAAGAAGGGCCATTATGCTAAAGAATGTCGAGCAAAGCCTGCGTGCAGGAAGTGCTTCAACTGCGGCCAAGTGGGACATCACAATGATAAATGTCCGCAACCCCCTAAAGAGAAGCAGACTGTGAAAGCTATGCTCATAATGATGTTCCTTCTTCATCGAATGCCCCAACCGCGGTGGAGAAAGGAAAGAATGTCATCATTCAAGGTATGCTTTCTGTTTATGATGTTCCTGTTCGAGTATTGTTTGATACCGGAGCTTCCCGTTCCTTCATATCTAGTGACCTGGTAGATAGGTTGGGGTTGGAACCCAAGATAGTCGATAGACCTTTAGCGGTGACGAACCTGATTGGTGGTTCAACTAGCCTTAGCATGATTCGTAATAATGTGGTCTTATCGAGCCATGGATGCATGTTTGTTTGTGATTGCTTTGTTTTGGGCTTTACTGGGTTTGGCATTATTTTGGGAGTCGATTGGCTCTAAAGGTACGGGGTGGTGGTAGATTGTGAGGGCTTTTTGGTGACAGTTAGAGCGGATGATAGGCGGAGGGTAGTGTTTGGTGGTCTACCTAGTGATAAGGTAATGACTAGTTTTCTAAATTCCCTCGACATCCCGCATGATGAGTTGTCAGACGTGCCCGTGGCTGGCCAGTATCTGGACGTCTTCGAGGAAGCAATCGGACCTCCACCACACCAAGAGATTGAGTTTCGTATTGATTTAGTGAAAGATACCAGGCCTATAGTGATGCCACTTAGTCGTATGGCACCAAGGGAGCAGCGAGAGCTCGTGGTGCAAGTAAGCGATCTGTTGAAGAAGGGATTTATCATAAGAAGTGTTTCCGGGTGGGGAGCACCAGTTGTGTTTGCTACCAAGGCAGATGGTTCCCTTCGATTGTGTGTGGACTACCACGAGCTGAATAAGGTGACGAGGAAGAATAAGTATCCTCTACCGCGGATAGATGTTTTGTTTGATCAGTTGAGTGGCACGAGAGTGTTCTCCCAGTTGGATCTCGCGATAGGTTTTCATCAGCTTAGGGTGGAAGCTGAGAGTATAGTAAAGCGGCCTTTCGGACGCCGTCTGGATTCTACAGGTGGTTAGTCATGTCATTCGGGATGACCAATGCACCAGCATATTTTGTGGATCTTATGAATAGAGTATTCCGAGACCGATTGAATAAGTTTGTTCTTGTGTTCGTAGACGATATCTTAGTTTATTCGAGGACAAAGGAAGAATACAAGGAACATCTGAAGATAGTGATGGAGGTGTTGAGAAAACACCAATTGAAAGTAAAGTTCTCTAAGTGTCACTTCTGGAGGAGGGAAGTGAGATTCTTGGGCCATGTTGTTTCAGAGAATGGTATTGCCATGGACCCGGCAAAGGGGGCTACGGTACAAGATTGGTCTACGCCCAAGAGTGAAACAGACGTAAGAAGTTTCTTGGAATTGGCTGGATATTATCGTAAGTTTATCCAAGACTTCTCCAAGATAGCAGCACCAATGACTTAGTTGACCAAGAAGAATCAAGCTTTCGTCTGGGGCGAAAAGTGCGAGAATGCATTCAAGAGCCTAAAGAAAGAGTTGACATGTGCGCTAGTGTTAGTCATTCCTAAAGGGAATGTAGAGATGACGGTATACACGGATGCTTGTGGTACCGAACTAGGTGTTGTATTGATGCAAGGAGGTAGGGTTGTAGCTTACGCTAGTCGGCAACTGAAACCGCATGAGAAAAGATATCCTACCCATGATTTGGAATTGGCAGCGACCATGTTCGCGTTGAATATGTGGAGACATTATCTCTTGGGAGAAAGATTTGAGTTGTTTACCGATCATAAATCATTAAAATATCTCTTCTCTCAGAAGGATTTAAACCTCCGACAGCAAAGATGGTTATAATTCTTGGCTTCCTGTGATTTCGATATCGCATATACACCAGGGAAGAGCAATGCGGTAGCTAATGCATTGAGTAGAAGACATGCCAATTTGGGGGCTATGTTTCTGGAATGGAAGCAACTGGAGTATATCACTGGGTACGATTTCAGACCAAAGTGCGAATTGGATCCAGAGATGCTAGGAAGTTTGACGATCAGACCCACTTTGATTGAGCGGATTAGTTCCAATTAGAGGGACGATCCTAACCTATTGGAAATCATCTCCAAGTTAGAGATGGGAATCGACGAAGAGATGAACAAGTATGGGCTTGATCGAGATGGATGGCTTAGAAAGAATGGTAGACTGGTTGTACCCAATGTCAATGGATTGAGAGATGAAGTGCTTAGAGAACGTCATCACTCAAAACTGACTGTGCATCCCGGTGGTAACAAAATGTATCGAGACATGATGCAGGCCTACTACTGGGAAGGGATGAAAAGAGACGTTGGGAAGTTTATATCCAAATGCATGAACTGCCAGTTAGTTAAAGCTGAGCAAAAGAAACCTAGTGGTTTGTTGCAACCATTAGAAATTCCAGAATGGAAATGGGAACAAGTCTCAATGGATTTCATTGATGGGTTACCAAGGACCATATCAGGCCATGATAGCATTTGGGTGATTGTCGACCGATTGACCAAGAGTGCGAAGTTTATACCCGTCAAGTCGAATAGAACAGCAGCTAGGTTAGTGGAACTATATATGAAGTGGGTAGTGAGATTTCATGGAGTACCTAAAAGCATTGTGAGTGACCGAGACCCGTTGTTTACTAGTGGGTTTTGGAAGAGCTTACAAGAGGCTCTAGGGTCAGAATTATATCTCAGTATTGCGTACCTTCCTCAAACCGACGGTCAGACAGAGAGGGTGAATCGAGTATTAGAAGATCTCTTGAGAGCTTGCATATTGGATTTTGGTGGATCATGGGATGACCATTTGCATCTAGTAGAGTTTGCATATAATAATAGTTGTCAATCCAGTATTGGTATGGCTCTATATGAAGCTTTGTACGGAAGGCCGTGCAACTCATTGTCAGGTTGGTTAGAAATCGATGAGAAATTTGTGCTTGGGCCAGATGTGATAAGAGAAACCTCAAATAAGATCAAGGTTATTCAACAGCAAATGAAGGCTGCCCAAGATAGGCTGAAAGGTTATGCTGATAAGAGGAGGAGAGATCTGAAATTCTCCATTGGCGACTTGATGTTTGTCAAAATTTCTCCATTAAAGAGCGTGGTACAATTTGGTAAGAGAGGCAAGTTAACACCAAGACTTGTTGGTCCATTCCTAGTTCTCGAACAAGTTGGGAATTCGACGTATAAAGTTGAATCACCAGAGAAGATGGCAGGAGTTCATAACGTATTTCATATTTCCCAGTTAAGGAAATTCGAGAACGACCCCGATGTGGCTATTTCACCTGATCAGTTGGATGATATCGAAGTAGAACCCAAGGCGGTTGGGAACCGCAAGCCAATTCGTATTGTCGAGCACGATACGAAGAAATTTCGAAGGAAAGCGGTGAATCTAGTCAAGGTTCAGTGGGGCGAAGACAAGAATGACTGTACTTGGGAGACAGAGGAGAGCATTAGGAAGATGTATCCAGAATTCTTTGCCTGGTAAGGTTTTGATTTCGATTTAGTCTTTCCGCATACTAGGATAAGTTTGTTTTGTGTGTTTGATTGTTTGTGAATGACTGATAGGCATGCGGAACACCTTGTATGTTTTTGGTTAAGGAAAATCGGGGGCGAAATTTCTTAAGGGGGGAGAACGTAACAACCCGCATTCTACGCTTCAGAGAATCGTAGAATATTTATTTCTTTTTCATGCGAAGTCGTATAGCCATGTAACTTTGGGAGACGACTATTGGGGTCATTTCCCATGTTCACGATTTTTGCCAATTTTTAAATGACCGTTTTCCCCTAGCTGATCTTGTTTCGTCCATAACTTTTGGTTGATAAGGAGTTTTGACACGAAACCACTTCCATTAGATTTGAATGATGGTTTACCTTTCCGTAGAGTGGTCACATTAGCCAAACGAACTCACCATTTGGGAGATATGGCTGAAACAAGGTTTAGAAGGTGAAAACAGCTTAACCGGGCCTAATTATGGTGATTAGCAAGAGGGCCCATGACATATTTCGGGATTAGGGTTATGGAGAGGCTGAAATCAGTTATGAAATGATTTTTATTTCATTTTTCAGCTGCCTAAAACATTTCTCTAACCCTAGCAATGGCGTCCATCACTCAAATCACCTTCTAATCACCATTTAATCAAGTTTTAGCCTAATCTACATCTAATCAAGTCAAATTAGCATCAAATTGGGAATATAGCTGCTATGTTGCATAGAGATTCAACCCAAATCAGAGATATTTTCAGATCTAAGATTTATTTTTGGTCAAGGTGAGTGATTTGCATTGTTTTTCACTAATTAGGGATGATTAGTGATAATTAGCGAAATTATAACTCAGAAAAATCTGAAAAAATTTGTAAAATTCTAAAATATTATTTTAGGGCTCTGATAGAAATTTGGGCTAAGTTGGATAAGTTTTGCAATTGTATGCTTAACATGATTAAGGGGGATTAAGGGGAAAATATGGGTTTTGGGTATGTTTGATCCATTTTAATACATCATATTGTTGTTTCGGTGTTTGTGGTTGATTATACATGTTGCTATGACTGTATGATATGCTTTGTGATTGATTAGAAAAGTTAGAATGGTCGAAAACGCCGTTGTATGGCGTAAAATAGTCGTTGGAAGAGTTGCAGGAAAATATGCAGAGGACCGGATCGGATCGCCCCAACCAAACCGACCAGCTCTTGACCCTGAACCGACCCAGACCCGCTCGACTGGGTGTATCATGAACTACTTGCTAGGGCTAGAAGGCTTGACCCTGGATCGCTCGTGCTTCGCATACCCCGAACCGATCCGAAGTGGAGATCACGAACCGATGCTCCAAAGAGGACATCACGAATTGAGGAGCCCGACCCGAACCTAGTGGGTGCACACGATCTGACCCGGAGTGTATGCCACAAACTGATCTGACAGGAGCACCACGACCCGACCCGAACGAGCCACCATGAACCGAACCGCTAGGGGATGTGGACCGCGACCTGGAGATTGACCACGAGCGGAAGAATACCGAACCGAACCTAGGTGATGATCACGAACCAAATGGAGATCGAAGCCAGAGGAGATCAAAACCCGAGATGCAAAGGTAGTCCAAATAGGAAGTAGAATTCAGGATCCAGTTGGGAACCAACGAGTCAACTTCATGAGTTGGACTTTGCTGCGGGACGTGTGCAAAGGGGTTATTGACGTCCATAAATTTGATTCACCACCAAGACGGATGTTAGGCTACGGATTAGTGCAGTGGAGTAGTTATTACTCCATGGAGCAGAGTGATCGTAGCATGGCTATGAGCCAATGCAGTGGAGTCATCATGAATTCATGGGGCAGAGTGGACATAGCAAGGGATTAGTGTCCATGGATCAATGCAGTGGAGCCATCATGACTCCATGGGGCAGAGTGATCATAACAAAGGATTTGGGTGGTCAAAGCAGTGGACATCGTATGCTTTACGCACCGAGTGAGAGATGTGAGGATGGTTGTTATGCTTGATTGTTTGCCATCACTATGACATGCACACCCCCTCCCCCGTATCTTTACAATATATGTTAGCGTCACCTTAGAGTATTGTACATCTTGTTGTGCTAACTCTTTGGTTGCAAGTCCAGGTTCAGGTATGGTTTAGTATACCTGTTATTGTTCTGTTTTGCTGCTTATCGCTCATACCAGACTTTTGTCTGACCCAGAGTTTTATGTCTCTTCTTATTACTCTAGGTGCTCTTAAATGGGCAGACTAGAGATAGGTTAGGTGGTATGCACGAGTAGCTGTACCGGATACGAGCAGGAGGCTGCCACGTATGATATATATATATATATATATATTATATATATATACTCCCTGTGCCGCTGTTGGTCACTACTTTGGGCATTAGTAGTCTACCTTTCTTGTTTTGCTTTATTCTCCAAAGTTGTAATAATGAGGATGTGAAACATAAGCTGTATTTTGAATTTCCGCTGCTATGATGATTATGGTATAGTTCTCAGCTTATGCACTGTCTCGCCTGTTTTATGTCAAGTATGTTATTATTATATTTTATTTCATGCGCTGTAAGACATTCTACGGATTCCTTGTTAATTCAAATTCCCTTCTTTCCTTTCTTTGACGACCGTCCCATGCTGGTCAGGCATAGGCACACCGCACTTTCATTACAAATGTTGGCTGGTGCAGGGTGGGTCGTCACACTATTTGACACAGATTGGACCACTAAAACATTGCACAAACGTTCTCCATTAACTATTGGACATTTACAAGGACATTTACACTGCTTTCGGACTATTTTTGACATATCTTGGATTTTTTGGACATTGTTGACCAAGTCAACACACTTTTCACTCAGGGAAGAAGAAGAACTTTTCGGACAAAGTTTAAAATTAACAAACCATTTGTTGTTCTACTATACAACTTTGTACACTGAAATTGTCTGAAATTGTACAACAACTGCAATCAGAATTTATATGATGAAGCTGAACCATTATAAAAAGATGTGTTCTCCCGCATTACTTTACTTTGGATTTGGATTATTGTGTTCATACTACATATACACTTGCGTGTTAGCGTGCGTTGAGTCCACGACAACTTTCCACGTCAACAGCGACCTTTCAAAAGTTGCTAACCATCGATGTTCTAAAAGGCTCCGATGTTTTGACATAACAATACATTCACATCTGCATATCATATTGTAATCGAAACCAAACTATACAATAACCCATTTCAACAATTCGCAATTCGACACCATACATTCAACAAAACAAATTCTCATGACATATGTTCATAATCTAATAACGTAAACGACATACATAACGTATTCATCATTACACCAGAAAAAAAATTAATAATCGAATTAAACACAATCTAGTTCTTACTAAAATAACAAAAAAAGTACGAACATCATCACTAAATAAATAATAGATTACAATGATAAAAGCAATATAATTTACTCGTAATTAAAGATAACTAGTAGCATGATGAAGCTTTGTGACTTTCCCCTATAAGCAAGTATTGTCTTTTAATAATAAAAAATTATATCTTTTTAATCATGAAACTTCTGCCTACACCTAGAGGTGGCAATTTGACCTGACCCAACGGGTCTCGATTCCAAGTGGGTTGGGTTTTGTCGGGTCTGAACTAAACATTCTAAAAATCTGGACCCGATCCGAGCTTCGGATTTGGTTGGATAGTAACACTACAAATACATATATTTCAATGCTTTTTGGTCGGGTCTTTCAGGTTGGATCAATTCGGATCAGGTTTGATCGGGTCTTAATTGTATTTTTTACCACCTAGACTTAACCCGAGACCCATCGGGTTCGGGTTATCGGTTCCCAGTTTTAATTGCCAGCCCTACCCCAGAGCATGCTCAAGCCTCATGCGATACATTAGAGGATTTATTCACGGAAAGAAAATATAATAGTCATATATTTTAGGCATTGTCATGTGTTACATATGATGTAGATATTTATAAAATCTACGATTTGCATTTTTTTTATTTCTACACACAATCAAATCATATGTAATTTTGCAATGACACCATTTCAATGGAAAGTGCTTTCTAGTAGATAATTCTTTCTTGCGCTTCGGCGACCAATCCACAGTAGGCTCTTCTTTGTCAACGTGTCTTGTTTTACTACCATCTGCTATGGTGAGTAAAAGAACAACTAATTCAGAATCAATGCAAACTTCTTTACTCGACCTTCACTTAGTTGGCTCAGTGTTCATTTAAGTTTTAGGTGCGATGACATAATATTGCAAATATTTTGATAACTGGATCTCGGGTGCAAATTCGACATCTTTCACATTGACGGACTATTATAGTAATGGTAAAATTACCATTACTATGCATTACCGTTTATCGATTACCATTTTGAAGTGAAGTCGGTACACCGGTTTAACCGGTAAATTTACCATTTTTATAAATCATCAGTAACATTTTTTTCAATATCATCGGTATCAGTAACTATACCGGTCATTTTATAACACATGTAAATTCATGTAGCATGCTTTACCATAGGTATTTAGCATCAAACAAGTTATTAAATTTAGTTCAGCAATTAGACAAAATAATGTTGAAAACCATTTAATTCTTTCTCCTTGTATTTTTATTATTAAGTAACACTATAAATTGTATAATGAAGTAGCATTATGGTTTGAATATAAGTTAAGTAGATAAACTTTTTCAAACAAACGGTAATTGACAAGTGTAACGATCATCATATTATCGGTATAGCGGTCTATTCGTGAGTTAACGATATGCAATTTTGGATTATCGTTAAAAACGATACGGTAACAGTACATATGATATGGTAACAGTAATTAGGAATGATAATGGGACGAACTTCTTGTACCTCAGACCAACTCCTGGATTTTTGAACCCACCCCCGTAGATCCGGTACGGGTCTGGAATTTCTCTCTGTACCGAAACCCGTACGGATCAAGGTGGACCCAACTCGCTCCAAGACCCGATGAAATTGTTCTTTAATATACACAAATTTATGTACTTATATTTTTCATCACTAAACAATAAATTATATAAATAGTAATGTGTTTATAATGACAAAATAATATAATAAAATGAGTTGTAAATTAATAGTTCAAAAGATATGCATTTGTTATAGTACGATTAACACTGATGCTACTTAATATTATTATAGCTTGTTGATTGAAATAATATTACGTCCATATCGCAACCACACATAACTAATAAGATTAACAAATAATAATTGTAGTTATAAAACATTTTAATAATGTTTCAATAATGCGGATCGATCATGCCCACAACCCGACCCTAGATCCGGACTTTTCAAAAGTCGATCGCGGGTCTGCCCGCCTCGAATACGCAATGGAGCGGGTCTAAATGGACCAAAACAGAGGTGTGTCAACATGGGTTTGGATTCTAGATCCGTCTAATTGTCATCCCTAACAGTAACCGTTATTGTAACAACCCTACAATGACGTTAGAATCAAACTCCTTATTACCATAGTATCTCATCAAAGTCTCGTCATTTTTCCAATTATCCATAACAACTAAACAAAGATAACTTCATTTAACAACAAACATAAAAGCAAATGAAATCAACTTTATTAATTGTAAAACTACCTTAGATTGCCAAGCAAATTTACTAAAATTACACAATTTAAATGAGAAAAGAAATACATCTGTTTAACAAAATGTGGTTACGTTGGAGCGTAAAAGTAGTGGACTTTTGAAATATCGCTCATTGATGACTAATGAGTAAGTAGATTCGGAAACGTGATTAGTTTACAGAGGCGACCTAAATAAAATTAAAAAGTTTTGTTATCACGTAGAAGCCCCTACCCTTTGTATATTCCCAAATCCATCCCTCTCGATAGACTACAATCCCCAAATTCTGCAAAACCCTAATTTCATGTCAGAATTTATCAAAATAGACGACAAACATGAAAAAAATCTTCCAACGTTTAGCATCTCCACTACACTTGTCGCCCGAACCGAATACTGTATTGACCTATGGCGGTGCCGAATCTAAATACTTCTGGTGGCTGTTAGACTGCCATGGCTTTGTGTATAACATCTCATTGATTATTCCTTCGTTTGTTTTTGTTGTTTTCTTAGCAACAAAAGCTAGGAGCAGTTTTAAAAAGCTCACTTACGGGAGATCCTATATGATGATCGCCTATTACGTTCTGTTGTGGGCTATTTGTTTACTGAATCTGCTGTGGTGCCTTTTTCAGGTATGCAGATGTTTATTACTGTTCAGACGATTTTTTTATTTTTTTGGCTATTTTTGTTTTATGGAAAAATCTGAACTATATAATTCATTTTTGTGAATAAAAGAATTACGAGCATCACTTTATCTGCTATATCTTTTGGTGTTAAGTGTTCCTTTTCTATATTGCATAGGATTTGATTGCACTTAATTGAGCTTCTACCATCCTACCATGAAGCCATATATATTTGGTCATACCTTTGGCTGTGAACTTTAACTTTAACACTACATAAGATATTTAACCTTTTTTAAATTAAAATAGTTCAAGTGCATGACTATTTAATCCTTAAGCTATGATATTTACATTGTTCAGTCAAATCTATCCCATGATATGTGACCCTAGGGAATATATTTATTAATCAACCTGGTGTTCTTAACAACATGGCTTGATTGGAGGGAACATTTGAATCCTAAGGAGCAAGCACGAGGGTTACCATAATTAGCCGATCTCAATTTACGTGCAGACCGTCTACATTTCTGCATTGGTTAGTGACTTAGTTGCTCACCCTTTTATCGGGGTTACTACACGAAGAATGCTTGGAAATTGTGCTAATTGTATAAGAGAAGGTTAGGTGGTGTTTGATTTATTTTATGTTTTGAGTTTTCAATATTGATCACAAAAAATAAGAAAAGTTGAGGGACGACAGAGGGGTTGGAAGAAAGATGAAAAGGGCTATGATGAAGATTGGAGGGACGACAGAATGATAAATTGTCTATCGTTTTTCCGCTACTTCCCAAAACACAAAAAGAAGAAAAAATTGTTTTATGTTTCGTATGTAAACCTCGTTTTCTAAAACAATCATTTTTCACGATATACATGTGTCATTCACATTTTCATATGACGAAAAAGCAAAACTAAAAACGATAAACCAAACAACTCCTTAGCTTTTACAAAATTACGTAGTTTACTGCTGGGTATGGTTCATTATCTTTGTAAATCTTACGATATTGGTGATAGTACTTGTTTGATGATGAAATATTATAAGACATTAACATAAAGATTCTCATATATGCGTGCGTGCACACACACACACACAGAGTACATACATACATACACGCACATACATATATCTACAGTGGCATAGGCAGGACATAGAGTTGGTGTGGGTACAAAGTGAAATGGGGTTAGGAGGCAGTAACCCCAAAGGCCTTTTTTCTCCTACCCTATTTGCAGTTGCATCATGCCCATATCTTTTTCTGTCCAAACAGGAGTCAGGCAGGATGTTTAGTAATTGTTTCTGTACGTATCATGTTATGGTAGTAGGTTGAATGTGTTTTGGCAACATGTTCAGGGATCACTGCACATCTTCATTTCAGCCATTACTGTTTATATGTTTCCAATAGTGTTTATATGTGTCCAAAAGGAGTTCCTGTAATACCAGTCTACCAGGAACATATTGTCAGTTGATGCAAACATATTATTTTCATAGTGTAGTATAGTGAAAAAAATTCGGTCCAAACAAATTTCCCGTGATTGGTACATGTAGCAGGAAACATCAGATTTTGCTATATGGACTAAAATACGAATTTTAAGTACTATAAGTAGGAAGTGGTAATTAACTCGAAGAAGTGGCATGAATAATACACATGCTGTCTTGTACATAGAATCAGTAATTTCAATAATTATTCTGTTAAAATAAAAAGGTGACACTATGCACTGTCTTGTACTTGGAAGCTCTTTCATTTATTTTGACCAAAATGCTTCTGGTTAGCTTGTATCTAATAAATCATATTGACCTGTTTTATTCTACTGTTTTGGTGTATTATAGACAGAGAATGACTTGACATAGGCTATTTATATTACACATTTTTCAAAATGCTTGGTGCCTACCCCATTTGCAATTGGGCTCCGCCCTATATACACATACACACATACATATATACATAGAGTGAGAAAGGCCAGTTTTGCTATTTTGTTGAGTATCATGGTAATAACATGAAAAATAAAATAGCATCCATGCATAGATCACGAAGAATAGGCTCTAAGTTCATTAGATAACACTCTGAATTTGGTTTACTGTTATATTTTTTGCTGTTGTGCAATGTTGGTGGATGTCATGCTGCAAACATATATTGATCTGTAGATTTGCTGGTACTTGCTATGTTTCAATTTCCTATATTAGGGAGGTGAATGAAACAAACCCAAGAGTGACTGGAGAGGTTTTTTTTTTTTTTTTTTTTTTTTTTGGGGGGGGGGGGGGGGTGGGGGGACCATGAAGTTGAAACGACTTATATGGCTTTTGTTTATTAAATCTCTGTATGCTTATGTGCGAGTCTATACACAGAGAGTTACCTTAGTTGCAATTTTTTTTTCCTTCAAAGTCTTTTCAATAATGCTAAAAATAATGGATTTAATTGTATTGTTGGCCAATCATTAGGATATCCGAGGGATCAAAAAATGAACCGTTTTCTTACTTTTTGATTATGAATATGCAATACAAGCAGTTGGAGTAGCAGTGGATGTGTGTTTGTAGCTGTGTTGGTTAACTAATATCATAAATGTACCCTATAATTATCCTTTAATGAATGAAATTATCTGGTATAAGAATTGGTAATACAGTAGGATATGGATTTATCATGTATCCACCAACCTCTTTTGAAAAAATTGAAAACAAAAGGTTTGTCATCAGTCTTTGTTGACCATGAGTTTACAGAAGATTCATTATATTTCTTGGGAATGTTCACCGTGGCGTTTTCGTTTTATTGGATGTACGTTTGCTTAATGTCGGACCCATCATATAGTAATAAAGTATAATTATTTAGGTTGTTACAGAGTACAATTAATTGGTACACTGTAGTCTAGATCGTTGCGAATCAATTTTTGTATGGTTTGTTTTATTTTGATTGCATCGACGACAAGATCATTAATGTCATTTTATGATGGATAAGTTGTGGGGGATTGGACAGCTGCTTAAGTGATGCCTTTGGCGATTAGCAATTTACTACTTTCTGAACATGATATATTGTATTAGAAAAAGAAGTAAACCTCATGCTTTCCATTGTTTTGAGGTATCAGCCTGTACCTCAAATTTTTGGTGGTACCGTACCGGTGTTGGCTCTGAGCAAAGCAAAACTGATCAAAAAGTCTGTTTTGGTTTTTGTAAATAAATTGAAACCCCAAAAAAAAGCCCCAAAGGAAAGCAGAATCAAAAGTAAACCACGAAATTGCGTGCGGCAGTGAAGATCAACCTCGACATTGTGTGCGACGACTTTGAATGGTTCCGGCAGTGGAGATCAACCTCGAAAACTATGCGCGCAGCAGTGAAGATTGATAATGAAGATCAAGAATAATTTGTTGAAGGTCAATTTGAAATTCTTTTTCTTCTTCGGTGTTATTTTCTATGAATTCTCTTGCCCTTGATTTTTGTAATTTCAACGACTGGATGCAGCAGAAATAATTTGCCTAGTTTAGTTTTATTGGGTTTAACATGTGTTGAGCTGTGCTGTGTAATTTAACTTTATTGAGTTTAACTTTTATTGGGCGGTGTTGTGCAAGTTGCGTTGGACTAGAATCATTTAAGTTTGATGTTGATTTGGCTGTTGTATTATTGTGTTGATTTGGCTTATATAGTGTTAAGTTTAATATGGTATTACGATAAATTCAGTTTGAAATTATCTAATTTAATTTATTATAGTTAAATTTAGTTTGATTAGAACTTAGTTTAAAATTTAATCTAATTTAAACCATTCAAAACATGGAACAAAACCAAAACCGAAACTTTTGAAACTTTTGAATTGTCACCTAGCAAAATGTAAAATAACCAAAACCGAGTTCATCAAAACCTTGATGCATTGCAGTGTCATTAACTGTTGGTATGTTTGGTTTTCTTTTCTAAGCATCCTAATGTTATAATATTCTCTCAATGATTTTGCAATTTTCTTCTTCTTTCAATTCGTTTATCCAACCGATATGACTTTATTAATCTATAACAAATAGGACATGATAACATCAGTGCTATATTTTATTCAAAAGCCACCTATAGCTGTCATGCCAAAAACATTATATATGCATGTACGTGTGTAGATATTAAACTTTGTAATATATATTTTGACTTTTTGACGAATATACTCTAGGAGAACCCGGTATACTCCTAAGGGGAATTAAGTCGTGTCTGTCCGTTCCAATTCATGACACCTGTGATCTCTGGATACTGTTTTTTGTGAGAAATGTGTGCGAGACAGGGCTCGAATTTGAGTATATTACCTAACCTAGACACCTCTTTCCATTGCTCGACATCTGTAATCCTAAATTAAGTTGCCTATTGTACATCTTCATTAATGGATATGTTTTACAATATCAGTGACATGCGCATTACATTATTTACGATGCTATGGATATATAAATCATCAACCCAATTGTTAATGTTTATTTGACGGCTTTTTTCTGTGAAAGGAAGCCATAATTGATTCACAGAAACTAGTTGGCATTGAATACTGTTGAGTATATTGCTTTCCAATATTTTTGCTCTTCTTTAGCATGTACTGAACAAGTAATTTTTGTCAGAAGCATTAAGTTTTGGGAAAAGCAGTTCTCTTTGTTTTCCCCTTGAATATAATAGAATTCGTTGTTTCCAGTATGAGTTTATGTGCCCAATTTCTACTTTTCGAGAACGAATTGTAAGGTTCATAGTTAACTTACTAAATTATGTGAGTTTTCCTTTCGTATATGTGTTTGATAAAAATTCATTGTAACATACATCTTCTTAGGTCATAATTTGATTTTACGCTCTTTGCATTGCCACTCTATGATAGTTTGTAACTGTATATGCATTGCCTGTACATAACTTTGTTGTTTTTAACAAATGTCTTTTTGATAAGTGCCAAAAACACTTCAACCTTTTGTTGTCAAAAGGAATACAAGTTTAAGAAATGATGGTTTATACATACATGTATACATGCATATACATGCCATTCATACCATGCATAGATTTATATGTATGTATACATACATACATACATATGCGTATCCTAATGAGAGCACGCTTGTAGTAGAGTTTTGCAGCTATCTCCTGTAGTCTTCCATTTACTTTATTCCTTGTTTCTATCATGTTCATGACTTATCCTCACATTCTTTATTGACAAATAAACCGTCTTGGAATTTAATTAAACTATATGCTTCACTTGCTGCATTCTTATGGTGTGTGATCAACGTATCAGCATGTTTCTTCCACTTATTTGATTTTATTTTTTGTACAGACAATGCAATGTAACTCTACTAAGCAGACATTTTGGAACATCCTATCGCTATATACAAATTCTGGAATGTTATTTTTGGAAATTAGTTTGGTGGCATTTTTATTACAAGGGAACACTGCCGTTGAATCAGATGCTTTAAAACGCACGTTCACACTCTCAGGCACCGTAGCTGCTGTGGACATGCTTTTGAAGGTATGCTTTTCCTGTTTTCCAGTTATATCATTTACTTACAAAATAAAAGGCTTCTTATCATCGGTTGCGTATATCCAGTTAATATTTGTGCCCACTTTACAGGCTATTTTTGTGTTTGGTTTTGATGTCCCTTTATTTGATTATGACCATGAAACGGGTCACCCGTTTAAGTGGGGTTTCTGGATTAGCCACAAGTTGATGCTTAGTGCCATGTATGGTTTTATCGTATTCATGCATCATTCTAAATGGAAAGAAACGTTGCCAGGTATCGCTAAATCATTACCCTGACATATTTTCTAGTGTGAAATTACCTTTTGGTCTTATTTCTGTCTTTATTACAGCAAGACCCGCCTTCTACAACTATATATGTGCTATGTTCACATTAAGTGTAGTGTCTTTTTTTGCTTGCGTGCTTGGTGGAAATGGTTCTGGACATGGGTTCTGGTATTATTCTCATGCCTTGTCGACTCAATAGTGCTCCCTCAGTATTGGCTTTATTTCATTTAAATGTCGAATTTGCCTAAAATCCCTGAATTTTGTGAATTCTATTTTCTACTTGTCAAGGAGAGCAATTTACTTCCCAACAATACCTTTTTATTTTTATTTAAAATTAATAGTTAATGCTTGGGTGATATTTCTACTTGTCAAAATAAATTGAATCATGGAATGTTCAAAATATTATTTTTCCCATTTGCAGGTTGTTTGATCTTGCAACTGTATGCTATCATGCTTTTTATCTTCCGTTATTGTACATAACCTTTCTCGCAGAATTTTTCCAGGTTCGGATCCATTAAATTGTGACCAGTCATAGAAGTCTGTCCATGTATTCTTTCCTTATGTTTCATTTTTGTTTTTGTTTTTTTCTTTATCAACTGATACAGGAGGATGACATGCGACTGGAAAATATATATTATTCCGAGATGAAGGATGCTGGCTTCTTTGATTCTGATTGGGAATGAAACTGCTTTGAAGATCGGCATGTCATTGTGAATTTGAAATGGGGTTGTCTGTAGGTAAATATTGCTAGAGTAGTTTGTCTGAACTTTGGAGTATGTATATCCTGTAATCCTGCATGAAAGGTGAATCGTGTAATATTCTATTCCTCTGTGAGGCCTTATGTTGTACCATAGTTGAATTAAGTTAACTGATGACCATAACAAAATTTTAACTGGTTGTAGTAAACACAGCGTGAATCCTAAAAAAATTTAAACTTAGAAGTTTGCTGTATTGCTAGGTTGGTACTCCAATCGTCTGCTGTGTTAGGCAAATGCTCTTCTATTGAGGGGGCCAAAGAAGGGAGAAATCGTGGAGGAAATTTTAGAATAGCAACAGGCCCATCAACGTTAACGATTACGGCTCATTTTGCAGTCAGCGCACTGCTAATCCACATTCCAATCGGTGCGTTATCTAGTTATTTCAAGGTGGTAGTAAAATCTGAATCTGTGATACTAGTATAATCATGGCTCACTGTTACATTGCATTTTTTTTTTTTTTTTTTTTTTTTAAATAAAAAAACTGACTTTGTTCTTTTCTAGTTATTTTTAAAAATGAAACCATAGTGTGTCTTAAAAATAGAGAAATGAAAGTAGCAAGACATTAACAGAGAAAACAACTTTAATGACAATTTTCCGGTCGTGCTTCAAATTGAATTTGTATGAAGTAATAGATTGTTCAATGAAGGAGGACAATATATATTTTCATATTTAAAAGCTATTCTTTAATTTTACAAATTAAAGATAATTATGAACTGTTCATCATGAAATTTAGCATGATAATGTAAAATCTCAAAAATGTTCTTGTATAATATCGTTGTACTGCAATTTTAGATGACTTGATGAAAACCTTGAGTTATTGTTGATACGTTCCAGGTAAGGCAACAGTTAATAATCAAGGAACAACAATGTTTTTACTTTTTAGCTTGTAATCACTAATGACACCATTGGAATGTAACATCTTAGCACCGTCTCTTTCAAATCATTTTTTTTAATGGAAAAAGCTAGAGCTTTTATGTTAATGGTTACCATTATAATTTGACAAACACCGTTATCGTACCATTTCACTGGTAAGTCGGAATTGTTTATCGTTATGCTTATCGATCGGCTAATATACCAATAATCAAATAATCGTTATACTGGTAATGATAAATTACCGTTTATCCATCAAAGTTCGTATCTTGAAAGTTTTTTTTGTATATAATGCATTTTATTATACCATGTTTGTTGGTAATTAATAGAAAAATATAAATGAGAAAAAAAAGAAGTGTACTTAAAATTATTTCACATGATTATAGAACTAAATTTAATCATTTATTTGATTTAAAATGCATGTAATAAAGCATCAGATGCATATCCATACATTTTAAATTAACTGGTAAAATTACCATTACCGCTGATATGGAGGAAATGTTATCGATAATTACCATAAGAAATGGTAAATTTACCATTATCAAACTGTTTTAAGCAGCATACCAATTTCAATAAAAGAATGTTACTGATCAACTGGTAATGATATGATAATGGTAAATTTGCCTTGCAATAACAACTCTATTAAAAACAAAGAAGATCAGAGGATGTAGAAGAGAAAATAAACTTCGTTATTTCATTATTGTAATTGGAATTGATAGAAAGTGTACAGAGTAAACCTCTATTTATATAATATAATACGCATGTAGTCGTTGTACCTGTATATGCGGAAAGTAATACAAATGAAAAATACTATAGCTGTATGATAATAGATATGTAGCCGTTGTACCCATATATGCGGAAAGTAATAGAAGAAGGGTGCTACTATTCACACATCGGTTTACACTCCCGGCTACCAAAACTAAAAACACCCCAAATATTTCAAATATCCTCTTCTGGCCACTGTGTAAGTTAAAAACTTAAAATGGAGAGGCCACCAGCAGCTAGCTCTACATGAACACTTCCTCACTCAGAGCTCATCCACTGCAAATCAAATGCTCAAAGTCAATTAGTTCAAGAAAAAATTAACATAATCCATTTTCATAACTATATTAGCAATTTTAATTTTAATAAACGAGTAATTACTTCGTCGGTTGTGAAATGATTCATCATAAATCAACGTTTATGTCTTTTGAGTCATTTAATCGAACATTTTGCATCATATTATCACAACCATCATGTTTATCATCCAATTTATCATCATTCAAATACTTCATCTATCAAATGACCAAAAAAGTATTAATTCGTAAAGGACGTTACGTAAGTTATACAGACAAAAATCCTACAAATCAAAACATACATTGTCATTCTCTATTACAATGTCATCAAATTTAATGTCCTCCAAGCATGAAATTTCCAACGTAGTGGATTTTTTTTCTTTTCTAAAACATAATGGAAAACCCTAACCATTAAAAAAATCATAACAACATGTTCTATATCATAATAAAAAACAATAAAAATCAAGCAATTCTAACCTCTTTGTTATTTTTTATCTTCCATATCTAATAGGCACAGAAGAACATTGGCTTTTGTTAGGGTTTATGATGTGAAATTGTAGAGAAGTGCGTGTTTTTTAGGAGAAGTACGGTGGTGAATGACTGAGTGAAGGAATAAGATACGGTGGCCAGAAGAATATAAAAAATAATCATTTGTATTAAATTTATATAGGTGGCCGGAAGTGTAAACCGAGGTGTGAATAGTAGCACCCTAGAAGAAAAATTATCTTTCCGCATGGTAATAGGCATGTAACCGTTGTACCCATATATGCGAAAAGTAAAAAAAGAAAAATAATCTTTTCATTTACTCTTTCTGTCCCTTATTACCGCCCCTCAAATTAGGGTTAGGGTTGGAACTCTAATTTGTCATTTCGTGCACAAATGTTGATATCGAGATGATCTACGATAAAAAAGGTAAGCAATTTCAACTCTTCGGCATGTCGATTGACCTTCAGGTATGAAAGCTTCAACTTTTACTTCATATTTGGTTGAAGTTCTTCAACTCCAAGTTGTTCTCTGAATCCGTGGAAGTTTTTGGCTGAAAGTGACTTTGTGAGCATGTTTGCCCTCTAATAATAAGCCGGTATATGATTTACTTTGTAGATTTTTTTTTTCTGAACTTGTTCTTGAGTGTTTGGTGTGATTATGCTGAATATGATTGTTGTCATGTATATTGTGCTTAAATTGTCACACCAAATTATAGGGTTTCTGTTGGAAGATAACTTTAGCTTTTTTAATAATGATTGTAACCATAAGGTCTCGGTTGTTGTGCTAGCAACACTCCTATATTCTGCTTCTGTACTTGATCTCGAGATAGTTGTTTGCTTTTTAGAACATCAAGAAATAAGACTTTCTCTTACGTATATGCAGTAACCAAAAACTGATTTTCTATCATGTATGTCTATAGCCCAGTCAACATCTAAATATGTTGTAATGTTTAAGTCTTTGTTGCCTTTTAATGATATGCCAATGTTGATTGTTGCTTATATGAGTATTCGTTTCACTGCTGTCCAATGCTCACTTTTGGGTTCCTGCAAAAATTGAGACACTTTGTTAACACTTAAAGAGAGGTCAGGTCGTGTTATAGTAGCATACTGTAGTGCTCCTACAACACTCATGTATTGCTAAATATTTGAGGTAGCTTCCCCCTGTTCTTTGATAAGTGTTGATTTGAGATCATAGGAGTGGATTGACCATTTGCTTCAATCATATTTGTTTTGCTCAGAAGTTCTGCAATGTACTTTCTTGCACCCAATAATATTCTTGTTGCTTGGTGGATGCACTAGTTCCATGTACAGTTGTTCATCAATGCTTGATATTCTTCATTCATTGCTTTTCTCCTTTCTTTGTGTTTAACTACTTATCGATAACTATTTGGTTCTTCTTCAGTGATGACTACAGTACAAGTCTTTGGTTTGAATATGCCTCTTTTAGATCTGGTTATCATTGGATGTCCAGTTTGATGCTGTGGTGGTTGAGTAAGTGGGCCATTTTGTCTGCTGCTAGTACTTTCATTGCTGTCAATGCTCACCGCTTCTGATTGTCTGCAACTTGATTTTATAGGTGACTGAATAGCGTGGCTAGTTTTTTCTGGCAAATCATCAGTTTCATTATCACTGTGGTGGCCTTCAGAGTTACTAGCAGCCTTGTCACCTTTCTCATGATGCCACATGTCAGTAATACTATGCATATCAGGTATACTAACCTTTGGATTGTATATCTTGTTCGTGGTTTGTATATCTGATCTTCTATAAGGCAAGATATTCTCTTTAAAAATAACATGTCTGCTTGTAAATATTCAACCAGACTTATCTATACATCTAAACCCTTTTTGATTATTACAGTAACCCATGAATGTATAATGTTTAGATCTATAGTCAAGTTTGTGATTGTTAAGTAAGGAAAACATAAAAAACAAAAGGTTTTTATACTATTGTAATCGAGTTATTCATTAAATAGTCTTTCAAGAGGAGTGATGTCTTTCAGTACTCTAGTGGGCATTCTATTTATTAGATATGTACTGCAGTACTGAAAGCATCAGGCCAAAACTTAGGTGGTAAAGATGCTTGGGCTAGTAAAGTTAAACCTGATTCAACTATTTATTTATGTTTCCTCTCAACTATGTCATTTTGCTCAAAGGTATAGGGATATGTCATTATGTGTATAATGTCCTTATTTGTAATATAATAGGCATTAACAAATGATATGTAGTATTTACACCCATAATGAGAAAATATTGGAGATGAACCCTAAATATTAGTGTTAATTAATTGTTCAGGTTTAGAATATTCAGTTAATGAAACAGAAAAGGGTAATTTGTGACTTTTTCCCATCTGACAATAAGTGCAAACATAAGGCAATTTTGCAGGAACAAAGTTTATATTATTATTATCCAAAGTTTATATTGTTATTATCGTTAAGAATTTTGGTTACAATACTAGCACTAGAATGACCTAATAATGCTATAAATCAAAGATGTTTCTAGTTTGAATTCCATCAGTTACATCAGTCAGATTGCATTGTGGATGTTCATTGATAGTAGAATTGTAGTTGTTGAGATTGAGTTCATACAGTCCCTTTACAACATTACCCTGTAGAAGAATTTCCCTAGTTAGTATGTCTCTAAGTACACAGTATTTAGGAAAAAATTCAAAGTATACATTATTATCTGTAACACCCCACGTCCATTAATGTCACTCACAAAGGGAATGCATTAACTTCTATGGAGCGTTTTAAGTGTGTATAGAACAGAAACTTAACAATAAGGCAGATATAAACAGTACTTAAAACTTCAAAATTTTATTCATTGCAGCGGTAAACACATAAGTTTGATTACATCATCAAAAACCAGAGTCAAAGTACATAATATCCATCTTGACTAAATCAGAGTACATAAATTGAAAGATATAACCCCAGTATAAAATAACCATAAATTAGATAGGCTGAACTTTTACTTCAGCGATCCAAGCAACTTCTAAAAGCAGAGATACAACTGTCCAAAATCAAGCTCCACTGGTGCTAGTTCCACCCTGAGCACCGGGGAGGGGAGGGGAGGGGGGGGGGGGTGGGGAGGGGGAGGAAGAAAAGAGGTGGAAACGAAGGGGGTCAGACATAAAGTCTGGCGAGTGCGATAACTTTAACAATATAATTACCAAAATAACTAGGCTAAGACATATGTTGGAAAATAAGGAAATGACTCTGAATAACTGAGCATGGCAGAGCAAACTAAAGGAAATAAGATGAACGGAGATAACGTTAAAGGCGCACCTAGCCACTATAAGATAATTACTAAACTGCACCACCACTAGTCACCCTAAGGTTGATCCCGCCTACAGAACTTAATAATGATAATGGTAGTTTCGTGCACCCCTAGTTGCCTTCATAGGTGCTGCCTGCCCCTATCTCCACTAGGTGTAGCCACTACCCCCATGCGATCGGCTCCCTAACTCGTAGATACCCGTGCTGACTCCATAGTGGGGTGTATCACTCCCCAAAGTGGCAACCCGATACCACCAATAATGCACGGCTTATACCTACACGATGCAACAACGTCTTACCTACCAGCCCGGGCCCACACACGTACATGAACCCGTTGGACTTGCGTTGCCACCGCTAACCCGATTTGGCCTCTTACAGTCAAGCCCAGTACGCGTGTCCCGTCCTCGACTTGGGTCGAGCCCACAAAGATACTTATGAGTTACTGGTTGAAACGGGCTCCTATTACTTGACACAAGCTATCCACCTAAGCTTGGTCCCCTCTAGTACATCCCACTTAACCCTCTTCTTATTCATGTTCACTTACATGTTTCAATTTTGGTTAAATGTTTCTAATCGTATTTCAAATGCCACCCAAGGCACCCTCTAAATTCCACATGCCACCCAAGGCACCCACTTAACCCCCTCATGTCTCACTACATGTTTATAAGGTTAAGTGTTTCTTAATTCATTAAGACCGTAACCTTATAAAGACCTCCCACATTAGACTGGCATTTGTGGCAGCTGGATTTGCCGGGCGGGTCCGGGTAGTCTTACACCACAAACAAGCCTAGCCTCGTGTCTTTACAACTGTTATGCATTTAATTTTTGCCTAAGACCTCCCACATTATACTAGGATTTGTGGCAGCTGGATTTGCCGAACGGGTCCGGGCAGTCTTACACCACAAAAGAGCCTAACCTCGTGTCTTAGACGATTAATTACACAAAATTAATTATTCCCCAATTTGAATTAATTTCCCTATTCAAATTATCAATCAATTCCAAATTTAACGATGTCCATAATTGACTCAATTATGTCCATCTATTTATGGTATGAAAAATTATACCAATTATCATCACAGATTTAATTTATGCCATTTAAGGCATTTATTCCAATTCTCAATATTAAATCTTTTAATATTATCCCATGGCCCCACGTTGTACGTTCATTCGTTTAACGTAAAATATACGTTAGACTCGAATAGTCTAACTTGTGGAATAAAGAGAAAACATCACAACATACATATAGATAAAACTAGATCTAAACATAAGGGTGAACTTGCATGTGTGAATGAGGTTCTATATCTAAAACTTGCATAGGCCAAAGTCACAACTTGCATAAAACTACATATGTCATAGATCTAAATCTAAAGGTGTAAACTTGTTTAAGTAATAGTCACAAACTTGCATAAGCCATGTATGTCATGGATCTAACCATAAGGGGGTAAACTTGCATAGGCATGATTCATACGCCAAACATATGTATATATACTTGCATATGTGATTTATGCAACATAACGATGGTGTAAACTTACATCTAAACATGTAAACTAGCATGTAGAAATTTTGCATACTAGCATATAACTCACACATGTCATAGCCTAACTTTAGATCCAATTTATACATAAAATAGGTGTCATAAAACATGTAAGGTTACATATAATTTTCACTAACTTGCATATGATCCATGTCTCAATTAACATCCTAACTTGCATACCTACATATGATTTATCATATGAATTAGTTCCAACAACATAACAAACTAGCATATGAAACATCATCATGAATTGATTATACATAAGCCAATCATAGAAATACAACATAAATGATAACATCACACTTTACAACATAGATGATAACATGCGGTCAATAATTCACAACATAGCCATATAATCCGCATCATAACTCAATCCAATTAAATTGTTAATTATTTTATTAAAAAAATCGAACTCACTACTCAAAGAAGGTCTTGAGTTCTGAAATTGAATTATCTTTCCTTTGAAGTAGATTCGTTGTTGTGGTTTAGATTAGAATTGAATTTGATTAGCTTTCTTCCTCTCTAATTGGTGGCGGCTATTCTAGGTTGCAAGGTGACGGCATGGAGGCCATGAATCTAATTTTTAATTTGATTTTAGGATTTGTGTCTACATGTCTTTTTATAGAGTTTAGGATTAATTTAAGTCGTCCGATCAACCCAGAATTAACCCCAGCCATTCAGAGCAGATCAGAAACCTTAATGACTCAGCATACAGTCATAAACAGGTCATCAATCAAATCTGCCCAGGGGGGCAGGTCGACCCCCAGGTCGACCCTATAGTCGACCTGGTGAGGGTAGGTCGATCCTATAGTCGACCTGGCCTTGGCGGGAAATTTCCCGCCTGACCCATTCTGACTCTGAAATTTGAATTTTGAAATCTGTTTTGAATTTTCTGAAACTTCCGATGACCATAACTTCTTCATACGAAGTCCAATTCACGAAAACTCGGACTCTGTCTCAACCAGAATTCCGAGACGAACACAATGGCGCAGCCCGTTTCCGTTAATTCTCACATTTGCGATTAGTTATTCTTTAATTTGTTACTATAGTGTTAACAGAAATACGGGGTGTTACATTATCCATAGCAATTTAAAACACATTAATTAGGTTCTTCTTAATAGTGAGGACTCTTGATAAGTTATGTAAAAATAATGTCCTATTACCAGTTATACTACCAGTGTCAGTATGAGAAATTTTAACACACTTACCATTGCCCACACTTATAGTTTGGTTACCTTTATATTCTTCGTTCCCAAGATTCAGATTGTCAAGATTATTGGTATTGTGATGGCTAGCTCCTGAGTTTGGGTACCATGATTCATCTTGAATGTGGTCAGCTCTAGCTTGTTCATTTTGATTTCTTGAGTTGCCAGTTTGACTGGTTGAACCACCTTGTGCCTGTGCGACATTGGCAGTGAAGTTGTGATTTCTTTGACCGTTGTTGTTGGCTTGATTTGCTGAGTAGTTTGAGTTGTATCGAAAATAACACTTGATGGCAGTGTGACAAACTCTTTCACAGATTTGGTACTTTGGTCGATTGTTGATGTTGCTTCAGCGTCCTCTTCCTCTATTGGTGGGATTGCCTCTTTGAAAGTTTTGTTGGCTTGATTTCTGTTGATATCATTACTTTTGTTAACAACATAATTAATGGTAAAATCACTTTCTTGAGATTTGTTGCTTTCAAGTCTAGTTTCATGTGCTAGTAAAATTGAGTGAACTTCGTTCAGGGAGGAAAATTCCTTTTGAGAAGAAGCTATGGCTTCGACAGTCTCATATTCTTCACTTAAATCATTGAGTATTGTTAGAATTTGTTCAGAATCTTGAACCTTATGTCCAGCTACTTCAAGTATGTCACATACAGATTTGATTTTGCTTAAGTATTCTCTCATGGTTATATTATCTTTTCTAATCTTTTGCAATTGCCTCTTATAGAACATGACTTTAGCTGCGGATTGGTTGTTGAAAGCCTTTTCTATGGTTATTCATATTTCATTGGCACTTTTGTAGCCAATTACCTGTGGTAGTAAGCTTTGATTGATAGATGATAAAAGCCATGAGCTGATTAGACGATCCTGTCTATGATATTTAAAGTATTATTCATTATTGATGACTCTGTTCTCTTGATCAGTGATGAATTTTGAGGGAATAAATAAAGTACCCATAATGAACACTTCAAGGCCATATAGCCTTGAATTGCAGTTTCGATTTGCAATTTCCGCAGCAAGTAATTATTTTCATCCAATTGTACTGTAATTAGATGTGATTGTGGACTAACTACTGTTTTGGTGAGTTTGTCTACAACAATTAGGCTTTCGATGGTATCGGTTGCATTGTTAGAAGCTGATGAAGCAATTTCGTTAGCCATGATGACCAGTTAATGAGTTGAAGAAGTTGGATCAGTGGCTGTTAAGCCAAGTAAAGAGCTCTGATGCCATGAAAACAAAGAAGATCAGAGGATGCAGAAGAGAAAAATAAACTTTGTTGTTTCATTATTGTAATTGGAATTGATACAAAGTGTATAGAGTAAACCTCTATTTATAATATAATAGACATGTAGCCGTTGTACCCATATATACGGAAAGTAATACAAAAGGAAAATTATCTTTCCGTTTGATAGTAGGCATGTAGCCGTTGTACCCATATATGCGGAAAATAATAAAAAGAAAATAATCTTTCCATTTACTATTTCTTTCCTTTATTATCTAGAAAAAACATTCGTCTTCTTATAAACCTTAGGTGGATAAGTAGATATAGATTTTCTTCTAGGTTAGAAAAAAAGATACATGATATTTATTTATTTATTTTGCAAGCAAACCTATAATAAATACCTAAATAATTATATAAAAGGTGTGGTACGCAATATCTTTTTTGGCATCATTGTAAAAAAACCTCATCTTTAGTCGCAAATTTGTATTTGAATAATAGTATAAATTGAAAACTAATGGACGGAAAAAGAGAGAAACAAGAACATATGGTTGAAATATATGGGTATTTAGGGTTACAGCAAAGCACCTCCCATTATATAATTGTATTTTCTAAGGCATATACTTTTCAAATCTAAAAAAAGATAATTGTATAGAAAAAAGATGATATACTAAAGTTGTATAAGAAATCAAGTATCTTGTTAAATTTTATTATAATTTTGAAACAATAACACACTCACAAATACTTGAAATATTAGTGCTGTTTTAAGTATTTTTTTTTTTATGACTTCCATTTTAATTCAATGTATCATCAACTCAATTCACAAATTTCAACGTGTTGTTATGTTATCCTCTAAACAAATTTCATATAAAGAAAACTTGCACCTAATAGCTAAAGCAGTTTAAGACCCATGAATTATCAACATGCATATAACACAATTTGAAAGTCGAAACTACAGAAAAGTATGAATGCGTTTTCGTATTGTGACAAAGTAAACTTGCACCTAATAGCTAAAGCAGTTTAATTTTTATTTAATTAAAAAAAAAGTGGATCGATGTATATAATAATGTATGCTATTCTGTTTGTAGCATTAGATCCATTGATGGATGCAGCGACGAAACTAGGATTTTATTTTGGGGTGGGCAAAACTAGAATAAGATTCAAATCCCATACGATGTACATCTTCATTTTTCTTAAATTTTTCTTTTAAATCGAGTTGACATAGTCCCATTACGATATAACGACGGCGAATTGCATCTTGTTCTTTAAAATGATACATCCATATTAGTTATCAAAATCCTAGATCATGTTTGACACTATCTTCACTTTTCTGAATTTTTTGCGGGTCGATCTACAAGATTAGAGCTATTTGTCTCCAAATTCAAAGAAAGACTAAAGAAGAAATCTCGATAGCATTAGTTTTTTCTTTCTTTTTTTTTTTTTTTTTTTTTTTTTGCATAAAATGAAAATAAGGTCTTTTCCGATTTCTTCGACATAGCTTCAAAAAAATTATTTGTTTTATATAAACATTGAAACTAACCATTTCAGTTTTAAGCGATTTCAACATGACAAACTTGTATAAATTCACAACCAAAAAAAATTCATATGGTATAAATTTCAACATCAACAAATATTTGTTTTGATTCACACATAATAAATTTCAACACAAATAAATTCAACAAATTCACACACAGCAAAGCCATTCACAGTTAAAATTTATACACCGCAAATAGTGACACAACTCACCAATTTAGACGGACTAAAAAATTCACAAGTCGCAAACAAAATAAAGTTGAAACAAGTAAACAATTCACACAATCAAAAAACTTAAAACATTTCAGACTCAATGCAACAAATCACACAGCCACAAACTTTAACGATTTCGGTCTTCGATCTTCGGATTCAATTTTAAATAAGTAGACAAAATAAAAATGAAATGAAGTACCCTGAAACTTCTGCAAAATAACAAGAGTCGTGAAAGAAGAAGCAAGATGGCGACTAGGCGCAGTTTTGTCAATTCAAAATCGAGCCGAGAGGAGAGATCGAGGAAATAACAAAATCGAGTTGAGAGGAGAGATCAAGGAAGGCGCAGTTTCGTCAATTTTTGTTTCTCGATTCGCTGGAGCCTAAAGCACGTTAGGTTTTTGATATTTTCTTTCTGAGCGATGTTGTTTTTCCCTTAGGCTTTGTTTGTTTAAAATGTAAGGTCTGAATTCTGATTGCTGAATTCTTATGTTTGGTTGCTGAAATCTAATTGCTGAATTTTGAATAATCACATAATTGTTTGTTTAATTTAAGCATTCAAAACTAGAAATAAGAAGTAAAAAAGTTCTGAATGAAAAGATCTGAATGTTTAATTTATTCAGAACATTAACCAAAAAACAAACAACATACAAAGTTCTGATTAATTAATCAGAATTCAGATTCAGAACAAACTGAGAAAAACAAACGCAGCCTTAGTTGAGCACCGGTATTAGGTTTTTAGCCAAATCTTGGGGTGGGCAATTGCCCACCTGGCCCATGCGTTGGTTTCGTCGCTGGATGGATGACCACAAAAAGATATGACGGAGGAGGCTACAAACCATTATGAGCTTTCCTCCACGGATGGCTGAAATATTATGGAATTTAAAAAGGACACTTTTAACTTCTTACTCATAGAATTCATTTTGCTTGTAGCAAAGATAAAACGATTTCTCAACGAATCGTGACAAATATCATTTGTAATGCACAATTCAAAATTAAAACAATCAATGTGCAAATCATAGGCCAAAGGCTAAAGCTGATCACACAATTTCAGATTTAACCCAGTTCATCCCAAGCAGCCAAAGGTTGAAAGTCTCAGGAAGCTTGCCAGAGATTTCCAAGAACGTACCTGTCATCAGTTACACCAGCTGCATATCACACACTCTGCACTCATGCAGTCCTGTATGATGCTTGACATGAACCAAAGCCAAACCTTTTATTTCCCAATTGCTGTGATACCGCAGAAGATGACTTAACATATTTCTCAGCAACCAAACTAAACTTTTACTACAGCATTCTACCAAGAGCAGTAAACTGCTTTGCTAACCCGGTAAGCAATATGCTCAACTGCATAGAAGGACAGCAAGTAAATACATTTGTTGCCACCATTATGCATCCCTGTGAACTGAAATTTAGGTCGTTTTCTGCATACAGTCATCGAAAGCATCAGGGACTGGAAGCGAAATCCACTCGCAATGGTCATCCACCTAGCTTAGTTGGGAATAAATATTAAAAGATATTTCACTCAGAAATTTCCGTATCTTTCATCACTACTCAGTAAAACAAGCTGTCTATGCAGGAAAAAAAAAAGGTAGAAGGGAGCACTTCGAGGGTTTGGTATTTTAATTATACTGGGAGCCTTTGACATGTTTACGACATCATCCGTGGTTCTACTCGATATCTGAGTTTGACAGTTTTTGCTCTGGATTGCTACTGGCTAATTCTCCAGTTTGATTGATCCAGCTCACCTGATCATGGCCCGTCGTAGGACTGGAAAACAATAGTGTAGCTGTTTTAATGGTGTTAATAGCATACATTCTTGGTAGAACATATTTGATTTGGTATGTCCTCTATTCATAGTTATGAAAGACGAGCTAGTGCGCGTGCCATGATGCAAGACGCAGGCCGATGTTTGCGTTTTTCTTCCGTATGACGCGACATACATGAAAAGGTGCAACGAATGGCGCACGATGCAAAAATGATGCCTTTTTTTTTTTTTTTGTAAACTTACTGTATTTTTTGTTAATTTTGCACTCTTCACAATCCAAATCAATCTGCAGCAATGATCGAATGTATTATATGTTTTCTATACAACAATACGATTATACTTAAATTAATTTCCAATAAGCTTTGAATAATTTATTTACATTATTGCCACATCGGACTACAATGAGCAATTAAAACCAATATCCACAATTTCAAATCAAACCAACTAGAACCTAGTTTGAACATAAAGGTGTCAAATGAGTCATTTAGGATTGTATGAGGGTCAACCAAAATTTGACCCAACCCATTTACGATCCATTTTGACCCATTTAACATAAAGCTTTATCTAACCCAACCCACCTACTAAGTGGGTTACTCATTTGACCCATCTAAATGTCTGCTATTTTTTATATACGATTATGAGAATTTGTCTATTGTTTTTTAAGTATAAACGTTAATCACCTTGGAGAACTATAGTGTTCGTTCGAAGGACGAAGTATCCGAATGTTCCATACCGTTCGTGATTTAGGTGAGAGCCTATCAGTCTACGTCTCGTTCGGTTCCGAGGTAATATGTAAAAACTACTACAGTTTTTACCAAAAAAAAAAAAAAAAAATACTTTGTATGTAGGCAAAGTTCAAACACGGGAATATAACCCGTTATTTTCTAAGTACAACTGGTTGTCATCTTGGAGAACTACAGTGTTCGGTCACATAGCAAAACGTTCGAGTGTTTCACACTGTCCGTAATTTAGGTGGGAATCTATTGATCGAAGTCTCATCCAGTTCTAAGGCAATATGAAAAAATTACTGCAGTTTTTACAAAAAAACAGCAACTATGTATGTAGGCAGAATTCAAATATGATAATATAGCATGTTATTTTCTAAGTACAACTGGTAGTCACCTTGGAGAACTACAATTTTCAATCTTAGGGCAAAACATCCGAGTGTTTCACATTGTCCGTAATTTAGGTGGGAATCTATCGATCGAAGTCTCATCCGGTTCCAAGGTAGTATGAAGAAACTACTGTAGTTTTTACAAAAAGATAGTGACTATGTATGTAGACAGAGTTCAAATATGAGGATGTAGCCTGTTATTTTCTAAGTACAACTGGTAGTCACATTGCAAAACTATAATGTTCGATCATAGGGCAAAACACCCGAGTGTTTCACACTGTCTGTAATTTAGGTAAGAATCTACCGGTCGAAGTCTCATTCGGTTCCGAGACAGTAAAAAGAAATTACTGTAGTTTTTACAAAAATAAATAAAAAAATAACGACTATGTATGTAGGCAGAGTTCGAATATGCGAATATAGCTTGTTATTTTCTGAGTACAACTGGTAGAGTCACCTTGGAGAACTACATTGTTCGATCAAAGAAAAAAACTTCCGAGCGTTTCACACTGTTCGTAATTTAGGTGGGAATCTATCGGTTGAAGTCTCATTCGGTTCCGAGGCAGTATGAAGAAATCACTGCAGTTTTTACAAAAAAACAGCGACTTCGTATATAGACAGAGTTAAATAGGTAAGTGGATTACCCAATTGTAACTCTTTTAAAAATGGATCAACCTTTTTATGACCCATTTAATAAAAAAATATAAATGGGTTGATCCAATAGGGTTGTAATTATGGTAAAATGGGTTGAGTAAATGGATAGGGTCATACATGTCTACTTGAACATGATGGGTGTCCCGAGTTGGTTCTAGTTGATGAGAAATAGCGTAAAGAACAAAAAACGAGAATGTTGTTACATAATTGAACCCGATCCAAATCAAACCTTCGGATGTTTAAATATCTAAGTTAGACTAGACAAACCCAACACGACTAAAATCGAGACAAGTCGAGTTGGATCCTGATCCGACGGGTCTAATTACCATCCAAGCATCGAACAAATAATCTCATCACGTTCTCCAAATTAACCTCGAACTTCGGACTAGTTATTATAGTTATTGTTTCATCGAACAATTAGCCACCTCAACTGCATGATTTTTGTTTAAATTTCCAACGGTCTTTTAATTGTCTGTTCCTATCATGATCGCACCGGATAAATATAAAACAATGCGAGGCAAACAAGGATAATGCTAAATGGTATGAATTTAATTATGTAAATATTGACTTAGAAAATATGATTGTTGAATCAAATTTTGATTTTAAGTTTACCAATAATATGTACTATTATCTTAGGTTTACTTTTAAAAACTATCATCCTTGCAATCCTATACTTATTATATTATATTTGATGATGTTTTTTGCAAAATGTCAAAAACACTTTATCATGTAGATGTTTAATATAAATCACATTGAACTTCTTAAATTAATTGTTATATATATTACATTTATAAGAAACATCAAATCATGTGCAGTAAGTTAAAAAAGATGTTCGTCATTTGTTGCATCATGTGCTAAGCAATATAATCAAGGTGTGTGCCTAAAAGCAAAGTGGCCGGCTGGCTTTTCTAGAACTCAAGGCGCTAATGTTAGCAAAACGCAAAAGAATCGTAAAAAGCTCCCAAGTGCAAAAAGACGCACCAAAAAACGCAACTAAGACGCAACAAAAAAGCGCAACTGCATATTGATTAGCAGCTTAACTGCAGTTTTACAACGAAACAGCAACAAAAAAGCGCAACTAAGGCGCAGAAAAATCGAGGCGCAAACCTTGCACCCTTTTTTTGCCTTTTTTGCGCCTTTTCGCCTTGATTGCACAGGTGCATCTTTTTAAGCCATGCACCGTTGATAACTATGTCTCTATTTATAACTTAAAATATTAAATAGCTTTGCTTATTGAGGTTTAAACTGATATGAACCAAGAATTTGATATCTATAAGGTCACTTTGTATTCTTTAGGCCATTAGGTAGCAGGAGTTCGGTATTTATCCAGTAAGTCATGAATAAATTTTCTAGTCCCGGTTCTTTTTACACAATTTTAGCGTGTTTAGAATTTACAACAAATAGAATTATATATCATCATTTAATTTTAGATACAACCAAATGAGCATGGAAGTACCACTTCATTTCGGTTTAGATGCACAAAGAAACAACGACAATCAAGTGTGCAACACCCCTTGTCAGAGATTAAAATTAGCAAGATCACAACTAGAGGTAGTTGGGGAATTTGGAACCAATATTCCTCTTTTTTTGTCAATTACTCAAATAGTTAAAAGGAAACACATAACAAATTTATCATTAGCCATCACTAAATAAGTGATATAAAAATAATCTGAAGTTACCAATCGAGTTCTCCTGTTTTAAAAGCGATCTATAATAGCATCATCATTCAGAAAATTCGAAATCTCTCTCTATTTGTGTAGCCAATTATTATTCAACCATTCATCTATTCCTTCGATTTCATAAATCACTTTTCACTATGATTATAGAAGAAAATACTCTCTCCGCTGTTGGGTCGATCTATAATTGCATCATCGTTCAGAAAATTCAAAATCTCTCTCTATTTGTATAGCCAATTATTATTCAACCATTCATCTACCCCTTCGATTTCATATATCACTTTTCACTATGACTATAGAAGAAAATGCTCTCTCCACTGGAACTGACAAGATACGTAATAAACTTTTCACATTCTTAAATCTATCAGCGTATCCCATGTCAATTATACCAGTCTTTAACTGATTAATAATGGTTGGATGCTTTTGAGGGGAAAACCGTTATAGATATCTGTACGACCTCAAATTGTATTGATATATGCCACATAAATGTTGAGTTTCTCATGCCAGTTTATTAGCTAGATCCGGGTGTTATTTTATTATAATGCTCGGGTCAGACCGAGTATGTTTTCTAGATCGAACTTGAATCGTTTTAGAACTTCAGAGGATGAGCCAGTGCCGAGACGTGTACTCGTATTCATTTACTTGTTCCCCTATGTTAGTTACTGTATGTATTGGAAATTGCAATGACGGGTTATTAACTGTCCAAGTTGATTCATTATCTTGTACTCTGCTGATGTATGTATATTACATTTTCTATTTATGTAAAGAGCGTTATTTATATTATACATTATTTGTTTCATTGTAAGATTCTATTTTGTATCTTCTTTCTTCTATTCGTCTATCTCTTTTCTTTACCTCTAACAAATCGGTCTTTTTGACACTTGATTTGAGATACATGAATACACAGATGTATTAGTGTTGATTTTCGTAAGTCTGATCATTACAGTTTAGGGGGGTTTTCGTTTTGATTTAACACAAAGAATATTTATTTTATTACACAAAATTTCATGTGATTCTCATTGGAAGAGAGTTTTTTTTGAGTTCTGGGGGAGGGGTGGGGTTGGACTACTTTAAGTTTTCTTATTTATTTATTTACTATATTTTTACAACTTATTACTGCAATACAAACGAATGCATTTAATCTTTAAACCACCTTAGAGCACGCACACTTTACTTTTTTTTCATCTTTACTATTCTAAGGTTACAATTTGTTTTTCCCTCAAAAATAAAAGTGAGCCCAGAATTTGAGCTTGATGTTAGCAGTTCTATGCATTTATTTTGACAAGATTTGCAAGTCACATAACTTGTAAGTGTTGAATAATCATTCGTTTTTTTTTTCACTTGGTGGTTAAACAACCCCCTAACTCAAGTGCGATATTGTTCATGCTATTATGAACAAAACAGTAACTCCAATTGGTTGATATAAAACAAAACAAGTATGCTACAATGTCAGAAAAGAACATGATTTTGAATGATAATGAATAATAGTAGTCCAATTGGTTGGACTAACTTAAGTTTGGACAAATTTTCGAATCGGGCTTGTTTTCGAAACAATTTCGCATTTAGGGCTAATTTTCAAACTTATTACCAAACATGGTTAGTTTGTGCACAGTCATCAAATCTCTATCTGTCTCGCTTGGGCGCAACTCATAGTTGCACCCCGATTTTTTTTTTTTTTCACCAAATTTGACTTGGCATAATTGAACAAGCCCAAATTTCTCCATTCTGTACATGCGCAACTTATAGTTGCCCAGTAACAAAATTTCCCAAGTTATGTTTTTGGCGCAACCATTTTTTCCATATCCTTGCAGGCGCAACTATAACTTGCGCAATAAAACATGACAATTTTTTGTAAATGGGGCACAACTATGAGTTGAGCCCTGACGAGGCGGTTACAGATTTGCTGACTGTACTGTCGACTGTACACAAACCAGCTCTGTTTGGTAATAAGTTTAAAAATCAGCCCTTAACGCGAAATTGTTTTGAAAACAAGCCTGATTCGAAAATTTATCCTTTAAGTTTTCTTATTTATTTACTATATATTTTACAACTTATTACTGCAATACAAACGATGCATTTAATCTTTAAACGATCTTAGAGCACGCACATGTTGCTTTTTTTTTTTTTTCATCCTTACTATTCTAAGGTTACATTTTGTTTTTCCCTCAAAAATAAAAGTGAGCCCAGAATTTGAGCTTGATGGTAGCAGTTCTATGCATTTATTTTGACAAAATTTGCAAGTCACATAACTTGTAAGTGTTGAAAAATCATCCGTTTCTTTTCTCTTTTCACTTGGTGGTAAAACAACCCCCTAACTCAAGTGCAATATTGTTCATGCTATTATGAACAAAACAGTAGCTCCAATTGGTTGATATAAAACAAAACAAGTATGCTACAATGTCAGAAAAGAACATGATTTTGAATAATATTAGAATAGAAACCTATGAAAAAGTCTAACCATTGCCGCCAGGAGGAATTACAGACTTGTTCAGTTGAACTTCAAAGTACATATTTTGCGAAAAAGGTTGCTGTATAGATACTGATGAAAGGGGAGAAAAATTTGTGAAAGAGGGAGACGAAGATAATCAGAGTAGAAGAAGAATGTGGCAGCGTATAATTTGCGGAAAAGCACGCCAGACGCCACATCAGGCCGCGTAAATTGACTAAATTAGTTTTGAGTATAATAGCATTATTGAGAAAAAAATGATTTACTTCATATGGCCAATACTCAATCAACCAATAAGATGTGGTGATCTGTTCACACTAGCATTGTTGTCAAAAATGTTGAAATCTTATGATTTAGATCAGTTATCTTCATTTATAATTTGATTTACGTCCTGATTCAAACTCGGGCTAAATTGCAATTTTGAAAAACAATCAACTTAGGATAACAGAGTTCTTTGGATTCATAATCCAATTATACTGTTCTTAAAATTAAATATAAGTATATTAAAAGAGAACAGAATTTTAAGTTTAGTTGTATAAGTCAAAACATCAGAATCAATTTCAAAGTGCATATGTACCTAAAATATGGATCTTTTGAATCCACGATTTACTACTTAAATCTCATTTCGATTTAAAGTTTGAACTTTACTATACGATTTAAATCCATCCTGAAAACATTGCACAGTAAGAGATAACAAAACTGCACTTCCCCCATTCCTCAACTCCAAGTTGTGCATTATCATCTATATTATATTACCAACATTTCATGCTGCTGTTAAGAGAAACACACCGCGTAGAAAACAAAATTTCCATACATCGAAACAGAAATTACAAATCCTAGATGAAAGTGCAGAAGCAAGACCAGTAAATTGAAAAACTAATACATACCGACCAAGTGGCCATGCTCCTCAAAATACAAACAGAATTTTTTGCTACAGTCAACTATCCAACCGTACAATGTAGAAGAATTTGATCCTCTATACGACAAGCACTGTTTATCTACACTTAACTATAATGGCACATAATTTCCTGGCTAACAACTAAGTATTGATTGACAAGGTCAGGGTTATAAAGTCATGTATATCACTCATCACTATCATCTTTGGGTATGAAAACAAGGTAATCAGCATTCTATCTAAATCAGTAAAATAACAAGTCAAAAACTAAGCTACAAGAAATACACCTACCTCACATGTGAACGTTCTCTAAACTGAATAGGCCTTGAGGAACTTCATATAACTAAACCAAGCAGCATAGTCCCCAATTAATCTACAACTGCCTAAGCTCATGTGGATTCTCCATAGCTCCTTGTAAAATCAACCCTGCCCTTCTTTTCTTGTCATCTCTCTCGTCATCTCTCAAAAACCATGGCTCTTTCTCCCCATTAAACACCCTCAAATTTATCAGCTTCTCTACTGACTTCTTTCCAATCCCAAGTTTAAAATTCAAATGAAGCCTTCTTTTTAAAACTCCATTCATTTCTGTATTTATGCTATCATCAAAAGTTCCCATTTTGGCTGCTTCAATAACTTGGCCAAATGCCTCCATAACAGTAACGCTCCTTGTTTCCACACCACTGCTGTTACCATAAGATACTATTTCTGTAACTTCTTTCTCACCAGGTGGCAAAGGGGCGACGAAAAAAGGGTTATTGCTATTGCTCTGAACCACATTCTTCCCTTTTTCTTTTTGGCTGTTATCCACTGCATTCTCAACCACATTAGTACCATTACAATAACCAAGGTTCTTTTGCAATCTTAATAAAGATTTTTCTGTCTTTCTTCTCGTTTTAGCCTGTTCATTTTTTGCATCTTGAGCTGTAGTTTTCCTCTCATTCCACACTGAGGTTTCAACACAAGTATGTGAGTCTGGAAAAGCCGGAAGCCAATCAGGTATATGTTTTTCTCCAGAATCTTGTCCAGACTTACCAGAACTTAAAGAATGATTATTCATTTTACCCTTCACAGGATATTTTGGAAGTGAACGTGCAAATGGAATTTCTTTCTCAATTTCAACAAAGTCGGTAATCTCCTTCATAACTCCCGACTTTAACAGACACCTATTAATGCAGGAAGCAGAGGTAAAACCATGAGAATAACTCAAATCCTCCAAAGCCTGAATCACATCGAACTCGTTACAGGAAGTCCTGCTCGCCAAATCCGAATAAAAATGAGCACTTTTTCCAATTTCAGTAATAAAGCGAATCAATATTTCCGAGAAGGTGTCAACTGCAGAAAGACTTGAACAGTTGAATCCGGTCGCTTCACAAATCTGAGCCACGGCAATCCTTGAGATCTGACGGCTGAAATCGTCGGCTGATGAAGTTGAAGAAGAGCTAGCAGAGTTCGATGCCTTACGAATGTCGCTCATGATCAGCTGATCATGTTCGAAAACTATTTAAGCTAGGGTTATGACGAAGGGATACTTCGACATTGTTCGTAGCTAGAACTTTGGGAGTCGGACTGGAACTACGGTTTCCACAGAAAATGCGAAATACTGAAAAGCCCCACTGTAAAATCAATAAACTTAAAAAAGTTTGAGAGGATTTAATGGAGAAAGAGGGTGATAGAGAGGGATGAGAAACGATGAGAGGTCGATAGCTGTATAAATAGGAGATGGATTCACTTGAGACAGTGGGCCTCTTTGCATCAAATGCTTTCCAAAATATCCGTCGTCCAATTCAACAGGATTTTGTTTATTTTAGAACGATCATATTTATAAACTTTTTTCCTCCCAACGTTGACTGTTCAATGAAATGCCCAACTTAAGGTCTTTCTTTGAAATTTTGTTTAGATTTAGATATATCAAAAGATATTGAGTAAAAAATGGATCGTACATTTGAAATATAATGGATATTTTAGAGAAATTTTAGGAATTAGAATTTGAACTGTTAAAGACATTAGAAAAAACAATTCCGAGAAAGAAGGCAATGTTTATGTGTCGGACAACGCTGCTATATTTGAGGCTAAATTCATTGGGATGAACAAATTGATTTAGCCTCTCTTACAGTAGGGAAACCTCCCTAACGGTCGGTTTGATTAATAGTTAAAAATATATAAACACAAATTTTTTATCCAACCACAAGATTTCTATAATATCCCTGTATGCAAACAAGGGTTTGGGAGTTCGAATCCTAGGAAAAATGAAAATTTTGAATCATAAATAAGATTACAAGCTTAAAACCCTGCTTTAAAAACTTTATCCTTATACCCATATCCAATTTTCCATTTGCAATGTTAACTATCTCAGTCTTTTTAATTTGAAATTAATGGCATTTGTGCCCTTTTCATCCTTGCGACAAGAGAATTCACGTTTTTTTCCTTCGGTTTGTTCTTCTTTTCTTTCAGATTCGTGGAGTGAATCCCATCGATCCTACGCGGATGTGATTCGTCAATCAAATCCAATTTCTGTGAATGCCTCAACTGGAATGCTTCTTCTCGTAATCGTTTGACTAAATGGAAAACTCCCTGATTTCGTGTTTGCTTCAGATGTGGAGATTTAAAGCATTTAGCAAAAGAATGCAGGAATTTGATCTGGTGCTTCACTTGTGGTAGATATGGGCATCGGAAGAATGATTGTTTAGCTTTCTTTAAAGGCAAATCGGTATTTGATTTATTGCACTTCAAGTGTTCGATGCTATGCCAGAAATTAATTTCTTTCTTGAACCAGTTTGAATTGGCTATGTCAAAAAAGAAAAATGACGGTGCTTATATGCTTCTTTTGATGAGTTGGCACATCGAGGGTCTTATGGATGGTATTCTTTAGCGAAAGAGATATCTGTGTGATTCAAGAAGTGATGTTTACCCTCCTCTACCACGTCCGCTTGATAGGAAAGAACACGTCTTTTCCTTTTGTTTAAACTTCCTAAAAGCAAGGAGGATTTTTTACGATTCGATATCCAGGAACAAGAGGAAGGGCTTATTATTGTTAAATGAGATTCTGATGCACTTTGATCTTATAAATACTGAAGTGAACTGTAATCCAGTTGTTGCTGATTTGCCGAGCATATCCAAATATTATGTTGGGACTGTTACTAGTACTGAGGGTTGTAGCAAATTGTTGGTTGATGATTTTCAATCGACTACAAACTGTGGCCAAGAGATTGCAACATATAACGAGGCTATTGGTAGTTCTATGTTTTCTGAGGAGGAGATGGGGGTTTTACTGGGAAGTTAATGGTCTTTCAGCAATTTGATTCGATGTTACTTGATCCACACGTTCAGGACTGTTTAGGTCATTACAAGTTGCGTTTGTTTGCTGATGTTGTGGGAGATGAGTTTGTGAGGGATATAAAGAGAAAGGAGGTGATGACCGGCATTGATTGGGTGGATATGCGAAGCGTTGATATCGACAGTCATTTCGAATGTTCACCCTTATTAGCTAGTATTGTTATTTGCGAAGAGGATGGTGTTGAGTGGCAGGTGGCAGACGATATAAGGTTACATAACAGTTTTGGGGTATTGGAGGATTATGGAGAAGAGGAGGAGTACGTTGCGAAGGGAAATGGTTATAGTTCTGATTCTAATTCATTTGGGTTTAAGCGGATTGCTCTAGGGCAGGAGGATGCATGTAATGTATATTCTAATAAAAAGAGGATTTATTCAAAGTCTTCTTTTTTGAAGGCAGTACCATGTGCGGTTAATAAGGTGGATGGTTGCATGGCTGTAAAGTCCAGGAAGTTGATACGTGATATTAGTGATACAACTGATTTGTTTAACAAGGTTCCTGTCGCAAATTTTACAAACATAAAGGGGAAGATTGGAATGGGATACAATGAAGAATCACTGTTCTATGGCGCTAACCAGGTGATGAGTCTGGCTTCTAATTTGGTTATATTGTCTTCAAACCATAAAAAAGAATGTAATGCGACAAAGAGGAAAGAGAGTATATCTGATAGAAAGTTGTATCTTTGGGAGTCTATGAATAAGTGGGATTTTTTAGGCTTAGAGAAGTCTGTAATTATTGACAGTAATGATATTTTTCATCATATGGACTTAGTTGACAATGTTGTTAATTTGGAGGGTAATCAGAGTGGTGTGGATGGAGGTGGTAGCAGTATTGTTATTGGCTGTTTGAGAGGGTGTAAAAGTGGTGAGGATCCAGTGCAGTATGCACGTATGGATGGGGTGGAGTGTGATTATGTTGTGGGTCTGAACAGATGTAAGATATTGGTTGATAACCGTGCATTTTTCTTTCAGAAAAGTTGGGTTTGAGGATCATTTCCTTACTGTTGAGTCCATGCTTTAGCATTTTTCAGTCGAGTAGTGAGCTGGCAATGCAGGGGCTGACCCTCTTAGTCAGGACAAAGATATGGTTGGCTTGATAGAGGATAGGAGAGAGTTATCTCCTATTAGTGATATGGCCAATTCATCGTCTAGGATGGGAAGATGTAAGAAAGAGACTTCCAGTACAGGATTGGTCCGGCGCAGCGCAAGGATTAGATCTAACGCATCATCTTTTTATGGCAGGTCCCTGAGTTCGAATGCTAGTAGTAGCAATTCAAATTTCGGCTCAGGTATGATTTCTGTTTACGGTAGTGATTATACATCATGCTTTGGGTAGCCTTTCTACTAGTCCTCTTTATCAGCTAGCCGATGATACAACTTTTATTTTTACAGACAATGAGTTAGATGCAGACTTCATTATAAGTAGAGAATTAGAGAGAGTTAACTCGTTAAGATACTGAGACTTGTTAGTTGGAATATTAGGGGTCTTAATGAACCTAAAAAATGTGATAAAGTTAGAACTTTTTTTTAAAGATTATCATATTGATATTGCTTTACTTCATGAAACAAAAATTGAAAATCCTGATTTTAGATTTTATATGAGGTTAGGTGGGTCTCACTTTCGTAATTGGGCATGTCTTCCGACCAATGGTAGTGATGGGGGATTAATGATTGGTTGGAGGGATAATCAATTTAGGCTTATTCAGGAAATTCCTAAATTGTATTCTTTGCATATCATTTTAGCCTCATTATTAGACAATACTATTTTGGGTATTTCTAATGTGTATGGGCTTCATACAAAAATTGAAAGGAGACTTTTGTGGGACGAATGTTCAGACTTTAGGAATCTTGTCCCTAATCAATGGACTGTGGGGGAGATTTCAATGTCACTACGTTTTTGGGGGGTAGGAGGGGTGGGCGGTTGGTTGCCTCGTGAAGGTGATTTCTCTGATATGGAGGAATTCAATGATTTCATTTTAGAAAATAATTTGATTGATATTCCTCTTAACAATAAAGCGTTTACATGGTTTAATGTGAGAGATTTTTCATCTTTTGCCCTATTAGACAGATTTTTTATTAGTAATGAGGTAAAAGATAGGTTTTCTATCTGTAGGGTTAAAGGTTTGCCTTTCTTATATTCAGATCATTATACCATCATTCTTTCTTGTGATTCGAATATATACATTAGTAATAGTTTCAAATTTGAAAAAATGTGGTTGTTAGATTCTAGCTTTTATAATTTAGTTATTGTAAAATGGAATTCCTTGTTTTATTTTAATAATATGTATAATGGTAATTCCGCAAAGATTTTTGTTGCGAAGTTAGGAAAGTTAAGATTTTTCCTCAAGCGTTGGAATAAGTATATTTTTGGCAGTGTTAGAATTAGGAAAGACATGATTATGTGTGAGATGTTAGACTTAGATAAAATTAATGAGTCCAGGATTCTTAATTCCAATGAAAGGGATAAACTTTGCAGCCTTAGGAATGATCTTAAGTTGATATTGGAAAAAGAAGAGGTCATGTGGAAGCAAAGGGATCGAGTTCAATGGATTAATGTTGGCTAGCTTTTGAACCAAGCCACCTAGATTCAAACACAAGTCCTAGATAACACCTCACTCATGAAGGCACTTACCACGATCACGATCGCCCCCATGTTTCGCGATCCGATCCGTCCCTTTCATCTCGACCCGTCCTCATCAGAGCTTCGCGACCCAATCCGTCCATAGCAGAGCGATCCGACCCATACCCTCTGCCTCTTCACGATCCAAACCCCAGAAGCTAAGATGAAGATCACGAACAAGTCTACCACGATCCGAGAATACAGGATCTCTCGACACCTGTCCATAACTGCCATTTTGACCGATTCTTCATCAAGCCACGAACCAGTCCGAGATCCTCGGGATTTATGCCACGTATGACCGCGATCCGTTTGCAAATATCAGTTATAAATAGCCCCGGACTTGGCGTTTTTCAGGATCCTTTTTGGCAATTCTGAGCCCTGACTCCATCATTATTATATCTCTATTATTCTTGTTTAGAGCTGTCTCGAATTTATTGAGTGAATCAACATTGTAAAAGTGAGGTTGAGGGACAAATCATTGATTGTACTCGAATTTTTAAGTATAATCATAGATATAAAGTGGACGTAGGCTCGTTAACGCTGAACCACTATAAATCTCGCGTCTCTCCTGTTTTTCTTGCATTTTTTGATATTAATCTCTGCATAATTGAACAACTTGGGTGTTGGAACCAATTTTAGATCTAACATTTTGGTGCTTTCACTGTGAACAAAGTCTCAGCATATTGGATTATAGTTCTATTATTCGGATAATCAAGTTCGAAGAAAACGGTCCAAAACTCCATTGTTTCGATTTTTGAAGATTTCAGTAAAGCTCAGATATCATGGATGGAAAGAAGTCTAAGGAAGTACGAGCTTCCCAAGCGACTGAAGCTACGAACAAAGCAATTGAAGAGAGCGCTCAGGAGTGGATCGAAGTTCTGTCCCCGGATCGTGGAGAAGAGGGGGCGATCCGATCCAGTGAAGGCATGGCGACCCGAGCAGCTGAGGGTGTCACGACCTGATCCCAAGATAACGTCGCCATCCCCCTACTAACCCTTCCGCGATCCGATCCCAGGGAACTACCACGAACCGACTCCAGGAGGGTACCACGAGCCACCAGCATAGGAGGACCACGATCCGAACTGATAATCAGACTACTACCCGACCTGTGAAGGAAATTATGGCTCGTTCCGCTCGTGCTGGTACTTCTGCTCAACTCGGTTCAAGTTCCTTGCGTATAAGAGAAGATGAAGATGACCAGTTCGACCCTTCTGCCCCAGATTCCGAAGGACATCTGACTCGATTACTTGAAGCATTGGACAGGAAAACCGATGAACTTGCCGCTCAAAGGCAGGAGAGCTCGTTGCTACGTCAAAATTTTACTGCCCTAGGCAGAAGAATTGACGATATTCAAAGGCAGGTTTCACCACCTCCAGCTCACCCTTTCTCTCCGGAACATACGTCGTCGTCTAAAGAACCCCGAAGGAACCGATGATGGCCCCTGTTAGAAAGGGCCGAGAACATAGAGCAGCTTTGATTTGGGTCACTTCCATCTCATGAAGAAGAGGCACTTAATATGGGAATTAGTAACTGCAACTTAAATGAGCCCGCTCTACCACCGTGGAACGGCGTGCCTCCCGCTCGTCGCGTGATCGACCACGACAACAGGTGGCAAGAGAGTTCTGCTCAGGGCCCAGATTTTGTAGCAGCATGTCAAGGAAATGCTGGAGGAGGCCATCGAGCAAGAAGTGCTGATCCCGAATCTACCCTGACCCATGCAGAGGTTGAAGCAATGATTAGGCAAGTCATTGTAGATAGCCGTGGACGGAGGAATGAAGATTGGGGCATAGATCGCAGTCATACGCCTTTTACTGATGACATACTGGATGTTACATTCCCGAGGCGCTTCAACATGCCAACCATGAATCGTTATACGGGAAGACTGAGCCCATCCAGCACCTAATGTGATACTCCTGGTCAATGAATGTCGTTGCAGCTACAGACGCGGTAAAATATAAAGCATTCCCTATATTCCTGGAAGATGTGGCGTTATTGTGGTTTACCCGCTTGCCGGCATGGTCAATATCCAGCTTCAGGGAATTGAGTGAAAAATTCGTGAACCAATTCCGTCTTCATGCCCAGAGGTCTAAGAATGTAATTGAGCTATCCCTTATTAAACAACAACCAGACGAAAGCCTGAGGTCATATTTGGATCGTTTTAACTTGGCTATCACAGAAGTCAAAGATCCGCATGAGCAAACTGTGTTGATGGCCCTGATCGATGACGTCGATAAAGATACCGAGTTTGGAAGATATCTGGCCGGCAAGCCACCCCTGACCAGAGAAATATTTTATGAAAAAGCTAATGTTCACCTACGTCGGGAGGAGATATACGCTAATCGGAAAAGAAAGGCTATAGATAAGGAAGATATCCAAAGCAACGTGGCCATCAAGCAAACAGGAGATAGCTCGGGAAAAGTTGAAGTTAATGTTGGGAACAAGAATCAAGATAGCGGTCGCCAATCAAGGAATAATAATAACAATAATCGGAAAAGAAATCGAGGAAATGATTCTCAGAGGAGATCCCGGCCCAGATCGTTTGAGAGCTTCACACCGTTAAATGATACATTGGAAAACATCTTCCTGGATACATATAATGTCCTCCAGTATAAAAGACCTCCTCTGAGAGATTCTACCGAGAAAGAGCGTGAAATTGGGAAATTCTGTCTTTTTCATCAGATCCATGGTCATTCCACAAACGAATGTCGTCACTTGAGAGACATGGTTGAAAGGCTGCTCCGAGAAGGGAAGCTTGATGAGTATAAGGTGACCCCTAGGGACAGGGGGAAAGCCTTACAAGCCCCGAACCAAAGCCAACCCGCTGCCAAACCAATGACTCAACAAAAAGGAAAAAATATCGTTATCAGTACCATAGTTGGTGGACTTCACCTGGCAGGGCATAGTTTCAGAGCTATGGACCAATACATAAATGCAACTAAACAGCGTTTCGAGATGGGGGAATGTAGTAACCCCGAGGACAACGCTCTAGTTAAGCAACAAAAGACGATGTCCGATGACATCATATTTTGCGAGTGAGAGAGTATTGGAGTACACTCCCCAACTGAAGACCCATTGGTGATCACCGTCACCATCGGCCCGGCTATAGTTCATAAAGTTTTGGTAGATAACGGGAGTTCAGTCAACATTTTGTTCAAGAAAACATTCGACCAAATGAAACTCGAGCCGAAGGATTTGAAGCCATGTGGAGGTTGGATACGTGGATTTAATGAGGCCTTGACCGTTCCAATAGGGTACGTGGAATTATCAGTAACCCTTGGGGAAGGAGAACGCCAGAGAGTGAGGATCCTCCCCTTCATGGTCCTGGATATTGAATCGCCGTACAATGTCTTCTTAGGCCGACTGGCCCTAGCCAAATTCAGGGCCTGTATTGCACCTTGGTGCTTATTGTTGAAGTTCTCAACGGATTCCGGTGTGGGTATAGTTAGAGGAGATCAAGTTGTCGCCCGAGCATGCTACATTGCAGAGTTAAAGTTTCTCCGCAAAGGGAAAGATGTAGAAGCAAAAGGTGGTTTCTCCCCTCCAAGGGAGGAATCGTCATAGCAACTAAAGGAAATACCTCCAGGAGGGTTTCCCAGAGAGTTGCCCGAGGGCATAGATCCCAGAGAGGATGAAGAGCCTGGGGGCAGCATGGCGACTCCCAATGAAGCGACTGTGGATGTACCAATCGATGATAGTGACCCAGAGAAGGTCCTGAAGATTGGATCCCAGTTAGATCCTGTTCGAGCCAAAGAATTAATAAATTTCCTGAAAGTTAACTTGGATGTATTCGCCTGGACCCATGCGGACATGTGTGGGATATCTCCCTCGATTATGAGTCGTTCATTAAGCATTAACCTGGAACATCCTCCTGTCAAACAAAAGAGGCGGATGCTTGGCCCAGAGAGGTCTGCCGCCTTGAAAGAAGAAGTCGAAAAGCTGAGAAGTAATGGGTTCATTAAAGATTCAACATACCCTGACTGGATTTCAATCCCGGTTTTGGTAAAAAAGGCCAATGGAAAGTGGCGTACGTGCATCGACTTCTCAGACTTAAAACAAGACATGTCCGAAGGATAGCTTCCCATTGCCTAGAATCGATCAGTTGATAGATTCAACCGCAGGTCATGAACTTCTTACTTTTATGGATGCATTCTCGGGGTACAATCAGATCCCCATGCACATCCTAGACCAAGAGCATACCGGTTTCATTACAGATTTAGGATTATACTGCTATGTGGTGATGCCTTTCGGTTTGAAAAATGCCGGCGCTACATATCAGCGATTGGTGAATAGGATGTTCTACAGCCAAATCGGGAAAACGATGGAGGTATACGTCGATGATATGTTGGTAAAGTCTAGACAAACATCCGATCATACTAACGATTTATCAGAGATGTTTCGAATTTTCCGAAAATATGGGATGAAACTGAATCCTTTAAAATGCTCATTTGGGGTAGCATCTGGAAAATTCCTAGGGTTCATTATAAGCTCACGCGGAATTGAGATTAATCCAGACCAAATTACAGCAATCTGAAATATCCAAGAACCAAAACAAATTAAAGATGTGCAAAACCTTGCTGGAAAAGTGGCAGCGCTCAACAGATTTATCTCAAAAGCTACAGATAAATGCATCCCGTTTTTCGAGCTAATAAAGCGCGGCAAGCACAACTTTAAATGGACTCCTGATTGTATAGAAGCATTCCAAAATCTGTTGAATCATCTGGAAAGACCCCCGATACTGTCTAAGCCTGTGGATCACGAGGATTTATTTGTGTACTTGGCAGTGTCATCCCATGCAATCATTTCGGCTTTGGTAAGAGAAGAGGATAAAGTGCAAAGACCGGTGTACTATATGAGTAAGAAATTGGTAGCTGCGGAACGAAATTACCCAAAAATAGAAAAGCTTGCATACAGTTTGCTGATTGCATCTAGGAAGCTTCGTCACTACTTCCAGGCTCATCCCATCAATGTTTATATTGATCACCCGCTTAAGCAAGTTCTACAAAGGCCAGAAGCATCGGGAAGGTTGCTCAAATGGAACACTGAGCTGAGTCAATTCGACCTGAACTTCCAACCCCGGAGGTCGATAAGAGGGCAGGCACTTGCAGACTTTATAGAAGAATTTACAATCCCAGAAGATGATGCGGTAACCAAGGAAGACGATACGCCAAAGCTACTCCTTGACCCTAATGCCTGGAAACTATACACTGATGGGGCTAAAAATAACAGACGATCTGGTGCCGGAGTGGTTCTTGAAACTACATAGAAACGACTAGTATATTACGCTCTTAGATTGGAGTTCCACGCAACTAATAATGATTCCGAGTATGAAACTCTAATTTTCGGGTTGAAGCTTGCAAAGGAACTAGGGATAACAAAGCTAGGCATCTTTTGTGACTCCAATTTAGTCGTGAACCAAGTTAATGAAAAGTTTCAGGCTAAGAGTCCAAGGTTGATATCATATTTGGAAAAAGGAAGGAAGTTGCTGGATGGTTTTGATCACCACAGTATATCTCACATTCCTCGAGCAGAGAATCAAAGGGCAAACAAGTTAGCGAAGATGGCTAGTTCCGATAATCCAGAACATACGGAGCTAGTCCTGATTGAAGTACTACAGTTTCCTAGCGTGGATCAGATGGAAGTTGATCCGGTATTAGAGATTGAACCTGAAAGGGAGTCATGGATGACCCCCCTAAAGAATTTTTTGTTGAATGGAATGCTCCCAACAAAGAAAAGTGAGAGACGTGCAGTTATATGGAAGGCTTCCCGATATGTGTTGCAAGGCGAAGTCCTGTACAGACAAGGTTTCTCAATGCCTCTCCTCCGGTGCATCGCCCATGATGACATCAAGCGTGTACTAAAGGAAGTCTACGAAGGTGAGTGTGGTGACCACACTGGAGGGCAAACATTGGCAAAGAAGATATTGCGATACAACTATTTCTGGCCCACCATAAACAAAGATGCAGCCAAGTATGCACGACGTTGTGATGCTTGCCAAAAGTTCTCCAAAATTCGTAGGGCGCCACCTAACCAGTTGAAGACAATGACAAGCCCGTGACCTTTTGCTATGTGGGGAATTGACATTATTGGGAGCCTTCCCATAGCGAAGGGTGGAGCAAAGTTCGCTATTGTGGTCGTGGATTATTTTACTAAATGGGTAGAAGCAGAGCCTTTGACCACGATCACAACCAAGCAAGTGATCACCTTTGTCGTTAAGAACATTATATGTCGATATGGGTTTCCAAAAGTCATCGTAACCGATAATGGGGCCCAATTCAATAGCACAGAGTTTCAAGATTTCTGTCGGAAGTATCACATCGAGAAAAGATACACCTCTGTGGCGCATCCGCAATCGAACGGACAAGTTGAAGCGGCAAACAAGGTGATCAAATCCATTCTAAAGAAAACATTGAAGAGGGCCAAAGCCATGTGGGTTAATGAATTACCCCTGGCACTATGGGCCTATAGAACAACGTACAAGTCGGCGATGGGTCACACCCCGTTTTCCCTTGCTTTTGGAGTTGAAGTAGTTATTTTGGTCGAGTTGGAAGTACCATCTCATCGAACCATTTATTACGATCTGATGACCAACAATGAGTTGCTCCTTGAATCCCTGGACATGGTTGAGGAAAAAAGGGACGACGCCGACTTATGTGCCCTGAGGCACAAACAACAAATTGCTCAGTACTACAACAGAAGAGTACGAGATCGGAAATTTGAACCCGGAGACTTGGTTCTGAAGCATGTCTTTCCGCCCCCAGTACATATGGGCCCGAAATGGAAAGGACCGTACTCCATTTTACGAAGGCTTGATAATGGAACCTTCAAGCTAGCAACAATAGATGGAGATGAAATCCCCAGAGTGTGGAATGCCCAGCATTTGCGGCTTTATCTGACATAAAAATGTCAGTTTTACTCTTTTGTTTTTAGAACCATGTAAAAAAGCTCGACTTGCCTAAGAACAGTCTGGTTATTTGAACAGAAGATTATAAAGTGGACGTAGGTCATGATTTGACTGAACCACTATAAAAATATCGCGTGTCATTTACCTTTACTGCACCATTTCTTATCTACTCTTTTATTTTGATCAATATAAACTGTTACCATTTCGAGATTTGTTTTAAATTTATGCAGTAATCTCAAAACAGCTGATTCAAAATGCTGTCTGTCTGATCGGAAGGCTCACGGTAATTAAAGCTCCAAAAGATGCAGCGAGGTAAATCGCACTACTGCTTGCACTCTAACTCCCGAAATCAGGGAGAGAGTATAAAGGATGCGGAGATAACGTCCCCAAGGCGTGAAGGTGCACCATGATAAAACCGCCTTGATAACACTCTAACCCGCTGAAGGATCGGGAGAATATAAAGGCGCCAGAGACTTAGAGCCCCTAGAACTTCTGCCCCGCTGAAGGATCAGTGAGCAGACCAAGAATCGAGCTCGAACTCTAACCCGCTGAAGGATCGGGAGAGTATAAAGGCGCTAGAGACTTAGCGCCACATGAACTCTAACCCGCTGAAGGATCAGGAGAGTATAAAAGCACTAGAGACTTAGCGCCGCAAGAATCATTACCCCGTTGAAAGATCGGGATAGTACGAATATAATCCTAATCGATCACCAATAAGCCCTGGCCAGGCACTATAATGATGATTGATTAGGGGTGTATACGTGCACCACTACACATTTGCTTAGCACATGTATTTTTCGATCGGTCATGATTAATAATTGTTACTTATGACTTTAATAGTTAACTATGAATATTTTAGTTATGACCATTTAGGCTCTGCTAACATGATGAATTCGCAGGAACACAGTGGTACAAAAGAAATAGATTTTTATTTACTGAAAGCGGATTTACAAAGAACGAGAAGCTAAACAAAAGTGAGGGCCAATCTCATGACTACATTTTTTGGCCAAAGGAAATCCTAAAACTAAAACATGAGCTAATAACTGCATTCTATTTACGCTTGGGAGATGGCTTTGATTTCTTGTCCTTCTTTTGTTTCTCCAACTCCTCTTTATCAGTACCAAAGCGGTCACTTTTCTTCCTCTTCCTCTTATCGACAAGAGGCTTCGGGGGAGGACTGGAAGGTTCGGAGGCAAGTTGTGAAGTTATTTATTTGGAAGAGAATCTTATAACCAACCCAGTTTTGGGGTCGATTTCATAAATAGGGGGCACGAATACAGGATCCTGTTCCCCCTTCCTAAGAACCAACTGCTTCTCCTTCCTAGCTTGTATCTCAGCCAAGGTTTCACTATCATCATCCTTGGCCTCGTCTATGATTTCTACTTCCTCTTTCTCATCTCCATGACTGCCATCTGTGTCATGCAAAGCAACAATAGTCTTGGCGTCTGCGGGAGAGCCAGTGCCAGATTCCATGGGTACTACCGTAACTATATCACTTGTTGAGCCCTCGGTTTGCTTTGGAATCTCGGAAACTTCAATACCATAACCCGGTGGGACATCAACCTTCTCTGCCACTGCCTTCTCCTCTGCATCTTTTTCGACCACTTTGGTACCTACACCATGAGAAGCAAAGGTTAGTGAATCGGGAGGAGATGTAGCCATGTCAGTTGTCTGTCGCGTGAGACGACAACAAGTTACGATTGCTTTAATGAACCGTGGAGAGAATATGGAGATACCTTCAGCCGACTCATCTCCCAGACTTGTACTGGTGGTCCCGATAATCGGAGGAGTTGGAGCCAAGGGGATCAACGGATCATCGGGGTTATATCCCTCAACCTCAGAGGTTTTGGGCTCCACCACCGAGCTCGAGCTTTCACCAACCTTATCCTTGCCCTTGAGCCTACTCTTCTCCCTCTCCATCTCCTCATGGATTAGGCGTCTACCTTCCTCCAAAGCCTCAGGTTCTTCACCTTTGAGAAAGGTCTAGATCAACTGGCTTTCGTCAATCTCATCGACCCCTAATCGCCGCTTCTCGCCCTCGACAATTGCGTCCCATACATTGGCCAAGGTAACATGATAGTCTGGAATCCAAGAGATGTCTTGAGTCTTGATGACTTGACCAAACAGATCGTGAAGGACCTACACGATCCTCTCCATTGTCCATTCCCACGATCCACCCATTACCCATTTCCACAAATCGGCGCTCTCATATCCTCACGATCCGATCCAGTGATCATTTTCGTCGCCAATACTCAGCCTTCATCTCTAATCCCTCCGTCTCATCACAACCACAACCTAAGCCATAACCTCATTATTAAACCGACTCATCCTTATCCTTCTTCCTCCTCATTCCCCCACTCCACTCATGAACTCGCGCGATCAAACCCATTATCCGCTGAAGCTAAACCCAATATCCTCGCCACCATCGCCAAATTAGTGAAAGTTCAATGGGAATAAAAAGAAGCGAAGGAGAAACCAAATAAAATAGGAAAGGAGCCTCATGCCATTACCTTTCAACCGTAAAAAAATTCTTAATCTTTGGTAAGAGTTGAAATTAGGGTTTTTAATTGAAAAAATCCAAGTAGCGGCTGCGAAAGGGAGTGGAAGAAGAGGAGTGGACGAAGGTACGGTTTATATAGCCAGAACGATGGCCCTTCGTATCCCCTTCTTTGTCTTATTTGAAGTAAATGGGCCACGAACAGGAGCCCACTTCGGCTCGTGACATGGTTCTCCCCGCTAGAAGCCCATCGGTAAAACCAGAAGGGCTATCGCGGCACAAAAAGAAGCCAGCTTGGCTATCGGCTCGTGGTGAATGTAGCGTACACGAAACACAATGAGGTCTAATGATCTAGATCAAGAAAACATATGGTCCACGTGCAAGAGCCCACCATGGATCGTCGTAAGGCCCGCTCAACCATTGGACCGTGATGAATGCCCAATTCCGCGAACCGCATGGTGTTCCAATGACCCGAACTCGAGAATAATCACGAAATAAAAGATATGGAAGTACTATGGGATTTAAAGCTTACCTGACAAGTTGATTGCGATATACTCTGGAAATTGAAAGACAAAAATTATCCAATGAACAAAGAAATGATTGAAGATTTAACTTGATATTTAAACTAGCCAGGGGATACAACTTCTTGAAGCTGTACGACGTTTCAGATAGACACAACCTTTGGTTCACATCACTTCATGAAAAGATAGCACAGTTATTTCGAAGCATGTTCCATCTTTGATAAAACATACTTCGAGGGGCAAAATGTTGACTAGCTTTTGAACCAAGCCACCTAGATTCAAACACAAGTCCTAGATAACACCTCACTCGTGAAGGCACTTACCACGATCACGATCTCCCCCATGTCTCACGATCTCCCCCATGTCTCACGATCCGACCCGTCCCTTTCGTCTCGACCCGTCCTCGTCAGAGCTTCGCGACCCGATCCTTCCATAGAAGAGCAATCCGACCCGTACCCTCTGCCTCTTCACGATCCAAACCCCATAAGCTAAGATGAAGATCACGACCAAGTCTACCACGATCCGAGAATACAGGATATCACGACACCTGTCCATAACTGCCATTTTGACCGATTCTTCATCAAGCTACGAACCAGTCCGAGAACCTCGGGATTTGTGCCACGTATGACCGCGATCCTTCTGCAAATATCAGCTATAAATAGCCCCGGACTTGGCATTTTTCAGGATCCTTTTTGGCAGTTCTGAGCTCTGACTCCACCATTATTATATCTCTATTATTCTTGTTCAGAGTTGTCTCAAATTTATTGAGTGAATCAACATTGTAAAAGTGAGGTTGAGGGATAAATCATTGATTGTACTCGAATTTTTAAGTATAATCATAAATATAAAGTGGACGTAGGCTCGTTAACGCCGAACCACTATAAATCTTGCGTCTCTCCTGTTTTTCTTGCATTTTTTCTGATATTAATCTCTGCATAATTGAACAACTTGGGTGTTGGAACCAATTTTGGATCTAACATTTAAGGAAGGGGATAATAATACGAGATTTTTCCATAGTGTGGCTAATAAGAGAAGACGTAATAATTTGATTCATTCTATTTTTGTTAATGATGTGGAATTGTCTATTCAAAGTGATTTAAATAAGGCTTTTACTAGTTACTATAAACAGATTTTTGGTTATAAGATTAAGAGGAGGATCAATCTTAGATGGAATGACATTTATCCTTCTTATGCTAAGATTGATTTAGTAGATTTAGATAAGCCTTTCTCAGAGCAAGAGATTTGGAAGGCTATTAATGATATGCCTACTGACAAAGCTCCTAGTCCAGATGGTTTTTCTATTTTTTTTGTAAACAATTTTGGGAAGTATTGAAATTTGATATTATTAACTTGTTTAATAATTTTTATAATGGGAATCTGAGGTTAGGTAGTTTTAACTTTGCTAATGTTATCCTTATTCATAAGAAATTAGGCGCTAATTCTTTAAAGGATTTTAGGCCTATATCCTTGATCAACTGTTCAGTTAAAATTATTACTAAAGTCCTAGAGAATAGACTTAGTATTAAAATGAACGATGTAATTGATTGTTCCCAAACTGCCTTTATAAAAGGCAGTAACATAGTTGATGGGGTAGCCGTTGTTCAGGAATATATAAATGTTTGTTGTAAAAATAATTTTTCTTGTGCTACTTTGAAAATTGATTTTGAGAAGGTTTTTGGTACTACAACAAAATGACCCTATTACAACGGCGGAAAACTGTTGTAATATACATTTTACAACGGTGGACTAACCGTCGTGTATTAAGAAGTTGTAATAGACTAAAATCTTTTACAACTTTTTTGCACCGTTGCATCACCGTTGTAATATGTATATTTTACAACTTTTTTCCACCATTGTAATAAACTTTATTACAACAGTTATGCACCATTGTTGTTGTAAATTTTACAACTATTTATAACTGTTATGATATATTTTATTACAACTTTTATTTTACAGTTATAATATATCCACAAACTATATGCATAAGAATACATATATATATATATATTATATGTGCAACAATAAATAGATAAATAATATAAGAAATAGATGTAAGTTTAAAGGCATCATAATCCATTCATTGATAAAAATCACCATTTTATATCTAGAATACAAATTATAAATCATATACTACATAAAAATGTATAAAATTACAACCGTCCTTATTTTCCTCTGAATATGATAATCACGAATTACAAGTGTCCACACAAATATACCACATTTACTTCCAGAGCATTAGAAGCTGACATCTTGCTTTCAGAATTTTCAACCATATTCCAAGGTCTTTCTGAATCTGATAAACACGAATTAAACAGCTAAATTGCTGCAATAAGAGAATATTGTTTCCAATTACGTTCTAATATGAAACGAAGACTTCACTGAATTCATAAAATACTATTAGATGCAAATTGAATGCATGATATTGTAACCGTGAGAATTGTGACCATGAGAATCGAAAGCAACATGAAAATTAGAATTCGAATTTCGAAGTTTCAGAAATTTTCAAAATGGAAAACAGCTCGAAATTCGAATTCGAAATTCGAATTCAAACCCAGAAGCGGTCTGGGCGGGAAAATTCCCGCCTAGGACCCAGGTCGACTGGGGAGTCGACTGGGTAGTCGACCCCCCTGACCAGGTCGACTGCCTAGTCGATTTGGGTGCAGAACCCACTTTTGGGCCTGGGTGCATTCTGATGTACCTGGTCTCGTTTTCTGCCTAGGTTCATCCACCTAACACTATATAAACAGCCTCTGGCCTCCTTCTCTCTACACCATTTCATTCTATCCTTATGCTTCCTCTGAGAAAATGTATAAATAAATAAAATAATATATAAAATAAATCAAGACGAGGAAATGCTGCTCAAGACTTTCAAGAGGAGATTCAAAATAAGCTAGGATTCAAGTGAAGATTCAAAAGACTTCAACGACTGTTTTTCTATGAATCTAATCTAATCTCTGTACGTCGGGTAACCTTTTAGATTTGAACGTTTTCTTTATTCGTGACATGAAATTAAAGGAATAAAAGAGTATGCCAAATCTTTCTATTCAAATCAGTGCTTATATCTTTGGACCTAATTAAGAACTGTTATGATTCGAGGACCAATAAGACTGTGACTATGAAACTATGGACCTTAAAACCATATGCCACTTTGACTATGAACATTGCCTATGACTATGAACACTGCCTATGACTGTGACTCATGGCTATGAGAATTATTTCCTTGACTATGAAAACAAGCCTATGCCTTTGATTAGGAAACATAAACTATTGCCTATAGCATAACAAGGACAACTGTGATTAAACACCTATGATTCATGACTAGGAAATTGTTGCTTAAGTTTTGTGACTATGAAATTGGGTATAAACCTGATTATCTATTCTGTCTATTCTTGGTTTTCTTTGGTTTTAGATCTTGGGAATTTACCTATTAAGTTAGGTCTACCCATGTTCTTGAACCTATACTATTCAACCCTTTTCATGTCGTAATATTACCATATCTATATGCCTGTGAATTGTCATCTTATGCCAGTTATTATGTCTATTCTTTCATGGCATTTTGGTTTATTCCCTTTTTCCACGAATCTAGATTTATTTATAATCTAGGTTGAATCACGATTATACGAACGATGGGAATACGATTTGGGCAAAATATGAAATTTTCTAAAACATAGTTATAAACTTGGAAATTGGCATGAATTGGGAACATATATTATGGCATGTTCATAAAAATGCAAATTGGATAAATTTGACATGAATTATAGGATGTGTAATTTGAATCTAGTATTGACTTGTAAATCTAGCATTTACATGAACTGTGAACTAGAATAATAAGTCTAGTTTGACATGAACTGTAATTAGAATGTTAAATCAGAATTGGATTAGCTAATTTGGCATAATAAGTATATTGGCATAAATTTGAAATTGGCCATAATTGTGAGTAATTGTCATGTTTGGCAAAATCATGGTTAGTGACACTTAATTTGGTATAGTTTACATACCAAAAAGCATAAATATGATATAGAGGGGAAAATGGGCCATAATAATAAACGTTGACAATTTACATTACAAGAGAAATTATGAAATAAGTAAATTAGGAATAATTTACTTATAGAATTTGTCCTAAATAAGAAAATGTAAATTTAGACAAATTAAAGGTTTATTAACGACATCTCTTTTAATAACACACCAGAAAGTTCTAGGGTGACAGAGAGGATAGTGTCTAGGCTTGGGTTTGGAAAATACAAGTTTCCTGCTCTCCCTGGATATCCCTAACTGATCCGACGGACGGGATGGTTACTTTCAAAACCTGATTTGAAAATTAATCAAAACCCTTTGAACTTAGAAAACACGAATATGCCTAACCCGAGGTTAGACTGAGTTGCGATGTAAACCTGCCCGGAACCAACCGGCACATCCAGTAATCGCAACAATATCTGTCTAATGTGAGTGGTAGCGACTTTAATTTATTTAGTTAAAGCTAGAACAAGAATGGTAGGGTTAAGTTAACTAAGACACTTAACCAATTCAACATGATAACCAGACCGGTGGGTGGGGTTAGGTTCATACAGACACTTAACACAGTTAAGCTAAAATGGGAGGGTTAAGTCCATAGGGACACTTAACCAACTTAACATTGTAACAAGACAAGATTTGTAGGGGTTAAGTAATTAAGAAAACACTTAGCCAAATTAACATGTTAACTAGACTAGAAGGTGGGGTTAAGTAAAGTTAATACACTTAGCCAAATTAACATGTTAACTAGACTAGAGGTCGGGGTTAAGTAAAATTTAATACACTTAGCCAATTTGATATGTTAGCTGGACTACACCATAGGGTTAAGTAAACTTGAGCACTTAACCATCAGATTCTGATAAAGGAATAGGGTTAAATCTAAAACATAAAGGGATAATACTTAGCCATTAATAACATGTTAGTTAAAACAGACGGGCAAGGTTAAGTTAAAAAGGAACACTTAACCAATACAGGATGAATGGGTAGGGTTAAGTAATAAGAAATACTTAACCAATATAACTTGGTTTGTGGTAGGGTTAAGTCAAAATGAATTACGGATAAAACTTAACCAGTTTAACAGGATAAATGAAGAGGGTTAAGTTAGCATGAATTGACTAATGACACTTAACCAATCCAAATTGACGGGAAAGAGAACTAAGTAGTAAACCTTAGTTAAAAGGAGCTAAGTAGTAAACCTTAGTTAAGAAAACAACGATTCTGGAAACTAAGTGGTAAACCTTAGTTAGCAAAACTAAGTAGTAATTCTTAGTATAACACGGGAAGGAGCGAATGTCCGTCTGAGTAAAAAGAAGGCTCCAACGAATTGGGTTACGAAGCCCGAGGCTTCGAGGGGACATGAGGGTACTCTTGGTATCCCTCTGTGAGGCTGCAGATGATCCTCCTGGGCTCACAGAGGTTAAGGTCTGCGTTAAAAGAACCAAGAGTATGCCTTGGTTGCAAAATATGGCAACCTAAAGACTAGGATGGACCAGCATGATTCGGCGAGAAAACGGTAGCCCTGTGATAGCAACTCGTCGTCTACCATCCACTTGAGTCAATCGAGACACGTGAAGCGGAAAGGCGGAGAACTCCAAAAGACCATATACTTGCTATCTAGTTATGGGTGAGGATGGCCATAGGTTAGTGGGGGCATAGGGGGCCTGCGTACAGTTCTCATTTTTCAAGGTGTGCCTTTCATTAGTTGAGGGAGGGGTCGAGTGGGACCATAGCCACTGGAATAAAAACAGACCTTAGCATCTGCATCGGCAGATATCTGAAAGCTCCCAACCGAGTTCTGTGTTTCTTGATTTGCCCTGCCACAGGACTCGGGCCGCACATTAAAGGACATGTGCATCTAGACAAGCGATAACGATTCGCGATACATGCGTGGGGAAGTATAGGAACATATACCACTCTAGGTAGTGTGTCCTAGACTTGGGGCCTCGTTCGACAGGTAGCATAATCCTGTAAAGACCCGCAACTTCCCCGTAAAGGAAAGCGTCGGATAGTTCGAGAACAAACCACAACAGAACACATATAAAAGAACGTTTCATTGTATATTACAACAATGCATCAGATTACAAGAATATACAGAGTATAAATGAATATTACACAGAAATATCAGAGATTTAAATTACATTTAAATACATAGCAGCGGAAAATAATACAATACACAACTAGAATGAGATATACGGATACAAAGCTTTCCGGATATCGTTCCAGCTGTAAACCAGGATCCTGTGAATATAAATCTGCAAAACCAAAACTACTAGCTGCCCGTGTCAAAATAAGGGCACCCAGAGTTTAGGTTAAAACAATAAACTCCAGGTCAGTCATGTGACTGGTGTGAGAACTAAAACAGTTATTAATCTTTATTTTAAATCATTAGGTAAATCAAGGGACCACGCCGTATAACACGGAACGGGTTTCCTCCCAAGAATACCAGTGCATAAAACAAACAGCGCAATGCTAAATAAAGAAAAATGAAGCTGTTATAAGACCCAGGTCCCATCACACAATGCAACGCAGTCGAGGATAGGGTTTTCCCTTATAACAACCAAAGAATGCTTGATACGTTTAAAACAAATCATTTGATACTAATATAAGTGCATAGTGTATAAAACACTTCAAATCATAAGTATCAATCATAGGCGGCATGAGCGCCCCATCCCACTATGTCACCATATATAGGATTACAACTAAAACCGCAAGATCACGTATTTGGAAATTGGATTTCCGTCTATGAACCGAGGCAAAAGATAGTCCTCAACCGATTCGAGACGCTCTAGCCCGCCCCTCAGGCAAGTACTCTGTCAAGCCTTTGGATCGTCAGGGCCGGTCCACCGATGTGGATTAAAATGCCTGAACACTACGTTTCCCCACCCTATGGGGTGTAAGTCTGGTCCGTCAGCCGACCAGAATGCATCGGCCGAAACCGATATAACCGAGGCGCCTCGCAACAGCAACAACCACATAAGTCAAACTCGTCAGGGCGTGTAAAACCACTGACGCCACTTCTAGCTAGAAAGAAACGCAAGTCCTCCCTGAGGTCCGTCTCCCGTTTTTGGTTCATACCGGGTGTGAAACTCGCGAAGTAAACGTTACACAAAGCTACGCCACAAAGGCCGTGCTTTGATCACCAACCACAAGACTTTGCTTTTCAACAGAAGCCTTGATCATTTGCATCTTAGCATGCCACACAGGCAAACCATCCTATGCAACCGATATCAGTCACACAGAATGAAATCCGATGTTAGACACACAGTCCATTTACAAGTCCGTTCTGGGTCTGAACGAAACCGGAGGCACCTAGTACCCCGCATATCCATCGATCTCCAAGTACGTCTGGACGATCACTAACTGTTTCCATCTTCTTGGGTGTACAGCCCAATCAAGATCATCAGTTATCACCCAAACGACGTGAAGACCTCCGGTCTTCGACCATCGTCTTCATCTTCGACTTATCGTCGTATCAGTTATTCAGAATGGGATAAACCCGGTCTTCCCGAATAACTCGCGTATATTTTAAATAAGTGTTACACAAACACAACATACGCCTCATTCCAATTCATCAGTCACTAACCATAAATTAATCAAGAGAATAATTCCCCAAATATTAACCCCGAAGGCCGAAACCAACATCAGATCAATATCCAGAAAACCATTCTGCTTGGCTAACCGACAGTTAGTTTCTAAATTTCACGTTCAAATCTAATTAAAGATTTAACTATCGCCTGGAGCAAAACTGGTGATACTCCATTCTCGATCTTTTCAATCTAATTAAAGATTCATTAAAACTCCACTTAGTTTTAATCATTATCTGGGTTAAAGAATCAGTGTCATTTAAAACACGGTTCACGATAAACCCAAAATCACATTCCATTAATTATCGGGATTAAAGAACAAGTGTTATTTAAAACACTGTTCACGATAAACCCAAAAATCAATACCAATTCAATTCCAATTAAATATCATTTAATTGGTACACTTCATTAAATCTAAATAAAAAGATTTAATCTTTTCTCAACTGGGTTCAAGAACAGTGTTAGTGAAGACACCATTCACGACAAACCCAAATCACGTTCCATTAATTATCGGGTTAAAGAACAAGTGTTATTTAAAACACTATTCACGATAAACCCAAAAATCAATACCAATTCAATTCCAATTAAATATCATTTAATTGGTACACTTCATTAAATCTAAATAAAAAGATTTAATCTTTTCTCAACTGGGTTCAAGAACAGTGTTAGTGAAGACACCATTCACGACAAACCCAAATCACATTCGATATTCAATACAAGGCTCTGAATAGAAAATATATCGGCTTATATTCAATATCGAATTCTACGACTAACAAATGTCGTATTGGAAATAACGATACAAATATATATCTTTCAAATTTCCATAACAACACCTGTAATATCACGAATTCCAACATCGAAATATTCCGAAGACAATTTCGATTCAAATCCACTCCAATGCAATCATTGGAAATTTTGGTTATTTTCAAAACCATTTCAAATTCAATTTATTTATTTAAAAATAAATAGAATTATAATTCTAGTTCAAAACTAGTTCATTTCGATAAAAATCTATTTTTATCTTTTCAAATATGGAGTTTTTCATCCCAAACTTTCACAAATCATTTCTTATGATTTTACACAAATTATTACTATTTTTAATAATTTTATCAAGGCTCGTACAGTCGATTTCCATTAACGGCCATCGAACTGCACTTACAGCGACCTTTTTCGAATTTGATTTGGACGTATCTCCAAATCCAACCGTTAGATTTCAAATTTCTAACATTCATTAGAAAGCTCTTTTCGATACGAACCCAATGGTTCCGGTTTTAGGAGAATCCGACGGTCGGATCTCCCGTAATGTCCGTTTGAAATAAATGGTCGAAATTCACGAACTGCCGCGGCGCGGCGCGTTCTATTCAGGCCATTATATTATATATATAATATATATAATATATATTTCGTCGATTTCTATTTAAAACGAATTATATAAATAGTTTTAAATTCGTTTCAAAAGCAATTTCAACTTCCTTTTCAATTCAAATCAAAATTGAATTCTTCTTTATAAATTCGTTTCAAAATTCATTTCTATTCAATTCAAATTTCAATTCAATTTGAATTCATTTCAATTCGTTTTCAATTCAATTCATTTCGAAATCGTTTTCAATTCAATTCATTTCGAAATCGTTTTCAAATCAATTTGAATTCGTTTTCAATTCATTTCATTTCGAAATCGTTTTCAATTCAATTTGAATTCGTTTTCAATTCATTTCATTTCGAAATCGTTTTCAATTCATTTCGAATTCGTTTTCAATTCATTTCATTTCGAAATCGTTTTCAATTCAATTTGAATTCGTTTTCAATTCATTTCATTTCGAAATCGTTTTCAATTCAATTTGAATTCGTTTTCAATTCATTTCATTTCGAAATCGTTTTCAATTCAATTTGAATTCGTTTTCAATTCATTTCATTTCGAAATCGTTTTCAATTCAATTTGAATTCGTTTTCAATTCATTTCATTTCGAAATCGTTTTCAATTCAATTTGAATTCGTTTTATATTCAATTCATTTCGAAATCGTTATCAATTCAATTTATTTCGAAATCGTTTTCAATTCAATTTGAATTCGTTTTATATTCAATTCATTTCGAAATCGTTTTCAATTCAATTTGAATTCGTTTTCAATTCATTTCATTTCGAAATCGTTTTCAATTCATTTCATTTCGAAATCGTTTTCAATTCAATTCATTTCGAAATCGTTTTCAATTCAATTTGAATTCGTTTTATATTCAATTCATTTCGAAATCGTTATCAATTCAATTTATTTCGAAATCGTTTTCAATTCAATTTGAATTCGTTTTATATTCAATTCATTTCGAAATCGTTATCAATTCAATTTATTTCGAAATCGTTTTCAATTCAATTTGAATTCGTTTTATATTCAATTCATTTCGAAATCGTTTTCAATTCATTTCGAAATGAATAAAATCGATATAAATATCGTTCACGTCAAAATGGCGTCAATCTAATCAACACGGCTTCATATATTCCTTTATTTTCAAATATTCTATTTCAACTATTTCTTTTTCAAATATTTCTTTTTCAAAACTGGAATGAGGCCCAATCAATTACCATATAAAATTAATTATATGGATTTCCATACAACACATGTATATAATAGCATTGAAAAATAATCAACCATCAACCAAAGTGCACTACACTGTATAAGCATCAAATATAGGTATTCAACGCTTATAACAGCCTGTCAATCAATCGATCGACATATTTAATCAATCAGGATGAGTGAACTTCAAATTTCATCCCAACACCCGTGTGGGATTTCAAACAATCAAACACATATTTTATTTGTGCAGTTGGGCGATGTGTAAAATTTATCGACCCAATCAATGTCATTCAAATAAGTGTACATAAACAAACCGTCTGGTTTGTAAATGAATATTTATTTATTCACATTCACGTTAAAAATTATATTTTTAACGATAAAACATTTTATTCCAACATATGAATTTCTATTCAATTCATTTATTCAATAAATGACATTTTTATTTTTCTAACATATTTTAAAAAATTTCGGCGGCATAACGGCACGGTACTAGAAACGGGACAAGGCCTAGCCTTATCCCCGGTCTAGTGAAGGCCCACGCCATTCACACATCAATCAAATTCACTTTCGTTATGCAAACCACAAAATTTGGAGTAAGAGTCTAACCTAGCCTTACTCCTTCGCCTTATAACGGCGCACGTCTAATCCTAACCAATTTATCGATTCGATTATTCACACCACAAACCACATTCAAACCAATATCGCAATCAATCACCAAACAGCCAAACAAACAAGTCCATGGTCTGTGGACGATTGTGTCGGGTGCTACTAAACACCGTCTGCATCCTAGTATATATATATATATATATATCTAGAAATAAAATTGAAGAGTGAGAATTCTCACAAATAGCTATCCTAGCTCCACGGCACTTCTTTGATAGAAATCTTCATCGCTATCGCATCTTCGTCATCTTCGTTGCCCGTAGCCACTACATATGTAAAAATCGAATTTTTACTATGCTATTCAATATATAAAAATCGAATTTTGACTTCGCTATTCAATATATAAAAATCCCATTTCAAAAATATAGATTTCGCCTTTATAACAATATAGATTTCGCCTTTATAAAAATAAAGTTTTCGCCTTTATAAAAATCACCACTTTATCTCAACGTATATAAAATAAAAATCAGATTTTTATTTCGTTACATACACAAAGATGACATTTTTATATTCTCTATCCCATAAAGATTATATTTTTAATACTTTAAAAATATAAAAATCATTTTTAATTTGCTAAACTTCATATAAAAATCAAAATTTTATATCATTAAAAATCAAATCTTTTTAGGTTTTTAAAAAAAATCAAGTCTTTTTAGGTTTTAAAAAATCAAATCTTAACTTCATGCTATAAATAAAAATAAAATAAAACTGATTTTTTTTTCCTAAACTTCTTACACAAAAAAAAACTAAACAGAAATAGATTAATAAAATAAAATAAAATAAAAAAAACTTACAGTAAGGTTTCAGGGCCTCGAAGGGGGGGGGGGGGTGTTGAGGGCGGCGCCGTGGCTGTGGATGGTCGTGAATGGAGCAGAGGGTCGGCACGAAGGCAAGGGGCGCAGCGACGGCAGATCTCGAGCTAGGGTTCACTGGCTTTCATCATTGAGGGCCTCGATCTGCGGGATGGGGAGCAAAAAGTGGGGCGGCGCTGTCAGAGGCGTGCGGAGTCGGATTGGGGTATGGGGTCTGCGCGTTTCAGAAAGGAGGGGCTGTCGCGCGAAATAGGGGAGAGAGGAGAGAGGATGGACGGCATGCGGCCATGGCGGCGCTGGCCAAGGCGGGGGCGGCGTTCCTTGATCGACGGGGAGAGGTGGATTAGGGGGGGGTCGGGTTTTTTTTTCTGAAAAGGGGGAAGACGAAATTTGATTAAGGAAAATGAAAAGGGGGCAGGGTGTTAAGTGAAAAATATATATTTATTTATTATTAATTTTATTTCAATTCTCCTTTAAAGTTGACTTTCCATTCAAACACGAAATCAAACCCGCCGACTGTCGCCCCTAGCTAATCACCCACATTCCGAACACAATGGAATATGTATCGTAGGTTGATTCGATCATTTGAATCAGTTTCCGTCAAAATTTACATTTAAATCACTATATTGAATTTTAAACGTACATTTCAAATTACCGGGGTCACATACGATCTTTAAAAATTCTAGAAAAATATTTCCTAGCTTCGTATTGACGATACGGTCCTAACAAAACTAGTTTCGCCGAATTCTGAGACCGTTGGTAAAATGGCCAATTTCCAGTCGATTAAAATCAACTGAAACTGGTCAAACGCGTTTTCCTTTGCCACGCTCACATATTGATTCAGAAAATTACGAAATTTGAAATCTAGCAATAACTTGACACCACGGACCCAACAAAAGTGGTTTCGTCGAAATCCGAGGTCATTTGCAAAATGTCCATTTTTAAGGGCCTGAATTCCATAGCGACTATTCAGAATTTTCAACTGGACATATCTTATCATCCCTAAGATGAAATCTCAGTTTGTTAACTTCGTTACAAAGATATAGTTATACAGATTCAAATATTTCTTATTTCGTTCAATTCTGACTTATATTGAATTCTGTATATTCATTTGAAATTAGAAATCGAATTTTCGAACTACCGCGCCATTTTCAATTCCTTTTATAATTATATATAATTATTATATATTCTAACGACGACGTATATAATATATACGTTTTAATTCTATTCAAAATAAATTTCACGTCGATATTATTTAAAATAATTCATTTTAAATATCAAAATTCGATAAAATTGCCAAAATAAAAATTTCAAACTGGCTCGCATTTTCCGGGTTGTTACAATCTCCCCCACTTAAAACTTTTCGTCCCCGAAAAGGAACAAAGTCGAAAGTGGTTTGATCAATCAACACTACGCTCGATCTGGCTTCCATTCTCCAACTCTTTAGTTTCTGAGAATTTTCAAAATTTCAAAAATTTGGCTAACACCCTAAATTTTCGAAAAATTTCGCCATAACCTCCCCTGCAATGGGAGCATCGGGGAATTTCAAATAGCTTCCCCGGTCCTTCAGATCTCAAAAAGAAAAAGAAAAAGCCAAGCGGCTAGCCAATAGGCTCACAAAATCATCATCACCCAAACAAAACAGTAAATTATGTAGTAAACATGTACCTATTTGTCGGGCAAACAAATTTTATTCTCTGCTCTAGCCTCCTTGCTATGACCTGTTCAATATAAGCATATGTATATGCAAGCAAATGCGACCAATTTTCAATACAATTCAATATTTGGTTCCATTAGGCTAAATGGCTAAAAATTAGCAAACAAATAAACAAACAACACAAACATCAATCAATTAGTGAATTAGAGTTTCAAATTGATAACTTTGATACATAGTCAAAAAAAAATCAGGTTCTTGATGCCAAATCACAACAAAAGGCCCTATCTAATTTTTGGTTCTCACACCAGTCAAATGGAAATATATAGATATCACACCTTCGTTACTCGAACATGAATACTAATGACGACTAGTCAATCATCAGAATCATCTTCGGGCCACTAGAGTATGATTCTATATCTATCCAGTATATTAAAAATTCGAATACACGCGGATCAGACGTATACGCAAAATCTGTATATACTGGATTGTCCACATCAATATAAATAGATAATCAAATACGAATAAGTGATTTAAATTTTAAAACCAATTTGTTTTCATTTGAAAAATATACTCTTCACACTCGTTCTAGGATACTACTGATCCTATCTCTAACGAGTCATCCCCATTGGATATTACCAACCCAATATCTGATGAGTTCTTTCGTATGGTTCTAATGTGCCTTGTTCTCTGAGCTTTGTAAACCAAAGCTCTGATACCACGTGTAAAGACCCGCAACTTCCCCGTAAAGGAAAGCGTCGGATAGTTCGAGAACAAACCACAACAGAACACATATAAAACAACGTTTCATTGTATATTACAACAATGCATCAGATTACAAGAATATACAGAGTATAAATGAATATTACACAGAAATATCAGAGATTTAAATTACATTTAAATACATAGCAGCGGAAAATAATACAATACACAACTAGAATGAGATATACGGATACAAAGCTTTCCGGATATCGTTCCAGCTGTAAACCAGGATCCTGTGAATATAAATCTGCAAAACCAAAACTACTAGCTGCCCGTGTCAAAATAAGGGCACCCAGAGTTTAGGTTAAAACAATAAACTCCAGGTCAGTCATGTGACTGGTGTGAGAACTAAAACAGTTATTAATCTTTATTTTAAATCATTAGGTAAATCAAGGGACCACGCCGTATAACACGGAACGGGTTTCCTCCCAAGAATACCAGTGCATAAAACAAACAGCGCAATGCTAAATAAAGAAAAATGAAGCTGTTATAAGACCCAGGTCCCATCACACAATGCAACGCAGTCGAGGATAGGGTTTTCCCTTATAACAACCAAAGAATGCTTGATACGTTTAAAACAAATCATTTGATACTAATATAAGTGCATAGTGTATAAAACACTTCAAATCATAAGTATCAATCATAGGCGGCATGAGCGCCCCATCCCACTATGTCGCCATATATAGGATTACAACTAAAACCGCAAGATCACGTATTTGGAAATTGGATTTCCGTCTATGAACCGAGGCAAAAGATAGTCCTCAACCGATTCGAGATGCTCTAGCCCGCCCCTCAGGCAAGTACTCTGTCAAGCCTTTGGATCGTCAGGGCCGGTCCACCGATGTGGATTAAAATGCCTGAACACTACGTTTCCCCACCCTATGGGGTGTAAGTCTGGTCCGTCAGCCGACCAGAATGCATCGGCCGAAACCGATATAACCGAGGCGCCTCGCAACAGCAACAACCACATAAGTCAAACTCGTCAGGGCGTGTAAAACCACTGACGCCACTTCTAGCTAGAAAGAAACGCAAGTCCTCCCTGAGGTCCGTCTCCCGTTTTTGGTTCATACCGGGTGTGAAACTCGCGAAGTAAACGTTACACAAAGCTACGCCACAAAGGCCGTGCTTTGATCACCAACCACAAGACTTTGCTTTTCAACAGAAGCCTTGATCATTTGCATCTTAGCATGCCACACAGGCAAACCATCCTATGCAACCGATATCAGTCACACAGAATGAAATCCGATGTCAGACACACAGTCCATTTACAAGTCCGTTCTGGGTCTGAACGAAACCGGAGGCACCTAGTACCCCGCATATCCATCGATCTCCAAGTACGTCTGGACGATCACTAACTGTTTCCATCTTCTTGGGTGTACAGCCCAATCAAGATCATCAGTTATCACCCAAACGACGTGAAGACCTCCGGTCTTCGACCATCGTCTTCATCTTCGACTTATCGTCGTATCAGTTATTCAGAATGGGATAAACCCGGTCTTCCCGAATAACTCGCGTATATTTTAAATAAGTGTTACACAAACACAACATACGCCTCATTCCAATTCATCAGTCACTAACCATAAATTAATCAAGAGAATAATTCCCCAAATATTAACCCCGAAGGCCGAAACCAACATCAGATCAATATCCAGAAAACCATTCTGCTTGGCTAACCGACAGTTAGTTTCTAAATTTCACGTTCAAATCTAATTAAAGATTTAACTATCGCCTGGAGCAAAACTGGTGATACTCCATTCTCGATCTTTTCAATCTAATTAAAGATTCATTAAAACTCCACTTAGTTTTAATCATTATCTGGGTTAAAGAATCAGTGTCATTTAAAACACGGTTCACGATAAACCCAAAATCACATTCCATTAATTATCGGGATTAAAGAACAAGTGTTATTTAAAACACTGTTCACGATAAACCCAAAAATCAATACCAATTCAATTCCAATTAAATATCATTTAATTGGTACACTTCATTAAATCTAAATAAAAAGATTTAATCTTTTCTCAACTGGGTTCAAGAACAGTGTTAGTGAAGACACCATTCACGACAAACCCAAATCACGTTCCATTAATTATCGGGTTAAAGAACAAGTGTTATTTAAAACACTATTCACGATAAACCCAAAAATCAATACCAATTCAATTCCAATTAAATATCATTTAATTGGTACACTTCATTAAATCTAAATAAAAAGATTTAATCTTTTCTCAACTGGGTTCAAGAACAGTGTTAGTGAAGACACCATTCACGACAAACCCAAATCACATTCGATATTCAATACAAGGCTCTGAATAGAAAATATATCGGCTTATATTCAATATCGAATTCTACGACTAACAAATGTCGTATTGGAAATAACGATACAAATATATATCTTTCAAATTTCCATAACAACACCTGTAATATCACGAATTCCAACATCGAAATATTCCGAAGACAATTTCGATTCAAATCCACTCCAATGCAATCATTGGAAATTTTGGTTATTTTCAAAACCATTTCAAATTCAATTTATTTATTTAAAAATAAATAGAATTATAATTCTAGTTCAAAACTAGTTCATTTCGATAAAAATCTATTTTTATCTTTTCAAATATGGAGTTTTTCATCCCAAACTTTCACAAATCATTTCTTATGATTTTACACAAATTATTACTATTTTTAATAATTTTATCAAGGCTCGTACAGTCGATTTCCATTAACGGCCATCGAACTGCACTTACAGCGACCTTTTTCGAATTTGATTTGGACGTATCTCCAAATCCAACCGTTAGATTTCAAATTTCTAACATTCATTAGAAAGCTCTTTTCGATACGAACCCAATGGTTCCGGTTTTAGGAGAATCCGACGGTCGGATCTCCCGTAATGTCCGTTTGAAATAAATGGTCGAAATTCACGAACTGCCGCGGCGCGGCGCGTTCTATTCAGGCCATTATATTATATATATAATATATATAATATATATTTCGTCGATTTCTATTTAAAACGAATTATATAAATAGTTTTAAATTCGTTTCAAAAGCAATTTCAACTTCCTTTTCAATTCAAATCAAAATTGAATTCTTCTTTATAAATTCGTTTCAAAATTCATTTCTATTCAATTCAAATTTCAATTCAATTTGAATTCATTTCAATTCGTTTTCAATTCAATTCATTTCGAAATCGTTTTCAATTCAATTCATTTCGAAATCGTTTTCAAATCAATTTGAATTCGTTTTCAATTCATTTCATTTCGAAATCGTTTTCAATTCAATTTGAATTCGTTTTCAATTCATTTCATTTCGAAATCGTTTTCAATTCATTTCGAATTCGTTTTCAATTCATTTCATTTCGAAATCGTTTTCAATTCAATTTGAATTCGTTTTCAATTCATTTCATTTCGAAATCGTTTTCAATTCAATTTGAATTCGTTTTCAATTCATTTCATTTCGAAATCGTTTTCAATTCAATTTGAATTCGTTTTCAATTCATTTCATTTCGAAATCGTTTTCAATTCAATTTGAATTCGTTTTCAATTCATTTCATTTCGAAATCGTTTTCAATTCAATTTGAATTCGTTTTATATTCAATTCATTTCGAAATCGTTATCAATTCAATTTATTTCGAAATCGTTTTCAATTCAATTTGAATTCGTTTTATATTCAATTCATTTCGAAATCGTTTTCAATTCAATTTGAATTCGTTTTCAATTCATTTCATTTCGAAATCGTTTTCAATTCATTTCATTTCGAAATCGTTTTCAATTCAATTCATTTCGAAATCGTTTTCAATTCAATTTGAATTCGTTTTATATTCAATTCATTTCGAAATCGTTATCAATTCAATTTATTTCGAAATCGTTTTCAATTCAATTTGAATTCGTTTTATATTCAATTCATTTCGAAATCGTTATCAATTCAATTTATTTCGAAATCATTTTCAATTCAATTTGAATTCGTTTTATATTCAATTCATTTCGAAATCGTTTTCAATTCATTTCGAAATGAATAAAATCGATATAAATATCGTTCACGTCAAAATGGCGTCAATCTAATCAACACGGCTTCATATATTCCTTTATTTTCAAATATTCTATTTCAACTATTTCTTTTTCAAATATTTCTTTTTCAAAACTGGAATGAGGCCCAATCAATTACCATATAAAATTAATTATATGGATTTCCATACAACACATGTATATAATAGCATTGAAAAATAATCAACCATCAACCAAAGTGCACTACACTGTATAAGCATCAAATATAGGTATTCAACGCTTATAACAGCCTGTCAATCAATCGATCGACATATTTAATCAATCAGGATGAGTGAACTTCAAATTTCATCCCAACACCCGTGTGGGATTTCAAACAATCAAACACATATTTTATTTGTGCAGTTGGGCGATGTGTAAAATTTATCGACCCAATCAATGTCATTCAAATAAGTGTACATAAACAAACCGTCTGGTTTGTAAATGAATATTTATTTATTCACATTCACGTTAAAAATTATATTTTTAACGATAAAACATTTTATTCCAACATATGAATTTCTATTCAATTCATTTATTCAATAAATGACATTTTTATTTTTCTAACATATTTTAAAAAATTTCGGCGGCATAACGGCACGGTACTAGAAACGGGACAAGGCCTAGCCTTATCCCCGGTCTAGTGAAGGCCCACGCCATTCACACATCAATCAAATTCACTTTCGTTATGCAAACCACAAAATTTGGAGTAAGAGTCTAACCTAGCCTTACTCCTTCGCCTTATAACGGCGCACGTCTAATCCTAACCAATTTATCGATTCGATTATTCACACCACAAACCACATTCAAACCAATATCGCAATCAATCACCAAACAGCCAAACAAACAAGTCCATGGTCTGTGGACGATTGTGTCGGGTGCTACTAAACACCGTCTGCATCCTAGTATATATATATATATATCTAGAAATAAAATTGAAGAGTGAGAATTCTCACAAATAGCTATCCTAGCTCCACGGCACTTCTTTGATAGAAATCTTCATCGCTATCGCATCTTCGTCATCTTCGTTGCCCGTAGCCACTACATATGTAAAAATCGAATTTTTACTATGCTATTCAATATATAAAAATCGAATTTTGACTTCGCTATTCAATATATAAAAATCCCATTTCAAAAATATAGATTTCGCCTTTATAACAATATAGATTTCGCCTTTATAAAAATAAAGTTTTCGCCTTTATAAAAATCGCCACTTTATCTCAACGTATATAAAATAAAAATCAGATTTTTATTTCGTTACATACACAAAGATGACATTTTTATATTCTCTATCCCATAAAGATTATATTTTTAATACTTTAAAAATATAAAAATCATTTTTAATTTGCTAAACTTCATATAAAAATCAAAATTTTATATCATTAAAAATCAAATCTTTTTAGGTTTTTAAAAAAAATCAAGTCTTTTTAGGTTTTAAAAAATCAAATCTTAACTTCATGCTATAAATAAAAATAAAATAAAACTGATTTTTTTTCCTAAACTTCTTACACAAAAAAAAAAACTAAACAGAAATAGATTAATAAAATAAAATAAAACAAAAAAAAAAACCTTACAGTAAGGTTTCAGGGCCTCGAAGGGGGGGGGGTGTTGAGGGCGGCGCCGTGGCTGTGGATGGTCGTGAATGGAGCAGAGGGTCGGCGCGAAGGCAAGGGGCGCAGCGACGGCAGATCTCGAGCTAGGGTTCACTGGCTTTCATCATTGAGGGCCTCGATCTGCGGGATGGGGAGCAAAAAGTGGGGCGGCGCTGTCAGAGGCGTGCGGAGTCGGATTGGGGTATGGGGTCTGCGCGTTTCAGAAAGGAGGGGCTGTCGCGCGAAATAGGGGAGAGAGGAGAGAGGATGGACGGCATGCGGCCATGGCGGCGCTGGCCAAGGCGGGGGCGGCGTTCCTTGATCGACGGGGAGAGGTGGATTAGGGGGGGTCGGGTTTTTTTTTCTGAAAAGGGGGAAGACGAAATTTGATTAAGGAAAATGAAAAGGGGGCAGGGTGTTAAGTGAAAAATATATATTTATTTATTATTAATTTTATTTCAATTCTCCTTTAAAGTTGACTTTCCATTCAAACACGAAATCAAACCCGCCGACTGTCGCCCCTAGCTAATCACCCACATTCCGAACACAATGGAATATGTATCGTAGGTTGATTCGATCATTTGAATCAGTTTCCGTCAAAATTTACATTTAAATCACTATATTGAATTTTAAACGTACATTTCAAATTACCGGGGTCACATACGATCTTTAAAAATTCTAGAAAAATATTTCCTAGCTTCGTATTGACGATACGGTCCTAACAAAACTAGTTTCGCCGAATTCTGAGACCGTTGGTAAAATGGCCAATTTCCAGTCGATTAAAATCAACTGAAACTGGTCAAACGCGTTTTCCTTTGCCACGCTCACATATTGATTCAGAAAATTACGAAATTTGAAATCTAGCAATAACTTGACACCACGGACCCAACAAAAGTGGTTTCGTCGAAATCCGAGGTCATTTGCAAAATGTCCATTTTTAAGGGCCTGAATTCCATAGCGACTATTCAGAATTTTCAACTGGACATATCTTATCATCCCTAAGATGAAATCTCAGTTTGTTAACTTCGTTACAAAGATATAGTTATACAGATTCAAATATTTCTTGTTTCGTTCAATTCTGACTTATATTGAATTCTGTATATTCATTTGAAATTAGAAATCGAATTTTCGAACTACCGCGCCATTTTCAATTCCTTTTATAATTATATATAATTATTATATATTCTAACGACGACGTATATAATATATACGTTTTAATTCTATTCAAAATAAATTTCACGTCGATATTATTTAAAATAATTCATTTTAAATATCAAAATTCGATAAAATTGCCAAAATAAAAATTTCAAACTGGCTCGCATTTTCCGGGTTGTTACAAATCCCTAGTTGGACTAGGTGGCATAAACCCTGAATCCGAGAAGCGTTCAGCAGACAGGTTAAACTCTAGTTGAATCTAGAAAGCACTTGATAGAAAACCCTCGATTAGATCTAGGTAACAAATAATAAATGTATGCCTAAAGGCAATGGGAACTACAGGGATTGGGATCACGTTATCGTTACTAGTTAGGACACTAGTTAGGTGGTGCAGAGATACAGAAACCAGTATAACAAGGAAACAGCGAAGCGGCGAAAGTTACAGAGCATATCCAGTTAATCTTATCTTAGCATATCTTGTGTTAATCTTGTCTAATCTTGCTGATCCTATCATCTTGGTGTTATCTTGTATTCAGTTAATTCATGTCGTTTTGTTTTTCCATGTTCACATGCTAGAAGTTACTGAACTTACTCAGGCTTTATGTCTGACTCTGTTTTTCTTTCGTCTTCTTTTCTTCCATTCCCCCCAGGTAGTAAAGAAGGGAATAGTATAGCTCAAGTTAAGTTGGATTGTCACTCTTTCCCAGCTTGAAGATTTGTCGAAGTTTTGCTTGGATTCTCTTTTCAGATGCTATGGCTGGCTCTTGCTACATTGGGGAATATAAATGTTATTTTATGCTTCTTTATTTTGTAAGACAGATGATTCTCTGATATTATAAAGAAATCGTTGTACAAACTATTTTATCAATAAAGCAAAGTTTTATTTTCCGCTGTTGTAATTTTTGTCTATCTTGTGATTTATCTGCATCTTTTACCCTAAATGCTCCACAGAACTTAGTGCATTCCCTTTGTGAGTGACACTAACAGATGTGGGGTGTTACATATGTCGTTGGACTAACTGCAATAGGCTTCTTCCATAAATATACCCAAACGCTGCCACTGCCGATACAATCGCCCCTTTGTCGCTGGTCACTACCTCATCGTTGGTCACCGTATCATCGCTTGTCACCGCCTCATTGCTTATCACCAGCGACTGTGATATCCAAATTCATTTAAGCAAGGCAGTTTCAGTAAGACTTTTATTGGATTCAATTTTCATCAAAATGGGCAGAAGCTAGATTCATAGCAACAACAGCGCCAAAAATGGAAATTGATTCTGAACCAGTTTCAAGTTCAAGTAGTGCGGCGGAGAGGAACATGGAAAATACCAGTTCGAATGGTGTAAATTCAAAAGGGAAAGAAAAATCAGAACTTATAGAGAATATGGAAAAAAATGAAGATATCAGATAACGAATTTGGTTGCTTCAAAAAGAAGCCTGTTATCATCATTGTTATTGGAATGGCAGGGAGTGGGAAGACAACTTTTCTTCTTCGCTTGGTTTGCCATACCCAATCCTTTGGCATTAGAGGTTATGTTTTTTTTGACATCAAAAGTTGGTCACTAGTGACGATCAACCCCCAATCGCGTGATCTACACACAAATAAAGATAAAATACGCAATAAAAAGTAAGAGAACGAGGAGCACACACAGAATTTTTATAGTGGTTCGGCAAAAACAATGCCTGCGTCCACTTTATATATTATTTATCTCTTTTTTGATTACAAATACAATGCTTTTTCTGTTTGGAGAAAGAAAATGACTAATTTCCTTTCTTCCTTTTGAGAGATTAAGATTCTAGAGGAGAGTAGAGATGAAAAGTCTGAAGAGAGCCATCTGGCCAAAAGCCCCTCTTCTTTCTCTTTAATCTTGGAGGTATTTATAGGTGAAAAATGCTGCTTGGGCTGTTGCAAAATGGTGCGGCCATTTCGAGAAGGTTCAGACACGTGGGATCCATCCATTGGCTCGAATTGTGGCAGGAAGACTGATTCCACTGCTCATAAATAGTATCCTCGAAAGTTGTAACTGACGTGGCATCCGTGGAGTGGTATATCAAAAGCAGAGCTTTGCCCGCATATGTTTGACCGTCTTTATCTCCTTGGAAGTCGGGATATTAAGTGGACTGGCCCTGTAGAAATCTTCCACGTTGGCCCGAGATAATCGGTCGATGAGTTCTTTCTGGAAGTGAGAAATTCGGTTGTCCCGGTGAGCGATTTTTCAGGTAATGCGCAGTCATTCTGACTGAGTTGGATTTGGGCCGATATACCATTGCTTGATGTAGCTCCCCTGATGGGCCTCTTGGAGTGCGACTTGTATTTGGTTGTGCATTTGGGCTTTGGTTTTGGCCCGATGAGATTAGTGCCAAAAAGAGGGCTAACACTTTGCCCCTCAGAATGTATCTTCATCGACAGAGGGAGATGTATTCTGAAATCTGAACTGAAGCACAAACGATCGAGCTGCTATGGTCGCGCCAGACCATGTCAAGGCCAGAAAACCGACGATCCGATGTTGTATTAAGACTAGAAATCCGACGACCATGCTAGGTCGTATTAAGGCCAGAAAACCAACAACTATCGGAAACCGTATTAAGGCCGCGATGATGATCGCCACTGGTACAAAAGTTGGTTCCTGCAAATACAAAACAAACCATGGGTCGTGCATTTTATTCCACTTGGCTTTAGAGGGTGGCGAGCATAAACCATACTCGGCTTAGTGGTGAGCATAAACCATACTCGGCTTAGATAGGGTGAGTATTAACCATACTCGGCTTAGTGGCGAGCATAAACCATACTCGGCTTAGTGGCGAGCATAAACCATGCTCGGCTTAGGACAAGTGTTTCTCATGCTCAACTCATGTTGGGTTAGTTAGTTTAACGAGCTATGCACGCTCATGGTGTAAAGAAAGGGAGTGTAATCCACACTCGTTTTTAAGAAAAAGTGACCTCTCTCACTTGAAAGAGTAGGTGTTTGAAGTAGTGGTGGGCTTTCGCGCTAACCACATAGAACAGGGGGGCGAGCATTAACCATGCTCGGCTTAATGGCGAACACTAATCTGGTTCGGCTTACAAATTTGACAACAATCGATCTACTTTTGCAAAAAGTAAAGTTTATAACTGCTAAGTAACTATTACAAAGAAAATCTACAGGGACATCGATTGATTACATAGCGTCAAGGCGTCCCTATTATTGAAAGAAATACATCGAGAGAAAAGATAAAAAATCTAATTAATGATAATGCCGCGAGTGCTAGTCTCAGGGTCCTTTCCATTTCTAGGAGCTTGCGGACCAGCCTGAGGAGCTTGGGCAGAAGGTCGCGGCGGCATGGCCAGGGCACGATTTTTGACATACTCAGCAAGTTCCCCTTTTCTGACTCGCCCTTCGATGAGATCGCGTAGATGTCGGCAATCATTTGTATTATGTCCAGCTACGTTGTGGAATATACAATGCTTGCCAGAGTCAAGTTCCATCTGGGTCGGTTCTCATTGAGGTGGCCTTGGGGTGGGGAAGGACTCGCGCATATCGAGATAGATATCGAGCAAAGAGGAATTGAGCTCGGTGTACCGATTATATTTGTTTTCATTTCGAGGTCGTACATTGCGTTTATCCTTTTCCGGGGCCGTTTCTCTTCCTTTATTCTGGCCATTGCCGTTGAGCGGACCTTGTTGTTTGGCTACTAAAACTTCAAGGCTCTCCATCTCAAGGCTGGCATCCTCTTGTCGGAGGAATCTTTCGGCCTCGGAATAGAAATCATCTATATCTTTGGGAGGATCCCTAGTTAGGGAGTTCGAGAATTCTGATCTCTTCTGGACTCCCGCGATGGCTGCCATCAACACCATCGATGGCTCGGGCCAATCGACAGATGTTACGGCTGCGTTGAACCTTTCAAGGAAGGATCTTAGCGTCTCTCCGGATCGCTGTTTGATGGTAGATAGAAACATGACACTTTTTGGTCAAGAGATATGCACTCGAAACTGCTCGATGAAGCGGGTGACCAGAGTATTCCAACTACTGATCGACTCCGTCGTTAGCTGCCAAAACCACATACCGGCTATATTTGTGAGAAATAGTGGAAAGCACTTAGGCATGAAGCTAGTCGATGCACCAAGTACTTCCATATGTCACATGTATCGCATAGGATGAATGGTCGGGTCAGTGCGACCGTTGTATGGTTCGATGGCAGGGAACCTGAAGTCCGGAGGGTTTCGAGAATTTCTGATTTCTCTAGTGAAAGGGCTGCGATTGACATTGTCTATGTCTTGCTACGAAGAATTGCCCCGAGTGAAACGTCGGATGATGCTTACAAGCTGACTCCCATCTCCGAGGAGTCGTTGCCATGAACTTAACTCTGCATCCTGAGGGGGTTCTGCACGAGGATCCGACAAAAGCATGCTTGGAAGGGTGGTCGTTGGCTGGGCTCGACCTCCGAGAGTTGAGTGAAGGTGTGAGGGATGGTGAGATCTGGCGGGTGGTTCCGGGCAGAATGGCCCCTCTGGAACCTGATGAGTTGTGGATCGAGCCATATCTGTAGCTAAAGGTCTAGGTTGATCCAGCATAGCATGTGATGTTCGGGGGCCAGGGTTGTCCCCGTTTGAAGCGAGGTTAGGAGGGTCTACGATAGCATTTTCTTCTGCTACGGTGAGGACCGACATGGTAGGGTGGCTTCCCTCGTTCGAAGGGAAGGTTACTCTAACTCTTCGTTGAAGAGGAAGAGTTGTTAGACGGGTCTGCGGCAAGATCCCGGGTTGTAATGGGAATGGCGTTGATTCTGAGGGACCCGGGGGTAGCTCGACTGATTCGATAGGTCGAGATGTTCCAAAGAGTGGAGGCATATTTGCCAGACGACCTAGATCTTGGTCGTCTGCCTCCTGAGGTTCTATTGTTGCAGCCGCGCTGGTTTCTGGAAGCGATATTCTCGGCTGGGATCGATCGGTTGGTGGAACCAAACCAGGATGAAATAAAGGTGTAGCCCGATCAGTGGCCTGATTTCGTGCAGACCGAAGATCGGTTTTTGCCCCAGCTTCGGTCGATGGAGGAATTGATGTTGAAGCGTTCAACCCTGTTTCCAGTCGACCGAGAAGGTGATCCATCAACTGCTATTGTCATTCGAGGACTTTACCCTGAGATGTCATATGGTCTCTGAGTTCGACCATGATTTTATCCATGTCGTCCTGGGTAAGGAATCAGGACATGTTGTCATGAGGGGAAACTTCGTGGCTTGCTTCTGCAGTGTCAGCATTAGCTGCATCGGTGTTTGCGGGACGAGAGGATGTTGCATCTTTCTTTCGTTTGTTCGCCATAACCTGGGATAAGCAAGAGCTCGATGGCGGTGACGGTGCGCTTCCCTTACCTAGCGCGCCAAAGTGTTGACGTCAAAAGTTGGTCACTAGTGACGATCAACCCCCAATCGCGTGATCTACACACGAATAAAGATAAAATACGCAATAAAAAAAGAGAATGGGGAGCACACACAGAATTTTTATAGTGGTTCGACAAAGACAATGTCTACATCCACTTTATATATTATTTATCTCTTTTTTGATTACAAATACAATGCTTTTTCTATTTGGAGAAAGAAAATGACTATTTTCCTTTCTTCCTTTTGAGAGATTAAGATTCTAGAGGAGAGTAGAGATGAAAAGTCCGAAGAAAGCTGTCTGGCCAAAAGCCCCTCTTCTTTCTCTTTAAGCTTGGAGGTATTTATAGATGAAAAATGCTGCTTGGGCTGTTGCAAATTGGTCTGGCCATTTCGGGAAGGTTCAGACACGTGGGATCCATCCATTGGCTCGAATTGCGGCTAGAAGACTGATTCCACTGCTCATAAATAGTATCCTCAAAAGTTGTAGCTGACGTGGCATCCGTGGAGATGTATATCAAAAGCAGAGCTTTGCCCGCATATGGTTGACCGTCTTTATCTCCTTGGAAGTCGGGATATTAAGTGAACTGGCCCTGTGGAAATCTTCCACGCTAGCCCGAGATAATCGATCGACGAGTTCTTTCTGGAAGCGAGAAACTCGGTCGTCCTGGTGAGCGATTTTTCAGGTAATGCGCAGTCATTCTGATTGAGTTGGATTTGGGCCGATATACCATTGCTTGATGTAGCGCCCCTGATGGGCCTCTTGGAGTGCGACTTGTATTTGGTTGTGCGTTTAGGCTTTGGTTTTGGCCCGATGAGATTAGTGCCAAAAATAGGGCTAATAGTTTTGAATCTTGACCCAGCAGTGATGACCCTTTCATTTGGTGCAAATATTGATATTCGAGATACTGTTAAGTACAAGGAAGTAATGAAAGAGTACAATCTTGGCCATAATGGTGGAATTCTTACTTCGTTGAACTTGTTCGCAACAAAATTTGATGAGGTTGTATTTCTTATTGAGAAGCGAGCATATCAGTTGGACTTTGTTTTAGTGGATACACCAGGTCAGATTGAAATATTTACCTGGTCATCTTTTGGAGCTATAATCACAGAGGGCTTTGCTTTAACTTTTCCCACAGTCATAACGTATGTTGTGGATACACCTCGTGCTGGAAGTCCCGTTACTTTTATGAGCAACATGATGTATGCATGCAACATATTTTACAAGACTAGATTGCCTTTGGTTCTAACATTTAACAAGGTTGATGTTACCAAACATGATTTTGCTGTGGAGTGGATGGAAGATTTTGATGCCTTTTTGACAGCTTTGGACTCTGATGTATCTTATACATCAGATTTAACTAGAAGCCTTGCCCTTGTGCTTGATGATTTCTATAAAAATCTCAAATCCGTGGGTGTTTCTGCTGTTTCTAGTGTCGGAATGGACTCATTTTTCAAAGCAATAGAAGCCAGTGCTGCTGAGTTTATGGAAAACTACAAGGCTGACCTTGACGAAAGACGTGCTGAGAAGGATAGATTAGAGAAAATACGTAGAAAGGAGAGCATGGATAGGTTGAAAAAGGATATGGAGAAGACAAAAGGGGAGACCGTTGTACTAAAAATAGGTTTAAAGGATAATGATCCTACTAAAGATATGATGGACGAGGATGATGAGGAAGAGGAAGCTCCCAATGATTTTTCATTTTCTAAGAGGTACGAGGAAGAGACAGATGAAGACGAAGGTTCTGAAGAAGAGATTGCTCACTTCGCCTTCTAAAAAGGTTTTCCTCGGTAGTATTTTGGTAGCAGATCGAGTAATCTTTTATGTATTTAAAATTAACAATACGTTACCACTATTTATCTTGTTTCAGCGTTGTTGTGGAAGGCTTTTCATCAAATATTATATGAATCCGGTTATTACATGGTACCCAGGCTTTTACATTTCGATTTGTTAACTATAAACATTGGTGTTTTCTTAAAAAAAAAATTTATTGTTCCAGAATCTTTCAATGGTGATGTATTTTAGTAGCAAGCAACAAAAAATTGGGTAGTTTCGTTGAACCAAATCAAAATTAAAATAACAACCACATTTTCTCAATACAATGGTCATAGGATAAATCGGGAAGTTTTGTAATAACATAATTTCCTCAACAAAAGTGGTCATAGGTTAAACTGGGAAATTTTTTAATCAATTAACCAACCATGGAACTTCCCTAATAATATTTGAGGCCAACTGACAGCAACAAATCTCACCATCACTAATAAAGAATACAGTACCTATAAAAATGTTGCATATGTGAGTACAAGGTTTAGCCACTCTCTAAACTGATCGATGGCCTCAACTGAACTGATTAAATGCTTCTAAAGGCTCAATGTCTAACAGGTGACAATAAGCGAAAGGTTTGATCTTTCACTAAGTTAACTGATAATAAAATATTGTTACCACTAAGGAAAAGAATTAGTCTTGGAGAAGAGGCTAGCGTAAATGATCCATTCAATCTGCAAGTAAACAAAAAAGAGTGAAAAGAATATCTGGTTGTTTTTTTAATCTTAAACAAATGATGCATTATCGCAATGGATGTTTCAACTCATTTTATATATCACATGTATATAGTAAAAAGAAAGTACAAATTCCATGCACAGTACATCATATCTAATTTTAGAGCTAACAATAACTAAAAAACATAATGAGCATAAGCTAATTCTTCCTAAAACTTGAAATTGCCTTTTATAAGGAAAAAATAATTAGAAATTTAGATTTCGTGCACTCCATGAATGTGTTAAGCTGCATATGTGCTTCTGCATTTTTTGTTTGTACTTTTCTACATATTCAAATTCCTTTTTACCCGTGATACATTCAGCTTCAATATTGCCATGTTTAACATGGTAAAATTCTGAAAATTTCATAAAGTATTCATTTTGTTTGACTCTATTGTTTATGCCAGCTCTATCATGTTTATGTACTCCTTTTATTAAAATATAAGTACCCATTTCTTAAAAAAATTAAAAAATTCAAACCACTTGATCACTCAAATACTCCAATAACTGTTGTATACGTTGTTTCATGAACATAGCTAAACTCATACTAAAAACAGTATTCATATAAAAGTACCTGTACAATGCCAAAAGCAGCAGAAGTTCCAGTTTAAGCTGAATATTATCCAAATCATGCCTTACAGTGCACCGAATATTCACTGCAGATGGTTAATAAGTGAACATGTTTGGTCCTGCAAACCCAAACACTTCGAATTGATATACAGTCAGACATGGTGACATAGTAATGACCGAATATCATGAACCAATATAAAGTAGTGAAAACAGTAGTTGAAGAATGAAACAACCGAGTAATAATGACTAAATATCATGAACCACGATAAGAACCAAAACAAGCAATCTTAACCAAGTTTTTCAAAACATGGTGATATGTTAAATACGTCCTGGATCTATGTCGAATTGGTTTGCATTTTAAAAAACGAAGAAAAAGATAAAATAAATATGTAGTTTTAGATCTGTACCTAAATAAACCTCCAATTGTTTCATTTCTTATTGATCCGCCAACTCATGCTGGTTCACCTCCAACCATACCTGCTATCAAATGCGCGAACACCGAATGAAAAGGAGGCAGCGATCGCAATTGATAGATCTGAGCCTCTTCTGCTCGCCAATGATAGTAGCACGGTGAATTCCAGATCTCGGCAGTATGCGAATTTCAACAAATCGACATTTCCGAAGTAGCGGCGCTGGTTTGCTAAGGTGGAACTTTGTTTGAGGGAGGAAGAGGATCAATTTGACTTGCAAAAGAGCATTGATTTAGCAAAAAGGAATACGAGGAGGCTCGCAGTGAGGGAGTCAAAATATATCACGTGAGTTAAGTTGGAGCCAAAATTTTCAGTATTCCCATTTGAGTTTGTTTTCAACATCTTACCGTCCATTTTTTTTTCAGATCACAGTACAAAGTTTTTAAAAGTAAATTTTATACGTTATTATTAATAAGTGAATATTTATATTAAATATGACATGAATTTCTTGATTTTTTTTACTAAAATACTTATTTCTACTTAGTTATAATCGATTAATAATTATTAAACGCATTAACTATTAAAATAAATTACTACTTGTTAAATATTAATTATTTAATAATAATTAATAAATATTATTGATTCCTAAGTTTATTATTAATTATTAGTTATTTTGAATATTAATATAATTAATTATTAAATATAGATATTATAAACATGAAGTTTGTAATAGGCGTCTATTGCAACTAACAAAATGAAAAGTTGTAAAATATGTTCATTACAACTTTAGGGAATTGACTGTTGTAAAAAACATTTATTACAACTGTGCTTTTCCCACAATTGTAAAATTAAAGTTGTAATATGGTGCTTTGTTGTAGTGTGATTCAGTTGACTGGGATATTATTTGCGAGCTTTTATTAGCTAGGGGTTTAGTATTAGATGGATCAATTGGATCATGCTTTTGCTCAAATCTGGTTGTTTTAATATTGTAGTTAATGGGGTTATTGGTAAGAAAATTCAATCTAAAAAAGGCCTTAGACAAGGTGATCCCTTGTCACCTTTTCCGTTTAATCTCGCTGTAGATGTTTTCACTAAAATTATTAAGAGAGCTGTTAGGATAGGTGTTTTAGGATTTGTTGGTAATGAGAATTTTAACAATGAATTATCAATACTTCAATTGCAGATGATACATTATTATTTTCCTCGCACTTACCCAAACATATTATAGCTTTGAAGCTTATTCTTTATTGTTTTGAGATGATATCTGGTCTCAGAATCAATTTTGATAAGAGTTTGATTATGATTCTTAATGACTTTGATAATGTCGAGAATCAAGTTGCTGACACCTTAAACCGTTCTACTATAAAATTTCCTTTTGATTATTTGGTTTCTAAAATTAGGCCTTCAAAATTTAAGCATGAAGATTGGTTAGTTAGTATAGATAAGATTAATAATAGATTATCTAGTTGGAATAGCAGATACTTATCAAGAGCTGGTAGATTAGCTATTGTCAACTGTGTTGTCTGCTATTCCTACTTATTGGATGGCCGTTCATCGACTTCCTCAATGGGTAATTGAGAAAATCGACAAAATTAGGCATAATTTTCTCTGGAGTGGAGATAACATTTGTAGAGGCTATAAATGTTTAGTTAATTGGGATGTTTGCTGTAGATCCAAGAAGGATGGGGGTATAGGGATCATCGATTTATATAATTTTAACTTTTCCTTATTAGCCAAATGGTTATGGAATTTTAGGAACCCAGATGTGGCGGCTACTTGGAAGCAAATAGTTTCCAAATTTTATTATGCTGGGGGCAAATTCATAGTTGATTCTAGTTATAGTTGGATTAATATATTATCTTATTTTTTGAATTCTGTCTTGAAATGCATTGATTTTTTTTCAATTTAGGCTGTAAGTTGACTGTCCATTCGGGTATTATTACTTATTTTTGGCATGATTCTTGGATCTCTCGAGTGCCCCTTAAAATAGAATTTAGAGATCTTTTTGAGAATTGCTGCTTTAAGAATGCTTTGATTATTGATGTTTGTAGTGGTAGTTTAGATCCCTATGGGAATTTACATTTGAAAATATTTTAGAAGGGTTAGTGTTCAGGAAATTTTCCTTACTGCGAGCAAAGTTGTCTATGTATCATTTAGATAATAATGGTGATAACATTTCTTGGGGGCTAGATAAGAGTCTTCTGTTTACTTCTAAATCTATATACAAGTTTCTTAATTTTTCTGGTATTTCTATGTTTATTTTTAAGTTTCTATGGAAGACTAAAAGCTAAATTTTTTATGTGGTTGATTATTCATAAGAAACTTAATACGGTTGTGCGTTTAAAGAAGAAAAATATTATCTTTGAGGTTAAGTGTTGTTTTTTAGCATATTGGATGAGAATATTGATCATTTATTTTTCTCTTGCACTAAGACCTATTATATTTTAAATATGGTTTTAAGAATTTTTGTCTTTAGCTGTTTCAATACTTTTAGAAACTGTGATTTTTATTGGAATAGTTTTAGATCTGTTTTTAATTTCAAACATACGTATGTGTTGGATTCTTAGTTACTATTATAATTTGGTTTATTTGGCTTGAAAGAAGTCAGAGATTGATTCATTCTAATTTTGATTCTATAGATAAATTAATCATTAGGATTGTTACTTTTAGTCTTGATTGGATGTCTAATCCTCACTATAAGTTATATAGAGATTCTGGATTTGAGAGATATTTGATGAAGGTTAGAATTAATTTGAGTTTGTTTATTAGATTAAATAGGTATTTTAGTCATAATAGAATTTGCATTTGTTATTGATTTCTTCTTTTATGTTTTTCTTTCCTGACTCCTTTTTATTATGGGTTTCTTTCTTTTTCACACATATATGGATATATTTATATATACTTAGATATATATATAAAAACACATATATATATGTATAATGGTAGCTTATGGTTGGCTAGTCTCTTTCAGGTCACAGGTAGTTGATTTTAGCTGAGGAGCTCATTGAAGTGCGGATTTGGATTATAGATGACATATGCTATGGAGTTTTTCTAGAGTGTAGTCTTGGAGTGTTTTTTGAGATGTTGTGTTCTCATGTATTTGTTTTATTTTGTTTAGAGTGACTAATGTGTTGTGTAGGAATAGATATACTTCATTATTGGGTGGTGGCCATGCTGTAATTTGATATTGAAGTATGATGGGCAATGGTTTATCCGGAGCTCATTTATCTACCATTTTATACATACATATAGTCATACCCTGTGTAGTTTATTTTGGTACCTTTCAGGCCTGTAAACAGTTTTTTGTAGACTACCTTTTTCTTTATATATATATATATATATATATATATATATATATGTGTGTGTGTGTGTGTGTGTGTGTGTGTGTATGTGTGTGTGCGCTCTCTTCTTTTCGAAAGATCACACATTTCTGCTTTCAATCTTTTTTTTATCCTTATAAAATTTTCAAATTTTTATCTCTTCTTTTAGAAATTTTAAATTAAAAAGGGAAATAATCTCATATGTTTTGCGTAAATTATTGGATTGTGTTTGCATGAAATAGTAACGAAATAAATGCAGAATTATTTTGTTCCATCTTTGAAATTAGAGATTTACTTGTTATGTTTGCACCATTTGTTACCTCTGCTGTTTTCCTTCGTTATTTCTTACCATATCTTGGTAATTTGATTGATGACTCATATAAATTTCACTAACTATATATTATGGTTACGTAAACTCTTATCTTGTAATCTCTCTCTTATATGGAACAAAATCTCTCTTCTTTGGACTGGACGCACACTATCTTCTTGACGATAGTTGAAACAGTATAAATATTGTGTGTCTCTTTTCTTCTTTATAGTTTTTTAATGTTTACTTAGAGTAATAGAATAATTAATGTTAGATTAATTGATGTTCAATTGGCAAATCAAGATCTCGTTTATTGTTTTTCTGCATTTGTACAACTTTTTGCATAGCATATTGGTATTTGAGCAAGACGATTTGTTTAAATTGTGCATCAATGACTTTAAGAAATAGCGTAAAATCTGTTAATAATTATGCTATTGCTATTTGGGGGGAAAGAAGAATTCGGTGGAAAAGATTACATTGAGATAGAAGAGCGTTCCAATCTGGGAACTTTGACGAAATAAGGAGTTTATTGTGTTGAAGGGGCCATTGAATTTGGGAACTTAGGGCTGAGTGAAGCTATTATTATTTAGTGCTGATATAAGCAGTTAAGTGGTATGAGAGAGATTTATCTTATATACAGAGATTTGGATTAGCTTTTTTGTCGTCAATTGGCTTTAGTTTCTGGCTCTTTATTTTGCTCGGTAATTACAAGGATTGATCGGCCTTGATAATACTGATTACTTTGGAATCAACCTTCCTTGGATTTTGAATATTTACAATATTTTGTTGGTGGGTTGGGACATAGTCTGAGCTCGTGAACAAGGTATGATGAGGGGCAGCTTTGCTGGAACCATTTGGTAAATATTCATTTTTGGTTTCTATCTCACTATGAAATTTTAGCTTAAGGTGGAGTTCGTTGAAGAGCTTTATGTTGAAGAGATAATTTGACTGGAGATGTAATGTTGGAGATATGTGATTTTGCATCAATGTGGAGTGTTAAATTTGGTGATATAAAATAACAAATAGATGGAAACAAATATGCAAAATGGGAAGTAATCTCGTATATTTTGCATAAATTATTGAATTGCATGAGATGGTAAGGAAATAATTGCAGGATTATTTTCTTCCATCTTTGCTAAGGCAGGGAACAAGTGATTTACTTGCTATGTTTGCTCCATTTGTTACCTCTGCTATTTGCCTCCATTATTTCTTACCATATCTTGGTAACTTGATTGATGACTCACATATATTTCACTAGTTATGTATTGAGGGTAGACTTCATTGTAAATTCATGAGATCCCCAAATAGAGTGTCTCTTCTTGTTAATCTTAATTCAGAATTTTGGTTATGTAAACTTTTATCTTGTAATCTCTTGTATCTCTTTCTTATATGGAATAAAATCTCTCTTCTTTGGAATGAACATACACTATCTTCTTGATGATAGTGGTGTTGGGAAATTCGGTGTCGATAATACAGTGTTGGATGGATCTTAAGGCTATTCAGACACTAGAGAGGTGGAGTGTATTTACTATATTCAACTTGAAAACGGAAAGAAATTGGTAATAAAATAAAATGCAGTAAAGTGAATAACACTAGGATTTTTATACTAGTTTGGATTAACGAATTCTACATCCAGTCTTGCACTTCACCGTACAAAATTTCACTATAATTGCTTGCTTTCTACGGGTGGCAAGAACACCTTTACAATCTGGATTTCACGGGCCACAAGATACACCTTCTCCTTATCAGCAACAACAAACAACGGCAAGTAGTCATATATTCACTATAGATTCTAGCTGATTTGGTACAATGATCCTATAGACCTCCATTAGAAATATGTCTTTGAATTCTTTAAGAAAATAGGATGAAATCAGAGAGAGAATGATGTGAATTCAATTACAACTCTCTGATAATGTGTGGATTGCAAATCATTGAAGAATTGGAGTGAAAGAGAGTGGATTTGCAAGGATAATTCGAAAGTATTCAATGGATCTGTAGTGCAAATGTATGGAGAAGAAGGAGTAGGAGAAATTGAGAAATAATGACGTTTAAATTTTTTTCCAGACGACCTTTAAATAATGGTTGAAAAGATGTGTCTTTTGGTGAATGGATAGAGGGAAATAATTCTTCATTTGAAAGTTGAAAGTTTGAAAAACCGTTATATGTCGACATACAAAAATATATATGTCGACATATAAGTCTCAACAACACTTATAAGTATTTCAAATGTGTTTCAAATTTTCAGCATTTTGAATTACCTAATATTTGTGAACTTTTGTGATTCGGTTGAGGTCAATGGTTGATTGTCTTCAAGTATAATTGTCATGAGATCTTTAACAAGATATTCTAAGATTCAGCCAACCCCTCATCACTTCAAACACCTCTGTTCTTCTGCATTCTTCTCTAACAGGCTTTGGTCTTCAATTGTTTTGATTATCCTTCCTCTGTTATTCTTCCGTTGCTTAGATTAACCTTCTTTTAAAACTCTTCTTTTGTACTCTTGTCTATCTCTATAAATGTTCCATAATATATCTGATGTAACTGCACAACACAAAGATATGTTATTAGCAATGTTTATATGATTGTTGTCATCAAAATCAATACGTAAGGTATTAACAATCTCCCCCCTTTTGATGATGACAATCATATAAATATATGAGACATAAAAATATAATATTTTATATTTGACTCCCTCTAACTCGGTGCACTCCCCTTATCATTCTGTTTATTATATTTACTCATTTTCTCCCCATTTGTCATTAACAAAAAGGGTAAAAAAGAATTGTTAAATTTACTGCTCGACAATATGTACATTTTGTATATACATGTAAATATAACATGTGACACCCCATGTTCGTAAATATCACTCTTTATCAGAATGCATTAAGTTTCGTGAAGCATTATAGGAAAACAGAAACAGAAACAGAAACATCACAAGAGAAATATAAAATAACAGCGGAATTGAAAACTTTATTTTCCAAATAGAAAACATTGTGGTCCAAATTCAGTAACAACATAAGCCTGAAATACAGAAAACCCATTACATAAATTTAAAGCATCTACGTTATACTAAGATCATCAGAGTATAGTAATATAAAGGCATAGTCCCAAAAAATATAGCCATATCAGAGAAGGCAAGAAATCAAAGCGGTACATCTAAGCAGCTCCAAGCAGAATGAAAGAGAGAATCCAAATTAAGCCTGAGTATTTCCACCCTGAGAACCCTAGGGGGGGGGACATAAGAGAGAGAAGAGAAAACAAAATCGGTTAGACATAAAGTCTGGCAAGTCCAGTTACTTTAAGCATATAAATAAGTAAAAGCATCATGATACGTATATAAACTGGATGAGGGAGATAACAGTATCATAAGGCAGGTATAGCAGACTGAGCAGGATAAACAGAATAAACATGACAGAATATGTTGCGCTTCTCAAGTACTTTTCTCTGCACCAATACTAGCATAACAAGAACAAGATGATCCCAACAAGAACAAGATGTTAGACTTAGGTGCACTTTTAGTGACGGGTTTTATCCCCAACAATAATAACAGGTAGCCAACAGGAATGTCAGGTGTTACCCCCAACAATAATAACAGGCTCCTAAACAAGCAAGACTTGATGTACCCTAATTACTACCTCCAATCGAACGGCTCCCTACCCCGTAGATACCCTGTGTTGGCCCGACAGTAGGATGTATAACTTCCTAAAGTGGCAACCCCGTTATTTTAAAGATGCACAAGCATATCTATTGATGTCACACTGTCTTAATTTCCCCAAGAAAACCGGACCCATGCACGCACATGACCCCGTTGGAATGCGCCATCAACACCCTCACACAAGTGACCTCTTATAATCAGCTCAGTAAGCGTGCCCTGACGCCGACCTAGTTTGTTCCCCGTTTGATAGCAAGTTGGGTTACTGACTGAAACGGGTCCCATAGAACAGATGCTACAAGCTTGCCCCTAGGCTTGCATCCCCACTACTAGGATTTTGACAGATTATGCCTAACAGTTTAACAAGGTTGCCTAACCCCCACATGTAAAACAGGTTAAGTTTGTCGGATATATATACATATATATATATCCCTCCCCCACAGATTTAACAAGATTAACTTAACCCCCACTGGTTCAGGCAAGTTTACTTAACCCCTAATCAATTTAACAGGTTCATGTAACCCCCTACATATTTAAACAGGTTAAGTATTACAGGTTAACAAGTTATCCATTTGTGGTTGTTAATGGACTAGAGCTCTCACATTAAGTCTGCTACTTGTGGATGCTGGATATGCCTGGTGGTTCCGGGCAGATTTCTACCACAAGTCGGACTCAACCTCGTGTCTTAGATTTATGCACTCGACCCCTCACATTAGATTAACCACTTGTGGACGCTGGATTTGTCCGGTGGTTCCGGGCAGACTTCTACCACAAGTGTAATCTAACCTCATGTCTAAGTGCGGTTTCAATTTCTAATTATTGTAAATCTAGCCATGTTCATTATTAACCAATTTTTCATGTTTATCCAGGAATATGCCTAAAATCCCAATCTGATTCACAATACAAGTTATGCCCCAAATTAAAGTTTTAGATCAAGGTATAAATTATGCCCGAATCCAAATCATGTTTTAATATGAGTTATGCCCCAAATTTATCTTTCCTAACCGTTCCCAATTTCGCGCGCTCGCATATTTCTGTGATAGACCTAGGCTCGAAGGTACCCTGGCTATAAAAATAAAAAGGGAAAGAGGGGGAGAAGAGAACAAGAATAGGCATAATAACAAGACATGCATATGATGATAGAAATAAGCATACTTACAGGATAGGCGTATGGTGGCATGATTAGGCATGTTAACAGAGTAAGCATAATAAAGATAGGCATGCTTGAACTAAACAGAGTACCAGGTGTACAAGTAATGTCACATCTATTTAGTTATGATTCAGGTTATTAACCGACATAGGTTTAGATCCAACTTATAAGCATGTCAAGGTTACTATTAATTGTTTATATCTAAAAATAACATGAACTCACTGTGACTGGATCTAAAGAACAGAGAATTGACTGTTGATATGTAGTAGAAATCCTTGAATACATATAAATTGTTGTTGTAGAAGAATATGCTAGTTTAACCTTAGTTGGGGCAGCACCTCGTTGTCTCCATTGTTTTTGGCGAATAAAACAATAGAAATGAGGTCCTATTTATAGCCTAATTTCAACGAATTTGGTCAATAAATGAGTCCACATTCACAGAACTTGATCTGCCCCAGATCTGACTGGGGTCGACCCAGGGGCCGACACCCCCGCTATGGGTCGACCCATTGGTCGACACCCATGGGGCATGGGGTCGACTCCTAATGGGGTGAACTCCCTCCTCTTCCCTCTTCTTTGATGTTTGATTTCTGGACATGATTTATTAATATATATTATGCTTATATTATACAAACTTCAAACTTTAATATCTCCTTCATACGACGTCTGTTTTACGCAAACTCAAGTCTATTCTAAGCAGAATTCCGAGACAAATGCAATGTTGCAGTCCATTTTACTTAATTCCTTATATATAATTAAGTATTATTTAGTTTGTCATTATAGCGTACTTAAAATTATGGGGTGTTACATTCTCCCCCACTTAAAGGATTTCGTCCCTGAAATCTCTAAGTAAAGAAGAATGTATATCCTAACATCCATCTACTTATCCACCAATCACAGGCATCCATTGTCCTTAAAAAAATTCTAATGCTTTTATGAACATATGCAAAGTTGTGTGTATATGTCCCTATACTAATGCAGAAGATCAGGCGGTCCACTATTTCAGTTGACCTCCTTAATGCAATGTATGTTAGTGCCATGAATTCAACATGTATGCAAATAATCCTAATGTACCATGCAAAGGCTATATGAGTGTACAATCATCCATTCAAATGCAACATCCATATGATGATACACCCACTTTCATCCAATAAAAGAAGAAAAATATGCACACGCATCCATATGCAGTATGAGGGTGATTGAGCTGATCTAGTGTCTAATATGTGTGTATATGCATCCACGAGAAACTACTAGCAAACACTTGCATCCATCAAACATAACATGCATCAAACACATGTTTACATCCATGGGTTACCTACCTAAAGGTCGAAGATTCAATCGATAGGATATACTTAAATGACAGAAGCATGTACGAATGAAAGCTTTGGAAAAAGAAGTTAAGAACATACCATTAAAAAGAAAAGGGTATGAAGCACGAATCTTGTCTTCAGTCTCCCAAGTTGCATTCTCAAGGTCTTCTCTCTATCGAACTTTCATCAACTTGACCTCTCGGTTGCGTAGATTCTTAACCTCTGATCCAAGAATACGGGTAGGAAATCATCTAACTATCGCCTCCTGTTCCACCTCTACTTCCTCAAGCATACTCGACTCAACTACTTCTATGGTATCATGCAAGCACTTCCGTAAATGAGAAACGTGGAAAACGTTATGAATATCGGCCAGTCTCTCTGGTAGATTTACTCTATAGGCCATTTAGACAATCCTTTCTGTTATGGGAAATGGACCTACAAATCTTGGTACCGATTTCCCTACAGATCCAAAATGAACCACATTCCTCAAAGGTGATACCTTGATGAAAACCATGTCTCCTACTTCAAACTCAATATCAGTCCTTCTCTTATTGCGTAGAACTTCTGCATATCATGGGATGTCTTCATGCGCCTTTGAATAAGATCAATTTTTTCTGAAGTCTCTCTAATCACCTTAGGTCCAAGTAGAAGCCTTTCTGTAGACTACTACCAACAAGTCGGTGATCTACAGGGTCGTCCGTATAATGCCTCAAAGGGTACCATGCCGATACTAGCCTGATAACTGTTGTTGTAGGCGAACTCTACCAAAGGAAGATGCTCTTCCCAAGTCCCTCCGAAGTCTAGGATACACAGTCTTAAAAGATCCTCAATAACTCTATTCACCCACTATGTCTGTCCATCGATCTGCGGGTGATAAGCGGTGTTCAAACACAACTGTGTACCTAATGCCTCTGGTAAGCTCCTTCAAAACTCACTAATGACAATGGGGCCACGATCACTCACAATACTGGAAGGTACTTCATGTATACTGACTATCTCATGGAGATAAACTGCTGCCAACCATGCTGCTATTCTCTTACTCTTAACAGGACTGAAATGAGCGCTCTTAGTTAGCATGTCAATTATAACCCAAATACTGGTGTTGCCTTTCCTCGATCTAGGCAAACCATCGATGAAATCCATAGAGATGCCCTCCCACTTCCATCGTGGAACCTCAAAAGGATGAAGTAAACCACCAGGCTTTCTTTGCTCAACCTTGACTTGTTGGCAGATCAAACATCGAGAAACAAACTCTGCTACATCTTTCTTCATCCCGACCTAAAAGAAAACCCTCTTCATATCTCTATACATCTTATTATCATCTAGATGAATAGTCATCCTAGAATGATGGGCTTCCTCAAGGACGGTCTTCAACAAACTCCCAACTCGGGGAACATAAGGCCTTGCATCTTGTCGCAACCACCCTCTATCATTCGTGGAATATCTACTGATGTGACTGGAAGTATACCCTCTACTGAGCCTATCCAATATATCTGCTATCTGTGGGTCCTATCGTTGTGAAGCTCTTATCTGATCCAACAAAGTTGGTTCACCTCTAATGATGCCAATAAACCAAATGTGAACTTGGTGGAGGGTCTAAAATCAAAAGTCGATATAAACTCCAAGCTTTGTCGCTCTACAAATAGTGGACTCAAGGTCATCCTCTGCCTACTCAATGCATCTGCCACCACATTACCCTTGCCAGGGGTATAAGCAATCTCAAAGTCATAGGACGCTAGGAACTCCATCCATCTTTGTTGCCTCAAATTAAGATCCTTCTGCGAGAACAAGTGTAATGACCCGTATTCTACACGTCATAGGATCGTAGAATATTTATTTCTTTCCCATGTGAAGTCGTATGGTCATGTAACTTTGGGAAACATCTATTAGAGTCATTTCCCATGTTCATGATTTTTGTCGATTTTTAAATGACCATTTTGCCCCTAGTTGGTACTGTTTTGGCCATAACTTTTGATTGGAAAGGAATTTTGACCCGAAACCACTTCCATTTGATTCGATTGATGGTTTCTCTTTCCGTAGAGTGGTCACATTAGCCAAACGGACTTACCGTTTGGGAGATATGGCTGAAACAAGGTTTGGAGGGTGAAAAACTACTTAACCGGGCCAAATCGGGTGATTAGTGAGTAGGCCCATAACCCATTTCGGGATTAGGGTTATGGGAGGGCTGAAATGAGATGGAGAATCATTCCATTTCAGTTTTCTAGCCTCCACTTATCACCAAGGATCCCTAAAAATGGCCTCCAACCTCTAAATCACCTCCAAATCATCTTTTGGTCAAGGATTTGGCTTAGCAACCCCTAATCAAGGAAGATCTTCACCAAATCAACATAGGAGCTGCTGTTGGCATTGAGATTCACATCAAATCAGAGAATTATTTCAGATTTTAGTTTATTTTGTGGCTAAGGTGAGTGATTTGCATAGTGTTACACTAATTATGGCTAATTAGGGGTAATTAGTGCTAATTAGCGAATTTAAGCATGATAAAATTGGGGAAAAATGTTCATAAATTCCTAAATGATGTTTTAGACCTCTGATATGAATTTGGGTTAATTTGGTTAAGTTTTGCTAATCCTATCATTAGTTTCACCTAAACATGCTTAAGGGGAAATATGGGATTTTGGGTATGTTTAATCCATTTTAACCTATGATATTGATGTGAATGATGTTTGTGGTTGATTATGCATGTTGCTATGACTGTATGAAATGCTTTGTGGTTGATTTCAATAGTTAAAATGGTCGAAAACGTCGTCGAATGGCGTAAACCCTTGCTGGAACAGTTTCAGAAAACAGTGCAGGGTTCGGATCGGATCGGATAAGGGGGCTCGGATCGGATATGTGGAACTGAGCAAAGAATCTGATCGGATCGGAACCCAACACTTGGGAAAAGTGGCAAAAAGGAAGGCAACGCTAGCTGAACTGGGATCGGATCGGATAGAGAAAAGCGGATCGGATCGAGAAGGACGGATCGGATCGAAGAGGACGGATCGGATCGGAAAAACAAAGGCGAATCAGAGCAGGAGCAAGAAAGCGGATCGGATAGGAGTATATGAAGGGGAGCATGAAGACGGATCGAAAGCACAAACCAGGAAGGACCCGACCCGACCCGAAAGGAAGCACCGACCCGACCCGAAGAAGAAGAAGCAGCTGACTCGAACCCAGAGGAATGCCGACCCGAACCGCATCAGAAGGGGGACCCGACCCGAACGGATAAAGAACACCAACCCGAACCGATGACCTGAGGAAGAACCCGACCTAACCCAGTATTGACCAATAACCCGAGATGCAAAGGTAGTCCAATAGGAGAAGTTAGAGCTTAGGATCCCGGAACCAGTTGGGAACCAACGAGTTCACTTCATGGTTGGACTTTGCTGCGGGATGTGTGCTAAGGAGTTGTCGACGTTCATAACTTCGATTCACCACTAAAAGGAATGATGGGCTACTTATCAGTGCAATAGGGTCATTATGACCTGAGGGGCAAGGTGATGGTAGCAAGACTACGTTATCAGTGCAGTAGGGTCATTATGACCTGAGGGGCAAGGTGATGCGTAGTAAGACTATGAGCCAGCGCAGATGGGGTGAATAACTCCATGGGGCAAGTGGACATAGTAAGGATTGGTAAGGCTATGAGCCAGCGCAGATGGGGTGAATAACTCCATGGGGCAAGTGGACATAGCGAGGAATTAGTGGCTACGTTATCAGTGCAGTGAAGCCATTTATGACTTCATGGGGCAAAGTGATCGTAGCAAGGAATGTTGGGTGATCGAAGTGGTGAATATCGTATGCTTTATGCACTGAGTGAGAGATGTGAGGATGGATGCTATGCTTGATTGTTTTCCATCATTATGACATGCACACCTCCCCCACCTCCGTATCTTTACACTGTTTGATGTGATACCTTAGAGTGTTGTACAGTATGTAGTGCTAACTCTTTGGTTGCAGGTCCAGGTTCAGGTATGTTTTAGTCTACCTGTTATTGTTCACTTTAGATGCTTATCGCTCATACCAGGCTTTATGTCTGACCCAGAGTTTTATGTCTCCTCTTATTACTCTGGGTGCTCACACGAGCAGACTAGAGACAGGTTAGCTGGTGATGTGCGAGTAGCTGATTCGGAGGTGGGCAGGAGGCTTCCACGTATGATATATATATATATATATATATACACATTCTCCCAGTGTCGTTGATGGTCGCTACTTGGGCATTAGTAGTGTACCTCGCTTATCTTACTTTGCTTTGAGACAGTTTGAAAGTTGTAATAAGCTGTGTTCTGAATTTCCGCTGCTATGATGTTTAGTTCTGATTTTCAGCTTATGCACTGTCTCTCCTGTTTTATGTCAAGTATTATTATTATTATATTTTGTTCTATGCACTGTGAGACATTCTACAGGTTCTTTGTATGTTCATTTCCTTCTTCCTTTTTCCTTCTGGCGACACGTTCCGTGCTAACTGGACATGTGTACAGCGCACTTTTGGAGTAAATGTCGGTTGGTGCGGGGCAGGCCGTCACACTTGGTATCAGAGCTCTAGGTTGCGTAGTTAACCTAGGGAAAGACACTAGGGTGAGTTAGTACGTATATGAGAGCGCGTATTTGTGATTACTTTGGTTTTCAAAAGCTATGTATATATATACTATTAGTAGTATAAGAATGAAGTTGCACTGCACTAGTACCACTATGGGGTCGTTAATCGTTTCCCTTTTACAGATTGACGATGAGCCGACATGTTAGAGGTACCGGTAGAGGGGCCAATAATGGGAATGCCGCTGACATGAGGGCGATGTTTACCAACCTCATGAGAGACATGCTTAGAGAAGTGCAAGGGGCAATTCCCAATCCCGGAGTTGGTGCTGGCCCAGTAGTGCAGGCGCCTAGGGTCGATTTCGCCAAGTTGTGCAAGGATTACACCAATCTTGGTGGGAAGTCGTTCCATGGGACGGATTCGGCCACGGATGTTCAAGACTGGATGGATAGCTGTGACCGTATCTTTGATGACTAGGGTCTTGAGGATGCGATGAAGAGAAGGCTAGCGTCTCGCCAGCTGCAAGGGCGAGCGATGAATTGGTGGAATGCCATTAGAACAGCTACTCCATAAGATCAAGTTACTTGGGTTCAGTTCAAGGCTCGCTTTAGCGAGAAGTTCATTCCAGCTGCCCAGAAGTGTAACAACCCATATTTCGATAACATGAGTAAGACGAGAATCAAGGCAGAATTTAATTTTAAATTCTGAATCAAGTTAAACGGGCTATGCCATTGTGTTCGTCTCAGAAAAATACGCGAAATAGAGTCCGAGTTTTCGAAAATCGGAGTCCGTATGACCCGATTAAGGCCCAACGAATTTTTCAGAAAATTTCTAAGTAAAAACAGATTTCAAATTCAATCTTGAATTTGGAAGATTGGGCCAGCTGGGCCAGGTGGGAAAAATTCCCGCCACAGTACCCAAGTCGACAGCCCTGTCGACTTGGGAGTCGACTTGGTCTGACCAAGTCGACAGCCCTGTCGACTTGGCTGTCGACCTGGCTCAGACGAGCAGTCTTGCCTGGTGCACCTGTTTCTATCTTGGCTAGGTTTCTGGGCCTGGTTTGAGATCTGACGGTTCAGGTTGGTCCTAGGGTTAATCTAAGGGTCCTAACTAGCCTAATCTTCTATAAATAAGCCCCTAACCCTCCCCTAAACCCTCATTATTCACTCATGTAACTAAACTATGGCAAAATTTCTACTCTCATGGCCTCCACCCAACTATCCTAGCCTCCACTTCATTTCTATGAGAGGTTTCATGAACATGAGAGTATTAGAGAGTCCCTATGTTAGTATGAGAGCCCCTCAAGTTGATTTCAAGACAAAAGCTTTGATCTTTGTTCATAAAGATGGTGTTTTTAGTGATTTGGAGCATCCATCTTTGGGTTTTTGGGTGATGGCATGCATAGGCTTCATCATAAGCTTTAGTTTAATCGATTTAGGCCTTCATAGCAATGTAAGCCCTTCCCTACTCTTAGATATTAACTATGAAGTTAAATGTTCATGTTGCAAGTTTGGGTTTTGATCATTGGGAATGATATATGCTATCATGTCATGCAAGTTTATGAAGTCATTATCTTGATCTTATGAGCTAAAAGCTACAACCTTTATGTTGAAATGTTGCATTATGCAACATGAGAACCTTCATAATCATTATGTCAACTTGCATATGAAGTCATAATCCTTATATGATGATATATGCGAGTTTCTAGCCATCAGTCCATGTCTTTTGTCACCATGATTCGCTTATGTGCCAAGTTTGGGTTTATGCATGCTTTTGAGGCTTAAGAATGTAACATGCAAGCTAATGAACACATTTGTGCCTCATTTGCCACCATGATTAACTTGTGGCTTAATACCCATTTTTGTCATTCCTTTGCCAAGTCTCTTCTTTTAATCCATTACGTTGTTGCGAACGTATATGCGAGTTTAAAAGCGTTGGGTTATGTTATGGGTAATTTCTAATGACATGAAAATACAACTTGAAAACATGGCTTGAAATATAACATGGAAGTTGACATGTAAGTATGCATAAAAACATAAGCTTGGGAATTTACCTATTAAGTTAGGTCTACCCTTTGGGAATTTACCTATTAAGTTAGGTCTACCCAAATGCTTGAAAAACTTGTAACATGTTTTGGAAACATGATGAACATGACACTTAGATAATATAAGTGTGGCCAACTCGAGGTTGGGTTGAGTTTGCAACATAAAACTACCCGGAACCGACCGGCCTAACTAGTAGTTGCAAACAATAGGACCCAATGTGAGAAGTTGGTCATGTTGTGCTTGAACCCGAGGTTAGACCAAGTTGTGGTGTAAAGCTACCCGGAACCGACCGGCTTAACTAGTAACCACAACAAAGTCTAATGTGAGAGGTTGGGGTGCATTAAGTAATTAATGTCACATGATAGGGTTAAGTTAATTTGATTAATGACTCTTAACCAAATATGACATGGATAAAGGGGTTAAGTAAATTGATTAGGCTAATGATACTTAACAAAACATGACAAGGTTGGGTAGGTTATGTGATTTGATTTGCCTAATGACACTTAACCATTTTTATACGGCTAGTGGACGGGGATTAAGTTAACCAATACTTAATCAATCCAACATGATAACTTGATAAGGTTAAGTGGGATCGGGTTTGATTTCTTAATGACACTTAACCATGCAAGATGATTAGGGGATGGGGTTAAGTAATTTACACTTAACTAATCCGACTTGGTAATTAGATGGGGTTAAGTAATTAAGGCTTAACTAATCTAACCACGGTAATTAGATGAGGTTAAGTAATCCACACTTAACTAATCTAAACACGGTAATTCGATGGGGTTAAGTTAAACACTTAACCAATTTAAACTTGGTAATTCAATGAGGTTAAGTAACCAATACTCAACCAACTTAATGTGATAATTTAATGGGGTTAAGCAACTTATACTTAACCAATTATACATGATGATTTGATGAGGTTAAGTAACCTACACTTAACCAATCTAATACGCGGACCTGACAAGGTTAAGTCGCAAGACCTTTTTAGAATATACTTAACCAATCCGACTCGATAATTTGATGGGATTAAGATAATCTATGCTTAATCAATCTAGCAAGATAATCCGATAGGGTTAAGGTAAACTAGTACTTGACCAATTTGACCTGATAGGGTTAATTAATGAGCCTCTGGGTACACTTAACCAACTTGTAGGGCTAAGTCTTGAACTTAAATACTTAGCCAATCTTGACGTGATTCGTGGGCGGGTTAAGGCATGGACTTGAACGATAACACTTAACCCAATAAGACCAACCCTAGTTAGAGGAACTAGGTAGAGATTCGTGGTTGATCAAGGATAACGGGAAAGGAAGCTAAGTGGTAAACCTTAGTTAAGGGTAACTAAGTAATAATTCTTAGCTAAGGACATAGGACTAATTCACAAAACGATGAGTAACCTGATACGGTAGGTCATCGCTTAGTATACGAGGGGGAGCAAGTTATCTGACTTGGATAAAAGCTCCAGCGCACTGGGTGCCGAAGTGGAAGCTTCGGGGGACGTGAGGATATTCTTGGGATCCCTCTGTGGGCTGCCAGGTAATCATACTAGGCCCATGAGAGGTTAAGGTCTGTGTTAGAAGGACCAAGAGTATGCCTTGGTTGCTATGCGAGCGACCTAAAGACTGGGATGGATTAGCGTGGAGTCGACGATTCTTGGTTTTTGCCCTGGATAGCACATCGCCGACTACCTACCATCTTTAGTCAATCGTGTACGTACGGAAAGGCAGAGAACCCCTAACAGACCATGTTCTTGCTATCGAGTCATGGGTGAGGTTGGCCCGTAGGGAAGTGGGCTATAGTGGGGCCGTGGAGTGGTTCTTATACATGATTTTTCTTGGATTGCCTTTCAGTAGTTGAGGGAGGGGTCACGTGGGACCATTGCCACGGGTACAAAAAACAGACCTTGATATCTGCATCGGCAGACGATTTAAAGCTCCCGACCGAGTTCCGTATTTCTTGATTTGCCCTAGCACGGAACTCGGATGGCACATTGGGGAACATGTGCATCTAGACATGGAAAACGATTCATGATACATACGTGGGATCAAGGGCGCGGTTGACGGGTGGCGTAATCCCTAGTGGTCCTAGGTGGCCAAAACCCAAACCGAGACACGGAAACGTTCATTAGGTAGCATAATCCCTAGCGGTCCTAGGTGGCATAAATCCTAAGTGGACGCGCGATAGTTCATGGTAAGGAAACACAACTAGATCAAGGGTTGCAGTCCAAAACAACTTCAAGGATAAACCGTTTACATGGGAAAGCCCGTACAGCCTACGGCAAAGGACTGAACTTATACATGGAAAGAAACATATGAGTTGAGTAACCTATATATGCGGCATATTAGGTTGACATGGACCATTACACGACTTCTGAGTAAGGGTCATTCACGGATAACACGTAATACAGTTGGGATACTAGTACGGTAGGTGCAGAGCGGAGATACAGGATTGATGCCATGGGACGTTATACGTGATAGATATCTTGGGGATATTATACTTGATATAAACCTGACGATGCGATACCTTGTTTTATCTTGACATCGTAATTTATCATGACACCTTAGTTTACCTGAGTTCAGTAGTTCATCCTGTTATTTTGATTTAGCCTATCTATCTTGTTATCATGCTTATGTTCATCTCAGTTTCTCATGTCAGTTAACTTTACTAGTTTTTATACTAATAGTAGATAGGGCTTACTCAGTCTTTTTGACTGACCCGTTTTGTTTCGCCTCTTTTCTTCCGTTTCCCCCCAGGTTACAGGGATAAAATACTATTGTTTAGTTCGGACTTCTTCTGCTTGAAGGTCATCATGGATGGCTTGGACTTTTCCTGGCTATGGCTACTTTACTGTTTTTATTTGGGGAATAATTTATGAAAAAGTCTTTATGCTTCTTTACTATTGCAAGACAGGTTTTGATGTACTCTGATGTAAAAGGCTTAGACCTTATGTATTCATGTTTATGAAAGTTCGATTTTACTTCTGCTATTTTATATGTTCTGTCCTGTGATATTTCTGTGCATGTTTACCAATAATGCCCCTCTAAAGCTAGTGCATTCCTTTGCGAGTGACCCTAGCGGAGGCGGGGTGTTACAAGAAGTCAGTGTTGTTCAAGAGGTTCTTGGAACTCAAGCAGGGTGGCAGGGCAGTTTCTGATTATATCGCTGAGTTCGACACTTTGTCGAAGTATGGACTGTCTCTTATTGATACTCCTGAGAAGAAGAATGAGAAGTTCATTACTGGTTTGGATGGGTACTTGGGGGAAAGGCTTATCAACCACATCGATGAGACTTTTGAATCAATCGTGGGAAAAGCTTTGAGGTCAGAGAGCCTTTACCCTAAGTCAAAGACTGAGGCTGCATTTGCAGAAGGGCCAAAGCCGCAAGCAGGCGGTGGAGGCAAGAATAGCTCTCAGAATAAGAGGAAGCAGGACCAATCTAAAGGTGGCCAGAAAAAGAGTAAGAAGGATGTTGAGTGCTTCAGCTGTGGAAAGAAAGGCCATTATGCTAAGGAATGTCGGGCCAAGCCAGCGGAAAGGAAGTGCTACAACTGTGGTCAAGTGGGACATCAGAAAGATAAGTGCCCGCAACCTCTTAAGGAGAAGCAGATTGTGAAAGCGTATGCCCTTGATGCTATTCCTTCTTCGTCGAATGCCCCAACTGCGGCGGAGAAAGGAAAGAATGTTGTTATTCAAGGTATGCTTTCTATTTATGATATACCAGTTCGAGTTTTGTTTGATACTGGGGCTTCCCGTTCCTTCATATCTAGTGACCTGGTAGATAGGTTGGGACTGGAACCCGAGATTGTCGATAGACCATTAGTTGTGACGAACCCGATTGGTGGTTCGACTAGCCTTAGTATGATTTGCAGGAATTTGGTCTTATCGAGTCATGGATGTATGTTTGTATGTGATTGCTTTGTTTTGGGCTTTACTGGGTATGGCATTATATTGGGAGTCGATTGGCTCCAAAGATACGGGGTGGTGGTAGACTGTGAGGGCTTTTTGGTGACAGTGAGGGCGGATGATGGGCGGAGGGTAGTGTTTGGTAGCCTACCTAGTGATGGGGTTATGGCTAGTTTTGTAAATTCCCTCGACATCCCGCAGGATGAGTTGTCAGATGTGCCCGTGGTTGGCCAGTATCCGGACGTCTTTGAGGAGGTGACCGGGCTTCCACCACACCGAGAGATTGAGTTCCGTATTGATTTAGTGAAAGATGCCAGACCTATAGTGATGCCACTTCGTCGTATGGCACCAAGGGAGCAGCGAGAGCTCGGGGTGCAAGTCAGCAATCTTTTGAAGAAGGGATTTATTAGAAGGAGTGTCTCCGAGTGGGGAGCACCAGTTGTGTTTGCCACTAAGGCAGATGGTTCCCTTCGTTTGTGTGTGGACTATCGCGAGTTGAATAAGGTGACGAGGAAGGATAAGTATCCTCTACCGCGGATAGATGATTTGTTTGATCAGCTGGAAGGAGCTAGAGTGTTCTCCCAGTTGGACCTCGCGACAGGATTTCATCAGCTTCGAGTAGCAGATGAGAGTGTTCCGAAGACGGCATTTAGGACGCCGTCTGGATTTTATGAGTGGTTGGTCATGCCATTTGGGTTGACCAATGCACCAGCCTATTTTGTGGATCTTATGAATCGAGTATTCAGAGAGCAGTTGAATAAGTTTGTACTTGTGTTCGTGGATGATATCCTTGTTTACTCAAGGACAGAGGAGGAACACAAGGGACACTTGAGGATAGTGATGGAGGTGTTGAGGAAACACCAATTGAAAGCGAAATTCTCTAAGTGTCATTTTTGGAGAAGGGAAGTGAGATTCTTGGGTCATGTTGTTTCAGAGTATGGTATTGCCGTGGACCCTGCGAAGGTGGCTACGGTACAAGATTGGCCTACGCCCAAGAATGCTACAGATGTAAGAAGTTTCTTGGGATTAGCCGGATATTATCGTAAGTTTATCCAGCACTTCTCCAAGATTGCAGCACCGTTGACTCAGTTGACTAAAAAGAATCAGTCCTTCGTCTGGGACGGAGTGTGTGAGGATGCCTTCAAGAGTCTAAAGGAGAGGTTGACACGTGCGCCAGTGTTAGTCATTCCTAAAGGGAATGAAGAGATGACGGTATACACAGATGCTTGTGGTACCGGACTGGGTGCAGTATTGATGCAAGGAGGTAGGGTTGTAGCTTATGCTAGTCGACAGCTAAAGCCGCATGAGAAGAAGTATCCTACCCATGATTTGGAATTGGCAGCGATTGTATTTGCGCTGAAGATGTGGAGACACTATCTCTTGGGAGAAAGATTTGAGCTATTTACCGATCACAAATCGTTGAAGTATCTCTTCTCTCAGAAAGATCTGAATCTCCGTCAGCAGAGATGGTTAGAGTTTTTGGCTTCGTATGATTTTGATATCGCATACACACCTGGAAAGGGTAATGTGGTAGCCGATGCCTTGAGTAGGAGACATGCCAGCTTAGGGGCAATGTTTCTTGAATGGAAGCAACTGGAGTTTATCGCGGGGTTTGATTTCAGACCAAAGTGTGAATTGGATCCAGTTATGCTAGCTAGTTTGACGATCATACCCACTTTGATAGAGCGGATTGGTTCTAGCCAGAGGAACGATCCTAATCTATTAGAAATCTTCTCCAAGTTAGAAATGGGTATCGATGAGGAGATGAATGTGTATGGGCTTGATCGAGAGGGATGGCTTCGGAAGAATGGAAGACTAGTTGTGCCCAACGTAAATGGCTTGAGAGATGAAGTGCTTAGAGAATGTCATCACTCAAAACTGACTATACATCCCGGTGGTAATAAGATGTATCGAGACATGAGACAGACTTACTACTGGGAAGGGATGAAAAGAGACGTTGGGAAGTTTATATCCAAATGCATGAATTGCCAGCAAGTTAAAGCCGAGCAAAAGAAGCCTAGTGGGTTGTTGCAACCATTAGAAATTCCCGAATGGAAATGGGAGCAAGTCACGATGGATTTCATCGATGGCTTACCAGGGACTAGATCGGGATATGATAGCATTTGGGTGATTGTGGATCGATTGACTAAGAGCGCAAGATTTATACCAGTCAAATCGACTAGGACAGCAGCCAAGTTGGCAGAATTGTATATGAAGTAGGTAGTGAGATTTCATGGAGTACCCAAAAGCATTGTGAGTGACCGAGATCCGTTGTTCACTAGTGGATTTTGGAAGAGCTTACAAGAGGCTCTAGGGTCAAGATTACATCTCAGTACCGCATATCATCCTCAGACCGACGGTCAGACGGAGAGGGTGAATCGCATATTGGAAGATCTCTTGAGAGCGTGTATATTGGATTTTGGTGGATCATGGGAAGACCATTTGCATCTAGTAGAGTTTGCATATAATAATAGCTACCAATCCAGTATCGGTATGACTCCCTATGAAGCTTTGTACGGAAGACCGTGCAACTCACCATCATGTTGGATAGAGACCGGCGAGAAGTTTGTGCTTGGACCAGATGTGGTGAGGGAAACTTCCGATAAGATTAAGATCATTCAACAGCGAATGAAAGCTGCTCAAGATAGACAAAAAAGCTATGCTGATAAGAGGAGAAGAGACTTGAAATTCTCCGTTGGTGACTTGGTGTTCGTCAAGATCTCTCCGTTGAAGAGCATGATTCGATTTGGCAGGAGAGGCAAGTTGGCACCAAGGTTTGTTGGCCCATTCCCTGTTCTTGAACTAGTCGGGAATTTGGCATATAGAGTTGGCTTACCAGAGAAAATGGCGGGAGTTCACAATGTATTTCATGTATCCCAGCCGAGGAAGTTCGTTCACGACTCAGATGTGACTATTTCACCTGATCAGTTAGAGGACTTCGAAGTAGAACCCGAGGCGGTTGGGAACCGCAAGCCGATTCGTATTGTGGGGCATGATACGAAGCAACTTCGAAGGAAGGCGGTGAAGTTAGTCAAGGTTCAGTGGGGCGAGAACGAGAATGATTGTACTTGGGAGACAGAGGAGGGCATTAGGAAGGCATATCCAAAACTCTTTGCCTGGTAAGATTTACTTTGCAATTTAGTCTTCCGCATGCTAGGATAGATTTGCTTTGCTTGATTGCATGTTTGATTGTTGTTTTATGATTGATAGGCATGCGGGAACCTTTGTGTATGTTTGGATTAGGGAATTTCGGGGGCGAAATTTCTTAAGGGGGGGAGAGTGTAATGACCCGTATTCTTCACGTCATAGGATCGTAGAATATTTATTTCTTTCCCATGTGAAGTCGTATGGTCATGTAACTTTGGGAAACATCTATTAGAGTCATTTCCCATGTTCATGATTTTTGTCGATTTTTAAATGACCATTTTGCCCCTAGTTGGTACTGTTTTGGCCATAACTTTTGATTGGAAAGGAATTTTGACCCGAAATTGCTTCCATTTGATTCGTTTGATGGTTTCTCTTTCCGTAGAGTGGTCACATAAGCCAAACGGACTTACCGTTTGGGAGATATGGCTGAAACAAGGTTTGGAGGGTGAAAAACTGCTTAACCGGGCCAAATCGGGTGATTAGTGAGTAGGCCCATAACCCATTTCGGGATTAGGGTTATGGGAGGGCTGAAATGAGATGGAGAATCATTCCATTTCAGTTTTCTAGCCTCCACTTATCACCAAGGATCCCTAAAAATGGCCTCCAACATCTAAATCACCTCCAAATCATCTTTTGGTCAAGGATTTGGCTTAGCAACCCCTAATCAAGGAAGATCTTCACCAAATCAACATAGGAGCTGCTGTTGGCATTGAGATTCACATCAAATCAGAGAATCATTTCAGATTTTAGTTTATTTTGTGGCTAAGGTGAGTGATTTGCATAGTGTTACACTAATTATGGCTAATTAGGGGTGATTAGTGCTAATTAGCGAATTTAAGCGTGATAAAATTGGGGAAAAATGTTCATAAATTCCTAAACGATGTTTTAGACCTCTGATATGAATTTGGGTTAATTTGGTTAAGTTTTGCTAATCCTATCATTAGTTTCACCTAAACATGCTTAAGGGGAAATATGGGATTTTGGGTATGTTTGATCCATTTTAACCTATGATATTGATGTGAATGATGTTTGTGGTTGATTATGCATGTTGCTATGACTGTATGAAATGCTTTGTGGTTGATTTCAATAGTTAAAATGGTCGAAAACGTCGTCGAATGGCGTAAATCCTTGCTGGAACAGTTTCAGAAAACAGTGCAGGGTTCGGATCGGATCGGATAAGGGGGCTCGGATCGGATATGTGGAACTGAGCAAAGAATCTGATCGGATCGGAACCCAACACTTGGGAAAAGTGGCAAAAAGGAAGGCCGCGCTAGCTGAACTGGGATCGGATCGGATAGAGAAAAGAGGATCGGATCGAGAAGGACGGATCGGATCGAAGAGGACGGATCGGATCGGAAAAACAAAGGCGAATCAGAGCAGGAGCAAGAAAGCGGATCGGATAGGAGTATATGAAGGGGAGCATGAAGACGGATCGAAAGCACAAACCAGGAAGGACCCGACCCGACCCGAAAGGAAGCACCGACCCGACCCGAAGAAGAAGAAGCAGCTGACTCGAACCCAGAGGAATGCCGACCCGAACCGCATCAGAAGGGGGACCCGACCCGAACGGATAAAGAACACCGACCCGAACCGATGACCTGAGGAAGAACCCGACCCGACCCAGTATTGACCAATAACCCGAGATGCAAAGGTAGTCCAATAGGAGAAGTTAGAGCTCAAGATCCCGGAACCAGTTGGGAACCAACGAGTTCACTTCATGGTTGGACTTTGCTGCGGGACGTGTGCTAAGGAGTTGTCGACGTTCATAACTTCGATTCACCACTAAAAGGAATGATGGGCTACTTATCAGTGCAGTAGGGTCATTATGACCTGAGGGGCAAGGTGATGGTAGCAAGACTACGTTATCAGTGCAGTAGGGTCATTATGACCTGAGGGGCAAGGTGATGCGTAGTAAGACTATGAGTCAGCGCAGATGGGGTGAATAACTCCATGGGGCAAGTGGACATAGTAAGGATTGGTAAGGCTATGAGCCAGCGCAGATGGGGTGAATAACTCCATGAGGCAAGTGGACATAGCGAGGAATTAGTGGCTACGTTATCAGTGCAGTGAAGCCATTTATGACTTCATGGGGCAAAGTGATCGTAGCAAGGAATGTTGGGTGATCGAAGTGGTGAATATCGTATGCTTTATGCACTGAGTGAGAGATGTGAGGATGGATGCTATGCTTGATTGTTTTCCATCATTATGACATGCACACCTCCCCCACCTCCGTATCTTTACACTGTTTGATGTGATACCTTAGAGTGTTGTACAGTATGTAGTGCTAACTCTTTGGTTGCAGGTCCAGGTTTAGGTATGTTTTAGTCTACCTGTTATTGTTCACTTTAGATGCTTATCGCTCATACCAGGCTTTATGTCTGACCCAGAGTTTTATGTCTCCTCTTATTACTCTGGGTGCTCACACGAGTAGACTAGAGACAGGTTAGCTGGTGATGTGCGAGTAGCTGATTCGGAGGCGGGCAGGAGGCTTCCACGTATGATATATATATACACATTCTCCCTGTGCCGTTGATGGTCGCTACTTGGGCATTAGTAGTGTACCTCGCTTATCTTACTTTGCTTTGAGACAGTTTGAAAGTTGTAATAAGCCGTGTTCTGAATTTCCGCTGCTATGATGTTTAGTTCTGATTTTCAGCTTATGCACTGTCTCTCCTGTTTTATGTCAAGTATTATTATTATTATATTTTGTTCTATGCGCTGTGAGACATTCTACAGGTTCTTTGTATGTTCATTTCCTTCTTCCTTTTTCCTTCTGGCGACCCGTTCCGTGCTAACTGGACATGTGTACAGCGCACTTTTGGAGTAAATGTCGGTTGGTGCGGGGCAGGCCGTCACAACAAGTACTTGAGATATTTATGATCGGTCTACAACTCGAACTTCTCTCAAAGTAGATAATGGCGCCAAGTCTTAAGTGCGAATACTATGGCAGCTAACTCTAAGTCATGGGTAGGGTAGTTCTTCTCGTGAACTCTTAAATGTTTATCTCCGTAACATACTACCCTTCCTTCTTGCATCAGAACCGCACAAAGCTCTGTACTATATGCATCAGTGTATATTGTGAACACCTTGTTCCCATCAGGCAAAGTCAAGACTGGGGCTATTTTCAGAGCCCTCTTCAATCGCTGAAAAGCATCCTCACATTTGAAACCCCAAGAAAATGTCAGATTCTTCTTCATCGGTCTGGTGAGTGGGGCTGATATCTTTGTGAAGTCCTTAATGAACTTCATATAGTAGTCCGCTAAACCAAGAAAACTCCTCACCTCATTGCATATTTTGGGACCTGCCAATCTTGAACTGCAACTACTTTCGCGGGATCAACTACTATCCCATTCTTAGAGACCACATGCCCTAGAAATCTCACTTCCTTTCTCCAAAAATGACATTTGGAGAATTTCGCCTTAAGCTGGTGCGCACGGAGAATTTTCAAAACCTCCCTTAAATGTCAGGCATGCTCTTCCTTTCTCTTCGAGAAAATCAAGATGTCATCAACAATGACCACAACGAACTTATTTAGAAAATCTTGAAAAACCCTACTCATCAGATCCCCAAAACAGGCAGGTGCATTCGTCAACCCAAAAGGCATGAGGAGCCACTCAAATAAACCATCCGGAGTTCTAAAGGCAGTCTTGTCTATACTGTCCTCGACCACCATCAACTGATGAAATCCCATGGCCAAGTCTAATTGAGAGAAAATAGACGCACCAACAAGCTGGTCAAACAAATCATCTATCCTCGGAAGTGGGTGCCTATTTTTCTTAGTGAGATTATTCTACTCCCTGTAATCCACGCATAAGCGAAGCGAACCATCCGCCTTAGTGGCGAATACTACTGGAGCACCCCATTCAGATATGCTTCGCCTAATAAACCCTTTCTCAAGTAACTCCCTTACTTGTTTGCTGAGCTCCCTCCTTTCTCTCGGAGCCATATGGCGCACTTGCAATGCAATTGGCTTTGCATTGTCCACCAAGTATATACAGAAATCAATCTCTTGTCCACTAAGTCTAATGACCCTCCTCTCACAATCCAGAATAGCACCATACATGGCTAGCCAATCCATCCCTAGAATCAAACCATAGCCCATGAAACCAAGCACATATGCGTTGCATTCAATCTCGACGCCTAACACAGATATTCTCAAACCCTGACAAATCATAGACAAATGAGTCGTACTCCCAATGGGGTATGAGACCACAACCGGATCCAAAATCGTACTAGTATTAAGGTGCAGAGACTCAACCACAGAATCAAATATCAAAGAATGTGAGGCGCCATAATCAAAAAGAGTTCTAACAAGATGATTGGAAAGAGAGATCAAACCTTCAACAAAAACTTTCCTACCTCTACCCGGCACGTCGGCCAAGAGAGCATGCGTCTTCCCTTCAGAAGTTCCTTCCCTTTGGCTTGTCCTTGCTTTTCAGGCAATCATTAATAAGGTGTCCGACTTCTCCATAATGGAAACAAGCATTCTTCTTTCTTTTGCACTCTTTGACCAAATGACCCTCACGTCCACAATTATGACAGTTCCTCTTATCTCGGGCTTTATTGTTCTTTCCACCCTTCTTTTGCTGTTGTTGTTGCTCTTTCTTGGGCCACACTTTCTTGTTTTATGTTTCATCACTCTTAGCCTCTTTCTTTCCACCTTTATCTTCTTCGTGCATTAATGCCATATCAACGAGTTTCTCAAAAGTTGCTCCGATCGGAAAATGAGACATAGCCAACCCATGAAGGGGTTCATTCAATCCTCTAGCAAACCTCAAAGCTTTCTTGTACGGGGCACTCACTAGCTCCAAACGAAACCTTGCCAATTGATTGAATTTATTAACATACTCTTTAACTGACATGCCCCCTTGCTTAAGTGCTAAAAACCTTTCCATTTGCATATTTTGCTCAGCTTGAGAAAGAAACTTCATTTCGAATCTCTATCGAAAATCATCCCAAGTCTCAACTGGATGCTCTGCGTGCATCACTTTGCACCAAAATGAAGCCTCATCTTTCAGCTGCCAAACGACCAACTGAATCTTCCTATGGCCGTCAACCTCAAAAATCCCCGGTAAATTCTCTATCTCTTTGAGCCAATTCCTTGCTTCTACAGAAGTCTCAGTACCTCGGAATGGCTTCCCTACCAAAGCACAGAAGTCCTTGCATACCTTGGAGAAATTATCCGCTCGCGGAGGAGGAGGAGGAATAGTGCTGCAGCTGGGGAAGGGGCGTCTGCTTGGCCTTCGGCAGGTGCCGTAGCCTCAAGATACCTACGGAACAAAGCCAGTATCGTAATGCCCTCGTGAAGAATTAGTTCCCCAGGCATGCTGAAAAAGAAAAGAAAAGAGATTCAAACAGACAATCGAAGGATATCCCTGGCTTGGGGTAATATGTTTTTCAAAATAGAGTTTTCTTTTGAAAATGATTTCTTTTAAAACCTCTTTGAAAAAAAAATTCAAAATCTTTTATCCAATCTGGTAACCTTCAGCTCTGATATCAAATGTGACACCCCACATCCGTTAATGTCACTCTTTATTAGAATGCATTAAGTTTCGTGAAGCGTTATAGGTAAACAGAAACATCACAAGACAGATATAAAATAACAACAGAATTTAAAACTATATTTTCCAAATAGAAAACTTCGTGGTCCAAATTCAGTTACAACATAAATTTGAAATACAGAAAACCCATTACATAAATATAAAGCATCTTCCTCGTACTAAAATCATCGGAGTACAGTATATAAAAGCATAGTCCCCAAAAATATAGCCATATTAGAGAAGGCAAGAAATCAAAGCGTCACATCTAAGCAGCTCCAGGCTCTAGTATCATAAGGTAGGTATAACAAAGTGAGCAGGATAAACAGAATAAACATGACATTATATATTGTGCTTCTCGAGTAATTTTCACTGCACCGATAGTAGTATAACAAGAACAAGATGATCCCAACAAGAAAAAGATGGTAGACTTAGGTGGACTTCTAGTGACGGGTTTTACCCCTAACAATAATAATATGTATCTTAACAGGAATGATAGGTGTTACCCCCAACAATAATAACAGGCTCTTAGACAAGCAAGACTAAATGTACCCTAGTTACTACCCCCAATCGATTGGCTCCCTACCCTGTACATACCATGTGCTGGCCCCACAGTAGGATGTATCACTTCCTAAAATGGCAATCCCATTATTTTCAAGATGCACAACTATATCTACTGATGTCAAAGCGTCTTAATTTCCCCAAGAAAACCGGACTCATGCACGCATATAACCCCATTAGAATGTGCCATCAACACCCTCACACAAGTGACTTCTTATAATCAGCTCAGTAAGCGTGCCCTGACCCCGACCTAGTTTAGGATTCCCTATTTGATACCAAGATGGGTTACTGACTGAAACGGGCCCACACAACAGATGCTACAAGCTTCCCCTAGGCTTGCATCCCCACTACTAGGATTTTGATAGGTTATGCTAACAATTTAACAAGGTTGCATAACCTCCACATGTAAAACAAGTTAATTATATATATATACATATATATATATATATATATATATATATATAACTCGCCCAATAGATTTAACAAGATTAACTTAACCCCCACTGATTCAAGCAAGTTTACTTAATCCTTAATCAATTTATCAGGTTCATGTAACCCCCCACAGATTTAAACAGGTTAAGTATTACAGGTTAACAAGTGATCCATTTACGGCTGTTAATGGACAATACCTCTTACGTGAAGTATAATACTTGTGGGTGCTGGATATGCTAGGTGGTTCCGGGCAGACTTTTGCCACAAGTCGGACTTAACCTCGTGTCTTAGCACCGTTACATGTACATTTATGCACTCGACCCCTCACATTAGATTAACCACTTGTGGATGCTAGATTTATCGGGCGGTTCTGGGCAGACTTCTACCACAAGTGTAATCTAACCTCGTGTCTAAGTGCGGTTACTGTTTCTAATTACTGTAAATCTAGGCATGTTCATTATTAACCAATTTTTCATGTTTATCCAAGATTATGCCCAAAATCCTAGTCTGATTCACAATACAAGTTATACCTTAAATTAAAGTTTTAGATCAAGGTATAAATTATGCCCAAATCCCAATCATGTTTTAATATAAGTTATGCCCCAAATTTTTCTTTCCCAACTATTCCCAATTTCATGCGCTCACGTATTTCAGTGATAGGCCTAGGCTCGAAGGTAGTCTGAATATAAAAATAAAAAGGAAAAGAGGGGGATAAAAAGGGAAAGAGAGGGAGAAGAGAACAAGAATAAGCATAATAACAAGACATGCATATGATGATGTAAATAAGCATACTAACAGGATATGCATATGGTGGCATGATTAGGCATGTTAACAGAATAAGCATAATAAAGATAGGCATGCAAGAAGTAATCAGAGGATCAGGTGTACAAGTAATGGTAGATCTGTTTAGTTATGATTCAGGTTATTAACAGGCACATGTTTAGATCCAACTTATAAACATGTCAAGATTGCTATTAATTGTTTATATCTAAAAATAACATGAACTCATGGTGACTAGATCTAAAGAACAGAGAATTGACTATTGATATTATAGCAGAGATCCTTGAATACATATAAATTGTTATTACACAAGAATAAGTTAGTTTAATCTGAGTTGAGGCAACACCGCGTTGTATCCATTATTTTTGGTGAATACAACAATAGAAATGAGGTGCTATTTATAACCTAATATCAACGAATTTGGTCAAGAAATGAGTCCACATTCACAGAATTGGATCTGCCCCAGATATATCTGAGGTCGACCCCGGGGTCGACACCCCCGTTATGGGGTCGACCCTAACGGGTTGAATTCCCTCCTCTTCCCGCTTCTTTGATTTTTGATTTCTAGACACGATTTATTAATATATATTATGCTTATATGTATACAAAATTTAAACATTAATATCTCCTTCATAAGGTGTCCGTTTTACACAAACTCGGAGCCTATCTTAAGCAGAATTCCAAGATGAACGCAATGGCGCAGTCCGTTTTACATAATTCCCAATATTTAATTAAGTATTCTTTAGCTTATCATTATAGCATTCTTAAAATTATGGGGTGTTACATAACACAAAAGGAGAAATCAAATAAACTCAAAACATGAAATAAACTTTATCAAATAATTAGATGAGTTTTATAGGTACCGACATTGCCGATGCCAATAACAAATCATTTTCATATTTTTCTAATGTTCAATAATTTTCTCATCATATGCTTTGAGCATCTGCTATTTCGTACCTGGAAATTTATAAAAATATGCACACTGGTTCTCTTTTTATTTTAGGGTCCATGAGATTAAGTTTTGGGATGCCAAACCCATGAAGAGTTTGAATGCTCTTTCAAAATATAATCATTAGATGAATGAACCTTATTAATAAAATCATTAATATATTTTCTTTTTTAGTATTATCCATCGTTTTTGGAACCCATAAGTTATTGAACCTATTTGGAGGATTTAAATTTAATTTCCTAGTTTTAAGTTTGAACTTGGTAGCCTTAACAAACTTAGTACTTTGAGTATTGTATTTCTTTAATTTAGCCTTAGGATGTATCCAAGTCCATATTTATTCCTAGTGTGTTTATATGAAGATAATAATTTTTCTGGATTATCCTTCCCTTTGTTAAATTTATCAATATCAATTTTCATTTTATCAAAATCCTTACTACCTTTAAGAATAACATTATCTGGAGGTGTATTTTGTCATTCAGATCAGTGATCTGTGACTTTATTGAATAACCTTTAGGACTCATTTTCACTTTTCAATTTTTTAGAACTTCTAAATGTTAAATCCTTTCCATTTTTATGAACACTAAATCTTTCAATTTCAACTTTAGACATTGTTTTTCTTTATTTAACTTTTCATTAAACATTTTTAACTTATCTATCCCTATAAACGATTCTTGTACTCTTTCCTAAGCATTTTATATCCTTTATACATATCATTTAAGACACTAGTAATCTCTTTATTAAAATTCCATACCTGGTCATCCATTTGCCATGAAGCATGTGTTGGCATTTTCTTTTTCTGAATCACTATCACTTAATGATGTATTTGAATCATTCCATGTTGCATTAAATGCTTGTTTTCTCTTCTATTGAATGTATTTAAAAAGTACTTTGGTTTCCTCAAGTTGGGACAGTCTCTTTTCAAATGACCGGGTTTATCACATTCGAAACATTTAACAACATTTCCATTTCTAGAATTATTGTTGTTGGTTTTCTAAAGTTTTTTTGTTATCTAATACTTCAAGAATTTCTTGATCTTCTTGGTAATAAACTCGGGATCATCATCAAAAGTATCATCATTTGGTTCATCATTGTTGGTCATAACATTAAGTGCTAGTGATTTCTTCTCATTTCCCTAGTTCTCTTTTGTAACCTATAATTTTACTTCATAGGACATTAGATTACCAATTAATTTTTCTATAGTCATAGTATTAATATCATTAGCCTCTTCAGTTGCCAGAGTCTTCTTATCCCATTCACTAGGAAGTGAATTCAAGATCTTTTTGACTTGATCTTCTTTAGTAATTTTATTTCCTCTTGATATTAAGGCATATACTATATCTTGAAATTTAGAATACATATCAAAAACAGATTCATTTGGTTTCATTTGAAAGAGTTGAAATTGGTGAGTTAGCATATATATATATATATATATATATATATATCTTTGTCTGTTTTACTTTACTGGTGCCTTCATGTGTGACTTATAGTGTTCTCCAAATTTCATATGCAAAATTACAAATAGACGCACGATTAAATTTATTTCTATCTAAGGATCATTAAAATGTTCATGACCTTAGAATTATTAAGTGCTTGTGTCTTTTGGTCTAATCTCCATTTTGAATATTAAATTTGAGGCTCTATGTATTCTATTTGGGTAATGTTCCAAATATCTAAACCATTAGACTACAAATAAAATTTCATCCTACAAGCTTTATAAGCATAATTACTACCATAAAATAGAGGAGGTCTAGTGGTAGATTTTCCTTCTATAAAAGTGTTAAAAATGTGTCACAAGTGTTGTTAGCCATTTATACTTTTAGAAAACCAGTTGATTAATTTTTGAAAACCGGTTGTTGGGAACTTGAGATACTAGAGGGGTGAAATGTATTTAATATATCTATTGAAATTGAAAATAGAAAGAAATAAGAAATAAAATAAAATACAACAAAATAAATAACACAAGGATTTGTATATTGGTTCGGATTAACCGATCCTACATCCAGTCCCGCACTTCACCATGCAGAATTTCACTATAATCACTTGCTTTCCACGAGTGACAAGAACACCTTTACAATCTTAGTTTTATGGGCCATGGGATATACCTTCTCCTTATCAACAGCAAAAAACCATAGGAAGTAGTCATATCTTCAATACAAATTCTTGCAGATTTGGTACAATGATTCTATAGACCTCCAATGACAATGTATCTTTGAATTCGTTGAGGAAACATGTAATGACCCGGATTTTTGGTTGATTTATTTCAAATATTTAGTATGGTTTTAAATATTGAATTTATAATATAAATGGTATTTTATTGGGTCATCGATTAAATAATCGAAATACGATTTATTTTGATAATTATCGAAATACGAGAACTGAATAATTTAATTCAAAAATAAAACTGAATCGAAACGGTTCAGACGATCAATATATATATATATATACTATTTAAATATGAACGATGATAATAGAAATTTATTGTTGAAGAATTTATTTGTTTTGAATTTAAATTATATTATATTAATTTAATATGGTATATACGTTGGAATTAAATATCAAAATATATTCAGTTCAGTTCAGAATAACGCAATGACATTGGAACGACGGTCGGTACGCTAAAATAGCAGTTCAGGATTTTAAATTTTGAACCCCGAGATATTTGATTGTGGATAGGATCAAAATCAAATCGATATCTGGTTAAAAAGAATAAAAGATCTCTTTATATCGAATCAGAATCAAATCAAATTAATTGGAGAATCTTTTCAAATAAATACACATATTTGCTGTGTACTTCCTGTTCCCCTCCTTCTATATAATCGCGACTGCCCCCTCTCCTTTTATTTTTCATTTCAATATGTAAATCCATCCTCTTCGAAAACCAAAAGCTTCTGAAATAAAAGTAAATGGCCGCTCCTCAGTAAAACCAAAATCGAGCTCCTTAGAAGAAAAAAAAATGGCCGACATCCAAATCTATTTCAAATTCGAGGGTTACGTTCCATCCACTGGAATGGGAGGTTCACTGCAACGAGGGAGGGTCAGGATTTGAAGCACGCGATGGCATCTGGAGCTCGACAACTCAAAGGGAATCGTGAGTTCAAACATCGCCAGGTCAGGAAGGGGTTCGATCAAAACGAGGAGGTCGCGATGGGTTAGAATATGTCGAGGAGGTGGCTGTGTTCGTGGTGTTTGGAAGCGCCTGTAGAGGGAGTACTAGGTGGTGCGATGCTGATTTTTGATGTTTGAATTTGGGCAGCCGAGTTCAATTTTTGTGGCGACTGGGGAGTTGATTGATCGAGGAAGAGGATCTCCTGGAGTAGGCGACGGTGAAGAGTTCGATTTGGGATTCTCATGGAGTTTGGGTTGTTCGCAACCTTTATGTTAATCGCGGAAGGAGGAAGTCGCGTTTCCATGGCAGCGTTGTCTGAGTTTTGTTGAGAGGGGATTTGGATGCAAGTGGGCGATGAAGTGGTTCAAACGATGCTGGAGAAGTTGTTGCCGACGCTGGAAAGTTCGAAGTTGGTCTTGTTTTAGTTGGCTGAGTGGAGTTGAAGTCATTGATGTTGAACAATGTAATTAAGGTAATTTTTATTTATTTATTTCTAAGTTCAAATTTTAAAAGGAAATTAGTTTATATAAAAAGTAAATTAATTTATATAACTAGTTCATATAAAAGGAAATTAGTTAGAAAAGGAATACATTTATAGACTAATCGTGCGAGTAAGATTTATGATCAATTAAATTTAATTAGACTAATTCCAATAACTGAAATTTTATTTAAACTGTTTTATATTGAAAAACAGACGGTTGGCGAAATCACTGTGAAATCTATATAATTGGCTTCATTGGATATTCAGGAAAATATAATCACGGTGAGTAAATCTCACTCACCTTTTATTTAGAATTATTTTTATTCGTTAAAAATAACTGTTTGATGCTTGTTTGAATGCTTTCTGGTTGATTTAAAAATATTAGTTATTTAGAGTTGACTATTATATATATATTGGTTTGGTGATTGGGTTGTTCCCTCGCTATCTTTAGCGGATGCCCGCAGTATCACTAGTGGATGACCCTACGCCAACGTATATAAGTGGATCCCCTTTTATACTGCGATATCCTGCCACGAAGCAGGATGGGTATTATTTATGTTGACTAACGTCTGTGGATGCAGGGAAAACAGGTGGGAGGAATCCAACTGGATTCCTCAAAAATATATTATCTGTTTGTTTGTTTGCTTGATTTCATATATTCATATATGGCGTGTTAAAAATAAAATGATTGAAAATTGGGTGATTTGATTGTTTTAAATATCACTGGGCTAAGTGTTAATTTATTTAAAATATCATGGAAAGGATATTTGAGATTAAAAGGGAAATTCTATTTTTAAATAGAATTTGAAATTTGAATGGAATAAAAATATAAACTTGTTTTGAAAAATAAACAAGTAGTTCCTTTATAAACGAAGTTTATAAATAGTTCTTTTATAACGAAGTTATAAATGAAGTGAAAAGAATTATCATTTGATAATTCAGAAATAAAAATACAAGTGTGAAATTGAAAAGGGAAATCTACTTTTAATAAATAAATAAATAAATAAATAAATAAATAAATATAAATATCGATTTCAAAAGGGATTGAAATCGAGACTTGTTTAAAGAAATTGAATATTAGAATTCAAATAGAAACAGACTTTGAGTATAGAATTTAATAGAGTTAAAATGGAATTTGAAAATGAAATTCAAATAGAATTTATACATAGAAAATTTAAATAGAATTTGAATATATTGAATTTGAATAGAATTTGAATACACAGGAATTTGAATTCAAAAGAATTCAAATAGAATTTGAATTCAAAGGAATTCAAATGTATTTAAATAAATAGAATTCAAATGGATTTGACTATAGAGATTTGAAAATAAAATTCAAATGGGGTTTAATTATAGAATTTAAAATTAGAAATGAAATGGAACTTAAACTATGGAATTTGAATATAGGATTCAAATAGAAAATTCAAAGGGAATTTGAATATAGAAATTCAAATGGAGTTTGAATATATGAAATTCAAAGGAAATTTAAATATAGAATTTGAACGAAGAAATTCAAATGGGATTTGAATAAAGGAAATTCGAATATAGAAATTCAAATAGAATTTGAAAAAAATAGAAGTGAATTGAAATTTGAATATAGAAGTTCAAATAGAAGTGAAATAGATCGGAAATATTATGTTGAATTGGAAAATGGATTTGATATATAGTAAAATATTTCAGAATAGAGTTGAATTTATATAAACAAAGTTTTAAAACTTTTTTTATATATAAATATAATTAAAACGAACTCGCCGCAGCGCTGCAGTTCGTAAATTGGCGATTCGAACTTCAATTGAGTATATAGAACTCAATTGAAGTCGGAATTCTTTGAAACCAGAAACGTCGGGACCGATTTGATAATAGTTTTTTAATGGAAGAGAAAAATCTAGATTTCGTCGAATAGATTTTGAGTTATATCAAAATCAAATTTTCAGAAAAGCAGCGCCATAACCATTTAAAAACCATAACGATTTATTTAATTTTATAAAAGGATTTTGAGCGAATAAAATCCGAATTTCTATTTAGAAAATTTCAGAGTGGAGTTGTAAAATATATGCGAATTCAAGTTGTGTAAATGAATATGATTTTTGAAACAGAAATCAGATTTTTGATTATTGAATAGAATTAACTAATTTGAATAGTAATTAGTTAAATGAGATTTTGAATTGATATTGGACTTTAAATAAGTGAATTCGATATGAAAATTTATATTTAAAATTGAAAAGGAAACTAGAATTGAAACTGAAATTCAATTTGATTATGAGCAAGTTAAATATTTTATTTGAACATGTTATGTTCGAACGAAGAAGTGAAATAGGTAAAATAGCTAATTAAAGAATAAATGAGTGAAAACTGAATTCAAACGATTGGATAGTGTTGAATTGAATTGAAAACAGGCGAACATGTGTTAGACAGGTATGGGATGAAGTATACGAAGATTTTAATTTATGTTCCCGACAAAAAGGTACACGTTTAAATTCATATATGAGATTTTATGCGCCGTATTGGCAAGCCGCTTGGCTTTTCCTTTTTCTTTTGGATTGGTGAGGGCCATGGGAGGCTATTTGAAATATCCCGAAGCTCCAGGTACAAGGGAGGTTATGGAGAATTTTTCCGGAAATTTAAGGAATTAGAATATTTTTAAGAAATTTTGATAGTTAGAAATCAATATATCAATATATATTGAATTCGATAAGGAAACGAATTTAAAATAGAATATTGTAAACAAAAAGGAAATTGATAGGCTGGTAATAGTAAGAGAAACAGATATACGTTAAAATGAATATTGGGTTTTTATAGTGTGTTTATTCGAGATTAGTGGTTTTGCCGTTTTAAATTTGGGGATGTTTTCAGTCAAGGTGTGAGAGGTAATTTTACCCCAACTTGATTGATTTCATTTTTAATTGATAAATAGCAGGATCCAGTCTCGAGGAGGAGTGTTTGAAAAAGAGTTAGTTGAATAAAATATTTTGGGTTGTTATAACGATGTTTTATACAACATTCGTTTTAACCCAAGTGATATAAAAGTAAATATTTCCTAAGTCTAATTAAAGTAGTCGGGAAAGAGATAAGTGATTGAAATTGTTTCAATTTCAAATAGAATATATTTTCTAAGTGTAGAAAATAAAAGAAGGTGAGATATAGAAATGTTTTCCAAAGAATGTAAGAGACCGAGATGATAATTGGAAATATTTGTTTAACAAATATTGATAAGGGAATGGAAGGGTGATTTAATTAATAAATAGTAATCAAGGGGCCCAGTGATTGTTTGATTGTTTTGAATGGATGTTTGGTTATTTTCTTCGATAGTTAAAGAACCGACAATCGAAGTATTTTCCAATATCGTTGCCAATATGGAGAGACCGGTTGGACTATTATCCGTGAACCACTCTGTATTGGCAGTAGCGTTGCAAATCAGATTATATGAAGATAATCGAAGACGGTGTAAAGTGCAAGGACTTTTTCTATTAATAGAGACTGTGCCTTCGGTTTCGTTCAATCCCAGAACGAACGTAAATGGACGAATGTCTGACAAAGTATTTCCAATGATCTAATGGGTTGGTATGTATAAATATATATGGTTGCAACAGATTTATTCCCTTAGCATAACATCCAGAATATTTGTGCAAATCAATTGGTGATTAACGGATCTGACAATGTGGCATTCAAAGTGATTGTGCTATCAATAAATAGAAAGTGAGCGTAGCCTCAGGCCTCAACAACTGGGAAATGACAAAAATCGGGCAGGCAGCATGGCTATGTGGGTCGCTCCCATTAGGGTGTATAATCACCTATCTAGAGATTCATTTAATTCCTTATTCTATTCGATGCTGTCCCAATCGGGAAACGGTTGCTAATCCCAACCGTTGGTGATATACATTCGATACACTCAAGCGAAATGAGTGGTCGGTCATGTGTGGACCGGGTTGCAAGATGTTCTTGTTGAACCCCAGTGTATCGCCTCTAGAGTACACTGATTGGAAGGTGGTTCCATACCTTGTCATGTTGGAAATCCAATCTCCAATAAGCGCCATGCGGTTTTTGATTTTATACTATGTATGTGGAGCGTGAGATGCAAGCATTCCGCTAGATTCTATTTATCTGATTAGACATTATTATAATATCACTGGATTTTGTATTAAAGTGTTTTGGGTTATAGTAAGGTAAAAACCGTCCATGTTCATGTGTGGGCTGGTCTTACTATTATCTTTTCTTTCGAAAGGATTTTGAAAGTTAAACAATTGGTTGGAGTTTACTCACACCAGTCACATGACTGACCCAGAGTTTATTTTTTTTGTTTCCCCTAAACTCTTGGGTGCCCAAATTTGTATGGGCAGTCAAGTAGTCGGGATTTTTCAGATTCACTTAGAAGAGATGAAAGCAAAAGGCTTCACCAGTTAGCTGTAGACTATCATATATTCCGCTGTAAACCATGTTTGTATCTGGAAACAGGGGTTTATAACTGTTCCAGGAATAACTGTTGTGCTCTGATAATGGTATGTATATATATAGTTACTAATTTGTATTTCAAAAGTTATGTTATATAATATATTTTATCCATTTCGTTGTGAGTCCGTGATATTCGTTTTCTTCTATTCTAATATTTCTTTCTTTCTATTTCTCATCCTCTAACTTCTTTCTAATAATGATTCGTATTTATGTGCAATTTGGGTTGGACGTGTGATATTATTAGTCAACTCAGATAGTACGGATTTGCGGACCTTTGCAGTTGGTATCAGAGCTTAGGTTGAGCGAATACTTAGGCTTTGGTGGGATGTGCTCATTAGAGATAGGGTCAGTAGTACCCTAGAATGAGTTGAGCGTATATATACGAGAGAGCATATTTGTAAATTGATATAAAAGTTGTTTTATATTGTCTTAGCTAGTCCGTTGAGTGGTTTATGAATTCTGATCGAATAGTGGGATGCCACAAAGTCGATAAGAATTTCTAAACACTTGAACAGAAGATTGAACTAGATATTGTTTTAAAGTGGGTGAATGAAATAATTTTACCTAAAATTCTATTTTGATATAGCAAGAATAATTTTTGAAATTATTATAATATATGGATGTATTGGTTGTTATTATTATAATTAAATGAGATTATAAGAAATGAAATGGTTATATAGAACCAAAACAGAATTTGTTTATGAATTAAATATACAAATGAGATAAATTAAAATTTAATTCAAACCAGAATTTGGAATTTAAATCCTGGGAAGTTTGAAAATATTTTCTAAGTATATTGAAAGGATATAGCTTTATTTTGAAAAGACCGTTTGAATAAAAACCACATTTGAATGGATTTCGAAATAGATAAAGCACTGAACTCACTTTAGTGGCAGGAAAATAATTCTGATGATGACTGCAGCTTCATCAGTATTCATTTCGAGTTCTAAGTGACGAATGGCTACCTTAGAAAAGTTTTGATGGAAATTTGTTTTGAAAGAAAACAAGTGATTTGAAAATTCAAATGTTTTGAATTTGAAATGGAAATAAATATATATGTATATATTTATGTGATTTCGAAAGGATTTGAAATGAAAACCCTGGGATTTGGACTCTGGAATTGGAATTTAACTTAAGCTAGTTAAATGGATTGATCACAGATCATTCAAATTAAAGGAAGAAACACTACAAGAAAATGGCCATTCAGATGCAGTAGTTGGCGGCGTTTATACTGCATATGCAGCTATTCCCGAAGTAATTGGAATTTGGTTGCTTTTCCACGTTGAAAATTTTAGGGTTGCCGCTTAAACAAGAGCCGTCACGTTTTCAATGTTCAAGTCCCTCCTCTAGTTTCTTTTACCTCCCGCCTTCAAAATTTTCATCAACCTAATTTCCCTACTGCCATCCGCCTCTTAGATCCGCTCAAGACGATACTTCTTCCGTTCATTTGGCCTAATTTCACTATTTCCCAAAGTAATTGAAATTAGGGTTCCTAATTTTCGTCATTAGCCGCCTCTATTTCCTAGATCTGCTCGCAACTTCTGTCGTTCGTCCAACTTTCTTTCTGTTGGTCCCGCATCGTCAACGCCGTGAGGTTGGTGGTCAATAGCCGATTTCTTATTCTGGTACACTATTTACTTTGCAATAGCCGATTCATCTATCAGATTTTGTGATGTAGGTTTCTGATTTTCATCATTTTCGTTTAAAAATGAGAAAAAAATACTATCCTGTAAAATGTTGCTTCTTCAATTGATAACTATGCTTCCCCTTTCTCTTGAACAACTGTATAACCATTAAACCTTGTTTTCCAGTAAGTTGTGATTCCAATGAGGAATAGGACAGGTACGCTATTATTATTGTTCTTTTCAAATTTTGGATTTAGGTTGGTGCATCATTAATCTAGAACTGGTCTAGTGTGGATTAGTAGGATTTCTTGTTGTTGCGTTTGTTTTTGGTGTTCGGATATCTGTCTTGGTTTGTGTAGCTAGCGAAACATAATTGTGCTCATTCTTTTGCTTTTGCATTCGAATATATTGCGTTGCAGCTGCTTCATGGAAGCAGTTTCTCTTATCAGGCTGCTATTGTGGTTTGCTTATTGACTTGGATTTTGCTGATGGGTGTTCGTGGAAGCACTGTTGAGTTATCTGTATATTGAATTATTCAGATGTTTGATGTTATTAAAGTTATATTTTTCCCAAGTTCCAAGTTGTAATATCTCACCCTATGTGTTGCTCAGACTGTGGAGGAAATCTCCTAACAATCCTTTTGACCAAAAAAAAACATTTTAATTCTTTATTTTTAGATTCTGTGTTGGATTACAAAATCAGGTCCAATCCCCCTTGACAGTATAAGAGTAGGATCTGATTACTAATCTAATCAGATCCTTTACCAGCTCATCTAGATGCCATTGCTGCTTATAGAATGGTAACTGGACTTTTTACCCATGTTTAGTGAGATTAACCAGCCTGAAATTTTTTAGTTCAAATTTTGCAAAATTGGATAACAACCTTGCAAGGCATTTTCCATGGAATTTGGGTAAAAAACTTTGTTCTTAATATAATATTGTGTAACTTATTCTACTTTATTTTGTTCTTTTTTTTAAATAAGTTTTTTTCAAAATACTTTACATTAGTAAGTGCTCCATGCTGTATAACACAACCAATTGTCAACAAACTTCATGTTCGGAATTGCCCTTACTTGCAAGTTGCAGCTTCAATCTTGTGCGAGTCATCTTCGTAATCATCGTAGCGTTGTTACTGTGCAACGATTTGGTCAGGTTTCCTATTGTAAATGAACCTATCGTCATCTCCAGGCAAGGCAAGGGTTGAATGTTCGACCTTTGAAAAGTCAAGGGTTGAATCCGTAAACCTTTTTTTCCACCAACTTCCTAAACTTGTATTTGCCTTTACCGGACCTTGAAAGTATTTTATCTCATAAAAATTGTTGTTTCATTTATGCACATATCGAGTTATTAATTATCATAAAGATTTACATAGTTGAAGATGCACATATATAATCTTCATCATGAAGGTATGAAGTTAGTTTTAAATCAGTTTTGCTTGCTGTCCATCTGGGTTTTGACCCTTTGTGCATTGCTTATGCTTTTGTGTGCAACGTTTTCGTAATTCTGATTATTTTTTCCTTGCTTATTGCTTAGTATATATTCTGGTTATACACATGTTTATACTAAACTAAATTATCCCATGATGTTATCTGATGTATACATAATATATTTAATACATTAAGTTAAATTAATTAATAAATCTAAACTTAAGTAAACTTTGATTTCATTAATAAATATACTAATGCTAGTCAGTGGACTTCCTGGGCATATTAAGACGCAAATAGGCTTTTTTCCTGCAATTAACTGATTTCGCCCACTGTAAAACAGATCGAGACCCAACACTTACAGGGATACTTATTTTCAAGATTTCATTAATGACACTTATCTTCAGGCTTGTATTATAGAAAAACATTGCTCAATAACTTTTGAAAAATGAAGACAACAAGTGTATGGCCTTGCTATACATAAAGTCCACAAAAATTAGATAATGACAGGCAATGAATACTGGGAATCTCAAAATATTCAATCTATTTTGAAATATACATATTTTTAGCAGTAAACAGTGACAGATTTTAGAAAAACAAGACCATACAATTTAGGCATATCTTAATTGCATTGTTAATAGTTAAGATATTCATTTCATGGTAAATATCAAACATAAATCACATATAAAGCATTTCCTCAAATGTCACTTTATTATCACAAAATCCACTAATATATATTACTCTGACTAATTGTCTATGATTTTTTTTATGATCTTGGGACTTGCTCTTGTGTCTAGTCATCATCTTAGCTTCAGGTATTAGGAACAGGTTAGGATATGGGAGTTTTGAACTGAACATTTATGGAAGATATGGTTAAATTGAGAAGTACCAAGAATTTTAAATAAGAAAGTACTATTAATAAATTAACAGACAAGAACAGAAAGCTTCAACAAGAAAAATAATAGATCTTATTATACTAGGGTTATAAGGGCCCAGTTAAAAATAATTAAGGTTAGAAGCGCGTACTGTTACTTCTAGTGATGTTAAAAAAAAACTGAAATGTGAGGGTTAATCATGATAAACAGTAATGATGATAAGAAAAGTTGTGATCTTCCTAACCTTAAATAAATTAAAAAAAAAGTAGCATGCAGAATGTCGCTAAATGGTCATATACTCATATCAGTTGCCTAATTTGAATCGTTATAAAATATAGAGCACGAGCAGCATGAAACAACACACCCTTGACACATGTCACACATTTCCTAAGCTGCCATTACATCCAAAAACGACCTGTAACCTACTCTTGCCATTATGTAGAGACCCAAGATTAAATTCAATTAGAGGACCAAAAAAGGACTCCCCAATCGTAATGTAGCTTATGCACAATTGTCGAAACTGTCAATTTTGATGGGCTGCCTGCTCAATGTTATACGGTATAAGTTTGAATCCTTAACCAGAATCATAGTTGTGACGGGTTTGATATTTTATAAGTAACGTTTTTATATTGCCAGCTCGCAATTCTCTACAACTTTTCCACAAAAAGGTGGAATCTTAGGCTACTTGATTCCCATGACGTTGTATATTTTTTTGCAGTCTCATCTAACATTGACTCGTGTTAACGTCCTATTCTTACATAAGAAATTACATGACATATACATACCACCTTTTTTTTGGCAAATAATATATTTGATAAGTTAGTCTTTTGCTTGTAACATCAAACTAAAGCATTAAAAGTAAAAATATTTGGTTGAATTTATATATATTTATTGATAAAAACTTTCAGTTAAGACAATTTTCGCAACTAGTTGTTATAATTCAAAAGTATATAATATTTAAGTTACAAATAAGAAGATGAAAATATGGATAGTTTTTGTTCAAGAGATGTTATATATAAAGTAATTTTTTATGTAAACTAATTTATTGATTTAAGGTGTATGCTAAATAATTACCGGTGTATTAGTAGAATTAACCAAAAAAATTGCACTCACTCATTCTAGCGCTTTCGTTATTTTTTTTTAAGTATTATAGGCTAGGAATGTTGGCATTTCGGAGGTACCAAGGAAGTGCATGCTATAGGTGGTTCGGGTGGACTATGCAAAAAAAGAAGAGGCTTTCTTTTAGCGACCCACAATGATATGTCATGCATTAAAGAGGCCATGGGAAAAAAATATCATGGCCAAAATCAAAAGTTGTTGAAAATGCAAGCATTGTGGCTTCTCCTTCCAAGGCTAGAGCAAGCATTGCAACTTCTCCTTGTATGGCAAAATCAGCTCCTCGGGTAACTAAGCAACCCTATTTAAACTTCTGCATATGCGCATATGCAAATCGTACAATTATCTTTTTTGGGTTTGATCCGTTTGAGTTTAATGTGAGTGAGTCTCGAGGGGTTTGGATGACATTATTAAAAAAGCTGAGCAGTGCAGTGTATTTTTCAGATGCTGTCGTCATTTTGTAGGCAATTTTATAATGAAAGTGAATCACATATTCGTAAGCAAGTAGTTAGAGGGCATTATTTAGAGGACGGTTGTGTTTCCTAGGGCCGTTGATAAAATTTGCACTGAATATTGTGTTATACTTCTAATTGTTTATTGTATGCTCCTGTTTCAGTTCTTTAGTGTTTGCTTTATCCTTTACAAGATAAACTACATGCATTATTGTTTATTGTATTCAAAGGCTAGAGATTTAAAATGATATAGTATTTTGTTGAGTCTGTGTAAGCATTCAGTTAAGGATATATTTTATTCAGTGTTACGTTGAGGAAAACATTGGTTGATGCCTTTTTTTAGGACCACTGCATTCAAGGGCCTGCATATTTTATTTTTCCCTTTTTGTATATCTGCAGTCACTAAAAGCAGAAAACTTTTTTACAACAAAATTATGATTCAAACTCAGCATTTTTTGAGTGGATAACCATTTTTGTTACAGTGGCAGTTGAATGAAACTTTGGTAGTTTTTTATTGCTCATGATAGCAAAGACATATGAAAGAAGAAGACTTATAACTAGATTGCGTTAACAATAAAAAATTATATTAAGGCTTGAAGTTACTTAAAAGCAATGAAGGTTTAATTTTGAGTGGTTAATGAATTATAGGCACCGAGTTTCCCAAAAAGGGTGATCCCAGATCGTTTGGGAAGCCTAATTAAACTGGAATTTAGAGTTTGGTGCTTTTTATTTATCAGTTTGTTTATTTTACTCTGTTTGATATTTGATGTGAATGGTAAATAAAGAAATTATGGTCTGGAAGGTTAAACATAATAATATTTGGTAATGAAAAGAACTTAGGACAATAATATGTACCACAATTAAATAAGAAGCTTGCCTATTTTTAGTCTTAATGCAGAGTTTATCATCTATCCACGGTAGATGTGTGGAAAAGCTTTCATGTCCTCATGTGTCATGTAAATCACATGCGTCCATATATCAAATAAAAGTAGACAAATTAAATAATAAATGAAATTTCAAACCTCCTACTAATTAGCCTATTTTTTGCTGTCCGAAGAGTGCTTTTGAACTCAGTTATTTTTAACCATTTGCTTTTCTTTTTTGTGGCGTGTGGTTATTCTATGCTTAGTATGACTTCTAGAATTCATGATTTTTGTAAGTTTATATAAAGTTTACTTATGTTAGCATTTAGCAAATGCTAACATAAAAAGTAAAGTAATGAACTATTACAATACATCATATTTTTATTCACGTGTATAATAAAAATAAGAGAAAAACTATTGAAGCTGTGTGATGCAGTCTTTGAAAAGATGGGTGTGTAAACTTTCGAAATAAATCAATTTTTGCAACATATTAAAAACACTTGCAGATCTACTCATATTATTTTATTATGCATGAACTCAGGTAGCCTATTTATCTCCCATGCATGCGAATAATATCATATTCTTTTTTCCTGTTTTCCATTGCATATGAATTCTAAAGGTATCAGAGGAGAAGATACTTCTATTCTCCTTTTTTTCATGTCTGCCGCACGAGAAAAATATGCACACATGGACCATATAAGATTTTTCAAGTCACATCTTTAATTTTGTTCTATGCACTTGCAAATGTCTGTGATGAATTCTGGGTGTGCATGCATATTTGTGTGAGTTACCGTCTATGTTTGAATCTATTCAGGATATATTTCATTATAGCTTGCTGCATAATTTAGGCAATGACTTTGAGCATATCCAGAAATACAGTTCACACCTATCAAAAGCAAAACTGTTTTTCATTTATTGTACTTTTGCAGTTACAGATACCCCAACTACAATGATGTATTTAAGTAATCAGAAGAATGTAGTACCTATTTTGTAAAAATTGTTATTTTGGTTTACTTATCCAACAGAGTTCAAATATGGTAGTAAAGAGTAGATGCAAGTTGATTGATGTGGCTAAAACGGGACAAGTGGTGGCCGAAGGAACCATCTTTTCTACTGATCCAACGTCAATGGTTCACTCTGTTCCATTAGGAAAAGATGCGGTAACAGTTTGGGTGGACTTTATGAGAGTTAATGATGCGTTGCTATGGAGACCTACTTCGTAGTGTACATACATGGAAGATGCTTTTGGGACTACCGTAGCTTGGCCGACGGCATATGTCATTGCGGAATCAAGTTCTAGTAAGTATTATTTTTCAGTTTTAAAAATAATATTATATGAACTCTGCTTATTAGACTGCACATAAACAAACACTACTCGTCTATTAAACCCACCTCATACTGCACTAGTGAATAAGGAGAACTATAATTCATTTATTATAAATGCGTTCATGCATAGTTCATGCTTGATGTTATTATTTTATTTGTCTAACATACGACATAAAAGCCAAAGAAATTACCACAAAGGCCTGAATGAATCTGTACTAACAGTTTACTTTCGGTTTTAATGTCTACTATATATTTTGTATGCACTACTTGCTACTCACCTTCAATATACATCTGTCTTGGAAGGTAATCATGTATTCTTGTCGGAATTACCAAAATAATGGAATTTGGAAGAAATAAGTTTAAGCAACAGCCAGCATTTCATAGTTGATCATGTTTTCACGTTAGGTAATCCAGAAAACTATGGTGGTAGGTATTTAAAACAACAACAACAACAATAATAATAATAATAATGGGAAATAAAAAATCAACATGTTCATTTATGTCATATAAGAAAGTATCCTTTTTTATTCTTCTTCATATATATCAGATTAGTCCTTTCCTCGCACAATATTTAAACTGTACTGGGCAACACCACGGTCATGCTGATGTGACCACGGATTAGTTACTTAAAAATCATTAGTTACTTTAATGGCACGAATTGTACATCGATAAAATAGTATTCATTATACTAGCAGACACGAGCTCAGTTATATACACTTTCATACCGATGATTACAATTAGTTATACATTGACTACTGCAAAATGCAAGACAAAATCTATATTGAGAAACAAAGAAACATACACACATACCTCTGTCAAAAATTGACAGAATATATGTTGTATGGAAAGTAGAACAAAACTTGGATAGTTTAGTACACTTTTTCTCTTTCACGGTGCCGGTTACAGGCTAACCACATAGACATAGAATATTCTGACAAAATTCAGTAAACCATGTTGAAAACATAGACAGAAATTATTAACTACATATAGAAAATGAAAGGATATGATGGATAGGTGAAAGTTTTGTGGAGATTTGGATGTGTTATGGGCATGCTACTTGGTTTTAGTTGATGTTTCAATCTACTTGGTTTCAAACTTAAATCGGTATAATCCAGTTTGCAGCCCATTTGCATATGATAAATAAATTCTTGTATGGCACCGACTATGTATGAAGTACTATTATGCCCACTTAATAAATATGTATGCATGTGTATGAACGCTTAAGCTTGTATGCTTGGAGCTGCTGTGAGAAACTTCGGAGCTGAGCTGCTGCGAGCAGCTTCGGAGCTGAGCTGATGCGAGTAGCTTCGGAGTTGCTGCGAGCAGCTTTCGAACAGAGCTGCTGCAAGCAGCTTCGGAGCTGCTGTGAGTAGCTTTAGAGCTGCTGCGAGCAGAGCTGCTGCAAGCAACTTCAGAGAGCTTCGGAGCTGCTCCGAAGCTTCAGAGCTGCTGCGAGCAGCTTCAGAGAGCTTCGAGCTGCTCCGAAGCTTCAGAGCTGCTGCGAGCAGCTTCAGAGAGCTTCGAGCTGCTCCGAAGCTTCAGAGCTGCTGCGAGCAACTTCGGAGATCTTTGAAGCTGCTTCGAAGCTCCAGAGCTGCTGCGAGCAGCTTCAGAGCAGCTTCAGAGAGCTTCGGAGCTGCTGCGACCACCTTCGGAGCTGCTGCGAAGCAGGACCTGGCGCACCTGCTTGGTGCGGGCACAACAGTTCTAAAAAAAGGAAAAGAAGAAATGAAGTGCCTAGTCCGTCAATTCATGTTATTTTGTTCTTGTCACTTGAGAGGATATGACTTGTATAACTGAGATCTAGGAATTCAAATTGTACCATGGTTTAAAAAGGCAACGTCAAATTTTATTAATATTGTTTAAGTGCTTGATTTAATATTGATGGTCGAGTTCTATTATTAATATTTTAATATTATCTACAGGTAATTAGCTTTTCTGGAGTAAAGACCATCAACAACAATGGACGTGACTTTAATTGTTGTATGCACTATGGTATTTGTTAATACTTGTATAAATTTGTTTTTGAATGCTTGTAGTATGTGACTTTGCCAATTTTGTCAAAACTATTACTTAAATGGTTATGAGAAAAATACTTATGTGACTATTGTGTTCTTAGTTATTTGAATATGAAGAGTATATGATTGGTCATTGTTTTTAATCACAATTTTATATGATCGTTGTAGATTTTAATATGATTATTATATAATTAGTTGCTGGAAATAATACAAGCGATTAACAGTATATTATAGCAATTAAATTATGCTACAAAACAATAAATACCTTTTAGTAGCGTTTTATAAAGGCTACAGAAAGAAATGTAACATACCATCTGAATTTTTAGTTGCATAAAATAAACGCTACAGAAAAACAAGAAGTGACTCACATATAAGCCTTCAGTAGCGTTTGAAAAACGCAACTATGTGAAACAAATGAATATTTAGTTGCAGAAAATAAACCTGACAAAAAAATTTAGTTGCATAAAATAAACGCTACAAAAAAGCAAAAAATTGACCACGTACAAACCTTTAGTTGCGTTTATACGATACCATATAGCAGCGTTTATCCAAACGCAACCAAAAAATTCAGACTTTTGGTTGCGGGACCTGTAGTAGCGTTTATTAAAACGCTACTAAACGTTTTGGTAGCATTTTTTCAACGCTACCAAAGCTATTTTCTGGTGTAGTGAAAACCAAAAGTTTTGGTGGAATTAAATTTGTTGAAATATGAAGAGTTGGGTTTCAACATAAGTGAGATGTTGAAAAGTTAATGGGTTTGTACTCTTTTTCCTACTTTAGCAATTTCGAGGACGAAATTATTTTAAGGGGGGAAGAATGTAACGACCCAGATTTTTGGTCGATTTATTTTAAATATTAAGTATGGTTTTAAATATTGAATTTATAATAAAATGGTATTTTATTGGGTCATCGATTAAATAATCGAAATACGATTTATTTTAATAATTATCGAAATACGAGAACTGGATAATTTAATTCAAAAATAAAACTGAATCGAAACGGTTCAGATGATCAATATATATACTATTTAAATATGAACGATGATAATAGAAATTTATTGTTGAAGAATTTATTTGTTTTGAATTTAAATTATTATATTAATTTAATATGGTATATACATTGGAATTAAATATTAAAATATATTCAGTTCAGTTCAGAATAACGCAATGACATTGGAACGACGATCGGTACGCTAAAATAGTGGTTTAGGATTTTAAATTGTGAACCCCGAGATATTTGAATTTGGATAGGATCAAAATCAAATCGATATCTGGTTAAAAAGAATAAAAGATCTCTTTATATCGAATCAGAATCAAATCAAATTAGTTAGAGAATCTTTTTAAATAAATACACAGATTTGCCGTGTACTTCCTGTCCCCCTCCTTCTATATAATCGCGACTACCCCCTCTCCTTTTATTTTTCATTTTGATCTGTAAATCCATCCTCTTCGAAAACCAAAAGCTTCTAAAATAAAAGTAAATGGCCGCTCCTCAGTAAAACCAAAATTGAGCTCCTTAGAAGAAATAAAAAATGGTCGACATCCAAATCTATTTCAAATTTGAGGGTTGCGTTCCATCCACTGGAACGGGAGGTTCACCGCAACGAAGAATGGTCATGATTTGAAGCACGCGATGGCATCTGGAGCTCGACAACTCAAAGAGAATCGCGAGTTCAAACATCGCCAGGTCAGGAAGGGGTTCGATCAAAACGAGGAGGTCGCGATGGGTTAGAATATGTCGAGGAGGTGGCTGTGTTTGTGGTGTTTGGAAGCGCCTGTTTAGGGAGTACTAGGTGGTGCGACACTGATTTTTGATGTTTGAATTAGGGCAGCCAAGTTCAATTTTTGTGGCGACTGGGGAGTTGATTGATCGAGGCAGAGGATCTCCTGGAGTAGGCGACGGTGGAGAGTTCGATTTGGGATTCTCATGGAGTTAGGGTTGTTCACAACCTTTATGTTAATCGCAAAAGGAGGAAGTCGCGTTTCCATGGCAGCGTTGTCTGAGTTTTGCTGAGAGGGGATTTGGATGCAAGTGGGCGATGAAGTGGTTCAAACGATGCTGGAGAAGTTGTTGCCGACGCCGGGAAGTTCGAAGTTGGTCTTGTTTTAGGTGACTGAGTGGAGTTGAAGTCATTGATGTTGAACAATGTAATTAAGGTAATATTTATTTATTTATTTCTAAGTTCAAATTTTAAAAGGAAATTAGTTTATATAAAAAGTAAATTAATTTATATAACTAGTTTATATAAATGGAAATTAGTTAGAAAAGGAATAAATTTATAGACTAATCGTGCGAGTAAGATTTATGATCAATTAAATTTAATTAGACTAATTCCAATAACTGGAATTTTATTTATACTGTTTTATATTGAAAAACAGACGGTTGGCGAAATCATTGTGAAATCTATATAATTGGCTTCATTGGATATTTAGGAAAATATAATCACGGTGAGTAAATCTCACTCACCTTTTATTTAGAATTATTTTTTATTCGTTAAAAATAATTGTTTGATGCTTGTTTGAATGCTTTCTGGTTGATTTAAAAATATTAGTTATTTATAGTTGACTATTATATATATATATTGGTTTGGTGATTGGATTGTTCTCGTAGTACCATTAGGGGATGCCCGCAGTATCATTAGCGGATGACCCTATGCCCACGTATATAAGTGGATCCCCTTTTATACTGCGATATCCTGCCACGAAATAGGATAGATATTATTTATGTTGACTAACATCTGTGGATGCAGGGAAAACAGGTTGGAGGAATCTAACTGGATTCCTAAAAAATATATTATCTGTTTGTTTGTTTGCTTGATTTCATATATTCATATATGACGTGTTAAAAATAAAATGATTAAAAATTGGGTGATTTGATTGTTTTAAATATCACTGGTCCAAGTGTTAATTTATTTAAAATATCATGGAAAGGATATTTGAGATTAAAAGGGAAAATTCTATTTTTAAATAGAATTTGAAATTTGAATGGAATAAAAATATAAACTTGTTTTGAAAAATAAACAAGTAGTTCCTACATAAACGAAGTTTATAAATAGTTCTTTTATAACGAAGTTATAAATGAAGTGAAAAGAATTATCATTTGATAATTCAGAAATAAAAATACAAGTGTGAAATTGAAAAGGGAAATCTATTTTTTTTTTAAAAAATAGTAATAGAAATATCGATTTCAAAAGGGAATGAAATCGAGACTTGTTTAAAGAAATTGAATATAAGAATTCAAATAGAAACAGACTTTGAGTATAGAATTTAATAGAGTTAAAATGGAATTTGAAAATGAAATTCAAATAGAATTTATACATAGAAAATTTAAATAGAATTTGAATACATTGAATTTGAATAGAATTGGAGTATACAGGAATTTGAATTCAAAAGAATTCAAATAGAATTTGAATTCAAAAGAATTCAAATAGAATTTGAATTCAAAGGAATTCAAATGGATTTAAATTCAAATGGAGTTGACTATAGAGATTTGAAAATAAAATTCAAATGGGGTTTAATTATAGAATTTGAAATTAGAAGTGAAATGGAATTTAAACTATGGAATTTCAATATAGGATTCAAATAGAAAATTCAAAGGGAATTTGAATATAGAAATTCAAATGGAGTTTGAATATATGAAATTCAAAGGAAATTTAAATATAGAATTTGAACGAAGAAATTCAAATGGGATTTGAATAAAGGAAATTCGAATACAGAAATTCAAATAGAATTTGAAAAAAATAAAAGTGAATTGAAATTTGAATATAGAAGTTCAAATAGAAGTGAAATAGATCGAAAATATTATATTGAATTGGAAAATGGATTTGATATATAGTAAAATATATCAGAATAGAGTTGAATTTATATAAACGAAGTTTTAAAACGTTTATATATGTAAATATAATTAAAACGAACTCACCGCAGCGCTGTAGTTCGTAAATTAGCGATTCGAACTTCAATTGAGTATATAGAACTCAATTGAAGTCGGAATTCTTTGAAACAAGAAACGTCGGGACCAATTTGATAATAGTTTTTTAATGGAAGAGAAAAATCTAGATTTCGTCGAATAGATTTTGAGTTATATCAAAATCAAATTTTCAGAAAAGCAGCGCCATAACCATTTAAAAACCATAACGATTTATTTAATTTTATAAAAGGATTTTGAGCGAATAAAATTCGAATTTCTATTTAGAAAATTTCAGAGTGGAGTTGTAAAATATATGCGAATTCAAGTTGTGTAAATGAATATGATTTTTGTAACAGAAATCATATTTTTGATTATTGAATATAATTAACTAATTTGAATAGTAATTAATTAAATGAGATTTTGAATCGATATTGGACTTTGAATAAGTGAATTCGATTTGAAAATTTATATTTAAAATCGAAAAGGAAACTAGAATTGAAATTTAATTTGATTATGAGCAAGTTAAATATTTTATTTGAACATGTTATGTTCAAACGAAGAAGTGAATTAAGTAAAATGGCTAATTAAAGAATAAATGAGCGAAAACTGAATTCAAACGATTGGATAGCGTTGAATTGAAAACAGGCAAACATGTGTTAGACATGTATGGGATGAAGTATATGAAGATTTTAATTTATGTGTCCGACAAAAAGGTACACATTTAAATTCATATATGAGATTTTATGCGCCGTATCGGCGAGCCGCTTGGCTTTTCCTTTTTCTTTTGGATTGGTGAGGGCCATGGGAGGCTATTTGAAATATCCCGAAGCTCCCAGTACAAGGGAGGTTATGGCGAATTTTTCCGGAAATTTAAGGAATTAGAACATTTTTAAGAAATTTTGATAGTTAGAAATCAATATGTCAATATATATTGAATTCGATAAGGAAACGAATTTAAAATAGAATATTGTAAACAAAAAGGAAATTGATAGGTTGGTAATGGTAAGAGAAACAGATATACATTAAAATGAATAATTGGGTTTTTATAGTGTGTTTATTCTAGGTTAGTGGTTTTGCCGTTTTGAAGTTGGGGATGTTTTCAGTCAAGGTCTGAGAGGTAATTTTACCCCAACTTGATTGATTTCATTTTTAATTGATAAATAGAAGGATCTAGTCTCGAGGATGAGTGTTTGAAAAAGAGTTAGTTGAATAAAATATTTTGGGTTGTTATAACGATGTTTTATACAGCATTCGTTTTAACCCAAGTGATATAAAAGTAAATATTTCTTGAGTCTAATTAAAGTAGCCGGGAAAGAGATAAGTGATTGAAATTGTTTCAATTTCAAATAGAATATATTTTCTAAGTGTAGAAAATAAAAGAAGGTGAGATATAGAAATGTTTTCCAAAGAATGTAAGAGACCGAGATGATAATTGGAAATATTTGTTTAACAAATATTGATAAGGAAATGGAAGGGTGATTTAATTAATGAATAGTAATCAAGGGGTCCAGTGATTGTTTGATTATTTTGAATGGATGTTTGTTTATTTTCTTCGATAGTTAAAGAACCGACTATCAAAGTATTTGCCAATATCGTTGTCAATATGGAGAGACCGGTTGGATTATTATCCGTGAACCACTCTGTATTGGCAGTAGCGTTGCGAATCAGATTATATGAAGATAATCGAAGACGGTGTAAAGTGCAAGGACTTTTCCTATTAATAGAGACCGTGCCTTCGGTTTCGTTCAATCCCAGAACGAACATAAATGGACGAATGTCTGACAAAGTATTTCCAATGATCTAATGGGTTGGTCTGTATAAATATATATGGTTGCAACGGATTTATTCCCTTAGCATAACATCCAGAATATTTGTGCAAATCAATTGGTGATTAACGGATCTGACAATGTGGCATTCAAAGTGATTGTGCTATTAATGAATAGAAATTGAGCGTAGCCTCAGGCCTCAACAACCGGGAAATGACAAAAATCGGGCAGGCAGCATGGCTATGTGGGTCGCTCCCATTAGGGTGTATAATCACCTATCTAGAGATTCATTTAATTCCTTATTATATTCAATGCTGTCCCAATCGGGAAACAGTTGCTGATCCCAACCGTTGGTGATATACATTCGATACACTCAAGCGAAATGAGTGGTCTGTCATGTGTGGGCCGGGTTGCAAGATGTTCTTGTTGAACCCCAGTGTATCGCCTCTAGAGTACACTGATCGGAAAGTGGTTCCATACCTTGTCATGTTGGAAATCCAATCTCCAATAAGCGCCATGCGGTTTTTGATTTTATACTATGTATGTGGAGCGTGAGATGCAAGCGTTCCGCTAGATTCTATTTATCTGATTAGACATTATTATAATATCACTGGATTTTGTATTAAAGTGTTTTGGGTTATAGTAAGGTAAAAACCGTCCATGTTTATGTGTGGGCTGGTCTTACTATTATCTTTTCTTTTGAAAGGATTTTGAAAGTTAAACAATTGGTTGGAGTTTACTCACACCAGTCACATGACTGACCCAGAGTTTATTTTTTTTGTTTCCCCTAAACTCTTGGGTGCCCAAATTTGTACAGGCAGTCAAGTAGTCCGGATTTTCAGATTCACTTGGAAGAGCTGAAAGCAGAAGGCTTCACTGGTTAGCTATAGACTATCATATATTCCGCTGTGAACCATGTTTGTATCTGGAAACAGGGGTTTATAACTGTTCCAGGAATAACTGTTGTGCTCTGATAATGGTATGTATATATATGTAGTTACTGATTTGTATTTCAGAAGTTATGTTATATAATATATTTTATCCGTTCTGATGTGAGTCTGTGATCTTCGTTTTCTTCTATTCTAATATTTCTTTCTTTCTATTTCTCATCCTCTAACTTCTTTCTAATAATGATTCGTATTTATGTGCAATTTGGGTTGGACGTGTGATATTATTAGTCAACTCAGATAGTACGGATTTGCGGGCCTTTACAAAACAGGATGAAATCAAAGAGAGAATGATGTGAATTCAAGTACAACTCTCTGATATCCTGTGACTTGAAAATCAATGAGGAACTGGAGTGAAAGAATTCAATGGATTTGTAGTGCAAATGTACGGAGAAGGAGTAGGAGAAAATAAGAAAAAACTGATGTTAGAATTCGTTTCCAGAAATTTTTAAGTAGTTGTTTTATAGATTTGTCTTTTGGCGAAGGGATGAAGGGAAATTACTTTTCATTTGAAAGTTGAAAATCTGAAAAACCGTTATATGTCGACATACAAAAAAAAATGTGTCAACATATAAGTATCGGCAACACGTATAAGTGTTTCGAATGTGTTTCAAATTTCCAGCATTTCAAATTACCTCATATTTGTGGATTTTTGTGATTCAGTTGAGGTCAATGGCTGATTGTCTTCAAGCATAATTTCCATGGGATCTTTAACAAGATATTCTAAGGTTCAACCAACTCCTCATCAGTTCAAACACCTCTATTCTTAAGCATTCTTCTCTAATAGGCTTTGGTCTTCAATTGTTCTGATTACCCTTCTTCTATTATTCTTCCATTGCTCTAATTAACCTTCTTCTTTTGTACCCTTGTTTATCTCTATAAATGTCTCAATAATATATCTGATGTAACTGCAGAACTCAAAGATATGTTAGTAGTAATGTTTATATGGTTGTTGTCATCAAAATCAATACTTAGGGTATCAACTAGTGGAACAAATATAAATATTATGTGTCTCTTTCCTTCTTTATAGTTTTTTTTACTATTTACTTAGAGTAATAGAATAATTATGTTAGACTAATTGATGTTTAATTGGAAAATCTAGATCCTATTTATTGTTTTTTTGCATTTGTGCAACCTTTTTGCACAATAATTTATATGCATTTGCGTTGCACGCATTACAAAATCTTATAGAAATATGTTAAAATTTAACTGGTTTGGACTAGGCCCCAAGAGAATGTTTAGATAATAGAATTTGATTAGATAATTTTGTTAAAAATATTTTTTCCTTTACTGCATGCTTATCAATTTTTTTAACAAAGCACAAAGTACTATAGATGTTCATGGTTCATCATTTCTTATTATACAAGGACAAGTACACAACCTTTAAGCGAACGTAGAGCGAGTGAGTATTTGATATCTCAGCTATTTTCACCAACTCATCATCAATCATGCACAATAGATTGAAAATCACAAACCCTAATAACCAAGTTATCCGACATTTGTAATTCTTGATCATCTCATGTTGATTCACAACCGCGGAGACTGAGAACTGTGCACTCTATGCTATGGAAGCACAACCATAAGTTTATCCATCGTAGTTAATATCAGATAAACCGGTATAATACTACTTGATGTTTAAGAAGCTAACTTTCTTATCTCCTTCCTATATCTTGTTTTCCGTTATTCTTCCCCAATTTTCTACCATTTCCACCCATATTTCTGACCTTTGTCTTGTGTCACACATGATGAGATTGTTTCTTTTCAAATCCACTCACTATACTTTCCTCTGGACTTGTTCTAATAGAATCAGATTTTGATCTTTCTTCGCCGTTTTTATATAACTATGGAATAAATAAACACAATTATGAAGTTCTTTAGACACCTGGTGTGTCGTTTCTACTCATAAGATATCACTTTATGGTTTTTACAAGGTTTTGTAGTATTAGTGGTACAGTTGCAATCACAACATGGCATACCCTATAATAGAGAATTGACAACATTATTCAACCCTAGGATTTTTACATTATCGTCACAAAATTGACATAATGTATGGATGTAAGACTCCGTTACACGTTGGTAGATTGAGCTGTGACGTAGACGTAATGATGTCATCTTGCATCCTAACGATAGATCTTCCTATATGACATAGCTTGGAACTTCTCATGTTGGATTCCTTTCTTGTAGATGTTTTCCTTCGGTACCATCCCCACATGTTGGTTGTATATGGAATCATGTACATATTGGTACCAACTTTATAGGGTTTACATTACTTCGGTGACCCTCATCTTCATACACCATTCCCGTGGATTTCTCTTCTTCCTTCTTATAGATTGTAGCAGCGAATGGTTAGTGAGAAGCAGATTACTACATTACCCACAACCTTGATTATCTTGATTTTTGGCTAAGATTCCATCCTTTGCCAACGACATATTTTACTCATGGGCATTGTTAATTTAGATGGGCCAATTGTCACCCGTTGGGTGTTGTAACACTAGTTTGGATAGAGCTATCTCATCTTACATAAAGATATGCAACTCCATCATCAGTGATTTCAAATCAAAAATACTGAAGGGATATAGGTATATCTACAACTATTGGCCAAGATTAATCTGTTGCATTACCATGTCTTTCGACCAATGATTACCAAGTCCAATATTGTTGTTGTATAAGGATCCACTTCAAATGCAAGTAGATTTGACAGATATTATAGATAGAGAGCACAAATAAAGCTTAAAGGAGTATGCATAAAGAGTTAATAGTATAACATGGCATGTCTAAGAACAGACTTGAGACGACCCGAAATCCCGTTCAGACGGAACAAGGGTTATCTATGGAATATAACACAGAAACAGATAATAGCAGAACAGAATTAAATAAATACCCCAGATAATGAACAACAAAATATACTGGATAAAAGTAATCATCAGAGTTACACAGTATACCGGATCTTACTTAGTACAAATACAGTTCAGCTATACATAATTGTCTACAGCGGAAATAAACAAAATATGTACAATAGGAGCTGAACAGTATAAAAAGAAATAAATGATAGAATCCATCTTCAGCTCCAGCTATCCAGAAAGAACCAGCTAAACCTGAATACAAGGCTGCCCGTGTAGAAAAAGGGGCACCCGAGTTTGAGAGTGAAACAAACTACGAGTCAGTCATGGGACTGGTATGAGAAATCTACTCAACACATATATAATTGGCTAATCACAGGACCACGCCACTTTCGTGGAACGGGTTTACTCCATTGGATTGCCAGTGCTTTAAAACAAATCTTTCTTTTAAACATCGCTATGCTTTTTATAAAATGAAGCCGTTATAAGACTCAGTTCCCATCACACAATGCAACGCAAACCGGAGGATAGAGTTTTTACCTTATAACGGCCAAATATGCTTGATACGAATAAAACAAAGGCATTTGATATTATTGCTAGTGTTTACATGTTTTGAAAACAATTTCAAATCATAACTATCAATCATAGACGGCATTAATGCCCCATACCACTATGTCGCCATATATATAGGTATACAATCAAAACCACACAGTCACGTATTTGGGAATTGGATTTCCGTCATGAACCAAGGCAAAAGATAGTCCTTACCGAATTCGAGACAATCTAGCCCATGTCTCAGGCCCACACTCAGGTGGGCCCTTGGATCGTCAGGTCCGGTCCACCGATGTGGATTATTATGCCTGAACACTACGTTTCTCCGCCCTTTGGGGCGTAAACGAGCCAACGAATGACTCCATCGGACCCGGATCGTCCGATCAAACCGAGGCGCCTCGCAACAGCAACAACCACATAGGTGAAAAGTATATAAATGTCAGGGCTGGTAGGTCACTGACACCACCCTAGCTAGAAAGAAACGCATGCCCTCCCTGAGGTCCTTCTCCCGTTTTAGGTTCATACCGGGGTGTGAGGCTCGCGAATTCACGTTATACACAAAGCTACGCCACACAGGCGGTGCTTTGATCATCACCACAAGACTTTGCTTTTCAACAGAAGCCCTGATCACTACATCTTAGCATGCCACACAGGCAATTCATGCCATGTGACTGATGTCCGTCGATATACAACCTCTGAGCTCGTGCGTCTCAGAGAAGGGCGTTAAGCAAAAGAATAAATTCTCTGCCGCCAAACAGATGTATATTTAACAGAAATCAATCAACACAGAATAAACTCCAATGTCAGACACACAGTCCATTTACAAGTCCGTTCTGGGTTTGAACGAAACCGGAGGCACTAAATACCTCGCAAACCCTCCGATCACCACGTACGTCTGGACGATCACCACTCATTATCCATATTTCGGGATGCCTCCCAATCAGGACCTCGGTTACCATCCAAACGAGGTGAAGATCTCCGGTCTTCGACCATCGTCTTCATCTTCGAATTTCAATCGTTGGTCAATTATTTGAAATGAGAATTAACTCGGCCTTTTCAAATAATTCACGTATATATAGAATTTCAAATCAATTTATTTCAATGGTTAAATTATTCGACAACACCAATTGTGTTCTTTAATGTAATTTTCACACCAAAAACATTCAACCATCAAAAGCCACATAAATCAAGCAAATTCAGTTTATTTCCATTCCATATCGCTTATGATATTTTATAACTATTTATCGCTATTTTTATTTATTTTAAAATAGTTAATTTATTCAAAACGACGCTTCGGGCCATAAAGCGGCCGTGGCGCTATTTTTCTTCAGATTTGATTTACACATATCTGAAAATCTAACCGTTGGATCTTCACAAAATTTACATCATTAGAAAGGTCTTTTCAAAACGAATCCAACGGTTCCAGTTTCGGGAAAATCCGACGGTCGGATCTCCCGGTACAATCGTTTGAATTTTCGATTTCAAAATACGAAATGCAGCGTCGTTATTCGATTTAATATATAATTATATTTATATATATATAAATATAATCGCTTCTGGCGCTATTTTTCTTCAGATTTGAATTAAACATTCCAGGCAATCCAACCGTTGGATTTTTACAAGGTTGGTGCCGTTGGGAAAATATTTCCAAGGCGAACCCGACGGTTGAGGTTTCGGGAAAATCCAATGGTCGGATTTCCCGCACTAGTCGTTTGAAATCACGGTTTCAAAATACGAACTACACGGCTTCGTTTCGTTTTAATTTTATTTATATTTATATATTTATATAAATATAGTTCATTCAATGATTTCCATATCGTCTTCACTTCAAATATTTTTCTAACACCTTAAAATTTTGGAAAATTTCGCCATAACCTCCCCTGCACCGGGAGCATCGGGAAATTGCAAATAGCTTTCCCGGTCCTTCTAATCTCAAAAAGAAAAAGAAAAAGCCAAGCGGCTAGCCAACAGGCTCATAAAATCATCACCCAGACAAAACAGTAAATGTGTACCTATTTGTCGGGCACAAAATTTTATTCCTCTTCTCTAGCCCCTTTGCTATAACCTGTTCAATGAATATGCATGTACATATATATACAGTTCTTATCATTTATCATTTTCTATTCAACTTCATATTTGATTTCTATTTGGTTTAAAAACACCATTCATTCTAATGTTACATAATAGGTGCAAATCATTTCATTAGCTAATTAATAAATATTTCAACTCATATATGTTTATTTTGAACAAGTGGTTATTTTTAACACTTCACATTTCAACGATTTATGCATACAATAAAAATGTGATTTTTATTGTAAAACAATTCATTTCAAAACTCTATTTTTCTATATAGTTCATATAGGTGATTAAAATGGGATTTTTATCATAAAACAATTTCTTTTAAAAAACGAGATTATTTTACACAGTTCATATAGTCGATAAAAGGTGATTTTTATTATCAAACAATTTATTTTAAAATATGAATACCATTCAACACATGAATTTCTAATCAACGAATGAATATCAATTCAACACATGAATGTTTTCTATAGTTTCTATATATAGATAAAATTGTGATTTTTACATTTTAAAACGCGAATACCATTCAACACATGAATTTCTAATCAACGAATGAATATCAATTCAACACATGAAGGTTTTCTATTCAATGAATAAATATAGTTTAAGCATATGAAAATAATTCAAACACACGAATATTATTCAAAATTTCGGCAGCATAACGGCAGGGTAGTTAAAACCGGGACCGTCCCTAGTACGGCTCCTCGCTCTACCTTAAAACCTCGCGGTTTTTGACAATGGGGATCATGCATCTAGTTCGCACGCAGGCGGCATGTATATATTTATTTCATTTCCACAAACTAATCCTATGTGGTTTCAACCAAATATTTCTCAACCACAAATGGGTATTTTTCAACCATAATCAACCAATATCAATCACAAACAATCCCAAACAATCATTCGCTATCAATCAATTTTCACAACAATTTCAATCAATAAATATCGTCCATGGTTTGTGGACGAGGGGCGTATATATATATATATATATATATATATTTATATAGCAATTCACTTTCATTTCACACACACATATATATATTTTTAAATCAGAAATCTCACCAATAGCTATCCAACTTCACGACACTTCACTTAGCGAAATCTTCGCCTTTCTCGCCTTTTGTCGCTTCGTTGCACGTATTCTCTACGTATGTAAAAATCGAATTTTTACTATGTTATTCAATATATAAAAATCGAATTTTTATTATGCTATTCAATATATAAAAATCGAATTTCAAAAATATAGATTCCGCCTTTTCAAAAATAAAGATTATATTTTTAATATTCCTATGATGTAAAAATTATATTTTTATTACTTTAAAAATATAAAAATCATATCTTACATATTTTACTTAATAAAAATTCCGTCTTTTCCATTTTAAAGTTCTAATCTTTTTTCTTTTTAAAGTTTAAATTAAAAATCAGTTTTTAAATCTGTAAAAAATCAGTTTTTAACTTCTTAAAAATCAGTTTTTAACTTCTTAAAAATCAGTTTGAAACCCTAATTAAAATCAGTTTTAAACTTCTTTTAAAAAATCAGTTTTAACTTCTAATTAAAATCAGTAATTTTCAGATGAAAATAAAATTAAAAAAAAACAATTTACCTTAACATGCGAAGAAGGGGGGGGGGGGGGTGTGACAGCCAAGCTCGGCGGCGTCGAGGAGGTCGCGGTTGGAGGAGGGACAGGCGGAGGCGGAGGGATCTTCGGTGGTGGTGGCGTCGATGCTTCAGGGGGGGGGGCCTGCTCGATTTGATTCGACGGGGGGGGGGGGGATGCGTCGCGAGGGGGAGGAGCTGGATCGGCGCGTGGTGGGGGGGGGGGTTCGTCGGTCGTCAGGGCGGGTGGCGTCGCTGCTGCTCCGTCCTTCTTTTTTTTTTTCGTTTTCTGATTAATGAAATCGGGGGGGGGGGGGGGGCAGGAAGAAGAAAAGGGAGGGAGATTATATATATATATATTTTTTATTATTTAATTATTTATATTTTGCAAAAAGGTTGACTTTTACATACGACCTCGAAACGAGGCCTACCGCCTGTCGCCCATAGCGTTTTACCCCCATTCCGAACACAATGGGATATGTATCGCAAGCTGATTTGATCGTTACAATCAGTTTCCGTTGAATTTACATTTAAATCACTATATTGAATTTTAAACGTACATTTCAAATTACCGGGGCCACATACTAACTAGAAAAATTCCAGAAAAATATTTTCTAGCTTCGTATTGACGATACGGTCCTAACAAAACTAGTTTCGTCGAATTCTGAGACCGTTTGAAAAATGGCCAATTTCCAGTCGATTAAAATCAACTGAAACCGGTCAAACGCGTTTTCCTTTGCCACGCTCACATATTGATTCGAAAAATTATGAAATTTGAAACCTAGCAATAACTTCACATCCCGGACCCAACAAAAGTGGTTTCGTCGAAATCCGAGGTCGTTTGCAAAATGTCCATTTTTAAGGGCCTGAATTCCATAGCGACTATTCAGAATTTTCAACTGGACATATCTTTTGATTCCCGCTATCAAATTTCTATTGGTCAGATTCGTTGGAAAGATATTATCAATTAGATTCCATTATTTTTGGTTTCACTAAATTCCGGATTGTTTTGCACCCAGTATATTCAATTGAAGTTTGAAATCGAATTATCGAACTACCACGCTATTTTCAATTCTATATATAATTATAATTAATTATATTCGTTTTCAAATGTCGATTCAAACTCAGTTTTCATCGCCATTATTTAAAATATTTATTTTAAATATTTAAAATCCATTATTTTAGCCAATTTAAAAATTTTAAATTGGTTCAGATTTTCTGGGTCGTTACAAGACTATTGAGAACAAGGCTTGGTAGTAGCATATATTGGATATATTCATCGTCCCGCTTCACCATTTCATCTCAGTCATGTTGCTAATTTGAGGAGTACGAGATTATATTAGTACCACGGACAATAGTTTTGATGATAACAACATCAGGTAATTTTATAAAATATATTTACACATAGACTAATAATACCTAGATATGTTATATATAGCACATGTTATTAGACAAATTTGATAATGAAGACTGCATAATGTGAAGATAGAAGATCCAGATTGTTACTTATGAAGATTCAATAGTCAAAGATTGAAGACCCATGAATATTGAAGAGTTCAAGAATTTACAATGATCAAGATAAGTTATTGAGTCATAGATTAAAGGTCCAGTTACACTCATCTGATCTCCCTATAAATTAAAGATCTAGTTGCAATCATTTGATATCTCTCTATATATTTAATTTACAAAATGTTTTCAAAGTATTCGTATCTTTAAATGTTTTTATAAAGTGTTTTCAAATATTTCTAGTTCAAAATATTTTCAAAATGATTTTTCAAAGTGCTTCAAAAAGAAATTTTTAAGTTTACACTTTGATATACTTTTTAATATTGATTTTGGTTTTCAAATATTTTGGTTTATACACTTATACTTTGATTTTAATATTATATTTGTATTTTTTAATTTCAATATTTAATCTTTGGATTTTTTTTAGCTTATATTTAAATTTTTTGTTTTATATTATAATCTTTCTTTAATAATTATAATTTTACACTATAGTTTTGATATCTATTAAACATATTGATTATATATTGCTTTTATATTATACTTTACTTTTAGTTCTTTAAATTATTTCGATAAAGTTTTCTTAAGTTTTATTATGTTCGAAATATATATTTACTATGTTTAAATAGTTTTACAAATTTTCAAATTATTATATACAGTTTCATAATTTTAAATATTTTAAAACAAAGTCATTTTTCAAATACACTACATGTATGTCGACATAGGCGTAGGATGTATGTCAACATATTAGCCAATTTTTTCAAAATTCATGTTGACGGCAAAAAATGTCGTAAACACCAGAGATTCCAATTACTAGGAATAGTTAATTTGTTCGCATGGACAAGAGCAGAAAAGTAGTAAATAACACAAGAGATTTATAGTGATTCGGCCTCATGAGGGGCTTACGTCCACTTTGAAGCGTTGTTGGAATATTATTAATCACTAAAAGTTACAAGTATGAGACCATCCCATTACATCTCATTACATTCATCTATATGCTAGATGATGTCATAATTAAGCTATATGATGTCATCCTTAAGGCTATATGATGTCACCTCTAAGGCATGATGACATCATCCTCATATATGATGTCATAATTATCATATATTTAATATATTAAAAAAATGATACTTTTGCCCTTCTTCTTCCTCAAATGGGAGATGCCATTAATGGAGCTCTCTAGAGGTCTCAAGGTCTCAAATTCTAACCCTTTTCAAGTGTAATGTTATGGGGTATTTATAGGAGAGTGGTTAGGTAAGAGTAGGTAGAAATAGGGGATCACACCGAGAAATTCGCACCTGGAGGCTGCAGGCTCTGAAATTTCGGACCCTGGCCCAAGAGGTTCGAATTTTGCACCTCGGGGGGGGGGGGGGGGTGCGAAATTCGTACCTTATAGTGTACAAATTTCGCGCCCTGCAGGGTGCGAATCTGGCACCCTTTGGGGGTACGAAATTCATACCCCGAGGGGTTCGAATTTAATACCCCGAAGGGTATGGATTTCGTACCTTCCGAGGTGCGAAATTCGCACCCTGAAGCTCGAATTTCCCACCTCGCCAGGTGTGAAATTCTCACCTTGTGGGGTGCGAATTGCGCGCCTCAGGGAGGTGCGAATTTCGCACCCTGCCAGGTGCGAATTTCGCACCTCTTAGAGGTGCGAATTTCGCACCCTTAAGGTTATGTAGTTTCCATTCAGGGAGGTGCGTGGTCCGCCTGGACGAATTTTCGGAGGCTCGATATCCTAGGTCTTTGTTTGGCAATGTTTGGAGGAGCGGCGATGTTCGCTGAAGTTGTTGGCTGAATCCTGACTTTGAGTCGATCTGGTGATTCTGGGCAACACACTTGTTGGCGGAAATCAGATGAATCGGGCGGTGCCCACTGGTTCGACCTATCCGGCAAGGTCGATCACAGCTAGGACTGTGGAGCCCCGGACCCCCACCGGCGTTGAACGCGGACCCGCTTGACAACTCGTAGCACGGCTCACCTTCGGCTCGGATGCGAACGGATACTGATGGAGGTCGCGTTTGAGGGATGCGACGTCCTGCTAGTGGCCAGACTCGAGTCTTCTGGTACTAGACCCCGGATGATATTGGCGACGCCTTTGGACTGTAATATCAAGCGATATGTTGAGTCAAGCGTGTCTTGCGTACTTTTGGAAACCGGACCAAAAGGCCGGTTAACAATTCAAGTTTTTATTAAAGTGTCTCTTGGTTGTAATCTTTCATGAATAGCCACTTCCCTTTTATCCTATAAATATTCTTCTTTCAAGAACGAATTTAGAATAATTTTTTTATTTTTTCACTCCACTCTTTTCCCTCTCATTATAAAGAAATCTATAACTATACTCTCTCCAATTTTAAACTAGATTAAATCAATTTAAGTATGATTTGACTCTATATAAAACTCTCATCATTCTCTCATGATTGGAGTGCAATTCTGACTTGTAGTAGCAACTATAATCAAGAACGAAAGTTTCAAGCCTGCATTCTTTGTAAAACCATTATCAAACAACTTACAAGGATATGACTTATTTGTCCTTAAATCAAGTTAGGTTTGATTGTGCTCGAAAAGCAAAAAAGAGTGACTTGTTTTCCCAAAAACTGGTTGCTTGTGCCTAGGGGTCTGTGGTTCTGAAGGGTATCTTCTTATAGCCTTGAAATCAATGGGTGTAATTGAATTAATACTAATTGATGGTCGTATGGATTACAGAAATAGATGTAGAGTACCTTCGAACTAGTACAAATCTGTTTTGTTCTTTCCTTCTTAGTTTACTGCATTTACTTTACTTGTTATTTTATTCTATGATTATGTGATCATTAAATATATATGCCAATAAGAATAATCAAAAAATATCTAAAAGATTCTTAATCTTAAGAAAACACTATTCATTCCCTCTTTAGTATTAGTATAGCCTTAAGGTCTATTAGCATCTCTCTCTGATTTGACAGGGATGATGATAAAGAAGTTGCATTATTTGACAATGAAAACTAGGATAACGATGTAGATTGTTGGTATTTTTCATTCTCAATTTTATTTATGCACACATGATTAAGGACCACTTCATGTGCATTAAGTTTGTGTGTAGACTTGCAGTATCTTGTACTAAAATGATATGATTTGTCTCTATTATGTTATCCCAGTGTTTCCCTTATGTTACTTGACGTCTTAATGATGTTTATGCTATGTTATTTGTTTTGTTATGTATATATGGATTATGTTGTTTATTTATTGTTATGTTCAGTTAACAAATAATATAACTAATTGCCTATATATTTGTGTTAAGTTGATGCAATACCAATTTTTGGCTTACTTTGACATTTAGTTAATTTACAACATTATGATACAAATAGAGCTAAGAATATGCCTTAGGGGCATTTATATAACTTGCTACATATATTTAACTTGTTGACCGGTGTTAATCAAAATAAAAGGATGTGCCTTAGGGGTACAAAATAGAATATACTTCATATATTGTGTTATATTAACTAATTAAATTTATTTAAAATCATATCTAATAGAATATTTGTAAATAATATATTTTATGATATGGTTACAAAGTGCTTCAACCGTGATTATTTTACCAAAATAAATATGAATATGCTATTTAAGTATTCCTTGTCAAGATAAATCAAGAGTGGATAACGATGTATCTTTCGAGACTAGAGTATGTAATGCCTTCCAAATATCTAGCATCGTATTATTCATGACTACTAGTGGCACCTAGTGGTTACGTAAATATAGTTATTGGATAACTATGAAGCAACTCAGTCGGTAGTTTTCTATTGGTTAATGTAACTAAGGTCAAATGGAAAATATCCATGTGCCTGATTTACATAGTTCCCTTGACTTGAGAATATCAAAATGGAAGCTTCACTTTGATTATAGCCAAATCATGGCATGGTGTCTGTTAAGTAGTTATAGTCTGGTCGAGTGGAAGTAATGAAAGTAAAACACTATTCAAGAGAGGATACATCTCCTTGGCAAGTCAACTCGAAGTTGAAGTCTCCAGCCAAAGCATTTCAATTAATAATAATTGTTGTTGTTAAATCAAGGACTTTATATTAGGACTATAAAGTTGAATGTGGACGGTATTGAAAATTTTATCATTACCAATGTAACATCCCCAATTATACGTTTATACTAGTATTATTTAGAACATTTAATTGGAAAAATAAAATAAAATATTATGTGTATGAGATTTGAATAACAAATGGGCCAAGCTACAGTTAATAATCTAATTAAATCAGTTAGTAATCGGTAGATAAAGAGGATTATGAGAAGGGAAAATAGAAAAATGTCATATTCTATACACAATCCTTACCACCTCTCTTTTGCCATGTCACATTTTCATTTATTAAACTAGATACACAAATAAGGCTAGTCATTGCTCTAGGGAAGAGGAAGAAATCTATGCTAAGAAGAGGCAATAAAGCTTAGAAAATAAAAACACTCAAATCTCAAGTTTCCCTTAAACCATTCAAGGTTAATAATTAAATCTACCCATATTGTGAATAGATCTGAATTATTGTATATTATTATGCTTTAGTATGCCATATTTAGACGATATATGTTTATATATATACTTATTGATGATAAGAATATTTCCGTGAAGTGTTCATGTAGGATTTACATATAAACCCTAGCATATGAGACCCAAGTACCTTGAGATTTTAGATAAGACAAAGAATGTATTTTGGGTTTGAAGAATTAATTTTTTTCTAAAAAAATATGATTATTTTATGAATTTTCTAAGTCTATTAAATTAATAGTTTCGATTTTAATTATTCAAAGTGATCAAACAATTATTTTTCATTTCGAAAATTACGTACGTCGAAATATCAAGGACTTATTGTGACTTTTTGGTATTTTCCCATTGATTTTTGATTTAATATGAATTTAATAGCTAGAAAATATTAAAGATTTAATTAAAAATAATTAAATAAATGGTTTTGAAAATTAAGGTGCTACAATATTTTTATATTTTGCATTATGACACTATTATGAAAAGAAGATTTCTAAACCAATAAGGTTTTATCAAATATTATGGAGTTTATAAAATGTATTTCTCCAAATATATTTTTCCAAATTTTAAGTTATTTACAGTTCAACACCTATGAAGCAATGACTTCACTTTGAATGCTAGCTTCATTCGTTCCACTTCGCAACTTCCACCTATGGAGAAGCATATGATGCTAAGGAAACTTAGCGTGGAGTGCTTCGTAGTAAGGAGGTGCCAGAGGGTGCTTCAAAGCATCTACTACGCTTCCCAAGGAGGGATTCACATTTCAAATGGTCCTGGAACACCCTAATTGTAGTAATCGAATTGTACACTTAATCGAGAATGCAGATTTGTGAATATATGCATTGTTGGGCATAACAAAATTAGATGTTGGAGTAAGTCAAGTTCCTATAGTAAAGGAGTTCGCAGACGTGTTTGAACCAGTTAAAGAATTACCACCAAGAAGGGTTATTGGTTTAAGAATAAATCTTGTAACTGGATTTGAACCAGTGAGTAAATCATGTAGCAGAATGATACCAATAAAGATGAGGGAATTGAAGTGTGGCCAGTGGATTTGGAGGGAGAGAGTTCATTAGACCAAAAAGTCTGCCTTGGGGAGCCACCACTATGTTCCTGAAAAATCCTGATGGATCATTGTGATAGTGTATTGATTATGGGAATCTTTATAAGAAGACGATGAAGAATAGACATCCTTTGCCAAGAATCGACGACTTGTTCGATCTGCTGAGTAGAGCCAAAGTATTTTACAAATTGGATTTGACGATACGGTTCCTCTGATTGAGGGTTGTTGAAAAGAGTCTATCATTGACAACATTTAGAACAAGGTATGGATGATATGTAACAACCCGAAAAATCCGAACCAATTAAATTTTTTTATTTTGGCAATTTTAATGAATTTTGAATATTTAAAATGAATTATTTTAAATAATAACGATGATAAATTTAATTTTAATAAATTAGAACGTATATTTATTTGAATCGACGTTAGAATATAAATATTTATTTTAAAATATAAAAGGAATGGAAAATGGCGCGGTAGTTAGAAAATTCGATTTCAAATGAATGTACAGGATTCAAAATAAACCAGATTTTAGCGAAACCAAAAATATTAGAATCTAATTGAAAATATCTTTCCAACGATTCCGAAAAACTGAAATTTCATAACGGGAATAAAAAGTTATGCCCAGTTGAAATTTCAGAATAGTCGTTATGGAGAATATAGCCCTTAAAAATGGAAATTTTGCGAACGACCTCCATTTTCGATGAAACCACTTTTGTTGGATCTAGGATGTCAAGTTATAGCTAAATTCCAAAATTCATAATTTTTGAAATTAATATGTGAGTGTGGCGAAAGAAAACGTGTTTTGTCAGTTTAAGTCAATTTGGATCGTCCAAAAAATGGCCATTTTTAAAATGGTCTCCAAATTTGACGAAATTAGTTTTGTTAGAACCATATCGTCAATAACAAGTTAGAAAATATTTTTCTGGAATTTTTAGAGTCCGTACGTGGCCTTGGTAAATTGAAATGTGCGTTCAAATTCAATATATAGAATTAGATTTTGATTTTGACGAAAACTGATCGAAACAACTGAATTGGTTTGCGATACATATCCCATTGCGTTCATAATGGGGAATTAGTTATGGATGATAGTCGGTGGGTCTCGTTTGGAGGTCGAAATAAAAAGTCGCTTTTTATAAAATAATAATAATATATATATATAGCCCCTTTACTCTCTCTCTCTCTCCTCACTTTCTTTCTACCGTTCGAAACAAATAAAAAAAACGGAGCAACGACGGAGCCCCTCCCCCAGTCGCGATCCGCGCCAACGTGCCAGGCTGTCGCTGCCCCTTCAGGCATCGCCTCTGATCCCCCTCCCCTCTTCTTCCCCTCCGCCTTCTCCTTTTTCCCCTTTTCTCCAATTAAAACCCAGCTCAACCAAATCGAGCCACCACCGCCATAGTCCCGCCACCACCGGCCCCAGCGACTCCGCCACCACCTCGCGCGCCTCCCTAGGCTGCGTCACCGCACCCCAGATCCCCTCCCTTTCAGGCGACGGTGATGAACCCCTCCCCCCTTCAAAACAAAGGTAAAAGTTTATTTATTTTAGTTCATTTATTTCAGTTTCTTTTAATTATTTCTTTTATATAAATCTGAAAATAAAGTTTAGATTTTTATATATGAAAAACTAATTTTATTTTTATAGGAAAACTTTGGTTTTTATCAAATAGAAAAGTATAGATATTTCAAATAAAAAAGATTTTATTTTTATCGTAGAAAGATTATATTTTTAAAATAGTAAAGATGAGATTTTTATTCTCATGAAAGCAATATGAGAATTTGACTTTTATAGGGGATTCACGTGAAGAAAATTGGATTTTTACAGATATGTTTAGCGAATAAAAATATGATTTTTATATTATAGAAATAATAAAAATTTGATTTTTATATTATAGAAATAATAAAAACGTTATTTTTATATGATAGAGAATATAAAGATGCGATTTTTACATATGTAGTAGAGATATAAAAGTACGATCTTTGTAAAATAAAATTTTGATTTTTATATAGAGAATGGCGAGAAAAAAATATGATTTTTATTATAAGAACATCAATATAAAAATTCGTTTTTTATATATATGAAGTAGCGATAAAAATTCGATTTATACATATATATAAAGTAGAAATAAAAATATGATTTTTATGTAAATGTAGTGATAATAAAAATGTGATTTTTATATATGAACAGCGTGAAAAGGATGCGTTGGGATTTCGAAAAAAATCTAAATAGTTCAAAAAGAAAGAATGGAGGAGTGGAATCCTCGGTGAGAACTTCTCACTTTTAATTTATTTTGAAGTTGAAATATATACTAGGATGCAAACGGTGCTTAGCAGCACCCGACACCTGTTGTCCACAGACAATGGACGACTTGTTTGTTTGATTGATTTTGTTGAAATTGATTGTATGATGTGGAATGAAAATAAATATTTTATAGTTAAAAATTTATTTTTTAACGTGTATATAAATAAAATAAATATTTATAAACAAATCGGACGATTTGTTTATATATGCACATTTGACTGATATTGATTGGGACGATAAATTTCACACATCGCCCAACTGCACAAATAAAATTTGGGTTTGATGGACTGAAACCCCACACGGGTATTGGGATGATATTGGAGATACACTAGTCCCAATACTTGGCTGTATGTCGATCGATTGATTGACAGGCTGTTATAAGCGTTATATATTTATATTTGATGCTTATACAGTGTAGAATGCACTTTGGATGACGGTTGAATGCGTTTGATTGTTGTTATGTACATGTGTGTATAAAATCCATATAAATCAAATTATATGGTAATTGACTGTGTCTGATTCTAGTTCGGAAAGAATAAATATTTTAAAATAACGATTATTTTAAAATAATGAATATTTTAAAATAATATTTAGTAAAAGATCAAAATATGATTTTGATGTCCGATTTGGGATGGACACGAATATATTTAAATATATAAAGCCGTGTTGATTAGATTAACGCCATTTTGACGTGAACGATATTTATATCGATTTTATTCATTTTTATAATGAATATCGAAAAGGAATTGATTTCAAAATATAATATTTTGAAAATATTATCATTTATATATCGATGATACAGAATATTCAATTTTGATTCGAAATTGAATATGAAGTTGAAATCGTTTTGAAAACGAATTTAAAACGATTTATAAAATACGTTTTAAATGGAAATTGACGAAATATTTATAATATATATATATATATATATATAATGGCCTGAATAGAACGCGCCGCGCCGCGGCAGTTCGTGAGTTTCGACCATGGACTTCGAACGGATATTACGGGAGATTCGACCGTCGGATTCTCCTAAAACCAGAACCGTTGAGTTCGTATCGAAAAGAGCTTTCTAAAGAATATTAGAAATTATAAATCTAATAGTTGGATTTGGAATTATGTCCAAATCAAATTTGGAAAAGGTCGCCGTAAGTGCAGTTTGATGGCCGTTTATGGAAATAGACTGTACGGGCCTTGATAAAATTATTAAAAATATCAATAATTTCTGTAAAATCACAATAAATGATTTTGAAAGAATTGGGATGAAAAATTCCATATTTGAAAAGATAAAAATATATTTTTATCGAAATGAACTAGTTATTAACTAGAAAAATAATATATTTATTTTTAAAATAAATAAACTGGATTTGAAGTGGTTTTAAAAATAACCAGAATTTCCAATTTATGAATTGGAATGGATTTGAATCGAAACTATCATCGGAATATTCCGATGTTGGATTCGGGATTATACGGATATTGTTATGGAAATTTGGAAGATATATATTATATCGTTATTTCCAAAGCGATATTTGTTGATTTCAAAATTTGGTATTGATTATAAGCCCATATATTTTCTATTCAGAGCCTTGTATTTAATATCAAATGAGATTTGGGTTCGTCGTGAATGGTGTCTTCATTAACACTGTTCTTAAACCCAGTTGAGAAAAGATTAAATCTTTTTATTTAAATTTAATGAAGTATACAAATTAATTAATATTTTTAATTGGAATTGAATTAGACTTGATTTTCGGTTTATTGTGAACAGTGTTTTGAATAATACTTGTTCTTTAACCCAATTATAATTAATAGAATGTGAATTGGGTTTATTGTGAACTATGTTTTTAACGACATTCATTCTTTAACCCGATTTACAGTGAAATATGATTTGGAATTTATAAATCTTTTTATAAAGATTTAATGGGATTTTCCAAAGTAAAGTTTTCCAATTTAATATATTAAATTGGAATTGAATGGAATTCGATTTGATAATAATCGAAATGAAATTTTGTGGAGGAAGACTGTTAATACATATGAAATTTAAAAGGCTTTGTCGTTATTCCATTTATATTATTAGTCAAATACGGAAATTGATATCGATTAGATATTGCTTTGTATTTCCGTGAAGATTCCATAATTAATGGAATGTGTTTAGGATTTGTCGTGAATTGTGTTTTAAATGACATTAGTTCTTTAACCAATTTAAAGGCAGGATTTCAAGTTTGTCATTGTATTTCGAACTGTATGGTTGATCTTTGCTTAATATATATCTGTTTGGCAGCGGAGAATTTATTCTCTTGCTTAACGCCCTTCTCTGAGACATACGAGCTCATAGGTTATATATCGGCAGAAATCAATAGTACGGTGTAGATTGTCGATGCGACATGTTTGATTTCTCCAAAGTTAAATAATCATTGATATTGATTTTTGGGAAGGTTAAAACTAAATGGTGTTTTAATGAATCTTTAATCAGACTAAAATGGGAAACGATAATTTAAATTATCAAATATAGGAAATGATCGAGAACAGAGTATCACCAATTTTTCTCCGAGCGATAGTTAAATCTTTAATTAGATTTGAACGGGAAATGGTAATTAAATTTACCGATAACACCGTGGTATTAATTGTGGAGTAATAACAGTTTTGCTCCATGAGATGAAGAGGTTGGGATTGGGAAATAAAATAAATGATTACTTCGGTGTGGATCGCTAATCCCGACTAGTTTGGCAAACCGTAATATTGGATGAAATTATATCCAAAGGAAGATTAAAGAATAAATTTTAAAAAATTTATCTTTGATAAAATTAATGGGAACCTTTCCCAAAGATGTGAATATTTAAATAAAAGAATATTTCGGATTGGAATGAGGCGTATGTTGTGTTTTTATAACACTTGTTTATTATATACGCAAGTTATTCGGAAAGGCCGGGTTTATACCCATTCTGAATAACTGTTTGGACGATAAGTCGACGATGAAGATGGTGGTTGAAGACCGGAGGTCTTCACATCGTTTGGATGATTACTGATGTCTTGATTGGGCTGTACACCCAAGTCGAGGTAATAAGCACAGGTTTAATACATCATAGCTTTGTGTATAGCGTTGATTCGCGAACCTCACACCTCGGTATGAGTTAAAAACGGGATAAGGACTGCAGGGAGTGCACGACGTTTCTTTCTAGCTTTGGGTGGTGTCAGCGTTTTACTAGCCCTGACATTGTTGATTATTATACCTTTGTGGATGTTGGAATGCGAGGCGCCTCGGATATATCGGTCTCTACGGAGCCGATAGATAGGTCTGATAGGACCGGGAAACAAGTGTTCAGGAATTGCCAATCCACTAACGTAAGTGTGGACCGGCCCTGAAGATCCAAGGGCTACCCAGAGTGTGTAGTCCTAAGGCATTTGCTAGAGTGTCTCGAAGCGGTGAGGATCTTGCCCCTTGCCTCGACTCATGACGGAAATCCAATTTTCAATATGTGACATTTCAGTTTTGATTGTAGAGCCTAGTATTGGCGACATGATAGATGGTACCCATGCCGCCTATGATTGATACATTTATATTTGAAGTTGTTTTGACACTATGCACTTATAATAGTATCAAATGATTTGTTTTAAACGTACCAAGCATGTTTGGCTATTTTAAGGTAAAACCCTATTCTCCGGCTTGTGTTGCATTGTGTGATGGGACCTAGGTCTTATAATAGCTTCATTTTTCTAAAAAGCATTGCGCTATTTTGTTATATGCACTGGTATTCTTGGGAGGAATCCCATTTCGTGTTATACGGCGTAGTCCCTTGAATTACTCTCTTTTAAAGTAAAGTTTTAAATAACTATTTTAGTTCTCACACCAGTCACATGACTTACCTAAAGTTTATTGTTTTAACCTAAACTCTGGGTGCCCCTATTTTCCACACGGGCAGCTAGTAGCTTAGGTTTTGCAGATTTATACTCACATGATCCTAGTTTACAGCTGGAACGATACTCGGAAAGCTCTGTATCCGTGTATTACTTTCAGTTGTGTTTTTTATTATTTTTCCACTGCTATGTAATGTAATTTGAATCTCTGATATTTCTCTGATGTATAATATTTATTCATACTCTGTATATTCTTGTATTCTGATGGAATTGTTGTAATAAGGAATGAAATGTTCTTCTGTTTGTGTTCTAATGTGGCTTGTTTTCAACTCAATCCGTGCTATCCTTCACGGGGAAGTCTGGGTCATGTCAGTTTGGTATCAGAGCTCTGGTTTACAGAGCTCGAGTACAAGGCACATTAGAACCATACGGAAGAATTCATCAGAGATTGGATTAGTAATATCCAATGAGAATGACCCGTTAGAGATAGTATCAGTAGTATCCTAGAACGAGGGTGAAGAGTATATTTTTAAAATGAAAGCCACTTTTGTTTTGAAAATTTAAACCTTATTCAATGTATTTGAATATTTATTTGTATTGAATTTGGACAATCCAATATATAAAGATTTTGCATATATGCCTTGCAAACGTGTACTCGAAGTTTTAATGTAACGACCCGTATTTTCAGCAATGTAATAATTGATTCATTTAATTATTTAAATAGTGATTTAGGGAAATAAATCGTTGTTTAATTAAATAATAGTGAGTATTTAATTAAATCAAATAATAGAATAATATACTTAATTTCTGAAATAGCCGAAAATAGTAGAATTCACGATATTGTGTGAATTGGGCAATTCAAAATATATTTTTCAGTTCGGAATTGAATTTGAATAACGAATATATTATTTAAACAACAGTTGAATGTTTATTTTATATTATAATTATAATCGAGCTCGAAATGGTGTGGGAGTTCGCTATTTGACGATTTGAACTTCAACTGAATATACAGGGTCGTTTTAAATTGGATTTCTATGAAACAAGAAACGTTCGGAGCTGGTGAAGTATATTTTTCTAGTGGAAGAGAAAAATCGGGATTTCATTGTGTAGATTTTGATTTATGTCCAAATCAAATTTTTGAAAAGTCGCTATGGAATTCCTTTATAATTTATAACGATACATAAAAGGAATTTCAATATAAATTGGATATCGATTCAACCAGGATTTGAATATCGAGTTAGAAATCCGTAAAGGATTATTCTGGAGCTGTATGATATTCTATTGTGAATATATACGATAATAGTTATTTTTAAATATTTAATTTAATTATTTTTAAATATATTTATATATTTAAATGGTCTATTTAGAGCTTTAAAAATAGCCAGTTTTGCAAACGACCTCTATTTTCGACGAAACTAATTTTGTTGGATCTGCAATATTAAATTTTTGTTAGATGTCAAGTTCCGTGAATTTTGAAGTCAGTATGTGACTGGATTTTAATATGAAAAACAGTCAGTATTTTGACGGTTAAAAATACGCTTTGTGAGTAAACGAAGTCAGAATTTGACGAAACCAGTTTTGTTGGGCCCGCAATGTTGAACTGTAGCTGCACCCATTTTCGTGATTTTAGGTATTGTGTGTGATCACAGGGATTTTTAAACAGCGTATACAAACAATGATTCAATAAAATGAATATAAAAATCGAATAAAAATATATAAAAACCTACCTACCCTCAACTCTCCTAACCCTAAGGCATATATTCCCTTCGTCAAAACCATTCCGCCGCTACCACTGAAAAGCAAAACGTGAAAATTCTCCTTCCAAAAATCATAACAAATCATATAAAAATCCTAAATTCATGAAATATATATTTTTGAGCTGCTGAAAGGATTCTCTGCATCTCTATATGGGTTTTTTTTGTGTCCGATGTTCATGTTTGTGGTGAGGTTTTTCGACATTGAGATTAGGGCTTTGATTTTTGTCGAACTAAGGGATTCTGAGCTAAATCGAAGAGTGTTGTTGGATTTAGAATTTGATTTAGCATCCGTTGTGAGGTTTTGGGGTGAATGAGTGACAAAAGACGTCGCTCGAAATACTGTAGTCGCGTCCAGGTCGAACCGTCGAAGATCGTTTGGGGCGTGCGAGTTGGGGTTGAGTGGTATGAGGGGAGAGAGTGGGAGATGATAAGAATTATGGTGTTTTTTATTTAATTTATTATTGAAGAAGGAATGCACGGTTTGGAGAGGAAGAATCGAAAATGGCTGTTGTAATTGAGGAGCAGGTCACGACATTTGTGGTGAGGGAGGAAGCACTGTGCGGTTGGGTAGTGGGTGTGATGGGCCGGAGACAATAAGATGGGTAAAAGCCCAATAACTAAAATAATTAGTTTAATTTAATTCAAATGTTTGTGCAAACTTTTAATTTCAATATCTCGGTCATACTGTATCAGAATTTAGAACGGTCAGATTCGTTGGGACCGCATGGACGGTGGCTAGACCATGGAACTGACCGAGAGTGAATTGGAGCTCATTTGGATTTATGGTGGAATTAAACGCCTGAATCAAATCAATGACCGATAATCGTTATTTAACGATAAATCGACCAATGTGAGTAAATCGCACTAACTCTGCTCAATTTATATTTTTATAAAATATTTTTAGAATCTATAAATGATGGTTGTTTGCTGTGTGTTGACTGTTTGGTTGGATTACTAGTTAATTGATTGGAAATATAGATAACGATATATATATATAAATCGTTAATCGAATATTAATTCTGTTGATCAGTATATTTCATATTCGTGTTATTCATGTGATTAACATCTGTGGATGCAGGGAAACGGGTCGGAAGGACCCTACTGGGTTCCTCAACATTTATTTTACTGTTTTTCATATACTTTGATATATGATGCGATATATAATCTGTTGTTGATTTTATGGTTTTGAATGACATCTATCATTGTTATTTGGTATTTTAAATACCGTTGAAATACTGGGATGGAAAAAAGGGGATATTCAAAGTATATTTGAAAATAAAACTATTTATATAAAATCAATGGATTTTATATATTAAAGGAAAGGATTTTATAAAGAAAATAACTATAAAATCAACGAAATATAAAGGAAAATATTTGTATAACAAATAGTAAAGGAAAATATTTATATAACAAATAGAAAAGGGAAAATTTTGTATAACAAATAATAAAGGAAATATTATTTAGAAAATAAATAAGATCTTTTAAAAGTGTATATTAGAAATAAAATATTTATAAAATCAAAGGATTTTATAAAAGGAATATTTATCATTTGATAAATAAAATAAAATAAAATAAAAGTGATATTTATTTAGAAAATAGATAGATTATAAAAGGAAATACTTGAAAAATGAAGAAGTGTATAAAAAGAGAATTTTACATTAGGAAAGTTTAGACCCGTGCTTTGCACACGGGTATAATAGAATATGAATTTAAAGTAGTTTTTTAATAGAAATTTATTTTAACAGATAAGTGGAGAAGATAAATTTATAAATAATATTTTATAAATTAAATAAAATGTTTATCATTGTATAAATAAAATATATAAGTCAGGACTTATATAGAGAAGTAAGGATCGATTTCAACATCGATAATTGAAACTGAATATGGACATAGAGTTAATTAAAGGAGTTAACCAAAATGTGTTAATCAAAATGTGTTAATCAAATTGTAAGAGAGTTAATCAAATACTAGTTATTCGAATAGAGTAAATTGATAAGAGTTAATCAAGTGGAGTTAATCGTATTAGAGTTAATCAAATTAGAGTAATTGATTTGAGTTAATCAGTTAGAGGTAACCAGTTAGAGTTAATTAGACAGAGTTAACCAGATAGAGTAAATTGAACATAGTTAATCGAATTAGAATTAATTTAATATTAGTTATTCAATTAGAGTTGATCGAATGTAGTTATTTGAGATAGAGTTAGTCAAACATAGTTATTCAGGATGGGTCGCCATTTCTTACGACTGCTAGCGTAATTCGCAGGGCCGCATATAGCCTACGACGGTCGGATGTTTCCTGAGGGAATTAGGCATAACCATTGTGATCGCTGCGATTTAGAGTCAAGCGAATGGAGTTAAATTGAACATTAGCCATTCGAAATAAAGTTAAAACATACATAGTTATTCGAACATAAGTTAATCGAATATTAGTTATTCGATAGGAGTTAAATAAGTTGAGTTAATCAAGTATGTTAATCAAGTTGAGTTAATCAAGTTGAGTTAGTCAAGATGAGTTAATCAAACCGAGTTAATCCAAATGAGTTAATCGAAATAGTTTATTCGAATAAAGTTAAAGGAGTTATTCGAAACAGTTTATTCGAATAGAATTAAAGGAGTTAATCGAATATAGTTTATTCGAAAGGAGATTAATTGAATGTAAATCATTTGAAGAGAGTTAATTGAATGTAAATCATTCGAAGAGAGATTATCGAATATAGTAGTTCGAAGAAAGAGTTATCGAATATAGTTTATTCGAAAGGAGTTATCGAATAGAGATTATTCAAAAGAGAATTATACTTTGAATTCGATTATATTGAATTCGGGAAAGTAATATTTACTTTTCGTTTTTAATCAAGATTTACTTATTTATGAATAAATTAGTGGTTTAGTTATTTAGTTAAATTAAGGAATAAAAGTTATATTTTGAAGTTAGATATTTCAGAAATAGGGATTTGAACACTATTGTTATAATCAAATGATTTGTATAAAAATAGTGAATTCGTAAATAAAATCCGAAAGTTATGTAAAGAAGTTTGTTAAAAATTTAAAAGGATGAACTTTATCTATTTCGAGGTTAGAAATGTTGTCCAGTTAAGGTTTGAGAGGTAATTATAACCTAACTTGATTGATTTCGTTTTTAACTCAGGGATGGGTAAGGCTCGATGGTGAAGGTTGATTAAGTGAATTTAGTTAATGAGTGTAATGGTTTGAATTGGCTTAGTGATGTGTTATTTAAACATCTGTTTAAATCAAATGAAGGAGTTTTGAAAATGTTATCCAAATAAGAATCAAAAATATTTTCTAATATAGAAAATAAGGAATGGAGCAAATACGGAAATGTGTCCGATGATCAATAAAGTATATTTTCTAAATCTAGAAATAAGAATTTACAAATAGATATAAATGGGAAATGAATAAATTAATGATAAATTAAATTAAAAGAGATAAATGTTGATTGATGATTAATCGATTGAATTTCTATCTGGAAATAAGATCGTTGGTTGTACACCTATTTTTCTTTGATAGTTAAATCACCGACTATCGAAGTTTTTGACCATTTTTCCGTCGTCAATATGGTGAGACTGGGATCAGATTCATTATCTGAAAACCACTCTGTATTAACATTAGCATTGCGATCAAATATGATGAAAATCATTGAAGATGGAGTTATGCAAGGGCTATCCTGTTTACAGAATAGTGCCTTCGGTTTGTCCAAGCCCAGGACAACGTGAATGGACGAATGCCTGACAAAGTGTATTTAATAGATCGCGTAAGTTGATATCTTCAAATATACTTATGTTTGGTGGCAGAGAAATTCATTTCTCTAAGCTTTATACCTGTGGTATTTTTGGGGAAATCAATTTGTGATTTGGCTGGTATGATGATGTGGCATTCAAAGTAAATGGTGGTAAGGTGTTCCAAAAGATACGTAATGACCTCAAGCCTCATCAACTGGGAAATGACAGAAATCGGGCAGGCAGCATGGCTAAGTGGGTCGCTCCCATTAGGTTGTATATCACCTATCTAGAGAAAATCCATTTCATCCTTTTATCTATTTCGATGCTGTCCCTTTTTCGGGAAACGGTGGGTAGCTCCCAACCGTTGGTGATATACATTCGATACACTCAAGCAAAATGAGTGGTTGGTCATGCGTAGGCCGGGTTGCAAGACGTTCTTGTTCAACCCAGTGTATTCGTCTCTAGAGATACACTATCGGCAGATGGTTAGATACCTTGTCATAGTCTGAATCCAATCTCCTATAAGAGCCCGCGGTTTTGTTTGTATACTATATATGTGGAACGTGAGATGCAAGCGTTCTGCTAGATTGTTAATTACTTGTGATTAGACATTATTATTGTAACACCCCATATTTTCTGTGAACGTATAAGTAACAAATCAGAGGATAATTAATTTTTAAAATAAGAATAAAGGGAAACGGGTTGCGCCATTGCGTTCGTCTCGTAATTCTGCTTGGAAACGAGTCTGAATTTGCAAGAATTGGAGTCCGTATGAGGGAGATATGACCCTCCGAAGTTTCAGGAATTTTCAGAATAAAAAACAGCTCGAAATTTGAATTCAAACCCAAAAGCGGGCTGGGCGGGAAATTTCCCGCCCAGGACCCAGGTCGACTGGGTAGTCGGCCCCCAGTACCCAGGTCGACTGGGGAGTCGACCCCCCCCCCCGAACAGGTCGACTGCGCAGTCGACCTGGTCCCCGAACCTGGTTTTGAGCCTGGGTGCATTCTTTTGTATCTGGTCCGATTTCTGTCTAGATTCGTTGACTTGACCCTATTTAAGCAGCCCCAAACCTAGCCTTCTCTACACACAATTCTATTCTGCTTCTTCTCTGCCTCTGTTCTAAATAAAATAAAAATGGCGTCGCTACTCTACTGGAATCAAAACTAGAAGCTAACCAACATCAACCTAAGCAACTCAATTCAAATTAGAGATTAAAGCTTCTGCAACGATTCTACAACAATTAAAGTTCTTTCTTTAATCCTACCAAGGAAAGTGCAGTTATTTTCCGATATAAACTTTAATCATAATTATGACATGATTGTAAGTCTGAATTTGAGATTGTGTATGTTCTGTTCTGATCTATTTTATTCTGTATCTCTTCTTCTTTCTGTTCTATAGCCAGGCTACTACGAGCCTGCGCCAATCTCCTAAGAGATTAACGCGCGGACGCTAAAATGTTTGGGATGAATAATGAATGTGGCATAATTGGACATGGTTAATCTGTGACTGATTTAAGAAAAAGGACATAGGTTGTAAACTAGATTTAGATCTATGCATATTCTGTGAATTGGAAGAAGAGGAACCATGGTATGTTAACATGTGACTTGAGACATTGGACATAACGCATATTTTGAATTAAGATCTGTTATAACTAGATTGTTGGGCATATTTTTTATATAACGATTCATGTTTTGAAAAAGAATATGACTTAGGTGTGAAGATCTATATTAAGATTTGATAACTATGAAATGTGAATAACACCTAGGTAGGAGATTTTTGAATATATGACATGCATTGAAATCGATGGCTATATTTGGTATAATTTATATGTGAATCTTTTGTACTAGGCAAGTTGAACTAAATTGGGACATGTAAATTATGACCAAAAATCTGTGACATGTAAATTCAATGCAAACATGGGGTATATGATCATAGTGTGAATCATGACAACCATTTAAGCATGCAAACTTAGGCCAAATTTATAATTAGGCAAGATATGTTTGTGAAACTTTAAGGAATGATTAAATCTGTTATATTTGCCTAATTTGCTAGTTCTGCTATATTGGCCTAATCTGCTAGTTCTGTTATATTGCCTAATCTGCTAGTTCTGCTCTACTGCCTAGTCTGCTAGATTTGTTCATCTGCCAAATCTGTCATCTGCTAAGTCTGTTGAAAATGCCAAATCTGCTAAACTAAATCTGTTAAGATGCCTAATCTGTTATCTGCTAAATCTGCTAGTTTGCTTAATCCGCTAAATCCGTTAAGTTGCCTAATCTGCAAAATCTGTTATCTGCTATATCTGTTGAGTTGATATATTTAGTCCTCTATTGACATAATCTGAATTGGCTATAGTTATGAATAATTGACATGTATATTAGGCGTGGGTATAAATGGTAAATCGTTAATTAATTGGCCGCAAAGATAAACATGGCTAACTCGAGGTTAGAATGAGTTTGCGGCGTAATTCTGCCCGGAACCGCCCGAAATATTCCAGTGGTCGCAAACAATAGGTTCTAATGTGAGAAGTTAGTCATAACATGCATGAAACCCGAGGTTAGACTCAGTTTGCGATAGAAACCTGTCCGGAACCAACCGGCCTAACCAGTAGCCGCAAACTGTCAGTCTAATGTGAGAGGTCTGGGCATTAATATTTAATTAATGAAAATATGAGATAAATATGATGTCTAAAACGTGTTGGGTGGGTAAGGTTAAACCAATTGGACCAATGAATCTGATAAACCCGTTTCGTGAATCTTTAGGCCCAATTACAAAGTTAGACAAATCTGTAAATCTGTAACTGGTTAATCGGTAAGTTTGTTAAATCTGTATATCTGATCCGTTAGTCTGGAAACTTGTCTGTGAACTAGTTAATCTGAATTCTGTATGTCTGAACTTGTTAACAAGTTAATCTAAAATCTGTTAGTCTGGGGACACAAGGTTAGGAGGGGAATTACTTGTGTCATCTGTTGTTTAGAACCCATATTAGTCAGTAACCCTTTCTGGTATCAAAACTTTGACCCAACAGTAGGTAAGGTCCGGGCACGCTTACTGAACTAATTATAAGCGGTTCATTCTGATAATGGCGAGGGGTGTTGATGGTGCGTTCCAACCGGGTCATGTGAGTGCATGGATCCCGGTCTGCCTCTGAGGATGTAAGACGCGTGACATCTGTAAATAGGTCTGTGCCAATTGGTTGTCTCTTTAGGGAGTGATACACCCTGCTGTGGGGCCGACACAGGGTATTTATGTATTAGGGAGCCAATCTCTTGGGGTAGGGTTTTAGGGTACACTTAGTTTTGTCTGTTTCTGTTGGTACCATCTGTTTCTGTTGGGTGGCAACACCTGTCTGTTTCTGCGTGGTACCATCTGTTCGGGTGGTAAAGGCCCAATTACTAGTGTACACCTAATTCTACATTCTGTTTCCGTAGGGATTAATCTGTTTCTGCTTCTATCTATTTTTGTTCGGGTGGTAAAGGCCCATTACTAGCATTCTCTTCTGTGGAAATTATTCTGTACCCATTTCTGTTTCAGTTTAGACATTAGGGTGACACCTAATTCTGTTGAACTAGTATTTGTGCAGAGAAGTGTAAAGCAATAGCTTATATCATTCTGTTCTTCTGTTATATCTGCTACACCTGTTACAGTTATCTCTCATCCAGCTTTACGTTCATGTCATGTTATTATTATCTGTTCATAACTGAAAATCACTGGACTTGCTAGACTTTTTTTTCTGACCCTTGTTGTTTCGCCTCCTTTCTTCCATTTCCCCCCAGGTTTTGTAGAAGGGAGTACTCTAGCTTGATCCGGATTTCTTCCGCTTGAAGTGCTTAAAGTATGGCTTGTCTTCTTCTGCGGGGATTATGATTTTAAACTATGCATTCTGAAGGCTTTTGTACAAGACTGATATTTTGTACTTGAATTCTAATATTGTGATTTGAAAGGATGTAACCAAGCTTCTGTTGAAATAAAGTTATAAATTTTTCAAGTACTGTTTTATCTGTCTTGTAAGTTTCTGTACTGTTTACTAAAATGCTCCACCAAAGTTAAGGCATTCCCTTTGTGAGTGACCTTAATGGAGGTGGGGTGTTACACTTGGTATCAGAGCTGAAGGTTACCAGATTGGGTAAAGTTTTTGAAAACTATTTTCAAAAAGGTTTTAAAAGGAAGTATTTTCGAAAGTAAAGCCTATTTTTGAAAAACATAATCCCCAAGAGCCATATATCTTACCTTCAGTCCTTTTTGTATTGAATCTTTCCTTTTTCGTTTTAGCATGTCTGAAGCATCTGAGATACCAGAGGGTGTTCATGTACCCGGTTGGTTTCGTCAATATCTTGAGGCTAGGACCGCCGCCGCATGTCCAGCAAATGATCCCCCTCCTCCACCCCCTCCTCGTGCAATTGCTTTCTCAAAGATCTGTAGAGATTTTAGGGCCATGGGTGGAAAAGATTTCAAGGGAACTGAATCATTCGTAGAAGCAAGGAACTGGCTGAAAGAAACTGAGGATCTGTTCGTTATCTTCGAGGTGGACGATAGGCAGAAGGTACAGTTGGCGGTATGACTGCTCAAAGACGAAGCTTCCTATTGGTGGGAAGTCACTAACGCCGAGAGGCCAGTTGAAACATGGATGGATTTCAGAACAAAGTTTGAGACGAAATTCCTCTCGCAAGCTGAACGAAGTCTACAACTGGAAAAGTTTTTATCTCTTAAGCAAGGAAGTATGACGATTAAGGAATACGTCAACCAGTTCAACCAACTGGCTAGGTTCGGATTGGATTTAGTCAACTCTCAACATAAAAAGGCGCTCTGCTTTGTTAAAGGATTGAATGAGCCACTGCACAGCCTAGCCATGACCCATGTACCCATGGGAGCGACTTACGAGAAATTGATGGATATGGCACTACTGCACGAGGAAGACAAGGGCCCGAAAGAGGCAAAGAAGGAAGAACCACAGAATAAGAAAGCATGGCTCAAAAAGGAAACACAAAAGAAGGATGAGAAGTCTGAAGATAAGAAGGGGAAAAGTGCTTTACTTGTGGGATCTCGAGAAAAAGGAAGGGCACTTGCTTCAATTGTGGAGAGACGGGACACTTCACTAGGGACTGCCCAAAGGAACGAGGGCAAGGAGGGCAGGCGAACATTCTTGAGGCTAGTGGCTAGGATAGAAATAGGAAAATTCCTATAGTATGTTTAATTTCTTTATCTGATTATGGAGTTAAGACTCTTTCTGATTTTGGTATTTTGATTTTGTAATCGATACTCTGCACTTTAATACTAGTATTATTTCTGATTCCGCTGTAGACTCAGACCCACAAGGGTTATGACTCATCTGTTGTGATAGATTGGGGTTTGAGAGATATCTGTGTTAGGCGTCAAGTATGACACATACATTCTGAGGTTTTGTGGGATATGATTTTATCATGCTTAGCTTCCTAAGAATCATTAGGGAACCTGATCTGTACCAGTAATCTGTAAATATCTGAATAATTCTGATTTCCAGTTTTGACATTGTCTAAAGAGGGTAATCCTCTGGGTGTCAATTTGATGTTGGTTTCGGTCTTCGGGGCCGATACTTAGGACCCATGTCTAATGGGAACCAAGTTTTTGTTTTATATGTACTCGCTTCCATCATTCGACTGTATCCTATCGATCGAATCTTCGAACTTTAGGTAGAAACTAATGGGTGTAAACATGTGTTTGAGACATGTTATGTTTGATGGTTGCAAGTGGATGCAAGTGGTTGCTAGTGGTTGCTCGTGGATGCATATACACACACTAGGCACTAGATCGGCTCGAAAACACTCTCATACTGCATATGGATGTGTGAGCATTTTCAATTTTTGTGGATGCAAAATGATTAACTCAGCACATGGATGTTGCATATGACTGAATGGTTGTGCACTCATATAGAAATAATATGTATCAAACAGGAAAATTTGCATACATGTTGGACTCATGGCACTGGCATAATTCACATTAAGGAGGTCAACTGAATCAGTGGACCGCCTGATCTTTGCATTAGATAAGGAACATATACACACACTTTTGCATATGTTCATACAACATTAGAAGTTTCTAAGGACAATGGACGCCAGTGATTGATGATTGAGTAGATGGTTGTTGGATGGTAGGACACATTCTTCTTAACTTGAAGATTTCGAGGACGAAATCCTTTAAGGAGGGGAGAATGTAACACCCCGTATTTTCTGTGAACGTATAAGTAACAAATCAGAGGATAATTAATTTTTAAAATAAGAATCAAGGGAAACGGGTTGCGCCATTGCGTTCGTATCGGAATTCTGCTTGGAAACGAGTCCGAATTTGCAAGAATCGGAGTCCGTATGAGGGAGATACGACCCTCCGAAGTTTCAGGAATTTTCAGAATAAAAAACAGCTCGAAATTTGAATTCAAAATTCGAATTCAAACCCAGAAGCGGGCTGGGCGGGAAATTTCCCGCCCAGGACCCAGGTCGACTGGGGAGTCGTTTGGGCAGTCGACCCCCAGTACCCAGGTCGACTGGGGAGTCGACTGGGCAGTCGACCCCCCCCCCCCCCCGACCAGGTCGACTACGCAGTCGACCTGGGGGTCGACCTAGTCCCCGAACCTGGATTTGAGCCTGGGTGCATTCTTATGTATTTGGTCCGATTTCTGTCTAGATTCGTTGACTTGACCCTATTTAAACAACCCCAAACCTAGCCTTCTGTACACACAATTCTATTCTTCTTCTTCTCTGCCTCTGTTCCAAAATAAAAATAAAAATGGCGTCGCTACTCTGCTGGAATCAAAACTAGAAGCTAACCAACATCAACCTAAGCAACTCAATTCAAATTAGAGATTAAAGCTTCTGCAGCGATTCTACAACAATTAAAGTTCTTTCTTTAATCCAACCAAGGCAAGTGCAGTTATTTTCCTATATAAACTTTAATCATAATTATGACATGATTGTAAGTCTGAATTTGAGATTGTGTATGTTCTGTTCTGATCTATTTTATTCTGTATCTCTTCTTCTTTCTGTTCTATAGCCAGGCTACTACGAGCCTGCGCCAATCTCCTAAGAGATTAACGCGCGGACGCTAAAATGTTTGGGATGAATAATGAATGTGGCATAATTGGACATGGTTAATCTGTGACTGATTTAAGAAAAAGGACATAGGTTGTAAACTAGATTTAGATCTATGCATATTCTGTGAATTGGAAGAAGAGGAACCATGGTATGTTAACATGTGACTTGAGACATTGGACATAACGCATATTTTGAATTAAGATCTGTTATAACTAGATTGTTGGGCATATTTTTTATATAACAATTCATGTTTTGAAAAAGAATATGACTTAGGTGTGAAGATCTATATTAAGATTTGATAACTATGAAATGTGAATAACACCTAGGTAGGAGATTTTTGAATATATGACATGCATTGAAATCAATGGCTATATTTGGTATAATTTATATGTGAATCTTTTGTACTAGGCAAGTTGAACTAAATTGGGACATGTAAATTATGACCAAAAATCTGTGACATGTAAATTCAATGCAAACATGGGGTATATGATCATAGTGTGAATCATGACAACCATTTAAGCATGCAAACTTAGGCCAAATTTATAATTAGGCAAGATATGTTTGTGAAACTTTAAGGAATGATTAAATCTGTTATATTTGCCTAATTTGCTAGTTCTGCTATATTGGCCTAATCTGCTAGTTCTGTTATATTACCTAATCTGCTAGTTCTGCTCTACTGCCTAGTCTGCTAGACTTGTTCATCTGCCAAATCTGTCATTTGCTAAGTCTGTTGAAAATGCTAAATCTGCTAAACTAAATCTGTTGAGATGCCTAATCTGTTATCTGCTAAATCTGCTAGTTTGCTTAATCCGCTAAATCCGTTAAGTCGCCTAATCTGCAAAATCTGTTATCTGCTATATCTGTTGAGTTGATATAATTAGTCCGCTATTGACATAATCTGAATTGGCTATAGTTATGAATAATTGACATGTATATTAGGCATGGGTATAAATGGTAAATCATTAATTAATTGCCGCAAAGATAAACATGGCTAACTCGAGGTTAGAATGAGTTTGCGGCGTAATTCCGCCCGGAACCGCCCGACATATTCCAGTGGTCGCAAACAATAGGTTCTAATGTGAGAAGTTAGTCATAACGTGCTTAAAACCCGAGGTTAGACTCATTTTGCGACAGAAACCTGCCCGGAACCAACCGGCCTAACCAGTAGCCGCAAACTGTCAGTCTAATGTGAGAGGTCTGGGCATTAATATTTAATTAATGAAAATCTGAGATAAATATGATGTCTAAAACGTGTTGGGTGGGTAAGGTTAAACCAATTGGACCAATGAATCTGATAAACCCGATTCGTGAATCTGTAGGCCCAATTACAAAGTTAGACAAATCTGTAAATCTGTAACTGGTTAATCGGTAAGTCTGTTAAATCTGTATATCTGATCCTTTAGTCTGGAAACTTGTCTGTGAACAAGTTATTCTGAATTCTGTATGTCTGAACTTGTAAACAAGTTAATCTAAAATCTGTTAGTCTGGGGACACAAGGTTAGGAGGGGAATTACTTGTGTCATATGTTGTTTGGGACCCATATTAGTCAGTAACCCTTTCTGGTATCAAAACTTTGACCCAACAGTAGGTAGGGTCCGGGCATGCTTACTGAACTAATTATAAGCGGTTCATTCTGATAATGGCGAGGGGTGTTGATTGTGCGTTCCAACCGGGTCATGTGCGTGCATGGATCCCGGACTGCCTCTGAGGATGTAAGACGCCGTGACATCTGTAAATAGGTCTGTGCCAATTGGTTGTCACTTTAGGGAGTGATACACCCTACTGTGGGACCGACACAAGGTATTTATGTATTAGGGAGCCGATCGCTTGGGGTAGGGTTTTAGGGTACACTTAGTTCTGTCTGTTTCTGTTGGGTGGCAACACCTGTCTGTTTCTGCGTGGTACCGTCTGTTCGGGTGGTAAAGGCCCAATTACTAGTGTACACCTAATTCTACATTCTGTTTCCATAGGGATTAATCTGTTTCTGCTTCTGTCTGTTTCTGTTCGGGTGGTAAAAGCCCATTACTAGCATTCTCTTCTGTGGAAATTATTCTGTACCCGTTTCTGTTTCAGTTTAGACATTAGGGTGACACCTAATTCTGTTGAACTAGTATTAGTGCAGAGAAGTGTAAAGCAATAGCTTATATCATTCTGTTCTTCTGTTATATCTGCTACACCTGTTATAGTTATCTCTCATCCAGCTTTATGTTCATGTCATGTTATTATTATCTGTTCATAACTAAAAATCACTGGACTTGCCAGACTTTTTGTCTGACCCTTGTTGTTTCGCCTCCTTTCTTCCGTTTCCCCCCAGGTTTTGTAGAAGGGAGTACTCTAGCTTGATCCGGATTTCTTCCGCTTGAAGTGCTTAAAGTATGGCTTGTCTTCTTCTGCGGGGATTATGATTTTAAACTATGCATTCTGAATGCTTTTGTACAAGACTGATATTTTGTACTTGAATTCTTATATTGTGATTTGAAAGGATGTAACCAAGCTTCTGTTGAAGTAAAGTTATAAAATTTTCAAGTACTGTTTTATCTGTCTTGTAAGTTTCTGTTCTATTTACTAAAATGCTCCACCAAAGTTAAGGCATTCCCTTTGTGAGTGACCTTAACGGAGGTGGGGTGTTACAATTATAATATCAAAGAAGTATTGATTTCCAAGAGTGTTTTGGGTTATCTCAAGGTAAAAACCATCTGTGTTTATGTGTGGATCGGTCTTACGATTATCTATTCTTTTAAAATGATTTTGTAAAGTTAAATCAAATGATTTGAGTTTACTCACACCAGTCCCTTGAATGACCGGAAGTTTATTTTGTTTTGTTTTCCCTAAACTCTTGGGTGCCCAAATTTGTTCGGGCAGTCAAGTAGTTCAGGTCTTTACAGATATACTTGGAGGCGCTGGAAGCAGGAGGCTTCAGGATTACATAGCTAACGTTATTTCCATTGTGTGTAAGTGTTGTACTCTGATAATGTTATTCTATCTATATATACTGTTTTATTGCAAAGTTATGTTATATATTATATTTTATTTGTTCCCCTGTGTGATTCGTAGTACTCTGATTCTGTTCTGTGTTAATCTTCTTCTTCTATTCTAATTTTCTATCTTATCTATTCTCACCCTCTAATTTCTTTCTATTAATGATCAGGTATTTCCGATGTCTGAATAGTCAATATTGTAGTTTTGTGTTGATTTTCGGAGTCGAAAACTCCAGTTCGTTACATTTAATATACTGGATAAATATAGAATCAAACTCTAGTCGCCCAGAGATCATGCTGATAATGACCATGGCATCATCAGTATTTATGTTCGGGTTTTGAATGTGAGGTATCTATATATATCCAATTGACTGGTGTGAGAACCAAAATTAGATAGGATATATTGTTGTGATTTGGCATCAAAAACATGATTTTGACTTTATATGTAAATGATACATGTTTGAAAATTAATCAACAAATTGATTTCTAGTTGTGTTGTTTGATATTGGTCAATTAATTAAAATTTTGAACCATTAAGCCAAATTGTATCAAATGTTGAACTGAATTGAAAATTATTTGCAATTGCATGCATGCATATATATACGTGAACATGTCAATGCAAGGAGGCTAGAGAAGAGGAATAAAATTGTATGCCCGACAAATAGATACATGTTTATTGTATTTCTTGGGGTTTTTGATGATTTTATGAGCCGATTGGCTAGGCGCTTGGCTGTTTCTTTTACTTTTTGGATTGGAGAGGCCTATATGGCAATTTCGGGATTTTCCCGGTGCTCCCGTACAGGGGAGGTTATGGCGAAATTTTTCGAAAATTTTGGGTATTAGCCAAATTTTTGAAGAATTTGAAAAGTTCTTAGAAACTGAAAAGTTAAAGAACTTAAGCTATAATGAAAATAAAGAAAGTTGAGTTGGTTAGTAAAATAACTTTCAGCTTCATTCCTTTTCGGGGGCGAAAAGATTTTAAGTGGGGGAGATTGTAACAACCCGGAAAATCCGAACCAATTAAAATTTTTATTTTGGCAATTTTAATGAATTTTGAATATTTAAAATGAATTATTTTAAATAATAAAGATGATAAATTTAATTTGAATAGAATTAGAACGTATATTTATTTGAGTCGATATTAGAATATAAATATTTATTTTAAATTATAAAAGGAATTGAAAATGGCGCGGTAGTTCGAAAATTTGATTTCAAATTTCAAATGAATGTACAGGATTCAAAATAAACCGGATTTTAGCGAAACCAGAAATATTTGAATCTGATTGAAAATATCTTTCCAATGAATCCGAAAAATTGAAATTTCATATCGAGAATAAAAAGTTATGCCCAGTTGAAATTTCAGAATAGTCGCTATGGAGAATATAACCCTTAAAATTGAAAATTTTGCAAACGACCTCCATTTTCGAAGAAACCACTTTTGTTGGATCTGGGATGTCAAGTTATTGCTAAATTCCAAAATTTGTAATTTTTGAAATCAATATGTGAGCGTGGCAAAAGAAAACGTGTTTTGTCAGTTTTAGTCAATTTGGATCAACTAGAAAATGACCATTTTTCAAACGGTCTCCAAATTTGATGAAATTAGTTTTGTTAGAACCGTATTGTCAATACGAAGCTAGAAAATATTTTTCTAGAATTTTTATAGTCCATACGTGGCCCCAGTAAATTGAAATGTGCGTTCAAATTCAATATATAGATTTATATTTTGATTTTGATGAAAACTGATCGAAACAGCTGAATTGGCTTGCGATACATATCCCATTGCATTCCGAATAGGGGTAATTAGTTATGGACCACAGTCGATGGGTCTCGTTTGGAGGTCAAAATTAAAAGTTGCTTTTAAGAAAATAAAAATAATAATAATAATAATATATATAGCCCCTTTACTCTCTCTCTCCTCTCACTTTCTTTCTACCGTTCGAAAAAAAACAAAACGGAGCAACGACGGATCCCCTCCCCCTAGTCGCGATCCGCGCTGCCGTGCCAGGCTGTCACCGCCCCTTCAGGCATCGCCTCCGACCCCCCTCCCCTCTTCTTCCCCTCCGCCTTCTCCTTTTCCCCCTTTCCTCCAATTAAAACCTAGCTCCACCAAATCGAGCCGCCACTGCCCTAGTCCTGCTACCGCCGGCCCCTACGACTCCGCCACCACCTCGCGCGCCTCCCTAGGCTGCGCCACCGCACCTTAGGCCCCCTCCCCTTCAGGCGATGGTGATGAACCCCTCCCCCTTCAAAACAAAGGTAAAAGTTTATTTATTTTAGTTCATTTATTTCAGTTTCTTTTAACTATTTCGTTTATATAAATCTGAAAATAAAGTTTTATATTTTTATATATGAAAAACTAGTTTTATTTTTATAGGAAAACTTTGGTTTTTATCAAATAGAAAAGTACAGATTTTTCAAATAAAAAAGATTTTATTTTTATCATAGAAAGATTATATTTTTAAAATAGTAATGATGAGATTTTTATTCTCATGAAAGCAATATGAGAATTTGACTTTTATAGGGGATTCACGTGAAGAAGAATTGGATTTTTACATATATATTCAGCGAATTAAAATATGATTTTTATATTATAGAAATAATAAAAATTTGATTTTTATATTATAGAAATAATAAAAATGTGATTTTTATATGATAGAGAATATAAAGATGTGATTTTTTACATATGTAGTAGAGATATAAAAATACGATCTTTGTAAAATAAAAATATGATTTTTATATAGAGAAAGGAGAGAAAAAAAATATGATTTTTATTATAAGAACATCGATATATGAAGTAGCGATAAAAATTCGATTTTTATATATATGAAGTAGAAATAAACATATGATATTTATGTACATGTAGTGATAATAAAAATGTGTTTTTTATATATGAACAACATGAAAAGGATGCGTTGGGATTTCAAACAAATCTAAACAGTTCAGAAAGAAAGAATGGAGGAATGGAACCCTTGTTGAGAACTTTTCACTTTTAATTTATTTTGAAGTTGAAATATATACAAGGATGCAGACGGTGCTTAGCAGCACCCGACACCCGTCGTCCACAGACCATGGACGACTTGTTTGTTTGATTGATTTTGTTGAAATTGATTGTATGATGTGGAATGAAAATAAATATTTTATAGTTAAAAATATAATTTTTAACGTGTATATAAATAAAATAAAGATTTATAAATAAATCGGACGATTTGTTTATATACTCACATTTGACTGATATAGATTGGGATGATAAATTTCACACATCGCCCAACTGCACAAATAAAATCTGGATTTGATGGATTGAAACCCCACATGGGTATTGGGATGATACTGGAGATACACTAGTCCCAATAATTAGCTGTATGTCAATCGATTGATTGACAGGCTGTTATAAGCGTTAAATATTTATATTTGATGCTTATGCAGTATAGAATGCACTTTGGATGATGGTTGAATGCGTTTGATTGTTGTTATGTACATGTGTGTATAAAATCCATATAAATCAAATTATATGGTAATTGACTGTGTCTGATTCCAGTTCAGAAAGAATAAATATTTTAAATTAACGATTATTTTAAAATAATGAATATTTTAAAATAATATTCAGTAAAAGATCAAAAATATGATTTTCATGTTTGATTTGGGATGGACACAAATATATTTAAATATATAAAGCCATGTTGATTAAATTAATGCCATTTTGACGTGAACGATGTTTATTTCGATTTTATTCATTTTTATAATGAATATAAAAAAGGAATTGATTTCAAAATATAATGTTTTGAAAACATTATCATTTATATATCGATGATATGGAATATTCAATTTTGATTTGAAATTTAATATGAAGTTGAAATCGTTTTGAAAACGAATTTAAAACGATTTATAAAATATGTTTTAAATGGAAATCGACGAAATATATAATATATATATATATTTTATATAATGGCCTGAATAGAACGCACTGCGCCGTGGTAGTTCGTGAATTTCGACCATTGACTTCGAACGGACATTACGAGAGATCCGACCGTCGGATTCTCCTAAAACCGGAACCATTGGGTTCTATGGAAAAGAGCTTTCTAAAGAATATGATAAATTAGAAATCTAACGGTTGGATTTGGAATTATGTTCAAATCAAATTTGGAAAAGGTCGCCGTAAGTGCAGTTCGATGGCCGTTTATGGAAATCGACTGTACGGGCCTTGATAAAATTATTAAAAATATCAATAATTTGTGTAAAACCATAATAAATGAATTGGAAAGAATAAGGATGAAAAAAATCCATATTTGAAAAGATAAAAATATATTTTATTGAAATGAACAAGTTATTAACTAGAAAAATAATATATTTATCTTTAAAATAAATAAACTGTATTGAAATGGTTTTAAAAATAACCAGAATTTCTAATATATGAATTGGAATGGATTTGAATCGAAATTATCACCGGAATGTTCTGATGTTGGATTTGGGATTATATGGTTATTGTTATGGAATTTTAGAAGATATATTTTATATCGTTATTTCCAAAGCGATATTTGTTGGTTTCAGAATTTGATATTGAATATAAGCTGATATATTTTCTATTCAGAGCCTTGTATTTAATATCAAATGAGATTTGGGCTCGTCGTGAATGGTGTCTTCATTAACACTGTTCTTAAACCAAGTTGAGAAAAGATTAAATCTTTTTATTTATATTTAATGAAGTATACCAATTAATTAATATATTTAATTGGAATTGAATTAGACTTGATTTTTGGGTTTATCATGAACAGTGCTTTGAATAATACTTGTTCTTTAACCCGGTTATAATTAATAGAATGTGAATTGGGTTTATTGTGAACTATGTTTTTAATGACATTCGTTCTTTAACCCGATTTACAGTGAAATATGATTTGGAATTTATAAATCTTTTTATAAAGATTTAATGGGATTTTCCAAAGTAAAGTTTTCCAATTTAATATATTAAATTGGAATTGAACAGAATTCGATTTGATAATAATCGAAATGAAATTCTTTGGAGGAAGACTGTTAATACGTTTGGAATTTAAAAGGCTTTGCTGTTATTCCATTTATATTATTAGTCAGATATGGAAATCGATATCGATTAGATATTGATTTGTTTTTCCATGAAGATTCCATAATTAATGGAATGTAATTTGGGTTTGTCGTGAACTGTGTTTTAAATGACATTAGTTCTTTAACCTAGTTAAAGGCAGGATTTCATGTTTGTCATTGTACTTTGAACTGTATGGTTGATCTCTGCTTAATATATATATGTTTGGAGGTAGAGAATTTATTCTCTTGCTTAACGCCCTTCTCTAAGACGTACGAGCTCAGAGGTTATATATCGGCAGAAATCAATAGTACGGTGTAGATTGTCGATGCGACATGTTTGCTTTTTCCAAAGTTAAATAATCATTAATATTGATTTTTGGGAAGATTAAAACTAAATGGTGTTTTAATGAATCTTTAATCAGATTAAAATGGGAATTGATAATTTAAATTATCAAATATAGAAAATAATCGAGAACGGAGTATCACCAGTTTTGCTCCGAGCGATAGTTAAATCTTTAATTAGATTTGAACGGGAAATGGTAATTAAATTTACCAATAACACCGTGGTATTAGTTATAGGGCAATAACAATTTTGCTCCATGGGATGAATAGGTTGGGACTGGAAAATAAAATAAATGATTACTTCGGTGTGGTTCACTAATCCTGATTAGTTTGGAAAACCGTAATATGGGTTGAAATGATATCCAAAGGAAGATTAAAGAACAAATTTTAAAGAATTTATCTTTGATAAAATTAATGGGAACCTTTCCCAAAAGATGTGAATATTTAAATAAAAGAATATTTAGAATTGGAATGAGGCGTATGTTGTGTTTTTATAATACTTGTCTATTATATACGCGAGTTATTCGGAAAGGCCGGGTTTATACCCATTCTGAATAACTGTTTCGACGATAAGTCGACGATGAAGATGGTGGTTGAAGACTGGAGGTCTTCACATCATTTGGATGATTACTGATGTCTTGATCGGGCTGTACACCCAAGTCGAGGTAATAAGTGGTGATCGTCCAATCGTATTTGGAGATCGACGGATATGCAAGGTATAAGGTGCCTCCGGTTTCGTTCAGACCCAGAACAGACTTGTAAATGGATTGCGTATCTGACATTGGATTTTATTCTGTGTTGATTGATTTCTATTTAATATATATCTGTTTGGCGACGGGGAATTTATTCTCTTGCTTAACGCCCTTCTCTGAGACGTACGAGCGCAGAGGTTATATATCGATAGATATCTGTCGCATGGCATGAATTGCCTTTGTGGCATGCTGAGATGCAAATGATCAAGGATTTTGTTGAAAAGCATAGTATTGTGGTTGATGATCAAAGCACGGCTTTAATACAGCGTAGCTTTATGCATAACGTTGATTCGCGAGCCTTACACCTCGGTATGAGTTAAAAATGGGATAAGGACTGCAGGGAGTGCACGATGTTTCTTTCTAGCTATGGGTGGTGTCAGCGTTTTACTAGCCCTGACATTGTTGATTATTATACCTTTGTGGATGTTTGAATGCGAGGAACCTCGGATATATCGGTCTCTACGGAGCCGATAGATAGGTCCAATAGGACCGGGAAACGTGTGTTCAGGATTTGCCAATCCACTAACGTAAGTGTGGACCGGCCCTGAAGATCCAAGGGCTACCCAGAGTGTGTAGTACTGAGGCACTTGCTATAGTGTCTCGAAGCGGTGAGGAGCTTGCCCCTTGCCTTGACTCATGACGGAAATCCAATTTCCAATACGTGACATTTCAGTTTTGATTGTAGAGCCTAGTATTTCCAATATGTAATTTGAATCTCTGATATTTCTCTGACGTATAATATTTATTCATACTATGTATATTCTTGTATTCTGATGGAATTGTTGTAATAAGCAATGAAATATTCTTCTGTTTGTGTTCTGATGTGGCTTGTTCTCAACTCAATTCGTGCTTTCCTTCGCGGGGAAGTTTGGGTCGTGTCATAATACGATTAGTTAGTCATGCCATTTGGATTGACTAATTTACCCACTTTCTTCGTAGATCCGATGAACCTGATTTTCCAAGAGTATTTGGATAGGTACATTTTCGTATTCATAAAAGATATACTGGTATACTCTAAGGACGGGAAAGGTCATCTTAGGATAGTGCTTATGACCTTAAGATAATATCAGTTGAAGACTAAATTCGTGAAGTATCATTTTTGGGAAACATAAGTGAAGCTTCTTTGTTGCATAGTTTCTGAGAGAGGATTTACAGTGGATCCAGTCAAAGTAGAAGTTGCTAATAGTTTGAAGTGATCAGAGATGATTACAGAGACCAAAAATTTCTTAGCTGTCTGCTAAAGAAGATTCATCACGGATGTCCCCTGTATAGCAGCACCATGACTAAGATAACCTAAAAGGACGTGAAGTTTTCTTGAATTGAAAAATGTGAGGAAGCATTGTAGAGATTGAAACATCTATTGATCAATGCACCTGTGTTTATTGTATCTGAAAGGAATCATGATTTGGTTATTTAAACCATTGTTAATGGAATTGGATTAGGAGTTGCACTGATGCAATAGGGAAAATTCATTGGTTACACTTCTATGCAACTAAGACCTTATAAAGTGAGAAATATTATTCATGATTTGGACCTAGCCACGGTTATCTTTGTCTTGAAGATTTGGAGACAATACCTTTTGGGAGAGATATTCGAATTGTTCATGGACCACAAGTCCTTGAGGTACTTGGTTTCTCAGAAAGTGTTGAATTTTAGTCTCCAATGATAGTTGGAGTTTATTGCTGCATAAAATTTTGAATTCAAGTATACACCTGGAATAGGAAATAAATTTGTAGATTCATTTAACATAACATACAAGAGTGCAGTGTTAGTTATGCAGAATGGAAAGATCTAAAGGCATTGACTACTTATGAAGTGCACTTAAGATTGATGGGGAGTTCGAGCCAGGGTACTGCTATGTCAACATGTTTGGAATTTTGACCGGTTTTGGTTGACCAGATTTCTTTTAGGACTAGAAGACTTAGAGAAGGAACCAATATTGATGAACTGAAGGATTTTTGTCTTGAGCATAAGGGATAGTTTAGGAAGAAGGGATGATTATTTTTAAAGATATTGGAGACCTTAGGAATCCTAATGGAACCAAGATGTATCAGGATATGAAAAAAAGTTTTTCTTGGGGTGGATGAAGAAGATATAGGCTTATGAGTGAGAAGTTAACAATGTTTAAACTGATAGCAAGTAAAAATCGAGCATTAGAAGTTGAGTGGATTGCTTCAACCTTTGGATATTCGACTTTAAGAATGGATATTACCGACGGGTTGCAAAGGTTAGATAGAGAATACGATAGCAAATGGGCCGTATTGGATAGATTAACCAATAGTCCTGATTTCATCCTAATTAAGTTTACCAGGAAGTCACCTATATTAGCAAAGTTATTTATGAAAAATAAAGTAAGACTGCATGAGATTCCAAGTAATATAGTTAGTGATAGAGATCCTTTATTCATCGGTAAATTTTGGAAGAGTTTATAATGAGTTTTAGGTAATAAGTTCGAAATGAGTACCACTTATCACCCATAGATAGATGGACATACGAATAGAATTAATGAAGTGTTGAAAATTTTGTTAAGATTTTGTGTGCTAGACTTTGGTGATTCATGGAATGATCAATTCTATGGAATTTTTCCTATAGTAATAATTTCAGACTAGTATAGTAATGACACCACTTGAGGCATTATGTGAAAAGTCGTGTAAACCATTTGTTTGGTTGATAAAGACTTGAGAAAGAGTATTGCTTGGACTAGACTTGGTAATAGAAGTTACAAAAAAGATTAAAATGATTCATAATAGAATGAAGGAAGCTTAGTCCATGCAGAAGAGTTATGCAAATCAAAAGACTTAGAGTTCTCGGTCAGAGAAGAAATTTCTATCAGAGTATTATCGATGAAAGGTGTAATCCAATTTGGAAAATTAGGAAGTTAGCATGAATATATGTTAGACCACTTCCTATCACATAGATAACTGAAGAACTTTCTTAAAGGATAGAGTTGCTAAGAAAATTAGCATGGGTTTGCATTGTTTTTCTTGTTTCTCATCTTAGAAAGTGTATTTGAGATCCAGAAACCACTTTGGATCTGAGGGCATTTTAAGACTTAGTAGTGGAGTCAGACATGACAATTCTTAGACATCTAGCTAGGATCATCGCTAAAGATGAGAAGAAGTTAAAGAACAATGCAGTCAGAATGGTGAAAGTTCAATGAGCGATGATGATAAAGACTATACTTTCGAGATCAAACCCAGACTAAGGGAAATTATCCTTATATTTTTTATGGTAAACTTACCTTTTTTTCTTATTTGATTGATGTGGATCCTTATTGTAATTTTAAGGAGGAAATTCTTTAAGGAGGGAAGGATGTAACATCTCTAATTTTACTAGACATTATTTAAGACATTCAGTCAGTTAAATAAAATAATGTGAGCTTAAGATTTGATCAATAAATGGTTGACCCATAGTTAAAAACTAATTAGATCAGTTAGTGATGGACAGATAAGGCGGATTACATTAGGGGGAAAACATGAAGAAGACATATTGTATATACATAACCCTTACCACCTCTTATTTCCCATTTCAGATTTTCATTTAGTAAACTAAAAAACACAAACAAGGCTAGCCATTACTTTAGGGAAGAGGAAGAAATACAAACTAGGAAGGGGAAACCAAGCATAGGAAATCAAATACACCAAAACCTTAGTTTTCTCTTAAACATTTCTGGGTGAATAATGATATTCACTCATGTTTATTGATTGTAAGTTATGAATGGATCCAGTTTTATGTGTTATAATGCTTTATTATGACATACTTAGATGATAGATGTCCATATATGTATGCTTATTGATGATAAGCTCTTTACACTTAGGACTTGCATAAAACCCTACCATATGGTATCCAAATGCCTTGAGATTTTAGGATAAGGTAAGAAATAATATTTTAAAGATGGGTTTTAGGAATTACAATTTTCTAAATAAGTATTATTATTTTATGAATTTTCTAAGTCAAGAAAATTAATGGTTTTAGTTTTAATTATTTGAAGTTATTAAATAATGATTTTTGGTTTTGAAAATTATATATGTTGAAATATATATGAATAGATACTTATATTGATTTTTGGGAATTTTCCATTGCCTTTCGACTTAATATAAATTTTATAAGCTAGAAAAGCTTAAGGATTTAATTAATAAAAATTAAATAAATTGTTTCAAAAATTAATGGGTTGCAATGTTTTCGTATTTTGAATTTTCAGATATATACGCAATCTTGAAAAGAAGATTTTCGAACTGGTAAGATTTTTTCAAATATCAAGGAGCTGGTAGAAAAAAACCTTTTAAACATAAATTCTCCATTTTTTTATTTATGTACGGTTCTGCACCTATGAAGCAATGACTTCGCTTCAAATGTTGTCTTCTTTTCATTCCTTTTCGTCCCTTCAACCTATGAAGAGGCACGTGATGCTAAGGCAACTAGTGTGTAGTGCTTCGAAGAAGGGAGGTGCGAAGGAGTGCTTTGAAGCATTTGTTTCTCTCCACTTGGAAAGTCCTTTTTTTAAATTGTTCTAAAAAACCAAACTCCCTTGTTTTGCTTCGAAGCTATTTTCTTTAATTCGTCCAAAGTGGTTTGGAAGACATATGTTTGAAACCCACTCTTTATAAATTGGTTTCATTTCAAAGCTGTTTGGTTTAAATAAAATGGTTTCGAATGATTGTGTCAACTAATTCAAATGGCTATGTGGTTTTAGGCTGAAGCCTTTTTTTATATTCAAAGCATAATTTTATTCACTTCTAAGCTATGTAGGATCAAAGCCACTATTTTGTATAAAAGTCATAAATACACAAAACCATTTGTTTCTCTATAAAGCCTATACATTCCTACATACACTTATGCTTTGAATTGTTTTGAATTGCTTCAAACTAAAGTAATTTAATGATTTGTTATTCTTCATTTTGAATGGTTTTGAAAGGGATAAAAGGACTTTAAGAAAATACTTCTTTCCAAAGAATTTTGGCTTTGGCACTATATGTTTTGAAGTATGTTTATGTCAAAGTTTTACGATATGATCAACATTGATTTAAAAGCATATATTTCGGATACTTATTTTGTTTAGTAAAGGGTTACTGAATTTCTTAGTTTTAAAGGTGCTATTCAAAGAGATTGAACTATAGCGGCAGTGTTTTCATGGAAATATCTTATAAGTATTTTACCCAGTATTTTACTAAATTGTTAATCCCTTCATAGTAGGTAGGTGGGAAAAATGAAATTACCGACTCAAAAGATTAGAAAACCATATGAGACCAATGTAGGGTTGTGCGTGCACTTTAGCTATCATCCTTAGCTAAATTTGTCTAACAATCTAGTGCTTAGGGCAGGTTAGGGTAAGACCAAAAGTACGGTAGTCACAGAAAGGGATGCAATAAGATAGTTTATTGGCGAGCGCCTGAAACCATTATATTCATAGTCATCCTAGCAAAACTAAGAGATAGTAGTCATATAGGCAGAAACTCAGTAAGGAGTTAAACTTCGGCAGGCCGTCTGGTTTAATTTCTAAAAACTAGTTAGATAATTTGCTAAAAAGGGCAAGCCCGAGTCTGCCATTTAATGTGAGATAGATAGACAAAGAGAGACAGATAGACAAATGAAGCCATATAGTTAGAGATCACCCTGGATTAGAAAGATAGTCAGGACAATCTACGTGACATCCAATCAGGATTCGGTTAATACTGATAGTCAGAGTTATCCTTGAGATTGATGGTTATGATATGCTGTATACATTCACAATTTATATAATTCTTATATTTAATCACCATTATGATTGCGTGTGAACCTTTAATTGATCGATTGCTTTGATTAAGGATACTAGTGATTGGAAAACCCTTTCTACTAAGTGGCATGGTCTAACAAGATACATGTTATATGAGATGACATATTATAATTCATACGAAACTATTTATTTGACCCAAAGTTTTCCCCTTTTACCTTTTGGGACCTCTATTAAGTAGCTCATGAGTAAGTGTCAAGTTTTTTGCCCTTTTTAGCGAATGAAGCTGCTATAGAAATGTAGGAGACATCATTATACATCCTAGGAGCTTGTTTTTTCTCCGTTGTGTTATTGAACTCATGTTCGAACTTCTACTGATGTTGGAATGACCGTTACTATGAGTACTCTGATAAATCTAAAGGCATCTTCATATCTCGCGCTAAAAGTATTTTTTATTGTATTTAATCTTAAAGTTTGGAAACTCTTTTGGATTATGTATTACAATGAATGTGAAATGTAAAAGCTATTTAAAAATTATTGTGATTTTGTTGCATTTGGTATTGATATCATTAATGTGCTAGTGCACGATCGCCAGAAATTAATATTATTGATGATTGCTACATCTGTATTGTTTATTTTCGATCCTCAGAATGGAGGATGTTACAACCAATTTCATAAATGCAAAGTGATGAAGTTTGGACGAAGAGAATTAGTATATGAAGGTGTCACAAATAGATAGTACTTACTAAATTAAATGAGATTTTACCGAGATTGGGTAAGTGGTAAATTTGGTCATAATGTTACACTACGTACTAAGTAATGTATGAACGTTAACACTCAAACAATGTGATTTTAATTGTTGTTTGAATTTACACCCAAGAGTAAAACAACAGGAATGATGAATTCTCTTAGAAACAAAATGATTTAATTAGTTTACAATTAGTATAAATTAATTAAATTAAATAATTTTTATGAAATATTAATTGTAAAATTTGGATATGGTTTGATAAATAAAAAAATTATATATCTTTATAACAGTTATAAATATATATATCGATATCGGATATCAGTAACACGCCGGTTATTTATAATTGTATATATTTAATTTGAGCCAACTATGCTTATGGACTTTGATGGTTTTAAGTGGAAATAGGTTGGAATAGAATTTGTTTGGGTTGGCTAAACATAGAAGAGGGTTTGGAAATATAAGGTTGTGATTAAGAGGGAACCGATAAATGGTTTTTCGAATATCTCTCTCAAGCAACTATATATATGTATATATATATATGTATATGTGTGTGTGTGTATATATGTGTGTGTGTGTGTGCGTGTGTCTGTGTGTGTCTAATTCTGGTTTTTGATCTACCTTTTGGCCACCATTTATTGTATTATTATTAGTCAAAATCTCTTCACCTCTTCCTATCAAAATTCTCAAATCATTTCAAATTAGATTTAATACTATTAAGTCATAGAAGGTGGCTAATTAAGACTGACAATCTAAAAGATTGGGATTACGAAATAAGGGAATTAATTGCTTTCACATGGTTTCAAAGTTTTCGTCACTTGGTACTTTATTTTTATATTATAGATATTATATTATATTCTATGATCTAAAATCGAGTAATTCCATATTTGTTTATATTTTCTATTATTGTATATCTAGTTAGGTGACATATATTTAGAAAACATACAATATATACAAAATGAACTAATATGTTTATTGTGACGTAAATTCCAACATCTATGTATGAGTATGTTATACTCTTCATGGATTATTATATAATACATGCACACAGACATACATATACATGTATATGGTGCATGTATACCTAAATTAAATCAATCATATAGAATTTGTGCCACAATTTAAATAAAATACATGATTTCATTTAAATCAAAATCTATAAATGTTCTAAATGAATCAAACTTCATACTCCTAATAAAGATCCAACATAGGTATTTTTTTTTCAAATTACCAATAACTTCCATAGTGAGTTGGCCCAGTTCAGCCAAGGATATCGGGGTTTAATAGCCTATAAGATCTAATTAATCAAATTATGGTTAACTAATTAAGCTCACAATTTTTTTCATAGGGCATTTGGAAAGGCAGTGTCAATGATTAGGTTTGGATAATTAAGTTCTCTACCCTACCTAGCTTCTATTCTGGCCCGAATATATATGTGAAACTAAAAGTTGCCCCTAATAGAAAAGGCCTAAATTGAATTAGGCATTGAGTTAAATTTCAAAGTTGTTTGAAAATAATATTTTAAATTTAGTAGGTTAAATTCAATATAAAAATAATATTATAAATGTTATGATATAAAAGTTCCAAACTGTTTTGGAAATTAAAAATATAAAATTTTAATTTTAGAACTTAAATTTAAAGTATATACATATTATAAATGTTATAAAATAATATAATTTCCAAAACTTATGAAAATTAATTCCAAAATTTGTAAGTTATCAATGAGATTAATAAAAATTAACTAAATAAATAAGTTAAATAATTAACAAAATTGTGTATGTATTATATGTTATGTTGCTTTTAGAAGTGTTAAGAATAATATAAGAATAAATGTGTATGTTTGTGTATATACGAGATAAATATTGAACTTAACGTAATTTAATTAAAATTATTTAACTAAATTAGTCAATAAAGGGTTAACTAAATAAATAAATAAATTAAAAGTTAACAAATAACATAAATTATTTAATTAAACAATGCATACATATGTATATATGACATATTTATTATATTATAAAGGTTATAGTATAGAATAAATAATAGATATAATAGTTTTATTGATATAAAAATTAATTAAAGTGTTAATTAATGCAATAATATAGATAAGACTATTATATAAGTGGTATGAAATATAAAAGTTAAAAGCATGAAATGAAGATCCCCACTTCGAACAATGGGGACTAGATTTTCACAGCCGCCACTATTCTTTAATGCTCGATTCTATTTCTCGTCCCCTTTATTTCGCCTCTTCCACTTTCCTAATCTTAAACCTAGCTTTTCCTATCATTGCTTGTGCCATTCTCCTTTTCTAACTAATCTTCTTGTTTAACCCCATATGTTCCCATCATTCGTGTCTTGCTTCAGAGGTATCAGGTCGTATTCTGGCATAATTTTCCTCTTTAGCTTTTGCTTTCCTTTTCCCCGTGCCTTCCAAGTTGATACTGGCTGTGAATCTGATCTAGGAAAATTGTGCTTTGTTGAAGAGTGGATTTTCTCGGTCTTGTTTCGCCTATTTCTTATTGACCTAGGAATATAGTGTTACGTTGGGTGTTCACTCCTTTGTGCTAGTCTATGTAGCAGGTCGCATTTTACGTATCGAAGGGTCATAAAATACTTTTATTTTATTCCCTGAGCATTGGATCATTTCATATTTTGATATGTTGGTTATGGGGATGTGAGAAATGTCCAAAATTTTCACCAATTTTATTTGTGAGCATTTTACCCCCTTCCAGTCTTGTACAAGGAATAACTTTTAACTAGGATTGAATCAGGTGCTGAGATCAGGTCACGTTGGAAAGGAAATGGTATTGCCAATTCTGTAGAGTGATCACATTAAAGATTTAGTTCAGCGGTTTGGGAGAAATCGTTGTTTTAACGTTTCACGTTCAGGTTTGGCTAGCCTTAATGGGCTGATTTGCAGTGGCCCATTAGTGGCTGGTGGGAGGCTATAAATAGGGGGTTAAGAGGCATGGGGAATAGTTTACTTTTTTCATTCTCTCTTTTGGTTGAGCTCGTGATCCTCCTTTCTTAATCAAATTCACCTTTCCACCTTTAAAATTCTAGATCTACATAAGAGAATCAAAGATCTGCATCGTTTGAAGCTAGATCTACGTCAAGTGAAGAGAGATCGCATCAATTCAAGAGGTTTGAAGTATATTCTTTGCTGTCCGAATTGAGAATTTAGTGATTTAAAGTTAATTCGAAGAATTGATGAGTGATAAGAATCTCTCACGCAGATTCAATCAAGTATATGGGTTGTTTGATCTTATGTTCATTATTTCAAATTGTTTTCATATAGATCTAATCGATGTAAGTATGATTTTAATTCAAATCACCATATGATCTAATCTATTAACTTATAAACGGTAATTTCATATGTTAATTTTATGTTTAGATCCATTTATTGATTTTGATCATTTGTTGAATCGTTGTTTTAATGTTTGTTGATTATTGTTTGAATCAATGGTTGATTTATTGATCAGTGGTGTTTGAGATTTATCAGTGGTGTGAGATTGATCGGCGGTGTTTGAGGTTTATCGGTGGTGTTTGAGATTGATCAGTGGCGTTTGAGATGGGTCTGAGTGATCTCATAGCATGGATTGGGAGAAATGCTATGGATCGGGCAATTTTGCATGGATTTGTATGTTTTCATAGCGTGGATCAAGTGAAATGCTATAGATCGTGCAATTTCCTTAGATCTGGCAGTTTTCATAGCATGGATCGGGCTAAATGCTATGGATCGTCCAATTTCCTTGGATCTGGCAGTTTTCATATCATGGATAGGGGGAAATGCTATGGGGCGTGCAATTTCCTATGGATCGGGCTAAATGCAGGCGTGGATCGTGCAAAATGGTATGGTATGGATTGGGCTAAATGCCAAAGTACCAAGTGCCAGAGTACCAAGTACTAGACGTGATGCATTTCGTAAAATTAGTGATTTTCCAAGGTGCACGTTGGGAATTTATACTATTTTCACAGTACCAAGTGCCAGAGTTCCAAATGACAGTGCTAAATGTCAAGGAGTGCCAGAATTGAACCAGGACATATAATAGCATTCCAGAAACGCTGTGAATGCCAGTTTTGATGTTTTGCTTATAAGCTTTCACATCAGATTGATGCATAATTGAACCAGGAGATATAATATCATTTCAGAAACGTTGTAAAAGGCTGTTTTGACATTGTGACTAGTTTTTCATAGCGAAAAAGCTGGAAATGTTATGAAATGCAGCATCGACCAAACGAAGCTTGTTTTTGGGTTGACAATGGTTATAACTTCGACGTGAATTCAGACATGAATGTTCAAAGTGCTATGAAGTGTTGGTTGATCATTGAAATGCAATGAATGTGAAGATAACTCAAAGTGATGAGTTGGTGGACAATGGTTGCTCGAGGGGGTTGTTTGAGCTATGAATGGTCATCAATTTGGATGACTAGAGATATTGGAGGCTGAGAGATTATCATTGTCGTAGGTTCTAGCAGGCTCAAAGCAAGGGTATAATATAGACGTCTAAAAGACCGGTGTATAGTCAAGTATTGTAGGGGTCGTTGAAAGGCCTAGATACGTATCGTTGAAAGGCGTATGGAGTTTTTGCTAGAACTGGGGTTTACCGTTAACCCTTGATGTACGACATGATGTTAAGTAGGTCATACGATTAACAATGGTTTCAAAGCAGAATTGGCGGTGATAGCTAGAGTCATGGATGAACGGTTGTTTACTTGTATCATCTTATGTAGATTATTCGATGTCGAAGGAGATATCTCTTGGGTACTTGCCTGATGTTAGTTTAGGCCTTCGGGGCTTGTGCTTGGGAGATGTCGATATCGATTAGGATGGTCTACGCTTGATAAATTATTGTTATGAATGTACTATTTGTTCTACTTGATTGTTGTAAAGGCTATCACTATGTGATGTGGGGAAGACGGATTTGGTTTCTTCTTTATTATGTTGGTATATCAGCTGATTGATCTGCCTATTCTCGTATACTTATTGATGAAGTTTGATAGTTGTTTTATCACTCACTAAGACTGTTGTTTGATTCAAGATTTTATGTTTCCTTCTTAATACTATGGTCTTTTCATCCAGTTTTGGATGGGTAGACTGAGTAACAAGTTACATGTCCATTGCTTAGTGAGGCAAGGATGTTGTGCGGTGGCGAGCAGGAGACTGGCGTATTACTTTTTACTACATAGTATCTGTTTTTTCTGTTTGTGTGATGATTAACTCTGAGTGTTGTAGTGAGGTGAATTTGTATAGACAGTTATGTTGTAATCCAAAGAATTATGGATATTCTTTCTAGTTGTTATGAAAGTCCAAGTTTCTGCTCAAATATGCATCACTATTATTGCCTGTTGTATATGTTCTGTTATATTTTATCTTTGCGCCGTGAGTATACGACAAGTTCCGCATGTGTTATCTTACCTTAATGATTGTCTATAGCTCCTTGACACGTCTTTCAACACATTAATTACCTTGTTAAGTGCGGGAGTTATGGGCGGTCATCACATTTGGTATCAGAGCTCTGGTTAATCGATTTTAGCCAAATTTCGAGTACGCAATTATGTATGAGAGATGTATTTGTAGATTTATGATGGATGTGTACTATATATTAGTGTATAGTGTAGTAGCGCTTGAATTCCATTTACAGTTTTCTCATATGTGAACTAATCATTCTATTTTTCAGATTTAGAATGAGTCGTAGAACATCGAGACATACTACTAGGGAGGAGACTTTTCCTGTAGGGGGTGATGTAGGTATACCAGATTATCCAGCTATGTTCGAAGTCTTGATGGCAGCGAACATGAGGTGGGTACTCGCACCTAGTGCAGCCGCGATAAATGTAGGGGTTCATGTGCAGGTGCCTAGAGGGGTGGACTTCGCGAAACTATGCAAAGACTTCACCACTCTAAGAGGGTAGTAGTTCAAGGAGACAAAGTCGAGAGTTGAGATTCAAGGGTGGCTAGATACTTGTATTCAAACCTTTGGAAACTTGTGAATTAATGATGTGACTAAGAGGAAACTTGCATCAAAACAGATAGAAGGCAGAGCTATGGATTGGTGGTACTCTGTCACTCTAGAGACTCCGGAAGATGAGATTTCATGGGAGTTATTCCAAGTCAAATTTAGATGAAGTTTATTTGTACCATTCAGAAGTCTATTTTGTTTGAGAGGTTTATGGAGCTTAAGCAACTTGGTCGACCAACATTGGATTATATTTCTGATTTTGAAGCTTTATCCAAGTATGCTCATTCGTATATTGAGACTCCTTACCAGAAGAACGAGAAGTTTGTCATGAGCTTGTGTATCGCTTGGGTTTGGAACTCGAGATTTGTGATAAACCATTTATTATGACTAATCCAGTCGGGGGTTCGCCCAGTTTTTGTATGATTTGTCATGGTCTAGTGTTGGCAGGTCATGGTTGCTCCTTTGTGTGTAACTGCTTTGTTTTGAACTTCGCTGGGTTTGGGATCATCTTGGGCATGGATTAGCTTAAGTGGTATGCGGTAAGAGTGAATTGCAAGAAGCTTGAGGTGAGAGTCGGGCATGTGGAAGGGAGAAAGGTTTTGATTCGATGTAAGCCTGAAGATGGTGTTTTCGTGAGCTTTTTATATTCGCTAGTGATTCCACAGGAAGACTTGTCATCTGTGCTAATCGCTAATGAGTTTTAGGATGTCTTTGAAGAAGTCAAAGGCTTGCCGCCGCATCGTGAGATTGAGTTCAGAATCAATTTGGTCGAGGGTGCTAGACTTATCATTATGCCTCTTAGGTAGATGGCGCCTAAGGAACAACGAGAGTTAGAGGTGCAAGTTCGTGACCTTTTAGGAAAAGGATTCATTCGGACAAGTGTATCCGAATGGGGTGCACCAGTTGTGTCTGCAACCAAGGCAGATGGCTCATTGAGATTGTGTGCGGACTATCGTGAATTGACAAGGTGACCAAGAAGAACAAGTATCTGTTTCCAAGGATTGATGACTTGCTCAATCAGTTTCACAAAGCCAAAGTGTTTTCCCAGATGGATTCAGCAACAAGATTTCACCAGTTGAAAGTGGCGAAGGATAGTGTGCCAAAGACTACTTTTAGGACACCATTTGGTTTCTTCGAATGGTTGGTGATGCCATTTGGGTTGACCAACGCACCAGCGTATTTTGTGGATCTTATGAATAGGGTTTTCAGAGATTAGTTGAACAAGTTTGTACTTGTGTTCATGGATGATATTCTGGTTTATTCTCGGAATGGGGAAGAGCATAAGACACACTTGAGAGTTGTTTTGGAAATCTTGCGAAAGCATCAGCTGAAAGCTAAGTTTTCAAAATGTCACTTCTGGAAGTGCGAAGTGAGGTTCTTAGGCTATGTTTTTTATGGAAATGGAATAGCGGTTGACCCCGCTAAGTTGACAGTGATCCAGGACTGGGATAGACCTAAGAATGTGACGGATGTTAGGAATTTCCTTAGGTTGGTGGGATATTATCGCCAGTTTATCAAGGATTTTTCCAAGATAGCTGCACCATTAACATGGTTGACGAGAAAGAATCAGGTATTCACATGGGATGCGAAGTTTGAACAAGCTTTTGGAATCATGAAAGAGAGACTGATGAGTGCTCTTATTTTGACGATTCCAAGTCGGAATGAAGAAATGGTGGTATACACCGATGCATTTGGTACTGGACTTGGAGCAGTGCTAATGCAAATGGATAAGGTTGTGGCCTACGCAGATCGACAGCTGAAGCCGCACGAAAAGAATTGTCCAACTCATGATTTGGAGTTGGCGGCGATCGTGTTTGCTCTAAAGATGTGGAGACATTACCCGTTAGGAGTTCGATTCGAGCTATTTACGGATCACAAGTCATTGGTCTTCAGCAGCAAAGGTGGTTAGAGTTTCCGGCATCATATGATTTTGGTACAGCCTACACTCCTGGTAAAGGTAACGCAGTTGCAGACGCGTTGAGTCGAAGACATGCAAGATTAGAAGCGATGTTTTTGGAATAGAAAAGCCTCGAGTACTTGGCAGGATTTGATTTCAGACCACGGTGTGAGTTGGAACCTGAAGTGGTAGCAAGCTTATCGATAAAACCTACTCTCATCGAAAGGATTAGCAAGAGCCAAAAGCGAGATGCAATGCTTATCGAGTTTATCTAGAAGTTGGAGCTAGAGGAAAAAGAGTTCGAGGTCAATTCAGAAGGTTGTCTTCGAAAGCAAGGGAGATTGGTTGTTCCTGATGTCGAGAATTGAGAGATGAGGTTCTGAGGGAATGTCATCACTCGAAGTTGGCGATTCATTCTTGCGGTAATAAGATGTATCAGGACATTAAGCGATCTTACTACCTAGAAGGGATGAAAAGGGATATTGGAAAGTTAATTATCAAGTGTATGAATTGTCAGTTGGTGAAAGCTGAATAGAAGAAGCCGAGTGGATTACTTCAGCCATTGGAAGTTCCTACGTGGAAGTGCGAGTAGATATCGATGGACTACCTAGAACCAGGACAGAAAACGAAGGAATTTGGGTCATCGTGGATCGCTTGACCAAAAGCGCAAGGTTTATTCATGTCAAATCAACTAGGACAGCATTGAAGTTACCCGAGCTTTATATAAAATGGATAGTTCGATTCCATGGTATTATAAAGAGCATAGTAAGCAATCGAGATACATTGTTCACAAGTGGATTTTGGAAGAGTTTGCAAGAGACTTCTGGAACCGAGTTGTGTTTGAGTACGACTTATCATCCTCAAACTGATGGCCAAACCGAGAGGGTTAATCGAGTTTTTGAAGATCACCTAAGAGCTTGGGTATTAGATTTCAGAGGGTCGTGGGAGGACCATCTACATCTAGTTGAGTTCGCATATAATAACAGTTACCAGTCGAGCATTGGAATGGCACCATACAAGGCGTTATATGGTAGACCGTGTAATTCTTCGACACGATGGTTAGAGGCTAGAGATAAGTTGATACTTGGGCCTGAGATGATAAGATAAACCTCGGATTGTATCAAGATTGTTTGGCAACGAATGAAGGCACCCCTAGATCGTCAGAACAGTTGTGCTGATAAGCGTCGTAAGGATTTGGAATTCGACGTTGGCGATATGGTTTTCGTGAAGATCTCGCCGTTAAAGCATGTTGTTCAGTTCGGAAGCAAAGGAAAGTTACCGCATAGGTTCGTTGGACTGTTTCCGATAGTCGAGCAGATAGGAAAGCTTGCGTATAGATAGGAGTTACCCGTGAAGATGTCGAGTGTGCATAATGTTTTCCGTGTGTCGTTTCTATGGAAATGTGTGCACGATTTGAATGTGGTGGTATCTTCGGAGCAGTATGAAGACCTAGAAGTCGAGATCCTAGCTGCAAGACCTCGTAACCCACTTCATATTGTGGGGAGTGATACGAAAAAACTTAGGAGGAAGATTGTTAATCTATTCAAGGTACAATGGAGTGAGGATGATGACGATTGTACATAGGAGACGGAAGAGAGTATGAAGACGATCCACCCAGAACTTTTCGTCGGTATGACTCATAAATATTATGTCATTATTACATCATTGTAACTTGTACTATTGTGATTGTTGATAGAGTTCTGCGTGCTAGGATAAGGCTATGGATGTATGGTTTAATGGCTACTAGTTTGGGTGATAGAATTGGCTGCTCAGGGATGATAGGCATACATAATTGTTTTGGTTGCTTATGTTGTTGGGATTTCAAGGGCGAAACTCCAAAAGACAAGGGAGCGGAGAATGTAACAACCCGCATTTTACGTACCGAAGGATCGTAAAATATTTTTATTTTATTCCCTGATGATTGGATCATTCTCTTATTTTGATATGTTGGTTATGGGGATGTGAGACATGTCCATAATTTTTACCAATTTTATTTATACCATTTTTCCCCTGTTAGTCTTGTACAGGTCATAACTTTAGACTGGGATCGAGTCAGATCTGTCTCATTGGAAAGAAAATGGTGTTGCCAATTTTGTAGAGTGGTCAAATTAAAGATTTGGTTCAGTGGCTTGGGAAAAATCGTTGTTTTAGTATTTCACAATTTTTTTAGGCTTGGCTAGCCATAATGGGCTAATTTGGAGTGGCCCATTAGTGGCCTTGTGGGAGGCTATACATAGGGGGTTTGAGGCATGGAGAATAGTTTAATTTCTTCATTCTCTCATTTGCTTGAGCTCGTGATCCTCCTTGCTCAGTCAAATACACCTTTCCACCATTAAAATTCTAGATCAACATAAATTAATCAAAGATCTACATCGTTTTAAGCTAGAACTACGTCAAGTGAAGAGTGATCGCATCAAATCAAGAGGTTTGAAGCATATTATTCGCTGTCCGGATTGAGAATTTAGTGGTTTCGAGTTAATTCGAAGAATTGGTTAGTGATAAGCATCTCTCATGTGAATTCAATCAAGTATAAGGGTTGTTTGATTTTTTGTTCATCGTTTCAAGTTGTTTTCATATGGATCCAATCGATGCCGTTGAATCAAGGAATTAACGGCGTTTTGATTAAATGACAAGGAGAAGTTCAAGATCGAAAAAAGAAGAGATTCAACGGTATTTAATATTAGAGGTTGATTATTTAGAGTTTTAGTTGGGTTATAAATGTTAAAATCTATCGTCAAATAATCATATACCTCAGTGGTTTGAATATATATAAATGTATATATATATGTATGCACATTCATTGTGCATATTATCAGAAACCGGTCGATCGGTTTCATTCTGGGCGGTCAACCGTTTCTGGGCAGAAATGCACAATGAACGTGCACACATGTATATAACGTACATATATTCAAATACCAGTCTACTGGTTATTTTTAACCAGTCGACTGGTCTACGAACTGAAACAACTTTTCAAATAGACGCTCTTATTTATCAAGGGTTGTTTCCTTTTCTCTTCGCCAAAAATCATCTCTATTCGTTACTTCTCTTCACCAATGATTACAACTCTTCATCCTCTAAAAAAGCAACATGAAATCACCATTTTAATAATAACAATTCTTTCTATTCTTGCTATCTAATTGCTGATTTCATTCTTGCTCTCTAAAAGCATTCAAAAGCTCATAATTCTCACATATCGGTATTTGAATCCTTGAATCTATATATTATTCTTTAGATTCAAACAACGATATCATCTTCCAAATCTTCATAATCACAAGATCATATTTGAGGATAAGATTATAGGAAGGGTATACAAGAATTGACAAATTCGTGTTATTGAGAACACACATAGTCAAATTACAAGTTTAATTATCTTGTCTGAAGTCCTCGGTGTTGTAAGAGGCAAGTTGTGAAGTCCTCGTGTTGATAGAGGCGTGAAATCCCGTTCGGCTGCTCGGGTGTTATGAACCTGTTCCTCCGGGTGAAGTGAGGTAGTTGTTTAGTGAAATTCCAGATAGGAGATCTGGGACTGGACGTAGGACGGTGCTCCGAACCAGTATAAAAATCCCTAGTGTGATTTTTCTATTACTACACTTACTCATCTGTGATATTGCTTCTGTGAGATCGTTTTATAATAAATATTTACCTGCATAACTATTGTAAATATACAAGTTAGTATATCACATACTTTCCGCTTATCCATATTACTGATCCTGCCTAAGTCGTATATCGACACTTTCAGATGTAAGTATGATTTTAATTCAAATCACCATAGGATATAATCTAGCAACTTATAAATGGTAATTACATATGTTAATTTTATTGTTAGATCCATTTATTGATTTGACCATTTGTTGGATCATTTTTTAATGTTTATTGATTATTGCTTGAATCAATGGTTGATTTATTGATCGGTGGTGTCTGAGATTTATCGGTGGTGTTTGAGATTGATCGGTAGTGTTTGAGATTTATCGGTGGTGTTTGAGATTGATCAATGGTGTTTGAGATTGATTGGTGGTGTTTGAGATGGATCTGGGTGTTCTCATAGCTTGGATTAGAAAAAATGCTATGGATCAGACAATTTTGCATGGATCTGGAACTATTTATAGCGCGGATCGGGTGAAGTGCTATGGATCATGCAATTTCCTTGGATCTGGAAGATTACATGGCATGGATCGGGAGAAATGCAGATCATGCAATTTTCCTGGATCTGGCAGTTTTCATAGCATGGATCGGGCAAAATGCTATGGATCATGCAATTTCATCTGGATCGGCTAAATACAGTAGCATGGATCGTATAAAATGTTATTGTATGGATCGGGCTAAGTGCCAGAGTACCAAGTTCCAGAGTACCAAGTACCAGACTGTTACACATGGTAAAATTAGTGATTTCCAGGGTGCGTGCTGAGGATTTACACTGTTTCACAGTACCAAGTGCCAGAGCACCAAATGACAGTGCCCAGTGCCAAGGAGTGCTAGAATTGAACCAGGACATATAATAGTATTCCAAAAATGCTGTGAAAGCCAGTTTTGATGTTTTCTTAGAGCATCTCCAATGGTTTTTGGGTCCAAAATTACAATTCAGCAAATTGCAAAATGTAATTGTTTCCGTTCCCCAACAGTTTTACGGGTAGGGCGCCTGTTGAATAGGCGACCAAAATTTTTTTTGGGCACCTATTGAGGCGCTCGAAGTCCGAGCGCCTGTTCAACAGGCGCCCCATCTGGAAGTCTCTTGACAGTCAACACATTCATGTGGGAAAGATGAAGCAGTTTAGTTTGGTCATGCAATGTAGTTTTAATATTTTTTTTAATTTGAAATTATATATTTTGGTTTGCCATCAGAAGATATAATTTGTCGTAGGTAAACTTGTTGTTTTTTTAATTTTTAATATTAGTTTAATTTATGTTATTATTGTTTCCAAATGCTGTCATAGGTGAAAGAATGGTCTTACATTAGGATTATATAACCAAATATTAATTAAATTTTCCCCTTCTGTATGGTAAAATGTTATTAACTATTGCTCTCATATAGATATTCCTGCTTCCAATATTTTTGCTATGTTTATAAGTGACTGAGATCTAATGATGAGGGTATTTAATTTTTGCATGATTACATTAACCCAGTTTGTTTATAAAAATTTGATGTGTTGACGTATGATTACATTAACCTAGTTTGTTTATCAAAATATTAATTAACTTGGGTATGGGGGAGCTGTTCAACAGGCGTCCGGGTATGGGGCGCCTGTTGAATAGGCGCCTATAGGTATCGTTGAAAGGCCTAGATACATATCGTTGAAAGGCGTATGGATATTTTTCTAGTACCGGGGTTTTCCATTATCCCTTGATGGATGACATGATGTTGATTTGGTCGTACAATTAACGATGGCTTCGAAGTAGGATTGGCGGTGATAGCCAGAGTCATGGATGAATGATTGTTTACTTGTATCGTCTTGTGTAGATTATTCGACATTGAAGGAGATATCCCTTGGGTGCTTGTCAGATGTTGGTTTAGGCCTTCAGAGCTTGTTTTTGGGAGATGTCGATATTGATTAGGATGGTCTGCGCTTGATAATTAATTGTTATGAATGTACTATTTGTTTCTACTTATTTGTTGTAAAGGCTATCACTGTCCGATGTAGGGAAAACGAATTTGGTTTCTTCTCTGTTGATGTTGGTAGATTAGCTGATTAATTTGCCTATTCTCATATACTTTATTGATGAAGTTATATAGTTGTTTTATCACTCACTAAGACTGTTGTTTGACTCAAGGCTTTATGTTTCCCTTTTATTACCTTGAGTTGTTCATCCGGTTTTGGATGGGCAGACTGAGTAACACATTTCAAGTAGCATAGCTTGGTGAGGCGAGGATGCTGTGTAGTGGTGAGCAGGAGGCTGATGTATTAATTTTTACTATATAGTATCTGTTGTTTTCTGTTGTGTGATAATTGACTCTGAGTGTTGTAGTGAGGCGAATTTGTACAAACACTTATTTTATAATCCAAAGATGTATGGATATTCTTTCTAGTTGTTATGGAAGTTCAAGTTTCTGCTCAAATATGCTTCGCTATTATTGCCTATTGTATATACTATATTATATATTATCTTTGCACTGTTAGTTATACAACAGGTTCTGCATGTGTCATCTTACCTTAACGATCATCTATAGCTCATTGACAAGTCTTCCAATGCAATATTTCCCTTGTTAAGTGTGGGAGTTATGGGTTGTCATCACAGTCTAGGTTGTCAAGCACAATTTCTCCCGTTTTGTTGTTATCATCTATATTCGGTTTCTCCCTGACACCCCCTTCATTGCTTGCCTTGCCGAAGAGATTGCTTGCAACAATAGTCAGGTTTATTTAATTGCTTATTTGCAGTTTGTGTGTATGCCTTGTTTTGATTTCAATTTTTTTTTACCTTGTACGATTAGAGAACTTTTGTTGGTTGTTATCTATCTTGTGAATGATTTTTTCATCTTTTCCTTAAGCTTTTATTATTGGTTGTGTTTGGGTAATCTCCTTCGATAGTTGCTCAGTCGATTCATGTGCCACTTTCTGATGGTGAACACTTGATTTTTCCGCCTTGCTCTTGTTTTACCATCCTTTTTTCTATGTTTGGGTGTGGTTATAAGGTATGACTTATTTGACATTATTATACTTGTTGTAGGTCTTGAGACGGCCCGCCCCGCACTAGCCGACATTTCCCTGAAATGCGCTGTATAGATGTCCAACCAGCACGGGACGGTCGCCAAAGAAAGGAAAAGAAAGGAATTTGAACTAGCAAGGAACCTGTTGTATATCTCACAATGCATGGAAAAAATATATAATAATAACATAATTTTGACATAAAACAGGTGAGACAGTGCATAAGCTAAAAACTAAAACATCATAGCAGCAGAAAATCCAAAATACAGCTTATGTTCTACATCATCATTATTACAACTTTTAAAACTGTCTCCAAAGAAAAAGAAAGAGGTACACTACTAATGACCAAAGTAGTGACCAACAACGACACAGGGAGATTATATGTATAGAGGATAATATGTGTAAGCCTCCTGCTCGTCTTCTGACAGCTACTCGTGCAGAACCAGCTAACCTATCTCTAGTCTGCCCGTTTAAGAGCACCCAGAGTAATAAGAAGAGTCATAAAACTCTGGGTCCGACAAAAGTCCGGTATGAGCGATAAGCAGCAAAACAGAACAATAACAGGTATACTAAACCATACCTGAACCTGGACCTGCAACCAAAGAGTTAGCACAACTGGATGTACAATACTCTAAGGTGACACTAGCACATGTGTAAAAATATGGGGAAGGGGTGTGCATGTCATAGTGATGGCAAACAATCAAGCATAGTAACCATCCTCATGTCTCTCACTCAGTGCGTAAAGCATACGATATCCACTGCTTTGATCACCCAAATCCTTGTTATGATCACTCTGGCCCATGGAGTCATGGCGACTCCACTGCACTGATCCATAACCACTAGTCCTTGCTATGTCCACTCTGCCCCATGAAGTCATAATGACTTCACTGCACTGGCTCATAGCCATGCTACGATCACTCTGCCCCATGGAGTAATAACTACCCCACTGCACTGACCGTAGCCTAACACCCGTCTTGTTGGTGAATCAAAGTTATGGACGTTGATAACCCCTTTGCACACGTCCCGCAGCAAAGTCCAGCTCATGAAGTTAACTCGTTGGTTCCCAACTAGATCCTGAGTTACAACCTATCATTTGGACTACCTTTGCATCTCAGGTTTTGGTCTGCTCCGGATCAGTCTCCTTTTCCATGCCCTCAGTCCGGTTCGGTTGTATACTCTCCAAGCATGTTCGTGGTACATGCTCCGGTTCGTGGTCCTCACCTTCCGGGTCAGCTCGTGGTGCTCTAGTGCTCGCCGGTTCGTGGCACCCATTGGTTCGGATCAGTGACCCATCAACAATTCGTGGTAACCCGGTTCGTGGCTCCTTCCTTCTTGCATCGGGTCGGTTTGCATGTCGTAGGTCCAAGTATCGGTTCATGGTGTCCTTGTCACGAGCGGTTCGGTTCGGAGATGGGTTCCTGGATCACGAGCGGATTGAGGTGCTTCGGTTCGGTTCAAAAATGGATATCGCGATCGGGTCGGTTCAGAGGGATGCGATCCGATCTGGTTTCCTCCAACTTTCCAGCGACTATTTTACGCCACACGACGGCGTTTTCGACCAATCTAACTGTTCTAAACAATCATAAAACATTCCAAACAGTCATAGCAAAGTGTATAATCGACCATAAACACCAAAACAACAATCTAATGTGTTAAAATGGATCAAACATACCCAAAATCCATGTTTTCTCCTTAATCATGTTTAATCATAACTAATGATAGGATTAGCAAAACTTAACCAAATTAATCCAAATTTCTAACAAAGGCCTAAAACAATATTTCGAAATTTCTGAGTATTTTTCTAGAATTTAATAATGTTTAATTTCACTAATTATCACTAATCAATCCTAATTTGCCGTAATTAGTGAAAACAACTGCAAGTCACTCACCTTAGCCGCAAATAAAATATCAAATCTGAAAACTCCACTGTTTGGGTCGAATTTTAATGCCTAGCAGCAACTCTGATTTGGTGCTATTTCTCCTTGATTTGACGTAGATTAGCCTAATCCTTGATTAGAGAGCGTTTTGGGATGAAATTAGAAGGTGGAGGCCATGGCTAGGGTTAGAGAAATGTTTTGGATGGATGAGAAAATGAAAATATATCATTTCGTAACTGATTTCAGCCACCCCCATAACCCTAATCCCAAAATGGGTTAGGGGCCTAGCTGCTAATCATGGTAATTAGACCTGGTTAAGCTGTTTTTCACCTTCTAAACCTTAATTCATCCATATCTCCCAAACGGTAAGTCCGTTTGACAAATGTGACCACTCTACGGAAAGTAAACCATCATCCGGATCTAATGGAAGTGGTTTCAGGTCAAAACTCCTTACTAATCAAAAGTTATAGGCGAAACAAGATTCGCTAGGGGCAAAATGGCATTTAAATATCGGCAAAAATCGTAAACATTGGAAATGACCCCAATAGTCATTCCCCAAAATTACGTGACCATACGACTTCGTATGAAAAAGAAATAAATATTCTATGATCCTTGGATACGTAGAATACGGGTCGTACACTCTCCCCCCTTAAGAAATTTCGTCCCTGAAATTCCTTAACCAAAAGCAAACAAAGGTGTTCCGCCTGCCTATCAGTCATTCACAACAATCAAACACACAAAACAAAAAAACAAACCTATCCTAGCATGCGGAAAGACTATATCAAAATTTAAAATCTTACCAGGCAAAGAGTTCTGGATATGTCTTCCTTATGCTCTCCTCTGTCTCCCAAGTACAGTCATTCTCATCCTCGCCCCACTGAACCGTGATTAGATTCACCGCTTTCCTTCGAAGTTGCTTCGTATCGTGCTCGACAATATGAATCGGCTTGCGGTTCCCAATCGCCTCGGTTTCTACTTCGATATCATCCAACTGATCAGGTGAAATAGCCAAATCAGGGTCGTGCACGAATTTCCTTAACTGGGAAACATGAAATACGTTATGAACTCCCGCCATCTTGTTTGACAACTCAACTTTATATGCTAAATTCCCAACTTCTTTCTAAGCCATCCATCTCAATCAAGCCCATACTTATTCATCTCCTCGTCGATACCCATCTCTAACTTGGAGATGATTTCCAATAGGTTAGGATCGTCCCTCTGACTAGAGCCAATCCGCTCAATCAAAGTGGGTCTGATCGTCAAACTTGCTAGCACCTCTGGATCCAATTCGCACTTTGGTCTAAAATCGTACCCTGCAATATACTCTAGTTACTTCCATTCAAGAAACATAGCCCCTAAACTGGCATGTCTTCTACTCAATGCATCAGCTACCGCATTGCACTTTCCTGGTGTATATGCGATATCGAAATCATAGGAAGCCAAGAATTCTAACCATCTTTGCTGTCGGAGATTTAGATCCTTTTGGGAGAAGAGATACTTTAACGATATATGATCGGTAAACAACTCAAATCTTTCTCCCAAGAGATAATGTGTCCACATCTTCAACGCGAACACGATCGCTACTAATTCCAAATCATGGGTTGGGTATCTTTTCTCATGCGATTTCAGTTGCCAGCTTGCATAAGCTACAACCCTACCTCCTTACATCAATACAACACCTAGTCTGGTACCACAGGCATCTGTGTATACCGTCATCTTTTCATTCCATTTAAGAATGAATAACACTGGCGCACACGTCAACTTTTCCTTTAGACTCTTGAATGCATTTTCACACCTTTCGTCCCAAATGAAGGCTTGATTCTTCCTGGTCAACCGAGTTAACGGCGCCGCTTTCTTGGATAAGTCTTGGATAAACTTCCGATAATATCCAGCTAATCCCAAGAAACTTCTTACCTCTGTTGCATTCTTGGGCGTAGACCAATCTTGTACCGTAGCCACCTTCGCAGGATCCACGACAACACCATTCTCTGACACAACATGGCCCAAGAATCTCACTTCCCTCCTCCAGGAGTGACACTTAGAAAACCTTGCTTTCAATTGGTGTTTTCTCAATGCCTCCATCACTATCCTTAAATGTTCCTTATGTTCTTCATTTTTCCTCGAATAAACCAAGATATCATCTACGAACACGAGAACAAACTTATTCAATTGATCTCAGAATACTCTACTCATAAGATCCACAAAATATGCTGGTGCATTGGTCAACCCGAATGGCATGACCAATCACTCATAGAATCTAGATGGCGTCCGAAAGGCCGTTTTAGGAATATTCTCAGCTGTTACTCGGAGCTGATGAAATCCTATCATGAGGTCCAATTGGGAGAACACTCTTGGCCCCACAAGTTGATCAAACAAATCATCTATCCGCGGAAGAGGACACTTGTTCTTCCTAGTCACTTTATTCAACTCGCGATAGCCTACACATAAACGAAGGGAACCATCTGCCGTGGTAGCAAATACAGCTGGTGCTCCCCACTCGGAGACACTTCTTCTGATAAATCCCTTCTTCAAAAGATCGCTTACTTGCACCCCGAGCTCTCTTTGCTCCCTTGGTGCCATACGACGAAGAGGCATCACTATAGGTCTGGCATCTTTCACTATATCAATACGAAACTCAATCTCTCAGTGTGGTGGAAGTCCAGTCACTTCCTCGAAATACGTTCGGATACTGGCCAGCCACGGGCACATTTGATAACTCATCATGCAGGATGTCGAGGGAATTTAGAAAACTAGCCATTACCCCATCACTAGGTAAACCACCAAACACTACCCTCCGCCCATCATCTGCTCCAACTGTCACCAAAAACCCTCACAGTCTACCACCACCCCGTATCTTTGGAGCCAATCGACTCCAAAAATAATGCCAAACCCAGTAAAGCCTAAAACAAAGCAATCACAAGCAAACATGCATCCATGACTCGATAAGAACACATTACGGCAAATCATACTAAGGCTAGTCGAACCACCAATCGGGTTCGTCACAACTAAAGGTCTATCGACTATCTCGGGTTCCAATCCCAACCTATCTACCATGTCACTAGATATGAAGGAACGAGAAGCCCTGGTATCAAATAGTACTCGAACAGGAGCATCATAAACAGAAAGCATACCTTGAATGACGACATTCTTCCCTTTCTCCACCGCAGTTGAGGCATTCGACGAAGAACGAACAACATTAATAGCATATGCTTTCACTATCTGCTTCTCTTTGGGGGGGGGGGTTGTGGATATTTATCCCTATGATGTCCCACGTGGCCGCAGTTGAAGCACTTCCTGTCCGCTGGCTTTGCTCGACATTCTTTACCATAGTGGCCCTTCTTGCCACAGTTATTGCTCTTTTTCTAACCATCCTTAGTCTGATTCTGCTTCCTCTTATTATGAGAATTATTCTTGCCTTCACCACTTGCTTGCGGCTTTGGCCCCTCTCTCTGTAGATGCAACAGCGACTTCAGTCTTAGGCTTAGGATAAAGACTCTCTGACCTTAATGCTTTCCCAACAATCGATTCAAAAGTCTCATTAATATGGTTTATAAGCCTTTCTCCCAAATACTTATCTAAACCAGTTATGAACTTCTCATTCTTCTTCTCGGGAGTGTCAATAAGGGATAATCCATAGTTCAATAAAGTATCGAACTCAGCAATATATTTCGAGACTGGTCTACCATTCTGCTTAAGCTCCAAGAACATCCTAAACAATTCTGATTTTGGAGCAGCTGGGATGAACTTATCACTGAATCGGGCCTTAAACCGATCCCAAGTAACTTGATCCTCAGGGGTAGCTGCCTTAGTAGCGTTCCACCAATTCATTGCCCGTCCTTGTAGCTGACGGGATGCTAGCCTTCTCTTCATCGCATCCTCGATACCCAATTCTTCGAAGATACGCTCACAGCTATCCAACCAATCCCGAACTTCTGTAGCCGATTCCGTTCCGTGGAACGACTTCCCAACAAGACTAGTGTAGTCTTTATAGAGCTTAGCAAAATCAGCCCTAGGCACTTGCACCGCTGCACCACCACCATTTGCAGCATTAGGAGCTACAGTCTGAACATCCCTAAGCATCTCTCTCATGAAGCCAGTGAACATCGTCCTCATATCAGGAGCATTCCCATTAATAGCTCCTCTACCAGTACCCCTCGTATGTCGACTCATCGTTCAATCTGTAAGGAGAAAACGATTAACCATCTCTTCAGTGGTGCTAGTGCAGCGCGACTCCATCCTTAAATATACTAATAATATACCTATATATATCTTTTGAAAACCAAAATATCACAAATAAGCGCTCTCATATGCGTACTATCTCTCCCTGTTGCCTTTCTCTTGGTTAACTATGCAACTAGAGCTCTGATACCAAGAGTGGCAGCCCGCCCCGCCCCGGCCGACATTTCCCTGAAACGCGCTGTATAGATGTCCAACCAGCACGGGAAAGTCGCCAAAGAAAGGAAAAGTAAAGAATTTGAGCTAGCAAAGAACCTATAGTATATCTCACAGCGCATGGAACAAAATATAATAATAACATAACTTTGACATAAAACAGGTGAGACAGTGCGGCGGAAAATCCAAAATACGGCTTATGTTCCACATCATCATTATTACAGCTTTAAAACTATCTCCAAAGCAAAAGAAAGAGGTACAATACTAATGCCCAAAGTAGTCACCAACAGTGACACAGGTAGATTATATGTATAAAGGATAATACGTGTAAGCCTCCAGCTCGTCTCCGGACAGTTACTCATGCACAACCAGCTAACCTGTCTCTAGTCTGCCCGTTTAAGAGCACCTAGAGTAATAAGAAGAGACATACAACTTTGGGTCAGACAAAAGTCTGGTATGAGTGATAAGCAGCAAAACAGAACAATAACAGGTATACTAAACCATACCTGAACCTGGACCTGCAACCAAAGAGTTAGCACAACAGGATGTACAATACTCTAAGGTGACACTAACACATGGTGTAAAAATACAGGGAAAGGGTGTGCATGTCATAGTGATGGCAAACAATCAAGCATAGTAACCATCCTCACGTCTCTCACTCAATGCGTAAAGGATACGATATCCACCGCTTTGATCACCCAAATCATTGCTATGATCACTCTGCCCCATGGAGTCATGGAGACTCCACTGCACTGATCCATAACCACTAGTCCTTGGTATGTCCACTCTGCCCCATGAAGTCATAACGACTTCACTGCACTGGCTCATAGCCATGCTACGATCACTCTGCACATGGAGTAATAACTACCCCACTGCACTGATCCGTAGGCTAACATCTGTCTTGGTGGTGAATCAAAGTTATGGACGTCGATAACCCCTTTGTACACATCCTGCAGTAAAGTCCAACTCATGAAGTTAACTCGTTGGTTCCCAACTGGATCTTGAGTTACAACCTCTCATTTGGACTACCTTTACATCTCGGGTTTTGGTCTCCTCCGGATCGGTCTCCTTTTCCATGCCCTCAGTCCGGTTCGGTTGTATACTCTCCAGGCCTGTTCGTCGTACATGCTTCGGTTTGTGGTCCTCACCTTGTGGGTCGGTTCGTGGTGCTCTAGTGCTCGCCGGTTCGTGGCACCCAATGGTTCGGGTCGGTGACCCATCAATGATTCGTGGCAACCCGGTTCGTGGCTCCTTCCTTCCTGCATCGGGTCGGTTCGCATGTTGTAGGTCCAAGCATCGGTTCGTGGTGTCCTTGTCACGAGCGGTTCGGGTTGGAGATGGGTTCCTGGTTCGGAAATGGATATCATGATCGGGTCGGTTCAGAGGGTTGTGATCCGATCCGGTTTCCTGCACAGTTTCGTGCAACTTTCCAGCGGCTGTTTTATGCCACACGATGGCGTTTTCGACCAATCTAGCTGTTCTAAACAATCATAAAACATTCCAAATAGTCATAGCAACATGAATAATCAACCATGAACACCAAAACAACAATCTAATGTGTTAAAATGGATCAAAAATACCCAAAAATCCATGTTTTCTCCTTAATCATGTTTAATCATAACTAATGATAGGATTAGCAAAACTTAACCAAATTAATCCAAATTTCTAACAAAGGCCTAAAACAATATTTCGAAATTTCTGAGTATTTTTCCAGAATTTAATAATGTTTAATTTCGCTAATTATCACTAATTAGCCGTAATTAGTGAAGGCAACTGCAAATCACTCACCTTAGCCACAAATAAAATATCAAATCTAGAAACTCAACTGTTTGGGTCGAATTCTAATGCCTAGCAACAGCTCCAACTATGATTTGGTGCTATTTCTTCTTGATTTGACGTAGATTAGCTTAACCCTTGATTAAAGAGCGATTTGGGATGAAATTAGAAGGTGAAGGTAATGGCTAGGGTTAGAGAAATGTTTTAAGCGGTTGAGAAAATGAAAATAGATCGTTTCGTAACTGATTTCAGCCTCCCCATAACCCTAATCCCAAAATGGGTTATGGGTCTAGCTGCTAATCACCCCACTTAGGCCTGATTAAGCTGTTTTTCACCTTCTAAACCTTAATTCAGTCATATCTCCCAAACGGTAAGTCCGTTTGACAAGTTTGACAACTCTACGGAAAGGTAAACCATCATCTGGATCTAATGGAAGTGGTTTCAGTCAAAACTCCTTGCCAATCAAAAGTCATAGGCGAAACAAGATTCGCCCTGGGCAAAATGGTCATTTAAAAATCGGCAAAAATCGTAAACATTGGAAATGACCCCAATAGTCATTCTCCAAAGTTACACGACCATACGTCTTCGTATGAAAAAGAAATAAATATTATACGATCCTTGGATACGTAGAATACGGGCCGTTACAGGTCTCCTATTCTTTCCTGCATTTTCATACTTGTTTTGGATTTTGGCAGTTTAACTTTGCTGAATTTGCCTTATTCTACTTTTTCATTATAAGTTGTTGTTCCTACGCGATTTCATTTATCATTGCTTGTTATCTACTTGCTTTGCAAATCTTGGTGAGATTGTGACTGCTCAGTAGCTGGAAGTGAAGTTTTTGTTAAGTCCTTTTGTGTAATCAGTGGTAACATTTGAATACTGTTACGTAAGTTTGATTCTGTTAGTGCATTTAGATGTCTTGTTCCAGATTCAGTGTCACACCCTGCGTGGTATATGTCAATTGGTTTGAATTTGGTTGTAGCTTGTGATTTGTAAGACGTTTGTAGCTGATAAGCAATTTGCTTGTCTCCTGTGTTTGTATGTATCTATTACTTGTTGTAATGGAAAGTGGATGGTCCACTTTAAAAATTGATTGGCCTTGCCCAAAAGAAAGAAATAAAAAGTTATATAATAACTAAACCTGTATAATATGAATGTATGAATTAAATGTGAAACATCAAAGAAACCCTAATAGATCCAAGGAATAAATATATATGTAAATGTACATATATCATGATTTTCGATATCACCTAAATCACGAAGAAATCTCATAAGAAATATATTATTCTATAAGTCAATGTCACTCAATATAATGTATTGCAGATTATGAATCACTAATATAATGTTTTCCACTATCATATATCTATATTTATAATAGTAAATTACTTGCTTACTTCTTGACTCCTTGTTTATTGAATAGACTCAAATTCGAGATATAATGTATAGTATTATTAATATATTGAATAGACAAGGTAAGATAATCTTATATATTTGTTAACTAGACTCAAGGTACATAAATTATATTTAGATCATCATGTAATGGTAGACATGAGCGAATAATTATGTTTTTCTTTATCGAGCAGACTAAAGGTCAAAACGAAATAAGACAAGGTACCAAAGGGTTAAGAGTTACGTTTGATATATCCAATAAAAGTTAACCATCATTTGTAGGGTAATAATTTGTTGAGCATGCCCTAGGTCAGAATTCTAGGACAAGCGAGTTCTAACACCCGCTAATGAGGTCGAAAGGTTACTATATGTAGCTTAGGGTTCATCGAAACATAAAAAATTAGTAGGGGCCTTATTAGAAAAATAAAATAATAAAATTTAGTCTTTTTAATACGGTAAGAACATATACTATTTACTGTCATAATAATCTACATAGATTAATTTGTGCATTTAATATGATTGGAAAAATGTTTATTAATTAAGATGTACAAATAAACTAAATTAAAATTTTTCAGATACACACATGCTATTAAATTATTATTGCATGTGATTTTTCTATACCTATGCAAGTGCCTAATTTTACAATGATTTAACACATTCATAATATGGTAGTTTACATGTTTATTTGGTCTAGATCGTATATTCCATTTACTAGGTTTTAAACTCTAAATGCAACACGTGACTATGGATATTTGATCCATATGCTATCACATATAATATATGGTAAACGGTCAAAGTTCGTAATATATGATACTTTAATGAAGTTAGTTCATTCAAAAAACCAATAAATAATACTATGATATCAAGTATTCAATTTAATGATCACAAAATGATCATGTTGAGTTAAATGTAACACAAGACAAAGACTATAATATAAGTATAAAAACTTGATCACTGAAATGTCAATATGACAAGTTTAAGTAAAATTCAAGTATTTGATGTTCTTAAACATTAAGGATAATCGAATGTGCTTTTGTAAAGAGTTCATTGTGAGACTATAGTAAGAGATTTTTTTTTGAATGGTTTGATCATTTAAAAGAAAAACAAATGTGCAAGAGTAAATACAATTCAAAGTTAGTTGGTGTTAACGCCAAATAATGCAGTAACCTCATAATTATTTGAAAGCACCAAACCACTTTTGGCTATTGAGTCAGATCAATTGTTGATAGCAAAAAATAAATGAAAAATGAAAGAAGTAAGAGAACATGTAATTTTTTTAGCGGTACGGCTATTAGAGAAGTCTACATCCATTTTTAATAAATTAACTATATTGTTCATCCCTGTTACAATAAATTCAAGTGAAAATGCTTAAGTGAATCTCCTATATCAAATGAATATATATTACAAGTATGCGAGTTAAATAGAGTAGATCACGATAGTCTCCTTGATGAATGATCCTTACTGTCCTTGGAGACATGTTTTGGCACAGTCAAGGAAGGAAGAATCGAGATTCACTTTATGTAGGAGGTAGATTGGTATTTATAGAAGTTTAGAGATAGGCCAAGATATTGCATCAGCAGGTCCAATTAGGTGGTAGAACAACACACCCAAAAACTTGTATCACTAAGTAGTAGCTGATTCATAGGTTATGGATCAGTATTGATCCATAAATTTGGCCTATTTTTGGTCTTTGTTTCTTACTCTGGCCTTCTTGTATTCTTTTGATGCTTCATGCCAAGTTTTGTAAGATTTGGACTTTATTTGTGTATATTTTGCTGTCTAGCCATGCTAAACCACTTCCTAAGTGTATAATCCATCAAGTATCCATGTTTAGATCACTGGATTGCAATCAAACTTGGGGAATAAGCTAACAAGAGGTCAAAGAATCATCATGATTGGGCCCATGATGGACCGATATATATATATAATATATATACCTTGGAATAAGTGTATGATTTTAATTATGAAATGTATTTATTATAGATTTTTTTTTACTATGAAATTTATTTTTGAGTTCGAGATATTTGATAAATAATATCTGCACCATAAGCTAGTTATAATATATAAAATAAGTAAAATATATTAGGTGAATGATGGACCTTCATTTTTCATATGCTATTATAGAGATAATGAAAATAATAGGAGAGTTATTATATAATAGTTGTTTTGCATCACATTATGAAATTTTTTTCACAAAACATACAAACCAATAATGGTTATTTTTCTGTATCAACTAAAAAATAGACATGGTTATAATTCAATGGGAATCTTATGAATACTTATTATGAAATAAAAATATAATGTAACATCTATTTTAATAACAAAAGTGATACATTGAAAATACAAAAATAAACTGTATTATTCATAATTATTTTGGAATTATAACTAAGTTATGGCTTTGAGAAATAATTTTATTATATAACTATATCACATGATATAGGTTAGTTATATATCAAACAATTAAAGACACAATACCAATTTAGTAGGAGCAGTATTGGAGTTGATGAACTTCTTTGATGGATACACATCGATGTGTACAATCACTGGTTTATTAATACCAAATGGCCCCACATACTTTCTAATATTCATTAATGATCTATCACCAACAAGGACATGTCTATTTGATATGCTTATTATATGTCCATGATAAGATCATATATTATTAAAGAAAGTAGACAAAAATCAGTGATAATTACTAGCGGTTCCTTAAATTCAAACTTAATATAAGGCGGGTCTGTGTTCGAAGTTACTTCTAAAGTGGGTCTCTAAAATTATTCTATTGTAACAAGGTCGTTTCTGTATTTTTTTCTCCAATGCTTAATTTTTTCGAATAAAATTGTAAATAATAAAACAAGATTACTGAAAAAAATAAAAAAGTACAGACATCTGCAAATATTGCCTTAATATTTGTAGACATATCTGCAAATATTCATTGAAAAACAAATATTTGCATTAAAACAAAAACTACAGATATGCCTGCAATTATTCAGTAAAATTGTATATTGGCCTATAGTTTTCTTAAAGGTAGGATATTTTTTCTTTGTATTTGTAACGACCCACTTATTTCCGTACAGTTTAAGCTAACATCTAACAACCTATGTCAACTCAAAATTGCACAGAAAAGCAGATAGTTAGTAGAAAGGAATTAGATGGTGAGAGAAGAAAGAAAGATATATTAGAATAGAAGAACAAGAAGAATAAGAAGACCAAAGTCTCACAGCAGAATGGACAAAATATAATATATCAAAATGCTTTACAAAAAGAAAATGTATATTACAACATCCGAGTATACATACATTTCAATACAACACACAGCGGAATACCGGTAAATATGATGTACGTCTCGACTCCATCTCCTCTTATGAAGCTCCAAGCGAAACCTAACCTGATAATATACTCGGTCTGACCCGAGCACATTTGAAGCAAAGCAAAATTCACCTGCATCAGTTTGGAATATTTTCATTGGTAAATTCATATGACAAATAACTTGCTTAACTTTAGAAAATCTTTTTTGAAAGAAAGAATAATAGTAAGACCAATCCACACATAAACACAGATAGTTTTACCTTACTATAACCCAAAACATCTTTGATATATAAAAATCTAGTGAAATTATAATAGTGTCTATCAAATCATAAATAAATAACCATCTAGTAGCCATCTCACGCTCTACATATTCATTATATAATCAAAAACCGCAAGGCTCTTATTAGAGAATGGATTCCAACTATGACAAGGTATGGGACCACCTTCCGATCAATGTACCCTAGAGGGGATACACCGGGGTTCAATAAGAACATCTTGTAACCCGACCATACATAACCAGTCACTCATTCAACTTGAGTGGACCGAATATATTGTCACCCTACGGATTTATGGATCCACTGTACTTCCGTGGAGATACAGAAACCAAAGAAGAACACATGTGAATTTTCTCTGGATTGGTGACAATAAACTCTGCTTAGGTGCGACCCGACTAGCCATGCTGCCTGCTCGATTTTTATCATTTCCCGGTTGATGAGGCTTGAGGTTACATTTACCTTTTTAGAGAACAATGGCCACCATTCACTTTGACTTTCACATTAGCAAACCTGTCAAATCACCAACTGATCTTCCCAAAAATATTAGGGCATAAAAAGCTAAGAGAAACGAATTACTCCGCCAACAAATGTAATATCTTGAAAAGATCGTCTTATGTAATCTGTTAGGCATACTCTGTCAGACATTCGTCCATACAAGTCATCCAGGAACAGGATGAACCAAACGTATCCTTCTACCGCATCCTTATATGGTAATCACCCCAAGGATCAGTAGCGAGAAATCCTTGCAATCCATAGATTTCAACAATAACAGAACCACGGTGCATCTCTGGGAGCTAACCAGATATGTTAAGTAGTTCTTCCATTTTATGAAGATCTACAGTCTTCAATTCCTCCAACTTCATTTGCTGCAAGTTAGTTTCGTACGCAACGTTGGTTCGAAGTAGGTTTGGGTCTAGTTCCCATCTGGGTTTTTAACTATCAATTCACACGGTATGGATAAGCATATTGGCAGTTCAAATCCTTTTTACTTAGAATAGTTCATTAAAAATATTCCATCGATTCTTAAAAATCAATGTTCATTTTCTTATCTTAATGCCATATCTTTTCTTACCAAACTCCAATTTATTTCTTATTTCAAAACATCACTGTATATTCAGAAATCTGTTTCCACTTCCTTTACTTTGGAAAATCACCATATGTATATTCAATTCAAAAGTATAAATAAATTCACATTTTCAAACTTGGGTCAATGATGTCAAACTATACACCGTTTACTTCAAAGCCAACTAGTTTCACTTATATTCAGAATCATGCAATTAATGTTGCAATATTCTATTATAATAATCCAATTTCAACACACTTACCATTTACAAACTAACACCATCCTCTTGTAATAATGAAGTCGCTCAAGTTGGGGTATTTTAATTATCTCTCAGAACTTGACCGACAACATTCTTATCTCAAAATAGATAAAAGTTTGAAACATAAAATATATCATTTCCATTTATTATGTTACTTAAAAATATGATTTCAATAAACATTCCTTGCATTTATTCTCAATTTAAATCTCTTACTTTTTAACTAAACACAAAACCCTTTTTCTTTGAACTTCTAAAATATAACTCATTTGGTTTGCTTTAAATCCATTTACTAAGTATTTTACACAAATTACCCTTGCAAATCTTCTTTCAATTAAAAAAATTATTTTACTTAAACCAATTCCTTAAGTGAAAGCTTATTTCAAAACCATCTCTTGGGTTAACTTTATAAACTTTATTATTGCAACTTGAGTTCGAATTCTAAATCTTATTGATATTAATCCATTGATCATATTCTTTTTGAAATCATATTTTAATTTATTTTACCTAGTTAAATAATTAAGTAAAATCAAATCTTATATAATTTCTTTATAAAATCCATTTATAAATGTCGTCTTATTTTAAAACTTCTATTTTAAATAGAAATAAAATTTAATCCTTCACTGCAATTATAAAAACAAATTTTAAAACTTCAACTACGTCAATTGCCTAACGGCGAATTAACGTCTTAAAAACATCATTTTATATCATTTGCTGCCAATAATTTAATCAATACCGTCTATTGATTAAAAACATCACATCAATGTTGAATTTCAATTCAACAATAATATATAATCAAGCATTAACATTCAATCAGAATATAACATTGTTTGGGGGGTAAACAGTTCATATTTAGATAGTATGAAAAAACAAACATCATATAAAATATTGAGGAATCTGGTCGGATCCCTCCAACTTCTCCTTCCCAGCATCACAAGTCATAATAATATTTGATAATAATATATGGAAAAAATATTTAAAACATATCATCCAATACGATATAATATAAATGTCGATAATCTTTAAACAACCAATAAATAAGCATGGCATTCAATCATCCAATTATTACCATCAATGATGGAGTATATTTTTATATGAATTTAATACATCATAGAATTCCAGAAAAGTGTGAGAGATAACTCACCATTTATTTTCGATTTGATGGTTCAGCGTTGTTTCGTTTAATTTTAAACAGGCGTTTAAAATTAAACAAAATCCTGATTGCTTCTGACTTCAACCAAACCAGCTCGATCGCGTTGTATTCTCTGACATGTTTCCAACACCGATAGTTTCGTTCAATCCTGTTAATGTATGATAAGGTTATAACGTTTATTATTTTAAATCAATTAAACCGTCATTAAACTTATTAAAAAGGAATTTAATTACCATTTCCTGGCCACACGTTTAGGCCCAAAAACCACTTCTCGTTTTAAATAATCCACTCCGTTCCAATGTCCTTCCATGCACCATTTCAAGCTTTTCCCCCTTTCATTTCTTAACCAGGACATTCACACTATTTTTTTATTTGCATGCCCCAAAGCCTATAAGCGATAGCCCGCCTTCCTCCTAAAGTCTTTCCTCCCCACGCGAGTGCTTTTCTTCTCCCACAAGATATCTGCTAACCTCTCATGCTTCCAATCTAAACCCACGACTTCACCACACTTCACCCTATCTACGCACATCACCTTCATCCGATGTCTTCCAAATCCCGACTTCGCAAGACCGCGGTAGCCAACAGTACACATGCGCAATATATATTTTTGTTGCAAATAACTCCATACCCCTATAGCCAGCCGTGAACCCACTGCGTGCCAGCTTCCTTAACTCCTATCTTTTCCATGACTTGCTACAACAACAAACCATCGTCCATCACTTTCTAGTCTAATTTCTCCACCACCTTTTCACGAAAATAAAAACCATGGAAACCCTGATTCTTCCCAATGTGAGCCGCCTCCAACCTTTACTTACTTGCCTAGTTTGACACTAACTGAAGACCGCGACTGCTGGTTCTCACGCTATAGGGTAGCGAATTTTTCGGTGATCATTTACTTCGATACTTTGTCGACGTACTCGCCTCCTCTTCTGAAACCCAACGTCGACCTTTGTTTGACCCAATATCTTCAGTTCATCGTTGTTGGAAGTCCTAGGCGTGCCATACACATTTTGCGTTCTAGGAATTTTGAGCAATATGAAGGAATGTTTTACCAATGAGAAGCTTTTGTTATTACGAGTCAGATTTGGCTCACTTTCAATTTGTGTTGGAATTTATTTTATTTTTTTAAAGAATAAAAATGACTGGTGACTTTTGGACTAAGCTGAGGAGATGGGAAGAAAGGGGATTAGGGATTCAGAAAGAACGACATGGGTATATAGTGTGAAAATATATTATTTTATTTTCTTGAAAAGTCCGATGATTTTTATTTGATGTTGACCAACGATATTTTCGTTCGTGCCTATCGTCAATTCCTTACATCTTTTATTGGTTCGTATGATCACATACGAACCCCATTTGTAACAAGAATGGACATCATGGTATAACTCGACATTCCGGACCCAATGAAACTTATTTGATCGAATTCTGAACCCGTTTACTCAAATGGCACTTGTTTGAACTTAAATGATTGATTTATTTACATTTAATTTTACTATGCTTAAGGTCTTAATAAAAATTATTTCATTGAAAACGGAGGTTGTTTGAATAAAGCCCCTTTTAAGGGTCCAATTAAAGTAAAATAAACCAATTTTAAAATCCCTCAATATAATAACAATAAACTATTATTATTGGACACTTTTGAGTAGAATTTCATGTAGTTCCAAAATAAAATAATTTGGGTTGAATTCCAAGTCAAAACGATATTCAAAATATTAAAAACCCTTATTTTGTATAATAAGTCATTATATTATATAAACGAATTCCATAGCGACTATTTGAAAATTTAATTTGGAAAAAAAAATATACGACATGAAAATTCGATTTTTCTGCTTCATTAGAAAATTATCGTCCAGCAGGTTCAGACGTTTCTTGTTTCAAAGAAATCCGACTTATTTTGGATTATGTATAACCAATTGAAGTTCAAAACGTTATATTATGAACTACTGCATCGCTGCAGCTCGTTTTAAATTAAAATTAAATATTAAACGTTCGAACATCGTTTAATAAACAAAAACATTAATAAAATTAAATATAAATTTAATAAATCTTCTTCAATTATCAAATCATACAATATTGCAAATTCAGCCAATTTCGACTATTTCGAAATTAGATTATTATTTTATTATTTAAACTAATAAAATATTCTAAGTTATTAAATTCAAACCATTTAAAATCCAAATCAACATTTAAAACAATTTTAAATATTAAATTAAACGGTTAAAAATCTGGGTGTTACATTCCTTGCCCATTAAAAGAATTTTCCCCCGAAATTACTAAGAAAGGAAGAATGCTACAAACTCAGAAATTTTCAAAAATCCAATCAATTAAAACTTTACTTCCATTTTCTAAACTTCTAGTTTTAATCAATTTTAATAAGAAACCAATTGCTAAAAAATTGAAAATTTTCTAACACTGTAAATTTTGGAAATTATTTGGTAGAGTCTTCCATGTATGGAGGGACTTGTGCAATATTGCAGGAACAAAAATAAATCCATCAACCCACAAGGTTAGAAAATCTAATTCAAAACCCAAAGTTGGTATTTTGCGTAGACGTACCTTTTTGCGAGTGTTAATAAGCGATAAGCTATCGGTTATACTTGGGCATGCTTAATTATTAGCATGCAACTCTAGCCAAACTGAATTTAATTAACTACTCCTCTTAGATAGGTTTTAAAGATGAATTAGTTCTTCTGCACCTGCTCTCAACTCCGTTGAACTTTATTAGTTTTTAAAACAATGCCAGTTGATTCAAATATCCATATCATCCATTCCATATTATTCAGTTCACATGAATTTTTTTAATAACCAATCAGTTCCATCCAATTCATTCATTCCGGGCCATTAGCCTTTTATTCCAATAAGTTTGGCTTTCTTATTTTCGTTTGGTTTCAATCAAGTCCATTCATTTTTAAATATGTATTCATTTATTTCAACGATCTAATTCACTAATTTTCAAACATTCATGTACATTTATTATTTTTCTCTTCTCGTAAATATAAGCCAATTCCCGATTGACTTAAATTAAAATTTTATTTCCATATTCAAATTTAATCATAACTTGTAATATTCATTTCTTCTTGACATAAGTTAAGTTAAATATTCAAATTTGAAATTCTCTTTTAGTTAAATCTTTTCAATTTAACAATCGAATCCATTCAAATCAACCAATCAAGTCAATACAAGTTTCAAACAACCAATCAATAATTTAAGAGAATTATTTTCCTTTTCCTATAAAAAAATAGGTTTTGGGGAAAATTATTTCATTTACCTTCTTTACAAAATAATTAAAACTAATTTATATTCAAATTACAAATACACGCACTCATATATACATATATATACTACTGAACTTAATCCGAGGTATTATTAACCCCATCTTTATTGAGTTACACCACAAAGCCAGGGTTATTCCTCTTTGCAATGACCCACTTTTCCATACAGTTTAAGCCAACATCTAACAACCCGTGTCTAATCAAAATTGCATAGAAAAGAAGATAGTTAGGAGAAAGAAATTAGAGGGTGAGAGAAGAAAGGAAGAAATATTAGAATAGAAGAACAAGAAGATCAGAGTCTCATAGTGGAATGGACAAAATATAATATATCAAAAAGCTTTAAAAAAGAAACTGATATTACAACATTCTAGTATACATACATTTCAATACAACACGCAGCGGAATACTAGTAAATATGGCTATATGTCTCGACTCCAACTCCTATTCTGAAGCTCCAAGCGAAACTTAACCAGATAATATACTCGGTCTGACCCAAGCATATTTGAACCAAAGCAAAATTAACCCGGATCAGTTTGGAATACTTTTAGTAATAAATTCATATGGAAAACAACTTGCTTAGCTTTAGAAATCCTTTTAAAAAGAAAGGATAATAGTAAGACCAATCCACACATTAACACAGACGGTTTTTACCTTACTATAACCCAAAACATTTTTGATATATCAAAATGCAGTGATATTATAATAGTGTTTATCAAATCACAAATAAATAGCCATCTATCAAAACGCTTGCATCTCAGGCTCTACATATTCATTATATAATCAAAAACCGCAAGGATCTTATTGGAGAATGGATTCCAACTATGACAAGGTATGATACCACCTTCCGATCAGTGTACTCTAGAAGGGTTACACGGTGCTTCAACAAGAACATTTTGCAACCCAGCCACACATGATCAGTCACTCATTCAACTTGAGTGGACTGAAAATATTGTCACCCCACGGCTTAATGAATCCACCATACTTCCATGGAGATACGAAAACGAAAGAAGAACAAGAAGTGATTTTTCTCTAGATTGGTGACAATATACCCTGCTAAGGTGTGACCCTACTAGCTATGTTGCCTTCCCTATTTTTGCCATTTCTAGGTTGATGAGGCTTGAGGTTACGTTTACCTTTTTAGAGAACAATGACCACCATTCACTTTGAATGTCACATCGTCAAACCCGTCAAATCACCAGTTGACCTTCCCAAAAATATTACGGATATAAAAAGCTAAGAGAAAGAATTCCTCCGCCACCGAACGTAATATCTTGAAAATATCTTCTTATGTGATCTGTTAGGCACACTCTGTCAGACATTTGTCCATACAAGTCATCCAGGAACAGGAGGAACCGAAGGTACCCTCCTACCACATCCTTTTATACACTCCAAAGATCAGTAGCGAGTAATCCTTGCAATCCATAGATTTCAACCACGACATAACCATGGTGCATCTCTGGGAGCTAACTAGAGAATATAAGTAGTTCTTCCGTTTTATAAAGATCTATGGTCTTCAATTGCTCCATATTCATTTGCTGCAAGTTAGTTTCATACACAACGTTGGTTCGAAGTTGTCTTGGGTCTAGTTCCCATCCTGGTCTCTTCCAAATGACATGAAAAAAGGTCCAATAAAATATTTATTGATAGTTGGATTTTTAACTATCAATTCACACAGTACAGTTAATCATATTGGCATTTCAAATCCTCTTTACTTAGAGCAGTTCATTAAAAATATTCCGTTGATTCTTAAAAATCGATGTTCATTTTTTTATCTCAACCTCGTTTTTTTGAAAACAATAATTATATCTTTTCTTACCAAATTCCACTTTATTTCTTATTTCAAAACATCATCATATATTGAGTAAATATGTTTCCACTTCCTTTACTTTGGAAAATCACCATATGTATATTCAATTCAAAAGTATAAATAAATTCACATTTTCAAACTTGGGTCAACGATGTCAAACTATACATCGTTTACTTCAAAACTTACTAGTTTCACTTATATTCAAAATCGTGCAATTAATGTAGCAATATTCTCTTATAATAATCCAATTTCAACACCCTTACCATTTACAAACTAATACCATCCCCTTGTAATAGTGAAGCTGCTCAAGTTGGGGAATTTTAGTTATCTCTCTGACCTTGACCGACAACGTTCTTATCTTAGAATATATAAAAGTTTGAAACACAAAACATATCATTTCCTTTAATTATCTTACTTGAAAATATGGTTTCAATAACCATTCCTTGCAATTATTCTCAATTTAAATCTCTTTGACTTTTTAACTAAACACAAAACCCTTTTTCTTTGAACTTCCAAAATATAACTCATTTGGTTTGCTTCAAATCCATTTACTAAGTCTTTTACACAAATTTTTACTACACCTTATACCCTTGCAAATCTTCTTTTAATTAAAACATTTATTTTACTTAAGCCAATTCCTTAAGTAAAAGCATATTTCAAAACCATCTCTTAGGTTAATGATATAAACTTTATTTATGCAGTTTGAGTTCGAGTTCTAAATCTTATTGATAATAATCCATTGATCATATTCTTTTCGAAATCGTATTTCAATTTATTTTACTTAATTAAATAATTAAGTAAAAACAAATCTTATATAATTATCTTTGTAAATAACATTTACAAATATCATCTTATTTTAAAACTTCTATTTTAAATAGAGATAAAATTTAAAGCTTCACTTCAATTATAAAAACAAAATTTATAACTTCACTTACGTCAATTCGCCTGATGGTGAACTAACGACTTAAAAACAATGGTTTATATGATTTTCTGTCAATAACTTAATCAACAATGTCTATTGATTAAAAGCATCACATCAACATTGAATTTAAATTCAACGTTCAACATATAATCAACCATCAACATTCAATCAGAATATAACGTTGTTTAAAGGTAAACAATTCATATTTGGATAATATGGAAAAACAAACATCATATAAATATTTGAGGAATACGGTTGGATCCCTCCAACCTGTCCTTCCATGCATTACAGATCATAATAATATTTGATAATAATATTTGATAATAATATATGAACCAATATTTAAAACAAATCATCCAATACAATATAATATAAATGTCGATAATCGTTAAACAACCAATAAACAACCAAGGCATTCAATCATCCAACTATTATCATCAACGATGGAGTATATTTTTATATGTATTTAACACATCGTAGAATTCTAGAAAAGTGTGAGAGCCAACTCATCATTTATTTTGATTAGAGAGTTCAACAATATTTCGTTTAATTTTAAACAGGCATTTAAAATTAAACGAAATCTCGATTGCTTCTGATTTTAACCAAACAGCTCGATTGCATTGTATCCTCTGACGCGATTCCAACGCCATCAGTTTTTTTCAATTCTGTTAATGTATGATAAGGTTATAATGTTTATCATTTTAAATCAATTAAACTATCATTAACCTTATTAAAAATGATTTTAATTACCATTTCCTGGTCACACGTTTAGGCCCATAAACCACTTCTTGTTTTAAACAATCTGCTCCGTTCCAATGTCCTTCCCTGCACCATTTCAATCCTACCCCCTTTCATTTCTTAACTAGGCTATTCACCCCTTTTTTTATTTGCATGCCCCAAAGCCCACGAACAATAGCCCATCTTCCTCCTAAAGTCAATCCTCCCCACGTCTTTTCTTCTACCACGAGATATCTGCTAACCTCTCCTGCTTCCAATCTAAACCCACGACTTCACCGCACTTCACCCTATCCACGCACAACACCTTCATCTGATGCCTTCCAAATCCCGACTTCGCGAGACCTCGGTATCCAATAGTACAAATGAGCAATACATATTTTTATGGCAAATAACTCCAGACCCCTGTGGTCAGCCATAAACCCATTGCGTGCTAGCTTCTTTAACTCTGCTCTTTTCCACGACTTGCTACAACAAAAAACCATGGTCCACCACTTTCCAGTCTAATTTCTCTACCACATGTTCACAAAAATAAAAACTATGGACACCATGATTCTTCCCAATGTGAGCCGCCTCCAGCCTACCCTCACTTGCCTAGTTCGACGCTGACTGAAGATCGCGACTGATTCTCCTCATGCTACAGGATAGCGACTTTTTCAGTGATCAATTACTTCGAGAGTTCGTCGACGTACTTGCCTCTTCTTCTGAAACCCAATGCTGACCTTTTTTTCGACCTAGTATCTTCAATTCATCGCTATTGGAAGTCCTAGGCGTGTCATACACATTTTGCGTTCTAGGAATTTTGAGCGAGCTGAAGGAATGTTTTAATAGTGAGAAGCTTTTGTTATTACGAGTCAATCAAATCCGATTTGGCTCACTTTCATTTTGTATTAGAATTTCTTTTTGAAGAATAAAAATGACTGGCGACTTTCGAACTGAGCCGAGTAGATGGGAAGAAAAGGGATTAGGGATTCTGAAAGAATGGCCTGGGTATATAGTGTGAAAATATATTATTTTATTTTCTTGAGAAGACCGATGTTTTTTATTTGACGTTGAGCAACGATATTTTCGTTCATGCCTATCGCCAATTCCATACATCGTTTATTATTTCATATGATAACATACAAATCTCATTCGTAACGAGAATGGACATCATGGTATAACTCGACATTCTGAACCCGATGAAACTTGTTTCGTAGAACTCCGAATCTGCTTACTCAAATGGCGCTTGTTTAAGCTTAAATGATTGATTTATTTATATTTAATTTTAATGTGTGCACAAATTAACTCCAATTGACGTGAAATTTGAAATATAGCATTAATTTGGTATTGCGGTCTTAATAAAATTTGTTCCGTTGAAAATGGAGGTCGTTTGAATAAAGTCCCTTTTTAGGGGTCTAATTTAAAGTAAAATAAACCAATTTAAAAGTACCTCAATATAATAATAATAAAATATTATAATTGGACATATTTGAGCAGAATTTCATGTAGTTCCAAAAGAAAATACTCCAGTTTGAATTCCAAGTCAAAACGATATTCAAAATATTAAAAACCCTTTGTTTTTATATAATAAATCATTAGATTATATAAGCGAATTCCATAGCGACTACTTGAAAATTTTAATTTGGACATAAAACAAAATCTACAACATGAAAACTCGATTTTTCTGCTTTACTAGAAAATTATCATCCAACAGATTTAGACGTTTCTTGTTTCAAAGAAATCCGACTTATTTTGGATCCTGTATAACAAATTCAAGTTCAAAACGTTATATTACGAACTAGTGTGCTGCTGCAGCTCGTTTTAAAATTAAAATTATACATTAAACATTCATACATCGTTTAATAAATGAAAACGTTAATAAAATTAAATATAAATTTAAATAAATCTTCTTATATTACCAAATCATACAATATTACAAATTCAACCAATTTCAACTATTTCGAAATTAAATTATTATTTAAACCAATAAAATATTCAACATTATTAAATTCAAACCATTTAAAATCCAATTCAACATTTAAAACATATTTTAAATGTTAAACTAAATGGTTAAAAATCTGGGCTTATAGTATTCCATTTACATTAATTTTTTACAATTTTCTTCAACGAATATGATGTTAAATAAAATATGATATTTTGAAGTTCATCAAAGATTCATAAAAGTATGCTACCATTGGCAATAATTGCATGTATGTTAGAATTTTTTTTAAATTGAGTGTATTTTTTTCAATTTTGATGCATCATGTTTTCGTTTTTTTTCCTTTTTGATGTATTCTTTTTTTACTTTTCTTACATAAATACGAAGATGAATTAAAATTTTAATATGTTTAGAAGATTGGAAGTTTTTACTTTGTACATGTTTTGATGATTTTCAAAAAATAAAGAAATAATTTACGTACTCTTTTTGGAAAGGATGCTTGGTGTATTTTGAAACTTAAGAGGAACCCTAGTCAAATCGTCTCTAAAAATAACATATAATAAAATAAAATGATTTGATTTGGTTGGATATGTTAGTATATACTGTAAAATATTTTGAACATACCTAAAATGAATAAAGGTTCAACCTTAAACATCACTCCACCTTGTGATATACAGAGATATAATAAGAATTTATTAAAACAAGTGGACTAATTATGATTGAAATTGAGTTAACTTCTTTTTATAAGGCCGCGTATTTAAGTGTAATAAATAGGGTTAAAATTTATTTCATTTAAATAATAGTTTATAAAGTCATATAGGTTAAGGGTTTATAATGAACCTCAATATATTCTATGCTAAAGATTTGGTAAGTTGTGCGAGTTGAATGGTTGCGGGTAATAATTATTCATGATGGATCTTGTACAAATTTCCAAAAGATTTTTGGAAAGGTCTATCTTTAATGACCTATTTTTGTTTTGAAAATAATTTTTGTGAATTAAAATTAAATCAGTTGTGTATAAAAGACAATTCCTAATCATTACAAAAATCCATCTGATTGCATTGAGAAACAATGGTTGTTTTAAGAAATATCAACTCCATTGTAAAGGAATTTCTTTGAGAATTTATTAGCAATGAGATGGAATATATAGATGTGATCAAAGGATAAAACTAATTACTATAAGATGAAATAAAATTAACTAACTTAAGTGAAAGACATCGCATTAGAATGTCTAATAAGTATTCTTGTACATTAAAGAGGAACTATAATTTTCTTGCCAATGTCAGAAATAAAATAATCCTTGTTTGTTTAATTGAACCATTAAGAGCATTAACTGTACAATCTGATGCACATATCCAAAATAAATTCCAAGTTTATTATAGAAATATGGTTTTGATTACTTTATCCCAAGAGATATGGTCCATTGACCACAATATATCTTTATGAGAAAGACAAATGTTGTTTGAATGTAATGAGTCGTACTGATAAAGATGTTATAGTATATTTCAATTGTTGAAATTTATGCAATAGACTCATCATTTGATATGATAAAGTTAGTTCAGATTTAATCACAAAATCATCGCCTTTTACTGCTTTGTATTTTGACATGTATGTGCAGAAATGGTAAATTCTGAATAATCATTTGGAATATACTATTTGTACATAGCAAGAAAAATGTTAGGAAGGCAGTGGGAAAACCACTTAGGTTTGTGAATGTTTTGATATGATCAAAGACTAGATTCGAAATCATGATTCGATCAACATCACAATTGAATAAGTGTTTTGGTAGAAATACCAGGTACTTTGACTGCCAATCAAAATGCAAAATAATCGTGTGCTCATAAGAAAGAACATTAAAATGTACATTAATATCTCTAAACTATACGGAAACATATTATATAATGTACTTATGTCAAAACTAACCTTAGCTATTTTAGTACTCAATGTCGGATATCAAATGATACCTTTTATAGCGAGTATAAAAGATATTGGGGATGTTCCGAGCCGACATGCAAAGATACCTTATTAAATTGCTTAATCCTTAACACATGAGATAGGTTCCTTATGCATTACAAGTGGGAGTATCATACATGTTATGTTGCTGTAATTTGTGATAGTAAATCACATGGATGTTGAAGATGGCATGTTTTGATGAGCACTTTGCAGTAGAGAAGATGGTGTGTGAACCGAAGTTCAGAGGAAGAGGCATGTTTCCTATTTTTGACCGGTTATTTTAGGAATATTGAGAAAGATGTAGGTTTCTTGTTTTTGATTGGTTATTTTAGGAATATATTCCTAAAATAGATTCCGAGGGGAAATTTGGATATTTTGACTAGGCCTTCTATCCTATAAAAGCAACATCTAGCTTTCGATTATAGAATCAGTGAATTGGGTTGAGAGTTTAAGAGGTTGTTGCGATGGTCCACACTCCGCAGAATGAAAGTAAGAATAATCATAAGAGTACAACAGAATTAAAACAATAACAGATCATAGTTACATAGAAGAACATATAAATCATTGCAGCGGAAAGGAAATGCCACCACAACATCATCACAGAACATCAGAGTACGCAGTACATGATACACTTAGCAAAACAGATGTCTAAAACAGGGAAAGAAATAAAGTCTCAATCTCACAAAGTACATCAATATCCAATACTGTCTCAAAATCTCAAGAAGAAAAAAAGATAAAAAGAAAAGATCTTCCAACATCTTCATCAGCAAGCTCTAGTGCAGAAAACATCCCTACCTGAAACCTGTCAATTGGCTGCCCGTGTGGAAAGAGCGCACCCGAGTTTGCAAAGTGAAACAAACTACGAGTCAGTCATGGGACTGCTATGAGAAATCGACCACGCCGCTAACGCGGAACGGGTTTACTCCATTGGATTTCCAGTGCATAAGTTTTATAAATTTTTGAGTCAAAACAACGCAATGGTTTTTAGAAAATGAAATCATTATAAGACTCAAGTCCCATCACACAATGCAAAACAAACGGAGGATAGACTTTTACCTTATAATGATAAAAAATGCTTGATATGTAGAAAATAATATTTTTAATATTATTATTAGTGTCTAATATGTTCCAAAAATACTTCAAAGTAAATGTATCAATCCTAGACGACATAGCTACCATATACTATGTCGCCATATATAGGTTTACAATCAAGATCGTAATTTCATATTGGAGGTTGGTTTCCATCATGAGTCAAGGCTAGGGACGATCTCTTAACCGAATCGAGACAATCTAGCAATGTCTCAGGATTCAGACGTTGGCGAATCCTTGGATACAACAGAGTCGGTCCACAAATACTTTAGTGGATTAGTTATGCCTGAACACATGCTTCCCAATCCTATTGGACCTATAAATTGGCCATGGGCGACCAATAAAAAATCTGAGGTGCCTCATTCCATCAACCACATAAGTAAAAATGCCGGGCCTTCTAAAAACCCAAACAACACTTCTAGCTAGAAATAAACGTGTGCACTCTCTGCGTTCCCTTGTCCCGTTTTTGACTCTACCGGGAAGTGAGGCACGCGAGGTAACGTAATACACAAAGCTATGCTTAAATAGGCTATGCTTTGATCATCATCCACAGGGCTCTGCTTTTCAACAAAAGCCTCGATCAATTGCATCTTGGCATGTCACATTGATAGTTCATACCACGCGATCGATAATTACCAATATATAACCTTCGAGCTCGTACGTCTCAAAGAAGGGTGTTTTAGCAAGAGAATAAATTCTCCGCCACCTTAGAAATATATTGATAGATATCAATTTAATTACATGAGATGAAATTCAATGTCGGACACGCATCCATTTACAAGTCTGTTCTGGGTCTGAATGGAACCGGAGTCACCTAGGTACTAGCGTATCTGTACGATCGACAAATACATCCAGGCAACTACCACTTTAATCCTTTATTGGTAGCTAGTCAATGACGGGCATCAATAGTTACCCTTTCGATGTGAAGACTGCTGGTCTTCAATCGCCGTCTTCGATATCTTCGATTAAAATCACCGTAAAATTATTTGAAATGAGTTGAACTCGGTCTTTTCAAATAATTTTTCGAATTATTATCATTTAAACAATTTAATATCGTTAATATTATTTTATAATGATTTATCGCTATTTTTATTTATTTAAAAGTAGCTCAACATAATTAAACGATGCTTTAGGTCGATGGGCGGCCCTGACGCTGTTTTTGCCAAAATTCGATTTACACTTATCTTGAAATCTAACCGTTGGATTTTAACAAAATTTATATCATCGGAAGGATCTTCCCAAAGCGGTCCTAACGGTTCTAGTTTTGGGAAAATCCGACGGTTGGATCTTATGGTATAATCGTTTGAAGTTATGATTGCTGAAATGCGAACTACCACGCGCGATTCGTTAAATTTTAATTTAAATATAAATATAAATTATTTGGCGATTTCAACTATTTTCAATCACTCACATGCAAATCAAATACAGTCCATATTCATGTTTGAAATTTTATATATGATTTTCATAAATCAACTAACATGATAAAAATGATGATTTGAAATAAATCATGTTTTAATGACTAATTATTTCCAATGGTAATTAAATTACATTAGAAATATATTTTTCTAATGTTCACTCTTTTTGTCGAATCAAATGATAACGACCACATGACTTTATTTCCACTATCTTTATTACATCTATGTAACGACCCGCATTCTACGCATCATAGGATCGTAGAATATTTATTTCTGTCACATACGAAGTCGTATGGTCATGTAACTTTGGGGGACGACTATTAGGGTCATTTCCCATGTTCATGATTTTTCCCGATTTTTAAATGACCATTTTACCCCTAGTTATCATTTTTTTGGCCATAACTTTTGACTGGAAAGGAATTTTGACCTGAAACCACTTCCATTGGCTCCGGATGATGGTTTCTCTTTCCGTAGAGTGGTCACATAAGCCAAACGGACTCACCGTTTGGGAGATATGGCTGAAACAAGTTTCAAATGGTGAAAAACAGCTTAATTGGGCTTAAGCGGGTGATTAGCAGCTAGGCCCAAGGGGAATTTCGGGTTTAGGGGGATATAGGTGCTGATTAGGGTTAGAAAACATTTCTTTAGACATTTTCCAGCCGCCACTTTCATTCCTCTTAACCTAGCCATGGCCTCCACTCTCTAAATCTCTCTAAAACACCCAAAAATCACCTTCTAATTGAAGATTAGGCTTAGCAAACATTAAATTAAGAAGAAAAAGCACCAAAGCAAGGTTGTAGCTGCTGTATAAGATTGGGAACAGCGCCAAATCAGAGAATATTTCAGTTTTGGGATTCTAGTTGTGGCAAAGGTGAGTGATAACATCATTTTGATACTAATTACAGTTAATTAAGGGTAATTAGTGAAGATTAGCGAATTTATACGTAAATAAATTCTGGAAAAATTCTTAAAATTCTAAAATAATGTTTTAAGGCTCTGTTAGAAATTTGGGTTAATTTTGATGTGTTTTGCTAATCGTATGCTTAAACATGATTAAGAGGGATTATAGGAAAATGTGAGGTTTTGGCCACTTTTGATCCCTTTTGATTCATTTGAATTGTTGTTTGCCGTTTGTGGTTGCTATTACATGTTGCTATGACTCTATGGTATGTTTTATGATTGATTAGAATAGTTAAATTGGTCGAAAACGTCGTCGAATGGCGTAGAAAGCTCGCTGGAAAGTTGCAGAAATGTGCAGGTCCCGAACCGGTTCGGATCGGAGCAGGGGTCGGATCGGACTAGTGAACTGGCCAAGGGAATCCGAACTGGATTGGGACTTGTCACTGGAAGGAGTTTGGCAGGAAGGAAGGCCATTGCTTAGAGTTGGAGTTGGACAGAAGATCGGATCGGAGCAATAGAGCGGATCGGATCGGAGAAAGGGAACAAGACGGATCGGAGCAGGCAACAAGTCAAACAGAAGGAATCAGATCGGATGAACTACCTCCGAACCGAACTCAAGCAGAGACACCCGAACCGAACCGATATCTGAAGGGGGAGAATCACTGAACCGACCCGACTCGGAGGAAGACACCGACCCGACCCGGAGTGAGGTACCCGACCCGAACCGAATGGGAGATGACAAGGATGGAGGATCGACCCGAACCGACGCTACCGAACCGAACCGAATTCTAGGGCTGCTACTGCGCGACAACTCTTCTGAAGACCCACTCCAACTCGATCAAAACCCGAGATGCAAAGGAAGTCCAAATGAGAAGTTAGAGCTCAAGATTCAGATGGGAATCAACGAGTTCGCTTCATGGTTGGGCTTTGCTGCGGGACGCGTGCCAAGGAGTTATCGACGTCTATAGCTTTGGACCACTATGGTAGGAGGTACGAAGGCGGATTCAGGGCCATTATGGCATCGGTAGAACCAAGGGCTACGACCAATGAAGTGGGTCATTGAAATGTTTGGTCATGACTCCAAGTGTTTGGCTTGGTCACAGCGGGGTTTCTACAAGTAGGGATTCGTCGTTACCTCATTTTGTCTAGTGTTCCAAAGTGGTAGATGTCGTACGCTTTACGCACTGAGTGAGAGATGTGAGGATGGTTGCTATGGATGATTTGTTTGCTATCATTGTGACATGCACACCCCACCCCCGCATTCTTACACTATTTATTATGGCACCTTGGAGTATTGTACGGTATGTGGTACTAACTCTTTGGTTGCAGGTCCAGGTTCAGGTATGGTTTAGTATACCTGTTATTACCCTGTTTAGATGCTTATCGCTTATACCAGGCTTTATGTCTGACCCAGAGTTTTATGTCTCTTCTTATTACTCTGGGTGCTCACACGAGCAGACTAGAGACAGGTTAGCTGGTGATGCACGGGTAGATGATCCGGAGACGAGCAGGAGGCTTCCACGTAATATATATAGTATTATTCTCCCTGTGTTGTTGAAGATCACTGCTTGGGCATTGGTGGTGCATCTTCTACTTTAGTTTTCTTTTGTTAGAGACAGTAAATTTGGAAAATTGTAATAAGCTGTATTTGGATTTCCGCTGCTCTGATGTTGACATTGATTATTAGTTATCAGCTTATGCACTGTCTCGCCTGTTTTATGTCAAGTATGTTATTATTATATTTTATTCCATGCGCTGTGAGACATTCTACAGGTTCCTTGATTAGTTCATTCTCTTCTTTCCTTTCTCCTGACGACCATCCCGTGCTAGTTGGGCATGTGTACAGCGCACTTCCGGAGGAAATGCAGGCTGGTGCGGGGCGGGCCGTCACACTTGGTATCAGAGCTCTAGGTTGCGTAGTTAACCTAGGGAAGTTATCAGGGAGAGATAAGATACGTATACGAGAGAGCGTATTTGTGATTATTTGGGTTTTCAAAAGCTATATATATACTATTAGCGGTATAAGGATGAAGTCGTACTGCACTAGCACCACTATGGAGTCGTTAATCGTTTCCTTTTTCAGATTGACGATGAGCCGATATACTAGAGGTGCTGGTAGGGGAGCCAATAATGGGAATGCTGCTGACATGAGGACGATGTTTACTGACCTCATGAGAGAGATGCTTAGAGATGTACAAAGGGCAGCTCCCAATGGTGGAAATGGTGGTGGTCCAATAGTGCAGGCGCCGAGGGTCGACTTCGCCAAGTTGAATAAGGATTATACTAGCCTTGGTGGGAAGCCGTTCCACGGAACGGAGTCGGCCACAGATGTTCAGGATTGGTTGGATAGTTGCGAGCGTATCTTCGAGGATTTGGGTATCGAGGATGCAATGAAGAGAAGGCTAGCGTCCCGTCAGCTGCAAGGGCGGGCAATGAATTGGTGGAATGCTATAAAGGTAGCTACTCCCGAAGATCAGGTTACTTGAGAGCAGTTTAAGGCTCGCTTTAGCGAGAAGTTCATTCCGGCTGCTCAGAAGTCAGTGCTGTTTAAGAAATTCTTGGAGCTCAAACAGAGTGGCAGGGCTGTCTCGGAGTATATTGCCAAATTTGACACTTTGTCAAAATATGGGTTATCTCTTATTGATACTGCCGAGAAAAAGAATGAGAAATTCATAACTGGTTTGGATCAGTACTTGGGGGAAAGACTTATTAACCACATCGATGAGTCGTTTGAGTCGATTGTAGGGAAAGCATTGAGGTCAGAAAGTCTCTACCCTAAGCCGAAGACTGAGGCTGCGTCCGCAGGTGAGCCAAAGCCACAAGCAAGTGGTGAAGGCAAGGGTGGTTCCCATAATAAGAGAAAGCAGAATCAGACTAAGGATGGCCAGAAGAAAAAGAATAAGCAAGATGTGGAGTGCTTCAGCTGTGGTAAGAAGGGCCATTATGCTAGTAATTGTCGGGCCAAGCCAGCAGATAGGAAGTGCTTCAACTGTGGCCAAATGGGACATCACAAGGACAAGTGTCCACAACCCCCTAAAGAAAAGCAAATGGTGAAAGCCTATGCTCTTAATGCTATTCCTTCTTCGTCGAATGCCCCAACTGCGGCGGAGAAGGGAAAGAATGTCGTCATTCAAGGTATGCTTTCTGTTTACGATGTTCCTGTTAGAGTTTTGTTTGATACCGGAGCTTCCAGTTCTTTCATATCTAGTGACCTGGTAGATAGGTTGGGATTGGAGCCCGAGATTGTCGATAGACCTTTAGTAGTGACGAACCCGATTGGCGGTTCGACTAGCCTTAGCATGATTTGTCGTAATGTGGTCTTATCGAGTCATGGATGCATGTTTGTTTGTGATTGCTTTGTTTTGGGCTTCACTGGGTTTGGCATTATTTATGGAGTAGATTGGCTCCAAAGATACGGGGTGGTGGTAGACTGTGAGGGCTTGTTGGTGACAGCTAGAGCGGATGATGGGCGGAGGATAGTGTTTGGTGGTCTACCCAGTAAGGGGGTATTGGCTAGTTTTCTAAACTCCCTCGACATTCCGCATAGTGAGTTGTCAGGTTTGCCCGTGGTTGGCCAGTATCCGGATGTTTTCGAAGAAGTGACCGGACTTCCACCACACCGAGAGATTGAGTTCCGTATTGATTTGGTAAAAGATGCCAGACCTATAGTGATGTCGCTTCGTCGTATGGCACCAAGGGAGCAGCGAGAGCTCGAGGTGCAAGTCAGCGATCTTTTGAAGAAGGGATTTATCAGAAGGAGTGTTTCTGAATGGGGAGCACCAGTTGTGTTTGCTACCAAGGCGGATGGTTCCCTTCGTTTGTGTGTAGACTACCGCGAGTTGAATAAAGTGACGAGGAAGAACAAGTATCCTCTACCGCGGATAGATGATTTGTTTGATCAGTTGAGTGGCGCGAGAGTATTTTCTCAGTTGGATCTCGCGACAGGTTTTCATCAGCTTAGAGTGGAAGCTGAGAGTATAGCTAAAACGGCATTTCGGACGCCGTCGGGGTTTTATGAGTGGTTGGTCATGCCATTCGGGCTGACCAATGCCCCAGCATATTTTGTGGATCTTATGAATAGGGTATTCAGAGATCAGTTGAATAAGTTTGTCCTTGTGTTCGTTGATGATATTTTGGTCTATTCGAGGACAGAGAAAGAACACAAGGAACATTTAAGAGTAGTGATGGAGGTGTTGAGAAAACACCAATTGAAAGCCAAGTTTTCTAAGTGTCACTTCTGGAAGAGGGAAGTGAGGTTCTTGGGCCATGTTGTATCAGAGAATGGTATTGCCGTGGACCCGGCAAAGGGGGCTACGGTACAGGATTGGCCTACGCCCAAGAATGCAACAGATGTAAGAAGTTTCTTGGGGTTAGCGGGATATTATCGTAAGTTTATCCAAGGTTTCTCCAAGATAGCAGCACCATTGACCCAGTTGACCAAGAAGAATCAAGTTTTTGTCTGGGATGGAAAGTGCGAGAATGCATTCAAGAGTCTAAAGGACAAGTTGACAAGCGCACCAGTGTTAGTCATTCCTAAGGGGGATGAAGAGATGACGGTATACACGGATGCCTGTGGTATCGGACTGGGTGCTGTATTGATGCAAGGCGGTAGGGTTGTAGCTTACGCAAGTCGGCAATTGAAACCGCACGAGAGAAGATACCCTACCCATGATTTAGAATTGGCAGCGATCGTGTTCGCGTTAAAGATGTGGAGACACTATCTCTTGGGAGAAAGATTTGAGCTGTTTACAGATCATAAGTCGTTGAAGTATCTATTCTCCCAGAAGGATTTAAATCTCCGTCAGCAGAGATGGTTAGAGTTCTTAGCTTCCTATGATTTTGACATCGCATATACACCGGGAAAGGGCAATGCGGTGGCTGATGCATTGAGTAGAAGACATACCAGTCTAGGGGCTATGTTCCTTGAATGGAAGCAACTGGAGTTTATCGCGGGGTTTGATTTCAGACCAAAGTGCGAATTGGATCCAGAAATGTTAGCAAGTTTGACGATCAGACCCACTTTGATTGAGCGGATCGGCTCTAGTCAGAGGGACGATCCTAACCTATTGGAAATCATCTCCAAGTTAGAGATGGGTATCGATGAGGAGATGAACAAGTATGGGCTTGATCGAGATAGATGGCTTAGAAAGAATGGAAAGCTTGTTGTACCCAGTGTCAATGGATTGAGGGATGAAGTGCTTAGAGAATGTCATCACTCAAAGCTGACTATACGCCCCGGTGGTAATAAGATGTATAGAGACATGAAACAGACTTACTACTGGGAAGGGATGAAAAGAGACGTTGGGAAGTTTATATCCAAGTGCATGAATTGCCAGCTAGTTAAAGCCGAGCAAAAGAAGCCTAGTGGGTTGTTACAGCCTTTAGAAATTCCCGAATGGAAATGGGAGCAAGTCTCGATGGATTTCATCGATGGTTTACCAAGGACTAGATCGGGATATGATATCATTTGGGTAATTGTGGATCGATTGACTAAGAGCGCAAGATTTATACCAGTCAAATCGACCAGAACGGCAGCTAAGTTAGCAGAATTGTATATGAAGTGGGTAGTGAGATTTCATGGAATACCTAAAGGCATTGTGAGCGACCGAGACCCGTTGTTCACTAGTGGGTTTTGGAAGAGCTTACAAGAGGCTCTAGGGTCAGAGTTACATCTCAGTACCGCATATCATCCTCAGACCGACGGTCAGACGGAGAGGGTGAACCGTATTTTGGAAGACCTCTTGAGAGCATGTATATTGGATTTTGGTGGATCATGGGATGACTATTTGCATCTAGTAGAGTTTGCATATAATAATAGCTACCAATCCAGTATTGGTATGGCTCCGTTTGAAGCTTTGTACGGAAGACCGTGTAACTCACCATCATGTTGGATAGAGACTGGCGAGAAGTTTATGCTTGGACCAGATGTGGTGAGGGAAACTTCAGATAAAATCAAGACCATTCAACAACGGATGAAAGTTGCCCAAGATAGGCAGAAGAGCTATGCTGATAAGAGGAGAAGAGACTTGAAATTCTCTGTTGGCGACTTGGTGTTTGTCAAGATTTCTCCGTTGAAGAGCGTAATACGATTTGGAAGGAGAGGCAAGTTGGCACCAAGATTTGTTGGCCCATTCCCTGTTCTCGAGCTAGTCGGGAATTTGGCATACAGAATTGACTTACCAGAGAAGATGACGGGAGTTCACAACGTATTTCATGTTTCCCAACTAAGGAAGTTCGTTCACGACTCAGATATGACTATTTCACCTGATCAGTTAGAGGACTTCGAAGTAGAACCCGAGGCGGTTGGGAACCGCAAGCCGGCCCGTATTGTTGAGTACGACACGAAGCAACTTCGAAGGAAGGCGGTGAAGCTAGTCAAGGTACAGTGGAGCGAGGACGAGAGTGATTGTACTTGGGAAACAGAGGAGGACATAAGGAAGAAGTATCCAGAACTCTTTGTCTGGTAAGATTTTGACTTCGATTTAGTTTTTCCGCATGCTAGGATAGTCTTGTTTGCTTGTTTTGCATAATTGATTGTTGCATGTGGTCGTTAGGCATGCGAGATCCTTTGTATGTTTTGGGTTAAGGAATTTCGGGGGCGAAATTTCTTAAGGGGGGAAGAGTGTAACGACCCGCATTCTACGCATCATAGGATCGTAGAATATTTATTTCTGTCACATACGAAGTCGTATGGTCATGTAACTTTGGGGGACGACTATTAGGGTCATTTCCCATGTTCATGATTTTTCCCGATTTTTAAATGACCATTTTACCCCTAGTTATCACTGTTTTGGCCATAACTTTTGACTGGAAAGGAATTTTGACCTGAAACCACTTCCATTGGCTCCGGATGATGGTTTCTCTTTCCGTAGAGTGGTCACATTAGCCAAACGGACTCACCGTTTGGGAGATATGGCTGAAACAAGTTTCAGATGGTGAAAAACAGCTTAATTGGGCTTAAGCGGGTGATTAGCAGCTAGGCCCAAGGGGAATTTCGGGTTTAGGGGGATATAGGTGCTGATTAGGGTTAGAAAACATTTCTTTAGACATTTTCCAGCCGCCACTTTCATTCCTCTTAACCTAGCCATGGCCTCCACTCTCTAAATCTCTCTAAAACACCCAAAAATCACCTTCTAATTGAAGATTAGGCTTAGCAAACATTAAAATAAGAAGAAAAAGCACCAAAGCAAGGTTGGAGCTGCTGTATAAGATTGGGAACAGCGCCAAATCAGAGAATATTTCAGTTTTGGGATTCTAGTTGTGGCAAAGGTGAGTGATAGCATCATTTTGATACTAATTACAGTTAATTAAGGGTAATTAGTGAAGATTAGCGAATTTATATGTAAATAAATTCTGGAAAAATTCTTAAAATTCTAAAATAATGTTTTAAGGCTCTGTTAGAAATTTGGGTTAATTTTGATGTGTTTTGCTAATCGTATGCTTAAACATGATTAAGAGGGATTATAGGAAAATGTGAGGTTTTGGCCACTTTTGATCCCTTTTGATTCATTTGAATTGTTGTTTGCTGTTTGTGGTTGCTATTACATGTTGCTATGACTCTATGGTATGTTTTATGATTGATTAGAATAGTTAAATTGGTCGAAAACGTCGTCGAATGGCGTAGAAAGCTCGCTGGAAAGTTGCAGAAATGTGCAGGTCCCGAACCGGTTCGGATCGGAGCAGGGGTCGGATCGGACTAGTGAACTGGCCAAGGGAATCCGAACTGGATTGGGACTTGTCACTGGAAGGAGTTTGGCAGGAAGGAAGGCCGTTGCTTAGAGTTGGAGTTGGACAGAAGATCGGATCGGAGCAATAGAGCGGATCGGATCGGAGAAAGGGAACAGGACGGATCGGAGCAGGCAACAAGTCAAACAGAAGGAATCAGATCGGATGAACTACCTCCGAACCGAACTCAAGCAGAGACACCCGAACCGAACCGATATCTGAAGGGGGAGAATCACTGAACCGACCCGACTCGGAGGAAGACACCGACCCGACCCGGAGTGAGGTACCCGACCCGAACCGAATGGGAGATGACAAGGATGGAGGATCGACCCGAACCGACGCTACCGAACCGAACCGAATTCTAGGGCTGCTACTGCGCGACAACTCTTCTGAAGACCCACTCCAACTCGATCAAAACCCGAGATGCAAAGGAAGTCCAAATGAGAAGTTAGAGCTCAAGATTTAGATGGGAATCAACGAGTTCGCTTCATGGTTGGGCTTTGCTGCGGGACGCGTGCCAAGGAGTTATCGACGTTTATAGCTTTGGACCACTATGGTAGGAGGTACGAAGGCGGATTCAGGGCCATTATGGCATCGGTAGAACCAAGGGCTACGACCAATGAAGTGGGTCATTGAAATGTTTGGTCATGACTCCAAGTGTTTGGCTTGGTCACAGCGGGGTTTCTACAAGTCGGGATTCGTCGTTACCTCATTTTGTCTAGTGTTCCAAAGTGGTAGATGTCGTACGCTTTACGCACTGAGTGAGAGATGTGAGGATGGTTGCTATGGATGATTTGTTTGCTATCATTGTGACATGCACACCCCACCCCCGCATTCTTACACTATTTATTATGGCACCTTGGAGTATTGTACGGTATGTGGTACTAACTCTTTGGTTGCAGGTCCAGGTTCAGGTATGGTTTAGTATACCTGTTATTACCCTGTTTAGATGCTTATCGCTCATACCAGGCTTTATGTCTGACCCAGAGTTTTATGTCTCTTCTTATTACTCTGGGTGCTCACACGAGCAGACTAGAGACAGGTTAGCTGGTGATGCACAGGTAGATGATCCGGAGACGAGCAGGAGGCTTCCACGTAATATATATAGTATTATTCTCCCTGTGTTGTTGAAGATCACTGCTTGGGCATTGGTGGTGCATCTTCTACTTTAGTTTTCTTTCGTTAGAGACAGTAAATTTGGAAAATTGTAATAAGCTGTATTTGGATTTCCGCTGCTCTGATGTTGACATTGATTATTAGTTATCAGCTTATGCACTGTCTCGCCTGTTTTATGTCAAGTATGTTATTATTATATTTTATTCCATGCGCTGTGAGACATTCTACAGGTTCCTTGATTAGTTCATTCTCTTCTTTCCTTTCTCCTGACGACCGTCCCGTGCTAGTTGGGCATGTGTACAGCGCACTTCCAGAGGAAATGCAGGCTGGTGCGGGGCGGGCCGTCACAATCTAAATATATGATAAAAATATGACATTTTAAATCTATTCTTTTTATTGTCTCTAAAATGACAATAAAAATGAAACATTAAAATCTGTTCTTTTTATGGTCTCTAAAATGACAATAAAAATGAAACATTAATTCTTATCATTTTTGCTACAACTAAAATGTAACTTTTAAATCCTATCTTTATTGTCTCTAATTCAAAAGTAAAAATGATACTTTTAATTTTATTCATTTATTTACATTTAAAATGTAAATAAAAATGTAACTTCTTATACTAATCTTTTATTTACATCTAAAATGGAAATAAAAATGTAACTTTTTAAAACTATGTTTTTATTCACATCTAAAATACAAATAAAATGTAACTCTTCAAATCATATTTTTTTCATTTGTATCTAAAATACAAAATAAAAATGTAACTTTCATTTTAATGTTTTTGTTTCCATCTAAAATGCAAACAAAATGCAACTCTTTAAATCATATTTTTTATTTGTACCTAAAATACAAAATAAAAATGTAACTTTCATTTTAATGTTTTTGTTTGCATCTAAAATGCAAACAAAATGCAACTCTTTAAATCGTATTTTTTATTTGTATCGAAAATACAAAATAAAATTGTAACTTTCATTTTAATGTTTTTGTTTGCATCTAAAATTGCAAACAAAAATGTAACTTTTATTTTAATGTTTTTGTTTGCATCTAAAACTGCAAACAAAAATATAACTTTTATTTTAATGTTTTTGTTTGCATCTAAAACTGCAAACAGAAATGTAACTTTTATTTTAATGTTTACATTTGCAACTAAAATGCAAATGAAAAAAAATATACTCTTTATTTCATGGTATTTATTTGCACCTAAGTTTGCAAATAAAAAAAATGTAATTTTTCCTGCTATAATCAAACAACAACAAAGGTGGTGTTTTTATCAATCAACACAAAAAGTGATATATTCTACATTGAATTGGAAGTTCTAACTAAATTCAATAACATAAATGAGACGACCCCAAACCCCGTACTGACGGTGGCAAGGGTAATCCTTGGAATATAACACAGAAACAGATAATAGCAGAACAGAATTAAATAAATACACCAGATAATGTACAAATAATACATTGAATAAACGTAATCATCAGAGTTACACAGTATACAGGATCATACTTAGTACAAATACAGTTCAGCTATACATAAATGTATACATCGGAAAACAAACATAATGTACAATAGGAGCTGAACAACATAAAATAGATAAATGATAGAATCCATCTTCAGCTCCAGCTATCCAGAGAAAGCCAGCTAAAACCTGAATACAAGGCTGCCCGTGTAGATAAAGGGGCACCCGAGTTTGAAAGTGAAACAAACTACGAGTCAGTCATGGGACTGGTATGAGAAATCTACTTAACACATTTCAAATATGGCTAATCACAGGACCACGCCACTTTCGTGGAACGGGTTTACTCCATCGGATTGCCAGTGCTTTAAAACAAATCATTCTTTTAAACATCGCAATGCTTTTAATAAAAATATAGCCATTAAAAGACTCAGTTCCCATCACACAATGCATCGCAAACCGGAGGATAGAGTTTTTACCTTATAATGGCCAAAATATGCTTGATACGAATAAAACAAAAGCATTTGATATTACTACTAGTGTTTATATGTTTCAAAAACAATTTCGAATCATAACTATCAATCATAAACGGCATGGGTACCATATGTCATGTCGCCATATATATATATATATATATATATATATATATATATATATATATATATACAATCAAAACCGCACAGTCACGTATTTGGAAATTGGATTTCCGTCATGAACCAAGGCAAAAGATAGTCCTTACCGACTTCGAGACAATCTAGCCGATGTCTCAGGGTCAGAGCTCGAGTGACCCTTTGGAGCGACAGGGCCGGTCCACCGATGTGGATTAAAATTCCTGAACACTACATTTCCCCTACCTATGGGGCGTAAATGAGCCAACGAATGACTCCATCGGTCCCGGATCGACCGATATATCCGAGGCGCCTCACAATCCATCATCCACATAAGTAAAATGTCAGGCCGTGTAAAAACACCGACACAACTCCTAGCTAGAAGGAAACGCATGTCCTCCCTGAGGTCCTTCTCCCGTTTCTGGTTCATACCGGGGTGTGAGGCTCGCGAATTCACGTTATACACAAAGCTACGCCACACAGGCGGTGCTTTGATCATCACCACAAGACTTTGCTTTTCAACAGAAGCCCTGATCATTTGCCACTTAGGCATGCCAAACTAGCAATTCATGCCATGCGACTGATGTCCATCGATATACAACCTCTGAGCTCGTGCGTTTCAGAGAAGGGCATTAAGCAAAAGAATAAATTCTCCGCCGCCAAACAGATGTATATTTAAAAGAGATCAATCAACACAGAATAAAATCCAATGTCGGACACACAGTCCATTTACAAGTCCGTTCTGGGTCTGAACGAAACTGGAGGCACTATATACCTCACAAACCCATCGACCACCACGTATGTCTGGACGTTCACCACTCATTATCCATATTTCGGGATGCCTCCCAATCAGGACCTCGGTTACCATCCAAGCGAGGCGAAGATCTCCGGTCTTCGACCACCGTCTTCATCTTCGATTTCTTATCGTCGATTCAGTTATTCAGAATGGGATAAACCCGGTCTTTCTGAGCAACTCGCGTATATAATAAACAAGTGCAACACTAACATACACACGCATCGTTTCAATTCATTAGTCACTAATCGTCAATCAGTAAGAGAACGATTTCCCAAATATTAACCCCGAAGGCCGAAACCAACATCAGATCAATACCCTAGAAACCATTCGACTTAGCTAACCTTCAATTAATTTCTAAATTTCATATCCATATCATTTATAATATTTTATAACGATTTATTGCCATTTTTATTTATTTTATAATAGCCAATTTATTTGAACGACGCTTCGGGCCATAACGCGGCCGTGGCGCTGTTTTTCTTCAGATTTGATTTACACATATCTGAAAAATCTAACCATTGGATCTTCATAAAATTTACTTCATCAGAAAGATCCTTTCAAAATGAATCCAACGGTTCCAGTTTTGGGAAAATCCGACGGTCGGATCTCCCGGTATAATCGTTTGAAATTTTGGTTTCAAAATACGAACTGCAGCGTCGTTATTCGATTAAATATAATTATATATATATATAATCGATTCTGGTGCTGTTTTTCTTCAGATTTGAATTAAACATTCCAGACAATCCAATCATTGGATGTTTACAAAGTTGGTGCCGTTGGAAAGATATTTCCAAAGCGAACCCAACGGTTGCGATTTAAGGAAAATCCGATGGTCGGATCTCCCGGTATAATCGCTTGAAATCACAGTTTCAAAATACGAACTGCAGCGTTGTTATTCGATATATTTCAATTCTATTTACATATATATATATATATATCGATTCTTCAATTTCAAAACTATATGATTTTCATACATTTGATAAAAATGATATTTTTATCTAACTGTCTTCTATTTCAACACTTCACTATTTTTAACAATTCATGTATATAATAAAAATGTGATTTTTAATGTAAAACAATTTATTTCAAAACATGACTATTTTATATAGTTCATATTGATGATAAAAATTGGATTTTTATTATAAAACAATTTCTTTCAAAATATGAATACCATTCAACACATGAATTTCAATTCAACACATGAAGGTTTTCTATAGTTTATATATATCGATAAAAATGTGATTTTTTAATTTAAAACACGAATACCGTTCAACACATGTATTTTCAACTCAATGAATGAATATCGATTCAACACATGAAGGTTTTCTATAGTTTGTATATATATAGATAAAAATGTGATTTTTGTATTTAAAACACGAATACCATTCAACACATGAATTTCAATTCAACGAATGAATATCGATTTAACACATGAAGGTTTTCTATAGTTTGTATATATAGATAAAAATTTGATTTTTATATTTAAAACACGAATACTATTCAATACATGAATTTCAATTCAATGAATGAATATCGATTCAACACATGAAGGTTTTCTATAGTTTATATATATAGATAAAAAGGTGATTTTTATATTTAAAACACGAATACCATTCAACACATGAATTTCAATTCAACAAATGAATATCGAATAAACACATAAAGGCTTTCTATTCAATGAATAAATATAGTTTCAACAAATGAAAATAATTCAAACACATGAATATTATTCAAAATTTCGGCAGCATAACGGCAGGGTAGTTAAAACCGGGACCGTCCCTAGTACGACTCCTCGCTCTACCTTAAAACCTCGCGGTTTTTGACAAGGGGGATTCATGCATCGAGTTCGCACGCAGGCGGCATGTATATTTTTTTCATTTCCACAAACTAATCCTATGTGGTTTCAACCAAATATTCCTCGACCACAAATGGGTATTTTTCAACCACAATCAATCAATATCAACCACAAACAATTCCAATCAACCATTCGCTATCAATCAATTTTCACACCAATCACAACCAATAAATATTGTCCATGGTTTGTGGATGAGGGGAGTATATATATATATATATATATATATATATATATATATATATATACACACATATATAACTTATACATCGAACGTACAACTTATACAACACTTATACATGAGGTGTACAACGCTTATATAACTCTTACATCGACTATATAATTTATACATCGTCGTTTTCCATATTGTTTATAAATTAGAAATCTCACATTGGGTTCCACTCCACCAAAAATAGCAGAAGACTCAGAAAAATATGTGGTCCCTTCTAGAATGTAGAAGACGTCCACACGAGTCCACTGTCTCTTGTTTCACTGAATTTCATCAAGAAACGAAAAAGATATGATTTTTATAGTAAAATCAAAAACCGTAGCGCTTTAAAGTGCTATAATATAGTTTATTTTAAAATCAGTCGTTACCTTTCTGATGGGGTTCGAAACTAGGGTTTCGTTTTTCGCGAAATCCAAGGCAAGAGGACAAAATCCAATTGTACCACGTCGAGGAGGGAGGAAGGCCGCGCCGATCGGTGGTGGTGGCAGGGGGTTCGACGACGCCTGTACGTCGCGGCGGCGGTGGAAAGGTCCCACTTTCCCGAGCTCGATTCGAACTTCACAGGTCACGATAAAATCCAATCTTTATATGGATGTGAAGATCGTGAGGAGCACTACAGAATTCTCCAAAGGGGCATGGGTTTTTATTGAGCGGATTAGAAGAAATCGAGGAGAGAAGTTTTGAAGAGGGTTCCGCCTGTTATCGGCTACGGGGAGAGAGAAAAAGAAATTTCTGACCAATGAGAGATTTTTTTTATATTTATAAATTTTTAAATTTCGAAAATACCCCCTTTCGCACACGAACTCCAATCCAAACCCAACGACTGTCGTCCCTAGCGTTTTACCCCCATTCCGAACACAATGGGATATGTTCTGTAGGCCCATTCTACTCTTTCAATCAGTTTTCCTTCAATTTAAAATATATAACATTCAATATTTAATTTGAACGTACATTTCAATTTGCCAGGGCCACAAACTGATTCGAAAAATTCCAAAAAAATAAATCTAGCTATGTTTTGATGATACGGTCCCAACAAAACTAGTTTCTTCAAATTCTGAGACCGTTTGAAAAATGGCCCTTTTCTGGTCGATCCAATTTAACTATAATTAACCAAAACACATTTTCCTTTGCCACGCTCGCATACTAGCTTCAAAAATTAAGAAATTTGAAACCTAGCAATAACTTCACATTCCGGATCCAACAAAAGTGGTTTCGTCGAATTCCGAGGTCGTTTGCAAAATGACCAATTTCACGGGCTATATAAATTCCGCAACGACCTTTCTGAAAATTCATTTGGCCATAACTTTTGCTTTCCGCTATGAAACTTCGATTTTTCAGATTCATTAGAAAGGTATTCACTAACAGATTTAAATATTTTTGCCTTCACTCAAATCCGTTTTGTTTTGCACCCGGTACAGTCCGACAAAATTTGAATTCTAATTTTGAATCTGCAGCGCCATTTCAGGCCTTGTTTATAATTAGAATTAATTATATTCGTTTTCAAACTCACTTTTCATTGTGATTATTTAAAATATTTGTTTTAAATATTTAGAATCCATCATCTTAGCCAATTTAAAAATTTATATCACTTAAAACTTTTCGTCCCCGAAAAGGAACAAAGTTGAAAGTGGTTTGATTAATTAACTCTACGTTCAATCTGGCTTCCATTCTCCAACTTTTCAGTTTCTGAGAATTTTCATATTCTTCAAAAATTTGGCTAATACCTGGAATTTTCGAAAAATTTCGCCGTAACCTCCTTTGTCCGGGGAGAGGTTTGGAAATTTATTGGGCCGTATTAGGTACCCAATAAATCCTAATAAGCATACACATATTTATAGTGATATATTCTGGTGTTTACAGGGGAGCGTGTATAGATAATAACTCCAGAGAATAAATTCTCGTCACCCTGTCAAAGCCTGAGGGAGTGTGTATTTTAAATGCTCCAGAGGATAAATCCTCATCACCTCGTCCCGTGTGGGAAATAAATAGTCCATGTGCTGTATCATATGACTAGAGAGACCTGATTATTGTCAACTCCAGACCCGTGTGGGGTTTTTATTAATCTGGCAATTTTATCGTTACAATTTAAATAGTCCACATCAGTCATCAGTTCAACCTGTATAATATAGTCATCGCCATACAAGCCTCTCGCTCGTATGGTAAATCTTCCACCTCGTCACACAAGCTCCAAATGCTTACGTGGTATATGATGAAGTATGCCTATCTTCCAGAAGTATGCCATGTAATGTAGTTCAAAATTAATTGTTACTATCCTATAGCGACATTTATTTTTACACATAGAATAACCAGCACTCCGCATCCAATGGCATTCACAGGAGTTGATATAATAATATTTCACATCCAACTCATTAAGGTTTACCTATTTGTCGAGCACGCAAATAAAATCTTTACTCAACAGCTATCCATCTACCTGTTCAAACATATATAATGCACATGTATATATTTCTATCTATTTTCTAATCAGTTCAATGTGTGATATAATCGAATAAATTCTACCATTCATTCTATTATTGATTAAATTAACTATCGTTTCAATAATTTTAATTAATCAAATCTACTATCACACAACACAAACAACAATCAAATTGTTTTAACTTTTCAAAAATATACTAATCAATTTCTATACTCTTTTAAAATCATTCAGACTATAGAATTAAAAGTGCACATCCATGGAAAGAAAATTACAACAGAGTAGAGAACTAATTGGTAATGCAAAGTATGATAATTGTACCTTGCACCGGAGTCAATCAGAGATATCCCTCGGCATCTAGGATAGGCTTTCTGAATGCTCTCCTCAGTTTCCCAAGTACAATCTCGCAGATCTCCACTCCATTGCACTTTGACCAAGTGAACTTTCTTATTCCTCAGCTCTTTGGTTTCTTTGCCGATGATCTTGTGGGGCTCTCTTCTCACAGCTAATTCTGGAGTAATTTCAATACCCTGTTGAGCTGCTTCTTCCACGATCAAGTCTGGATCATGAACGTGCTTTCAAAGTTGAGATATGTGAAATACATCATGAACTCCAGGCAACCAATCAGGCAGTTCAACCCTATAAGCGAGCGTTCCGATCCGTTCAAGAATAGGAAACGGACCAATGAATTTGGGCGCCAACTTCCCAGTTTTACCGAACTGGATAACTCCATTCATCGGCGATACTTTCAAATATACATAGTCGCCAACAGCAAATGATATATCTCTTCTTCTCCTATCGGCATAACTCTTTTGTCGGCTTTGAGCGGCAAGTAATCACTTCTTAATAAATTCGACTTTGTCGGCAGCTTCTCGGATCATATCTGGCCCCAACACAAGCCTATTACCGGGTTCGACCCAACAAGCAAGAGATCGACACGGTCTACCATACAACGCTTCGAATGGCGACATTGTCAGGCTCGCCTGGTAGCTGTTGTTATATGAGAATTCAGCCAAATGTAGGTGGTCTTCCCATGATCCACCGAAATCTAGAACACAAGCCCGCAATAGATCTTCTAAAATACGATTCACCCTCTCAGTCTGACCATTTGTCTGAGGATGATAAGCAGTGCTTAGATTCAGCTTTGTTCCCAGCTCTACTTGAAATGCCTCCTAGAATTTACTAGTAAATATTGTATCTCTATCACTGACTATACTGAGTGGCACTCCATGTAGTCTAACTATTTCCTTGAAATATATCTACGCCAGACTCTGAGCAGTTCTATTTGATCTGACAGGTATGAAATGGGTGGTCTTCGTGAAGCGATCTACGATCACCCAAATACTGTCATTTCCTTTTCTGGTTCTGGGAAAACCATCTATGAAGTCCATGGAAATATGTTCCCACTTCCAACCAGGAACGTCTAGAGGTTGTAACAATCCAGCCAGCTTTTGTTGGTCGCTCTTGACTAGTTGGCAAGTAGGGCATCGGCTAACATATAAAGAAATGTCCCTCTTCATCGACTTCCACCAGAAAGTGCGTTTGATGTCATTATACATTTTGCTTACCCCCGGATGGATACTAAGTTTTGACTTGTGGCATTCATCCAGCACTTCCTTTCGGAGCTCAGCAATGTTAGGAACACAAATTCGACCCTTCAGCCTTAGAATCCCCTCATTATCAACTTGAAAACTCGAGGGCTCGCCTTTCTGTATTATCTCTCTGATCTTCTGAATGAAGTGATCATCCTTTTGAAGAGCAAATATTTTATCTATCAATGAAGTCGTGATAATAAAACTGGCGATCATTTCATTCTTTTGGCTTAACGCATCTGCCACGACATTGGCTTTCCCTGGAGTGTATATAATTTCAAAATCGTATGCTGCAAGAAACTCCAGCCAATGTTGCTGCGTCAGATTCAAGTCCTTCTGGGTGAACAGATACTTTAACGACTGGTGATCTGTAAACAGTTCAAATCTCTCACCCAAAAGATAGTGCCTCCAGATTTTCAAAGCGAATACTATCGCCAATAACTCAAGATCATGAGTGACGTAGTTTTTCTCGTGCGGCTTCAGCTGACGGCTAGCATAAGCAATCACTTGACCTCTTTGCATTAACACTGCGCCAAGGCCTTCTCTAGAAGCATCAGTCCAGACTTTCAAATCCTGATTGCCATCGATGATGGTTAACACTGGAGCTGTCGTTAATCTTAACTTTAGCCCTTCAAAAGCCTCTTCACTTTCTGGAGTCCATTTGAATTTTGAGTGCTTCTTTGTAAGCTTCGTTAAGTGACCAGATATTTTCGAAAAGTTTTTAACGAACTTCCGGTAATAACTAGCCAATCCGAGAAAACTGCGGACTTCCATAGGAGTACTAGGCTATTTCCAGTTTTGAATAGCCGTGATTTTACTTGGATCCACAGCAATTCCTTCTTTAGATACGACGTGGCCTAGAAATTTTACTTCATCTTGCCAGAATATGCATTTGGATAGTTTGGCTTTTAGAACGTTCCTTCTCATAATTTCTAGAACCTGTTCCATATGCTTTTCATGTTCGGACTCTGATTTAGAGAAGATTAAAATATCATCAATAAAAACCAGAACAAATTTATTCAAAACTCCTTTGAACACCCTATTCATCAGATCGACGAAGTAAGCTGGAGCGTTACATAAGCCGAACGGCATTACTAACCACTCGTAGAATAAGTCTGGACCCCTGAATGCTGTCAAAGGAACACACTCCTCGGCGATACGAAGCTGATGGAAACCTGTAGCTAGGTCCATTCGTGAAAATACATGTGCGCCATTTAATCGATCCAACAAATCATCAATTCGCGGCAATGGATATTTATTCTTTATTGTCTGTTTGTTCAGATCCCGATAATCCACACATAGACGTAGAGTACCATTAGATTTTGGGACAAACACCACTGCTGCACCCCAATCAGAGAAACTAGGCCTGATCAGACCCTTCCATACTAGCTGTCATGTTTGATTGTCAAGTTCTTCTTTCTCCTTCAAGGAAATTCTTCGAATAGCGTGAACTACCGGCCTTACATTCGGAATTAAAGCAATTTTGAAATCAATTTCTCTCTGTGGGGGTAAGCGAACAACTTCTTCGAACACATCCGCATAGTTCTTGACGATAGGAATGTCTTTGATGAGGTCAGGAATATTCTCTGTGACTTCAGGGATATTTTCTATTTGAACAGGAGAAACATCCAGAGCTGCCCAGAAGTCCTTTCTATTTGAATTCGGGCCTTCACATGGTATGGTTATATAATTCCCTGATTGGGCCTTTGCCTTAACCACTCTCTCGGCGCATCTAACCTCTGCCTCATATCTGGTTAGCCAATCCAATCCCAGAATAAGATCGAATTCATTAAAATTCATGACAATAGAGATAGTAGGGAATTTATAGAAGGAAAAAGAGACAGGCACCCCACAAACCCAACTGAGATCGATGGAACCCCCAACTGGATTTTGGACAGTCATTGGTTCTTTGAGCTTCTTCAATTTCAAATCCAATTTCTTGACTGCACTCTTCGCAATAAAGCTTCGCGACGCGCCTGTATCAAACAGTACTTTAACTAGAATGTTCTTGACATTGAGCGTGCCTTCTAAAACATCAGACCTTTCCTGAGCAGACGAAGATGCAGGTACTTCTACCACTTCATTTACATGTGCTGCTTCAGGTTTTCTGAATAGCGGGCAGGCCTTTGAAAGATGACCGGTCTGATGGCATTGACTGCACTTTCTATTTTCTTGAAACTTCCTACCGGATTTAGATCCACTCTTTATTCGCTTCTCCGAGGGTTTGCAATTTACCTGAAAATGCCCTGGCTTATGGCAGTTATTGCATATGGCAGTCGTTGCTGGTTCTTTTTCAGATTTACCCCTTTTTCTCTTGGCACTGGGCTTCTTACTGACCTCCGACGTTGTACTAGCCTCAGGACGATCAGTTTCAGACTCAACTTTATTGCTAGAGCTGACCTCCTCTTCGTAGTGTAACATACCTTTCTTGTCTAGATCTTCGTACTGATAAGCCATATAAATCATGTCTGAAAAAGGAAGCTTCACATTCCTCATTACACTGTTCTGATATTTTCTTTGAAGCCCGTTGATAAATCTCAAATTCTTCCTCTTCGGATTTTGAATTAGATGAGGGGCAAAGTGAGAAAGTTCATTGAATTTCTTATGATATTCTGGAATGGTCATATCTCCTTGTATCAAATAAGAAAATTCATCACATAGTCGCTCAATTGCTTCTGGAGGAGTAAATCTTTCCAGGAAAATCACTTTGAATCTATCCCAAGTGATATCACCTTCTGGATTATTCTCAATAACTGAATCCCACCAGAACAAAGCTTCATCTTTGAGTGCCCAGGATGCCAGTAACCTTTTCTGGTCATCCCTCAGCTTTAAACCATCAAAGATCTTTTCAGCAGAACGAATCAAAGCCTGTGTCTTCATAATAGATTCTTCACCAGAGAACGGTATTCCACCCATATTTCGATATTTGATTAATAGGGACTCAATATCCGGTTCTGCATTCCTTCTGTTTCTGACACTCATTTTCTAGTACTTCTGCAAATAGCAGATCAAGTGTCAGGTCACAAAAAAGATATTTTAAAACATAGAAACAAATACTTCTAATGTAACTGTGTCTATCGAGGTGTAATTTCATTCTGCTTTACTCATACTAGGATATTACTGATCCTATCTGTAATGAGTTACCCGTCCTAGAACACTACTGGTTCTATTTCTGACGAGTTCGTTAATATGTTATATTCCAGAACTAAGCTTAACCAAAGCTCTGATACCAAATGAGATGCCCCCAAACCCCGTACTGACGGTGGTAAGGGTAATCCTTGGAATATAACACAGAAACAGATAATAGCAGAACAGAATTAAATAAATACACCAGATAATGTACAAATAATACACTGAATAAATGTAATCATCAGAGTTACACAGTATACAAGATCATACTTAGTACAAATACAGTTCAGCTATACATAAATGTCTACAGCGGAAAACAAACATAATGTACAATAGGAGCTGAACAGCATAAAATAGATAAATGATAGAATCCATCTTCAGCTCCAGCTATCCAGAGAAAGCCAACTAAAACCTGAATACAAGGATGCCCGTGTAGAAAAAGGGGCACCCGAGTTTGAAAGTGAAACAAACTACGAGTCAGTCATGGCACTGGTATAAGAAATCTACTTAACACATTTCAAATATAGCTAATCACAGGACCACGCCACTTTCGTGGAACGGGTTTACTCCATCGGATTGCCAATGCTTTAAAACAAATCATTCTTTTAAACATCACAATGCTTTTTATAAAAATGAAGCCATTATAAGACTCGGTTCCCATCACACAATGCAACGCAAACCGGAGGATAGAGTTTTTACCTTATAATGGCCAAGATATGCTTGATACGAATAAAACAAAAGCATTTGATATTACTACTAGTGTTTATATGTTTCAAAAACAATTTCGAATCATAACTATCAATCATATACGGCATGGGTACCATATGTCATGTCGCCATATATATATACAATCAAAACCGCACAGTCACGTATTTGGAAATTGGATTTCCGTCATGAACCAAGGCAAAAGATAGTCCTTACCGACTTCGAGACTATCTAGCCCATGTGAAACACCCCACCTCCGTTAGGGTCACTCTCAAAGGGAATGCCCTAATTTTGGTGGAGGTTTATAAGTATAAGTCACAGATACACAAGATAGATATAAATACACATATTTTTGAACAGCAGAAAACAACAGCAATTTTTATTACAGCAAAATACGTGTTACACAAACCATGTCATAATTGTCTTACAATACTTCCAAAAACCATTACATTTTCATAACTGTCTTGATTTCATAACTTAAAGAAGCATAAAACAAAAGTAAACTGCATAAGTCCCCATAGTTGCAATCCAAAGCCATAGTCCGAAACGAAAGAGATCCAAGCAATACATTCTTTCTCTTCAAGCTGGATGTGAAAACAGGTCAAGCTGCGGTATTCCCTCCCTGTGGACCTTGGGGGGGGGGAAACGAAAGAAAAGTAGATTCAGACATAAAGCCCGAGTAAGTCTAGGACTATTCATTCTATGAATAAAGAACTGGGCATGATAAGTATAAACTGGAAATGGGAAAGCACTAAGTTAAGTTGTCTAGAGTCGAATATACTTATCGTACCCCATATTAATCTCTGCATCCATATAAACTAGTTCCCAACAGGCACCCCATAATCAGGGTGAAGTGATTCGTTTCTAATGATCGGCTCCTACTCGCATAGTTACATGTGTCTTACGGCCCCCGATGTTGTAGTTACCTATGCTGGTCCTACCATGGGGTGTATCAAGTCCCATGGTGGTGGCCCGACACAATTCTAGAATGCACAGGTATACTACTGGTGCCCAGTGCCTTATTTTTCTACGTCAGAGTGTGTGCACGCCCGCACCCCGTTAGAACCTACACTGCTGCACCACCGCCGTCGATTTGACCTCTTACAGTCAGCACAGTAATCGTGCCCCACCCTGCCTAGTTCAGGGTATCCTGATACACCTTGTAGGGTTACTGCTAAAAAGGGTCCCCCGCTACTAGGTTTTCTATTTCTAGCCAACATGCTAAGTTGGTTAAGTGTTTTGTAAACCTAACCACTAAATCAGTCTGTATAGTTTAGCATGTTCCATTTTGATTAAGTATTAATTCAATTTACTTAATCCTATCAATCCTGACTCAGCTTTAATTATCTTATTAAAGCCTCGACCTCTTACATTAGACAGGTATTATTGTGGCTTCCTGTTGCCGGTTGGGTCCGGGCAGTCTTACGCCACAACTCAGTCTAACCTCGGGTCTTTATTGGGCTCCGTGTTTAACCACCCACATTGGATAGGTATTGTTGTGACTACTGGACAGCCGGGCGGTTCCGGGCAGGTTTACATCACAACTCAATCCAACCTCGGGTTAAACACATCGTATTTTCTAAATTTACATATTTTGTTTCTTTTCTTTTTATATGTAAATATTTGCGGCCCATTATTCAAATTCATCTTTATTGGGTAAAATTAATTTACACCACTTAATTGTTTTTCAAGGTCGTTGGCATGCGTCAAACATGCCAACACATGTGTTCTATATTTTAACCCAAACGTCGTTACCCCCGTTTTATACGTTCGCTACAATATAACAAATGTTGGGTTTAACATTTAAACCCAACTTAGCCACATGAAAAAGGGGAGGCTTAGAACATGGTGTTTATATATTCTAAGTAACATAAAAATGGGAGTGTGAACGCATGAACTTGCAACATAGCGAACTAATTAACATAAATTTGGCACTTGTGAACTTACATTGTAATAGCATATAATCATGGCATAAACATACCTAAACATGAAATCATGGTTTTTGATCTATTCATATAATCATGGCATAAACATACCTAAACATGAAATCATGGTTTTTAATCTATTCATGCAAACTTGCAATTGGAATGTAAATCTAAGTTAGCTATGTGTCACATATATTATCATATGATTTTGATAACAATATAGGCCTAAAACATGTTTTCTAATTAGGCATAACACCAAACATAGTCTAGTCATGTTCATAGAGTCAACACAAGTTCACAAAGATGCTTACTTTTGTCTCTAATACAGAAGTATGGTTTTACACTTGAATCATGATGCCAATTCCAACATAAATTCACATAAGTCATAATACACAAATGGATCCAACTACACTAAAAGTGATTATAATATATTATGTTGGCATAATAGTGAATCATATACTTGCATGAATCTCAAATAAACTACCACGAACATGTAGTTGCTAATTTTCAACATGAATCACATACTTGCAAATATCCAATCGTTATACCACAACATTCCAAATCGTTTAGAATCAAAGCAACATACAAATATGAATTATTATCACCACAAATCAAATACAATTCTATTTCCCATTTTACACAAATTAAAACACAATTATTTATTCACATCGGAATAGCACTCTACTTACAACGTATGACGAATCTTCAATTCAGGAATCTGAATTCTGAATTTGGAGATGCTATCCGTTGTTGTATGCGTTGTTTTGATTTAGTTGTCGTTGCTTTAAGCTTTTGAATTGTCTCCTAATCGTCTCTCAATTTTGACGGCTATTTCTAGTCCTTCCTCAGTAGCATGACGGTCTTATTCTCATTTTTATTTGAATGAATTAGGTGGAGTCTTAGGTCCTTTTTATAGAGTTTGTGAATTGATTAGGACCGTCGATGGAGCTTGGATTAATATTAGCCATTCGTTTGAAGGAGAGACCAATCAAGAGCTGACACCTAGCCCTAGTGACAAGGCAAGGCTCAGGAATTCGGCTAAGCACAGACCAGGCCAGAAAACACAAGCAAGTGCACCAGGCCAAAATGGCCCGACCGGGGAGGTCGACCCCCAGGTCGACTCTAGAGTCGACCTGGCCTGGGGCAGGTCGACCCCCAGGTCGACCTGGCCTGGGGCAGGTCGACTCTAGGGTCGACCTCCAGGTCGACTCCCAGGTCGACCTGGTGGGTTGGGCGGGAACTTTTCCCGCCTACTCTGATTGGGCTGAAATTCAAATCTGTTTTCGAAATTTGAATTTTCTGAAACTTCATCGGGCCATAATTGGTTCATACGGACTCCGATTTACAAAATTTCGGACTCTAATTCGCGTATTTTTCCGAGACGAACGCAATGGCACAACCCATTTTCCCCTGATTCAGATTTTAAAATTTATTTCTGCCTTGATTTATGATTATAGCATGTTATTAAAATTCGGGTTGTTACACCATGTCTCAGGGTCAGAGCTCGAGTGACCCTTTGGAGCGACAGGGCCGGTCCACCGATGTGGATTAAAATTCCTGAACACTACGTTTCCCCTCCCTATGGGGGCGTAAATGAGCCAACGAATGACTCCATCGATCCCGGATCGACCGATATATCCGAGGCGCCTCGCAATCCATCATCCACATAAGTAAAATGTCAGGCCGTGTAAAAACACCGACACATATCCTAGCTAGAAGGAAACGCATGCCCTCCCTGAGGTCCTTCTTCCGTTTCTGGTTCATACCGGGGTGTGAGGCTCGCGAATTCACGTTATACACAAAGCTACGCCACACAGGCGGTGCTTTGATCATCACCAGAAGACTTTTCTTTTCAACAGAAGCCCTGATCATTTGCCACTTAGGCATGCCACACTAGCAATTCATGCCATGCGACTGATGTCCATCGGTATACAACCTCTGAGCTCGTGCGTTTCAGAGAAGGGCGTTAAGTATAAGAATAAATTCTCCGCTGCCAAACAGATGTATATTTAATAGAGATCAATCAACACAGAATAAAATCCAATGTCGGACACACAGTCCATTTACAAGTCCATTCTGGGTCTGAACGAAACCAGAGGCAATATATACCTCGCAAACCCATCGACCACCACGTACGTCTGGACGATCACCACTCATTATCCATATTTCGGGATTCCTCCCAATCAGGACCTCGGTTACCATCCAAGCGAGGCGAAGATCTCCGGTCTTCGACCACCGTCTTCATCTTCGATTTCTTATCGTCGATTCAGTTATTCAGAATGGGATAAACCCGGTTTTTCTAAGCAACTCGCGTATATAATAAACAAGTGCAACACTAACATACACACGCATCGTTTCAATTCATTAGTCACTAACCGTCAATCAGTAAGAGAACGATTTCCCAAATATTAACCCCGAAGGCCGAAACCAACAACAAATCAATACCCTAGAAACCATTCGACTTAGCTAACCTTCAGTTCATTTCTAAATTTCACATCCATATCGTTTATAATATTTTATAATGATTTATCGCCATTTTTATTTATTTTATAATAGCCGATTTATTTAAATGACATTTCGGGCCATAACGCGGCCGTGGCGCTGTTTTTCTTCAGATTTGATTTACACATATTTGAAAATCTAACCGTTGGATCTTCATAAAATTTACTTCATTAGAAAGATCTTTTCAAAACGAATCCAACGGTTCCAGTTTCGGGAAAATCCGACGGTCGGATCTCCCGGTATAATCGTTTGAAATTTTGGTTTCAAAATACGAACTACAGCGTCGTTATTCGATTAAATATATTTATATTTATATATATATATATATATATATTTATTTATTTATTTAATCGATTCTGGTGCTGTTTTTCATCAGATTTGAATTAAACATTCCAGACAATCCAACCGTTGAATTTTTACAAAGTTGGTGCCGTTGGAAAGATATTTCCAAAGCAAACCCAACGGTTGCGATTTCAGGAAAATCCGATGGTCGGATCTCCCGGTATAATCGCTTGAAATCACGGTTTCAAAATACGAACTACAGCATCGTTATTCGATATATTTCAATTCTATTTACATATATATATATATATATATCGATTCTTCGATTTCAAAACTATATGATTTTCATACATTTGATAAAAATGATATTTTTATCTAACTGTCTTCTATTTCAACACTTCACTATTTTTAACAATTCATGTATATAATAAAAATGTGATTTTTAATGTAAAACAATTTATTTTAAAACACGACTTTTTTATATAGTTCATATCGATGATAAAAATTGGATTTTTATTATAAAACAATTTCTTTCAAAATATGAATACAATTCAACACATGAATTTCAATTCAACGAATGAATTTCAATTCAACACATGAAGGTTTTCTATAGTTTATATATATATCGATAAAAATGTGTTTTTTGTGTTTAAAACACGAATACCATTCAACACTTGAATTTCAATTCAACGAATGATTATCGATTCAACACATGAAGGTTTTCTATAGTTTGTATATATAGATAAAAATGTGATTTTTGTATTTAAAACACGAATACCATTCAACACATGAATTTCAATTCAACGAATGAATATCGATTCAACACATGAAGGTTTTCTATAGTTTGTATATATAGATAAAAATGTGATTTTTATATTTAAAACACGAATACCATTCAACACATGAATTTCAATTCAACGAATGAATATCGATTCAACACATGAAGGTTTTCTATAGTTTATATATATAGATAAAAAGGTGTTTTTTATATTTAAAACATGAATACCATTCAACACATGAATTTCAATTCAACGAATGAATATCGACTCAACACAAGAATGCTTTCTATTCAACGAATAAATATAGTTTCAACAAATGAAAATAATTCAAACACATGAATATTATTCAAAATTTCGGCAGCATAATGGCAGGGTAGTTAAAACCGGGACCGTCCCTAGTACGGCTCCTCGCTCTACCTTAAAACCTCACGGTTTTTGACAATGGGGATTCATGCATCTAGTTCGCACGCAGGCGGCATGTATATTTCTTTCATTTCCACAAACTAATCCTATGTGGTTTCAACCAAATATTCCTTGACCACAAACGGGTATTTTTCAACCACAATCAATCAATATCAACCACAAACAATTCCAATCAACCATTCGCTATCAATCAATTTTCACACCAATCACAACCAATAAATATCGTCCATGGTTTGTGGACGAGGGGCATATATATATATATATAGCATTTCACTTCTATTTCAACACATATATAATTTTTACAATGCATATATAACTTATACATCGAACGTACAACTTATACAACGCTTATACAAGAGGTGTACAACGCTTATATAACTCATACATCGTCGTTTTCCATATTGTTTATAAATTAGAAATCTCACATTGGGTTCCACTCCACCAAAAATAGCAGAAGGCTCAGAAAAATATGCGGTCTCTTCTAGAATGTAGAAGACGTCCACACGAGTCCACTGTCTCTTGTTTCACTGAATTTCATCAAGAAACGAAAAAGATATGATTTTTATAGTGAAATCAAAAACCGTAGCGCTTTAAAGTGCTATAATATAGTTTATTTTAAAATCAGTCGTTACCTTTCTGATGGGGTTCGAAACTAGGGTTTCGTTTTTCGCGAAATCCAAGGCACGAGGACAAAATCCAATTGCACCATGTCGAGGAGGGAGGAAGGCCGCGCCGATCGGTGGTGGTGGCAGGGGGTTCGACGGCGCCTGTACGTCGCGGCGGCGCGGTGGAAAGGTCCCACTTTCCCGAGCTCGATTCGAACTCCACAGGTCACGAAAAAATCCAATCTTTATATGGATGTGAAGTTCATGAGGAGGACTACATAATTCTCCAAAGGGGCATGGGTTTTTATTGAGCGGATTAGAAGAAATCGAGGAGAGAAGTTTTGAAGAGGGTTCCGCCTGTTATCGGCTACAGGGAGAGAGAAAAAGAAATATCTGACCAATGAGAGATTTTTTTATATTTATAAATTTATAAATTTCGAAAATACCCCCTTTCACACACGAACTCCAATCCAAACCCAATGATTGTCGTCCCTAGCGTTTTACCCCCATTCCGAACACAATGGGATATGTTTCGTAGGCCCATTCGACTGTTTCAATCAGTTTTCCTTCAATTTAAAATATATAACATTCAATATTTAATTTGAACGTACATTTCAATTTGCCAGGGCCACAAACTGATTCGAAAAATTCCAAAAAAATAATTCTAGCTATGTTTTGACGATACGGTCCCAACAAAACAAGTTTCTTCGAATTCTGAGACCGTTTGAAAAATGGCCCTTTTCTGGTCGATCCAATTTAACTATAATTGACCAAAACACATTTTCCTTTGCCACGCTCACATACTAGCTTCAAAAATTATGAAATTTGAAACCTAGCAATAACTTTACATTCTGGATCCAACAAAAGTGGTTTCGTCGAATTCTGAGGTCGTTTGCAAAATGACCAAATTTCACGGGCTATATAAATTCCATAGCGACTTTTCTGAAAATTCATTTGGCCATAACTTTTGTTTTCCGCTATGAAACTTCGATTTTTCAGATTCGTTAGAAAGGTATTCACTAACAGATTTAAATATTTTTGGCTTCACTCAAATCCGTTTTGTTTTGCACCCGGTACAGTCCGCCAAAGTTTGAATTCAATTTTTGAAACTGCAGCGCCATTTCAGGCCTTGTTTATAATTAGAAATAATTATATTCGTTTTCAAACCTCGATTCAAACTCACTTTTCATTGTGATTATTTAAAATATTTATTTTAAATATTTAAAATCCATCATTTTAGCCAATTTAAAATTTTTAAATTGGTTCAGATTTTCCGGGTCGTTACAATAAACGAAGTGATTTATTTTATCATTGAATTGACCATTCTAATCCAATTCAATAATATAACAAAATGATATATTTTTATTGAATTGACAATTTTACTTCAATCCAATAATATGACAAAAATGATATTTTTAATTGAATTGACAAACTAATTCAATTCAACAAATATGGACAAAAATGAAATTTTTCATTGAACTGACAATTCTATTTCAACTCAACAAATATGACAAAAAATGATATTTTTTGTTGAATTGACAACTATACTTCAATTCAACAAATATGACAAAAATGATATTTTTCGTTGAATTGACAATTTTATTTCAATTCAACATATATGACAATAAATGATATTTTTTGTTGAATTGACAATTCTATTTCAATTCAACATATATGAAAAAAATGATATTTTTCGTTGAATTGACAATTCTATTTCAATTCAACAAATATGGCAAAAATGATATTTTTCGTTGAATTGACAATTCTATTTCAATTCAACATATATGAAAAAATGATATTTTTCGTTGAATTGACAATTCTATTTCAATTCAACATATATGACCATAATGATATTTTTTGTTGAGTTGACTATTCTATTTCAATTCAACGTATATGACAAAAATGACATTTTTCTATTGAATTGACAATCTAATCCAATTCAATACCTATGACCAAAAGGATAATGTTATGTTGAATTGACAACCTAATCCAACAAAAATGATAACATAATACTTTATTTTTGTTTAACAAACATGATTCACCAAATATTGACAAGAGATACAGATCTATAATTATTCATCACCAATCTATAGATCAATCATCATCCGATATTTCAAAACACAGCAGATCTAAACCATTTGCATACAATCATCATATAGCAAGTAAATTAATTAAACCGATAAATAAAAAAATCTCACAGTCGGGTTATTCCTTTTTGTTCAGAACTGCAAAATTATCCAAAATCCAAATAGCTCAGAATTGCTTCTAGTTAGAACAACAGTGTAGATCTCGTCTCTACGATCGCCCAGGATCTGAAATCATTCATTTTCGATATCGTATGAATTAGTTATGAACTGATTAAGATTTATTAAGTTTTAAATTAAATTATTAAAATAGTTAAAAAGGAATAAACCCCTTCTTCCACAAACTAAATAACGGCCATGCTTTTCAGAATTCGTTCAACCTTAGGGTTGGAATTTTCGACCAAATCAGACAGAGTTGGGATGATCAGAATACACCGCGACGGAGAGCACGGAAAGGCGCGCAAGGGCTCCTACATGCGTCAGTCGCGATGGCGACTGTAGGGGACGGTGACGGTGGTTTTAGCGTGAATTTGGGGCATTGTACCTCTTCGTTCATGCCACCTCGTGATGATCTAACCGTATGAAATTAAAGAGGAGGAAAATCTCTGTGATAATGCCAAAAGGAGGAGTTGTTTTAGGTGAATGGATTTAAAGAAATTGGGGACTTAGTTTCAGTGCACGGTGGCCATTGTTTTATGTTAGTGGCGGCGACTCTGTTAGATGATATTAGGGTTTGGAAGATGATGTATTTTTATATTATTATAATGTAAATTTTACAATTAAATCCAAAGGTTTTAAACCAACCCAATTTCAGTCCAACTAGAGTTGACCACACCCAATAGCCCTTGTTCCGTATCCAATGGGCTTGGTCTCGTCAGCCCAAACGACTGTCTGTGGCCTGAAATCTTTAATTTATTATTTAAATAATTTAATCAATTAATTTGATCGTATATTTAAATTCACCGTGGCCACATACGAACTCAGAAAAATCCAAAAAAATTATTTCTTGCTTTTTTTTGTCGATATGGTCCTAATAAAATTAATTTCATTGAATTCTGAGACAGTTCGAAAAATGGCCATTTTCAAGTCGATCAGATTTGACTAAAATTGACAAAACACATTTTCGTTTACCACGTTCATATATTAATTCCAAAAATGTCGAAAAATTAAATTTAGCAATAATTTGACATTCCAGATCCAACAAAAGTGGTTTCGTCAAAAATGGAGGTCGTTTGAAAAATGGCCTTTTATACGGGCAATAAACTATATTATAGCGACCATTTTGAATATTCAATTGGCCGTAACTTTTGATTCCCGCTATGAAATTTTGATTTTTCAGATTCGTTGGAAAGATATTTTCAAACAGATTTAGATGTTTTTGGTTTCACTAAAATCCGTTAAATTTTGAATCCGGTACATTCGGTCAAAGTTCAAGTTTGACTTTTCAAACTACCATACTATTTCTAGTTCCTTTAGAAACCAAAATCAATATATTCGCTCTAACTTCGATTAAAATAAATTTTTAATCGTTATTATTTAAATAAATTATTTTAACTATTCAAAATTTACTGAAATAGCCAAAAAAAAAAAAAATTGGTTCGGATTTTCGGGTTGTTACAATCTCCCCCACTTAAAAGCATTTTGTCCTCAAAAAAGAAATAATAGTAAGGTAGGAAACAAAACGGAAAATGCAAGGTATTATAAATGTACCTCAACATAAGAGTCACTCGGAGATATCCACCCTGCACTTGGGATAGGCCTGTTTGACGATATCCTCAGTCTCCCACGTACAGTCTCTAGGATCCCCGCTCCACTGCACCTTGACTAAGTGGATCCTCTTTTTCCTCAGCACTCGAGTCTCTTTTCCCACAATCTTCACTGGCTCCCTTCTCACTGCTAGGGCCGGGGTAATCTCCAAATCTCGTTGTGCTGCTTCCTCCACAACTAAATCTAGATCATGAACATGCTTCCGGAGTTGGGACACATGAAATACATTGTGGACCCCTAGCAACCAGTCAGGCAGCTGCACTCTATAGGCGAGAGTTCCAATTCTTTCGAGAAAAGGAAATGGACCAATGAATCTCGGTGCCAATTTCCCAGTCTTCCCAAATCGGACTACACCTCTCAGTGGGGAAACCTTCAAGAATACAAGATCACCGACAGAGAATTCTAAATCCCTTCTTTGAGTGTCTGCATAGCTCTTCTGTTGGCTTTGGACAGCAAGTAATCAATTCTTAATAAAATCAACCCTTTCTGATGCTTCGCGAATCATGTTGGGACCCAATACCAATCAATTTTCGGGTTCCACCCAACATGCGGGAGATCTGCATGGCCTGCCATATAATGCTTCAAATGGCGACATCTTCAGGCTTGCTTGATAGCTGTTATTATCAGAAAATTCGACCAAGTGCAAATGATCTTCCCATGACCCTCCAAAATCTAGGATGCAAGCTCGCAGCAAGTCCTCCAATATACGGTTCACTGTCTCAGTCTGGCCATTTGTTTGAGGGTGGTAAGCAGTGCTCATATTCATCTTAGTCCCTATCTCTTCTTGGAAAGCTTCCCAGAACTTGCTAGCAAATATCGTATCGCGATCACTAACAATGCTGCTGGGAACTCCAAGCAGTCTGACATTCTCTCTAAAACAAAGTTGTACTAAACTCCGAGCTGTTCTATTGGATTTGACAGGGATGAAATGGGCATTCTTTGTGAGGCGATCTACAATCACCCATATACTGTCATTGCCTTTCCTATACCGGGGCAGGCCATCAATAAAGTCCATAGAAATTTCGTCCCATTTCCAACTTAGAACTTCTAACGGTTGCAATAGACCTGTTAGCTTTTGCTGATCGCTTTTGACTTGCTGACAGGTGGGACATCTAGAAACATATATAGAGATAACTCTCTTCATAGATCTCCACCAAAAAGTACACTTGAGGTCATGATACATCTTGCTCACACCCGGATGAATGCTGAGCTTTGAGTTATGACATTCGTCCATTACTTCCTTTCTGAGCTCAGGAAGATTCAGAACACAAATTCGGCCCAATAGCCTCAGAACACCTTTGTCGTCTATCTGAAAACTCGTGGATTTGCCTTCCCTGTCTTTTGATGATTCTCTGAATAAATTCATCATTCTTCTAAAGGGTCGTGATCTTTCCTAGATCTACTAAGATGCCTTCCTTGGATACAACATGGCCGAGGAATTTTACCTCTTCTGCCAGAACATGCACTTGGAGAATTTAGTTTTCAGCACATTTCTACGCAAAATCCCCAAGACTTCTTTCAGATGCTTTTCGTGTTGAGCAGTGGACTTAGAGAAGATTAGAATATCATCAATGAACACCAGCACGAATTTATTTAGAACATCACGGAAGAATCTATTCATCAAATCAACGAAGTATGTTGGAGCATTGCATAAACCGAAGGGCATTACTAACCATTCATAAAATAAATCTGGTCCTCTGAAGGCTGTCAAAGGCACACATTCTTCGGCAATGCGTAGTTGGTGGAAACCTGTAGCTACGTCCATCTTGTAAAATACTCGTGCTCCATTCAAGCAGTCCAGCGGATCATTAATGCGGGGCAGCGGGTATTTATTTTTCAGAGTTTGCTTATTTAGATCACGATAGTCCACACATAACCTGAGGGTACCGTCCGACTTTGGGAAGAAAACCACTGCTGCACCCCAGCTGGAGAAACTAGGCCTGATTAGACCTTTCCACAAAAGCTGCTTGGTTTGATTGCTCAGCTCCTCCTTTTCTTTCAGTGACATACTCCAAATAGGGTGTACAACTGGCCTTGCATTAGGAACTAATTCAATTTTGAAATCGATTTCTCTACGCAGAGGTAAGTTGTCCACTTCTTCGAACACATCCGCATAGTCTCTAACGATAGGAATATCCTCAATAGAAGCAGGAGTGACTTTTAGAGAAGACCAGAATTCTTTCCTATCTGTGGCTGAGCCGTGGCATGGTATAGTCATCGTATTTCCGAATTTGGTCTTAATTCTGATTACTCTTTCAGCACAAAGTAACTCAGCCTCATATTTTGTTAGTCAGTCCATTCCAAGTATGATATCATACCCGGAGAAATTCATGATGATCAGATTAAAAGGAAATTGGAAGTGGGAGTAAGAAACATGCACTCTACAATATTGATCAAGAATAAGCGAACCTCATATCAGACTATGGGCTCTAATAGGTTCTTTGAGTTTTCTTGGTTTCAATTTAAGCTTTTTAATCGTGTTAATAGATATGAAACTTCTAGATGTACCCATGTCAAACAAAACCATAATAGGAATATTCTTAATGTTAAGTGTACCTCCTAAAACATCAGGTTTACCTACTTCGGAAGAGGCCGGTGCAGTCAAATACAGTCCATATTCATGTTAGAAATTTTATATATGATTTTCATAAGTCAACTAACATGATAAAAATGATGATTTAAAATAAATCATGTCTTAATGACTGATTTTTTCCAATGGTAATTAAATTACATTAGAAATATATTTTCCTAATGTTCATTCTTTTTGTCGAATCAAATGATAATAACCACATAATTTTATTTCCACTATCTTTATTACATCAAAATATATGATAAAAATATGACATTTTAAATCTATTCATTTTATTATCTCTAAAATGACAATAAAAATGAAACATTAAAATCTGTTCTTTTTATGGTCTCTAAAATGACAATGAAAATGAAACATTAATTCTTATCATTTTTTCTACAACTAAAATGTAGCTAAAAATGTAACTTTTAAATCCTATCTTTATTGTCTCTAATTTAAAAGTAAAAATGATACTTTTAATTTTATTCTTTTATTTACATCTAAAATGTAAATAAAAATGTAACTTCTTATACTAAGCTTTTATTTGCATCCAAAATACAAATAAAAATGTAACTTTTTAAAACTATGTGTTTATTCACATCTAAAATACAAGTAAAAATGTAACTCTTCAAATCATATTTTTTTTCATTTGTTTCTAAAATACAAAATAAAAATGTAACTTTCATTTTAATGTTTTTGTTTACATCTAAAATGCAAAAAAATGCAATTCTATAAGTCATATTTTTTATTTGTATTTAAAATACAAAATAAAAATGTAACTTTCATTTTAATGTTTTTTTTTGCACCTAAAATGCAAACAAAATGCAACTCTTTAAATCATATTTTTTATTTGTATCTAAAATACAAAATAAAAATGTAACTTTCATTTTAATGTTTTTGTTTGCATGTAAAATTGCAAATGAAAATGTAACTTTTATTTTAATGTTTTTGTTTGCTGTTTTTTGTTTGCATCTAAAACTGCAAACAAAAATGTAACTTTTATTTTAATGTTTTTGCTTGCATCTGAAACTACAAACAAAAATGTAACTTTTATTTTAATGTTTACATTTGCAACTAAAGTGCAAATGAAAAAAATATACTCTTTAATGCATGGTATTTGTTTGTACCTAAGTTTGAAAATTAAAAAAAATGTAACTTTTCCTACTATAATCAAACAACAACAAAGGCTGTGTTTTTATCAATCAACACAAAAAGTGATATATTATACATTGAATTGGAAGTTCTATCTAAATTCAATAACATAAACAAAGTGATTTTTTTTTATCATTGAATTGACCATTCTAATCCAATTCAATAATATAACAAAATGATATATTTTTATTGAATTGACAATTTTATTTCAATCCAATAATATGACAAAAATGATATTTTTAATTGAATTGACAAACTAATTCAATTTAATAAATATGAACAAAAATGACATTTTTCATTGAATTGACAATTCTATTTCAACTCAAAAATATGACAAAAAATGATATTTTTCGTTGAATTGACAATTCTCTTTCAGTTCAACGAATATGACAAAAATGATATTTTTCGTTAAATTGCCAATTTTATTTTAATTCAACATATATGACAAAAAAATGATATTTTTCGTTGAATTGACAATTCTATTTCAATTCAACAAATATGATATTTTTTGTTGAATTGACAATTCTATTTTAATCCAATAAATATGACAAAAATGATATTTTTCATTGAATTGACAATTCTATTTCAATTCAACAAGTATGACAAAAATGATATTTTTCGTTGAATTGACAATTCTATTTCAATTCAACATATATGACAAAAATGATATTTTTCGTTGAATTGACAATTCTATTTCAATTCAACAAATATGACAAAAATGATATTTTTCGTTGAATTGACAGTTCTATTTCAATTCAACATATATGACAAAAATGATATTTTTCGTTGAATTGACAATTCTATTTCAATATAATAATTATGACAGAAATGATATTTTTCATTGAATTGACAATTCTATTTCAATTCAACATATATGAAAAAAATGATATTTTTTGTTGAGTTGACAATTCTATTTCATTTCAACGTATATGACAAATATGATATTTTTCTATTGAATTGACAATCTAATCCAATTCACTACCTATGACCAAAAGGATAATTTTATGTTGAATTGACAACCTAATCCAACAAAAATGATAACATAATACTTTATTTTTATTTAATAAACATGATTCACCAAATATTGACAAGAGAAAAAAAATATTTTAATCAACACATACATATCTATAATTATTCATCACCAATCTATAGATCAATCATCATCCAATATTTCAGAATACAGCAGACGTAAACCATATGCATACAATCATTATATAGTGAGTAAATTAATTAAATTGATAAATAAAAAAAAAGAAATCTCATGGTCGGGTTATTCTGTTTTGTTCAGAATTGCAAATTTATCCAAAATCCAAACAGCTCAGAATTGCTTCTAGTTAGAATAGCAACGTAGATCTCGTCTGTACGATCGGACAAGATCTGAAATCGTTCATTTTCGATATCGTATGAATTATTTATGACCTGATTAAGATTTATAAAGTTTTAAATTAAATTATTAAAATAATTAAAAAGGAATTAACCTCTTCTTCCTCAAACTAAATAATGGCTGTGCCTTTCAGAATTCGTTCAACCCTAAGGTTGGAATTTTCGACCAAATCAGACAGAGTTGGCACGATTAGAGTACACCACGACGGAGAGCACAGAAAGGCACGCAAGGGTGGCCTACTTGTGTCAGTCGCGATGGCGATTATAGGGGACGGCAACGGTGGTTTTGGCGTGACTTCGGGGTGCTGTACCTCGTCGTTCGTGCCTCCTGGTGATGATCCAACCGTATGAAATTAAAGAGGAGGAAAATCTCTGTGATAATGCCAAAAGGAGGAGTGGTTTTTGGTGAATGGATTTAGAGAAATTGGAGACTTAGTTTCGGAGAACGGTGGCCATTGTTTTATGTTAGTGGCGGTGGCTCTGTTAGATGATATTAGGGTTTGGAAGGTGATGTATTTTTGTATTATTATAATGTAAATTTTACAATTAAATCAAAAGGTTTTAAACCAACCTAATTTCAGTCCAACCAGAGTTGACCCCACCCAATAGCCCCTGTTCCGGATCCAAGGGCTAGGTCTCATCAGCCCAAACGACTGTCTATGGCCTGAAATCTTTAATTTATTATTTAAATAATTCAATAAATTAATTTGATCGTATATTTAAATTCACCATGGCCACATACGAACTCAGAAAAATCCAGAAAAATTATTTCTGGCTTTGTTTTGAAGATACAGTCCTAATAAAATTAATTTCGTCGAATTCTGAGACTGTTCGAAAAATGGTCATTTTCAAGTCGATCAGATTTGACTAAAATTGACAAAACACATTTTCGTTTGCCACGTTCACATATTAATTCCAAAAATTCCAGAAAATTATACTTAGCAATAATTTTACATTCTGGATCCAACAAAAGTGGTTTCGTCGAAAACGGAGGTCGTTTGAAAAATGACGCCCTTTTATACGGGCTATAAACTATACTATAACGACCGTTTTGAATATTCAACTGGCCATAACTTTTGATTCCCGCTATGAAATTTCGATTTTTCGGATTCGTTGGAAAGATATTTTCAAACAGATTTAGATATTTTTGGTTTCATAGAGAAAAAGAAGACAGTCAAGTCCTCATCGTCTTTGAAACGCAAGAGAAAGAAGCGTACTACTCGGAGGACAGGAGTTATTACTTTGTCTTCTCAGGAAAATCCAAGTGACATGGAAGAGACTCCTCCTCCTACTCTCAACAAACCAACTCTAAGGTCAAGTGACAAGAATAAATAGTGCTCAGTACCAGATTATTTTGCTTCCTGACAACCCTCTTTTATATGTTTCATTCAAATCAGTTGTATATGTGGGTGCCGGTCCCCGCTTGTTACTTTATGTTACTTTGCATCTGAAACTTTCGCACTAGACTTGTGGCTTTGTGATTTGCTTTTTTGTTGCTGCAATGGAAATGTGTTCTGCTTATTGTACTTAAGATTTTGCTCTAACTTTGTCGTACTTTCTTGTCTTGCATTCCACACATGTTGACTTTACACACTTTCAACACAAGTTTTCTATATCACAAGTTTTCAATCACAAGTTTTCTTTTTTGTAGCCACGGATCATTATTAACTGGATTTAGTTGACCAATTTTACTGAATTTTCTTGATTTTGACTGAGGTAGCATTTGAGGCTTCTTTTCTGTGAATAACCACTTTTTGTGTTTACCACCGTATTGAAGCTTTCGAGTTTGCCTTAGCAATTTCAAGGGATTCAATTTTTTCGATCAGAGTAATCCTTGTAGGTGCCAAGTCTTTTGCTTAGTGTAAAGTTGTGACGAGCTTATGGTATATTTAAGTGAGCATTATTGAATGTTCTTAATGCGGTGGTGATGCCCCCATACCAAAGTTCATCACAAACTTTAAAGGTTAGGCGTGACCGACTATATTTGGAGTCTCGTGGTCATATGCCTTTGCCGTCACATTCGTGACTTCCTAGCATGCTCGTGATCCAAGGAATTCTGGTTTAATCAATCATGCTCATTCCTTTTAATGGAGATGAATTTTTGTTTTTGTGCCCCTGCTTGAGAGGCCTTATATTTTTAGTATATTCAATCATGTTTCTCGCTAACCTGGAAGTCCAGGCCCTTTAGAGATTAAATTTGAATATATGCCTCCGGGGAGGTCTTGATTTTCGTGCCTCCGAAGAGGTCTTTGTAAACCTGTTACTCATTGTGACTGAATAGTTCAGCCACTTGTAGAATTTGTTAGACGCCTTCGAAAAGGTCTTTTGAGTCCGTTAGTAACTGAATTTGGAAGACTCAACATCCGATCGGATGCCCTCGAAGAGGTCTTTAAAATCCGTCAGCAACTAGATTTGGAAGACGCAACATCTGATCGGATGCCCTCGAAGTGGTCTTTAGAAGCCCAGGGTTTGTCGTAACCATGCCATGTATTAATGGCACTGGCGATCAACTGGGTTCCCCTCGGGAAAATCTTTGGCTTGGGGTTGCATCGTTTCACGTGACGGACGTTAGTTCATTTATCAGGTTTTACCACGACTTGTTAGAACTAGGGTCCTGGACCTTGCAATTAAGAAGGTGCCTCTATGGTGAAAATTACAACTTTGTTTGTTGTCTGAATGCCGCATCATTTGACCGTTCATCTTCTGGTGTCCTTTATTCGCAATGTTGTGCTCCACACCTTCGTATTTGTTGCGAATGATGTTTTGAGTATCGAGCAATGGGCGCTTGAGCTATCCCAATCGGGATGTGCTGCAACGGTCACCAGGCTTTACTATGTTATGGGTGTGTCCACGTTCTTTTTAGGGAACCTGCAATCAAAATCAAATCTTAGCAACTTGTAAACAAGAATTTGCAAATGTAAGATTTAGGCAAGTAATGCAATTTCTTTCATCAATATGTACAAAGCTTATGACAACGTTTGCATGGTATTTACAATGCATGGTGTTTACAACTTTTCAAGATATGTGAAAGAAACTTCAAGCAAAGTAATGACGGAGATGTATGCTATTCCAGGCTCTAGGAATTTGGATGTCGTCCATTATCTTAAGTTCGAAGGTGTCATCTAAGAATTTTTGGCTTATCATATATGGTTCCTCCCAGTTGGGTCCAAATACTCCATTTCCTGTCATAATTCACTTCAAAACAAGGTCCCCAATTTTGAAGGTCCTTCGTTTCATTTTAGAATTAAAATGTCTGGCTATCCTTCTCTGATGAGCAGCAATTCTGAGTTCTTCTTCTTTCCTCTTTTCTTTGAGTAAATCAAGTGCTTCGAGTTGCATCTTATCATTGTCTTCTTGATTAAAGTAGATTCTGCGATGAGTAGGAACTTCCAGCTCTACCGGGATCATAGCTTGGATCCAAATGATAGCGAGAACAGAGTGTACCCAGTCGTAGTTTTATGAGTTGTCGGATATACCCATAGTGCAAGGGGAAGCTCATTTACCCAAACGCCTTTAGCTTTTTCGAGACGCTTTTTGATGGTTGACTTTATGATCTTATTGATTGCTTCAACTTTCTCGTTGGCCTACGGATGGGCAACTGCTACAAAACTCTTCTTGTTTTTGTATTTAGCACAGAAATCTAAGAATTCACTGCTTTTGAACTGAGTTCCATTATCAGTGATTATTTTCTGCAGTACCACGGACCTGCAGATGATGTTCATCAAGACAAAGTTGATCACCTTTCTCGAAGTAATAGTAGCCAGTGGCTCAGCTTCAGCCCACTTGGTGAAATAGTCAACGGCTACTATTGCATACTTCATACTTGACTTAGCTGTAGGCAATTCTCCGATTAAATCTATGCCCCAGACAATAAATGGCTATAGGCTGACCATTTGAGTAAGCTTTGTGGGAGACGCTCTTGGAATCTTTGCAAATCTTTGGCATATATCACATTTCTTAGCATAGGTCATTGCATCCAGGTTTACATCAGGCCAGAAGTATCTATATCGCAGAATTTTCTTGGCTAGTGTTTGACCGCCTATGTGACCTACACATTCCCCTTCATGAAATTCTGCCAAGACTGCTCTAGACTCCTCTTTGGTTACACATCTAGTAAAGGCGTAGATAAGCCTCACCTATATAACCTTCCATATTGGATAAGGTACAATGGAGCTTTGTGCAATATTTTCCTTTGCTTCTTTGGTTCCTTTAGAAGTGTTCTGTTAAGAATACATTCCTTGATTGGGGTCATCCAGGATACAGACTCTTCATTAGTCTCCATAATCCAATCGACATCCGCTTCTTCAGTAGTAGGAGTTGAAAGGACTTCGATGAGAATCAAATCCAACAACTGCGCATCTGAGGATCTGGCATATTTAGCGAGAGAATCTGCCTTTGAATTCTCCTCCCTGGGAATATGAGATATTGTGTAGTAGTCGAGATCGTTGAGAAGTTCCAAGGTCTTAGTAAGATAAGCGGAAGGTTTCCGACTTTGGTCTGGAATTCATTACGGACCTGACATACTACCAGTTATGGGTCACTGAGAATTTGCATGGTTTTCAAATTCAACTCTTTGGCTAACTTTAGTCCTGTTATCAACGCTTCATACTCGACCTCATTATTATTGATGGGAATTCCAACCTTAGGGCGTAGCATAAGGAGTGGCCATCAAGAGTTTCCGGGACTATTCCTACCCCCGAGCAGTAATCATTCCTAGATCCATCAATGAATAGCTTCCAACTAACCATTGCCTCTGCCGGTTCTTGTATTTCTTTCCCTTATCCATGAACTCGGCGATAAAATCCACTAAAGCCTGCCCATTAATAGCTCTCCGAGGATGATAAGTGATGTCATATGGACTGAGCTCTATATTCTGCTTCAACAATCTTCCTAAAGTCTCTGGGAGGAAAAGAACTTGTCTTAGTGGTTGGTCGGTGAGAACCTTGATAGGATGGGCTTGGAAATATGGCCGTAGCTTTTTGAGGTAATGAGCTGACCAGTATGCAAGCTTTTCTAACTTGGGATAGTTCAGTTCTGCCCTAGCAAGCCTTTTAGTGATATAGTAAACTGGCCATTGAACCTTGGCATCTTCCCGGACGAGTGCAGCGCTTATTGCGCGGGACAAGACAGCCAAATATAGGAACAGTTCCTCTCCAAATTTTGGCTTTGACAGCATCGGTGGCGACTCCATGTGTTTGATTAACTCTTCGATGGCTATTTGGCATTCAGGAGTCCATTGGAAATATTTCCTTTCTTCAAAGCGTCGAAGAGTGTAATGCACTAATCTGTTGCCTTAGAGTTAAATAGGTTTAGCGCAACTACTTTCCCATTTAGGCTTTGAAGCTCATTCTTCGTTCTAGGAGCACGCATCTCTTGCAAGGTTGTACCTTGAGATGGATTTTCTTTAATGCCTCTGGCGTTGACTATGAACCCGAGAAACTTTCATGATGCGGCTCTGAATGAGCATTAAATCGGATTTAGCTACATCCTATATTTTTTGAGGATATGAAATATTTTAGCTAGATTTTCTAGATGATCATCAGCTTTCTTTGATTTTACCAGCATGTCATCCACATAGACTTCCATTGTATTCCCAATTTGTGTTTTGAACATGGAATTTACACGGCGTTGGTATGTTGCTTCTGCATATTTCAGTCCAAACAGCATGACCTTACAGCAATACAAGGCCCTGTCTATTATGAAACTCGTGTCTTCCTTATCCAGCTTGTGCGTCATAATCTGATTGTATCCGGAGTACGCGTCCATAATAGATAGTAGTTCATGTCCAGCAGTTGTAATAACAAGTTGATCAATTCTGGGCAATGGGAAGCTATACTTGGGACATGCCTTGTTGAGGTCTGAATAGTCTATACACACCTTCCATTTGTGTTGGACTTTTTAACAAGGATCGGATTACAAATCCAATCAGGATATGTGGACTTTCGAATAAAGTTATTTTTGAACAACCTATCCACCTCTTCTTTTAACGCTACAGATCTTTCAGGTCCTTGAATTCGTCTCTTTTATTTTATTGGAGTCTTACTTGGCTTAATATCCAATTTATGCACAATTACATCAAACGAAATTCCACATATATCAGAATGTGTCCAAGCAAAAACATCCAAATTCGCCTTTAAAAACATAGTTAATTCTTTTTGCAACTTTAGGCCTAGTTGAGAACCTATTTTCAATACTTTGTTGGGATCTTTGTCATGCACTAGAATTGAGATTGTGGCTTCTATTGGTACCGCTGTATTCTCCTCCACACTAGTTTTCCTTGGGTCATTTCCTTTTGAGTTCCTTTATGCTCGTCAGTGTATGGGCCCCTCCCTAGTTGCTATAAGTGGGAGTCATGAAAGCGGAGCGGAGCCTCCACATTCTTCTTCGTCTCCTTCTTCCTAGCTTCAACCACTTCTACCATGTAGCACTCCCTTGCTACCTTTTGGTCGCCTTTAATCACACCAACTCCATTCTCTATAAGGAATTTCATGGCCAAGCATTATGGAGCCATTGCAATCCTGAATGGGGCGAGGGCTAGTCTCCCGAGGAAGGCATTACAGGCTGAAAGCTCATCGACTATAACAGAAGTTTGCTTCATAGCAACTTTCTTCTCTCCCTCTCCGAGCTCTACAAGCAAGTCGATGACAACGATTGGTTGAGTGGGTTGCCCCGTGAACCCATGGATCTTATTCTGGCAAGCTCTCACGTCATCCATAGAAAGATTCATCTTGTTGAATGAATTAATGAAAAGAACATTGACAGATTCCTCGCCGTCTACTAGGACTCTCTATACTGTAGATGGACCCAAACCGATGGTAACAACCCCAGGATCAACCGTTGTTGTTAGCAATCCGACTGAGCCTCTGTCTTTAAATACAACATCATCCCATGAGGTCTTCGACATTTTTGCAGGAAAGGCATTATTCATGACCATGAGTTTTTCTTCTCTTGAAAGGTTCTTCATCTCATCAGTATACTTCACGATGTCCCCCCCAGCTTCTTCCGTTCGGGTGGGGTCCACCTGAAATTGTGTAGATTATTGGTCTTGGAATAACAACAACTGAAGTACTCTCTCTCGGTCTATGCTATCCCACAGATGTTCCTTGCCCTTGAGCGGCTTGAGTATTCTGCGTGTTCTTTGTGTATTGCCGGACTCTATTCTTCCTTATTAACTCCTCAATTAGGTTCTTCAGATGTCCGCACTCATTCGTATCATGGCCTGGTTGGTTGTGAAACCGACAAAACCTTCCTAACTTTATTGCAGCATCATTGACCTTTATTTGCTTTGGCATTGGATATTCCTCGATATCCTTAGTCGCCATGAAGATATTTTCTGTGTCATTCAGAGGAGTCAGCTCAAAATTCTTAAAGAAGCGGAGTTTCTTGCTGGCTCGGTTATCCTTTCCCTCGTTGCCCCGTTTCTGACCACCAAGATTCTTTTGGCCGCCTTGCACATTATCTTTCTTTTCAGGCTATGCATTGCTTTCAGGGACATCTAGGGCATAGATTGGATCCTCTTTGACACTCATATATACTTCAGCTTTATCGAATAGTTGCTCGAGTGTGCTCGGTCTTTTTCTTAATCCATCACCCAAACTTAGTCTTTTTGTATATGGCTCCTTTCAAAGCCATTAGTACCAAGTGAGGCTCATGATTTCCAACTTCGGCTGCAGCAGCATTAAAGCGAGTGAGAAAAGTCTTAATGGATTCTCCTTGCCTTTTCTCTAGGTCATTCAGCTCCATAACATCCCAGACCTTAGTTATTTGAATCCTGAACTGATCTCTAAACAGCTTGGCCAAAGTAGCAAAATCATCCACAGACTTTGATGGTAACTTCGTGAACCAAAGTGAAGCCAACCCTTCTAGGTATGTTGGGAAGTATATGCACTTAAGCTCATCTGTGACATGTGCCCCGTCCATATGTTGGTCATACTTGAACACGAACACATTGGGATTGCCAGTCCCATTATAAGCTTGTACCATTGGAGGTTTGAATTTTTTCGGGTAGGAAGCCATCTTGATGCTCTCCTTGAGCGGGGTCTTAGTAGGAGAAAATCCCTACTCTTTTTCGTCACCCTCTTTTTTCAAACTTTTTTCCATGATCTTGCGAACCATTTCCGATATGCGCTCCTCTTCGTTGTACTGGTCCACAGGGTGGACGCCATCTTCCTTACCGGATGTCTGCCTAGGAAAACGGTCTCAGTTGGGATTCCGAGGCCCTGGGACTCCCTCTTGGGGAGGTGACCCTTTGGTGGAACCAAGCACTTGTCGAGAGGTTGCTTTATCAGAATGGTTGTGCATAGGTAGTTTTGCCTCCTTATGATGAGGATCATTAGGATCTGCAAGTTCTTGGATAGAATTTTCTCGATTCGGACTTGAAGAGAAAGAACTTGCATTTTCCATATGAGCAGTTTGAGCAGGTTTAGCATGGGCGACATTAACGGTAACTTTCGTTGTTGCAGCTTGAATAGCAAGCATTGATTCTAACTTTTCAGCATAGTATTGTTCGAGATATCTTTCTAACTTGTTAGACCCGCAACAACTTCATCCAACTCCTTCCTTGTTACAGCCGCTCCATCTCTAGAAGATTCACCAACTTCAAAGTGGTTGGTGGGCGATGTAGCATTGTTGGTCTCTTCGACGGTCTTACTAGTGACTTTCTCCGGTCTACCCATATTTTGGACAATGTCTTGAACTTAGGAGAGAGTTTGTTGAACAGATCGGAATTTAGATTCAGAAAATCTATAGGAGGAACGAGCTTCAACCTTTGTCTTTGCAAATGACTTAGAAAAAGGAAGTACGAATGGGACCCACGGTGGGCGCCAAATGTTTAAACCGAAATTAGTTTGAACACTAAACGAGCGATGGAAGCACTTCACCAAATGGTTAGGAATGAGATCACAATCGCAATAAGTAAGTGAGTACACAAAGATTTTTATAGTGGTTCGATCTAGGATAGATCTACGTCCACTTTGAAGGAAACTTTCATTATCACATGCGAATTTACAAGGTTTAAACATTCTCTCATTACATTAATTTTCATTCTCACAAGCTCTTCTCTTGATTTAATCAAAATAGCCAAGGGATTTGGTGAAATCCTCTAAATATAGCAATTAGAGAAGTAGATTTACGATTCTTCAAACACTTGAGTGGATTTCCATGACTTGATGGTAGATTTAATGTTTGATCATTGTTAGAGATGATTGGAGATGTTGGAGTCACTTAGAATGGTTGAAGAAATAGCTTGGAAGCCCTTCGAGATCATAAAATTCGGTCCCCATTAAAGTGGTATGCATAAGGTATTTATAGAAGTGAGGGGAGTGAAGATATGTAGTGCAGATGTCCATGTCGTTTGGCCACAACATGGTTCATGTCGGTTAGGAGTTAGCTGGCGACAATCTAGCACGGGACAGCTCGCAGCAGCATGGATACAGCTAGAGGCGACATGGTTTATGTTGGCTACGACATGGTAGATGCGACTTTACATTTATATCGGTTTAATATGGACGGTTGTGATATGAATTCATGTTAGCTACGACATGGCTGGATGTGGCTTGACTTCAACGAGATGATTATGGCTTTGCGCTGCGCCTTTAGTCTTTGGACGACATGGTCTTCAGACGGCTTGGTTTACACGATATGAGTCTGTAAAAACCCGTAACTTCCCCGTAAAGGAAAGTGTCGGATAGTTCGAGAACAAGCCACAATAGAACACAAACAGAAGAACATTTCATTGTTATTACAACAATGCACCAGATTACAAGAATATACAGAGTATAAACAAATAAATATTACACAGAAATATCAGAGATTTAAATTACATTTTAATACATAGCAGCGGAAAATAATACAATGCACAACTGAAGAAGATATATGGATACAAAGCTTTCCGGATATCGTTCCAGCTGTAAACCAGGATCCTGTGAATATAAATCTGCAAAACCAAAACTACTAGCTGCCCGTGTCAAAATAAGGGCACCCAGAGTTTAGGTTAAAACAATAAACTCCAGGTCAGTCATGTGACTGGTGTGAGAACTAAAACAGTTATTAGTCTTTATTTTAAAAGTTAGGTAAATCAAGGGACCACGCCGTATAACACGGAACGGGTTTCCTCCCAAGAATACCAGTGCATAAAACAAATAGCGCAATGCTAAATAAAGAAAAATGAAGCTGTTATAAGACCCAGGTCCCATCACACAATGCAACGCAGCCGAGGATAGGGTTTTCCCTTATAACAGCCAAAGAATGCTTGATACGTTTAAAACAAATCATTTGATACTATTATAAGTGCATAGTGTATAAAACAACTTCAAATCATTAGTATCAATCATAGGCGGCATGAATGCCCCATAACACTATGTCGCCATATATAAGTTTACAATCAAAACCGCAAGACGTCGTATTGGAAGTTGGGTTATCATTTATGGTATGAACCGAGGCAAAAGATAGTCCTCTACCGATTCGAGACTGTCTAGTCCGAGTCTCAGGATCAGAGCTCGAGTGACCCTTGGATCGTCAGGGCCGGTCCACACGGAGTGGATTAAAATGTCTGAACATGCGTTTCTCTGCCCTATGGGGCGTAAATGAGCCAACTAAATGACTCCATCGGTTCGAGAACGACCGACCAATCCGAGGCGCCTCGCAACAGCAACAACCACATAAGTCAAACTCGTCAGGGCGTGTAAAACCACTGACGCCACTTCTAACTAGAAAGAAACGCATGCCCTCCCTGAGGTCCGTCTCCCGTTTTTGGTTCATACCGGGTGTGAAACACGCGAAGTAAACGTTACACAAAGCTACGCCACAAAGGCCTTGCTTTGATCATCATCACAAGACTTTTCTTTTCAACAGAAGCCTCGATCAATTGCCACTAAGGCATGCCACACAGGCAATTCACTCCATGCGATTGATATCCATCAATATATAACCCCTGAGCTCGTACGTCTCAGAGAAGGGCGTTAAGCAAGAGAATAAATTCTCCGCCGCCAAACAGATATATATTTAATAGAGATCAATCACACGGACTAAAATCCAATGTCAGACACACAGTCCATTTACAAGTCCGTTCTGGGTCTGAACGAAACCGGAGGCACCTAGTACCCCGCATATCCATCGATCTCCAAGTACGTCTGGACGATCACTAACTGTTTCCATCTTCTTGGGTGTACAACCCAATCAAGATCATCAGTAATCACCCAAACGACGTGAAGACTTCCGGTCTTCGACCATCGTCTTCATCTTCGACTTATCGTCGTATCCGTTATTCAGAATGGGATAAACTCGGTCTTTCCGAATAACTCGCGTATATTTTAAATAAGTGTTACACAAACACAACATACGCCTCATTCCAATTCATTAGTCACTAACCGTAAATTAATCAAGAGAATAATTCCCCAAATATTAACCCCGAAGGCCGAAACCAACATCAGATCAATATTCAGAAAACCATTCTGCTTGGCTAACCGATAGTTAGTTTCTAAATTTCACATTCATAGGGAAAGGTTCCCATTAATTTTATCCAAGATAAATTCCTTGAATTTATTCTTTATTCTATTTTTGAATCTCAATTCAAACTAGTCGGGATTAGCGAACCTTACCGAAGTAATTATTTATTTTAATTTCCCCATCCCAACCTATTCATCCCATGAAGTAAAACTGGTAATACTTCATATCTAACACCACAGTGTTATCGGTAAATTCAATTACCATTTCACGTTCAAATCTAATTAAAGATTTAGCTATCGCCTGGAGCAAAACTGGTGATACTCCATTTTCGATCATTTCAATCTAATTAAAGATTCTTTAAAACTCCACTTAGTTTTAATCTTCGACTGGGTTAAAGAATCAGTGTCATTTAAAACACGGTTCACGATAAACCCAAAATCACATTCCATTAATTATCGGGTTAAAGAACAAGTGTTATTTAAAACACTGTTCACGATAAACCCAAAATTCATTCCATTAATTATCGGGTTAAAGAACAAGTGTTATTTAAAACACTTTTCACGATGAACCCAAAAATCATTCCATTAATTATCGGGTTAAAGAACAAGTGTTATTTAAAACACTGTTCACGATAAACCCAAAAATCATTCCATTAATTATCAGGTTAAAGAACAAGTGTTATTTAAAACACTGTTCACGATAAACCCAAAAATCAAAACCAATTCAATTCCAATTAAATATCATTTAATTGGTACACTTCATTAAATCTAAATAAAAAGATTTAATCTTTTCTCAACTGGGTTCAAGAACAGTGTTAGTGAAGACACCACTCACGACAAACCCAAGTCACATTTGATATTCAATATAAGGCTCTGAATAGAAAATATATCGGCTTATATTCAATATCAAATTCTACGATTAACAAATATCGTATTGGAAATAACGATATATATATCTATATCTTTCAAATTCCCATAACAATATCTGTATCATCACGAAATCCAATATCGAAATATTCCGAAGACAATTTCGATTCAAATCCATTCCAATATAATTATTGGAAATTCTGGTTATTTTTAAAACCCTTTTCAAATTCAATTTATTTTTTTAAAAATAAATAGAATTATAATTCTAGTTCAAAACTAGTTTACTTCGATAAAAATCTATTTTTATCTTTTCAAATATGGAGTTTTTCACCCCAATTCTTCTCAAATCATTTCTTATGATTATACACAAATTATTACTATTTTTAATAATTTTATTAAGGCCCGTACAGTCGATTTCCATCAATGGCCATCGAACTGCACTTACAGCGACCTTTTTCGAATTTGATTTGGACGTATCTCCAAATCCAACCGTTAGATTTTGAATTTCTAATATTCGTTAGAAATCTCTTTTCGATACGAACCCAACGGTTCCGGTTTTAGGAGAATCCGACGGTCGGATCTCCCGTAATGTCCGTTTGAAATAAATGGTCGAAATTCACGAACTGCCGCGGCGCGGCGCGTTCTATTCAGGCCATTATATTATATATATAATATATATAATATATATTTCGTCGATTTCTATTTAAAACGAATTATATAAATAGTTTTAAAATTCGTTTCAAAAGCAATTTCAACTTCCATTTCAATTCAAATCAAAATTGAATTCTTCTTTATAAATTCGTTTTAAAATCCATTTCTATTCAATTTAAATTTCAATTCAATTTGAATTCATTTCAATTCGCTTTCAATTCAATTTGAATTCGTTTTCAATTTAATTCAATTCCAAAGTCGTTTTCTATTCGATTCAATTCAAATTGGTTTTCTATTCGATTCAATTCAAATTGGTTTTCTATTTGAATCAAATTCGTTATATATTCAATTGAAATCACATTCGTTTTCTATTCAATTCATTTCGAAATCGTTTTCAATTCAATTCATTTCGAAATCGTTTTCAATTCAATTCATTTCGAAATCGTTTTCAATTCAATTCATTTCGAAATCGTTTTCAATTCAATTCATTTCGAAATCGTTATATATTCGATTCATTTCGAAATCGTTTTCAATTCAATTCATTTCGAAATCGTTATATATTCAATTCATTTCGAAATGAATAAAATCGATATAAATATCGTTCACGTCAAAATGGCGTCAATCTAATCAACACGGCTTCATAAATTTCTATTTTCAAATATTCTATTTCAAATATTTCTTTTTCAAAATAGTTGTTATTATCAAAATATTTCGTTCAACACATGACCAATCTCAAGGGATGAGTACTGTCAACACATGAACCTTTATTTTATATTGATAAAGATGTAAATTTTATTACTAAAATATTTCGTTCAACACATGACCAATCTCAATGGATGAGTACTGTCAACACATGAACTTTTATTTTATATCGATAAAGATTTAAATTTTATTACTAAAATATTTCGTTCAACACATGACCAATCTCAATGGATGAGTACTGTCAACACATGAACTTTTATTTTATAATATTCTTTATTTTTCAAATTGGAATGAGGCCCAATCAATTACCATATAAAGTTAATTATATGGATTTTCATACATTACACACATATAATAGCATTGTAAAATAATCAACCATCAACCAAAGTGCACTACACTGTATAAGCATCAAATATAGATATCTAACGCTTATAACAGCCTGTCAATCAATCGATCGACATATTTAATCAATCAGGATGAGTGAACTTAAAATTTCATCCCAACACCCGTGTGGGGTTTCAAACAATCAAACGCATATTTTATTTGTGCAGTTGGGCGATGTGTAAAATTTATCGACCCAATCAATGTCCTTCAAATAGGTGTACATAAACAAACCGTATGGTTTGTAAATGAATATTTATTTATTCACATTCACGTTAAAAATTATATTTTTAATGACAAAACATTTTATTCCAACATATGAATTTCTATTCAGTTCATTCTTTAAATAAAATGATATTTTTATTTTTCTAACTTATTTTAGAAAATTTCGGCGGCATAACGACACGATACTAGAAACGGGACAAGGCCTAGCCTTATCCCCGGTCTAGTGAAGGCCCACGCCATTCACACATCAATCAAATCAATTCATTTCACCACACAATTCAATTTCAATCAAATCATCAAATTAATTTATGCAACCAAAACAAACAAATCCATGGTCTGTGGACGATTGTGTCGGGTGCTACTAAGCACCGTCTGCATCCTAGTATATATATATAAATAGAAATGAAATTGAAAGGTGAGAAATTCTCACCGATAGCTATCCAACCATCTCGACTCTTCTTTTGCAGAAGTCTTCGTTGTTCTCGCCCTTTTGTCACCTTCGTTGATCGTAGCCACTACATATATAAAAATCGAATTTTTAATTCGCTATTCGATATATAAAAATCGAATTTTTACTTTGCTATTCAATATATAAAAATCGAATTTTTACTTTGCTATTCAATATATAAAAAATCGAATTTTTACTTTGCTATTCAATATATAAAAATCGAATTTTTACTTTGTTATTCAATATATAAAAATCTCGCTTTTACAATAAAGATTTCTCCTTTTCAAAAATAAAGTTCTCGCCTTTTCAAAAATAAGGTTTTCGCCTTTTCAAAAATAAGGTTTTCGCCTTTTCAAATTTAAAGATTTCATCTTTATAAAAATCTCATTTTTATTTTTCTACACAAAGTTTATATTTTCCTTAACAAAGTATATATATTTTTCTAAACAAAGTTTATATTTTTCTTAACAAAGTTTATATTTTTCTTAACAAAGTTTATATTTTCCTTAACAAAGTATATATATTTTTCTAAACAAAGTTTATATTTTCCTTAACAAAATTTATATTTTTCCAAAAAAAGTTTATATTTTTCTTAACAAAGTTTATATTTTTCTTAACAAAGTTTATATTTTTCCAAACAAAGTTTATATTTTTCCAAACAAAGTTTATATTTTTCTTAACAAAGTTTATATTTTTCTCAACAAAATTAATGCTATTTATTATTTACAAAAATCTGAAATTTAACCCACGGTATGTTTATAAAAACTAAATATAATTCACTGCTAATTTAAATGAAAAAAAAAAACTGAAAATAATTTACCTCTTTCCTGTATACCTTCAGAAAACTGTTCATCTCCTTGGTTTTGCCATCGCCACCGCCTCGCTCGACTGGAGTATGATCGGAGTTCGCCATTCACTCCGCCGGAGCATCCCCCAGACATCGGTCCCCCCTATTGAACCCATTCATCGTTTAGGGTTTCGGAATGCACACAAATCAAGGCGGCGGAGCAAAATCAAACAGTGCCACGTTGACCGCCTCGGCCTACTCTCCCTACGACGGCGGCGCCACCAGACTCGAGCTCCACTTCGCATCGGAATTTGGGTCTGAACGTGGCGGCTCTGGGGTTTTCGCAGTCTCGCAGTCGCCTTCTCTTTTTTTTTATTTCTTTATTTTGATTCGATTGAATTTCTATCGGGGGGGGGGGGGGGCTGGAGTATAAAGAGAGAAAGGGGATGAAGATATTTTTTGAATTAATTTTTTTTTATTCAAAAAGTTGACTTTTACATACGACCTCGAAACGAGGCCTACCGCCTGTCGTCCATAGCGTATTACCCCCACTCCGAACACAACGTGATATGTATCGTAGACTGGTTCGACTGTTTGAATCAGTTTCCGTTAAATTTACATTTAAATCACTATATTGAATTTTAAACGTACATTTCAAATTACCGGGGTCACATTCTAACTCTAAAAATTCTCGAAAAATATTTTCTAGCTTCGTATTGACGATACGGTCCTAACAAAACTAGTTTCGTCGAAATCCGAGGTCGTTTGCAAAATGGCTATTTTTAAGGGCCTGAATTCCATAGCGACTATTCAGAATTTTCAACTGGACATATCTTTTGATTCCCGCTATGAAATTTTGATTTTTCAGATTCGTTGGAAAGATATTATCAATTAGATTCCATTATTTTTGGTTTCACTAAAATCCGGATTGCTTTGCACCCGGTACATTCTATTGAAGTTTGAAGTCGAATTATCGAACTACCGCGCCATTTTCAATTCTATTTATAATTATATATAAATATTTATATTCTAACGACGACGCGTATAAATATATACGTTCGCATTATATTCAAAATAAATTTCTCGTCGATACTATTTAAAATAATTCATTTTAAATAATCAAAATTTGCTAAAATTGCCAAAATAAAAATTTTAAACTGGCCCAGATTTTCGGGTTGTTACAATCTCCCCCACTTAAAACTTTTCGTCCCCGAAAAGGAACAAAGTCGAAAGTGGTTTGATCATTCAACTCTACGCTCGATCTGGCTTCCATTCTCCAACTCTTTAGTTTCTGAGAATTTTCAAAATTACAAAAATTTGGCTAACACCCTAAATTTTCGAAAAATTTCGCCATAACCTCCCCTGCACCTGGAGCATCGGGGAATTTCAAATAGCTTCCCCGGTCCTTCTGATCTCAAAAAGAAAAAGAAAAAGCCAAGCGGCTAGCCAATAGGCTCATAAAATCATCATCACCCAAACAAAACAGTAAATTATGTTGTAAACATGTACCTATTTGTCGGGCAAACAAATTTTATCCTCTGCTCTAGCCTCCTTGCTATGACCTGTTCAATGTAAGTACAAGTATATGCAAGCAAATGCGACCAAATTTCAATACAATTGTTATTTGATCAAATTAGGCATAATGGTTCAAAATTATCAAACAATTAAACAAACAACACAAACATCAATCAGTTAGTGGATTAGAGTTTCAAATTGATAATTTTGATACATATACAAAAATCATGTTTTTGATGCCAATTCACAACAATAAGCCCTATCTAATTTTGGTTCTCACACCAGTCAATAGGAAATATAAAGAAATCACACCTTCGGAGCACGAACATAAATATTGATGATGCCATGGTCATTATCAACATCATCTCCGGGCGACTAGAGTGTGATTCTATATCTATCCAGTATATTAAAATTTCAAACACACGTGGATCAGACGTATACGCAAAATCTTTATATACTGGACTGTCCAAATCAATATAAATAAATAATCAAATACGAATAATTGATTTTAAATTTTCAAAACAAAATTGGCTTTCATTTTAAAAATATACTCTTCACACTCGTCTAGGACACTACTGATCCTATCTATAATGAGCCATTCTCATTGGATATTACTAATCCAATATCTGATGAATTCTTTCGTATGGTTCTAATGTATCTTGTTCTCTGAGCTTTGTAAACCAAAGCTCTGATACCAACTGTAAAAACCCGTAACTTCCCCGTAAAGGAAAGTGTCGGATAGTTCGAGAACAAGCCACAACAGAACACAAACAGAAGAACATTTCATTGTTATTACAACAATGCACCAGATTACAAGAATATACAGAGTATAAACAAATAAATATTACACAGAAATATCAGAGATTTAATTTACATTTTAATACATAGCGGAAAATAATACAATGCACAACTGAAGGAGATATACGGATACAAAGCTTTCCGGATATCGTTCCAGCTGTAAACCAGGATCCTGTGAATATAAATCTGCAAAACCAAAACTACTAGCTGCCCGTGTCAAAATAAGGGCACCCAGAGTTTAGGTTAAAACAATAAACTCCAGGTCAGTCATGTGACTAGTATGAGAACTAAAACAGTTATTAATCTTTATTTTAAAAGTTAGGTAAATCAAGGGACCACGCCGTATAACACGGAACGGGTTTCCTCCCAAGAATACCAGTGCATAAAACAAACAGCGCAATGCTAAATAAAGAAAAATGAAGCTGTTATAAGACCCAGGTCCCATCACACAATGCAACGCAGCCGAGGATAGGGTTTTCCCTTATAACAGCCAAAGAATGCTTGATACGTTTAAAACAAATCATTTGATACTATTATAAGTGCATAGTGTATAAAACAACTTCAAATCATAAGTATCAATCATAGGCGGCATGAATGCCCCATAACACTATGTCGCCATATATAAGTTTACAATCAAAACCGCAAGACGTCGTATTGGAAGTTGGGTTATCATTTATGGTATGAACCGAGGCAAAAGATAGTCCTCTACCGATTCGAGACTGTCTAGTCCGAGTCTCAGGATCAGAGCTCGAGTGACCCTTGGATCGTCAGGGCCGGTCCACACGGAGTGGATTAAAATGCCTGAACATGCGTTGCTCCGCCCTATGGGGTGTAAATGAGCCAACTAAATGACTCCATCGGTTCGAGAACGACCGATCAATCTGAGGCGCCTCGCAACAGCAACAACCACATAAGTCAAACTCGTCAGGGCGTGTAAAACCACTGACGCCACTTCTAACTAGAAAGAAACGCATGCGCTCCCTGAGGTCCGTCTCCCGTTTTTGGTTCATACCGGGTGTGAAACACGCGAAGTAAACGTTACACAAAGCTACGCCACAAAGGCCTTGCTTTGATCATCACCACAAGACTTTGCTTTTCAACAGAAGCCTTGATCAATTGCCACTTAGGCATGCCACACAGGCAATTCACTCCATGCGATTGATATCCATCAATATATAACCCCTGAGCTCGTACGTCTCAGAGAAGGGCGTTAAGCAAGAGAATAAATTCTCCGCCGCCAAACAGATATATATTTAATAGAGATCAATCACACGGACTAAAATCCAATGTCAGACACACAGTCCATTTACAAGTCCGTTCTGGGTCTGAACGAAACCGGAGGCACCTAGTACCCCGCATATCCATCGATCTCCAAGTACGTATGGACGATCACTAACTGTTTCCATCTTCTTGGGTGTACAGCCCAATCAAGATCATCAGTAATCACCCAAACGACGTGAAGACTTCCGGTCTTCGACCATCGTCTTCATCTTCGACTTATCGTCGTATCAGTTATTCAGAATGGGATAAACCCGGTCTTTCCGAATAACTCGCGTATATTTTAAATAAGTGTTACACAAACACAACATACGCCTCATTCCAATTCATTAGTCACTAACCGTAAATTAATCAAGAGAATAATTCCCCAAATATTAACCCCGAAGGCCGAAACCAACATCAGATCAATATTCAGAAAACCATTCTACTTGGCTAACCGACAGTTAGTTTCTAAATTTCACATTCATAGGGAAAGGTTCCCATTAATTTTATCCAAGATAAATTCCTTGAATTTATTCTTTATTCTATTTTTGAATCTCAGTTCAAACTAGTCGGGATTAGCGAACCTTACCGAAGTAATTATTTATTTTAATTTTCCCATCCCAACCTATTCATCCCATGAAGTAAAACTGGTAATACTTCATATCTAACACCACAGTGTTATCGGTAAATTCAATTACCATTTCACGTTCAAATCTAATTAAAGATTTAGCTATCGCCAGGAGCAAAACTGGTGATACTCCATTTTCGATCATTTCAATCTAATTAAAGATTCATTAAAACTCCACTTAGTTTTAATCTTCGACTGGGTTAAAGAATCAGTGTCATTTAATACACGGTTCACGATAAACCCAAAATCACATTCCATTAATTATCGGGTTAAAGAACAAGTGTTATTTAAAACACTGTTCACGATAAACCCAAAAATCATTCCATTAATTATCGGGTTAAAGAACAAGTGTTATTTAAAACACTGTTCACGATGAACCCAAAAATCATTCCATTAATTATCGGGTTAAAGAACAAGTGTTATTTAAAACACTGTTCACGATAAACCCAAAAATCATTCCATTAATTATCGGGTTAAAGAACAAGTGTTATTTAAAACACTGTTCACGATAAACCCAAAAATCAAAACCAATTCAATTCCAATTAAATATCATTTAATTGGTACACTTCATTAAATCTAAATAAAAAGATTTAATCTTTTCTCAGCTGGGTTCAAGAATAGTGTTAGTGAAGACACCACTCACGACAAACCCAAATCACATTTGATATTCAATATAAGGCTCTGAATAGAAAATATATCGGCTTATATTCAATATCAAATTCTACGATTAACAAATATCGTATTGGAAATAACGATATATATATCTATATCTTTCAAATTCCCATAACAATATCTGTATCATCACTGTAGTGACCCGAAAATCCGGTAGAATTTTAGCTGACCAAAAACACAAGTCCAACCCCAAATATCACGGAAATTCGAACCATTAATAGAAAGAAGTTAGAGGGTGAGGATAGATAAGATAGAAACTTAGAATAGAAGAAGAAGAAGAACACGACATCAGAGTAACACGAATCTCACAGCGGAACGAATAACATATAATATATATAACATAACTTGAAATATACATCTGTACTTGAATATACATCAATATCAAAGTACATCACTTACAACACAGCAGAAATAACTATAGCTATATGATCCTGAAGCCTCCTGCTCCAAGCTCTTCCAGTATATCTGTAAATTCCCGACTACTTGACTGCCCGTACAAATTTAGGCACCCAAGAGTTTAGGGAAAACAACAAAGTAAACTCCGGGTCAGTCATGGGACTGGTATGAGTAAACAGTTTAAAACAGTTTCAGAAAAACTAAATGATATCTCATAAGACCACGCCGTATAACACGGAACGGGTTTTTCCCTTATGAGAATCCAAACACTTGATTTATCTTTATATCAAAACTCTTTTGATATTATAATAATGTCTAAATCAAGTAGATAACAATCTAGTGGAAACGCTTGCATCTGACGTTCCACATATATAATATACAATCAAAACCGCAAGCTCGTATTGGGTAATGGATTTCCAACTATGACAAGGTATGGAATCACCTTCCGTTGGTATATCTCTAGAGGAGAATACACCGAGTTCAACAAGAACATCTTGCAACTCAGCCACACATGACCGACCACTCATTTCGCTTGAGTGTATCGAATGTATATCACCAACGATTGGGATCAGCAACCATTTCTCGAATGGGTCAGCATCGACAATAGATTTTTAGAAGTAAATGAAACTCTAGATCAGGTGATTATACACCCTAATAGGTGCGACCTACATAGCCATGCTGCTTGCCCGATTTCTGTCATTTACCGGATGTTGAGGCTAGAAGCTACGCTTTATCATCACACCAGATTCACTTCGAATGTCACATCGTCAGATCCATCGAAAATCACTAATTGACGTCTACAACAGTACATTACGTGTCAGCTAAAAGAAGTTTCCTCCTCCGCTTCCACTCTTGGTACAGTTGAAGAAATCAATGTACGTGACCTTTCTGGAAATACTCTGTCAGACATTCATCCATACAAGTCACCCAGGAACAGGATGAACTGAAGGCACTATTTCTATTTATAGAAAAAGTCCTTGCACTCTACTCCGTCTTCGATTATCTTTATATAATCTGATTCGCACGCTACTGTCGATATGGAGTGGTTCTTTGGATAATAATCCAACCGGTCTCTCCATATTGACAACGATGGTCAAAACTTCGATAATCTGTGATTTAACTATCGAAAAAAACAAGTGTTTCGATAGTCGATGATTTAACTATCGAATAAAACAAGTGTTCATCCAAACATCCAACAATCACTGAACCTTTAATTAATATTCCATTAATTAAATTTTTTCTCTATTTCTTATCAATATTTGTTAACCAAATATTTTCAATAACCATATTGGCCTTATACGTTATTTGGAAAACATTTCCATATATCGCCTTCCTTTATTTTCTATACTAGGAAATATTCATTATCCTATTTCCAAGCTTTGCGCATATTTGGGTTAAAACAGATGTTGTGTAAAACATCGTTACGACAACCCAAATACAGTATTTAACTAATTCTTATTCCACATTGATCTTCGAGCCTGAATCTTGCTACTTATCGGTATATCATGAAATCAACCAAGTTGGGGTATAATTACCTCTCAGACCTTGACTGAATAACATTTAACGTCAAAATAGACAAGACTACTTACTCGAATAATCAATACCATACAACTGATTATTCACCTTTAAACACATATACATTTTCTCTTTTATCGTTACGAGGTTTTATTCTTATACTTCCTTTTTGATTATACTATTCTATTTCTAAGTTCGTTTTCTAATCGACTTCTATATATTTTGATATGTTAATTCCTAACTATCAAATTATCTTAAAAATATTCTATCTCCTTAAATTCCCGGAAAAATTCGCCATAACCTCCTTTGTACCGGGAGCATCAGGAAATTTCAAATAGCTTTCCCGGTCCTTCTTATCTCAAAAAGAAAAAGAAAAAAGCCAAGCGGCTAGCCGATACGGCGCATAAAATCTCATATGGAAATTAAATACGTACCTTTTTGTCGGGCATTCTATTTATTTCACTTCTATACTTTATTCCATACCTGTCTCCTGTATCTATACCTGCCCAATCTATTTAACTATACCAAATCGTTTTAACTCAATTCGTTAATTATTTCTTTAGTCTATTTCTCCTTTTAATATTTGAATTCTATATTCAAATTCCAGTTCGCTTCTATTATTCAAATTCCATAGTTTAAAGTCCATTTGAATTTCTATATTCAAATCTATAGTTTAAAGTCCATTTGATTTTCTATATTCAAATCTATTGTTTAAAGTCCATTTGAATTTCTATATTCAAATCTATAGTTTAAAGTCCATTTGAATTTCTTTATTCAAAGTCCATTTGAATTCTCGGCATTATTTATAAACAACGTTTATAACTTCAATTCAAATCCCACCTTTCCATTTATAAACAACGTTTATAAATTCTATTCAAAACCCATATTTTTCATTTATAAACAACTTTATAAATTTGATTCAAAACCTATCTTTTCATTTATAAACAACGTTTATAAATTCGATTCAAAACCTATCTTTTCATTTATAAACAACGTTTATAAATTCGATCACTTGTTTTATATACCTTCAAATAAGTAAATATTTTCTATAGTTTTATTTAGAATTCAAATTCTATTTATAAAAATAGAATTTCCTTTTTAAATATCAAATACCCTTTCCGGTATTTTTATAAATCAATATCCCCAGCCCCAGTGATATTTAAACAATCAAATCAGCCAATTTTCAATCATTTGATTTTTAACACATCATATATGAATATATATGAAATCAAACAAACAACAAACAGATAATATATTTTTGAGGAATCCAGTTGGATTCCTCCAACCTGTTTTCCTGCATCCACAGACGTTAGTCAACATAGTAATACCCATCCTGCTTCGAGGCAGGATATCGCGGTATGAAGGTCATCCACTAATCATAGCGTGGGGCGTATAGGGTAATCATCCGCTAATGAAACCGCGGACATCCGCTAATGAAACTGCGGGAATCCAACCAATCACCAAACCAATATATATGTATATATCCTAAATAATATATATTTTAAAACAATTAGACAACATTCAAACAAGCACGAAAAATTATTTTTAACTATATAAAATAATTTCTAAATAAATGGTGAGTGAGGTTTACTCACCGGAGTTGCAGTTGTTGAATATCCTGTTTATTTCTCAATCATCGACTATGGATCTTCTTGAATGAATTCGCACCTACGACAATTTTATTCAAATTCCCTGATTAACATTTATTTCTCTAAACTAACGAATATATAAATTTCTTATATATATATATATACACATATATATATTTCTCTTTTTAAACTCCCTAGTTTTTGAATAGCCTAATAATTTCAAGTCTACATTTTTCACTTAATAAATCTAAAATTTATAAATTGATTCACTAAATTAAATTCTGTTTCTCGTTTTCACATTCTGGATTAGCAACTAAAATTTCAGTTTCCTTTTTAACAATATTCTAATTACGGTTTTAACTAATATATTATTTAAATTTATCGATTTAACATTTATTCAAATTGCACTAAAGTAAATAAATGATTTACTTTATTTGAATAAATAAAATTATTACTTAAATTAAGAATTTAATTACCTTAATCAAGCCTTAATTTCCTTCCTCTCAGTTCGACATTTCCATTACAGACAGCCCCTTCCAAATCTGCAGCCCAAATTTCAAAACACCAGGGACCCATCTCCCTTAAACCACTCATCGTCGAAGACCAGCATCCTATCCAACGTCGATCACAGACCCATGCTCAACTACCCTCATCGCACTCCCAGTCACGACTCCATCTTCCAAGCGTCGAGCCCTTCCTTTCATCGCACTGTCAAACTCCACAAATCTCCAACCATCAGACATCGAACACCCTGGTCTTTGACCTAACGAACAATACTAGATTCGGATGTGAAACCATCATCGCACTTCTCCTTTTCGAAGTCAACAGAATAGATGCGATAATTCCTTTTACCCAATCCTTCAAACTCGAACAACCTCGACATCGACACATCACTTTCCCAATTGGCAAACTCTTCCAGCACTGAGTCGATTTTCAGAGGATTCGGGTTTCTGCATCGCGATTTGGATCATGCCTGCCGCTTCAACGATGCGTCGATTTGGGATGTGGGTTTTCGGCGGTTTCCATTTCTCTCTTCAGAAGGTCTCGTTCGATTTGTAAACAAATGGAGGAAGGATGCGATGTTTATTTATGAGGATTTCGATTTTTATTCCTGAAAGATCGGCCCCTTTTTTTTTATTTCAGTCGAGAAAGAAATGGGAAAAATCGTGATTATATATAGAAGAGAAGGGAATAGATGTGCACCATTTTTCTCCTATCGTTTTTAGTGGTGAGGGAAAGGGACACACGGCGTGGAGGGGTGGAGAAAATCTAATTCACACATGAGAAGATATTTTCCCTGATATATTTTTTTTGTTTTATTTTAAATTAATTTATACCGACATTCTTTAATTAAAATACACCCTAATTCCGAACTCCTTTCTGAACCCAACAACTGTCCATTCTAGGTAATATCCCTATTTCGTACACACTGGGATAGATCACGAAGTCTGATTCGATCGTCTGTGAAAGATATTTATTTAAATCTATATAAATTTAAATTTAAAACTATTTATTCTACTCGATAATAAATAAATATTATTACCGTTAAAATTTCATATTAATTATTTGAACTATTTTCAATTCAAATTAAAATTTGAATTCAACTAAATCCATTTTCGTATTCTGATAATTTAATATTTTCAAATATTAAATTGAAATTGATTTTTAAATTGATAACGCCCTATAAAAATTGATTTATTTACTTAACTCAATATTTAAATCCATATTAAATATTTTAAAATTAACCCCTAAGAGTCCGGGTCATTACAATCTTCCCCACTTAAAATAATTTCGTCCTCGAAATTGCTAAGGTAGAAAAAGTGCTACAAACCCATTAACCTTTCAGAACTTATTTATGTTGATACTCAAAATTTCAAACTTCCTTACGTAACTCTCTGTCGAATAAATCCCTATTCGATAACTCCTCCCTTCGAATAACTATATTCGATAATTTCTCTTTCGAAAACCTTTCTTCGAATAAACCATATTCGATTTACTCTATTCAGTTTAATCTTATCAATTAACTCTATTGGATTTAACTCTTTTCGATTAACTCCATCGAATAACTAAATTCGATAACTCCTTCGAATAACCAATATTCTATAACTCACTTCGATAATACTAATCGATAACTCTTTTCGATTAAACTATAATCGATAACTCCTTCGATTAACTAATAATTGGTAACTCCTTCGAATAACCAAATTCGATAATTCCTTCGATTAACTAATAATTGGTAACTCCTTCGAATAACCAAATTCGATAATTCCTTTCGAATAAACTATATTTGATAACTCCCTTAATTCTATCCGAATAACCAATATTCGATTTAACTCCATTCGCTTGACTCTAGATCGCAGCGATCACAATGGTTACGCCTGATTCCCCCAGGAAACATCCGACCGCCCTAGCCTATCTGCAGCCCTGCGAATTACGCTAGCAGTCATATGAAATGGTAACTTATCCTGAGTAACTTTGCTTGACTAATTCTATCTCAATACTTTATTCGATCAACTTTAATTGAATAACTAACATTCAATTAAATCCTAATTCGATTAACTATGTTCAATTAACTCTATCTGGTTAATTCAAAATCTGAATAACAAATATTCGATAAATTCTAATTGAATAACTAATATTCAATTTACTCTACGGATTAACCCTAACTGATTAACTCTAACTGGTTAATTCTTACTCTAATCGATTTATTCTAACACTAATCGACTATTTCTAACTCTAATCGACTTTTCCTATTCGAATAAGTCCTATTGGATAACATTTATTCATTTATAAAGATTTACTTTTAGTAACGGTTCTTCACTTTATAAATGTTCTCTTTAATAGCGTTACTTCACTTATACAAGTGTTGTGTACCCCTTCTATTTAAAACTATCGGTGTTAAAAACCAATATCTCTTCTCTATATAAGTTCAGACTTATATATTTCATCTATCCAATGAAAAATATTCAATTTAATTTATAAACTGTTATTTATAAATTAACCTTTCCATTTATCTGTTAAAAACAGATTTCCATTTTCTATTCATCTTCTATATATTCCTTTGATTAAATTCTATTTATTTAACAAATAAATATCTCATCTATAGCATTTTATTTATTTTCTAGAAATAAATATTTCCATTTAATCTATTTGTAAATGTTTTACAAATATTTCCTTTCTAAATTCTATTTGTAAATGTTTTACAAATATTTCTCCTCTATTTGTTCGCACATAACTTCCTTTGTTTTTGTGTTACAAATATATTTCCTTTATATTTCTCAATTCATATTTCATTCACATGATTTTACTCAATTTATTCGTTTTGATCCATTTAACTTAAGTTAAATTTAATTTCAACCATTCAAATTCCCATTAACTAGTTGCAAATTAACCGTTTTGCCGATTTCACCCCTTTTTATTTGAATATAACTTGTTCAAATATATGTCAACTTAATTATAAACTAATCTAGTTATAATTTTAACTCGAGTTATATATTCGATTTCGAATATAAATTCTCAATCGCTTTCGCTTATCCAAAAACCCAATTTCGATTCAAATTTCCTTTAACTAATTATTTTCCAATTTAGTTAATTCTATTTAACCATTTAAAATATGATTTTTGTTTTAAAAATCATTTCACTTACTTCACTGGAGTTCATATTTATTTTATAACTCAAGTCTATATTTTCCTCATGGCCATTCGGATTTTATTTACTTTAAAAATCCTTTTACTTATATATATAAACCATTGTGGTTTTTAATGGTTTCTGGCGCTGCTTTTCTAAAAATTTGATTTTGACATAACTCAAAATCTATACGACGAAATCCAGATTTTTCTCTTTCATTAGAAAACAATTGTTCAACCGGTCCCGACGATTCTTGTTTCAAAGTATTTCGACTTCAATTGAGTTCTGCATACTAAATTGAAGTTCGAATCGCCAATTTACGAACTGCCGCGCTATGGCGAGCTCATTTTAATTATATTTATAAATATAAACGTTTTAACTTTGTTTATAATATATTCAACTCCATTTTGATATATTTTTTAATATATATCAAATCCATTTCACATAATATTCCCGATCTATTTCACTTCTAATATTCAAATCCTATATCTACAATATTCAAATTCCATTTGAATTTCTTTATTCAAACTCTATATTTGAATTTCCTTATCTTCAAATTCTAATTGAATTTCTTATCTTCAATTTCTATTTGAAATCCTTTATTCAAAACCCATTTCAAATCCCTTATTCAAATTTCATTTGAAATCCTTTTTTCTATTTCTATTTAAATTCCTTTGTTCAATTTCTATTTGAAATCCTTTATTCAAAACTCATTTGAATTCCTTTGAATTCAAATTTTTATTTCACTTCTATTTGAATTATATATATTCAAATTCCTTTATTTTACTTCTATTTGAATTATATATATTCAAATTCCTTTATTTTACTTCTATTTGAAATCTATATTCCCATTTCACATTTCAAAATTCCTTTGAAGTCATATAAATATATACATATATTTATATCTATCTCAAATTCAAAACATTTGAATTTTCAAACAACTTGTTTCTTTCAAACAAATTTCCATCGAAAATTTTTCTAAGGCAGCAATTCATCACTTAGAAACTCGAAAATGAACACTGATGATGCTGCGACCATCATCAGAATTATTTCCCAGCTACTGAATGAGTCCAGTGCTATATTTCTTTCAAAACCCATTTAGAAAAATATTTTCCCAAACTCCCAGGATTTTAAATTCTAACTTCTGGTTTGAATTTAATTCCCATTTCATCACATTTGTATATTTTATTTCATATTCAAATTCCATTGGTTATATATAACTATTTCAGTTTTATAATCTAATTCGATTATAATCCTAACAATCAACTTAACTATTTGAAAACAATATCGTGTCCAATCTTCTGTTCAAGTGTTTATAAACTCCTATCGACATCGTGGCGTCCCACGATTCGACCAAAATTTATAATCCACTCAACAGACTAGTCAACACAATATAAAACAGTTTTTATATCAAATAACAAATACGCTCTCTCGTATATATATACACTCAACTCATTCTAGGATACTACTGATCCTATCTCTAATGAGCACATTCCAACAAGCCTAGGTATTCGCTCAACCTAAGCTCTGATACCAACTGTAGTGACCCGAAAATCCGGTAGAATTTTAGCTGACCAAAAACACAAGTCCAAACCCAAATATCACGGAAATTCGAACCATTAATAGAAAGAAGTTAGAGGGTGAGGATAGATAAGATAGAAACTTAGAATAGAAGAAGAAGAAGAACACGACATCAGAGTAACACGAATCTCACAACGGAACGAATAACATATAATATATATAACATAACTTGAAATATACATCTGTACTTGAATATACATCAATATCAAAGTACATCACTTACAACACAACAGAAATAACTATAGCTATATGATCCTGAAGCCTCCTGCTCCAAGCTCTTCCAGTATATCTGTAAATTCCCGACTACTTGAATGCCCGTACAAATTTAGGCACCCAAGAGTTTAGGGAAAACAACAAAGTAAACTCCGGGTCAGTCATGGGACTGGTATGAGTAAACAGTTTAAAACAGTTTCAGAAAAACTAAATGATATCTCATAAGACCACGCCGTATAACACGGAACGGGTTTTTCCCTTATGAGAATCCAAACACTTGATTTATCTTTATATCAAAACTCTTTTGATCTTATAATAATGTCTAAATCAAGTAGATAACAATCTAGTGGAAACACTTGCATCTCACGTTCCACATATATAATATACAATCAAAACCGCAAGCTCGTATTGGGTAATGGATTTCCAACTATGACAAGGTATGGAATCACCTTCCGCTGGTATATCTCTAGAGGAGAATACACCGAGTCAACAAGAACATCTTGCAACTCAGCCACACATGACCGACCACTCATTTCGCTTGAGTGTATCGAATGTATATCACCAACGATTGGGATCAGCAACCGTTTCCCGAATGGGTCAGCATCGACAATAGATTTTTAGAAGTAAATGAAACTCTAGATCAGGTGATTATACACCCTAATAGGTGCGACCTACATAGCCATGCTGCTTGCCCGATTTCTGTCATTTACCGGATGTTGAGGCTAGAAGCTACGCTTTATCATCACACCAGATTCACTTCGAATGTCACATCGTCAGATCCATCGAAAATCACTAATTGACGTCTACAACAGTACATTACGTGTCAGCTAAAAGAAGTTTCCTCCTCCGCTTCCACTCTTGGTACAGTTGAAGAAATCAATGTACGTGACCTTTCTGGAAATATTCTGTCAGACATTCATCCATACAAGTCACCCAGGAACAGGATGAACTGAAGGCACTATTTCTATTTATAGAAAAAGTCCTTGCACTCTACTCCGTCTTCGATTATCTTTATATAATCTGATTCGCACGCTACTGCCGATATGGAGTGGTTCTTTGGATAATAATCCAACCGGTCTCTCCATATTGACAACGATGGTCAAAACTTCGATAGTCTGTGATTTAACTATCGAAAAAAAACAAGTGTTTCGATAGTCGATGATTTAACTATCGAATAAAACAAGTGTTCATCCAAACATCCAACAATCACTGAACCTTTAATTAATATTCCATTAATTAAATCTTTTCTCTATTTCTTATCAATATTTGTTAACCAAATATTTTCAATAACCATATTGGCCTTATACGTTATTTGGAAAACATTTCCATATATCGCCTTCCTTTATTTTCTATACTAGGAAATATTCATTATCCTATTTCCAAGCTTTGCGCATATTTGGGTTAAAACAGATGTTGTGTAAAACATCGTTACGACAACCCAAATACAGTATTTAACTAATTCTTATTCCACATTGATCTTCGAGCCTGAATCTTGCTACTTATCGGTATATCATGAAATCAACCAAGTTGGGGTATAATTACCTCTCAGACCTTGACTGAATAACATTTAACGTCAAAATAGACAAGACTACTTACTCGAATAATCAATACCATACAACTGATTATTCACCTTTAAACACATATACATTTTCTCTTTTATCCTTACGAGGTTTTATTCTTATACTTCCTTTTTGATTATACTATTCTATTTCTAAGTTCGTTTTCTAATCGACTTCTATATATTTTGATATGTTAATTCCTAACTATCAAATTATCTTAAAAATATTCTATCTCCTTAAATTCCCGGAAAAATTCGCCATAACCTCCTTTGTACCGGGAGCATCGGGAAATTTCAAATAGCTTTCCCGGTCCTTCTTATCTCAAAAAGAAAAAGAAAAAAGCCAAGCGGCTAGCCGATACGGCGCATAAAATCTCATATGGAAATTAAATACGTACCTTTTTGTCGGGCATTCTATTTATTTCACTTCTATACTTTATTCCATACCTGTCTCCTGTATCTATACCTGCCCAATCTATTTAACTATACCAAATCATTTTAACTCAATTCGTTAATTATTTCTTTAGTCTATTTCTCCTTTTAATATTTGAATTCTATATTCAAATTCCAATTCGCTTCTATTATTCAAATTCCATAGTTTAAAGTCCATTTGAATTTCTATATTCAAATCTATAATTTAAAGTCCATTTGAATTTCTATATTCAAATCTATTGTTTAACGTCCAATTGAATTTCTATATTCAAATCTGTAGTTTAAAGTCCATTTGAATTTCTTTATTCAAAGTCCATTTGAATTCTCGGCATTATTTATAAACAACGTTTATAACTTCAATTCAAATCCCACCTTTCCATTTATAAACAACGTTTATAAATTCGATTCAAAACCCATATTTTTCATTTATAAACAACTTTATAAATTTGATTCAAAACCTATCTTTTCATTTATAAACAACGTTTATAAATTCGATTCAAAACCTATCTTTTCATTTATAAACAACGTTTATAAATTCGATTCAAAACCTATCTTTTCATTTATAAACAACGTTTATAAATTCGATCACTTGTTTTATATACCTTCAAATAAGTAAATATTTTCTATAGTTTTATTTAGAATTCAAATTCTATTTATAAAAATAGAATTTCCTTTTTAAATATCAAATACCCTTTCCGGTATTTTTATAAATCAATATCCCCAGCCCCAGTGATATTTAAACAATCAAATCAGCCAATTTTCAATCATTTGATTTTTAACACATCATATATGAATATATATGAAATCAAACAAACAACAAACAGATAATATATTTTTGAGGAATCCAGTTGGATTCCTCCAACCTGTTTTCCTGCATCCACAGAGGTTAGTCAACATAGTAATACCCATCCTGCTTCGAGGCAGGATATCGCGGTATGAAGGTCATCCACTAATCATAGCGTGGGGCGTATAGGGTAATCATCCGCTAATGAAACCGCGGGCATCCGCTAATGAAACTGTGGGAATCCAACCAATCACCAAACCAATATATATGTATATATCCTAAATAACTAATATATATTTTAAAACAATTAGGCAGCATTCAAACAAGCACAGACAATTATTTTTAACTATATAAAATAATTTCTAAATAAATGGTGAGTGAGGTTTACTCACTGGAGTTGCAGTTGTTGAATATCCTGTTTATTTCTCAATCATCGACTATGGATCTTCTTGAATGAATTCGCACCTACGACAATTTTATTCAAATTCTCTGATTAACATTTATTTATCTAAACTAACGAATAAATAAATTTCTTATATATATATATATATACATATATATATATCTCTTTTTAAACTCCCTAGTTTTTGAATAGCCTAATAATTTCAAGTCTACATTTTTCACTTAATAAATCTAAAATTTATAAAATGATTCACTAAATTAAATTCTGTTTCTCGTTTTCACATTCTGGATTAGCAACTAAAATTTCAGTTTCCTTTTTAACAATATTCTAACTACGGTTTTAACTAATATATTATTTAAATTTATCGATTTAACATTTATTCAAATTGCACTAAAGTAAATAAATGATTTACTTTATTTGAATAAATAAAATTATTACTTAAATTAAGAATTTAATTACCTTAATCAAGCCTTAATGTAAAAACCCGTAACTTCCCCGTAAAGGAAAGCGTCGGATAGTTCGAGAACAAACCACAACAGAACGCATACAGAAGAACATTTCACTGTTATTACAACAATGCATCAGATTACAAGAATATACAGAGTATAAACGAATAAATATTACACAGAAATATCAGAGATTTAAATTACATTTAAATACATAGCAGCGGAAAATAATACAATACACAACTAGAAGTAGATATACGGATACAAAGCTTTCCGGATATCGTTCCAGCTGTAAACCAGGATCCTGTGAATATAAATCTGCAAAACCAAAACTACTAGCTGCCCGTGTCAAAAATAGGGGCACCCAGAGTTTAGGTTAAAACAATAAACTCCAGGTCAGTCATGTGACTGGTGTGAGAACTAAAACAGTTATTAATCTTTATTTTCAAAGTTAGGTAAATCAAGGGACCACGCCGTATAACACGGAACGGGTTTCCTCCCAAGAATACCAGTGCATAAAACAACAGCGAAATGCTAAATAAAGAAAAATGAAGCTGTTATAAGACCCAGGTCCCATCACACAATGCAACGCAGTCGAGGATAGGGTTTTCCCTTATAACAGCCAAAGAATGCTTGATACGTTTAAAACAAATCATTTGATACTAATATAAGTGCATAGTGTATAAAACACTTCAAATCATAAGTATCAATCATAGGCGGCATGAGCGCCCCATCCCACTATGTCGCCATATATAGGATTACAATTAAAACCGCAAGATCACGTATTTGGAAATTGGATTTCCGTCTATGAACCGAGGCAAAAGATAGTCCTCCACCGATTCGTGACTCTCTAGCCCGAGCCACAGGAACAGCCGCAACTGCCCCATGGAGCGACAGGGCCGGTCCACACGGAGTGGATTATAGTGCCTGAACAATACGTCTCCCCACCCTATGGGGTGTAAGTCTGGTCCGTCAGCCGACCAGAATGCATTCGGCCGAAACCGATATAACCGAGGCGCCTCGCAACCGCAACAACCACATAAGTCAAACTCGTCAGGGCGTGTAAAACCACTGACGCCACTTCTAACTAGAAAGAAACGCAAGTCCTCCCTGAGGTCCGTCTCCCGTTTTTGGTTCATACCTGGTGTGAAACACGCGAGGTAAACGTTACACAAAGCTACGCCACAAAGGCCGTGCTTTGATCATCAACCACAAGACTTTGCTTTTCAACAGAAGCCTTGATCATTTGCATCTTAGCATGCCACACAGGCAAACCATCCTATGCAACCGATATCAGTCACACAGAATGAAATCCGATGTCAGACACACAGTCCATTTACAAGTCCGTTCTGGGTCTGAACGAAACCGGAGGCACCTAGTACCCCGCATATCCATCGATCTCCAAGTACGTCTGGACGATCACTAACTGTTTCCATCTTCTTGGGTGTACAGCCCAATCAAGATCATCAGTTATCACCCAAACGACGTGAAGACCTCCGGTCTTCGACCATCGTCTTCATCTTCGACTTATCGTCGTATCAGTTATTCAGAATGGGATAAACCCGGTCTTTCCGAATAACTCGCGTATATATTATAAAAGTGTTACACAAACACAACATACGCCTCATTCCAATTCATTAGTCACTAACCGTAAATTAATCAAGAGAATAATTCCCCAAATATTAACCCCGAAGGCCGAAACCAACATCAGATCAATATCCAGAAAACCATTCTACTTAGCTAACCGACAGTTAGTTTCTAAATTTCACGTTCAAATCTAATTAAAGATTTAACTATCGCCTGGAGCAAAACTGGTGATACTCCATTCTCGATCTTTTCAATCTAATTAAAGATTCATTAAAACTCCACTTAGTTTTAATCTGTGACTGGGTTAAAGAATCAGTGTCATTTAAAACACGGTTCACGATAAACCCAAAGTCATATCCCATTAATTATCGGGTTAAAGAACAAGTGTTATTTAAAACACTGCTCACGATAAACCCAAAAATCAATATCAATTCAATTCCAATTAAATATTATTTAATTGGTACACTTCATTAAATCTAAATAAAAAGATTTAATCTTTTCTCAACTGGGTTCAAGAACAGTGTTAGTGAAGACACCATTCACGACAAACCCAAATCACATTCATTAATTATCGGGTTAAAGAACAAGTGTTATTTAAAACACTGTTCACGATAAACCCAAAAATCAATATCAATTCAATTCCAATTAAATATTATTTAATTGGTACACTTCATTAAATCTAAATAAAAAGATTTAATCTTTTCTCAACTGGGTTCAAGAACAGTGTTAGTGAAGACACCATTCACGACAAACCCAAATCACATTCATTAATTATCGGGTTAAAGAACAAGTGTTATTTAAAACACTGTTCACGATAAACCCAAAAATCAATATCAATTCAATTCCAATTAAATATTATTTAATTGGTACACTTCATTAAATCTAAATAAAAAGATTTAATCTTTTCTCAACTGGGTTCAAGAACAGTGTTAGTGAAGACACCATTCACGACAAACCCAAATCACATTCATTAATTATCGGGTTAAAGAACAAGTGTTATTTAAAACACTGTTCACGATAAACCCAAAAATCAATATCAATTCAATTCCAATTAAATATTATTTAATTGGTACACTTCATTAAATCTAAATAAAAAGATTTAATCTTTTCTCAACTGGGTTCAAGAACAGTGTTAGTGAAGACACCATTCACGACAAACCCAAATCACATTCGATATTCAATACAAGGCTCTGAATAGGAAATATATCGGCTTATATTCAATATCGAATTCTACGACTAACAAATGTCGTATTGGAAATAACGATACAAATATATATCTTTCAAATTTCCATAACAACACCTGTAATATCACGAATTCCAACATCGAAATATTCCGAAGACAATTTCGATTCAAATCCACTCCAATGCAATCATTGGAAATTTTGGTTATTTTCAAAACCATTTCAAATTCAATTTATTTATTTAAAAATAAATAGAATTATAATTCTAGTTCAAACTAGTTCATTTCGATAAAAATCTATTTTTATCTTTTCAAATATGGAGTTTTTCATCCCAAATCTTCACAAATCATTTCTTATGATTTTACACAAATTATTACTATTTTTAATAATTTTATCAAGGCCCGTACAGTCGATTTCCATCAACGGCCATCGAACTGCACTTACAGCGACCTTTTTCGAATTTGATTTGGACGTATCTCCAAATCCAACCGTTAGATTTCAAATTTCTAACCTTCTTTAGAAAGCCCTTTTCGATACGAACCCAACGGTTCCGGTTTTAGGAGAATCCGACGGTCGGATCTCCCGCAATGTCCGTTTGAAATAAATGGTCGAAATTCACGAACTGCCGCGGCGCGGCGCGTTCTATTCAGGCCATTATATTATATATATAATATATATAATATATACTTCGTCGATTTCTATTTAAAACGAATTATATAAATAGTTTTAAATTCGTTTCAAAAGCAATTTCAACTTCCTTTTCAATTCAAATCAAAATTGAATTCTTCTTTATAAATTCGTTTCAAAATTCATTTCTATTCAATTCAAATTTCAATTCAATTTGAATTCATTTCAAATCGTTTTCAATTCAATTCATTTCGAAATCGTTTTCAATTCATTTCGAAATCGTTTTCAATTCAATTTGAATTCGTTTTCAATTCATTTCATTTCGAAATCGTTTTCAATTCAATTTGTTTCGAAATCGTTTTCAATTCATTTCGAAATCGTTTTCAATTCATTTCGAAATCGTTTTCAATTCAATTTGAATTCGTTTTCAATTCATTTCATTTCGAAATCGTTTTCAATTCAATTCATTTCGAAATCGTTTTCAATTCAATTCATTTCGAAATCGTTTTCAATTCAATTCATTTCGAAATCGTTTTCAATTCAATTCGTTTCGAAATCGTTTTCAATTCAATTCAAAATATTCGATTTCGAAATCACTTCTCAATATTCATTTTTAAGATGAATAAAATCGATATAAATATCGTTCACGTCAAAATGGAGTCAATCTAATCAACACGGCTTCATAAATTTCTATTTTCAAATATTCTATTTCAAATATTTCTTTTTCAAAATAGTTGTTATTATCAAAATATTTCGTTCAACACATGACCAATCTCAATGAATGAGTACTGTCAACACATGAACTTTTATTTTATAATATTCTTTATTTTTCAAATTCGAATGAGGCCCAATCAATCACCATATAAAGTTAATTATATGGATTTTCATACAACACATGTATATAATAACATTGAAAATAATCAACCATCAACCAAAGTGCACTACACTGTATAAGCATCAAATATAGATATCTAACGCTTATAACAGCCTGTCAATCAATCGATCGACATATTTAATCAATCAGGATGAGTGAACTTCAAATTTCATCCCAACACCCGTGTGGGGTTTCAAACAATCAAACACAGATTTTATTCGTGCAGTTGGGCGATGTGTAAAATTTATCGTCCCAATCCATATCAGTCAAATCAGTGTACATAAACAAACCGTCTGGTTTGTAAATGAATATTTTATTTTATTCACATTCACGTTAAAAACTATATTTTTAACGATAAAATATTTATTCCAACACATGAATTTTCTTTTCAGTTCATTTATTCAATAAATGACATTTTTATTTTTCTAACATATTTTAGAAAATTTCGGCGGCATAACGGCACGATACTAGAAACGGGACAAGGCCTAGCCTTATCCCCGGTCTAGTGAAGGCCCACGCCATTCACACATCAATCAAATCAATTCGTTATGTAAACCACAAAGTTTGGAGTAAGCGTCTAACCTAGCCTTACTCCTTCGCCTTATAACGGCGCACGTCTAATCCTAACCAATTTATCGATTCGATTTTTCACACCACAAACCACATTCAAACCAATATCGCAATCAATAACCAAACAGCCAAACAAACAAGTCCATGGTCTGTGGACGGGTGTCGGGTGCTACTAAGCACCGTCTGCATCCTAGTATATATATATATAACTAGAAAAATAAATTGAAAGGTGAGAAGTTCTCACATCTAGCTATCCTAGCTCCACGGCTCTTCATTGATAGAAAACTTCATCGCTATCGCATCTTCGTCATCTTCGTTGCCCACTTTCACTACATATGTAAAAATCTCATTTTTACTTCGCTATTCAATATATAAAAATCGAATTTTTATTTCAAAGTTCAATATATAAAAATCGAATTTTTATTTCAAAGTTCTATATATAAAAATCGAATTTTTATTTCAAAGTTCTATATATAAAAATCGAATTTTTATTTCAAAGTTCTATATATAAAAATCGAATTTTTATTTCAAAGTTAAAATCTTTTTCTTATATTAAAGTTAAAACCTTCTCCTATATTAAACCTTAAAATAAAATCAGTTTTCATTTTCTTTATAAATCAGTTTTCAACTAAAATAAAATTCAGTTTTCAACTAAAATAAAATTCAGTTTTCAACTAAAATAAAATTCAGTTTTCAACTAAAATAAAATTCAGTTTTCAACTAAAATAAAATAAAAAAAATAGTTTTAAAGATTATAAAAAATCATATATATAAAAAAAACGAAATCAGAAATACTTACAGCGGGGGGGGGGGGGGAGGGGGTCTCGTCTTCGTCGAACTGAGCAGCAGAGGGGGGGGGGGGTTTTCACCTTCGTCGGAGCAGCTGGGGGGGAAAGTTGATTGCATCGCGCGGCGCTCAGGTGGTCTCGGCGGCGGGCTAGGGTTTAGGCGGGTGTCGGGTTTTGGGTAGAGGGCTGTCGCGATCGGCTCTGGCGCCTGGGGCTTCGCGTGGGTGTCGAGGAAGGCAAGGGGGGAGGAGGAAGGGAAGAAGTGGCGGAGGGCGGCAGGCGGATGGTGGCGATCGCCAAGGGGGCGGCGGGCGAGTCCGATCCCCTTTCTCTTCTTTTTTTTTTTTTTTTTTTTTTATTTGATTCTGAGAAGAAGAAAAAAATAACGGGGGGGGGGGGGGCCTATATAAAAAAAAAGATTATATATATTGAATAATTTTAATTTATTTTATCCCTAGGAGTTGACTTTTACATATGACCTCTAAACGAGGCCCACCGCCTGTCGTCCATAGCGTTTCACCCCCATTCCGAACACAATGGGATATGTATCGCAAGCTGATTCGACTGTTTGAATCAGTTTCCGTTAAATTTACATTTAAATCACTATATTGAATTTTAAACGTACGTTTCAAATTACCGGGGTCACATACTAACTAGAAAAATTCCAGAAAATATTTTCTAGCTTCGTATTGACGATACGGTCCTAACAAAACTAGTTTCATCGAATTCTGAGACCGTTTGCAAAATGGCCAATTTCCAGTCGATTAAATTCAACAGAAACTGGTCAAACGCGTTTTCCTTTGCCACGCTCACATATTGATTCGAAAAATTATGAAATTTGAAACCTAGCAATAACTTTACATCCCGGACCCAACAAAACTGGTTTCATCGAAATCCGAGGTCGTTTGCAAAATGTCCATTTTTAAGGGCCTGAATTCCATAGCGACTATTCAGAATTTTCAACTGGACATATCTTTTGATTCCCGCTACGAACTTTTGATTTTTCGGATTCGTTGGAAAGATATTCACTATTAGATTCCATTATTTTTGGTTTCACTAAAATCCGGATTGTTTTGCACCCGGTACATTCAATTGAAGTTTGAAATCGAATTATCGAACTACCGCGCCATTTTCAATTTTATTTATAATTATATATAATTATTTATATTCTAACGACGACGCGTATAAATATATACGTCGAATTCTATATTGAAAATAAATTTCACGTCGATATTATTTAAAATAATTCATTTTAAATAATTAAAATTCGCTAAAATTGCTAAAATAAAAATTTTAAACTGGCCCACATTTTACGGGTTGTTACAATCTCCCCCACTTAAAACTTTTCGTCCCCGAAAAGGAACAAAGTCGAAAGTGGTTTGATTATTAAGCTCTACATTCGATCTGGCTTTCATTCTCTAACTTTTCAATTTCTGAGAATTTTCAAAATTTCAAAAATTTGGCTAACACCCTAAATTTCCGAAAAATTTCGCCATAACCTCCCCTGCACCGGGAGCATCGGGGAATTTCAAATAGCTTCCCCGGTCCTTCAGATCTCAAAAAGAAAAAGAAAAAGCCAAGCGGCTAGCCAATAGGCTCACAAAATCATCATCACCCAAACAAAACAGGAAATTATGTAGTAAACATGTACCTATTTGTCGGGCAAACAAATTTTATTCTCTGGCTCTAGCCTCCTTGCTATGACCTGTTCAATGATATATATGTATATGCAAGCAAACGCGACCAATTTTCAATACAATTCAATATTCGATCAAATTAGGCATACTAGTTCAAAATTATCAAACAATTAAACAAACAACACAAACATCAATCAATTAGTGGATTAACGTTTCAAATTCATAATTTTGATATATATACAAAAATCAGATTTTTGATGCCAAATCACAACAATTAGCCCTATCTAATTTTGGTTCTCACACCAGTCAATAGGAAATATATAGAAAATCACACCTTCGAAACTCGAACATAAATGTTGATGATGCGATCGCTATCATCAATATCATTTCCGGGCGACTAGAATGTGATTCCATATCTATCCAGTATATTAAAACTTTGAATATACGTTTGCAAGGCGTATATGCAAATTCTTTATATATCGGATTGTCCAAATCAATATAAATAAATAATCAAATACGAATAATTGATTTAAATTTTCAAAACGAAATTTGTTTTCATTTTCAAAAACATACTCTTCACACTCGTTCTAGGATACTACTGATCCTATCTCTAACGAGTCATTCTAATTGGATATTACTAACCCAATATCTGATGTATTCTTTCGTACGTTTCTAATGTGTCTTGTTCTCTAGCTTTGTAAACCAAAGCTCTGATACCAAATGTAAAAACCCGTAACTTCCCCGTAAAGGAAAGCGTCGGATAGTTCGAGAACAAACCACAACAGAACGCATACAGAAGAACATTTCACTGTTATTACAACAATGCATCAGATTACAAGAATATACAGAGTATAAACGAATAAATATTACACAGAAATATCAGAGATTTAAATTACATTTAAATACATAGCAGCGGAAAATAATACAATACACAACTAGAAGTAGATATACGGATACAAAGCTTTCCGGATATCGTTCCAGCTGTAAACCAGGATCCTGTGAATATAAATCTGCAAAACCAAAACTACTAGCTGCCCGTGTCAAAAATAGGGGCACCCAGAGTTTAGGTTAAAACAATAAACTCCAGGTCAGTCATGTGACTGGTGTGAGAACTAAAACAGTTATTAATCTTTATTTTCAAAGTTAGGTAAATCAAGGGACCACGCCGTATAACACGGAACGGGTTTCCTCCCAAGAATACCAGTGCATAAAACAACAGCGAAATGCTAAATAAAGAAAAATGAAGCTGTTATAAGACCCAGGTCCCATCACACAATGCAACGCAGTCGAGGATAGGGTTTTCCCTTATAACAGCCAAAGAATGCTTGATACGTTTAAAACAAATCATTTGATACTAATATAAGTGCATAGTGTATAAAACACTTCAAATCATAAGTATCAATCATAGGCGGCATGAGCGCCCCATCCCACTATGTCGCCATATATAGGATTACAATTAAAACCGCAAGATCACGTATTTGGAAATTGGATTTCCGTCTATGAACCGAGGCAAAAGATAGTCCTCCACCGATTCGTGACTCTCTAGCCCGAGCCACAGGAACAGCCGCAACTGCCCCATGGAGCGACAGGGCCGGTCCACACGGAGTGGATTATAGTGCCTGAACAATACGTCTCCCCACCCTATGGGGTGTAAGTCTGGTCCGTCAGCCGACCAGAATGCATTCGGCCGAAACCGATATAACCGAGGTGCCTCGCAACCGCAACAACCACATAAGTCAAACTCGTCAGGGCGTGTAAAACCACTGACGCCACTTCTAACTAGAAAGAAACGCAAGTCCTCCCTGAGGTCCGTCTCCCGTTTTTGGTTCATACCTGGTGTGAAACACGCGAGGTAAACGTTACACAAAGCTACGCCACAAAGGCCGTGCTTTGATCATCAACCACAAGACTTTGCTTTTCAACAGAAGCCTTGATCATTTGCATCTTAGCATGCCACACAGGCAAACCATCCTATGCAACCGATATCAGTCACACAGAATGAAATCCGATGTCAGACACACAGTCCATTTACAAGTCCGTTCTGGGTCTGAACGAAACCGGAGGCACCTAGTACCCCGCATATCCATCGATCTCCAAGTACGTCTGGACGATCACTAACTGTTTCCATCTTCTTGGGTGTACAGCCCAATCAAGATCATCAGTTATCACCCAAACGACGTGAAGACCTCCGGTCTTCGACCATCGTCTTCATCTTCGACTTATCGTCGTATCAGTTATTCAGAATGGGATAAACCCGGTCTTTCCGAATAACTCGCGTATATATTATAAAAGTGTTACACAAACACAACATACGCCTCATTCCAATTCATTAGTCACTAACCGTAAATTAATCAAGAGAATAATTCCCCAAATATTAACCCCGAAGGCCGAAACCAACATCAGATCAATATCCAGAAAACCATTCTACTTAGCTAACCGACAGTTAGTTTCTAAATTTCACGTTCAAATCTAATTAAAGATTTAACTATCGCCTGGAGCAAAACTGGTGATACTCCATTCTCGATCTTTTCAATCTAATTAAAGATTCATTAAAACTCCACTTAGTTTTAATCTGTGACTGGGTTAAAGAATCAGTGTCATTTAAAACACGGTTCACGATAAACCCAAAGTCATATCCCATTAATTATCGGGTTAAAGAACAAGTGTTATTTAAAACACTGCTCACGATAAACCCAAAAATCAATATCAATTCAATTCCAATTAAATATTATTTAATTGGTACACTTCATTAAATCTAAATAAAAAGATTTAATCTTTTCTCAACTGGGTTCAAGAACAGTGTTAGTGAAGACACCATTCACGACAAACCCAAATCACATTCATTAATTATCGGGTTAAAGAACAAGTGTTATTTAAAACACTGTTCACGATAAACCCAAAAATCAATATCAATTCAATTCCAATTAAATATTATTTAATTGGTACACTTCATTAAATCTAAATAAAAAGATTTAATCTTTTCTCAACTGGGTTCAAGAACAGTGTTAGTGAAGACACCATTCACGACAAACCCAAATCACATTCATTAATTATCGGGTTAAAGAACAAGTGTTATTTAAAACACTGTTCACGATAAACCCAAAAATCAATATCAATTCAATTCCAATTAAATATTATTTAATTGGTACACTTCATTAAATCTAAATAAAAAGATTTAATCTTTTCTCAACTGGGTTCAAGAACAGTGTTAGTGAAGACACCATTCACGACAAACCCAAATCACATTCATTAATTATCGGGTTAAAGAACAAGTGTTATTTAAAACACTGTTCACGATAAACCCAAAAATCAATATCAATTCAATTCCAATTAAATATTATTTAATTGGTACACTTCATTAAATCTAAATAAAAAGATTTAATCTTTTCTCAACTGGGTTCAAGAACAGTGTTAGTGAAGACACCATTCACGACAAACCCAAATCACATTCGATATTCAATACAAGGCTCTGAATAGGAAATATATCGGCTTATATTCAATATCGAATTCTACGACTAACAAATGTCGTATTGGAAATAACGATACAAATATATATCTTTCAAATTTCCATAACAACACCTGTAATATCACGAATTCCAACATCGAAATATTCCGAAGACAATTTCGATTCAAATCCACTCCAATGCAATCATTGGAAATTTTGGTTATTTTCAAAACCATTTCAAATTCAATTTATTTATTTAAAAATAAATAGAATTATAATTCTAGTTCAAACTAGTTCATTTCGATAAAAATCTATTTTTATCTTTTCAAATATGGAGTTTTTCATCCCAAATCTTCACAAATCATTTCTTATGATTTTACACAAATTATTACTATTTTTAATAATTTTATCAAGGCCCGTACAGTCGATTTCCATCAACGGCCATCGAACTGCACTTACAGCGACCTTTTTCGAATTTGATTTGGACGTATCTCCAAATCCAACCGTTAGATTTCAAATTTCTAACCTTCTTTAGAAAGCCCTTTTCGATACGAACCCAACGGTTCCGGTTTTAGGAGAATCCGACGGTCGGATCTCCCGCAATGTCCGTTTGAAATAAATGGTCGAAATTCACGAACTGCCGCGGCGCGGCGCGTTCTATTCAGGCCATTATATTATATATATAATATATATAATATATACTTCGTCGATTTCTATTTAAAACGAATTATATAAATAGTTTTAAATTCGTTTCAAAAGCAATTTCAACTTCCTTTTCAATTCAAATCAAAATTGAATTCTTCTTTATAAATTCGTTTCAAAATTCATTTCTATTCAATTCAAATTTCAATTCAATTTGAATTCATTTCAAATCGTTTTCAATTCAATTCATTTCGAAATCGTTTTCAATTCATTTCGAAATCGTTTTCAATTCAATTTGAATTCGTTTTCAATTCATTTCATTTCGAAATCGTTTTCAATTCAATTTGTTTCGAAATCGTTTTCAATTCATTTCGAAATCGTTTTCAATTCATTTCGAAATCGTTTTCAATTCAATTTGAATTCGTTTTCAATTCATTTCATTTCGAAATCGTTTTCAATTCAATTCATTTCGAAATCGTTTTCAATTCAATTCATTTCGAAATCGTTTTCAATTCAATTCATTTCGAAATCGTTTTCAATTCAATTCGTTTCGAAATCGTTTTCAATTCAATTCAAAATATTCGATTTCGAAATCACTTCTCAATATTCATTTTTAAGATGAATAAAATCGATATAAATATCGTTCACGTCAAAATGGAGTCAATCTAATCAACACGGCTTCATAAATTTCTATTTTCAAATATTCTATTTCAAATATTTCTTTTTCAAAATAGTTGTTATTATCAAAATATTTCGTTCAACACATGACCAATCTCAATGAATGAGTACTGTCAACACATGAACTTTTATTTTATAATATTCTTTATTTTTCAAATTCGAATGAGGCCCAATCAATCACCATATAAAGTTAATTATATGGATTTTCATACAACACATGTATATAATAACATTGAAAATAATCAACCATCAACCAAAGTGCACTACACTGTATAAGCATCAAATATAGATATCTAACGCTTATAACAGCCTGTCAATCAATCGATCGACATATTTAATCAATCAGGATGAGTGAACTTCAAATTTCATCCCAACACCCGTGTGGGGTTTCAAACAATCAAACACAGATTTTATTCGTGCAGTTGGGCGATGTGTAAAATTTATCGTCCCAATCCATATCAGTCAAATCAGTGTACATAAACAAACCGTCTGGTTTGTAAATGAATATTTTATTTTATTCACATTCACGTTAAAAACTATATTTTTAACGATAAAATATTTATTCCAACACATGAATTTTCTTTTCAGTTCATTTATTCAATAAATGACATTTTTATTTTTCTAACATATTTTAGAAAATTTCGGCGGCATAACGGCACGATACTAGAAACGGGACAAGGCCTAGCCTTATCCCCGGTCTAGTGAAGGCCCACGCCATTCACACATCAATCAAATCAATTCGTTATGTAAACCACAAAGTTTGGAGTAAGCGTCTAACCTAGCCTTACTCCTTCGCCTTATAACGGCGCACGTCTAATCCTAACCAATTTATCGATTCGATTTTTCACACCACAAACCACATTCAAACCAATATCGCAATCAATAACCAAACAGCCAAACAAACAAGTCCATGGTCTGTGGACGGGTGTCGGGTGCTACTAAGCACCGTCTGCATCCTAGTATATATATATATAACTAGAAAAATAAATTGAAAGGTGAGAAGTTCTCACATCTAGCTATCCTAGCTCCACGGCTCTTCATTGATAGAAAACTTCATCGCTATCGCATCTTCGTCATCTTCGTTGCCCACTTTCACTACATATGTAAAAATCTCATTTTTACTTCGCTATTCAATATATAAAAATCGAATTTTTATTTCAAAGTTCAATATATAAAAATCGAATTTTTATTTCAAAGTTCTATATATAAAAATCGAATTTTTTATTTCAAAGTTCTATATATAAAAATCGAATTTTTATTTCAAAGTTCTATATATAAAAATCGAATTTTTATTTCAAAGTTAAAATCTTTTTCTTATATTAAAGTTAAAACCTTCTCCTATATTAAACCTTAAAATAAAATCAGTTTTCATTTTCTTTATAAATCAGTTTTCAACTAAAATAAAATTCAGTTTTCAACTAAAATAAAATTCAGTTTTCAACTAAAATAAAATTCAGTTTTCAACTAAAATAAAATTCAGTTTTCAACTAAAATAAAATAAAAAAAATAGTTTTAAAGATTATAAAAAATCATATATATAAAAAAAACGAAATCAGAAATACTTACAGCGGGGGGGGGGGGGGGGAGGGGGTCTCGTCTTCGTCGAACTGAGCAGCAGAGGGGGGGGGGTTTCACCTTCGTCGGAGCAGCTGGGGGGGAAAGTTGATTGCATCGCGCGGCGCTCAGGTGGTCTCGGCGGCGGGCTAGGGTTTAGGCGGGTGTCGGGTTTTGGGTAGAGGGCTGTCGCGATCGGCTCTGGCGCCTGGGGCTTCGCGTGGGTGTCGAGGAAGGCAAGGGGGGAGGAGGAAGGGAAGAAGTGGCGGAGGGCGGCAGGCGGATGGTGGCGATCGCCAAGGGGGCGGCGGGCGAGTCCGATCCCCTTTCTCTTCTTTTTTTTTTTTTTTTTTTTTTTTATTTGATTCTGAGAAGAAGAAAAAAATAACGGGGGGGGGGGGGGCCTATATAAAAAAAAAGATTATATATATTGAATAATTTTAATTTATTTTATCCCTAGGAGTTGACTTTTACATATGACCTCTAAACGAGGCCCACCGCCTGTCGTCCATAGCGTTTCACCCCCATTCCGAACACAATGGGATATGTATCGCAAGCTGATTCGACTGTTTGAATCAGTTTCCGTTAAATTTACATTTAAATCACTATATTGAATTTTAAACGTACGTTTCAAATTACCGGGGTCACATACTAACTAGAAAAATTCCAGAAAATATTTTCTAGCTTCGTATTGACGATACGGTCCTAACAAAACTAGTTTCATCGAATTCTGAGACCGTTTGCAAAATGGCCAATTTCCAGTCGATTAAATTCAACAGAAACTGGTCAAACGCGTTTTCCTTTGCCACGCTCACATATTGATTCGAAAAATTATGAAATTTGAAACCTAGCAATAACTTTACATCCCGGACCCAACAAAACTGGTTTCATCGAAATCCGAGGTCGTTTGCAAAATGTCCATTTTTAAGGGCCTGAATTCCATAGCGACTATTCAGAATTTTCAACTGGACATATCTTTTGATTCCCGCTACGAACTTTTGATTTTTCGGATTCGTTGGAAAGATATTCACTATTAGATTCCATTATTTTTGGTTTCACTAAAATCCGGATTGTTTTGCACCCGGTACATTCAATTGAAGTTTGAAATCGAATTATCGAACTACCGCGCCATTTTCAATTTTATTTATAATTATATATAATTATTTATATTCTAACGACGACGCGTATAAATATATACGTCGAATTCTATATTGAAAATAAATTTCACGTCGATATTATTTAAAATAATTCATTTTAAATAATTAAAATTCGCTAAAATTGCTAAAATAAAAATTTTAAACTGGCCCACATTTTACGGGTTGTTACACTTAATTTCCTTCCTCTCAGTTCGACATTTCCATTACAGACAGCCCCTTCCAAATCTGCAGCCCAAATTTCAAAACACCAGGGACCCATCTCCCTTAAACCACTCATCGTCGAAGACCAGCATCCTATCCAACGTCGATCACACACCCATGCTCAACTACCCTCATCGCACTCCCAGTCACGACTCCATCTTCCAAGCGTCGAGCCCTTCCTTTCATCGCACTGTCAAACTCCACAAATCTCCAACCATCAGACATCGAACGCCCTGGTCTTTGACCTAACGAACAATACTAGATTCGGATGTGAAACCATCATCGCACTTCTCCTTTTCGAAGTCAACAGAATAGATGCGATAATTCCTTTTACCCAATCCTTCAAACTCGAACAACCTCGACATCGACACATCACTTTCCCAATTGGCAAACTCTTCCAGCACTGAGTCGATTTTCAGAGGATTCGGGTTTCTGCATCGCGATTTGGATCATGCCTGCCGCTTCAACGATGCGTCGATTTGGGATGTGGGTTTTCGGCGGTTTCCATTTCTCTCTTCAGAAGGTCTCGTTCGATTTGTAAACAAATGGAGGAAGGATGCGATGTTTATTTATGAGGATTTCGATTTTTATTCCTGAAAGATCGGCCCCTTTTTTTTTATTTCAGTCGAGAAAGAAATGGGAAAAATCGTGATTATATATAGAAGAGAAGGGAATAGATGTGCACCATTTTTCTCCTATCGTTTTTAGTGGTGAGGGAAAGGGACACACGGCGTGGAGGGGTGGAGAAAATCTAATTCACACATGAGAAGATATTTTCCCTGATATATTTTTTTTGTTTTATTTTAAATTAATTTATACCGGTATTCTTTAATTAGAATACAACCTAATTCCGAACTCCTTTCTGAACCCAACAACTGTCCTTTCTAGGGTAATATCCCTATTTTGTACACACTGGGATAGATCACGAAGTCTGATTCGATCGTCTGTGAAAGATATTTATTTAAATCTATATAAATTTAAATTTAAAACTATTTATTCTACTCGATAATTAATAAATATTATTACCGTTAAAATATCATATTAATTATTTGAACTGTTTTCAATTCAAATTAAAATTTGAATTCAACTAAATCCATTTTCGTATTCTGATAATTTAATATTTTCAAATATTAAATTGAAATTGATTTTTAAATTGATAACTCCCTATAAAAATTGATTTATTTACTTAACTCAATATTTAAATCCATATTAAATATTTTAAAATTAACCCCTAAGAGTCCGGGTCATTACAATCACGAAATCCAATATCGAAATATTCCGAAGACAATTTCGATTCAAATCCATTCCAATATAATTATTGGAAATTCTGGTTATTTTTAAAACCCTTTTCAAATTCAATTTATTTATTTAAAAATAAATAGAATTATAATTCTAGTTCAAAACTAGTTCACTTCGATAAAAATCTATTTTTATCTTTTCAAATATGGAGTTTTTCACCCCAATTCTTCTCAAATCATTTCTTATGATTATACACAAATTATTACTATTTTTAATAATTTTATTAAGGCCCGTACAGTCGATTTCCATCAATGGCCATCGAACTGCACTTACAGCGACCTTTTTCGAATTTGATTTGGACGTATCTCCAAATCCAACCGTTAGATTTTGAATTTCTAATATTCGTTAGAAAGCTCTTTTCGATACGTACCCAACGGTTCCGGTTTTAGGAGAATCCGACGGTCGGATCTCCCGTAATGTCCGTTTGAAATAAATGGTCGAAATTCACGAACTGCCGCGGCGCGGCGCGTTCTATTCAGGCCATTATATTATATATATAATATATATAATATATATTTCGTCGATTTCTATTTAAAACGAATTATATAAATAGTTTTAAAATTCGTTTCAAAAGCAATTTCAACTTCCATTTCAATTCAAATCAAAATTGAATTCTTCTTTATAAATTCATTTTAAAATCCATTTCTATTCAATTTAAATTTCAATTCAATTTGAATTCATTTCAATTCGCTTTCAATTCAATTTGAATTCGTTTTCAATTTAATTCAATTCCAAAGTCGTTTTCTATTCGATTCAATTCAAATTGGTTTTCTATTCGATTCAATTCAAATTGGTTTTCTATTCGAATCAAATTCGTTATATATTCAATTGAAATCACATTCGTTTTCTATTCAATTCATTTCGAAATTGTTTTCAATTCAATTCATTTCGAAATCGTTTTCAATTCAATTCATTTCGAAATCGTTTTCAATTCAATTCATTTCGAAATCGTTTTCAATTCAATTCATTTCGAAATTGTTATATATTCGATTCATTTCGAAATCGTTTTCAATTCAATTCATTTCGAAATCGTTATATATTCAATTCATTTCAAAATGAATAAAATCGATATAAATATCGTTCACGTCAAAATGGTGTCAATCTAATCAACACGGCTTCATAAATTTCTATTTTCAAATATTCTATTTCAAATATTTCTTTTTCAAAATAGTTGTTATTATCAAAATATTTCGTTCAACACATGACCAATCTCAAGGGATGAGTACTGTCAACACATGAACCTTTATTTTATATTGATAAAGATGTAAATTTTATTACTAAAATATTTCGTTCAACACATGACCAATCTCAATGGATGAGTACTGTCAACACATGAACTTTTATTTTATATCGATAAAGATGTAACTTTTATTACTGAAATATTTCGTTCAACACATGACCAATCTCAATGGATGAGTACTGTCAACACATGAACTTTTATTTTATAATATTCTTTATTTTTCAAATTGGAATGAGGCCCAATCAATTACCATATAAAGTTAATTATATGGATTTTCATACATTACACACATATAATAGCATTGATGAATAATCAACCATCAACCAAAGTGCACTACACTGTATAAGCATCAAATATAGATATCTAACGCTTATAACAGCCTGTCAATCAATCGATCGACATATTTAATCAATCAGGATGAGTGAACTTCAAATTTCATCCCAACACCCGTATGGGGTTTCAAACAATCAAACGCATATTTTATTTGTGCAGTTGGGCGATGTGTAAAATTTATCGACCCAATCAATGTCCTTCAAATAGGTGTACATAAACAAACCGTCTGGTTTGTAAATGAATATTTATTTATTCACATTCACGTTAAAAATTATATTTTTAACGACAAAACATTTTATTCCAACATATGAATTTCTATTCAGTTCATTCTTTAAATAAAATGATATTTTTATTTTTCTAACTTATTTTAGAAAATTTCGGCGGCATAACGGCACGATACTAGAAACGGGACAAGGCCTAGCCTTATCCCCGGTCTAGTGAAGGCCCACGCCATTCACACATCAATCAAATCAATTCATTTCACCACACAATTCAATTTCAATCAAATCATCAAATTAATTTATGCAACCAAAACAAACAAATCCATGGTCTGTGGACGATTGTGTCGGGTGCTACTAAGCACCGTCTGCATCCTAGTATATATATATAAATAGAAATGAAATTGAAAGGTGAGAAATTCTCACCGATAGCTATCCAACCATCTCGACTCTTCTTTTGCAGAAGTCTTCGTTGTTCTCGCCCTTTTATCACCGTCGTTGACCGTAGCCACTACATATATAAAAATCGAATTTTTAATTCGCTATTCGATATATAAAAATCGAATTTTTACTTTGCTATTCAATATATAAAAATCGAATTTTTACTTTGCTATTCAATATATAAAAAATCGAATTTTTACTTTGCTATTCAATATATAAAAATCGAATTTTTACTTTGCTATTCAATATATAAAAATCTCGCTTTTACAATAAAGATTTCTCCTTTTCAAAAATAAAGTTCTCGCCTTTTCAAAAATAAGGTTTTCGCCTTTTCAAAAATAAGGTTTTCGCCTTTTCAAATTTAAAGATTTCATCTTTATAAAAATCTCATTTTTATTTTTCTACACAAAGTTTATATTTTCCTTAACAAAGTATATATATTTTTCTAAACAAAGTTTATATTTTTCTTAACAAAGTTTATATTTTTCTTAACAAAGTTTATATTTTCCTTAACAAAGTATATATATTTTTCTAAACAAAGTTTATATTTTCCTTAACAAAGTTTATATTTTTCCAAACAAAGTTTATATTTTTCTTAACAAAGTTTATATTTTTCTTAACAAAGTTTATATTTTTCCAAACAAAGTTTATATTTTTCCAAACAAAGTTTATATTTTTCTTAACAAAGTTTATATTTTTCTTAACAAAATTAATGCTATTTATTATTTAAAAAAATCTGAAATTTAACCCACGGTATGTTTATAAAAACTAAATATAATTCACTGCTAATTTAAATGAAAAAAAAACTGAAAATAATTCACCTCTTTCCTGTATACCTTCAGAAAACTGTTCATCTCCTTGGTTTTGCCATCGCCACCGCCTCGCTCGACTGGAGCATGATCGGAGTTCGCCATTCACTCCTCCGGAGCATCCCCCAGACGTCGGTCCCCCCTATTGAACCCATTCATCGTTTAGGGTTTCGGAATGCACACAAATCAAGGCGGCGGAGCAAAATCAAACAGTGCCACGTTGACCGCCTCGGCCTACTCTCCCTACGACGGCGGCGCCACCAGACTCGAGCTCCACTTCGCATCGGAATTTAGGTCTGAACGTGGCGGCTTTGGGGTTTTCGCAGTCTCGCAGTCGCCTTCTCTTTTTTTTTTTCTCTTTATTTTGATTCGATTGAATTTCTATCGGGGGGGGGGGCCTGGAGTATAAAGAGAGAAAGGGGATGAAGATATATTTTTTTTTAATTAATTTTTTTTATTCAAAAAGTTGACTTTTACATACGACCTCGAAACGAGGCCTACCGCCTGTCGTCCATAGCGTATTACCCCCACTCCGAACACAACGTGATATGTATCGTAGACTAGTTCGACTGTTTGAATCAGTTTCCGTTAAATTTACATTTAAATCACTATATTGAATTTTAAACGTACATTTCAAATTACCTGGGTCACATACTAACCGTAAAAATTCTCGAAAAATATTTTCTAGCTTCGTACTGATGATACGGTCCTAACAAAACTAGTTTCATCGAAATCCGAGGTCGTTTGCAAAATGGCTATTTTTAAGGGCCTGAATTCCATAGCGACTATTCAGAATTTTCAACTGGACATATCTTTTGATTCCCGCTATGAAATTTTGATTTTTCAGATTCGTTGGAAAGATATTATCAATTAGATTCCATTATTTTTGGTTTCACTAAAATCCGGATTGCTTTGCACCCGGTACATTCTATTGAAGTTTGAAGTCGAATTATCGAACTACCGCGCCATTTTCAATTCTATTTATAATTATATATAAATATTTATATTCTAACGACGACGCGTATAAATATATACGTTCGCATTATATTCAAAATAAATTTCTCGTCGATACTATTTAAAATAATTCATTTTAAATAATCAAAATTTGCTAAAATTGCCAAAATAAAAATTTTAAACTGGCCCAGATTTTCGGGTTGTTACAGAGTCAAGGAAGAGATGGCAGCTTGTACCATAATGCTGAGCTTGCCTCATGCCATGATATAAGGACGACATGGAGGCTAGGTGAATTAGTTTAGGTCTGACATTATGAATGGAGTACGACATGGTTTGGGGACGACTTGGTCTCCACGAAACGACTTGGTGAGGGAGATATGACTTAGGAATGACATGGTTTACCTTTCTTCCTATAACATTTTATTGGAACGGCTTGGTTTGCTTACAACGATTTGGGAGAAGGACGACTTGGGAGAAGGACGACATGAATACAAACATCAATCCCATATTTTTATGAAATAACACCATTTACATCCTATTGGTTTAGAACCAGGAGGTAAACCTACTAGTTTCCATGTTTTATTTCCCATAATAGAATCCATTTCATCATTTATGGGTTCTTACCAAAATGATGAATCTTGAGATTTCATTGCCTCAGCATAAGTTAAAGGGTCAGATTATATATTTGTAGATATCATTAATTGATGCTCTACATTATTTCTAGATCCTCCAACCAAATATACGACGAAATCTGGTCCAGAGGATTTCTCTATCCTTATTCGTTTACTTCTCCTAAGAGAATCACCATTTTCGTCAATATTTTCATCAGTGTTTTCTACAGGTTTAATAGTTGGTTCATTAATCTCCACCATTTCACCAATAGGTGCATTTACCTCCACCGTTACATGAACCGATTTATTTTGAATAGATGTAAATCTATTCTCATAAAACACTATGTCCCTTGATTCTATTACTGTATTTACATCAATAGAGCTATTAGGTTCTATTACTAGAAACCTATACCCTTTTCTATGTTGAGCATATCCTAAGAATATGCACTCGACAGCCTTTTGTCCTAATTTCCTGATTTTTGGTTTAGGTAATCATACAATCGCTCTACAACCCCAGACTCGATAATAATCAAGATTTGGTTTCCGTTTCTTCCAAAGTTCATACGGAGTAACTTTACTTTTCTTATGAGGTATTCTATTTAGAATATAACATGCAGTAAGTAAGGCTTCCCCTCAGAAACTAGTATTGATTCCAGAATTACACAACATTGCATTTACCATTTCAGTAAGAGCTCTATTTTTCCTTTCAGCCACTCCATTTTGTTGTGGAGTGTAAGAAATATATGTTTCATGTATAATTCTGGCTGATTCACAATATTATGGAAATTGATACTTGCCACCTCTATCAGATCTAAGTGTTTTTATTTTGACATCACATTGGTTTTCTACTTCAGTTTTCTAAGTAATGAATGAATTTAACACTTCACTTTTAGCATGCATAAGATAGACATAACAATATTTAGAGTAATCATATATAAATGTGACAGATTAACTTTTTCCTCCTCTAGTAGGAGTACTATGTATATCACATACATTGCTATGAATAAGTTGTAACAATTTTGTTGTACTTTCTGGTTTATAAGGAAATGGTTTTCTGGTGATCTTAGTTAATGAACATATCCTACACTTATCTAGCATATCATTTTGGTGTTTGGGAATTAGATTCAAAGATATCATATCAAGCATGCGTTTTCGATTAACATGTACTAATCTATTGTCCCACAATGAAAATGAATCAACAATATAAGCAGAATTCATACTTTTATTTATATCAACATTCAGTTTAAACATACCATCACACATGTACCCTTTTACCACAAATACACCGCCTTTGGTCAACACATATTTGTCCAACTCAAAGACTTGTTTGAAACCAAACTTATTAATAAGACTTCCTGATACAAGGTTCTTCCTAATTTCAGGTACATAATATACATCATTTAATGTCAAAACTTTTCCGGATGTGAATTCCAAATCCACAACCCCCTTCCCTTTGACCGCTACCTTTGCTGAATTTTCCATATATTGATAATCTTCATCTTCAATTGGTTCTAGTTTCTTGAATTGATTCTTATCAATGTAGACATGCTTAGTAGTGCTGGAATCGATCCACCAAGAATTGTATTGTTCAATCATATTCCCTTTTGATATGACTACGGCAAACTTTTCCTTTTTAGATTGCTGCTTTTTTTTCCAGATGCGACAATCCCTTTAGAAATGTTCCGGTTTACAACAAAATTAGCAACCACCATTTTTGCCTTCCTTGTTCTGATTTTGGGAATTATTGTTGTTCTTCCCTTTCCTCTTTTTATTAGAAGAGTTATTCGAAGCATTATTTGCTTGCTTTTCTTCCACCATATGGACCTTTGACGTATCAATTACTTTTCATCATGGGCATCTTTTTGCCTCAGTTGTTGTTCAACTTGCAAATATTGTTTAATCCTGTCTAGACTCATATCCTCCTTCTTGTGTTTCAGTAGTTTCCTTTGATCTATCCAAGAAGGGGGTAATTTGTCTATTTTCGAAGAAACCTTAATTTCCTCATCCATATTTAACTTATGTTGACTGAATTGGTTAAGTATGTGTATGATATCATTGAATTGCTCTACTACTGAACGATCATCAACCATTTTGTAATTAAAAAGTTTAGTGGCTACAAATTTCTAACTTGTTGCGTCTTCCATCAGATATTTTGCCTCTAATGCATCCCAAACATCCTTTGCTGTTGCCTTGTTGTAGTACATATCAAAAAGTGTGTCTGTCATCGCATTACAGATATGGCCTTTGCAAACATAATCATCCTGTTCCCATTTGATCCGATCTTGTGTTTGTGCAACGGTTTCATCATCTTCTGTCTCTTTTGGTTTTGGTGCAGTCAAAACATAAACAACTTTCATACCTTCCAATTAGAAATGCATCTTCTTCTGCCATCATAGGAAATTGGCACCATCGAAGCGCTCTAATTTTGCGAAATCAGCGGCAAACTCTTTGAGACTGGGAGGAGCCATTGTAGAAATACTGTTTTAGATTGTTCGTCGTCGAATTCATCACTGGATCTTCTTATGTTTTAGAACATAAATCCCCGAGGCACGATATTGTGATCGCTATCCTAAAACAGTATTTTCCCTCTCAATTCTATGTACGAGTAATGGCAAATTTGTTCAAAGATACAATGGAGCAGATATCAAATATCTTTAATCGGCGTGTTTGCACAGACACGGCGATTCACTATCTTGGATTTGATCGCTGCATAACAAGATCAAGGAGTTATAGCTTGCAGAACTATAACTCGTATAGTTTACTCAAGAATTTGGTAGAGTTTGGGAGTATTATAATGGCAGAAAAGTATAAAAGGAAGGAGAAAAGAAATGATTTCGAGTTCTGGAAAACTGAATTTGGGCATCCTGTTTATAGGAAACGAAGAGATGCAACCGTTTTCCAACGGTTATGGCTGTTTGAATTCAAATAGTCACCCCCATTGGTTTGCAACAGTTCAGAAGCATTGAAATTTTAAATGAACAGACGCGTCTATTCATTTGGAACAGCTCTGAAGCATTACAAATTTGAATTGCATGCCCAAAAACATAACAGTTCTGCGCAAGCCCATTAGCATTCCGAGGCCCATCTGATCATGAGACCCCAAGAGCCCCATGGCCCAAGGCCCATCTTTTTGACCTTAAAATATTATTATGCCAATGTCTTGTGCTCTTACCTCATCTCTCCCTTCTCTTCTTTTGATATCATATGCATTGCCTTTACATATATAGATGCAAACATACTTATATTTCATAATATGGGACAAATCAAATTTCCCCCTTTGTGCTTTCCTTCTTCCTTTTATTTTAAATTTCCTCTAACAATCCTCCACCATATTTAAATAAATTCCTCTTGACATTTATATGCAGGAAAATTTGTGCATAAGTATATATGTCTTACAGACTTGAATCTATATGTAGTGAAAACCCATCAAAGTATATCAGGATGGATTGGTTGACTTAGCATTGAACCATCGATCCTATATGATCAACCAGATGTGATTATCACCCACTCGTTTTCATTCTATCCAGATAGTACGTATGCTCGACCCGTGGATTGGCCATGGGTCAGTATTCTCTTTCATGAATTGCCCTTAGATATCAAGCCAAAATCTTGCAGAAGGCAGCACCACCTTCGTTGCATTCATAGAGGTAGGTTTATCAGAAGTGCCTTATAACACACACCTCAACAATATATCTATTATAACCTATTAAGTTCTAAGCAGAACATCCCCTCTTCTTCATTATAAGTACCAAGCACTTTCCTGGGAATGTATTATAATACTTAGTTTTTCAGACTAAATATTATAGCGCTTCCAACTGTAAACATATAAAGTACTTTTTCTCTTTGAACTCAAGATAAAAAAATTCTTTATTATGCTGAGTTGAGTTTCCTTTATTGGCGATTGTATTGTATAAGATTTAAACCCATTCCTTGTGATGTTTTTATCACTAAGTTCCTAGCAAGTCCTTTAGTAAATGGATCTGCCAAATTTTGGCTAGATCTCAAAAAATCTATGGCAATTACCTCTTTAGTGAGCATTTGCCTAACCAAACTGTGCCTTAGACTAATATGTCTAGATTTACTGTTATAACCTTGGTTGTATGCCTGTGATAATATAGATTGATTATCACAATGCACAGATATTAGTGGCACAAGTTTTGGCCACACAGGAATTTCTAACAATAAATTCCTTAATCATTCCGCTTTTTTACTACCAAAAGCCAGTGCTATAAACTCAGTAGCCATGGTTGAATCAGCAGTACATGTTTCTTTCTTTGAGACCCAGGATATTGCACCTCCACCAAGAGTGAATATCCATCCGCTAGATGATTTTTTATCCTCACTTCCAGTGTTCCAACTAGCATCCGTGTATCCTTCTATTACACTCGGATAACCATTGTAATGTATACCATAATTTATGGTACCTTTTAGATATTTTAAAATTCTATGTATTTCATTCCAATGGACATGACTAGGGTTACTAGTATATCTACTCATTTCGCCAACAGCATAGGCAATATCTGGTCGTGTGCATGTCATAGCATACATCAAAATTCCAATAACTCTAGCATATTCCAATTGCTCTATACTCTTCCAGTATTAGTGTATAACCACGTATTTGGATAAAACGGAGTAGACTAGGTTTACAATCGAATAGATTGAGCCTTCTCAGAACTTTCTCAATGTAACGAGACTGGGTAATTGATAACCCATCTTTTATTTTCATGATTCTTATTCCAAGAATCATTTCAGCTACTCCCATATCTTTCATGTCAAAGCATGATGATAGATATCTTTTAGTTTCTTCAATACTCGAAGTATCCATTCCAAATATAAGCATATCATCCACGTAAAGGATTATAATAACACCTTTACCTGAATGAAACTTGATATATACACATTTGTCAGATTCAAAAGTACTAAAGCCATTAGAAATAATAATTTTATCAAACTTTTCAAGCCACTACTTTGGTGCTTGTTTAAGACCATAAAGTGTTTTGACTAGTTTACATACTTTATGTTCTTGTCCAGACATTACAAAACCTTCTGGTTGAGACAGATATATCCCTTCACCTAGTTTTCCATTTAGAAATGCAGTCTTTACATCCATTTGATGAATTTCAAAATTATATATAGAAGCTAAAGCAATTAAAGTTATAATAGTTGAAATTCTAGCTACTGGGGCATATGTATCAAAATAATCTATTCCTTCTTTCTGTGTGAATCCTTTGGCAACTAATCTAGCTTTAAAATTTTCGATTGTGCCATCTGCTTTTAACTTTTTCTTAAATATCCATTTACATCCTATTGGTTTAGAACCAGGAGGTAAATCCACTAGTTTCCATGTTTTAATTCCCATAATAGAATCCATTTCATCATTTATGGCTTCTTGCCAAAATAATGAATCTTGAGATTTCATTGCCCCAACATATGTTAAAAGGTCAGATTATATATTTGTAGATATCATTAATTGATGCTCTACATTATTTCTAGATCCTTCAACCAAATATACGACGAATTCTGGTCCAAAGGATTTCTCTATCCTTCTTCGTTTACTTCTCCTAAGAGAATCACCATTTTCGTCGATATTTTCATCAGTGTTTTCTATAGGTTTAATAGTTGGTTCATTAATCACCACCATTTCACCAATAGGTGCATTTACCTCCACCGTTACATGAACCGATTTATTTTGAACAGATGTAAATCTATTCTCATAAAACACTACGTCCCTTGATTCTATTACTGTATTTACATCAATAGAGCTATTAGGTTCTACTACTAGAAACCTATATCCTTTGCTATGTTGAGCATATCCTAAGAATATGCACTCGACAGCCTTTTGTCCTAATTTCCTGATTTTTGGTTTAGGTAATCATATAATCGTTCTATAACCCCAGACTCGATAATAATCAAGATTTGGTTTCCGTTTCTTCCAAAGTTCATACGGAGTAACTTTACTTTTCTTATGAGGTATTCTATTTAGAATATAACATGCAGTAAGTAAGGCTTCTCCCCAGAAACTAGTATTAAGTCCAAAATTACACGATATTGCATTTACTATTTCGGTAAGAGTTCTATTTTTCCTTTCAGTTACCCCATTTTGTCGTGGAGTGTAAACGATAGATGTTTCATGCATAATTCCGACTAATTCACAATATTCAAGAAATTGATACCCACCACCCCTATCAGATCTGAAACGACCCAAACTCGCCCTTACGGGAAAGCCCGGATTGAGTTGAGAACACACAAATTAGAACACAAACAGAAGTACATTTCATTGCTTATTACAATGATTTAGTTCAGAGTACACGAATATACAGAATATGAACAAATAGCATACATTTGTTAAATGTCAGAGATTAAAATTACAAAGCAGCGGAAAAATAGTACAATACACAACTGAAAGAAATACACGGATACAGAGCGTTCCGAATATATCTCCAGCTATAAACCAGGATCCTGGGAATATAATATCTGCAAAACGAAAACTATTAGCTGCCCTTGTGGAAAATAGGGGCTCCCAGAGTTTAGGTTAAAACAATAAACTCTAGGTCAGTCATGTGACTGGTGTGAGAACTAAAACAGTTATTAAATCTTTAATTTAAAAATATAGAAAATCAAGGGACCACGCCGTATAACACAGAGCGAGTTTCCTCCTAAGAATACTAGTGCATAAAACAAACAACACAATGCCTTTTGTAAAAATGAAGCTATTATAAGACCCAGGTCCCATCACACAATGCAACGCAAGCCGTAGGATAGAGTTTTCTCTTATAATAGCCAAACATGCTTGGTACGTTTAAAACAATTCATTTGATACTATTATAAGTGCAGTGTATAAAACAACTTCAAATATAAATGTATCAATCATAGATGTCATGGGTACCATATATCATGTCGCCAATACTAGGCTCTACAATCAAAACTGAAATGTCACGTATTGGAAATTGGATTTCCATCATGAGTCGAGGCAAGGGATGTACTCCTCGCCGGCTTCGAGACATTCTAGCAAATGCCTCCCCGTAGAAGACCCCTGGATCCTCCAAGGCTGGTCCACACTTACGTTTATGGATTAATTATTCTTGAACACATGTTTCCCCATCCTATAGGACTTATATCCATTGGCTCCGTAGTAACCGATATAACCGAGGCGCCTCGCAATCCAATAACCACATAGGTAAAAATAATAAATGTCTGGGCTCCATACAATGACACCACCCATAGCTAGAAAGAAACGTCATGTCCTCCTTGGGTCCCTTATCCCATTTTTGACTCATACTGAGGTGTGAGGCTCGCGAATTAACGCTATACACAAAGCTATGCTATATTAAAGCCGTGCTTTGATCATCAACGACAAGACTCTGCTTTTCAACAGAAGACTTGATCATTTGCATCTCAGCATGCTACACAGGCAATTCACGCCATGCGACTGATGTCTATCGATATATAACCTCTTAGCTCGTACGTCTCAAGAAGGGCGTTAAGCAAGAGAATAAATTCTCTACCGACAAACAGATGTATATTTAATAGAAATCAATCAACACATAATAAAATCCAATGTCAGACACACATCCATTTACTAGTTCGTTCTGGGTCTGAACGAAACCGGAGGCACCTTATTCCTCGTCCCATATGTCCAATAATGGAGAGAGGTCCTCGCATATCCTGCCGATCACCAAGTACGTCTGGACGATCACCACTTATTACCTCGTCTTGGGTGTACAGCCCAATCAAGACATCATCAATTAGTAACCACCGTCTTCGTCGTCAACATATCCTCGAATTAGTTATTAAGAATGGGTATAAACCAGGCCTTTCCGAATAACTCGCGTATATAATAAACAAGTGCTATAAAAACACAACATACGCCTCATTCCAATTCAAAATATTCTTTTTTTCAAATATTCACATCCTTTGGGAAAGGTTCCCATTAATTTTATCAAAGATAAGTTCTTTAAATTTATTCTTTAATCTTCCTTTGGATATCAATTCAAACAAAATTAAGGTGTATCCAAACTGGTCGGGATTAGCGTACCTTACCGAAGTAATCATTTTTTTAATTTCCCAATCCCAACCTATTCATCCCATGGAGCGAAATTGGTAATACATCATATCTAACACCATGGTGTTATCGGTAAATTTAATTACCATTTCATGTTTAAATCTAATTAAAGATTTAATTATCGCTTGGAGCGAAACTAGTGATACTCCATTCTCGATCATTTCCCAAATTCGATAATTTAAATTATCAATTCATATTTCAATCTAATTAAATATTCATTAAAACTCCACTTAGTTTTAATCTTTCCAAAAATCAATATTAATGATTATTTAACTTTGGAAAATCAAACATGCCACATCGACAATCTACACCGTACTATTGATATCTGCCTATATATAACCTCTAAGCTAGTACGTCTTAGAGAAGGGTGTTAAGCAAGAGAATAAATTCTCCACCACCAAACAGATATATATTTAGTAGAGATCAACCATACAGTTCGAATTACAATGCTAGACATGTAATCCTGTCTTTTACTTGGTTAAAGAACTAATGTCATTTAAAACACAGTTCACGATAAACCCAAATTACATTTCATTAATTATAGAATCTTCATAGAAAACAGATCAATATATAATCAATATCAATTTCCGTATCTGACTAATAATATAAATGGAATAATGACAAAGTCTTTTAAATTCCATATATATTAACAGTCTTCCTCCACAAAAGCTCACTTCGATTATTACCAATCGAATTCCATTCAATTCCAATTTAATATATTAAATCGGAAAACTTTCCTTGGAAAATCCGATTAAATCTTAATAAAATTTTTATATATTCCAAATCACATTTTACTATAGATCAGGTTAAAGAACGAATGTCATTAAAAACACAGTTCACAATAAACCCAATTCACATTCCATTTTAATTCCAATTAAATGTTAATTAATTGGAAACTCTAATAATCTTAATTAAAAGATTTATTCTTTTCACATGAGGTTTAAGAACAATGTTATTTAAGACACCATTCACGACAAACCCAAAATACAATTCCTTTATTCAATTCCAGTAAGATATTAATTAATTGGAAAACTTCACTAAATCTTAATTAAAAATTTTATTCTTTCCTCAATTGGGTTTAAGAATAGTGTTAATGAAGACACCATTCACGACAAACCCAAAATCCAATTCAATATTAAATACAAGGCTCTGAATAGAAATTATATTGGCTTATATTCAATATCAAATTCTGAAATCAACAAATATCATATTAGGAATAACAATGTATATATCTTCCAAATCCTCCACAATATCTGTATAATCACGGAATCCAATATCGAAATATTACGAAGATAATTTCGATTCAAATCCATTCCAATTCATATATTGGAAATCTTGGTTATTTTTAAAACCATTTCAAATCCAATTTATTTATTTATAAATATTGGATTAAAATTCTAGTTCATAACTAGTTCATTTTGATAAAAATATATTTTTATCTTTACAATTTCACCCAAATTCTATCCATTTCATTTATTACGATTTTACACAAATTATTAATATTTTTAATAATTTTATCAAGGCCCGTTCAGTCGCTTTCCATAATCGATCATTGAACTGCACTTACATCGACCTTTTCCAAATTAGATTTGGACATAATTCCAAATCCAACCGTTAGATTTCAAATCTCTTGCATTCGTTGGAAAGATCTTTTTGATACGAACCCAACGGTTCCGGTTTTAGGAGAATCCGATGTTCGATCTCCTGTAATGTCAATTCGAAGTCAACGGTCGAAATTCGTGAACTGCCGCAGCGCGGTGCATTCTATTCAGGCCATCAAATATATATATATATATATATATATATATATATGTAGTATTATATATTTCATTGATTTCTATTTAAAATGTATTTTATAAATTCATTTTAAAATGATTCTAACTTCATTTTCAATTTTAAATTAAAATTGAATTTTTCCTTATCATTATAATGTATAAATGATAATATTTTCAAAATGTCAGATTTCGAAATTATTTCCTTTTCGATATTCATTATAAAAATGAATAAAATTGATACAAATACCGTTCACGTCAAAATGGAGTTAATCTAATCAACAAAGCTTCATATATTTCAATATCTTCGTGTCCATCCCAAATCGGACATCAAAATTATATTTTGATCTGTTACTGAGTATTATTTTAAAATATTAGTTATTTTAAAATATTCATTATTCATCATTTTAAAATATTCGTTAATTGAAAATAATCGTTCTTTCTGAATTGGAATCAGACATAGTCAATTACCATATAATTTTATTTACATGGATTTCATACACACATGTACACAACAATAATAAAAAAAAGTCAACCATAATCCAGAGTGCAGTACACGAATGCATAAGCATTAAATATAAATAATTAACGCTTACAACAGCCTATCAACCAATCGATTGACATACAACTAAACAATTGGGATAAGTGTATGTCAAATATCATCCTAGTACACGTGTGCGGTTTCAACTAACAAATATTGAATATTATTTGTGCAGTTGGGCGATATGTAAAATTATTGTCCCAATCAATATCAGTCAAATGTGTGTACATAAACAAATCGTCTGATTTGTAAACGAATATTTATTTTATTCATATACACGTTAAAAATTATATTTTTAACTATAAAATATTTATTTCAACATATGATTATTTTATATAGTTCATTTATACAATAAAAATGATATTTTTATTGTTCTAACATTTTTACAAAATTTCGACAGCATAATGGCGCGATACTAGAACCGGAATAAAATCTAGCCTTATCCCTCGCCTAATAATGGCTCGTGCCATATACAAACAAAATTCTAATCAATTGATTTCACTTTCCAAACCAAATTCAAACAAATAATCCAATCAACCAAACAAACATGGTTTCAAACAAAGGTATCGGGTGCTACTAAGCACCGTCTGCATCCTAGTATATATATTTAACTAGAAAATAAATTAGAGTGAGAAGTTCTCACTTTTTGGATCCACTCCTCTAGTTTTATTTCTGAATTTCTAAATCGTTTGGATTTGCCGAAAATTCGAACGCAATCTTTTCCACGCTGTTCATAGTAAAAATCACATTTTTAATATGATGTTTATATATTTAAAAAAAATCGCATTTTTATATCGCTATATATATATATATATATATATATATAAGATCACATTTTTATATCGCTATATATAATAAAAATCGTACTTTTATATCGCTATATATAATAAAAAATCATATTTTTATATAGCTAAAAATCGAATGTCTATCTAACTAAAAATCAAATTTTTATATAACTAAAAACATTATGATTCATACGATAAAAATCTCATTTTTATATTTTAAAAAATCTCATCTTTATATTTTTAACTAAAGCTATATATATAATAAAAATCAATTTTTTTACTTTGCTATACATATATAAGAAAAATCAAATTATTACTTCGCTATATATATATAAGGAAAAACAAATTTTTATATCGCTATATATTATAAAAATTATATTTTTATATTGCTATATATAATAAAAATCATATTTTTTTATATAGCTAAAAGTTAAATTTTTATCTAACCTTAAAAATCATATTTTTATAACCTTAAAAATCAAAATCAAAATGCTTACATCGATTGGAGGAAGGAGGGTGTTGTTCGTCAGAGGGCTTGTTGGTGGCCGGAAGGGGGAGGTGCGCGCCTGCGCTGGCGGAGCAGGGTCATAGCGGCGGAGGTCCTTTTTTGGGCGGTGGAAGGTTTGGGGAGGGGTTCGCATTTCAGAAGGGGGAAGCGGGGAGAGAAAGTGTCGGAGGAGGGAAGAGGTCTCACCGTCGATCGTCTGAGGGGGTGGGGGGAGGTCGCGATGGCACGACAATGGATTAGGGCTGAGCGACGGGGCCATCGGTTTTTTTTTGTTTTTTTTATTATTGTTGACTGAGGAAGCGGAAAGGGGGGTTTATATAAAATAATTAATTTAATTATGTTAATTTTTCCAAAAAGTTACCTTTTTAATTTGAACTCCAAATCGAACCCATCGACTACCACCCATAGCTAATTACCCCCATTCCGGATGCAATGGAATATGTCCCGTAAGCCAATTCTACTGTTTCACTCAGTTTTTCCTTAGATTAAAATATAAACCTATATATTCAATTTAAACATACATTTTAATTTACCGGAGCCATATACTGACTCCAAAAATTACAGAAAAATTATTTCTAGCTTTGTATTGACGATACGGTCCTAACAAAACTAATTTCGTCGAATTTGGAGACCGTTTGAAAAATGGTCATTTTTCAGTTGACTAAATTCAAACTGAATTGACCAAACGCGTTTTCTTTTGTCACGCTCACATATTTATTCCAAAATTATGAAAATTGGAATCTAGCAATAATTTGACATCCCAGATCCAAAAAATGTGGTCTCGTTGAAAACGGAATTTATTTGCAAAATTGCCATTTTTAAGGGTTATATATTATATAAATTCCATAGCGACAGTTCTGAATTTTCAACTGGACATAATTTCTTATCCTTGCTACGAAATCTGGATTTTTCACATTCGTTGGAAAGATATTTTCAAACAAATTCAAATATTTCTGGTTTTACTGAAATCTGGTTTATTTTGAATCCTGTACGTTCAACTGAAATTTGAAATTGAATTTTCAAACTACCGCACCATTTCATTCTCGTTATATAATTAAAATAATTTTTTATATTCTAATTTCGATTTAAATAAATTTATACGTTCTAGTTCTATTCAAAATAAATTTCTAGTTGTAATTGTTTAAAATAAATCGTTTTAAATATTCAAAATTCATTAAAATTTCTAAAATAAAAATTTTAAATTGGTTCTGATTTTTCGGGTTGTTACAATCTCCCCCATTTAAAATCTTTTCGTCCTCTAAAAGGAACGGAGCTGAAAGTTGTTTAACTAATCAACTCAACTTTCAATCTTCAACTTTTCAGTTTCGAAGAATATTCAAATTCTTCAAAAGTTTGGCTAACACCCTAAATTTTTGAAAAATTTCGCCATAACCTCCTTTGTATGGGGAGATATTTAAAACCGCAACTAGCCACGTAGGGCCCTCATCATCCAAAAAGAAAAAGAAAAAGCCATGCGGCTCATAAAATCATCCAAACCCAATAAATTAGTAAATATGTACCTATTTGTCGGGCATACAATTTTATTCCTCTTCTTAGCTTCCATGCTATGACCTGTTCAATGTATATACATGTATAGGCATGCAATTGCAATCAATTTTCAAGTCAGTTCAAAATTTGATTCAATTTGGCTTAATGGTTCAAAATTTTAATTAACCATCCAATAATCAAACAACACAACCAACAATCAATTAGTTGTTTATCTTTTCAAATTCATATTTTTTATGTACTCAAAAATCATGTTTTTGATGCCAAATCACAACAAATAACCTATCTAGTTTTGGTTCTCACACCAGTTAATTGGAAATATATAGAAATCCCACTTTCGAAACTCGAAAATAAATACTGACGATGCTGCGACATCACCAAAATTATTCCCAGGCGTCTAGAGTGTGATTCTATATCTACCCAGTATATTTGAGGCTTCGAATACACATTAATTATGCGTATATTCAAATCTTCATATACTCGATTGTACAAATTCAATATAAAATAGTCAAATACGTATTATTAGATATAAATTTTCAAAACAAAATTTGTTTTTTATTTTTGTTTTAAAAACACTACTCTTCACACTCGTTCTGGGATACTACTGATCCTATCTCTAATGAGTCATTCTCATTGGATATTACTAATTTAATATCCAATGAATTCTTTCATTTGGTTCTAATGTGTCTTGTTCTCAAGCTCCGTAAACCAAAGCTCCGATACCAAAATGAAACGACCCAAACTCCCCCTTACGGGAAAGCCCAGATTGAGTTGAGAACACGACAAATCAGAACACAAACAGAAGAACATTTCATTGCTTATCACAACGATTAACGTCAGAGTACAAGAATATACAGAGTATGAACAAATAATATACATTTGATAAATGTCAAAGATTAAAATTACAAAGTAGCGGAAAAATAATACATAACACAACCGAAAGAAATGCACGGATACAGAGCGTTCCAAATATAGCTCTAGCTATAAACCAGGATCTTGGGAATATAATATCTGCAAAACCAAAACTATTAGCTGCCCGTGTCGAAAATAAGGGCACCCAGAGTTTTGGTTAAAATAATAAACTCCAGGTCAGTCATGTGACTGGTATGAGAACTAAATAACTACTAAATCTTTACTTTAAAAATAAAGTAAATCAAGGGACCACACCGTATAAAACGGAACGGGTTTCCACCCAAGAATACCAGTGCATAAAACAAACAGCGCAATGCTTTTTGGAAAAATGAAGCTATTATAAGACTCAGGTCCCATCACCCAATGCAACACAAGCCGGAGGATTGGGTTTTCCCTTATAATAGCCAAACATGCTTGGTACGTTTAAAACAAATCATTTGATACTATTATAAGTGCATAGTGTATAAAACAACTTCAAATATAAATGTATCAATCATAGACGGCATGGGTACCATATATCATGTCGCCAATACTAGGCTCTACAATCAAAACCGAAATGTCACGTATTGGAAATTAGATTTCCGTCATGAGTCGAGGAAAGCGATGTACTCCTCACCGGCTTTGAAACACTCTAGCAAATGCCTCAGGATCCCCCGCAGAAGACCCCTGGATCCTCCAAAGCCGGTCCACATTTACGTTTGTGGATTAATTATTCCTGAACACACGTTTCCTTGTCCTTAGGACCTATATCCATCTGCTCCGTAGTAACCGATATAACCGAGGCACCTCGCAATCCGATAACCACATAAGAGAAAATAATAAATGTCTGGGCTCCATACCATGACACTACCCATAGCTAGAAAGAAACGACATGTCCTCCTTCTGTCTCTTATCCCATTTTTGACTCATACCGAGGTGTGAGGCTCATGAATTAACGCTATACACAAATATATGCTATATTAAAGTTGTGTTTTTATCATCAACCACAAGACTCTGCTTTTCAATAGAAGCCTTGATCATTTGCATCTCAGCATGCCACACAGGCAATTCACGCCATGCAACTGATGTTTATCGATATATAACCTCTGAGCTCATCCGTCTCAGAGAAGGGCATTAAGCAAGATAATAAATTCTCTGCCGCCAAACAGATATATATTTAATAGAAATCAATTAACACAGAATAAAATCCAATATCAGGCACAAATCCATTTACTATTTCGTTCTGGGTCTGAACGAAACCGGAGGCACCTTATTCCTCGTCCCATATATCCAATACAGGTTAGAGGTCCTCGCATATCCGGTCGATCTCCAAGTACGTCTAGACGATCACCACTTATTACCTCGTCTTGGGTGTACAACCCAATAAAGACATCGGTAATCATCCAAATGATGTGAAGACCTCCGGTCTTCAACCACCATCTTCGCCATCGACATATGTAACGACCCAGAAAATCTGAACCAATTTAATTTTTTTTTTATTGGCTAAGATAATGGATTTTAAATATTTAAAATAAATATTTTAAATAATAACGATGAAAAGTAAGTTTGAATCGACATTTGAAAAAGAATATAATTAATTCTAATTATAAACAAGGCCTAAAATGGCATGGTAGTTTCAAAATTTGAATTCAAACTTTGTCGGACTGTACCTGGTGCAAAACAAAACGGATTTGAGTGAAACAAAAAATATTTAAATCTGTTAGTGAATACCTTTCTAACGAATCTGAAAAATCGAAGTTTCATGGCGGAAAGCAAAAGTTATGGCCAAATGAATTTTCAGAAAGGTCGCTATGGAATTTATATAGCCCGTGAAATTGGCCATTTTGCATACGACCTCGGAATTCGACAAAATCACTTTTGTTGGATCCGGGATGTGAAGTTATTGCTAGGTTTCAAATTTCATAATTTTTGAAGCTAGTATGTGAGCTGGCAAAGGAAAACGTGTTTTGGTCAATTATAGTTAAATTGGATCGACCAGAAATGGGCCTTTTTGAAAACGATCTCAGAATTCGACGAAATAAGTTTTATTGGGACTGTATCGTCAAAACATAGCTAGATTTATTTTTCGGGAATTTTTAGAATCAGTATGTGGCCCCGAAAAATTGAAATGTACGTTCAAATTAAATATTGAATGTTTTATATTTTAATTTGAATGAAAACTGACTGAAACATTCGAATGGGCCTTCGAAACATATGCCATTGTGTTCGGAATGGTGGTAAAACGCTAGGGACGACAGTCGTTGGGTTTGGATTGGGGTTCATGTGTGAAAGGGGTATTTTAGAGAATTCAAAAATTATAAAATAAAATAAAAAACCCTCATTGGCCCTCACTCCCTCTCTCTTCCCCGATGCCCTCTGAAACCCGACGGCACCCCCCTCTTCCCATCTCTCCTCTTTTGCCGCCACCATGGCCATCACCAGCGACCGCCACCACATCCCCTCGACGCGCCTCCTCCTCCTCTTCAAATCCGACCCAACCACCACCCTTCTCGTCACCTCCACTGCCTGAATCGAGCCCGGAAAGTGAGCCACTTCCCAGCGTCGCCGCCGCCAGATCCGGCCACCATACACGACCGCACCACCATCGACAGCAGCGCCTCACTCCCCTCTTCCACGTCCTCACCTCGGATCATCCCAATATCGCTCAGATTTCGCGAAAGATTGAAACCCTTGTCTGAACCAACGATAAAGGTGATTCCTGTATATGATTTAAACACTTTAAAGTGTTGCAAACATTGAAAAATCATATCGTTTTGGTTTCTTGTCGAAATTCAGTGAAACAAGAGACATCGGGACCGTGAGGACGTCTTCTACATTTTAGAAGAGACCGCGTATTTTTCTGAGCCTTCTGCTATTTTTGGTGGAGTGGAACCCAATGTGAGATTTCTAATTTATAAACGATTTGGAAAACGACGATGTATAAATTATATAGTCGATGTATCAGTTATATAAGCGTTGTACACCTCTTGTATAAGCATTGTATAAGTTGTACGTTCGATGTATAAGTTTTATATGCGTTGTAAAAATTATATATGTGTTGAAATAGAAGTGATATGCTATATGTATATATATATATATATATATATATATATATATATATATATATATATATACGCCCCTCGTCCACAAACCATGGACGATATTTATTGGTTGTGATTGGTGTGAAAATTGATTGATATCGAATGGTTGATTGGAATTGTTTGTGGTTGATATTGATTGATTGTGGTTGAAAAATACCCGTTCGTGGTTGAGAAATATTTGTTTGAAACCACATAGGATTAGTTTGTGGAAATGAAATAAATATACATGCCGCCTGCATGCGAACTAGATGCATGAATCCCCATTGTCAAAAACCGCGAGGTTTTAAGGTAGAGCGAGGAGTCGTACTAGGGACGGTCCCGGTTTTAACTACCCTGCCGTTATGCTGCCGAAATTTTGAATAATATTCATGTGTTAGAATTATTTTCATTTGTTGAAACTATATTTATTCGTTGAATAGAAAACCTTTATGTGTTGAATTGAAATTCATTCGTTGGATTGAAATTCATGTGTTGAGTGGTATTCGTGTTTTAAATATAAAAATCACATTTTTATCTATATATATATAAACTATAGAAAACCTTCATGTGTTGAATCGATATTCATTCATTGGATTGAAATTCATGTGTTGAATGGTATTCATGTTTTAAATATAAAAATCACATTTTTATCTATATATATAAACTATAGAAAACCTTCGTGTGTTGAATAGAAATTCATGTGTTGAATGGTATTCGTGTTTTAAATATAAAAATCACCTTTATATATATATATATATATAAATATATATATATATACAAACTATAGAAAACCTTCATGTGTTGAATCAATATTCATTCGTTGGATATAAATTCATGTGTTGAATGGTATTCGTGTTTTAAATATAAAAATCACCTTTTTATCGATATATATAAACTATAGAAAATTTTCATGTGTTGAATCGATATTCATTCGTTGATTTGAAATTCATGTGTTGAAAGGTATTCATATTTTGAAAGAAATTGTTTTATAATAAAAATCCCTTTTTTATCATTAATATGAGATATATATAAAATAATCTTGTTTTGAAATAAATTGTTTTATAATAAAAATCCTATTTTTATCACGTATATTAACTATATAAAATAGTCGAGTTTTGAAATAAATTGTTTTACATTAAAAATCACATTTTTATTACATACTTGACTTGTTAAAAATAGTGAAGTGTTGAAATAGAAGACAGTTTGTTAAAACTATCATTTTTATCAAAAGTATGAAATTCATATGGTTTTGAAATCGAAGAATCGATATGTATATATATATATATATATTTAAATAGAATTGAAATATATCAAAAAACGAAGCTGCAGTTCGTATTTTGAAACCGTGATTTCAAATGATTAGTGCGGGAGATCCGACCATTGGATTTTCCCGAAACCGCAACCGTTGGGTTCGCTTTGGAAATATCTTTCCAACGACACCAACTTTGTAAAAATCCAACGGTTGGATTGTCTAGAATGTTTAATTCAAATCTGAAGAAAAACAGTGCTAGAATCGATTATATTTATATATATAAATATAATTATATTTAATCGAATAACGACGCTGCAGTTCGTATTTTGAAATCGAAACTTCAAACGATTATACCGGGAGATCCGACCGTAGGAATTTCCCGAAACTAGAACCGTTGGATTCGTTTTGAAAATATCTTTCTAATGATGTAAATTTTGTGAAGATCCAACGGTTAGATTTTCAGATATGTGTAAATCAAATCTGAGGAAAAACAGCGCCACGGCCGTGTTATGGCCCGAAGCGTCGTTTTGAATAAATTGGCTATTTTAAAATAAATAAAAATAGCAATAAATCGTTATAAAATATTATAAATGATATGGATGTGAAATTTAGAAATTAACTGAAGGTTAGCTAAGTCGAATGGTTTCCTGGATTTTGATCCGATGTTGGTTTCGGCCTTCGGGGTTAATATTTGGGAAGTCGTTCTCTTACTGATTGACGGTTAGTGACTAATGAATTGAAATGATGCGTAGTAGTGTTTGTGTAGAACTTGTTTATTATATACGCGAGTTGCTCAGAAAGACCGGGTTTATCCCATTCTGAATAACCGAATCGATGATAAGAAATCGAAGATGAAGACGGTGGTCGAAGACCGGAGATCTTCACCTTGTTTGGATGGTAACCGAGGTCCTGATTGGGAGGCATCCCGAAATATGGATAATGAGTGGTGATCGTCTAGACATACGTGGTGATCGATGGGTTTGCGAGGTATATAGTGCCTCCGGTTTCGTTCAGACCCAGAACGGACTTGCAAATGGACAGTGTGTCTGACATTGGAATTTATTCTGTGTGATTGATAGCCATCAGTTGCACGGTGTGAATTGCCTGTGTGGCATGCTAAGATGCAATGATCAGGACTTTTGTTGAAAAGAAAAGTCTTGTGGTGATGATCAAAGCACCGCTTGTGTGGCGTAGCTTTGTGTATAACGTGAAATCGCGAGCCTCACACCCCGGTATGAACCAGAAACGGGAGAGGACATCAGGGGGGACGTGCGTTTTCTTTCTAGCTAGAAGTGGCCTCAGTGGTTTTACACACCCTGACGAGTTTGACTTATGTGGTTGTTACTGTTGTGAGGCGCCTCGGTTAGATCGGACGATCCGGGTCCGATGGAGTCATTCGTTGGCTCATTTACGCCCCAAAGGGCGGAGGGACGCATTGTTCAGGCATTATAATCCACTTCGTGTGGACCGACCCTGACGATCCAAGGTACGGTTGCGGCTGTGCCTGAGGCTCGGGCTAGAGACTCTCGAAGGCGGTAAGGACTATCGTTTGCCTTGGTTCGTGACGGAAATCCAATTTCCAAATACGACATCGTGCGGTTTTGATTGTGTGTGTGTGTGTGTGTGTGTGTATATATATATATATATATGGCGACATGATATATGGTACCCATGCCGTCTATGATTGAAATTGTTTTTGAAACATATAAACACTAGTAATAATATCAAATGCTTTTGTTTTATTCGTATCAATCATATTTTGGCCATTATAAGGTAAAACTCTATCCTCCGGTTTGCGTTGCATTGTGTGATGGGAACTGAGTCTTATAATGGCTTCATTTTTATAAAAAGCATTGTGATGTTTAAATGAATGATTTGTTTTAAAGCACTGGCAATCCAATGGAATAAACCCGTTCCACGAAAGTGGCGTGGTCCTGTGATTAACCATATTTTAAATGTGTTGAGTAGATTTCTCATACCAGTCCCATGACTAACTCGTAGTTTGTTTCACTTTCAAACTCGGGTGCCCCTTTTTCTACACGAGCAGCCTTGTATTCAGGTTTAGCAGGCTTTATCCGGATAGCTGGAGCTGAAGATGGATTCTATCATTTATCTCTTTTTATGCTGTTCATCTCCTATTGTACATTATGTTAGTTTTTCCGCTGTAGACATCTATGTATAGCTGAACTGTATTTGTACTAAGTATGATCCTGTATACTGTGTAACTCTGATGATTACTTTTATCCAGTATATTCTCTTGTCCATTATCTGGTGTATTTATTTAATTCTGCTCTGCTTTTATCTGTTTATGTGTTATATTCCAAGGATTACCCTTGCCACCGTCAGTACGGGGTTTGGGGTCGTCTCAACATATCGTTGAACCAGTTACTCAGAATGGGAATAAACACGGCCTTTCCGAATAACTCGGGTACATAATAAACAAGTGCTATTAAAACACAACATATGCCTCATTCCAATTCAGAATATTCTTTTATTCAAATATTCACATCCTTTGGGAAAGGTTCCTATTAATTTTACCAAAGATAAATTCTTTAAATTTATTCTTTAATCCTCCTTTGGATATCAATTCAAACCAAATTAAGATTTATCCAAACTAGTCGGGATTAGTGCACCTTACCGAAGTGATCATTTGTTTAATTTACCAATCCCAACCTATTCATTCCATGGAGCAAAAAAGGTAATACTCAATATCTAACACTACGGTATTATCGGTAAATTTAATTACCGTTTCACGTTCAAATCTAATTAAAGATTTTACTATCGCTTGGAGCAAAACTGGTGATACTCCATTCTCAATCACTTCCCAAATTTGATAATTTAAATTATGAATTCACATTTCAATCTAATTAAAAATTCATTAAAACTCCACTTAGTTTTAATCTTTCCAAAAATCAATATTAATGATTATTTAACTTTGGAAAGTCAAACATGCCAAACATCGACAATCTACACCGTACTATTGATTTCTACCTATATATAACCTCTAAGCTAGTACATCTTAGAGAAGGGTGTTAAGAAAGAAAATAAATTCTTCGGCACCAAATAGATATATATTTAGCAGAGATCAACCATATAGTTCGAAATACAATGTTAGACATATAATCCTGTCTTTTACTGGGTTAAAGAACTAATGTCATTTAAAACACAATTCACGATAAACCCAAGTTACATTCCATTAATTATGGAATCTTCACGGAAAACAGATCAATACATAATCGATATCAATTTCCGTATCTAACTAATAATATAAATGGAATAACGACAAAGCCTTTTAAATTCCATATATATTAACAGTCTTCCTCCCCAAAAGCTCACTTCGATTATTACCAATCGAATTCCATTCAATTCCAATTTAATATATTAAATTGGAAAACTTTCCTTTGGAAAATCACATTAAATCTTAATAAAATATTTATATATTCCAAATTATATTTTACTTAGATCGGGTTAAAGAACGAATGTCGTTAAAAACATAGTTCACAATAAACCCAATTCACATTCCATTTTTAATTCCAATTAAATGTTAATTAACTGGAAACTCTAATAATCTTAATTAAAAGATTTACTCTTTTCGCACGGGGTTTAAGAATAGTGTTATTTAAGACACCATTCTCGACAAACCCAAAATACAATTCCTTTATTCAATTCCAATTAAATATTAATTAATTGGAAAACTTCACTAAATCTTAATTAAAAGATTTATTCTTTCCTCAACTGGGTTTAAGAATAGTGTTAATTTCACAATAAACCCAAAATCCAATTCAATATTAAATACAAGGCTCTAAATAGAAATTATACCGGCTTATATTCGTTATCAAATTCTGAAATCAAGAAATATCGTATTGGGAATAATGAAATATATATCTTCCAAATTCCTCCATAATATCCGTATAATCACGGAATCCAATATCAAAATATTCTGAAGATAATTTCGATTCAAATCCATTCCAATTTATATATTGGAAATTCTAGTTATTTTTAAACCATTTCAAATCCAATTTATTTATTTAAAAATATTGGATTATAATTCTAGTTCGTAGCTAGTTCATTTTGATAAAAATATATTTTTATCTTTACAAACTTGAAATTTTTCACTCAAATTCTTTCCATTTCATTTATTATGATTTTACATAAATTATTAATATTTTTAATAATTTTATCAAGGCCCGTTCAGTCGATTTCCATAAACGGTCATCGAACTGCACTTACAACGACCTTTTCCAAAGTTGATTTGGACATAATTCCAAATCCAACCATTAGATTTCAAATCTCTTGTATTCATTGGAAAGCTCTTTTCGATACGAACCCAACGGTTCCGGTTTTAGGAGAATCTGTTGGTCGGATCTCCCGTAATGTTAATTCGAAGTCAATGGTCTAAATTCGCGAACTACCGCGGTGTGGCGCATTCTATTCAAGCCATTAAAAATATATATATATATATAATATGTATATTTCATCGATTTCTATTTAAAACATATTTTATAAATTCGTTTTAAAACGATTCTAATTTCATTTTCAATTTTAAGTCAAAATTGAATTTTTCCTTATCATTATAATATATAAATGATAATATTTTCAAAATATCAAATTTTGAAATCATTTCCTTTTCGATATTCACTATAAAAATGAATAAAATAGACATAAATATCGTTTACATCAAAATGGCATTAATCTAATCAACACAGCTTCATATATTTCAATATTTTCGTGTCCATCCCAAATCGGACATCAAAATTATATTTTGATCCAAAACTGAATATTATTTTAAAATATTAATTATTTTAAAATATTCATTATTCGTCATTTAAAATATTCGTTAATTGAAAATATTCATTTTTTCCGAATTGGAATCAGACACGGTCAATTACCATATAATTTACATGGATTTCATACACACGTGTACACAACAATAATCAAACACAGTCAACCAGCATCCAGAGTGCATTACACAACTGCATAAGCGTTAAATATAAATAATTAACGCTTACATCAGCCTGTCAACCAATCGATTAACATAAAACTAAATAATTGGGATTAGTGTATGTTAAATATCATCCCAATACCCGTGTGGGGTTTCAACCAACAAATATTGAATACTATTTGTGCAATTAGGCGATGTGTAAAATTATCGTCCCAATCAATATCAGTCAAATGTATGTACATAAACAAATCGTTCGATTTGTAAATGAATATTTATTTTATTCATATACACATTAAAAATTATATTTTTGACTATAAAATATTTATTTCAACATATGAATATTTTATACAGCTCAGTTATACAATAAAAATGATATTTTTATTATTCTAACATTTTTAGAAAATTTCGGCAGCATAACGGCGTGATACTAGAACCGAAATAAGGTCTAGCCTTATTCCTCGCCTAATAATGGCTCACTCCATATACAAACCAAATTCTAATCAATTCATTGTAATAACCCGCAAATCTGGGCAGTTTAATATTTTTATTTTGGCAATTTTAGCGAATTTCGATTATTTAAAATGAATTATTTTAAATAATAACAACGAGAAATTTATTTTGAATAGAATTCGAACGTATATATTATATAGTTCGTCGTTAGAATATAAATAATTATTTATATTTATAAAAGGAATTGAAAATGGCGCGGTAGTTCGATAATTTGATTTCAAACTTCAATTGAACATACCGGGTGCAAAATAAGCCGGATTTTAGTGAAACCAAAAATATTTGAATCTAATTGATAATAGCTTTCCAACGAATCCGAAAAATCAAAATTTCATGGCGGGGATCAAAAGATATGTCCAGTTGAAAATTCTGAATAGTCGCTATGAAATTCAGGCCCTTAAAAATAGCCATTTTGCAAACGACCTCGGATTTCGACGAAACCACTTTTGTTGGATCCGTGATGTCAAGTTATTGCTAGGTTTCAAATTTCATAATTTTTCGAATCATTATGTGAGCGTGGCAAAGGAAAACGCGTTTGACCAGTTTTAGTTGATTTAATCGACTGGAAAATGGCAATTTTTCAAACGGCTTCAGAATTCAGCGAAACTAGTTTTGTTAGGACCGTATCGTCAATACGAAGTTAGAAAATATTTTTCGGAAATTTTTAGAGTTAGCATGTGGCCCCGATAAATTGAAATGTGCGTTCAAATTCAATATATAGAGTTATATTTGGATTTTGAAGAAAACTGATCGAAACAGCCGAATCAGCCTGCGATACATATCCCATTGTTTTCGGAATGGGGGTAATTAGCTAGGAACGACAGGCGGTGGGTCTCATTTTGAGTTCGAATGAAAAGTTACTTTTTAAAATTAAAATAAAACAACAACTTTTCACTTAAACCCCCCTATACATTCTCTCTCCACTCTCTTTCTTCTTTGACCGATTCAGATAAAAAAAGGGAGAAAACCCCTCGTTAGTCGCGCCTCCGCCCAGCCTTGGCGACGACGCGCGACGCCCCACCCCCGCCACATCTCCCTAGACCTGCGCCCCACCTCCTCTTCTCCTTCTTCCCTCCTTGTCCTCTCCGCTCGAAACCTCCCCCCCCCCCCCCCCCCATCCGACGCGAGACCCGCCGCCGCCCTCTGAACCCCCACCTCCGGCGCAACAAAGCAAACCCCCCCTCTTCTGAAATCTAGCTGTAAGCTGTCCCTCTTCTCTCCTATTTTATTTCTTGCAAAATCTATGCTTTTGATTATATGAAATCAGTAATTTTTAATACTTGAAATCAGTAATTTTTAATACATGAAATCATTATATAATGTGGCAATTTTTAGTGTGAAAAAAATATATAATTTTACTCGTTTAACATTAGGAATTTAAAACTATAAAAACTAGGATTTTTATATATATTTAGCGACGGAAAAGAAGTGATCTTTGAAAACGAATAGAAGTGATTTTTGAAAACAAAAAGAAGTGATTTCGAATAGGTTAAAAATATAATTTTTATAATATAGAAAGTATAAGAATATAATCTTTTATATTGTAGAAGTATAAAAATGTGATTTTTATAGCAATGAGATAAAAATCCGATCTTTGGATATGAAGTAGAAGTATGAAATATATTTTTTATATAGAATGAAGCGTCGAAAATATATATGAAGATGAAGTAAAAATATGATTTTTATATATTGAATAGAGAAGTAAAAATTCGATTTTTATATATTGAATAGCAAAGTAAAAATTCGATTTTTATATATTGAATAGCAAAGTAAAAATTCGATTTTTATATATTGAATAGCAAAGTAAAAATTCGATTTTTATATATTGAATAGCAAATTAAAAATTCGATTTTTACATATGTAGAGAAAACGGGTAAAGAAAGTGACAAGAGGCAAGAACGACGAAGATTTCTACATAAGAAGAGTCGTGGGATCGGATTAGCTAATCAGTGAGAACTTCTCACTTTTAATTTAATTTTCTAGTTAAAATATATACTAGGATGCATACGGTGTTTAGTAGCACCCGACACCCGTCGTCCACAGACCATGGACGGCTTGTATGCTTGTTTGTTTGATTTTGATGTGTAGTTGATTGTGTGATGTGATGAGAAATGAAAAAATATATTTATATAGTTGAAAATATTTTATAGTTAAAAATAATTTTTTTAATGTGTATATGAAATGAAATAAAAATAAACAAATCAGATGATTTGTTAGTATACACACATTTGACTGATATTGATTGGGACGATAAATTTTACACATCGCCCAACTGCACAAATAAAATCTGTGTTTGATTGTTTGAAACCCCACACGGGTATTGGGGTGATATATGACATACACTTATCCCAATAATTAGTTGTATGTCGATCGTTTGATTGACAGACTGTTATAAGCGTTGAATATTCATATTTGATGCTTATACAGTGTAGAATGCATTTTGGATGATGGTTGATTATTCATCGTTGCTACTGTATACATGTATTGTAGAAAATCCATATAATTAACATTATATGGTAATTGATTGGGCCTCATTCCAGTTTTGAAAAATAAATATTTGCATAGAAATATTTGAAAAAGAAATATTTGAATAGAAATATTTGAAATAGAAATATTTGAAATAGAATATTTGAAAATAGGAATATATGAAGCCGTATTGATTAGATTAACGCCATTTTGACGTGAACGATATTTATATCGATTTTATTCATTTTATAATGAATATCGAAAGTGATTTCAAAATCTGATATTTTGAAAAGAATTGAGATTCGAATTGAAATTGAATATAAATGAATTCGAATCGAAATTGAATATAAATGAATTCGAATTGAAATTGAATATAAATGAATTCGAATTGAAATTGAATATAAATGAATTCGAATTGAAATTGAATATAAATGAATTCGAATTGAAATTGAATTGAAATCAATTTGAAATGAATTTAAAACGAATTTATATTGGAATATTCAATTTTGATTTGAAATGGAATATGAATTTTAAACCGGTTTGAAAATGAATTTAAAACGATTTATAAAGCACGTTTTAAAAGGAAATCGACGAAGTATATGTTATATATATATATATATATATATATGTAATATAATGGCCTGAATAGAACGCGCCGCACCACGGCAGTTCACGAATTTCGACCATTGACTTCGAACGGATATTACGGGAGATCCGACCGTCGGATTCTCCTAAAACCAGAACCGTTGGGTTCGTATCGAAAATAGCTTTCTAACGAATATTAGAAATTTGAAATCTAACGGTTGGATTTGGAATTATGTCCAAATCAAATTTGGAAAAGGTCGCTGTAAGTGCAGTTCGATGGCCGTTGATGGAAATCGACTGTACGGGCCTTGATAAAATTATTAAAAATATCGATAATTTGTGTAAAATCACAAGAAATGATTTGTGAAGAATTGGGATGAAAAACTCCATATTTGAAAAGATAGAAATAGATTTTTATCGAAATGAACTAGTTTTGAACTAGAATAGTGATTTATTTATTTTTAAAATAAATAAATTTTATTTGAAATGGTTTTGAAAATAACCAAAATTTCCAATAATTGCATTGGAATGGATTTGAATCGAAATTGTCTTCGGAATATTTCGATGTTGGATTTCGTGATTATACAGATGTTGTTATGGAAATTTGAAAGATATAGAAATATATATAGATATATCGTTATTGCCAATACGATATTTGTTGGTCGTAGAATTTGATATTGAATATAAGACGATATATTTTCTATTCAGAACCTTGTATTTAATACAAATGTGATTTGGGTTTGTCGTGAATGGTGTCTTCATTAACACTATTCTTAAGCCCAGTTGAGAAAAAGATTAAATCTTTTATTTAGATTTAATGAAGTGTACAAGTTAAATAATATTTAATTGGAATTGAATTCGAATTGATTCTTGGGTTTATCGTGAACGGTGTTTTAAATAACACTCGTTCTTTAACCCGATAATTAATGGAACGTGATTTTGGGTTGTCGTGAACGGTATCTTCAATAATACTATTCTTAGACCCAAAGGAGTTAAGAAAATTAGAAACTAACTGGAGATTAGTTAAGTTGAATTATTCCTGAGGTATTGATCTGATGTTGGTTTCGGCCTTCAGGGTTAATACTTAGGGAATTGCTCACTTGCTAATTTACGGTTGGGGACTGATTGAAATGTGATTTTGGGTTTATCGTGAACCGTGTTTTAAATGACACTGATTCTTTAACCCAGTTAAAGATTAAAACAAAGTGGAGTTTTAATGAATCTTTAATTAGATTGAAAAGATCGAGAATGGAGTATCACCAGTTCTTGTTGCTGGCCTTGTGTGGGCTGGGGTACGCATGATAGGGGGTTCTCGCTTCACAGTTTGGTGGCGAACGGGAGACTCTTACCCCTACATGTCCCTGTTGAGGGTTAGTTTGGCAGTGGCCGGGAGGCTCGAGAGGGTCGTCGTAAAACAAGGGACTGGGGGACCACTAGAAGCCACGGTGGGTTTTACCTGCTGCTTTGGGGGATGAAGGGATGGTTGCAAAGCCTACCGGATTTCGTCAGGCTGTTTCATCGTGCTATCAGAGCTTTGGTTTACAAAGCTCAGAGAACAAGACACATTAGAATCGTACGAAAGAATTCATCAGAAATTGGATTAGTAATATCCAACGGGAATGACTCGTTAGAGATGGGATCAGTAGTATCCTAGAATGAGTGTGAAGAGTATATTTTTAAAATGAAACTAATTTTTGTTTTGAAAATTTAAATCAATTATTCGTATTTGGTTATTTATTTATATTGATTTGGACAATCCAGTATATAAAGATTTTGCATACACGTCTGATCCACGGGTATTCGAGATTTTAATATACTGGATAGATATAGAATCACACTCTAGTCGCCCGGAGATGGTTCTGATGATTGAAGCTTCATCATCAGAATTAGTGTTCGAGTGTCGAAGGTGTGATATTTATATATTTCCTATTGACTGGTGTGAGAACCAAAATTAGATAGGGCTTATTGTTGTGATTTGGCATCAAAAACGTGATTTTTGACTATGTATCAAAGTTATGAATTTGAAAAGCTAATCAACTAATTAATTGATGGTTGTGTTGTTTGATTACTGTTTTGATTAATTAAATGTTGAACCGTTAGCTAAATTGAACCAAACATTGAATTGTATTGAAAATTAGTCGCATTTGCTTGCATATACATGTACTTACTTTGAATAGGTCATAGCAAAGAGGCTAGAGCAGAAGAATAAAATTGTTTGTCCGACAAATAGGTACATGTTTATCATAATTTACTGTTTTGTTTGGGTGATGATGATTTTATGAGCCGATTGGCTAGCCGCTTGGCTTTTTCTTTTTCTTTTTGAGACCAGAGGGCCTGTATGGCTATTTCGGGATTTTCCCGTGCTCCCGTAGCAGGGGAGGTTATGCCGAAATTTTCGAAAATTTAGGGTGTTAGCCAAATTTTTGAAAATTTTGAAAAGTTTTTAGAAACTGAAAAGTTGAAGAACTTAAGCCATAATGAAAATAGAGAAAGTTGAGTTGATTGTTAAACAACATTCGGCTTCGTTCCTTTTCGGGGACGAAAAGTTTTAAGTGGGGGAGATTGTAATAACCCGGAAATCTGGGCCAGTTTAAAATTTTTATTTTGGCAATTTTAGCGAATTTTGATTATTTAAAATGAATTATTTTAAATAATAACAACGAGAAATTTATTCTGGATAGAATTCGAACGTATATATTATATAGTTCGTCGTTAGAATATAAATAATTATTTATATTTATAAAAGGAATTGAAAATGGCGCGGTAGTTCGATAATTCTATTTCAAACTTCAATTAAACATACCGGGTGCAAAATAAGCCGGATTTTAGTGAAACCAAAAATATTTGAATCTAATTGATAATAGCTTTCCAACGAATCCGAAAAATCAAAATTTCATAGCGGGGATCAAAAGATATGTCCAGTTGAAAATTCTGAATAGTCGCTATGAAATTCAGGCCCTTAAAAATAGCCATTTTGCGAACGACCTCGGATTTCGACGAAACCACTTTTGTTGGATCCGTGATGTCAAGTTATTTCTAGGTTTCAAATATCATAATTTTTTGAATCATTATGCGAGCGTGGCAAAGGAAAACGCGTTTGACCAGTTTTAGTTGATTTTAATCGACTGGAAAATGGCCATTTTTCAAACAGCCTCAGAATTCAGCGAACCTAGTTTTGTTAGGACCGTATCGTCAATACGAAGTTAGAAAATATTTTTCGGAAATTTTTAGGGTTAGTATGTGGCCCCGATAAATTGAAATGTGCGTTCAAATTCAATATATAGAGTTATATTTGGATTTTGACAAAAACTGATCGAAACAACTGAATCAGCCTGCAATACATATCCCATTGTGTTCAGAATGGGGGTAATTAGCTAGGGACGACAGGCGGTGGGTCTCGGTTTGGGTTCGAATGAAAAGTTACTTTTTAAAATTAAAATAAAATAAAATATCAACTTTTCACTTAAACCCCCCTATACATTCTCTCTCCACTCTCTTTCTACTTTGACCGATTCAGATAAAAAAAGGGAGAAAACCCCTCGTTAGTCGCGCCTCCGCCCAGCCTTGGCGACGCCGCGCGATGCCCCACCCCCGCCACATGTCCCCAGACCCGCGCTCCACCTCCTCTTCTCCTTCTTCCCTCCTTGTCCTCTCCGCTCGAAACCTCCCCCCCCCCCTCCGACGCAAGACCCGACGCCGCCCTTTGAACCCCCACCTCCGGCGCAACAAAGCAAACCCCCCCTCTTCTGAAATCTAGCTGTAAGCTGTCCCTCTTCTCTCCTATTTTATTTCTTGCAAAATCTATGCTTGTGATTATATGAAATCAGTAATTTTTAATACTTGAAATCAGTAATTTTTAATATATGAAATCAGTATTTTTAATTATATATAGCATTATATAATGTGGCAATTTTTAGTGTGAAAAAAATATATAATTTTACTCGTTTAACATTAGAATTTTTAAAATTATAAAAACTAGGATTTTTATATATATTTAGCGACGGAAAAGAAGTGATCTTTGAAAACGAACAGAAGTGATTTTTGAAAACAAAAAGAAGTGATTTCTGATAGGTTAAAAATATAATTGTTATAATATAGAAAGTATAAAAATATAATCTTTTATATTGTAGAAGTATAAAAATGTGATTTTTATAGCAATGAAATAAAAATCCGATCTTTGGATATGAAGTAGAAATATGAAATATAATTTTTATATAGAATGAAGCGTCGAAAATATATATGAAGATGAAGTAAAAATATGATTTTTATATATTGAATAGCGAAGTAAAAATTTGATTTTTATATATTGAATAGCAAAGTAAAAATTTGATTTTTATATATTGAATAGAAAAGTAAAAATTCGATTTTTATATATTGAATAGCAAAGTAAAAATTTGATTTTTATATATTGAATAGCAAAGTAAAAATTCAATTTTTACACATGTAGAGAATACGGGCAAAGAAAGTGACAAGAGGCAAGAACGGCGAAGATTTCTACATAAGAAGAGTCGTGGGATCGGATTAGCTAATCAGTGAGAACTTCTCACTTTTAATTTAATTTTCTAGTTAAAATATATACTAGGATGCAGACGGTGTTTAGTAGCACCCGACACCCGTCGTCCACAGACCATGGACGGCTTGTATGCTTGGTTGTTTGATTTTGATGTGTAGTTGATTGTGCGATGTGATGAGAAATGAAATAAAATATTTGTATAGTTGAAAATATTTTATAGTTAAAAATAAATTTTTTAATGTGTATATGAAATGAAATAAAAATAAACAAATCGGATGATTTGTTAGTATACACACATTTGACTGATATTGATTGGGACAATTAATTTTACACATCGCCCAACGGCATAAATAAAATCTGTGTTTGATTGTTTGAAACCCCACACGGGTATTGGGGTGATATATGACATACACTAATCCCAATAATTAGTTGTATGTCGATCGTTTGATTGACAGACTGTTATAAGCGTTGAATATTCATATTTGATGCTTATACAGTGTAGAATGCACTTTGGATGATGGTTGATTATTCATCGTTGCTACTGTATACATGTATTGTAGAAAATCCATATAATTAACATTATATGGTAATTGATTGGGCCTCATTCCAGTTTTTAAAAATAAATATTTGCATAGAAATATTTGAAAAAGAAATATTTGAATAGAAATATTTGAAATAGAAATATTCGAAATAGAATATTTGAAAATAGGAATATATGAAGCCGTATTGATTAGATTGACGCTATTTTGACGTGAACAATATTTATATCGATTTTATTCATTTTATAATGAATATCGAAAGTGATTTCAAAATCTGATATTTCGAAAAGAATTGAGATTCGAATTGAAATTGAATATAAATGAATTCGAATCGAAATTGAATATAAATGAATTCGAATTAAAATTGAATATAAATGAATTCGAATTGAAATTGAATATAAATGAATTCGAATCGAAATTGAATATAAATGAATTCGAATTGAAATTGAATATAAATGAATTCGAATTGAAATTGAATATAAATGAATTCGAATTGAAATTGAATTGAAATCGATTTGAAATGAATTTAAAACGAATTTATATTGGAATATTCAATTTTGATTTGAAATGGAATATGAAGTTTAAACCGGTTTGAAAATGAATTTAAAACGATTTATAAAGCACGTTTTAAAAGGAAATCGACGAAGTATATGTTATATATATATTATATATATAATATAATGGCCTGAATAGAACGCGCAGCGCCGCGGCAGTTCGCGAATTTCGACCATTGACTTCGAACGGATATTACGGGAGATCCGACCGTCGGGTTCTCCTAAAACCGGAACCTTGGGTTCGTATCGAAAAGATCTTTCTAACGAATATTAGAAATTTGAAATCTAACGGTTGGATTTGGAATTATGTCCAAATCAAATTTGGAAAAGGTCACTGTAAGTGCAGTTCGATGGCCGTTGATGGAAATCTACTGTACGGGCCTTGATAAAATTATTAAAAATATCGATAATTTGTGTAAAATCAAAAGAAATGATTTGTGAAGAATTGGGATGAAAAACTCCATATTTGAAAAGATAGAAATAGATTTTTATCGAAATGAACTAGTTTTGAACTAGAATAGTAATTTATTTATTTTTAAAATAAATAAATTGGATTTGAAATGGTTTTGAAAATAACCAGAATTTCCAATAATTGCATTGGAATGGATTTGAATCGAAATTGTCTTCGGAATATTTCGATGTTGGATTTCGTGATTATACAGATGTTGTTATGGAAATTTGAAAGATATAGATATATATATATCGTTATTGCCAATACGATATTTGTTGGTCGTAGAATTTGATATTGAATATAAGGCGATATATTTTCTATTCAGAACCTTGTATTTAATACAAATGTGATTTGGGTTTGTCGTGAATGGTGTCTTCATTAACACTATTCTTAAGCCCAGTTGAGAAAAAGATTAAATCTTTTATTTAGATTTAATGAAGTGTACCAGTTAAATAATATTTAATTGGAATTGAATTCGAATTGATTCTTGGGTTTATCGTGAACGGTGTCTTAAATAACACTCGTTCTTTAACCCGATAATTAATGGAACGTGATTTTGGGTTGTCGTGAACGGTATCTTCAATAATACTGTTCTTAGACCCAAAGGAGTTAAGAAAATCAGAAACTAACTGGAGATTAGTTAAGTTGAATGGTTCCTGAGGTATTGATCTGATGTTGGTTTCGGCCTTCGGGGTTAATACTTAGGGAATTGCTCACTTGCTAATTTACGGTTGGGGACTGATTGAAATGTGATGTGATTTTGTGTTTATCGTGAACCGTGTTTTAAATGACATGGATTCTTTAACCCAGTTAAAGATTAAAACTAAGTGGAGTTTTAATGAATCTTTAATTAGTTTGAAAAGATCGAGAATGGAGTATCACCAGTTTTTCTCCAGACGATAGTTAAATCTTTAATTAGATTTAAACGTGAAATGGTAATTGAATTTACCGATAACACCGTGGTGTTAGATATGAAGTATAACCAGTTATACTTCATGGGATGAATAGGTTGGGATTGGGAAATTAAAACAAATGATTACTTCGGTAAGGTTCGTTAATCCCGACTAGTTTGAATTGATATTCAAAAGTAGATTAAAGAATAAATTTAAATGATTTATCTTTGATAAAATTAATGGGAACCTTTCCCTATGAATGTGAAATTTGGAAACTAACTGTCGGTTAGCTAAGCAGAATGGCTTTCTGGATATTGATTTGATGTTGGTTTCGGCCTTCGGGGTTAATATTTGTGGAATTATTCTCTTGTTAATTTACGGTTAGTGACTGATGAATTGGAATGAGGTGTATGTTGTGTTTGTGTAACACATGTTTATTATATACGCGAGTTATTCGGGAAGATCGGGTTTATCCCATTCTGAATAACTGATACGACGATAAGTCGAAGATGAAGACGGTGGTCGAAGACCGGAGGTCTTCACGTCGTTTGGGTGATTACCGATGATCTTGTTTGGGATGTACACCCAAGAAGATGGAAACAGTTGGTGATCGTCCAGACGTATTTGGAGATCGATGGATATGCGGGGTACTAGGTGCCTCCGGTTTCGTTCAGACCCAGAACGACTTGTAAATGGACTGTGTGTCTGACATTGGATTTCAGTCTGTGTGATTGATTTCTATTAAATATATATCTGTTTGGCGGCGGAGAATTTATTCTCTTGCTTAACGCCCTTCTCTGAGACGTACGAGCTCAGGGGTTATATACTGATGGATATCAAACGCATAGAGTGAACTGCCTGTGTGGCATGCCTAAGTGGCGAATGATCAAGGCTTCTGTTGAAAAGCTAAGTCTTGTGGTTGATGATCAAAGCACGGCCTTTATGGCGTAGCTTTGTGTAACGTTTACTTCGCGAGTTTCACAACCGGTGGTGAACCAAAAACGGGAGAGGACCTCAGGGAGGACATGCGTTTCTTTCTAGTTAGAAGTGGCGTCAGTGGTTTTACACGCCCTGACGAGTTTGACTTATGTGGTTGTTGCTATTGTGAGGCGCCTCGGTTAGATCGGACGATCCGGGTCCGATGGAGTCATTCGTTGGCTCATTTACGCCCCATAGGGAGGGGAGACGTATTGTTCAGGCACTATAATCCACATCGGTGGACCGGCCCTATCGCTCCAAGGGGCAGTTGCGGCTGTTCCGGAGGCTCGGGCTAGAGAGTCTCGAATCGGTTGTGGACGATCCCTGGCCTCAGTTCACAAACGGAAATCCAATTTCCAAATACGTGACATTTGCGGTTTTAATTGTAGAACTAGTATGGAGACATGATATATGGTACCCATGCCGCCTATGATTGATACTTATGATTTGATGTTGTTTTATACACTATGCACTTATAATAGTATCAAATGATTTGTTTAAAACGTACTAAGCATGTTTGGCTATTATAAGGGAAAACCCTATCCCCTGGCTTGCGTTGCATTGTGTGATAGGACCTGGGTCTTATAATAGCTTCATTTTTCTTTATTAAGCATTGCGTTGTTTTGTTATATGCACAGGTATTCTTGGGAGGAACCCGTTCCGTGTTATACGGCGTGGTCCCTTGATTTACCGAACTTTAAAAATAAAGATTAACTATTTTAGTTCTCATACCAGTTCCATGACTGACCTGGAGTTTATTGCTTTAACCTAAACTCTGGGTGCCCTTATTTTGACATGGGCAGCTAGTAGTTTTGGTTTTGCAGATTTATATTCACAGGATCTTGGTTTACAGCTGGAATGATATCCGAAAAGCTTTGTATCCATATATCTCTTCTAGTTGTGTATTGTATTATTTTCCGCTGCTATGTATTTAAATGTAATTTAAATCTCTGATATTTCTGTGTATTATTCATTTATACTCTGTATATTCTGATGGAATTGTTGTAATATACAATGAAATGTTCTTTCATCTGCGTTCTGATTTGTCTTGTCCTCACAGTAATTCGTTCTTTCTCATCTCTTCGGAGACCGGGGAAGTTTGGGTCGTTTCATTCATTTCACTTCCCAAACCAAATCCAAACAAATAATCCAATCAACCAAACAACCAAACAAACATGGTTTCAAACAAAGGTGTCGGGTGCTACTAAGCACTGTGTGCATCCTAGTATATATACTTAACTAGAAAATAAATTAGAGTGAGAAGTTCTCACCTTTGGGATCCACTCCTCCTGTTTTATTTCTAAATTTATGAACCGTTTGGATTTTCCCTAAATTCCAATGCAATATTTTTCACGTTATTCATAGTAAAAATCACATTTTTAATAGGATGTTTATATATTAAAAAAAATCGCATTTTTATATCGCTATATATATATATATATTTATATATATATATATAAGATCACATTTTTATATCGCTATATATAATAAAAATCGTATTTTTATATTGCTAAATATAATAAAAATCATATAATATCGTTATATATAATAAAAATCATATTTTTATATAGCTGAAAATCGAATTTTTATCTAACTAAAAATCGAATTTTTATATAACTAAACACATTATGATTCATATGATAAAAATCTCATTTTTATATTTTTAAAAATATCATCTTTATATTTTTAACTAAAGCTAAATAGTAAAAATCAAATTTTTTACCTTGCTATATATATATATATATATATATATATATATATAAGAAAAATCAAAATTTTACTTTGCTGTATATATATATATAAGAAAATGAAAATTTTATATCGCTATATATAATAAAAATCATATTTTTTATATTGCTATATGTAATAAAAATCATATTTTTATATAGCTAAAAATCGAATTTTTATCTAACCTTAAAAATCGTATATTTATAACCTTAAAAATCGTATTTTTATAACCTTAAAAATCATATTTTTATTACCTTAAAAATCAAAATCAAAATGCTTACATCGATTGGAGAAAGGGGTGTGTTGTTCGTTGGAGGGCTTGCTGGTGGCCGGGAGGGGGAGGCGCGCGCCTGCGCTGGCGGAGCAGGGTCATGGTGGCGGCAGTCCTTTTCCGATGGTGGAAGGTTTAGGGAGGGGTTCGCGTTTCAGAAGGGGGAAGCGGTGAGAGAGGGTGACAGAGGGGGAGGGGGTCTCACCGTCGATTGTCTGAGGGGGTGGGGGAAGGCCGCGATGGCACGGCGGTGGGTTAGGGCCGAGCGACGGGGCCATCGGTTTTTTTTATTATCGTTGACCGAGGAAGAGGAAAGAGGGGGGCCTTATATAAAATAATTAATTTAACTATTTTAATTTTTCCAAGAAGTTACCTTTTTAATTTGAACTCCAAATCGAACCCACCGACTATCGCCCATAGCTAATTAGCCTCATTCCGAACGCAATGGGATATGTCCCGTAAGCCAATTCGACTATTTCACTTAGTTTTTCTTTAAATTAAAATATAAATCTATATATTCAATTTAAACATACATTTTAATTTACCAGAGCCACATACTGACTCCAAAAATTACAGAAAAATTATTTCTAGCTTTGTAGTGATGATACGGTCCTAGCAAAACTAATTTCGTCGAATTTGGAGACCATTTGAAAAACGATCATTTTTCAGTCGATTAAACTCAAACTGAATTGACCAAACACGTTTTCTTTTGCCACGCTCACATATTGATTCCAAAAATTATGAAAATTGGGATCTAGCAATAATTTGACATTCCGGATCCAACAAAAGTGGTCTCATCGAAAACGGAGGCCGTTAGCAAAATCACCATTTTAAGGGTATATATTATACAAATTCCATAGCGACTGTTCTGAATTTTCAACTGGACATAACTTTTTATTCCCGCTATGAAATCTGGATTTTTCACATTCGTTGGAAAGATATTTTCATACAGATTTAATTTCTGGTTTTACTGAAATCCGGTTTATTTTGAATCCTGTACATTCAATTAAAATTTGAAATCGAATTTTCAAACTACCGTGCCATTTCAGGCTTATTATATAATTAAATAAGTTTTTATATTAAAATTTTGATTTAAATAAATTTATAAATTCTAATTTTATTCAAAATAAATTTCTAGTCATAATTATTTAAAATAAATCATTTTAAATATTCAAAATTCATTAAAATTTCTAAAATAAAATTTTTAAATTGGTTCTGATTTTCCGGGTTGTTACAAGATATAAGTGTTTTTATTTTGACATTACATTGGTTTTATACTTTAGTTTTATAAGTAATGAATGAATTTAACACTTCACTTTTAGAATTCATAAGATAGACATAACAATATTTAGAGTAATCATCTATAAATGTGACAAAATACCTTTTTCCTCCTCTTAGGAGTACTATGTATATCACATACATCACTATGAATAAGTTGTAACAATTTTGTTGCACTTTCTAGTTTATAATGAAATGTTTTTCTAGTGATCTTAGTTAATGAACATATCCTACACTTATCAAGCATATCATTTTGGTGTTTGGGAATTAGATTCAAAGATATCATATCAAGCATGCATTTACGATTAACATGTCCTAATCTATTGTTCCATAATGAAAATGAATCAATAATATAAGCAGAATTCATACTTTTATTAATATCAACATTCAGTTTAAACATACCATCACACATGTAACCTTTTCCTACAAATACACCGCCTTTGGTCAACACATATTTGTCTAACTCAAAGACTTGATTGAAACCAAACTTATTAAGAAGACTTCCCAATACAAGTCCTAATTTCAAGTACCTAATATACATCATTTAATTTCAGAACTTTTCCGAATGTGAATTCCAAATCCACAATCCCCTTCCCTTGTACCGTCGCCTTTGCTGAATTTCCCATATAAAGATAATCTTCATCTTCAATTGGTTCTAATTTCTTGAATTGATTCTTGTCAATGTGGACATGCTTAGTAGTGCCAGAAATGATCCACTAAGAATTATCTTGTTCAATCATATTCACTTCTGAGATGACTGCGTCAAACTTTTCCTTTTCATATTGCTGGTTCTTTTTCCACAAGCGACAATCCCTTTTGAAATGTCCCAGTTTACCGCAAAAGTAGCAACCACAATTTTTGCCTTTCTTTTTCTGATTTTGGAATTGTTGTTGCTCTTCCCTTTCCTCTTTTTATTAGAAGAGTTATTCAAAGCATTATTTGCTTGCTTTTCTTCCACCATTTGGACCTTTGATGTATCAACAACTTTTCATCTTGGGCATCTTTTTGCCTCAGTTGTTGTTTAACTTGCAAATATTGTGCAAGGCTATCTAGACTCATATCCTACTTCTTGTGTTTCAATCGTTTCCTCTGATCTTTCCAAGAAGGGGGTAATTTTTCTACTATCAAGGAAACCATAATTTCCTCATCGATATTTAACTTATGTTGACTGAATTGGTTAAGTATGTCCATGATATCATTGAATTGCTCTACTACTGAACGATCATTAGTCATTTTGTAATTAAAAAATTTGGTGGCTAGAAATTTCTTACTTGTTGTGTCTTCCATCAAATATTTCTCCTCTAATGCATCCCAAATATCCTTTGCATTTGCCTTGTTGTAGTACATATCAAAAAGTGTGTCCGTCATCGCATTATAGATATGGCCTTTGCAAATATAATCATCTTGTTCCATTTGATCTGAACTCGTGTCTGTGCAATGGTTTCATCTTCTGTCTCTGTTGGTTTTGGCTTAGTCAAAACATAAACAACTTTCATAGTAGTCAATAAGAAATGCATCTTCTTCTGCCATCGTAGGAAATTGACACCATTAAAGCACTCTACTTTTGCGAAATCAGCAGCGAACTCTTTGAGACTGTGAGGAGCCATTGCTGAAATAATGTTTTAGATTCATCGAATTTGTTGCTGGATCTTCTTATGTTTTAGAGCATAAATATTTGAGGAACGATGTGGTGATCGCTATCCTAAAACAGTATCTGCCCTCTCAATTCTGTGCACGAGTAATGACAAATCTGTTTGAAAATACAACAGAGCAAATATCAAATATCTTTAATTGGCGTGTTTGCACAGACACAGCGATTAACTATCTTGGATTTGATCGTTGCAGTGACAAGATAAAGGAGTTATAGCCTGCATAACTATAACTCATATAGTTTGCTCAAGAATTTGGCAGAGTTTCAAGAGTATTTTAATGGCAGAAAAGTACAAAAGGATGGAGAAGAAGAAATGATTTCGAGTTTTAGAAAACTGAATTCGGGTAGCTTATTTATAGGAAATAAAGAGATGCAACCGTTTTCTAACGGTTATGCTGTTTGAATTCAAATAGTCACACCCATTGGTTTGCAATAGTTCAGAAGCGTTGCAATTTTAAATGAACAGACGCATCTATTCATTTGCAACAGTTCTTAAGCGTTACAAATTTGAATTACGCGCGCAAAAACTATAAATTAGGTTGACGTAATACCTAAATATCATATCAGTGTAGGTATTTGGCATGTTTGTTGGTTATAATGAATTTTTTGCCAGTTTGGACATTCAAAATGGCATACTCAGCGCGTAACCATAACAATGCACACTTACACTTGTTTTGGAATGCGTGTACGTTGCCCAACTGTATTCAAAATTAGATTCAATCTATAAATTATAAAATTTAAACTTTGCATGGTACTAATTTTAAATGGTAAATAATAAATTTAAAAACATTTATTTTAGTGACTATATATTATTAAACGGAAGAAAATTTTCCCTAAGCTGATTACCAGATAACATTTAAGAATTCTTCTTTCTCTAGCAGTTTTGTTTTGTGGGTTTTGTTTTAACTTTTGCAGTTAAACCTTAATTTTTTTCTCATTTTTTTCTTATTTTATGTAGAAACAATCAGATTTGAATGTAGATTCAAATAATTATTTTGATTTTTTCATTCCAATATGGATTGAATTCCTTTTTCAGATGCGTTTCACTTGAGTTTTTGAACTGTACTCGAAGATATTTGATTAAAAGGAATCAATTCGTGAAATTTTAATATTTTTACTAAAAATGTCGTGGTTATAAATACTCAATATGCAATAATAATTTTTGTGAGTTACTACTTAGAAAAATTGCACAACCATTAAAAAATTCCATCTAATATAACCATTGAAGTTACAAGTCACTTATGAGTGCACTACCTAAAAGACCATTTACCTACATCATTCATATTGCATTCAAGTTCCTAATTCTCCCGCATTACCATTCTACAACTCAAAGACCATTTACAAGTTACCAATACACTTCCACTCACCAATACTACCACAAATGAACACTGCAAAATTCCACTCATCGATACTTCCATTCATATACCATTTATATCTAGGTACACTTCCTCATAAAATCACCACAGATGAACACTACAAACTTTAAAACAACGTCAACTCCGGACAATCACACCACTATAATCTAACAGCGACATTCCTGCTTCACCCAACCGCACAACAACCCATTATCATCATTTCATTATAGTTTAATATTAAATTACGGTGACGAAATCAATTAACTCCAATCAAATTTCATAACAATTTAATCAAACAAGAATAAAATTTTCTGTAACGACCCGCATTCTACGCATCATAGGATCGTAGAATATTTATTTCTGTCACATACGAAGTCGTATGGTCATGTAACTTTGGGAGACGACTATTGGGGTCATTTCCCATGTTCATGATTTTTCCCGATTTTTAAATGACCATTTTACCCCTAGTTGGCACTGTTTTGGCCATAACTTTAGACTGGAAAGGAATTTTGACCTGAAACCACTTCCATTGGCTCCGGATGATGGTTTCTCTTTCCGTAGAGTGGTCACATTAGCCAAACGGACTTACCGTTTGGGAGATATGGCTGAAACAAGTTTCAGATGGTGAAAAAAACAGCTTAATTGGGCTTAAACGGGTGATTAGCAGCTAGGCCCAAGGGGAATTTCGGGTTTAAGGGTATATAGGGGCTGATTAGGGTTAGAAAACATTTCTTTAGACATTTTCCAGCCGCCACTTTCATTCCTCTTGACCTAGCCATGGCCTCCACTCTCTAAATCTCTCTAAAACACCCAAAAATCACTTCTTAATCAAGGATTAAGGCTTAGAGGCATCAAATCAAGGAGGATTAGCACAAGGACCGAGGTAGAGCTGCTGTTATATATTGGAATTCGTGCAAATCAGAGGTTCACTTCAGATTTGGAAGTTTTATTGTGGCAAAGGTGAGTGATAGCATCATTTTGACACTAATTACAGTTAATTAAGGGTAATTAGTGAAGATTAGCGAATTTATACACTAATAAATTCTGGAAAAATGTTTAGAAATTCTTAAATAATATTTCACGCCTCTGTTATAAAATTTAGACGATTTGGTTAAGTTTTACTAAGTATATGCTTAAACATGATTAAGAAGGATTATAGGAAAATGTGAGGTTTTAGCCACTTTTGATCTATTTTGATTCATTTGGATTGTTGTTTGGTGTTTGGGGTTGCTCTTACATATTGCTATGACTCTATGGTATGTTATATGATTGATTAGAATAGTTAAATTGGTCAAAAACGTCGTCGAATGGCGTAGAAAGCTCGCTGGAAAGTTGCAGAAATGTGCAGGTCCCGAACCGGTTCGGATCGGAGAAGGGGTCGGATCGGACTAGTGAACTGGCCAAGGGAATCTGAACTGGATTGGGACTTGTCACTGGAAGGAGCTTGGCAGGAAGGAAGGCCATTGCTTAGAGTTGGAGTGGACAGAAGATCGGATCGGAACAATAGAGCAGATAGGATCGGAGAAAGGGAACAGAACGGATCGGAGCAGGCAAACAAGTCAAACAGAAGGAATAAGATCGGATGAACTACCTTCGAACCGAACTCAAGCAGAGACACCCGAACCGAACCGATATCTGAAGGGGGAGAATCACTGAACCGACCCGACCCGGAGGAAGACACCGACCCGACCCGAAGTGGACTACCGACCCGAACCGATGAAGGTGATGACTACTGAACCGAACAGAATTCTAGGGCTGCTACTGCGCGACAACTCTTCTGAAGACCCACTCCAATTCGATCAAAATCCGAGATGCAAAGGAAGTCCAAATGAGGAGCTTTGACTCAGGATCCAGCTGGGAACCAATGAGTGGGCTTCATGATTGGGCTTTGCTGCGGGACGCGTGCCAAGGAGTTATCGACGTCTATAGCTTTGAACCACTATGGTAGGAGGTACGAAGGCGGATTCAGGGCCATTATGGCATCGGTAGAACCAAGGGCTATGACCAATGAAGTGGGTCATTGAAATGTTTGGTCATGACTCCAAGTGTTTGGCTTGGTCACAGCGGGGTTTCTACAAGTCGGGATTCGTCGTTACCTCATTTTTGTCTAGTGTTCCAAAGTGGTAGATATCGTATACTTTACGCACTGAGTGAGAGACGTGAGAATGGTTGCTATGCTTGATTGTTTGACATACATACCCCACCCCCGTATTCTTACACTATTTATTATGGCACCTTAGAGTATTGTACGGTATGTGGTACTAACTCTTTGGTTGCAGGTCCAGGTTCAGGTATGGTTTAGTATACCTGTTATTATTCTGTTTAGATGCTTATCGCTCATACCAGGCTTTATGTCTGACCCAGAGTTTTATGTCTCCTCTTATTACTCTGGGTGCTCACACGAGCAGACTAGAGACAGGTTAGCTGGTGATGCACGGGTAGATGATCCGGAGACGAGCAGGAGGCTTCCACGTAATATATATAGTATTCTCCCTGTATTGTTGAAGATCACTGCTTGGGCATTGGTGGTGCATCTTCTACTTTAGTTTTCTTTTGTTAGAGACAGTAAATTGAAAAGTTGTAATAAGCTGTATTTGGATTTCCGCTGCTCTGATGTTGACATTGATTATTAGTTATCAGCTTATGTACTGTCTCGCCTGTTTTATGTCAAGTATGTTATTATTATATTTTATTCCATGCGCTGTGAGACATTCTACAGGTTCTTTGATTAGTTCATTCCCTTCTTTCTTTTCTTCTGACGACCGTTCTGTGCTAGCTGGGCATGTGTACAGCGCACTCTCGGAGGAAATGCAGGCTGGTGCGGGGCGGGCCGTCACACTTGGTATCAGAGCTCTAGGTTGCGTAGTTAACCTAGGGAAGTTATCAGGGAGAGATAATATACGTATACGAGAGAGCGTATTTGTGATTACTTTGGTTTTCAAAAGCTATATATATATACTATTAGTAGTATAAGGATGAAGTCGTACTGCACTAGCACCACTATGGAGTCGTTAATCATTTCCTTTTTCAGATTGACGATGAGCCGATATGTTAGAGGTACCGGTAGGGGAGCCAATAATGGGAATGTTGCTGACATGAGGACGATGTTTACTGACCTCATTAGAGAGATGCTTAGAGATGTACAGAGGGCAGCTCCCAATGGTGGAAATGGTGGTGGTCCAATGGTGCAGGCGCCAAGAGTTGACTTTGCCAAGCTGAATAAGGATTATACTAGCCTTGGTGGGAAGCCGTTCCACGGAACGGAGTCGGCCACGCATGTTCAGGATTGGTTGGATAGTTGCGAACGTATCTTCGAGGATTTGGGTATTGAGGATGCGATGAAGAGAAAGCTAGCGTCCCGTCAGCTGCAAGGGCGGGCAATGAATTGGTGGAATGCTATAAAGGCAGCTACTCCCGAAGACCAGATTACTTGGGAGCAGTTTAAAGCTCGCTTTAGCGAGAAGTTCATTCCAGCTGCTCAGAAGTCAGTGTTGTTTAAGAAATTCTTGGAGCTCAAGCAGAATGGCAGAGCCGTCTCCGAGTATATTGCCGAATTTAACACTTTGTCAAAATATGGGCTATCTCTTATTGATACTGCCGAGAAAAAGAATGAGAAATTCATAACCGGTTTGGACCAGTACTTGGGGGAAAGACTTATTAACCACATCGATGAGTCGTTTGAGTCGATTGTAGGGAAAGCATTAAGATCAGAGAGTCTCTACCCTAAGCCGAAGACGGAGGTTGCGTCTGCAGAAGAGCCAAAACCACAAGCAAGTGGTGGAGGCAAGGGTGGTTCCCAGAATAAGAGAAAGCAGAACCAAGCTAAGGATGGCCAGAAGCAAAAGAATAAGCAAGATGTTGAGTGCTTCAGCTGTGGTAAGAAGGGCCATTATGCTAGTAATTGTCGGGCCAAGCCAGCGGATAGGAAGTGCTTCAATTGTGGCCAAATGGGACATCACAAGGACAAGTGTCCACAGCCCCCTAAGGAAAAGCAAATGGTGAAAGCATATGCTCTTAATGCTATTCCTTCTTCGTCGAATGCCCCAACAGCGGCGGAGAAGGGAAAGAATGTCGTCATTCAAGGTATGCTTTCTGTTTATGATATTCCTGTTAGAGTTTTGTTTGATACCGGAGCTTCCAGTTCTTTCATATCTAGTGACCTGGTAGATAGGTTGGGATTGAAGCCCGAGATTGTCGATAGACCTTTAGTAGTGACGAACCCGATTGGTGGTTCGACTAGCCTTAGCATGATTTGTCGTAATGTGGTCTTATCGAGTCATGGATGCATGTTTGTTTGTGATTGCTTTGTTTTGGGCTTTACTGGGTTTGGCATTATTTTGGGAGTAGATTGGCTCCAAAGATACGGGGTGGTGGTAGACTGTGAGGGCTTGTTGGTGACAGCTAGAGCGGATGATGGGCGGAGGATAGTGTTTGGTGGTCTACCCAGTAAGGGGGTATTGGCTAGTTTTCTAAACTCCCTCGACATTCCGCATAGTGAGTTGTCAGGTTTGCCCGTGGTTGGCCAGTATCCGGAAGTTTTCGAAGAAGTGACCGGACTTCCACCACACCGAGAGATTGAGTTCCGTATTGATTTGGTAAAAGATGCCAGGCCTATAGTGATGCCACTTCGTCGTATGGCACCAAGAGAGCAGCGAGAGCTCGAGGTGCAAGTCAGCGATCTTTTGAAGAAGGGATTTATCAGAAGGAGTGTTTCTGAATGGGGAGCACCAGTTGTGTTTGCTACCAAGGCGGATGGTTCCCTTCGTTTGTGTGTAGACTACCGCGAGTTGAATAAAGTGACGAGGAAGAACAAGTATCCTCTACCGCGGATAGATGATTTGTTTGATCAGTTGAGTGGCGCGAGAGTATTTTCTCAGTTAGATCTCGCGACAGGTTTTCATCAGCTTAGAGTGGAAGCTGAGAGTATAGCTAAAACGGCATTTCGGACGCCGTCTGGGTTTTATGAGTGGTTGGTCATGCCATTCGGGCTGACCAATGCCCCAGCATATTTTGTGGATCTTATGAATAGGGTATTCAGAGATCAGTTGAATAAGTTTGTCCTTGTGTTCGTTGATGATATTTTGGTCTATTCGAGGACAGAGGAAGAACACAAGGAACATTTAAGAGTAGCGATGGAGGTGTTGAGAAAACACCAATTGAAAGCAAAGTTTTCTAAGTGTCACTTCTGGAAGAGCGAAGTGAGGTTCTTGGGCCATGTTGTATCAGAGAATGGTATTGCCGTGGACCCAGCGAAGGTGGCTACGGTACAAGATTGGCCTACGCCCAAGAATGCAACAGATGTAAGAAGTTTCTTGGGGTTAACGGGATATTATCGTAAGTTTATCCAAGGTTTCTCCAAGATAGCAGCACCATTGACCCAGTTGACCAAGAAGAATCAAGCTTTTGTCTGGGATGAAAGGTGCGAGGATGCATTCAAAAGTCTAAAGGACAAGTTGACAAGCGCACCAGTGTTAGTCCTTCCTAAGGGGGATGAAGAGATGACGGTATACACGGATGCCTGTGGTACCGGACTGGGTGCTGTATTGATGCAAGGCGGTAGGGTTGTAGCTTACGCAAGTCGGCAATTGAAACCGCACGAGAAAAGATACCCTACCCATGATTTAGAATTGGCAGCGATCGTGTTCGCGTTAAAGATGTGGAGACACTATCTCTTGGGAGAAAGATTTGAGCTGTTTACAGATCATAAGTCGTTAAAGTATCTCTTCTCTCAGAAAGATCTGAATCTCCGTCAGCAGAGATGGTTAGAGTTCTTAGCTTCCTATGATTTTGACATCGCATACACACCAGGAAAGGGCAATGCGGTGGCTGATGCATTGAGTAGAAGACATGCCAGCTTAGGGGCTATGTTCCTTGAATGGAAGCAACTGGAGTTTATCGCGGGGTTTGATTTCAGACCAAAGTGCGAATTGGATCCAGAAATGTTAGCAAGTTTGACGATCAGACCCACTTTGATTGAACGAATCGGCTCTAGTCAGAGGGACGATCCTAACCTACTGGAAATCATCTCCAAGTTAGAGATGGGTATCGATGAGGAGATGAACAAGTATGGGCTTGATCGAGATAGATGGCTTAGAAAGAATGGAAAGCTTGTTGTACCCAATGTCAATGGATTGAGGGATGAAGTGCTTAGAGAATGTCATCACTCAAAGCTATCTATACACCCCGGTGGTAACAAGATGTATCGGGATATGAAGCAGACTTACTACTGGGAAGGAATGAAAAGAGACGTTGGGAAGTTTATATCCAAATGCATGAATTGCCAGCTAGTTAAAGCAGAGCAAAAGAAACCTAGTGGGTTGTTACAGCCCTTAGAAATTCCCGAATGGAAATGGGAGCAAGTCTCGATGGATTTCATCGATGGTTTACCAAGGACTAGATCGGGACATGATAGCATTTGGGTGATTTTGGACCGATTGACCAAAAGTGCAAGGTTTATACCAGTTAAATCGACCAGAACGGCAGCTAAGTTAGCAGAATTGTATATGAAGTGGGTAGTGAGATTTCATGGAGTACCTAAAAGCATTGTGAGCGACCGAGAACCGTTGTTCACTAGTGGGTTTTGGAAGAGCTTACAAGAGGCTCTAGGGTCAGAGTTACATCTCAGTACCGCATACCATCCTCAGACCGACGGTCAGACGGAGAGGGTGAACCGTATTTTGGAAGATCTCTTGAGAGCATGTATATTGGATTTTGGTGGATCATGGGATGACCATTTGCATCTAGTAGAGTTTGCATATAATAATAGCTACCAATCCAGTATTGGTATGGCTCCGTTTGAAGCTTTGTACGGGAGACCATGCAACTCACCATCATGTTGGATAGAGACTGGCGAGAAGTTTATGCTTGGACCAGATGTGGTGAGGGAAACTTCAGATAAGATTAAGATCATTCAACAACGAATGAAAGCTACTCAAGATAGGCAGAAGAGCTATGCTGATAAGAGGAGAAGAGACTTAAAATTCTCCATTGGCGACTTGGTGTTTGTCAAGATTTCTCCGTTGAAGAGCGTAATACGATTTGGCAGGAGAGGCAAGTTGGCACCAAGATTTGTTGGCCCATTCCCTGTTCTTGAGCTAGTCGGGAATTTGGCATATAGAATTGACTTACCGGAGAAGATGGCGGGAGTTCACAATGTATTTCATGTTTCCCAACTAAGAAAGTTCGTTCACGACTCAGATATGACTATTTCACCTGATCAGTTAGAGGACTTCGAAATAGAACCCGAGGCGGTTGGGAACCGCAAGCCAGTCCGTATTGTCGAGCACGACATGAAGCAACTTCTAAGGAAGGCGGTGAAGCTAGTCAAGGTACAGTGGAGCGAGGACGAGAATGATTGTACTTGGGAGACAGAGGAGGACATTAGGAAGACACACCCAGAACTCTTTGCCTGGTAAGATTTTGACTTCGATTTAGTTTTCCGCATGCTAGGATAGGCTTGTTTGTTTGTTTTGCATGTTTGATTGTTGTATGTGGTTGTTAGGCATGCGGGATCCTTTGTATGTTTTGGGTTAAGGAATTTCAGGGGCGAAATTTCTTAGGGGGGGAGAGTGTAACGACCCGCATTCTACGCATCATAGGATCGTAGAATATTTATTTCTGTCACATACGAAGTCGTATGGTCATGTAACTTTGGGAGACGACTATTGGGGTCATTTCCCATGTTCATGATTTTTCCCGATTTTTAAATGACCATTTTAACCCTAGTTGGCACTGTTTTGGCCATAACTTTAGACTGGAAAGGAATTTTGACCTGAAACCACTTCCATTGGCTCCGGATGATGGTTTCTCTTTCCGTAGAGTGGTCACATTAGCCAAACGGACTTAACGTTTGGGAGATATGGCTGAAACAAGTTTCAGATGGTGAAAAAAACAGCTTAATTGGGCTTAAACGGGTGATTAGCAGCTAGGCCCAAGGGGAATTTCGGGTTTAAGGGTATATAGGGGCTGATTAGGGTTAGAAAACATTTCTTTAGACATTTTCCAGCCGCCACTTTCATTCCTCTTGACCTAGCCATGGCCTCCACTCTCTAAATCTCTCTAAAACACCCAAAAATCACTTCCTAATCAAGGATTAAGGCTTAGAGGCATCAAATCAAGGAGGATTAGCACAAGGACCGAGGTAGAGCTGCTGTTATATATTGGAATTCGTGCAAATCAGAGGTTCACTTCAGATTTGGAAGTTTTATTGTGGCAAAGGTGAGTGATAGCATCATTTTGACACTAATTACAGTTAATTAAGGGTAATTAGTGAAGATTAGCGAATTTATACACTAATAAATTCTGGAAAAATGTTTAGAAATTCTTAAATAATATTTCACGCCTCTGTTATAAAATTTAGACGATTTGGTTAAGTTTTACTAAGTATGTGCTTAAACATGATTAAGAAGGATTATAGGAAAATGTGAGGTTTTAGCCACTTTTGATCTACTTTGATTCATTTGGATTATTGTTTGGTGTTTGGGGTTGCTCTTACATATTGCTATGACTCTATGGTATGTTATATGATTGATTAGAATAGTTAAATTGGTCAAAAACATCGTCGAATGGCGTAGAAAGCTCGCTGGAAAGTTGCAGAAATGTGCAGGTCCCGAACCGGTTCGGATCGGAGAAGGGGTCAGATCGGACTAGTGAACTGGCCAAGGGAATCCGAACTGGATTGGGACTTGTCACTGGAAGGAGCTTGGCAGGAAAGAAGGCCATTGCTTAGAGTTGGAGTGGACAGAAGATCGGATCGGAACAATAGAGCAGATCGGATCGGAGAAAGGGAACAGAACGGATCGGAGCAGGCAAACAAGTCAAACAGAAGGAATCAGATCGGATGAACTACCTCCGAACCGAACTCAAGCAGAGACACCCGAACCGAACCGATATCTGAAGGGGGAGAATCACTGAACCGACCCGACCCGGAGGAAGACACCGACCCGAAGTGGACTACCGACCCGAACCGATGAAGGTGATGACTACCGAACCGAACAGAATTCTAGGGCTGCTACTGTGCGACAACTCTTCTGAAGACCCACTCCAATTCGATCAAAACCCGAGATGCAAAGGAAGTCCAAATGAGGAGCTTTGACTCAGGATCCAGCTGGGAACCAATGAGTGGGCTTCATGATTGGGCTTTGCTGCGGGACGCGTGCCAAGGAGTTATCGACGTCTATAGCTTTGAACCACTATGGTAGGAGGTACGAAGGCGGATTCAGGGCCATTATGGCATCGGTAGAACCAAGGGATATGACCAATGAAGTGGGTCATTGAAATGTTTGGTCATGACTCCAAGTGTTTGGCTTGGTCACAGCGGGGTTTCTACAAGTCGGGATTCGTCGTTACCTCATTTTTGTCTAGTGTTCCAAAGTGGTAGATATCGTATACTTTACGCACTGAGTGAGAGACGTGAGAATGGTTGCTATGCTTGATTGTTTGACATACATACCCCACCCCCGTATTCTTACACTATTTATTATGGCACCTTAGAGTATTGTACGGTATGTGGTACTAACTCTTTGGTTGCAGGTCCAGGTTCAGGTATGGTTTAGTATACCTGTTATTATTCTGTTTAGATGCTTATCGCTCATACCAGGCTTTATGTCTGACCCAGAGTTTTATGTCTCCTCTTATTACTCTGGGTGCTCACACGAGCAGACTAGAGACAGGTTAGCTGGTGATGCACGGGTAGATGATCCGGAGACGAGCAGGAGGCTTCCACGTAATATATATAGTATTCTCCCTGTATTGTTGAAGATCACTGCTTGGGCATTGGTGGTGCATCTTCTACTTCAGTTTTCTTTTGTTAGAGACAGTAAATTGAAAAGTTGTAATAAGCTGTATTTGGATTTCCGCTGCTCTGATGTTGACATTGATTATTAGTTATCAGCTTATGTACTGTCTTGCCTGTTTTATGTCAAGTATGTTATTATTATATTTTATTCCATGCGCTGTGAGACATTCTACAGGTTCTTTGATTAGTTCATTCCCTTCTTTCTTTTCTTCTGACGACCGTTCTGTGCTAGCTGGGCATGTGTACAGCGCACTCTCGGAGGAAATGCAGGCTAGTGCGGGGCGGGCCGTCACATTTTCCTACATCATACCTGTAACACCCCACCTCCGCCAGGGTGGCTCTTTCAAGCGACTCTGACTTTGGTGGGGCGTTTTTAAAACAAGGTAAACATGCATAATGATATAGCAAGGCAGGACATGACATATATATATATATATATATATATATATATATATGTGTGAATAAACAGAGTAAGTAGATAAAACAGCGGAAGATTTTTAAACCATTTCAAAACACAAGTCTGGTACATCAAAATGTCAATTTCCCAAATAAACAAGTCTAGTACATGAAATAACATCATCTGAAACTGAAAAAGAAAACATAAAAGTAGCTATCCCCAAAGTGGAAAAACCATAGCGAGCTCAAGTCCAAAGCATACATGAGCTATCCGAGAAAGCAGCTAAGATCCAAGCTAGGCTCCTGTATTCCCTCCCTGAGAACCTTGGGGGGGGGGGGGGAACGGAAGAAAAGAGGCGAAAGAAAACGGGTCAGTCAAAAAGACTGAGTAAGCCCTGCTACGATCAGTCTATAAACTAATAAAGTTAACAACATGATGGAAACTGAGATGATCATACATAACAACATACTGGCATGATAAATTAACTACAAGATAGATAGAGGTGTCATCGCATAAAACAAGGTTAAGTTTTGCACCACGGTGTACTAGCAAACCAACATAACAGGTATTGATCCCTCAGCCCAAACCTTGGCCCAATAACATGAGGTGACCTTAATACAAGGTCCAGCCCAACGGTCTAGTCGATCGGCTCCCTATAAACCTAACATGTCAAGTGTTGGTGTCCATATGGCCCACATATGGTTGTAGTTAGACTGTGCTGGGTCCACCTTTGGGTGTATCAAGCCCTCGGGTGTCAACCCCAGACACTTAAGCAATAATGCACAGCCCTAATCTACTGGTACCCGTGCCTCGAGTTTGTCCAACACCGGACTACGTGCACGTCCGTAGCCCGCCTGGACCCGCACCGCTGTACCACTCGGCCATCGCCCTTTGGTCGCTTACATCCCCCAGTAATCGTGCCCCGCCCTAGCCTAGCTTCTAGGGTTGTGAATGATACCAAACTGGGATTACTGTTAGAACAGACCACGTTGCTAGGGTTTCCCAAGAGGGTTAAGTGTGATTTAACCCTTCACTAATCATGGATTGAACTAGTTAAGTGCAACCAACGGTTCACCCCTTAACCCCATTCCAATCCCTCGACTCCCCAAGTTGGTTAAGTATTAGTGGACCCTGACTTAACCCTAATCATGAGGCATTAATTAATTTAATGCACCTTAACCTCTCACATTAGACCTTGTTGTGGTTACTAGTTAGGCCGGGCGGGTCCGGGTAGCTTTACACCACAACTTGGTCTAACCTCGGGTCTTGGCACCCCATGACCAACTTCTCACATTGGGTCCTATTGTTTGTAGCCACTAGTTAAGCCGGTCGGTTCCGGGTAGAATTACGCTACAAACTCAACCCAACCTCGAGTTGGCCACACTTATGTTTTCTAAGTGTCATGTCCACTTTATTTCAAAGCATAATTACAAGTCAACAATAACTTGGGTAGACCTAACTTAATAGGTAAATTCCCAAGGGGTAGACCTAACTTAATAGGTAAATTCCCAATCTTATATTTTCATGTATTTTTAAGTTTTCCCAAAACCCCCAACGTCATTCTATCGCTTACATATTCGTAGTAACGCATAAAGGATAGGAAGAGGGAACTTGGCACAACATACATGACGAACTTGCACAACAATCATGCATAACATGTTAGACTTGCACAACTTAGCATAGTGAACTTGCATATTAGCTTAAACATGCATAACATGTTAAACTTGCATAACTTAGCATAGTGAACTTGCATATTACCATAAACATGCATAATATGTTAAACTTGCATAACTTAGCATAATGAACTTGCATATTATCATAAACTTGCATAACATATTAAACTTGCCTAACATGGCATAGGGAACTTGCATAAACATGCATAACTTGTCAAACATGCATAACATGGCATAGTGATCTTGCATAAACATGCATAACTAAATAAACTTGCAAATCATGGCTTGGTGATCTTGCATAAACATGCATAACTTGTTAAACTTGCAAATCATGCCTTGGTGAACTTGCATAAACATGCATAACTTGTTAAACTTGCAAACCATGTCTTAGTAAACTTGCATAAACATGCATAACTTGTTAAACTTGCAAATCATGACTTAGTGAACTTGCATAAACATGCATAACTCAATAAACTTGCAAATCATGGCTTAGCAAACTTGCATAAACATGCATAACTCAATAATCTTGCAAATCATGGCATAGTGACCTCGCATAAACATGCATAACTTGTTAAACTTGCAAATCAAAACATGCATACTTCATCAAATATGTGTAACATAGCATAGTGAACTCGCATAAGCATGCACAACTCATTAAACATGCAAAAATCCCAACTTTCATCACATATTAACTTTAGAGTTTCTAAAATGAAGGTAAGAGGGCTTACAAATATAAACAAGTCACAAATCCACCAAATGAGATGAAGAAGCCCTTTAAAAACCCAAAACAAAGCTTCAAATAAGAAAACCCTTTTGCAAAACCCTAAAAACACAAACTTAGCAAATCAAACTTGCAACTTAATGAAGTATGCAAGTTATTAAGCATTCATACAACATAGAAAAGGTTGTATGATCATCATATCTTCATAGGATTAAACTTTGAGGAAGGTGGAGGCTAGGGTTTTTAGGTGGAGGCCATTTGAGGATTCAATTTGACATAGTTTAGTTGCTAGATTGATTAATGAGGCTTTAGGGTAGGATTAGGGGTATATTAATAGGGAATTAGAATGTTTTAAGCCCTAGGATTAACCCTAGGTTAGTTTTGGCCCGTCAGATCTCGGAATTCTCTAGAACCAAGCCACAAGACCCAGCCCAAATCAAAATGGTGCGCCAGGCAATACTGCCTGGGCACCCCCTGTCGACAGGGCTGTCGACAGGGCTGTCGACACCATAGGGACCCTGTCGACAGGCCTGTCGACATGCAGGTCCTGGCGGGAATTTTCCCGCCTGTGCCAGTTTGCCCTAACCCTTGTTTTAAATTTAAAATTTAAATCTGTTTTTACTTAGGAATTTTCTGCAAACTTCAATGGGCCTTAACTGGGTCATACGAACTCCGATTTTCGAGAACTCGGACTCTATTTCGCGTATTTTTCCGAGACGAACGCAATGGCATAGCCCGTTTCCCTTGATTCCCATTTTATAATTTAATTCTGCCTCGATTTATGTTATAACAGGTTATTAAAAATACGGGTTGTTACATTCTCCCCTCCTTAAAGGATTTCGCCCCCGAAATCTTCAAGTTAGGAAGAACGTATCCTATCATCCAATCATCCATCTACTCAAAGCATCATCCACGAGCAATCATTGTCCTTAAAAGATTCTAAATGTTGTATGAACATATGCAAAAGTGTGTGTATATGTACTTATCTAATGCAAAGATCAGGCGGTTACTGATACAGTAAACCTCCTTAATGCATATGTATGTCCTAATGCAAAGATCAGGCGGTTACTGATACAGTAAACCTCCTTAATGCATATGTATGTTAGTGAAATGAATCCATATGTATGCAAATTCCTAACATAATTCATAGTATCTATATGAGTGCACATAACATTCATCCATATGCAACATCCATGTGGTAGCACAACAAGCTTCAACCATGAATAAGTGTAAGCACCCATGCATATGCAATATGAGGAGTGTGCGAGCAGATCTAGTGCCTAATTGTGTATAATGCATCCACGAGCAACCACTTGCGAACACTTGCAACCACTTGCAACCATCAAACATAACATGTCTCAAACACATGTTTCATCCAAAGGGTTTCTACCTAAGGTTCTCATGACAAGATAAACACGATAAACTAGATAAACATGGACAGAGAGATATGCATCCATTCAAACTCTGACATATGGTACTAACCGATGAGTCATAACCCCCTTATGGAGTTTACAACAGAAATAAGATCGAGAATGGGACCGAGAGGATATATTCAAAAGATAACTTGCAAGCAAGCTCCACAGGAAAACAAGGATCAAGGATGCACTCTTAAAAAGAGATATGATGCGCGTATCTAGTCTTCACTCTTCTTAGTCACGTTTCCTTGAGCTTAACTCCACTGTGCTTTGACTATCTTTCACTTCATGATTCCTTGGCTTCCTAACTCCTGTTTCCCAAATTCGAGTTGGAACTCATTTCACTATCGCCTCTCGTCTTTCTTTTCCACTTATTCTTCCTTCTGTATACTTGGCTTAAACATACTATAACCTCATGATTTCATGCAAGCTCTCCAAAATTCATTAGTGAATCCTGGATCTCGTCTACTTACTACAAAGTATTCCTCGCGGCAGAACTTTTCTTGAAAATACCAATCCACGTTGCCAATTGCCCTATAAACGTGATTTTCTATAACTCATGCTTGAGTGATAGGTCATAGCTAGATTCAGTTGCCTACCCATGGCTTCCTGTAGGCTATTTCAAAACTGGCCAACTTCTTGAGGGTAAACCGTTGCTAACCATGATGCAGTCCTCTCGCTCTTTACCGGACTGAAATGAGCACTCTTTGTGAGTCTACCTATTATGACCCACCTACCCGTATTCCCTTTCTTTGATCTAGGTAATCTATCCACATAATCTATCGAGATGTTTTCACACTTTCCCTTGCGGAACCTCCAATGGAGATAACGGCCCACTGGGCTTCTATGACTTGGCCTTGACCTGGTGGCACAACAGGCATCCTGAGACCAACTCGGCCACCTCCTCGAGTGATGCGCATCTTCAAGAACTTTCTTTACCAAGTCTTCCACTCGAGGAACACATACTCTCTCACCACGCCTTAGTCTTCCTTTGTCATCCATGCTATATCTAGCGAGGTGACTTAACATCTCGCCTCGAATCAACTGGTCCACGTTCTTGACTAACGGCGGGTCTTCTCCCTGTGAAACCCCCTTCTTGATCCAGAAGAGTAAGTCTAAGCTCAGGGAAGGCTAACTAACTAGCCAAACGGAGAAAGCTTTCAATTGCCCTCCTCAGGGTTTTCCGGTCCTAGACCGCAACCACTTTAACGGGATCCACCACTAAGCCTTACTTAGGAACTATGTGCCCAAGAAATCCAACTTCTTTCCTCCAAAGTGGCATTTGGAGAACTTGACCTTTAACCGGTGGCTCTAAGCGTATCCATCTCCTCCTTGAGATGTATAGCATGTTCTTCCTCGTTCTTTTGAGGAGATCAAAATATCGTCTATGATGATCATGACAAACTTGTTCAAGGACTCCCTAAACACCCTACCCATCAAGTTCGCGTAATATGCGGGTGCCTTAGTCAAACCAAATAGCATGACTAGCCATTCCAAAAATCCATTTAGAGTCCTAAATTCAGTCTTGTCAATTCCATCCTCAGCCCTCCTAAGCTGATGGAATCTGGTAGCTGAATCAAAAGAAAACAGATGCTCCTACAAGCTGATCAAACAAATCGTCAACCCTTGATAACGGTTGTCTCCTCACGATAATCAACACATAGACGAAGCAAACTGTCCACATTAGTAACGAATACTACTGGAGCACCTTACTCGAAAAGGCTTCGTCTCAGGAAGTTCTTCTCAAGCAACTCCTTGACTTGCTTTCTTAACTCTCACCTCGTGAGGTCACGTGCCTAACCGGCCACGAAACTGGCTTGGTATTACCAACCAGATAATGCGGAAATCTATCCCACGTCTAGGGGTAACCCCTTTACTTCACCGAAGATATCAGGATATTCTCGGACCTCCCTCACAGATTGCAAACTATCGATAGACGAGTTGAGGGATTCAAGATGACATAACATGACGAGACCCATAGGGTTGCTAGAAATTTCTAGGGTATTACCGAGGCGAGTCATGAGCCTCACACCCCTATATACAAAAACCCAGAATGGCTCCAAAACAGGACAACCATTCCATGCCCAAAACCAACCCATATCCCCGGAAACCGAGAATATAAACATCCCACGAGAATTCTATACTCAAGATAGAAATTTTCAAATCCACTCAGACCACAGACAAACGGGTAGAACCCCCAATTGGATTTGAAACATATACGGGATCATCAACTAGGCTAGTACTTAGGTGCAAACTACCAACAAGATCAGGTGAAATAAAACTATGCGATGTTCCAGAATCAAATAAAGTACGAACAGGGAAAATCATAAAATGTAAACAAGACTTTCAACAGAAACACTTACTCTATCATAAGCTGGAAGAACGGTGCTGAGGGGATGAACTCGCCCTCCAGATAGTCCTACACACTGAGTCTGACCTTGCCCTTGTTTCCTCGGGCAATCCTTACTGAGATGTCCAAACTCACCACAATGAAAGCATTCGCCCCGCTTTCTCTTCTTCTTCCTACATTCCCTGGCTATATGTCCAACTTCACCACAGAAGTTACATTTCCTATTCCCTCTTGGCTTGTCCTTGCGGTTGTGGTTATCCTTGCCCCGTTTCCCGGAATTGACTCTCTTGCCTTGAGACTCATTCGCCTTGACCTCTTTCTTGTCATCGTTATCTTCTTGAAGTAGGGCCATATTCACCAAATTCTCGAAAGTCGCCCCCAAGGGTATGTGAGACATGTCCAACCCGTGCAATGGCTCGTTTAATCCTAGAGCAAAGTGTTGGGCCTTCTTCTGAGCTGTATTAACCAAGTCTATATCGACACGAGCCAGTTGATTAAACTTATCTATGTATTCCCTAATAGTCATGTCCCCTTGCTTCAGTGATAAGAACCTCAGTCCAAACCTTCCCCTAAAATCATTCCAAGTCTTAATTGGCCTAGTAGCGGTGGTGACTACCCACCAACGTGCAGCTTCTTCCTTTAGCAACCATACTACCAATAAAACCTTCCTGCGGTCACCTATATCAAAGGTGGCTAAAAGATCTTCGGTCTCTTTCAACCAATTCCTTGCCTCTACAATAGTCTCTGTTCCACTAAAATTTTTGCCACCCATCATCTTAAAGTTCTTACAAGTTTCCGCAAAATCCGTTTGTGGAGGCTGAGGGGGAAGAGGAACATCATCTACGGGAGGAGGAGGAGGAACAGCGGCCTCGACTAGAAAAACAACATTAGAGGTACCCGGGACCGGTGCCGTGACTTCCAAGTACCGACGAAACCAATCGGGTATTGTTACTCCTTCGGGTAAGATGAGATTATCAGACACGCTGGAAAAGAAAAGAGTTCAAACGAGGGGTCAAAGGATAATGCTAATGGCCTTTTGGGGAATAGCCTTTAAAAACAACTAGACTTTTCTTTGGAAAATACTTTATACTTGGTTTTGAAAATAGTTTTTCAAAAGTTTTAAAAACCTTTTTATCCCTTCTCGTAAACCATATGCTCTGATACCAAATGTAACACCCCACCTCCGCCAGGGTGGCTCTTTCAAGCGACTCTGACTTTGGTGGGGCGTTTTTAAAACAAGGTAAACATGCATAATGATATAGCAAGGCAGGACATGACATATATATATATATATGTGAATAAACAGAGTAAGTAGATAAAACAGCGGAAGATTTTTAAACCATTTCAAAACACAAGTCTGGTACATCAAAATGTCAATTTCCCAAATAAACAAGTCTAGTACATGAAATAACATCATCTGAAACTGAAAAAGAAAACATAAAAGTAGCTATCCCCAAAGTGGAAAAACCATAGCGAGCTCAAGTCCAAAGCATACATGAGCTATCCGAGAAAGCAGCTAAGATCCAAGCTAGGCTCCTGTATTCCCTCCCTGAGAACCTGGGGGGGGGGGAACGGAAGAAAAGAGGCGAAAGAAAATGGGTCAGTCAAAAAGACTGAGTAAGCCCTGCTACGATCAGTCTATAAACTAATAAAGTTAACAACATGATGGAAACTGAGATGATCATAGATAACAACATACTGGCATGATAAATTAACTACAAGATAGATAGAGGTGTCATCGCATAAAACAAGGTTAAGTTTTGCACCACGGTGTACTAGCAAACCAACATAACAGGTATTGATCCCTCAGCCCAAACCTTGGCCCAATAACATGAGGTGACCTTAATACAAGGTCCAACCCAACGGTCTAGTCGATCGGCTCCCTATAAACCTAACACGTCAAGTGTTGGTGTCCATATGGCCCACATATGGTTGTAGTTAGACTGTGCTGGGTCCACCTTTGGGTGTATCAAGCCCTCGGGTGTCAACCCCAGACACTTAAGCAATAATGCACAGCCCTAATCTACTGGTACCCGTGCCTCGAGTTTGTCCAACACCGGACTACGTGCACGTCCGTAGCCCGCCTGGACCCGCACCGCTGTACCACTCGGCCATCGCCCTTTGGTCGCTTACATCTCCCAGTAATCGTGCCCCGCCCTAGCCTAGCTTCTAGGGTTGTGAATGATACCAAACTGGGATTACTGTTAGAACAGACCACGTTGCTAGGGTTTCCCAAGAGGGTTAAGTGTGATTTAACCCTTCACTAATCATGGATTGAACTAGTTAAGTGCAACCAACGGTTCACCCCTTAACCCCATTCCAATCCCTCGACTCCCCAAGTTGGTTAAGTATTAGTGGACCCTGACTTAACCCTAATCATGAGGCATTAATTAATTTAATGCACCTTAACCTCTCACATTAGACCTTGTTGTGGTTACTAGTTAGGCCGGGCGGGTCCGGGTAGCTTTACACCACAACTTGGTCTAACCTCGGGTCTTGGCACCCCATGACCAACTTCTCACATTGGGTCTTATTGTTTGTAGCCACTAGTTAAGCCGGTCGATTCCGGGTAGAATTACGCTACAAACTCAACCCAACCTCGAGTTGGCCACACTTATGTTTTCTAAGTGTCATGTCCACTTTATTTCAAAACATAATTACAAGTGAACAATAACTTGGGTAGACCTAACTTAATAGGTAAATTCCCAAGGGGTAGACCTAACTTAATAGGTAAATTCCCAATCTTATATTTTCATGTATTTTTAAGTTTTCCCAAAACCCCCAACGTCATTCTATCGCTTACATATTCGTAGTAACGCATAAAGGATAGGAAGAGGGAACTTGGCACAACATACATGACGAACTTGCACAACAATCATGCATAACATGTTAGACTTGCACAACTTAGCATAGTGAACTTGCATATTAGCATAAACATGCATAACATGTTAAACTTGCATAACTTAGCATAGTGAACTTGCATATTACCATAAACATGCATAATATGTTAAACTTGCATAACTTAGCATAGTGAACTTGCATATTATCATAAACATGCATAACATATTAAACTTGCCTAACATGGCATATGGAACTTGCATAAACATACATAACTTGTCAAACATGCATAACATGGCATAGTGATCTTGCATAAACATGCATAACTAAATAAACTTGCAAATCATGGCTTGGTGATCTTGCATAAACATGCATAACTTGTTAAACTTGCAAATAATGACTTGGTGAACTTGCATAAACATGCATAACTTGTTTAACTTGCAAACCATGTCTTAGTAAACTTGCATAAACATGCATAACTTGTTAAACTTGCAAATCATGACTTAGTGAACTTGCATAAACATGCATAACTCAATAAACTTGCAAATCATGGCTTAGCAAACTTGCATAAACATGCATAACTCAATAATCTTGCAAATCATGGCATAGTGACCTCGCATAAACATGCATAACTTGTTAAACTTGCAAATCAAAACATGCATACTTCATCAAATATGTGTAACATAGCATAGTGAACTCGCATAAGCATGCACAACTCATTAAACATGCAAAAATCCCAACTTTCATCACATATTAACTTTAGAGTTTCTAAAATGAAGGTAAGAGGGCTTACAAATATAAACAAGTCACAAATCCACCAAATGAGATGAAGAAGCCCTTTAAAAACCCAAAACAAAGCTTCAAATAAGAAAACCCTTTTGCAAAACCCCAAAAACACAAACTTAGCAAATCAAACTTGCAACTTAATGAAGTATGCAAGTTATTAAGCATTCATACAACATAGAAAAGGTTGTATGATCATCATATCTTCATAGGATTAAACTTTGAGGAAGGTGGAGGCTAGGGTTTTTAGGTGGAGGCCTTTTGAGGATTCAATTTGACATAGTTTAGTTGCTAGATTGATTAATGAGGCTTTAGGGTAGGATTAGGGGTATATTTATAGGGAATTAGAGTGTTTTAAGCCCTAGGATTAACCCTAGGTTAGTTTTGGCCCGTCAGATCTCGGAATTCTCTAGAACCAAGCCACAAGACCCAGCCCAAATCAAAATGGTGCGCCAGGCAATACTGCCTGGGCACCCCCTGTCGACAGGGCTGTCGACAGGGCTGTCGACACCATAGGGACCCTGTCGACAGGCCTGTCGACATGCGGGTCCTGGCGGGAATTTTCCCGCCTGTGCCAGTTTGCCCTAACCCTTGTTTTAAATTTAAAATTTAAATCTGTTTTTACTTAGGAATTTTCTGCAAACTTCAATGGGCCTTAACTGGGTCATACGGACTCCGATTTTCGAAAACTCGGACTCTATTTCGCGTATTTTTCCGAGACGAACGCAATGGCATAGCCCGTTTCCCTTGATTCCCATTTTATAATTTAATTCTGCCTCGATTTATGTTATAACAGGTTATTAAAAATACGGGTTGTTACAATACCTTGAGCCAAAATTGATTAAATCGAATTCCAGTATCCTCAAATCTAATGTCGAAGTCTAACATCGAAGTAGAACTTGTGTGATCCGGTATCAATACCCTCAAATCAAACATCGAAATCGAGGACCGATTCCTTGAAGTCGAACGTGAGATTGATTCACCAGTGTCTGAAGTCGAGGAGCCAATTCGTAGAGGAGCCCATTGTTAATTAAAAAAAATCCGTCGAGATGGGGTAAAAACATTGAGAACGAAACAGTGAAAGATAATATAGGGTTATTGGAGATAGCTTCCCTCGAGAGCCAGCCTTACAATTGCAAATAAACGTTAGTAATAATTTTTTTTATAATTATGTATTTTTAGCAACACATTTTTAACTTAGCAACACGTATTATTGTCACTAACCCGTAAAACAAATAAGTGTTGGCAATTGAAAAATTAAATGTTACTAAATGACCATTATGGGGTAGTGAAATCATGAGTAGGATTTCTTACTTTATGCAGTCTGTGCTGTCTATAAGCATATGCAATGAATTTACCTTGTTGCATCAACATAACTCTTAGTCCACTTCTATAAGCATCAATGTAAACACCAACTCCTGATTCCCTAATAGCACATGTGTATTCATCAACAAATGTTTCGATCTTTGGAATGCTTACTCGCATTTTCATATCCAAACAAACTTCATGTACTTCCAAGTTAGCTTAGTCATATGCATTACTATAAAGGAAACTTCCTTGATGAATCTTATGTAGTAGCCAGTTAAACTAAGGTTTCTGGTCTCATCGAACTATTAATAACTTCTATCTTGATTGGATCCACTGCTAATCCTTTTTCATAGACTACAAGATCAGTATAAATTTACTTCTTGTGACGGCCTGCCCCGCACTAACCGACATTTACTCCAAAGGTGCGCTGTACACATGTCCAGTTAGCACGGAACGGGTCGTCAGAAGGAAAGGGAAGAAGAAGGAAATGAATTAACAAAGAACCTGTAGAATGTCTCACAACGCATAGAATAAAATATAATAATAACATACTTGACATAAAACAGGTGAGACAGTGCATAAGCTAAAGCAACTAACATAGCAGCGGAAAATCTAAGTATAGCTTATGATCCAAAGTTAAACATTATTACAACTTTCAAACTGTCTCAAAGCAAAAACAAGATAAAGGAGGTACACTACTAATGCCCAAGTAGCGACCACCAACGACACAGGGAGAATATCTATATATCATACGTGGAAGCCTCTTGCCCGCCTCCGAATCAGCTACTCGCGCATAACCAGCTAACCTGTCTCTAGTCTGCTCGTGTGAGCACCTAGAGTAATAAGAGGAGACATAAAACTCTAGGTCAGACATAAAGTCTGGTATTAGCGATAAACATCTAAACAAAACAATAACAGGTAGACTAAAACATACCTTAACCTGGACCTACAACCAAAGAGTTAGCACTACATACTGTACAACACTCTAAGGTGCCATATCAAACGGTGTAAAGATACGGAGGTGGGGGTGTGCATGTCATAGTGATGGCAAACAATCAAACATAGCATCCATCCTCACATCTCTCACTCAATGCGTAAAGCATACGATATTCACCACTTCGACCACCAAACATACCTTGCTACGATCACTTTGCCCCATGAAGTCATAAATGGTTTCACTGCACTGATAACGTAGCCACTAATCCTTCGCTATGTCCACTTGCCCCATGGAGTTATTCACCCCATCTGCGCTGGCTTATAGCCTTATCAATCCTTTACTATGTCCACATGCCCCATGGAGTTATTCACTCCATCTGCGCTGGCTCATAGTCTTACTACGCATCACTTTGCCCCTCAAGTCATAATGACTCTACTACACTGATAACGTAGTCTTGCTACCATCACCTTGCCCCTCAAGTCGCAATGACTCTACTGCACTGATAAGTAGCCCATCATCCATTTTCAGTGGTGAATCGAAGTTATGAACATCGACAACTACTTAGCACACGTCCCGTAGCAAAGCCCAACCATGAAGTGAACTCATTGGTTCCCAATTGGATCCTAAGCTCTAACTTCCCATATCAGACTACCTTTGCATCTCGGGTTATTGGTCAATACTGGGTCGGGTCGGGTTCCTCTTCAAGCCATCGGTTCGGGTCGGGTCCACTGCGTTGCATCGGTTCATGGTCTTCTTCTGTTAACGGTTCGGTTCGGGTTCACTACATCGCGTCGGTTCGGGTCGGGTGTCCCACTTCGGGTCGGGTCGGGTGCCATCTCCCATCCAGTTCGTGCTTCCACTCCGATCAGCTCCCTCGCCCTCCATTTGTTCCGATCCGATCCTCCTCCTTTAGCCGCTCCGATCCCCCTCCTTTATCCGATCTGATCCCAATATTGCTAGCATGGCCTTCCTTTTTGCCAGATTTCTCAAGTGTCAAGTTCCGATCCGATCGAATCCCTTGCCCAGTTCAACTTATCCGATCCGAGCCACCATATCCGATCCGATCCGAAAACCTGCATTGTTTCCTGAAGCTTTTCCAGCAAGTGTTTTACGCCATTCGACGACGTTTTCGACCATTCTAACTATTGAAATCAATCACAAAGCATATCATACAGTCATAGCAACATGCACAATCAATCACAAACATCAATATGATAGTTAAAGTGGATCAAACATACCAAAAAACCCCATATTTCCCCTTAAGCATGTTTAGGTGATACTAATGATATGATTAGCAAAACTTAACCAAATTAACCCAAATTCATATCAGAGGTCTAAAACATCATTTAAGAATTTATGAACATTTTTCCAGAATTTTATCATGTTTAAATTCACTAATTAACACCAATTACCCTTAATTAGCCATAATTAGTGAGGAACTATGCAAATCACTCACCTTAGCCACAAATAAACTAAGATCTGAAATAAATATCTGATTTGATGCAAATCCCAATGCTAAACAGCGGCTCCAATGTTGATGTAGTGTAGATCTCCCTTGATTTGATGTTGCTTAGCTAAATCCTTGATTAAAAGATGATTTGGAAGTGATTTAGAGGTTGGAGGCCATTTTTAGGGTTTCTTGGAGATAAGTGGAGGCTAGAAAACTGAAATGGAATGATTCTCTAACTCCTTTTAGCCTCCCCATAACCCTAATCCCGAAATGGGTTATGGGCTTATTCACTAATCACCCTATTTGGCCCGGTTAAGCAGTTTTTCACCTTCCAAACCTTATTTCAGGCATATCTCCCAAACGGTAAGTCCGTTTGGCTATTATGACCACTCTACGGAAAGATAAACCATCAAACGAATCTAATGGAAGTGGTTTCAGGTCATAATTCCTTTCCAATCAAAAGTTATGGCCAAAACAAGATCAGCTAGGGGTAAAATGGTCATTTAAAAATCGAAAAAAATTATGAACATGGGAAATGACCCTAATGGTTGTTTCCCAAAGTTACATGACCATACGACTTCATATGGGAAAGAAATAAATATTATACGATCCTTCGATGCGTAGAATGCGGGTTGTTACATTCTCCCCCCCTTAAGAAATTTCGCCCCCGAAATTCCCTATCCAAAATACACAAAAGGGTCCCACATGCCTATCAACCATAAAACAACAATCAAACATGCAAAACAAGCAAAACAAGTCTATCCTAGCATGCAGAATAACTAAATTACGAAGTAAGTCTTACCAGGCAAAGAGTTCTGGATACGCCTTCCTAATGCTCTCCTCTGTCTCCCAAGTACAATCACTCTCGTTCTCGCCCCACTGAACCTTGACTAGCTTCACCGCCTTCCTTCGAAGTTGCTTCGTATCGTGCCCCACAATACGAATCGGCTTGCGGTTCCCAACCGCCTCAGGTTCTACTTCGAAGTCCTCTAACTGATCAGGTGAAACAGTCATATTTGAGTCGTGAACGAACTTCCTTAGTTGGGAAACATGAAATACATTGTGAACTCCCGCCATCTTCTCTGGTAAGCCAACTCTATATGCCAAATTCCCGACTAGTTCAAGAATAGGGAATGGGCCAACAAATCTTGGTGCTAACTTGCCTCTCATGCCAAACCGTATCACGCTCTTTAGCGGAGAAATCTTGACAAACACCAAGTCACCAACGGAGAATTTTAAGTCTCTACTCCTCTTATCAGCATAACTCTTCTGCCTATCTTGGTAAGCTTTCATTCGTTGTTGAATGGTCTTAATCTTATCTGAAGTTTCCCTCACCACATCTGGTCCAAGCATGAACTTCTCGCCAGTCTCTATCCAACATGATGGTGAGTTGCACGGTCTTCCGTACAAAGCTTCATATGGAGCCATACCGATACTGGATTGGTAGCTATTATTATATGCAAACTCTACCTAGATGCAAATGGTCATCCCATGATCCACCAAAATCCAATATACAAGCTCTCAAGAGATCTTCTAATATACGATTCACCCTCTCCGTCTGACCGTCGGTCTGAGGATGATATGCGGTGCTGAGATGTAATCCTGACCCTAAAGCCTCTTGTAAGCTCTTCCAAAACCCACTAGTGAACAACGGGTCTCGGTCACTCACAATGCTTTTAGGTACTCCATGAAATCACACTACCCACTTCATATACAATTCTGCCAACTTGGCTGCTGTTCTGGTCAATTTGACTGGTATAAATCTTGCACTTTTAGTCAATCGATCCACAATTACCCAAATGCTATCATGTCCCGATCTAGTCCTTGGTAAACCATCGATGAAATCCATCGAGACTTGCTCCCATTTCCATTCGGGAATTTCTAATGGTTGCAGCAACCCACTAGGCTTCTTTTGCTCAGCTTTAACTAGCTGGCAATTCATGCATTTGGATATAAACTTCCCAACGTCTCTTTTCATCCCTTCCCAGTAGTAAGTTTGCTTCATGTCTCGATACATCTTATTACCACCGGGATGTATAGTCAGTTTTGAGTGATGACACTCTCTAAGCACTTCATCTCTCAACCCATTCACGTCGGGTACAACTAGTCTTCCATTCTTTCGAAGCCATCCATCTCGATCAAGCCCATACACATTCATCTCCTCACCGTCGATGTCCATCTCTAACTTGGAGATGATTTCCAATAGATTAGGATCGTCCCTCTGGCTGGAACCAATCCGCACTATCAAAGTGGGTCTGATCGCCAAACTAGCTAGCATGACTGGATCCAATTCGCACTTTGGTCTGAAATCAAACCCCACGATATACTCCAGTTGCTTCCATTCAAGAAACATTGCCCCTAAACTGGCATGTCTCCTACTCAAGGCATCGGCTACCGCATTACCTTTCCCAGGTGTGTATGCGATATCGAAATCATACGAAGCCAAGAACTCTAACCATCTCTGCTGACGGAGATTCAGATCTTTCTGAGAGAAGAGATACTTTAACGATTTATGGTCGGTAAACAATTCAAATTTTTCTCCCAAGAGATAATGTCTCCACATCTTCAGCGCAAACACGATCGCTGCTAATTCCAAATCATGGGTAGGATACTTCTTCTCATGCGGCTTTAACTGTCGACTAGCATAAGCTACGACCCTACCTCCTTGCATCAATACAGCACCTAATCCGGTACCACAAGCATCCGTGTATACCGTCATCTCTTCATTCCCCTTAGGAATGACTAACACTAGCGCACGCGTCAACTTCTCTTTTAGACTCTTGAATGCCTTTTCACACACTCCATCCCAGACGAAGGACTGATTTTTCTTAGTTAACTGAGTCAAAGGTGCTGCTATCTTGGAGAAGTCCTGGATAAACTTACGATAATATCTAGCTAACCCCAAGAAACTTCTTACATCTATTGCATTCTTGGGCGTAGGCCAGTCCTGTACCGTAGCCACCTTCGCAGGGTCCATGGCAATACCATTCTCTGAAACAACATGACCCAAGAATCTCACTTCCCTTCTCCAAAAGTGACACTTAGAGAATTTCGCTTTCAATTGTTGTTTCCTCAACACCTCCATCCCTATCCTCAAGTGTCCCTTGTGTTCCTCCTCTATCCTTGAGTAAACAAGGATATCATCTACGAACACAAGAACAAACTTATTCAATTGATCTCTGAATACTCGATTCATAAGATCCACAAAGTAGGCTGGTGCATTGGTCAACCCAAATGGCATCACCAACCACTCATAAAATCCAGACGGCATCCTAAATGCCGTTTTCGGAACACTCTCATCTGCTACTCGGAGCTGATGAAATCCTGTCGCGAGGTCCAACTGGGAGAACACTCTTGCTCCTTCCAGTTGATCAAACAAATCATCTATCCGTGGTAGAGGATACTTATTCTTCCTCGTTACCTTATTCAACTCGCGATAGTCCACACACAAACGAAGGGAACCATCTGCCTTAGTGGCAAACACAACTGGTGCTCCCCATCGGAGACACTTCTTCTAATAAATCCCTTCTTCAAAAGATTGCTGACTTGCACCCCGAGCTCTCGCTGCTCCCTTGGTGCCATACGACGAAGTGGCATCACTATAGGTCTGGCATCTTTCACTAAATCAATACGGAACTCAATCTCTCGGTGTGGTGGAAGCCCGGTCACCTCCTCAAAGACGTCCGGATACTGGCCAACCACGGGCACATCTGACAGCTCATCCTGTGGGATGTCGAGGGAATTTACAAAACTAGCCATAACCCCATCACTAGGTAGACTACCAAACACTACCCTCCGCCCATCATCCGCCCTAACTGTCACCAAAAAGCCCTCACAGTCTACCACCATCCCGTATCTCTGGAGCCAATCGACTCATAATATAATGCCATACCCAGTAAAGCCCAAAACAAAGCAATCACAAACAAACATACATCATGACTTGATAAGACCAAATTCCTGCAAATCATACTAAGGCTAGTCGAACCACCAATCGGGTTCGTCACAACCAATGGTCTATCGACTATCTCGGGTTCCAGTCCCAACCTATCTACCAGGTCACTAGATATGAAGGAACGGGAAGCCCCAGTATCAAACAAAACTCGAACTGGTACATCATAAATAGAAAGCATACCTTGAATAACAACATTCTTTCCTTTCTCCGCCGCAGTTAGGGCATTCGACGAAGAAGGAACATCATCAATAGCATATGCTTTCACAATCTGGTTCTCCTTAAGAAGTTGCGGACACTTATCCTTGAAATGTCCCACTTGACCACAATTGAAGCACTTCTTATCTGCTGGCATGGCCCGACAATCTTTGGCATAATGGCCCTTCTTACCACAGCTGAAGCACTCAACATCTTTCTTGCTCTTTTTCTGGCCATCCTTAGCTTGGCTCTGCTTCCTCTTATTCTGAGAATTATTCTTGCCTCCACTGCCTGCTTGCGGCTTTGGCCCTTCTGCAGATGCAGCCTCAGTCTTTGACTTAGGGTAAAGACTCTATGATCTCAAAGCTTTCCCCACAATCGATTCAAAAGTCTCATCGATGTGGTTGATAAGCCTTTCCCCTAAGTATCCATCCAAACCAGTAATGAACTTATCATTCTTCTTCTTAGGAGTATCGATAAGAGATAGTCCATACTTAGACAAAGTGTCGAACTCGGCAATATAGTCAGAGACTGCCCTACCACTCTGCTTGAGTTCCAAGAATCTCTTAAACAACACTGACTTCTGGGCAGCTGGAATGAACTTCTCGCTAAAGCGAGCCTTGAACTGATCCCAAGTAACCTGATCTTCTGGAGTAGCCGTTCTAATGGCATTCCACCAATTCATCGCTTGCCCTTGCAGCTGACGAGACGCTAGCCTTCTCTTCATCGCATCCTCAAGACCCAAGTCGTCGAAGATACGGTCGCAGCTATCCATCCAATCTTGAACATCTGTGGCCGACTCCGTCCCGTGGAACGGCTTCCCACCAAGGTTAGTGTAATCCTTGCACAACTTGGCGAAATCGACCCTAGGTGCCTGCACTACTGGGCCAACACCAACTCCGGGATTGGGAATTGCCCCTTGCACTTCTCTAAGCATGTCTCTCATGAGGTCAGTAAACATCGCCCTCATGTCAGCGGCATTCCCATTATTGGCTCCCCTACTAGCACCTCTAGCATATCGGCTCATCGTCAATCTGTAAAAGGGAAACGATTAACGACCCTATAGTGGTGCTAGTGCAGTACGACTTCATTCTTATACTACTAATAGTATATACATATAGCTTTTGAAAACCAAAGTAATCACAAATACGCGCTCTCATATACGTACTATCTCTCCCTAGTGTCTTTCCCTAGGTTAACTACGCAACCTAGAGCTCTGATACCAAATGTGACGGCCCTCCCCGCACCAACCGACATTTACTCCAAAGGTGCGCTGTACACATGTCCAGTTAGCACGGAACGGGTCGTCAGAAGGCAAGGGAAGAAGAAGGAAATGAATTAACAAAGAACCTATAGAATGTCTCACAGCGCATTGAATAAAATATAATAATAACATACTTGACATAAAACAGGTGAGACAGTGCATAAGCTGAAGCAACTAACATAGCAGCGGAAAATCTAAGTACAGCTTATGATCCAAAGTTAAACATTATTACAACTTTCAAACTGTCTCAAAGCAAAAACAAGATAAAGGAGGTACACTACTAATGCACAAGTAGCGACCACCAACGACACAGGGAGAATATCTACATATCATACGTGGAAGCCTCCTGCCTGCCTCCGAATCAGCTACTCGCGCATCACCAGCTAACCTGTCTCTAGTCTGCTCGTGTGAGCACCCAGAGTAATAAGAGGAGACATAGAACTCTGGGTTAGACATAAAGCCTGGTATGAGCGATAAGCATCTAAACAGAACAATAACAGGTAGACTAAAACATACCTGAACCTGGACTTGCAACCAAAGAGTTAGCACTACATACTGTACAACACTCTAAGGTGCCATATCAAACGGTGTAAAGATACGGAGGTGGTGGTGTGCATGTCATAGTGATGGCAAACAATCAAACATAGCATCCATCATCACATCTCTCACTCAGTGCGTAAAGCATACGATATTCACCACTTCGACCACCCAACATACCTTGCTACGATCACTTTGCCCTATGAAGTCATAAAAGGCTTCACTTCACTGATAACGTAGCCACTAATCCTTCGCTATGTCCACTTGCCCCATAGAGTTATTCACCCCATCTGCGCTGGCTCATAGCCTTACCAATCCTTTCCTATGTCCACTTGCCCTATGGAGTTATTCACCCCATCTGCGCTGGCTCACAGTCTTACTACGCATCACTTTTCCCCCCAAGTCATAATGAATCTACTGCACTGATAACGTAGTCTTGCTACCATCACCTTGCCCCTCGAGTCGCAATGACTCTACTGCACTGATAAATAGCCCATCATCCATTTTCAGTGGTGAATCAAAGTTATGAACATCGACAACTCCTTAGCACACGTCCCGCAGCAAAGCCCAACCATGAAGTGAACTCATTGGTTCCCAATTGGATCCTGAGCTCTAACTTCCCATATCGGACTACCTTTGCATTTCGGGTTATTGGTCAATACTGGGTCGGGTCGGGTTCCTCTTCAAGCCATCGGTTCGGGTCGGGTCCACTGCGTTGCGTCGATTCATGGTCTTCTTTCTGGTAACGGTTCGGTTCGGGTTCACTACATCGCGTTGGTTCGGGTCGGGTGTCCCACTTCGGGTCGGGTCGGGTGCCATCTCCCATCCAGTTCGTGCTTCCACTCCGATCAGCTCCCTCGCCCTCCATTTGTTCCGATCCGATCCTTCTCCTTTAGCCGCTCTGATCCCCCTCCTTTATCCGATCCGATCCTAATATTGCTAGCATGGCCTTCCTTTTTGCTAGATTTCTCAAGTGTCATGTTCCGATCCGATCGAATCCCTTGCCCAGTTCAACTTATCCGATCCGAGCCACCATATCCGATCCGATCCGAAAACCTGCACTGTTTCCTGAAGCTTTTCCAGCAAGTGTTTTACGCCATTCGACGACGTTTTCGACCATTCTAACTATTGAAATCAATCACAAAGCATATCATACAGTCATAGCAACATGCACAATCAATCACAAACATCAATATGATAGGTTAAAGTGGATCAAACATACCAAAAACCCCATATTTCCCCTTAAGCATGTTTAGGTGAAACTAATGATATGATTAGCAAAACTTAACCAAATCAACCCAAATTCATATCAGAGGTCTAAAACATCATTTAAGAATTTATGAACATTTTTCCAGAATTTTATCATGTTTAAATTCACTAATTAACACTAATTACCCTTAATTAGCCATAATTAGTGAGGAACTATGCAAATCACTCACCTTAGCCCCAAATAAACTAAGATCTGAAATAAATCTCTGATTTGATGCAAATCCCAATGCTAAACAGCGGCTCCAATGTTGATGTAGTGTAGGTCTCCCTTGATTTGATGTTGCTTAGCTAAATCCTTGATTAAAAGATGATTTGGAGGTGATTTAGAGGTTGGAGGCCATTTTTAGGGTTTTTTGGAGATAAGTGGAGGCTAGAAAACTGAAATGGAATGATTCTCTAACTCCTTTCAGCCTCCCCATAACCCTAATCCCGAAATGGGTTATGGGCCTATTCACTAATCACCCTATTTGGCCTGGTTAAGCAGTTTTTCACCTTCCAAACCTTATTTCAGCCATATCTCCCAAACGGTAAGTCTGTTTGGCTAATATGACCACTCTACGGAAAGATAAACCATCAAACGAATCTAATGGAAGAGGTTTCAGGTCAAAATTCCTTTCCAATCAAAAGTTATGGCCAAAACAAGTTCAGCTAGGGGTAAAATGGTCATTTAAAAATCGAAAAAAATTATGAACATGGGAAATGACCCTAATGGTTGTTTCCCAAAGTTACATGACCATTCGACTTCATATGGAAAAGAAATAAATATTCTACGATCCTCCGATGCGTAGAATGCGGGTTGTTACACTTCTATCTTTTGAAAATTGATATTTCGAGAACTTAGCCATTATATTATGCTTTCTCTGGGTCATGAGCACTATCCGAAGATGAACTTCGTGATCTTGCTCGCTCTTATAATATAACAATATATCATCTACTATTTCCCGAGGCGAATCACTTGGTTTAGTGAAACCTTTCCCTAAATGTACACTAGTTGTCCCTTCAATTCCTTCGATCAGTTCCATTCGAAAATGTAGTTTACTCATGGGTTCATCTTTAGGTACAAGATCTAGTTTGAACTCGATAACCCTCCTTTATAGTAATGCTGCAACTTGTTCACACACTTCTATAAACTCCTTCGCTACAAGAAATTTACTTACTCGAACATCCAATTCTATTGTGTTCAATAATGCATACGTCTCCAAAACTTACATTCATGACTGACTATATAGGTCGATCACTATGACTCGGGTGTCACAACGATATTTTCTTATCTTGGCAAAGTATCTAGCATCATATTTATATAATCAATCCAAAAATAATATGACCCAAAAATAAATGAAATCAAGCACGAACAATGAATAAGCAAAAGTATGTCCTAATAACTAACTTCTATATTGTTGCATCTACTTCCTAGAGTTGCATAGTCTCTAATAGGATTAGCTATCCTAAAGGATGCAACAAGATATGATGGTTCTTATGATAACTTAAACACCCTGCACCCTTTATTATTCCCTCCTATTTATGCCAGGAGATGTAGAGCATTGTAGGTACGTAAAAACTAATCACAAAGACTAAGATTCACAAGACATAAAACAAAAATAGCGGATACATCTTTTTTTCAATAACTTATTTTTCCAAAACAATACTTTACACAAAATAAGAACAAATACAAAACATATGACTTACGTAGTCTCAACTCAAATCAGAATACAAAATAAAATGTTTCCCCTCTCAAGTAAAAATCCGGGCCATGACAAATAAGCTACCATAAAATGGAATTAAGTACACCATATAGAAAGAAATAAGATCTCTGGTATTAATTCTCCCTAGCAGTAGCATCAATCGATCGCTACCCTGTGAGCCTACCGGATGAAAGGAAAAGGAGAAAGAGGAGTGGGTCAGACATAAAGTTTGTGAATGATGTAATTACCAGCATGATTAAGTAATATAGAGAAATAGACCCAATAATAGTTCTAGTGTCAGATAGTGTAAGTGTCCATGCACTCTATGGAAGGTAAGCATACTGGAAAATTGTGCAAGGAAATATACTTGAACTGTACAAGTAAATATATTTTTTAACTCATCAATTGAGTGTTCGCATTTTCTCAATTACTGAACTCAATAAACATGATTAGGAATATTTTCTAATACTACACATCGATCGGCTTTATCCTACAAGTCTACCATCTCGCATGCAATTTCAGTATGGATCTTGGGTTTTGTCCCACTTAATCCATTAGTAAAAACATATATAATTGATTTTGGATGCAGTAGTAACTTATCTTCCCTTGTCGATACCATCGCACATCGTGCACTACTAAAGCGCACCCACGCACGCCCCGGTCCCGATTGATCACTTACTGAAATCAACATAAGCACGACCAACCTCCACCACCATCTATTGTGAGAGACCATCAATGAAAAACCTAAAATGGAATGCTATAGGTATGGGTCCTAGCAAACTAGTATTCTAATTTGCTCCTCTACCTAGATCCCTCTTGATCTGGGTCTTATTCATTTATCACTTTTTTTCGTAACTAGCCCGGTGCTACTAGAACAGACCATAACTAATATATGCTTATTAAACTTAATACGCGATCTAAATTTATATTTATAATAAGCCATTTTATTATTTCTTTCGATTATAACCCTCATGCTATAATTCTATTTGCAAATAAGCCCAATCTATCCATTAGGATTTATTTATGTGTCTGTACAATTATCATTATATTATTCCTATAAATATGTCCAGTCTTTTCCAACTACAACCCATTCTACTATTTTATTGCAAATCTACATTAATTTTCCTGTTTTTGTCCAACCCCTTTTTAATTACAAACCTATATTTATGCACACTTTTTCTATAAATTATTCCCTTTTATTTTAATCCATGTTCGCATAATTATAACTTTAATTCTATTTTTCCACATGCAAATTAAAAGAATTAAATCATTCATCAACATACTAACATTTAGAGATCTAGGCATATTTTAGGCATAATAAAAAAAGAAGTGCAGAAACTATAAAATAACGAATAGACATAAATGCTGAAAAGGGAAGAAAACTGAGAGACTATCTTATAGAACTTGAATAAAAAGAAATTTATTAGAAAATATTGGAAAATACTTGTAGAGAATATCTTACAGAAAAATAACTTACAGATAAACTAATTAATAGAAAACTATTTAAAAAATTTAAGAAAAAATATAAGAAAAACAACAGAAAAATCTACAACTTTTATAAATCCTATTTTCCTAAATTACCAAAAGTCTAAACAATTATACACTCACCCATGGTCTTAAGTCATTCCTTCGTGGCCTTGCTAGATCCCATCTCCAAAAAGTGCATATAAATATTTTATTTAATATACCATTTCACAAAAAATGTAGGTCATATCCATCTTAGAAGGATTGAACCCAAAGGAGAAGAGATTGTGTTGTGAAGAATTAGCTAGGTCTAGGGGTCTATTTGTAGGTTAGGCTATGGATTTTATACCGTTGGATATCTGGAATAAATCCAGGCCAGCCATGTCACTCAATCAATAAGATTGCGTCACACCAGCTCAGAATTCAATATCAACAAATATAAATTTGCCATGTCAGCCAAACAGTTAAAAACATCATCACGTTTCGTACTTAGTGACTTTTTTCCCGGGTGATCAGGTGGGTCGACCCGACCCCAAACTGGGCGACCCAGCGGTCAACCTGAGCCCTTATATATATATATTCTGATTTACTTATTTCTTTAATAATTTCTTCATATACGCTTGGATTTCTTCACATTATATATGAAAATTGGCTAGAAACTTTCTATGGACACAAAGGAGAAGGATAAGTAGCCAAATTCGATCATTTGTAAAAATTATCTTTTAACCTCTTACAATGAATTCCTTTCTTGTAAATTCATACCTTGTTCTCCTTTATTAATATCATTTAACTTGCAATAAATTCAATTGATATCTGACTTAACTTCTATTTAATAAGCATGTTACTCTTTTCGATTCAAATATACATTCTAACATTTGTGAATTAACTCCTTTACTAGGTTTTGTTGTTTTGGTTATAACATTAGTCTTTAATTTCTCCATTTACTCTTTTATGACATTACTGTGAACAATTTTTCCATAAATTCTACTTATTACCTTGTAATGTTACATTTCCATAACATCCACTATTGATATTCAAATGTACTAGTTAATTATTCTTAAATTTCGGGTTGTTACATTCTTCCCTCCTAAAGGGATTTCATCCTCGAAATCTCCCAGGATGAATGAAATATGTAATTACAACCGAAAACTGCATCCATTTACTTAATCATCAACCACTGCATCCATTATCCTTAAGTTTTCTAATATGATTCATGTTATTATGAAAAAGTGTGGTGTATATGTCCTTAACTATAGTAAAAATCGGACAGTCCACTGATTCGGTTGACCTCCTCTGTATGCAATTATGCTTGTGCCATTTATCCAAATCTATGAAAAATCTTAATGATAACAAATAGTTTTACATGTATGCTCATCTATATGAGACAATCATATGATAATCATCCATTATATCAACCATGGAAACAAAGTAAAGATGCATACACATTCATACGCATATGCTCAGTGTTTGAATTTGTCGATCACTAATAGTGTCTAGTGTATGTATATGCATCCATTGCAACCACTACATCGTACATAACATGTTCCGGTAACATGTTTACAATCGATCCAACCATCCATAGGCTTAATCCTAAGATCTATTTTTCCAAAGGGTATTTAGAAGAAAGATTCTAATCAAAGGAAAAAGCTAATGGTAGAATATCGAAAGAATGTTTGTCAAATGTTGGTAAGAAACTAAGATTCTCCGAAGACACCATAGTTGCTGTATCTGAAAGATCTCACTATGGGATGAAAGATCTTATGGTTAAATTTATTAATGCCTCATTACATGATAACTCACTAGTGACTTATACTTTTTCTCCAAACTACCAACCTAAATGATTTCTTTTACAACTTCTTAGTTATTCTAACTAAATCCACTGGAAAGTTTTACCGTCTTACCCATACTAAATACTTTAGGAAGAAATCTCTCAAGTAAGTTAATCCACTTATCTCCAGAGTTTTCTATTTTCTTCCATCTTCTCTTTGCCCGTTAAATTCTACATTAAACTAGTTTAATAAGGCTGAGTTGTTATTATAACTTGGTTTTCAAATTCTAGAGTCTGCACTATCATCCAAGTAGAGCCACTTTTGCCACATTCATATTCCAATTTCAAGTCTTTACTTTTACAGTCTTGTATTCCTCTATTTGTTTCCACATATATTGTCCAAACCTACAAGGATGTACTTCTTTTTAAACATTTTATTTGTATTTTTTTTAAAATTGATTTTTATCTTTCAAATCTTATTTAAAAAATATTAGTAAGAAAACTTATTATTCATAGTGTTACAAACCAGTTTCTTTCGAAGTATATACAGTCATTTTCATGAGATTCCCAAGAATACGAATTTATAACAAAACATACTAGCTTTTAAAATTTCTATTTCTAGAATAATATATATATATATATATATATATATATATATATTTACAGGGTTTAGATTCATGTGGTCCTAAAAATTTCCTCCTTCCTTAATAAATTACCCCTCTTCAAATTTTTCTTAAAACACAATTTTTACTTCCCATCTTTAATCCATTGGAAACCTTTATATCCTTTCTATTTAAAACATATAGGTAATAAAATATTTATTTACTTGTTAAATTTATTGCTTAATTCAATCTGGTGGTCATAAAAAGATTTATTATACCAATCTGGTTCCTACAATTTAGTGTCAGCTCATCTCGGTAAGTTATTTTTCTTCGAACAAAATTACGAATATTCTCATCTTATGCCCCAAGTGACATAACCTAGATGAACATCAAGCTCTTGATCATTGAGGGTAACTAATGGTAAAATTTGCAACAACATGATGAATGAAATATGAGTTCTTGAGCCTAACCAATATAATATTTTGAAAAGAGAAAATAAAGAATTGGTAATTTCTGAATTGAGTATTTTAGTATAAATTAAATACCCTTGTTATAATAAGTGATTTATTCCAACTCATGTTTGAAAATTTTAACCTAATGATTGATGTGTATATTGAAAATATACAATATTGATTGGCAATCAATATTTAAAAATACATATTTTCAATACTGATGTTGAGTTATTTTAAGGGCTACTAATAAACTGTGGATTTCTGTTTTTGAAAGTAAGTTGTATTTCTTGACAAAATAAAGTATAGAATTGTGTTTAAAATTGTATTTGGAAATGGGTACGAAAATTTTGGTAATAATACAATGCTGAAATTTTTTTCAAGATAGAAATGAAATTGTAAGTTGTTAATAAAAGTAAATTTGTGGCATGAATAGCTATTACTAGTGAATTAATTGGGTTGCTGTCAAAATAAAATGTAAACATTTATTATGAATCAATATTCAAAGGTTTGAAATATTTTATGTAGTTGATAGATTTAAATTGTTTTAAATCTTTAAAATGTGTAAACTTTGTTTGTAAATGTATAAATAAGTTTCTAGGTAAATGTAAGTGTTTTGAAAACCATATTTATATTAATGTGTTTGTATCAATATCGATGTTTAAAATGTTTTGAAATATTATAACATGTTTGTGTGAAATTTTGTGAAGTTTAAGAAATTTTAAAATGTGACATGAGTGGTAAAGAGCTAATATTTTGTATTGTAAATTAAAGTGAAATCTCATTAAAATAAAGATAAAAGGCTTTAAAATTGCTTTAAAAATATTATTTATATTTATTAAGGTTGTTTGATGTAAAAAAGTAGCAAATAAGGATGAGAAATAATATAAGATTTACGAATGAACCTAATTGAGTTTATTGGGATTTTGATTGAAGTTTAAGATAGGAGGGTTCTGGAGAAATAAACATAGTACATTATTCCCTTTCCTTCTCCTCCTCATTTTCCAACCACAACAAAGAAAAAAAAAGAAAAAAGAATGGAAACCCACTCAAATCAATTCCTCTTTTCAAATTGAGACTTTTAAAGTAAAAAATTGAGCCTAATCCATCATTAAGCAAATCCTCGCAAGCTTTCTTCCCATATTATTCTAGGAATTGAGAATATGAAGCTCATTGTTAGACTCAACCTGCATGTTTTCTCAAAAGTTTTTTTAGGTTTCTTAGGTTCAGAGCATGATTCTGCAACTTCTAATTTCGGAAAACTCCATCAAATCTAAGCAATTTAAGTATTCACTCACATCTTCTAGTTTATAGTGTTTTAATGTTAAATTGTTGGTTTTGATCCTCTGTTGCTATTACAAATCGTTTATCTTAACTGGAAACATTTACAATAACTTATCTTTGTCTGGTCAATCTTTGAGACCCTATTATCATTTTCAATTTATGTTGGTTTGGTGTAGTCCTTATCTTTGTTTGTTTCCATGGTTGTGTACTTATTGTTGCCTCCATTGCATGTTATAAATATCACATCAGTTACTTTAGAATTTAATCGAAAATTGAATACGAAGAAGGATTTCATCTTGTGAAATATGTGTGCTCTAGGTCAACCTAGGGGTCGACCTAGGCTAGAGTAGTGTCGACCCATGTGTCAACACTTTCTTTGTATGGTTCCACCCAAGAGTAGTATTGGACAATGGAAAATTACCTGTAGCCAGTGGTATTTCCTGCTTGTTTTGAGGGTTTTGATAATGAATTCCTAAGCCATTACTAGATGTTTAGTTTATGCCATCATTCATAACATGTTACATTATCTTCGATTCGTACTTCAAATTCGATAGTTTATGATGGCTTTGATGTTGTGTTTCATGATGAATTTGATGGCTTTTTATTCACATACACGGTTTACAGTTTAAGAAATAGTTTTCCTAACTAGTTATATATGTACACATGTATTTCTCTGTAGCTTTAGGAGAAAATGATTTCATTATTTTTGTTTTTAAGTATAAGTGGTTCAAAGCAATAGTATAAATATGTTTTGAAATTACAAAAGGCTTTAAAGAACAAGATCAATTGGTTTTGATATCGTTATATAATCCTATTTAGGAAAACCCAGTATTATATATATATATATATATATATCACACATTTTTGCACCCTTCAAGAAGGCATGTTTGGGATTAACGATATAGTAGACCTCATGGTATAGGACACATAGGTACATTTTACTAGTTAATTCCCATCTAATTGAAGCTGATGATTTGATGTTTCCGTTGATTGATGTTTCTGACGATTTCCATTGTATGATTGACTAGTGGGTAATCAACGGATAACGAGAACTTGTGGTATGGGATGCTAAGTCACAACTACTTAGGTTACTGAATATAAGCATGTAACATATATTGCTATTTATGCTAATACCTGGGGCTATTGGGTCCCATACGTATATACGTACAAAGTTGTTTATTGTTTGCTATTTGGTAAAGGCGAGTGGGCCAAAATTCAGGTTGTTATGTCATGACTGAAGGCTGATGACTCTTCCAATATAAGGTACTTGCTAAAGCTCTAAGGGATCTTATTTTCACATGCAACATTATGATGTTTCAGATCTGAATTATTACTATTGACGAGCCTTGTTGTTTTGGATTCAAATATTGATGTTTTTTGGTTTGATCTTACAATCATATTTATTTTGGATTTTTGAATCCAAATTGATGTTTTTGATGGTATCATTGACTTTGGAGTTTCTCACCCATGTTACAATAACTTGTTGGATTATTTCCATTTGATGTTTTGGGTCCAACATATTTTGGTTTGTTAAAGTTGAACCCAATCATAACCTTAGAGCTAATTAGTACCTATTTAAGTATAATGATCACATTTGATTAAATAAACTCTTTAGCGAGTTTATATGTTATTTGTTTGAATTTTGATTCCATTTCCAGAGGTTATATTTATGTGCTTTGCTTAAAGCTTAGCACCTCTTTGATAAAGTTGAAACCCATCTAGTGATTTCTTATATTGTTCTTGGGGCTGTCAAGCCTTAAGAATCTCATGGATCAATTGTTGTCTTGGGATTATATAATTCCTTTAATGTAGAAGGAATTGTTATCTATAATTTCATATTTCACTTGTTGTATTCTAACTGATATGTCAACTAGACTTACCCACATGTGTTACTGCTCGTGTCAGACTAAGTTATCTCAGGTTACAGTCTGTTGTTGAGTCGAGGTTAGCTGATTCGTCTTAGATTTTATCTTTGGAGCCATTTCCTAGTTTTATTCGAGTATTCGAGTTATTGTATATTATCTCAATTAGAGATGTTGTATTTTAGTATGGTTTATGTCCAACCATTTGGATTAGTAACACATGTATATGTTGTACTTTGTGATTGTATCAAAATGTAACTGTTCTGTGATCTGTTAATTACGATGAGTTGTATATTGTCCTGAATACAATCCTTAGCCATCGTAGTTTCATATTAGATGTATAGAGTACATTGGTCCACTTGAGATAAGAAAAGAAAAATTTATACACCCAATCGACGTATTCAATACTCGTCTAATACGAAATTACGGTTGGTCGTCACTAGCCATCCCTATTCTCCGCTCTATTAGACAACTTTACTCGTTAATGCTCTTTATTAGGGTGGGTTTCTGGGTAGGGTGTTACAAAATGGTATCAGAGCAGAGGTTTAGAATAAAAAGCAATAAGCACAAAACAAAATTAGAATTGTACATGTGTTACAACGCAGAACACATGTGTTTCTATTATCACCATCGTCGTTATCTTTTCCTCATGATCTTTAGTACTCGAGTTGTGTATAAGCTTAGATTTTGAATATATTTGGGAATATATTCCATTCCATAGTTCCCATGTGTGGTACCCTATCATTTGTACTAGATCTTAATGGAAGATTTCCATCCTCCGATCCTTTTGATGCTTAAGTCTTGGGTTTACAATTCTTAGAAATTATAAACCCCATCCTTCTTATATATGTGTTGATTGTTGAATTGACCGATTTGGTTGGGATAGGTAGATAAATTAAATCCCAGGTTATATATATGTGTGTGTGTGTATATATATATATATATATATATATATATGAAATTTATGTTGAGATGAAGGAGTGTATTACTAATGAATCAGAATTGCGCAATGGAAACAAGTGAAATGTTTTGGCTGTGCAAAAAAAAAAAAAAAAAAAAATTATGGATGAGATTAAGGGATGGTAATTATGTTGATGATTAAATGGTTGTTAAGGGTAAATTACCTCGGAAAGAAACCAAGTAAATAGACGGAGGAGTGTAACGTTAGGTTGTTTTTATTTAAAGCATTTGTTATGATGAATAAGTAATAGAAACAACCATATATTAATTAAGAATTTGGTGGTAATTTTTTTGTTAGGTAATCTGTTAGGAATTTTAAGGGATTCTAATCGATACGTCTGATCAACTATATCAATAAGAATTTCGCAAACACTTATATGAGATGATCGAACACATTATTCTATGGATTATATAGTAGACTTTTGAGTATAATAGTGAAAAATATTCGTGAGGTTGGTATTAAACCGCTACATTAGTTGGGATAATGAATTTGGACAGCGAGGCGATAACGATTTTGACTCGACATTGCAGCCAAGTAGCATGATGAGTTATGATCAATGGGTGGTTGAATATTACTCCTAACAAATTAAAGAATTATTTAGTGAAAAGGTGTGCTTTGAAAAGTTTTAGGTGAACAAATGTTGATGTTTCATAAACTAAAAATGTTTTGGAATTTAAAACAACCTTGAACATAAGTGAAATTTTTAGAATACTTACCCGTATAATCAAGTTTGAAGAATGGTTGTAGCCATCAAGTTGGAAGTATAAAATGGTAAATGGAGAGGCTATTTGATATTGAAATCAAATTAGCAGCCATTTTTTGAAGAAATTAATATAAAAGCGATAATGTGGCAGCATTTCTATTGACTTGAAATTGGATAGAGATGCGTGTGTATTCTAGGTAATACGCTATGTAAAAGGGTATGTTATTAGTTTTGAATTATTATATTATGAAATTTTTTATGAGTTATTAAAATAAAAATTTATATTGGTGATATGTTAAGTAAATTGCGGGAAAGCAAATTATTTAAAGGGGAATCCGTGACAACCCGAATTTTTGGTGTGTATTCCGTTAATTTTAAATCTAAGATGAATGAAATACGAGTTATTGAGCCTAACTTATGTAATATTTAGAAAAGAGAAAATGAAGTATTGGTGATTTTTGAATTGATTATTTTGGGATGCATTAAATACCTTTTTATATAAAGTGATTTACTCGAACTCATGTATGAAAACTTTAACCTAATGATTAATGTGAATATTGAAAATACTCAATATCGATTGGCTATCAATATTTAAAAATATATTTTCAATATAGATGCCGAGTTTTTTTAAGGGACCATTACTAAACTGTGGATTTGCATTTTTGAATGTAAGTTGTATTTCTTGACAAAATTAAATAGAGAATTGTGTTTTAAACCTATTTGGAAATGGGTATGGAAATTTTAGTAATTAATATAATGTTGAATTTCGTCAAGATAGAAATGAAATTGTTGGTTGTTGATAAAACTAAATTTGTGGCATGAATAGTTATAATTAATGAATTAATCGGGTTCTTATCAAAAATAAAGTGTAAACATTAATTGTGAATCTATATTTAAAGATTTGAAATATTTATGTGGTTGATATATTTAAAATGTTTTAAATCTCTAAAGTGTGTAAACTTTATTTGCAAATGTATAAATATGATTTTAGGTTAATATAAGTGTTTTGACAAGCATATTTATATTAATATATTTGGGTCAAAATTGACATTTTAAATGGTTTGAAACATTATAACATGTTTGTGAAAAATTTTGTGAAGTTTAAGAAATGTTAAAATATGACATGAGTGGTAAAGAGTTGATATTTTGTATCATACATAAATTAAAGTGCAACCTCATTAAAATAAAGATAAAAAGCTTAAAAATTGCTTGGAAAACATGGTTTATTTTTTATTAAGGCTGCATGATGTTAAAAAGTGGAAAATAAGAATAATAGGCCAAATTAAATTACAAAGGCCTATTCAGCTCCTAGTGACCCTAACTGAGTTAATTGGGCTTTTAGTTGAAGTTTAAGAGCAGAGAGTTCTAGTGTAATGACCAGCATTTGCAGGTATTATAATTAATTTATTTAATTATATAAATAGTGATATAGTGAATTAAATGGTGGTTTAATTAAAAAAATGTTGAACATTTAATTTAAATAATATATTTAATCCTGAAATAATCAGAATTGGCTGAAATGACGATAGGGTGTGAACCGGATCATCTATGATATTTAATTCAGCTTGGAATTGATTAGAATAACAAATATATTATTTGAATGACAGTTTGAACGTATAATTATATAATAATTAAAATCGAGCTTGAAATGGCGCTGCAGTTCGTAATTTGGCGATTTGAACTTCAACTGAATGTACATGGTTCGTTTTAAGCCGGATTTTGGTGAAACAAAAAACGTGTGGAGTTGGTGAAGTATATCTTTCTAGTGGAAGAGAAAAATTGGGATTTCGTCGCGTAGATTTTGATGTATGTCCAAATCAAATTTTAGAAAAGTCGCTATGGAATTCCTTTATAATTTATAAAGGAATTATTTATATTTTAAAAAGGAATTTCATTTTAAATCGAATATCGATTTAATTGGGATTTGAAATATCAAGTTATAAATCCCAGTAGAGCTGTATGGTATTCCACCGTGAATATATACGAGAATATTTATTTATAAATATTTAATTTAATTGTTTTTAAATATATTTAATATTTAAAAAGGGTTATTTAGGGCTTTAAAAATAGCCAGTTTTGCAAACGAAGTCGGAATTCGACGAAACTAATTTTGTTGGATCCGCAATGTCAAATAGTTGCTAGGTGTCAGTTTCTGTGATTTTTAGAGTCACTGTGTGGCCGTACGGATTTTTAGAGTGAAAAATAGTCAGTATTTTGATAGTTAAAAATACACTGTGTGAGTATACGAAGTTGGAATTCGACGAAACCTGTTTCGTTGGGACCGTAATGTCAAACTCTAGCAGTATGTCCAGTTTGGTGATTTTTGGGTATCATATGTGATCACAGGAATTTTAGAGGATAAATACATTTAGCGTTTGCTTAAAATAAAATAAAATATTCAATAATAAAATATATAAATGCATTATAAATACCCACTCTTACTGCCTAAACCTAGTTTCTCTTATCACGGAGTCAACGTTGTTTATGCCGCCACAAACAAAATGAAAACGTAGAAATACCAACTTCTAAAATCAAAAGAAATGCAAAGTAATTCCTATAAATCCAAAACCATATGTATTCGAAATAGTGGAAGCAAGAGCTTCAAGCTCGTAGTTGTTTTGACAGACTCGGTGGTGTTTTTCGAAGTCGAAGTACAGCACGAAGATGCTAGGGTTCAAGATATCGTGAGTATAAAGCATCGATTCGAGATGCAGTTGTTTGATTTGGGTTTAGCACGGAAAACCGCACTCGTTTGGGGTATTTTTAGGGTGTCCGATGGAAACTGGTGTCGCTTGAGTCTGGAGGGGGCTTGCGGAAGTCAGTTGTCGCCATTCGATGGTTGTGATCGAGCTTAATGTGAGTGGTATAGGGGTGTGCGGATTTGGATTTAGATGATTGTGGATACTTTTCTGAGATTGTAAATGGTGGAGGAAAGGAGCCGTGGAAGGGAGAAGCAATGGTTTAGGGGTTCGATGTTTTTCCTGAAGTGTGTAAATTCATTCGGGGAAGAAGAAGCCGTCGGTCTGGGCTTCATTGGCATGGATGTGCCATATAAAAACAAAGCAAAGCCCATTTCCTTTTGTTACTTTTAATTCAGTTATTGGTGATGAAAAAAAAAAGTATGTTAAGTTTTCTGAAGTGGTTGAAAGGGGAGTAGCGGAAGTCATTATTGAGTAGGGAAGATGGGTCACTATTCTTGGCAGGTCGGTTTAGAAATGGGCTGGGGTATATAAATGAATTGAGCTAAACAAGATCCGTTGGGATCGTATGGACGATGGCTATAGCATGGAACCGACTAGGAGTGAGTTCAAGCTCGTTACAATTTATGGCGAAATAAATTGTCTAGTCTGAATCAATGACAATTATCGTTATTAACGATGATAGTCCAATGTGAGTAAATCTCACTAACTCTGAACAGTTTATAATTTCATGTTGTATTTTTAGAACTGTTAAATATTGGCTGATTGACTGTGTGTTGACTGTTTGATTGAACTGCTAGTCAGTTAGTTGAATTTCTATATTGATTCTATTTAACAGAATATATCATATGGAACTGAAAGTGATGTTGATTTTATTGTGTAACATCCGTGGATGCAGGGAAACAGGTTGGAGGAATCCAACTGGATTCCTCAACATTTATTTTACTGTGATTCATATATTGTGATATATGATGTGATTTATAATCTGTTGTTGATTATGTGTGTTTGGACGATATTTATCGTTGTTTTATGGTATGTTAAATATCACAAGAAATACTGGATGTGGGAAAGGGGATTTTCAAAGTGTATTTTGAAAATGAATTATTTATATAAAATTGATGGATTTTATATAGTAAAGGAAAAGGTATTTTATAAAGGAAAATAATTATAAAATCGAAGGATAAGTTATAATAAAGGAAATATTTATTTGTTAGAATAAATAGAATAGAATTAAAGGAAAATATTTATTTGTTAGAATAAATAGAATAGATTATAAAGAAAATATTTATCTTTGGATAAATAGATATATATATAAGTCTGAACTTATATATGAAGAAGTAAACAGATAAAAGGAACAGATTTGATTTTCAAATGATATTTATAAATTAAGTTAAATATTTATCATTTGGATAAATAGAATATGTAAGTCAGGACTCATATAGAGGAGTAAGAATCGATTTCAACATCGATGTTTGAAACTGAATAAGGATAAAGAGTTAACCAGTTAGGTTAAACCATTAGAGTTAAACCAGTTAGGTTAAACAGTAAAATTAAACCAGTTAAAGTAAACCAGTTAGAGTAAACCAGTTAGAGTAAACCAGTTAGAGTTAATCGATAGAGTTAAATCGAACTAGAGTTATTTAAACAGAGTTATCGAATATTAGTTTATTCGAATAGAGTTAAAGGAAAGGAGTTATCGATTATTAGTAAATCGAAGGAGTTATCGATTTTTAGTTAATCGAAGGAGATATCGATTTTTAGTTAATCGAAGGAGTTATCGATTATTAGTTAATCGAAGGAGTTATCGATTATTAGTTAATCGAAGGATTTATCGATTTTTTGTTAATCGAAAGGAGTTATCGATTATTAGTTAATCGAAGGAGTTATCGATTATAGTTTAATCGAAAAGTGTTATCGATTAGTTTAATCGAAGTGAGTAATCGAATATAGTTTATTCGAAAGGAATTATCGAATTTGGTTATTCGAAGGAGTTATCGAATTTAAATATTCGATGGAGTTAATCGTTTGGAGTTAAATCAAAGGAGTTAATCGAATATATTTTATTCGAATAGAGTTAAAGGAGTTATCGAATATAGTTTATTCGAAAGGAGTTAAGTGAAACGAGTAAATCAATAGCGTTAGTCCAATAGAGTTAATCCAATAGCGTTAGTCCAATAGAGTTAATTGATAAGGGTTAATCGAATAGAGTAAATTGAACAGAGTTATCGAATATATCTTATTCGAAGGAAAGAATTATCAAATAAGAGATGATTCAAAAGAAAGTTACGTAAGGAAGTTGTTAAATAAACTAAAAGGGTGAACTTTGTCTATTTCAAGGTTAGAAACGTTGTTCAGTTAAGGTCTGAGAGGTAGTATTACCCCAACTTGATTGACTCCATTTTAACTAAGGAATGGTTAAGGTTCGATAGTGAAGGTTGGTTAAAGGAATTTAGTTAATAAGCATAATGATTTGAGTTGGCATCACGATGGTTTTGTTTAAACATCTGTCTAAGCCCAATGAAGGAGTTTTGGAAATGTTTTCCAAATAAGAACCAGAAATGTTTTCTGATATAGAAAACAAGAAATGGAAATGTTTTCCAAGGGTAATAACATATATTTTCTAAATTTAGAAAATAAGAAATGTTGAATATAGGGAAACAGGAGATGAAAAATGAGCTAAGGAGATAAATGTTAAATGATGTTTGATCGATATAATTTCCATCTGGAAATAATATCGTTGTTTGCACACCTGTTTTTCTTTGATGGTTAAATCACAGACTATCGAAGTTTTGACCATTTTAACGTTGTTAATATGGAGAGACCGGTTGGATTATTATCCAAAGAACCACTCTGTATTGGCATAAGCGTTGCGAATCGTATATGCCAAAGATAATTGAAGTTGGAGTAAAGTGCAAGGGCTATTGTATAAATCTTAGATAACAGTGCCTAAGATGGATATACTGAATAGTGCCTTCAGTTCATCCTGTTCCTGGATGACTTTTATGGATGAATGTCTGACAGAGTATTTCCTGAAAGGTCACGCACATTGATTTCTCCAACCGTCCCAAGAGTGGAAGCGGAGAAGAAAACTTCTTTTAGCTAACACATAATGTATTGTTGAGGACATCAATCGGTGATTTGATGGATTTGACGATGTGGGATTCGAAGTGAATCTGATGTGATGATGAAGCATAACCTCAAGCCTCATCAACCGGTAAATGATAGAAATCGGGCAGGCAGCATGGCTAAGTCGGTCTCTCCGAAGTAGGGTGTATAATCACCTGATCTAGAGTTTCATTTACTTCTAAAAATCTATTGTTGATGCTGTCCCATTCGGGAAACGGTTGCTGATCCCAACCGTTGGTGATATACATTCGATACACTCAAGCAAAATGAGTGGTCGGTCATGTGTGGCCGGGTTGCAAGATGTTCTTGTTGAACCTAGTGTATTCTTTTCTAGAGGTACACTAGCGAAAGGTGGTTCCATACCTTGTCATAGTTGGAAATCCATTACCCAATACGTGCTTGCGGTTTTGATTGTATACTATATATGTAGAACGTGAGATGAAAGCGTTTCTGCTAGATGATTATTATATTGTGGTTGATAGACATTATTATAATATCAAAAGGTTTTTGATATAAAGATATTTTGGATTCTCATAAGGGAAAAACCCGTTCCATTATATGGCGTGGTCTTATGAGATATCGTTTACTTGTTCAAACTGTTTTACTCATACCAGTCCCATGACTGACCCGGAGTTTATTTTGTTTTGTTTCCCCTAAACTCTTGGGTGCCCAATTTTGTACGGGCAGTCAAGTAGTCGGGATTTACAGATACTTGAAGAGCTGGAGCAGGAGGCTTCAGGATCATATAGCTATAGTTATTTCCGCTGTGTTGTAAGTGTTGTACTTTGATAATGATGTATATTCAAATACAAATGTATATTTCAAAGTTATGTTACATATATTATATGTTATTCGTTCCGCTGTGAGATTCGTGTTACTCTGATATTGTGTTCTTCTTCTTCTATTCTAAGTTTCTATCTTATCTTTCCTCGCCCTCTAATTTCATTCATTAATGACTTGTATTTTCGATCCTTGGATGTTCGATATGTGTTGTATATCGGATAACCAAGATCGCCAAAAACCTGGGTCATTACATCTAGAGAAAGTAAACACCGTACGTTATTTTCCTTCCTCCTCCTCATTTTCCAAACATAGTAACGAAAAAGAAAAAGAAACATGGAAACCCACTCAAGTTAATTCCTCTTTGCAAATTGATACTTTTAAAGTGAAAATTTGAGCCTAATCCATCATCAAGCAAATCCTTGCAAGCTTTCTTCTCATATTATTCCAGGAATTAAGAAGATTAAGCTCATTATTAGACTCGGCGTGCATGTTTTCTCAGTAAGTTTCTTGGGGTTTCCAGAGGTTCAGAGCACGAGTTTGTAACTTCTATTTGCTGAAAACTTCCTAAAATTCAAGCAAGTTGATTATTCGCTAGCATCTTCTAGTTTACAGTGTTTTTATGTTTAAATTGATGTTTCTGATCCTCTGTTGCTGTTAGGAATTGTTTACCGTAATTTGAAAAGTTTACAATAACTTATCTTTGTCTAGGTCAATCTTGGAGACCCTTTTATCATCTTCAATTTACGTTTATTTATTGTGATCCTTATCTCAGTTTGTTGCCATAGGCGTGTACTTTTTGTTGCCACGGTTTCATGTTATATATAAATCTCACATCAGTTGCTTTAGAATTTGATCGGAAATTTAAGACAAAGTAGGATTTTCATCCTCTAAAATATGCATGCTCTGGGTCCACCCAATCTAGAGTAGTGTCAACCCATGTTTTGACACTTACCTAGTATGGGTCGACGCAATAACAGTGTTGACACAGGAAAATTTCCTGTAGCCTGAGGGTATTTTCTACTTGTTTTGGTGGTCTAGTGGATTCCCGATCCATTTCTATATGTTTAATTTGTGGCTTCATTCATAACAATGTTAACCTACATTATCTTCGATCTGTACTTCGTATTCGATAGTATATGATAGTTTTGATGTTGTGTTTTCATAATGAATTCGAGCTTTTTACACACATGCATGGCTTAAGAAATAGTTTTCCTAACTAGTTATATATATATATATATATATATATCCATGGAATTCTTTATAGCTTTGGGACAAATGAGTTCATTATTTTGGTTTTCAAGTAGGTCTCAAAGTAATAGTATAAATATTTTTCAAAATTATAAAAGGTTTCAAAGAACAAGATTAATTTGTTTCGAAATCATTTTATAAACCATTTTAGGAAAACCCAATATTTTCTATATAATATATATAAAAACACATTTATGCACCCTTCGAGAAGGCCTTTTTGGGATTAAACAATATAGTAAACCTCATGGTATAGGACATAAAGGTATATTTTATCGGTTAATTACATTTCCGTTTGATGATTTGAGTTTCTATTGATTGATGTTTCTAATGATTTCCATTGTGGAGCTGACTAGCATGTAGCAAACCGGTAGTGAGAACATGTGGTATGGGATGCACAGTTACCACTTCTTGGGTTACTAACTGTGAGTCTATAACAAATATTGTTGGTTGTTGTTGTGCCAGTATATATGTGATGACCGTCCCGTACCTCCTGCACCGAACTAAGGAAAAGATGCGATGTATGACCTGCCAGGCCGATACGGGACGATCATCAGGGTAGAATAACTGAAAAACAAAACCTATCGTATAACACACAATGCATGGTTAATATATAATAATAAAACATATAGTAGGATATAGTAACGAAGCACAAATGGACAGAGAATCAAATTTTCATAAACCATAGAATCTTGAGTACAATACTTCTCGATAGAAGGGCCTCTGATTACAATATGCCTCACTACATCACTCAGAGTCTCAATAACATCAACATACAGCGGAAATAGAAATTTTTTTATTATAGTAGATAGTAATAGTTCGTCAGCCTCCTGTTCGTCACAGCACAACTGTAACGACCCGCCTTTTTACCCGGTTCTGGGCGGTAATTAAACCGACTTAAACCGTTCAGAAAGACGAATTGTTATGGGTATATACATATGTTGAACAAAATAACAGAACCTTTCATCTCAAATTACAATGTTACATCAGAGTTACATAGAATATCAGAGTTACAAATATATACACACCGGAAGAAAAGAAAATAACTTTACTCTCAGCGGAAGATCAAAACACAGTGGAAGCTTCAACTCTATCGTGGACTCCAACTCTGAAAGCGCTCTGGATCCTGCTCCAACGATCTATAACTACAAAACTAAACTATTGGCTGCCCGTGTGGAAATTAATGGGCACCCAGAGTTTAGGAAGGAACAGTAAACTCCGGGTCAGTCATGGGACTGGTGTGAGAACATAAAACAGTTGTTTAAGGTTTATTTTAAAGTTGGGAAATTCATCGGACCACGCCGCTAATGCGGAAAGGGTGTACTCCATGTGAACACCCGTGCATATAAATACGCAATGTCTTTTGAAAGTGAAGCTATCATAAGCTCGTCCCACATCACACAATGCAAGCGCACACCAGATGGGTGAGTTTATCTTATGATAACCAAATATGCTTTCATACGTAAAATCCTCTTCAATACCATAATATATATATAGTGTGGAAAAACATTTCGCAAGTAAATGTATTAATCCTAGACACCATATACCCCATAATATATGTTGCCATATATATATACAATCAAAATCGTATGGCTCGCATAAGAAATTTGGGTTTCCAACTTGATGATTCCTGGCACGAAAGATCAATCAGGGATACAAAACGAGGTGCCTCAACGGCTTTTTCGACCATACGCGGACACCGACTACACATTGTCAGGGCAGATCAACCGTTTTCGACCAGACACGGCCCCCCGAACATACCCAACTTCCCCAGGTTCATAATTGGTTTCCCACTGCTGCACAGTTTCATCATCAATTCATATATAAGTATAAAACCTAACCACCAGTTTCTCATCAATCCGGGGTGTGAGGTTTGTTGATGTCACGTCATACGCAAAGCAATGCTTCGATAAGCCATTCTTTGATCATCACTAGCTGTTATCATAACTTGGGTATGCCACATTGAAAATCCACGACATATCACTAATTTAAATCAATGTATACCCTCTAAGTTCATATGACTTAGAGATGAGGATAATATATTGCAACAAATCCGATATACATTAACGGAAATCAGTGCTATGCGGTCAATTTCAACGTCATACACACCATCCATGCAAATCCGTTCTGGGTCTGAACGGAATAACAACCCAAAAATACTTAAATATGTTCAGGTCTCATGTAACTCATACCTCGTATCGGTGGCCTACCTAACCGAGACGTCAATCATCAATCAATCTAAACAAATTCAAATATTTCCGGTCTTCATTCACCGTTTACCAAGTCTTGACTACTTCATAACGTCCTATTATTACTTGGAATGGTTTTCGAGCATATACTCGATCCCGGTCTTTCCAAGTAATAAGCGTACTTTAAAACAGTAGCTATGGTTTACATAGGCCTTCAATTCAATCTCCTTCCAAATGATTATCAATTCAAATATAACTCAAGATTTGAATTACCTTAAATTTCATACATCTTATTATCATCTTATCTCTTCTTTGAAATCAAAGATTTTACCTTCGCTTCAATTTCTTACCTTAAATTCCTTGACTCAAAGATTTGATTAAATCCCCAATTACGATATGAATTTCCACCATTCAATCTCATCGGGTTTCAAGAATGGTATTATTGAAGATACGATTCACGACAAAACCCAAATCAATCGATATTGAATCATAAATTACACAGAAATTGTATCCACTTATATCCGATATAAATTCTCATAATCAACAAATACTATAAGTGGAATAACGATATAATAATATCTTTCAAATTCACCAGATAGTATACGTTTACATCATGAGGTTCCATACCAAATATCGAAGATTATTTCTATCTAACTTATTTAAATCAGGTTGAGAAACCCGTATCTTAATTAAAAGATTTATTCAATTCTTCGACATTAGATATGGATAGAAATACCATCAACTTATCTTCAATATTAATTACCGTATCCGACTCATATTATAAGCGGAATAACGGTGAGTTACCTTTTAAATTCCTCAAATAATAAGAGTCATCATCTACCGAATTAATATCGAACATCTTAAGGTTTATTTCCAACCATATCCAATTTCTTAAAATTGGAAGACCCTTACAATTCCCTATAAAATATTTCCAATTCCTTAATAACCTTCGGAATAATTCTCGCAGTCAAATAATAGTTCACGCTTATAAATTCCAAACAACATTTAGAAATGTTACCAATAGCACTACTGAAAATAAAACCATTTAAAAATTTAAACGATATTCACAACTGTCGTATCGTGGCATATTCTAATCATTCCAAAACTCATTATATATAACGGTTAAAATCATGTTAAATACATGATTCAAATCCCAAAACCGTCCCAGGTTATACGAATATCGTTTATTAAATTTAACAGTTCAAATTAAATTTCCAATTATGATTTAATACACCTCTCTCAATTTGTTAAATCATTTCAATATTCAATGGATAATTGTTGTAAATAATATGATCAACTGCATATATAAAAATAAATTTTGAATATATAACTCAAATCAATTTTTCGAAATAAATTTCAATTTAAAGATTAATAACTCATAAATAGTTGAAAAATATTTTCTATACAATCTTCATTTTCGAATATCAATTCATAATTATCTACATTTTCAAACAGTTTTGATATCAGTTTCAAACTTAAATATTATTTAATAATTAAATAATAAAATCATATATATATATAACCATGTTTCAAATTTCAAAGATCTCATTTCGAATTTAAATAATATTTTACCGAAGCTAGTTTCAAATAGATATATAAATTGTTATACGAAATCAATACCTAATTCAATATCATTTCCATTCCAAATTCAACATTTAACGGTTGATATTAAAACTCATAATTTAAATATTATTTAATAAATAAATGAAATCGTATATAGGAAGGAGATTCGAAATCGATTCCCCATATATTCCACAACCACGTTGTGTGTAATATCATACAATGCAATCATATTTATCCAAATGAACCATACGATCAGATGGATATGAATTCACTCATCACAACAACATTTAACTGTGCACAAGCGTTACAGTCAATAACGCTTACTCGTGTTCAGTGTATTATCTAATTACATGAGCAAACATTCACACATCAACATCCATCACACAATCATCATCAACAAATTATAATAAATCTCAGCTAATTATAATTAACTAATTTAAATAAATAATTTAAATTAGAAGTTCTCACCGACACAGCTCCAAAAATCTTCACTGTCAGATCGTACAAGCTAACGAACACTGTTACCGTCACTTGTATTGTTTCGGATCCATATCCTTTAGCAGCCGGTACTTATTCTGCTAATTATAAATATTGGAGATTTGAATTAACAACATTTTTCGTTGCATATGTCGTTATATATGTACGGATCTTTCATTTTATCGCCATAAATTTTACTTAACTAAAATTTCTGAATTTATTTATAAGTGGATTCTATTCGTTAACATGATTCGAACGAATCCGATGACACGTCAAACCGATTTAAAACAAGAGAGATATCAATGTTTAAATGTTTAGACTAAACTAGGCTAAAAAAATATGGATAAAAGAATTTACCCTACCCAAAAAGGCCCAGCCCAACATGACAGCACAAATCCAAGCTCCAAGGCCCAGCGACCCCCCCCCCCACTTCTTCTTCTCCTCCTTTCTTCCTGCTTGCGCACCGCCTGGAACCCAACATGCACACGCACCGTGCATATGCACGAACCCAAAATCCCACCGAACCACAAACGGACTTTACGAACAAATCCCTCGTTGCATTCTCATCTCGTCGCACCCACTCGCCTGTACTCCGCCCCCCTATGTCAAATTCCGAGCCTTTCGCCGATCCTAGAACGCACAGCAGAAACCGCGACCCCACCTCGTCGCACACCCCAATCAAGCATCGGACCTTGTCAAACTTACACCCCATCGAAGCTCTCTCTTCCCCCATCACCACTCCATGCTCGGATTCGTCAATCGTTACTTGGTTCTCCGTCAATCTCTAAACCTAATTTCTGACTTTTACAATCATCATCACGGAATTGCTCGAAACTTGCATAAAAAATACTAGGTTCCTTGCTGATCGTCATGGTGCTGACGCCATCGATTAATTCTTCACGGATTAGGAGATTTTATTTTTCGAAGTTTCCTTTGAAATTTTGATTTTTCCAGTAAAACTGAAATTCCTCTTTTGTTTGTTAACGAAATTCGGATCCGACAATTTTTAAAAATCGGTGATGATGATACGGACAATATCCGTGTAGATCATTTTGATAGAGACGAAAGGATGGGAAGTTATTGAATTTAGATTGAAGAGGAGAGTTGATTTTCTATTTACTGTAATGAACAAGAAGAAGAAGCAGAGAAGAAGGAGTCGATTTTCACCTGTAGCTTTGACCGGCGAAGAAAACAAGGTTTTATATAAAAAAAATACTTTAATTATTTAATTAATGTACACTTGGTTTCATTTCATGAACTCAATACATGCATTGTGACAACAAAGAGGACACATAATCTTCATTCAAATTCTACCAATGCATGCTTGCCAAAATTGCCATATATAATATTTTATTTTTATATCTTAGCTACACTTTATTTACAGTTATAAATGTAGTGAAATTTTCAATGCATATGAATGTAACCAAAATATTACTTAAGATTTTATCAAATTATTTACTCATATTTTTGTTGTTCTTTTTGTTCTAATTGGTGAAATCACAACCAAAGTGCAACTTTGGGCTGTTATAACTTCATGATCCTTGATCACTTTGGGACGACTCTTTTTTTTTCTAAATCTTGAGACTCTATCTACATTCTTGCAAATTTTTAGTCAAGTCCGAAGTCGTTTGTTCGTTCAAACTTGGTACCAAAGTTGGACCCAGAAGTGATTTCAGCTGAGGCTGAAATTAAGTCCGAAGTCCAAGTTTGGAGCCTTATAACTTTTTCGTGCGTTATCGAAATTCAGCGAATTCATTTTCTTTTGAAAGCCAGGTATTCTAGTTTATGTATATAAAATTTTTAGACCATTCGGAGATTGTTTGGTCATTCAAAAATATCCTGAAAGTGGCAACCCGGATTGATTTCTGGGCGTATTTTTATGCCTTGGTGTTTATCCTATTAAATTCATTTGATATTCAGAAAAATTGAAATTTATAGCATATATTATCATTGGAAATTTTTCTTCGTTACAATCTCCCCCACTTAAGACTTTTCGTCCTCGAAAAGGAGAGATCGTAAAATTACTTAAGTGAAATAAACCTTACCTATAATTTCAATTTAGAAATCTCAAGGTGAGTTTGAGTTTTAATTATAATTCGTATGCATGTGAAATCTAAAAATGATCTCTCAGACTTAGAATCCCAATTTCCATTTCAAACCATTGAAATACCACATATTCCTTTCATATGGAAAATCATACTTCGCTTCGGGATTTCCAAAACCAAAAATTGCTTTAAAATTTCAAATATACTATGGAAAAATCTATATTTTATTAGTTCGAGAAGTTCATCCTCATGACAGGGGCAACTGAGTATCACCCATCGCACGAAATCCACATCATGACCCAGTTTTAGTCATGGTTACTCGAACAAACCAAATCATTTCATATCCCGAAGTTGTAAATCATTTCCTAACCATAGTTTACAAATATTTATTATCTTCCAAACATTTCAAAATATCGGGATTCTAGTCGTCAAGATTTCTTTTATCTTTAAGTCATATTTTAGTTATCATATTTACATAATCGAATAAACCCTTTCTTTCTATATTCGCTTGAAATCTTACGATTTGATTTTTTTTTTCAAATATTGAAGCTCATTAGGGAAATTTTCTTTACTCAACTAGTTGGAACCTCATCTTAAAATAACATCACGCTTCCGATACGCTACTCTTATTCAGCATATTTCAACTAGTATTGTTTCAAGCATTTATTCAAACATTTGAGGTAAATTTCATAATCAACTAATATTTATAAATCCAATTTCTAGTATAAGTTAGATCGTTATTTCAAACTCTTTCAATCCTAAGCAACGCTTACTTATTGAGATTTTGTTAACGTATTATTTTGGATAGATCACCATTTCCAGTTTAAATTTAAACCTGGCTTTGCTCTACAAATCAAATTACATGTTCTCAAGTCGAGTTATAGATAAAAGTTTAGTATCAGAATGAGAGGTCAAATCAAATTACTTGACCAAATTTATAAGATAAAGGATGCTTTTCAACAACCAATGATCCGAAAATGGAACTAGCATAGGTCAAGATAGAGAAACCGAGTGTACCTAACGATATAATTATGGACAAGTCGATTAAGGTAAATCTTACTTTGTATAAACAGTTGCCTGTAAATAATTTCTAGTTGACTTACTCATCGTTTCAATAGGGAAGAGGGGTTTTCTCTCCCACTTAAAATTTTAGTTATAAAAAATCGACTTTTTACACAAATTCCTATTTAAGTTAAATTAACCTTTAAATACCTTAAGGGTTTGCTTTGCTAAGATTATACTTCCAAGAAAATTAATTCAACTTGTAATTCATCATTCACCATTCCTATTAGGTATAGGTTCAATTCTATTATTTAACACTCGTCGAGGAGTATGTTATCTTCTTTGATTACAACTTATTGGATTCAAAAATTCATATTCAAATATTCGTTACAATTAAGTCAATTATTCTTGTCACTTTGGGGTATGGGTAAATTATCTTTCTTACTTGCATTTCAACAATTCATTGCCCAATTCTTAAAGTGAGATTAACTCCTTAAATATATCTTTTAATTTTCCAAGCACTTATTGTTTACCATATTCAAGGGTTTAAGGATTCAAAGTCTTGAAGTATTTTAGGCTAATCTAAGTTTCCTTTTCAAACTTCTAGTTCTGTTTTCCCCAATTAAAATCCTATATTAATTCACTAAACCCTTTTATGAAGGTTTATTCATTAAAACACTTAGCCTGATGATTCTAAGTATTCCTTGACGTTTAAACTGGAATTATATAGTCATCACACTTTCGGAACTTGAAAATGAATGCCGATGTTGCTGTAGTCATCAACAGAATCATCCCCGAGCGACTAGAGTGTGATTCTATATCTATCTTGTATATACTGGACTTCGTATATACGTTGATCAGACGTATATTCAAAACCCATACATACTTGATAGTCCAATCGCGACGTCGAATACAATACTTAAAACCCTCATCTTCAATTATTTTCATAATAATTCAAAATATTTCAAATAATTATCGTTTTCAAAATGATTTACTTGTTCAATAAAATACCTTATATAGATTTCAAAAATATGCTCTCTCGTCATAATATTCCAAAATCTCATTCTAGGGCATTTCTAACCCTATCTCTAATGAGATACTATAGCTCTGATGAGTTCTATCCTTTGTTCAAAAATATGCACGTACCCCATAGCATTGTATAACCAAAGCTCTGATACCAACTGTAACGACCCGCCTTTTTACCCAGTTCTGGACGGTAATTAAACCGACTTAAACCGTTCAGAAAGACGAATTGTTATGGGTATATACATATGTTGAACAAAATAACAGAACCTTTCATCTCAAATTACAATGTTACATCAGAGTTACATAGAATATCAGAGTTACAAATATATACACAGCGGAAGAAAAGAAAAGAACTTTACTCTCAGCGGAAGATCAAAACACAGCGGAAGCTTCAACTCTATCGTGGACTCCAACTCTGAAAGCGCTCTGGATCCTGCTCCAACGATCTATAATTGCAAAACTAAACTACTGGTTGCCCATGTGGAAATTAATGGGCACCCAGAGTTTAGGAAGGAACAATAAACTCCGGGTCAGTCATGGGACTGGTGTGAGAACATAAAACAGTTGTTTAAGGTTTATTTTAAAGTTGGGAAGTTCACCGGACCACGCCGCTAATGCGGAACGGGTTTACTCCATGTGAACACCCGTGCATATAAATACGCAATGTCTTTTGAAAGTGAAGCTATCATAAGCTCGTCCCACATCACACAATGCAAGCGCACACCAGATGGGCGAGTTTATCTTATGATAACCAAATATGCTTTCATACGTAAAATCCTCTTCAATACCATAATATATATATAGTGTGGAAAAACATTTCGCAAGTAAATGTATTAATCCTAGACAGCATATACCCCATAATATATGTTGCCATATATATATACAATCAAAATCGTATGGCTTGCATAAGAAATTTGGGTTTCCAACTTGATGATTCCTGGCACGAAAGATCAATCAGGGATACAAAACGAAGTGCCTCAACGGCTTTTTCGACCATACGCGGACACCGACTACACATCGTCAGGGCAGATCAACGGTTTTTGACCAGACACGGCCCCCCGAACATACCCAACTTCCCCAGGTTCATAAGTGGTTTCCCACTGCTGCACAGCTTCATCATCAATTCATATATAAGTATAAAACCTAACCACCAGTTTTTCATCAATCCGGGGTGTGAGGTTTGTTGATGTCACGTCATACGCAAAGCGATGCTTCGATAAGCCATTCTTTGATCATCACTAGCTATTCTCATAACTTGGGTATGCCACATTGAAAATCCATGACATATCACTAATTTAAATCAATGTATACCCTCTAAGTTCATATGACTTAGAGATGAGGATAATATATTGCCACAAATCCGATATACATTAACGGAAATCAGTGCTATGCGGTCAATTTCAACGTCAGACACACCATCCATGCAAATCCGTTCTGGGTCTGAACGGAACAACAACCCGAAAATACTTAAATATGTTCAGGTCTCATGTAACTCATACCTCGTATCGGTGGCCTACCTAACCGAGACGTCAATCATCAATCAATCTAAACAAATTCAAATATTTCCCGTCTTCATTTACCGTTTACCAAGTCTTGACTACTTCATAACGTCCTATTATTACTTGGAATGGTTTTCGAGCATATACTCGATCCCGGTCTTTCCAAGTAATAAGCGTACTTTAAAACAGTAGCTATGGTTTACACAGGCCTTCAATTCAATCTCCTTCCAAATGATTATCAATTCAAATATAACTCAAGATTTGAATTACCTTAAATTTCATACATCTTATTATCATCTTATCTCTTCTTTGAAATCAAAGATTTTACCTTCGCTTCAATTTCTTACCTTAAATTCCTTGACTCAAAGATTTGATTAAATCCCCAATTACGATATGAATTTCCACCATTCAATCTCATCGGGTTTCAAGAATGGTATTATTGAAGATACGATTCACGACAAAACCCAAATCAATCGATATTGAATCATAAATTACACAGAAATTGTATCCACTTATATCCGATATAAATTCTCATAATCAACAAATACTATAAGTGGAATAACAACATAATAATATCTTTCAAATTCTCCAGATAGTATACGTTTACATCATGAGGTTCCATACCAAATATCGAAGATTATTTCTATCTAACTTATTTAAATCAGGTTGAGAAACCCGTATCTTAATTAAAAGATTTATTCAATTCTTCGACATTAGATATGGATAGAAATACCATCAACTTATCTTCAATATTAATTACTGTATCCGACTCATATTATAAGCGGAATAACGGTGAGTTACCTTTTAAATTCCTCAAATAATAAGAGTCATCATCTACCGAATTAATATCGAACATCTGAAGGTTTATTTCCAACCATATCCAATTTCTTAAAATTGGAAGACCCTTTCAATTCCCTATAAAATATTTCCAATTCCTTAATAACCTTCGGAATAATTCTCGTAGTCAAATAATAGTTCACGCTTATAAATTCCAAACAACATTTAGAAATGTTACTAAAAGCACTGCTGAAAAAAACCATTTAAAAATTTAAATGATATTCACAACTATTGTATCGTGGCATATTCTAATCATTCCAAAACTCATTATATATAACGGTTAAAATCATGTTAAATACATGATTCAAATCCCAAAACCGTCCCAGGTTATACGAATATCGTTTATTAAATTTAACAGTTCAAATTAAATTTCCAATTATGATTTAATACACCTCTCTCAATTTGTTAAATCATTTTAATATTCAATGGATAATTGTTGTAAATAATACGATCAACTGCATATATAAAAATAAATTTTGAATATATAACTCAAATCAATTTTTCGAAATAAATTTCAATTTAAAGATTAATAACTCATAAATAGTTGAAAAATATTTTCTAAACAATCTTCATTTTCGAATATCAATTCGTAATTATCTACATTTTCAAACAGTTTTGATATCAGTTTCAAACTTAAATATTATTTAATAATTAAATAATAAAATCATATATATATATATATATATATATATATGAAACCATGTTTCAAATTTCAAAGATCTCATTTCGAATTTAAATAATATTTTACCGAAGCTAGTTTCAAATAGATATATAAATTGTTATACCAAATCAATACCTAATTCAATATCATTTCCATTCCAAATTCAACATTTAAAGGTTGATATTAAAACTCATAATTTAAATATTATTTAATAAATAAATGAAATCGTATATAGGAAGGAGATTCGAAATCGATTCCCCATATATTCCACAACCACGTTGTGTGTAATATCATACAATGCAATCGTATTTATCCAAATGAACCATACGATCAGATGGATATGAATTCACTCATCACAACAACATTTAACTGTGCACAAGCGTTACAGTCAATAACGCTTACTCGTGTTCAGTGTATTATCTAATTACATGAGCAAACATTCACACATCAACATCCATCACACAATCATCATCAACAAATTATAATAAATCTCAGCTAATTATAATTAACTAATTTAAATAAATAATTTAAATTAGAAGTTCTCACCGACACAGCTCCAAAAATCTTCACTGTCAGATCGTACAAGCTAACGAACACTGTTACCGTCACTTGTATTGTTTCGGATCCATATCCTTTAGCAGCCGGTACTTATTCTGCTAATTATAAATATTGGAGATTTGAATTAACAACATTGTTCGTTATATATGTCGTTATATATGTATGGATCTTACATTTTATCGCCATAAATTTTACTTAACTAAAATTTCCGAATTTATTTGTAAGTGGATTCTATTCGTTAACATGATTCTAACGAATCCGATGACACGTCAAACCGATTTAAAACAAGAGAGATATCAATGTTTAAATGTTTAGACTAAACTAGGCTATAAAAAATATGGATAAAAGAATTTACCCTACCAAAAAAGGCCTAGCCCAACATGACAGCACAAATCCAAGCTCCAAGGCCCAGCGACCCCCCCCCCCCACTTCTTCTTCTCCTCCTTTCTTCCTGCTTGCGCACCGCCTGGAACCCAACATGCACACGCACCGTGCATATGCACGAACCCAAAATCCCACCGAACCACAAATGGACTTTACGAACAAATCCCTCGTTGCATTCTCATCTCGTCGCACCCACTGGCCTGTACTCCGCCCCCTTATGTCAAATTTCGAGCCTTTCGCCGAGCCTAGAACGCACAGCAGAAACCGCGACCCCACCTCGTCGCACACCCCAATCAAGCACCGGACCTTGTCAAACTTACACCCCATCGAAGCTCTCTCTTCCCTCATCACCACTCCATGCTCGGATTCGTCAATCGTTACTTGGTTCTCCTTCAATCTCTAAACCTAATTTCTGACTTTTACAATCATCATCACGGAATTGCTCAAAACTTGCATAAAAAATACTAGGTTCCTTGCTGATCGTCAAGGTGCTGACGCCATCGATTAATTCTTCACGGATTAGGAGATTTTATTTTTCAAAGTTTCCTTTGAAATTTTGATTTTTCCAGTAAAACTGAAATTCCTCTTTTGTTTGTTAACGAAATTCGGATCCGACAATTTATAAAAATCGGTGATGATGATACGGACAATATCCGTGTAGATCATTTTGATAGAGACGAAAGGATGGGAAGTTATTGAATTTAGATTGAAGAGGGGAGTTGATTTTCTATTTACTGTAATGAACAAGAAGAAGAAGCAGAGAAGGAGTCGATTTTCACCTGTAGCTTTGACCAGAGAAGAAAACAAGGTTTTATATAAAAAAATACTTTAATTATTTAATTAATGTACACTTGGTTTCATTTCATGAACTCAATACATGCATTGTGACAACAAAGAGGACACATAATCTTCATTCAAATTCTACCAATGCATGCTTGCCAAAATTGCCATATTTAATTTTTTTTTATAACTTAGCTACACTTTATTTACAGTTATAAATGTAGTGAAATTTTCAATGCATATGAATGTAACCAAAATATTACTTAAGATTTTATCAAATTATTTACTCATATTTTTGTTGTTCTTTTTGTTCTATTTGGTGAAATCACAACCAAAGTGCAACTTTGGGCTATTATAACTTCATGATCCTTGATCACTTTGGGACGACTCTTTTTTTTTCTAAATCTTGAGACTCTATCTACATTCTTGCAAATTTTTAGTCAAATCCGAAGTCGTTTGTTCGTTCAAACTTGGTACCAAAGTTGGATCCATAAGTGATTTCAGCTGAGGCTGAAATTAAGTCCGAAGTCCAAGTTTGGAGCCTTATAACTTTTTCGTGCGTTATCGAAATTCAGCGATTCATTTTCTTTTGAAATCCAGGTATTCTAGTTTATGTATATAAAATTTTTAGACCATTCGGAGATTGTCTGGTCATTCAAAAATATCCTGAAAGTGGCAACCCGGATTGATTTCTGGGCGTATTTTTATGCCTTGGTGTTTATCCTATTAAATTCATTTGATATTCAGAAAAATTGAAATTTATAGCATATATTATCATCGGAAATTTTGGTTCGTTACAACAACATCAATGGAACTAAACTTACTACTTGCTACTTAGTCTTCTCATCAACATCATTGATGAATAAGCCAAGGTAATAAGAGGAAAACATAAACCTTGAGTCAGACAACAGTGTTAGTGAACATTAAAATAGCTATTAACGGTTACACATGATAATATGAGTAAAGGCAGATCAACCGTCCAATCATCTCAACAACCAACAAGTTAACATGCGAAAACCATCCCTCACATGTCATTATAGAAATAGTAAGGACAACCCCAATCCCTCTTCTCTTCGACAACCTATGATGACAGTCTACACAGAGAAAAACAAAGAAGAAGACATACAATAAACCATAGCATTCATAACATCAAATATCCTTGCTACCACCGACTATAGCCTTAAATCCATCGATATTCGAACTTGTTCTCAACGATCAAGAGGGATAATGGAAAAACCCCAGTTTTAGCGAAATTACCATACACCATCGTGACTCTCATGTTCGTCTTTTCCCATTCTCGATAACTAAGCCCATCATGAATGCCCAGGGTATATGATCTCTTGAATCTGATCTTAACATGCATCCCCATGATACCACTGCTTTGAGTCTGTTAGAACACTTCGATTACCGACGATTCCTTGGCACATCAGTAATGTCTAGCCTTTGATCTGGGTGACCCAATTCATTCTCAACCACTCCATTATCATCCACGATTGACTACCATCATGTCACTCCATTATCGTACTGGATTGTATATCAGATCATGACCAGTGTCATATTAATCTGGCTCCGACCATTCCATCACAAGTTCAGAATCGAAAGGACCATCCATTTTCGAGTTGCACAACAATCATCTGAAGTCCATTTCAATCCAAATTTTACCAACAACCTCAGAAATTCACCATCACTATGATCCCAAAGAACGAACTCCATACGACCCTCCACTTTAGGTCGGTGCCGACCTATCTTGGTCGGTGCCGACCCATACACTTAGCCAATTTTGGCTAAGTGTCTTGCTCTGGTACTTCACAACCTCTAGTACATTCCACCGACCTATTCTCCAATCATTTCAACATTCATGTTGAAGCTTTTGTCACTCTATTCATATCTCGAGCAATCAATCTTCAACCCAACACAAATCAAATCTGAGTGACATGAAAATTTCCATATGGTCTCTACGCATCACCTCCATGCCACGCCCAAAAGTGTCGTCACCATCTGGACCAACCACATGGTTCAGTGCCGACCCATGCACTTAGTGCATTAAGGCACAAAAATTTCTATGCTCCACTCCCTCTTCTTCTAGAGTTCCTCCACCAAGTTTCGTTTGAATCCGATCATCTAAACCTCTGATTTGCTATGTTCTTCAATCCTATAATTCTACGATAAACAATCTAACATACAACTCAAGCAACACAATCAATTCAATCAAAACAAACATCAATCCTGCAACATATAGTAATACAAACATGAATAAATCATAATTATAGAATAAACATATCATAGTTATGAAATCTAACATGATTCAGATATAAACATATGAATAAACGTGATTAACCTAACAATTATCTGGTTAATGTGATCAAATTAGGTTTCCTAGGGTTTCTTAATCTGAATTAAACATATATGATCATATCTAGGCTGATTTTAACATAAAACACATGAATATGATCCTAATTTACCCATACAATCCGTAGCTTCCGTGTGAGAAATATATATCGCTCATCAATTTCTAGATTTGATGTAGATTCAATGAGACCAGATATGGACAACACTGGAACCCCATGAATTTGATGCAATATGATGTGATCTAATACTCCTTGATGATGATCTACTCTTCTTGATGCAATCTACGATGAGTTTGATTGAAGAAAGTGGAGAAACAGGGTTTTAGGCTGAACCGGAGAATCACAGACGCCCAACCTAAAACTTAGACTGAAGAGAGTAACTGTTACAACCCGGAAATTCTGAGCCAATTTAAATTTTTTATTTTGGCAATTTTAGTGAATTTTAAATTTTTAAAATGAATTATTTTAAATAATAACGACGATAAATTTATTTTGAATAGAAATAGAATGTGTATATATATATATATATATATTTGAATCGTCGTTAGAATATAAATATTTATTTTTAATTATAAAAGGAATTGGAAATGGTGTGGTAGTTCGAAAATTCGATTTCGAATTTCAAATGAATGTATAGAATTCAAAATAAACCGGATTTTAGCGAAACCAAAAATATTAGAATCTATTTGAGAATATCTTTCCAACGAATACGAAAAATCAAAATTTCATAGCGGGAATAAAAAGTTATGCCCAATTGAAAAATCAGAATAGTCGTTATGGAAATATAGCCCTTAAAAATGAAAATTTTGCAAATGACCTCCGTTTTCGACGAAACCACTTTTGTTGGATCCGGGATGTCAAGTTATTGCTAGATTCCAAAATTCATAATTTTCTGAATCAATATGTGAGTGTGGCAAAGAAAACGTGTTTTAACAATTTCAGTCAATTTTGATCGACCAGAAAATGGCCATTTCTCAAACGATCTCAGAATTCGACGAAATTAGTTTTATTTGAACCGTATCGTCAATAAGCTAGAAAATATTTTTCGGGAATTTTTAGAGTCCGTATGTGGCACCGGTAAATTGAAATGCGCGTTAAATTCAATATATAGATTTATATTTTGATTTTGATGAAAAATGATCGAAACTGTCGAATCAGCCTACGATACATATCACATTGTGTTCGGAATGGGAGTAATTAGCTAGAGACGCCAGGGGAGCAACCGCCGCCACCGGAACTAGCGTGCCCACCCCTCCTCCACCCACGCACCCTCCTTCTCCTCCCTCCTCGCACTGAGTGTGACCCCCTCTGCCTCCTCGTTCCCCTTTCCTTCCCTCTATATGACACTGAATCCGCCGCCTCCGACCCACCACCGCCTGCCACCGGCCCAGCGACGCCCCTAACACCACCGCCGACTCCAACAAGCCAAGCCCCTCTCCACCACAGTAAACCGAATTGAAAAGTAAGTTTTTCTTTTTATTTATTTTTGTTTCATCCTTTTTAGTTGTTTATTTTATTTAAAGGTGATTTTCTGATTTTTAAAATCAGTTTATAAATATAAAGTGAGGATTTTTATATGATAAAGTTAGTAAAAATAAAGATTTTTAGTTTAGAAAGATTAAAAATATAATTTCTATGTATGTAGAGAAGTAAAAATATAATTTTTGTTATATTACTAGCAAGATAAAAATATAATTTTTATCATGGAAGTAGCGGTGTAATGGAGTGATTTTTACATATGTGGTAAAGATATAAAATTACGATCTTTATATATAAAAATGTGATTTTTATATAGAGAACGACGAGATAAAAATAGAATTTTTATCTATATAGTATATGAAAATAGAATTTTTATCTATATAGTAGCGGTATAAAAAATAGAATTTTTATCTATATAGTGACAATATTAAAATGTGATTTTTATATACATAGCAACAATATAAAAATGTGATTTATATATATGCAGTGAATACGGGCAACGAAAGTGACAAAAGGCGGACACGGCAAGATTTCCTACATATAAAGAGTCGCGGTGAACTGATTTAGCTATTCGGTGAGAACTTCTCACTTTTAATTCTTATTTTCTAGTTAAAATATATACTAGGATGCAGACGGTGCTTAGCAGCACCCGACACCCGTTGCCCACAGACCGTGGATGACTTGTTTGATTTTGTTGTGTGGTGAAAATTGATTGTGATGTGGAATAAGTGGATAATAAATATTCATGTATTGAAATAAATTATTTAATGTTAAAAATATAAATTTAATGTGAAGGTGAATAAATAAATATTCATTTACAAATCAGACGATTTGTTTATGTACACCTGTTTGAAGGATATTGATTGGGACGATAAATTTTACACGTCGCCCAACTGCACAAATAATATTCAGTGTTTGTTGATTTGAAACCCCACACGGGTGTTAGGATGATATTTGGCGTACACTAATCCCAATTGTTTAGTTGTATGTCAATCGACAGATCGACAGACTGTGTAAGCGTTAATTATTTATGTTTAATGCTTATGCAGTTGTGTGGTGCACTTTAGATGATGGTTGATTATTTATCATTGCTATTATACACATGTGTTGTATGGAATCCATATAATTAACATTATATGGTAATTGATTGGGCCTCATTCCAATTGGGAAAATAAAGAATATTATAAAATAAAGATTCATGTGTTGAATAGAATAAATACTCATGTGTTGAGAATATTCATGTATTGAAAGAAATATATATTCATGTGTTGAAAGAAATATATATTCATGTGTTGAAGAAAATATTCATTTGTTGAATAGAATAACGAAGTTATTGAAATATATAAAGCGGTGTTGATTAGATATGCGCCATTTTGACGCGAACGATATTTATATCGATTATATTCGTTTTTATAATGAATATAGAAAAGGAAGTGATTTCAAAATGTGATATTTTGAAAATATTATCATTTATATATTAATGATATGAAATATTCAATTTCGATTTAAAATTGAATATGAAGTTGAAATTGTTTTGAAAACGAATTTAAAACGAATTATAAACTATATTTTGAATTGAAATCGACGAAATATATATAATATATATTAATGGCCTGAATAGAACGCGCCGCGCAGCGGCAGTTCGCAAATTTCGACCATTGACTTCGAGTTGACGTTACGGGAGATCAGACCGTCGGATTCTCCTGAAACCAGAACCGTTGGGTTCGTATCGAAAAGAGCTTTCTAATGAATATTAGAAATTTGAAATCTAATGGTTGGATTTGGAATTATGTCCAAATCAAATTTGTAAAAGGTCGTTGTAAGTGCAGTTCGACGACCGTTATTGGAAATCGATTGTACGGGCCTTGATAAAATTATTAAAAATATTAACAATTTGTGTAAAATCATAATATATGAATTGGAAAGAACTAAGATGGAAAATTCCACATTTGTAAGGATAAAAATATATTTTTATCGAGATGAACTAGTTTGAACTAGATTTGAAATGGTTTTGAAAATAAGCAGAATTTCCAATATACGAATTGGAATGGATTTGAATCGAAATTATCTTCGGAATATTTCGATGTTGGATATCGTGATTATACATATATGGTTGCGGAAATTAGAAAGATATAATTATATTGTTATTTCCAATACGATATTTGTTGGTTTCAGAATTTGATATTGAATATAAGCCGATATATTTTCTATTCAGAGCCTTGTATTTAATATCAAATGGGATTTTGGGTTCGTCGTGAATGGTGTCTTAAATAACACTATTCTTGAACCCAGTTTAGAAAGGAATAAATCTTTTAATTAAGATTTAGTGAAAATGTACCAATTAAATGGTATTTAATTGGAATTGAATTTGAATTGATTTTTGGGTTTATCATGAACGGTGTTTTAAATAACACCTGTTCTTTAACCCGATTAACAATGGAAATTGATTTTGGGTTTATCATGAACCGTGTTTTAGATGACATTGGTTCTTTAACTCAGTTAAAGACAGGATATTGATTTTTGAGAAGACTAAAACTAAGTGGAGTTTTAATGAATCTTTAATTAGATTGAAATGATCGAGAATGGAGTATCACTAGTTTTGCTCCAAAGCGATAGTTAAATCTTTAATTAGATTTGAACGTGAAATGGTAATTAATTTTATTGATAGCACCGTGGTGTTGGATATGGAGTATTACCATTTTTGCTCCATGGGATGAATAGGTTGGGATTGGGAAATAAATAATTACTTCGGTGTGGTTCGCTAATCCCGACTAGTTTGGAAAACCTTAACATGGTTTGAAATTATATCCAAAGGAAGATTAAAGAGTAAATTTAGAAGAATTTATCTTTGATAAAATTGATGGGAACCTTTCCCTAAGAATGTGGATATTTGAATAAAAGAATATTCTGAATTGGAATGAGGCGTAAGTTGCGTTTGTGTAACACTTGTTTATTATATACACGGGTTATTCGGAAAGGCCGGGTTTATACCCATTCCGAATAACCGATTCAACGATAAGTCGAAGATGAAGACGGTGGTTGAAGACCGGAGGTCTTCACATCGTTTGGATGATTATTGATGATCTTGATTGGGCTGTACACCCAAGAGGAGGGAATCAGTTGGTGATCGTCCAGACGTACTTGGAGATCGATGGATATGCGAGGAATAAGGTTCCTCCGGTTTCGTTCAGATCCAGAACGAACTTGTAAATGGACTGTGTGTAGGACATTGGATTTTATTCTGTGTGATTGATTTCTATTAAATATATATCTGTTTGGCGGCGAAGAATTTATTCTTTTGCCGAACGCCCTTCTCTGAGACGTACGAGCTCATAGGTTATATATTGATGGATATCAATCGCATGGCATGAATTACCTGTGTGGAATGCCTAAGTGGCAGTTGATCAAGGCTTTTGCTGAAAAGCAAAGTCTTGTGGTTGATGATCAAAGCACGGCCTATGTGGCATAGCTTTGTGTATAACGTGAATTCGCGAGCCTCACACCTCGGTATGAGTCAAAAACGGGATAAGGACCATTGGGAGAACACGACGTTTCTTTCTGGCTATGGGTGATGTCAGTGACCTACCATCCCTGACATTTATATACTTTTTACCTGTGTGGTTATTGGAATGCGAGGCGCATCGGATATAGGTCTGATAGGACCGGAAAATGTGTGTTTAGGAATTACCAATCCTCAAAAGTAAGAGAGGACCGGCCCAACCGATTCCAAAAATCGCTGTGTGTGATCCTGAGACATTTGCTAGAGTGTCTCGAACGGAGAGGAGCTTGCCCCTTGCCTCGACACATGACGGAAATCCAATTTCCAATACGTGACATTGCGGTTTTAATTGTAGAACTAGTATGGCGACATGATATATGGTACCCATGCCGCCTATGATTGATACTTATGATTGAAATTGTTTTGACACTATACACTTATAATAGTATCAAATGATTTGTTTTAAACATATCAAGCATGTTTGGCTATTATAAGGGAAAACCCTATCCTCAGGCTTGCGTTGCATTGTGTGATGGGACCTGGGTCTTATAATAGCTTCATTTTTCCAAAAAGCATTGCGTTGTTTTGATATATGCACTATTGTTCTTAAGAGGAAACCCGTTCCGTGTTATATGGCGTGGTCCCTTGAATTACTCTCTTTTAAAGTAAAGTTTTAAATAACTGTTTTAGTTCTCACACCAGTCACATGACTGACCTGGAGTTCATTGTTTTAACCTAAACTCTGGGTGCCCTTATTTTCGACACGGACAGCTAGTGGTTGGGTTTTGCAGATTTATATTCGCAGGATCATGGATTATAGCTGAAGTGATATTCATAAAGCTCTATATCCGCGTATTTCTTTCACTTATGTTTTGTATTGTTTTTTTTTCTGCTATGTATTTAAATGTAATTTAAATATTTGATATTTGTCAAATGTGTAATATTTATTCTTACTCTGTATATTCTTGTATTCTGGTGGAATTGTTGTAATAAACAATGAAATGTTCTTCTTTTTGTGTTCCGATGAGTGTTGTTCTCAAAGAAATCCATGCTTTCCTTACGGGGAAGTTACGGGTTCTTACAGTAACCCTAATTATCTCCCCAAGTCCACCTATTTATATCTGCTGGTTATAGGTCTAACGGGCTTGGCTGACCAGCCCATTAGCTATTGACCAGTCTGCCTAAACACAAGCTGAAACTTAAAACATCGACTCCTCCTAAACTGCTGAACCAAATCCTTCATGTAACTCTATGGAATCGTAAATCACCATTTCGATACAATGGAATCGGTCATAGAACTTGATTCAATTTCTATCTTAAGTTATGGCCCAAATAGTAAACTTTAGGGAAAAATGGTCATATCTGAATTTGGTGAAAATCATGGACATGTCTCACATCCCCATGAACAACATATTAAAATATAATAATGATTCGGCCTCTAGGGAATAAAATATAATTATTTTATGTTCGGTCGATATGTAAAATACGGGTCATTACATTCTCCCCACTTTTAGGAATTTCTTCCCTGAAATTCCAAACGAGCAAACACAACATCCCACATGCCTACCATTCATGATTAGCCAACTACTATCCAATATAGCATTCAACAACCCATGCAATCAAAATCCTATCCTAGCATGCAGAATTTTAATAGCTCAAGACACATTGGCATAAGTAAGATACAATATATGCGATATACCACTCGAAGAGTTCTGTTTAGGTCAAATTCATTCTCTCTTCCATTTCCCACGTGCAATCTTCATCATTCTCGCTCCATTGTACCTTTACTAGCTTAACAACCTTCCTTCTAAGCTGTTTCGTGCCATTCCATATGAGCAAAGTGGCATACGAGCCTAGAAACTTGGCTCAGCTTCAAAATCTTCAAGCTGATCTGGAGATACCATGACATTTGAGTCGTGCACAAACTTCCATAGAAATGGTACATGAAACACATTATACACACTCACTATAATTTTAGGTAAATCAAATTAATAACCGAGTTTCCCACTATGCTAGATAGTCGGAAACGACCCAACAAACCTTGGCACTAACTTTCCATTTTTCCCAAAACGAACAATATTATGAGTGGCGAAATCTTAACAAACACCATATCTCCAACTAATAATTCTAAATCCTTTTGTCTCTTATTGGCATAACACTTCTGATGATCTTGGGCTGCCATCTTTTGTTGTCAGATGGTCTCAATGTTATCCGTCGTTTCTCTTATCATCTCAGGCCCAAGTACCAACCTTTCACCAGTTTCTAACCATTAAGATGGAGAATTACATGGCCTGCTATACAATACTTCATACAGTGTCATTCCAATACTCGACTGGTAACTGTTATTCTAAGCAAACTCAACTAAATGTAGATGATCTTCCCACGATCCTCCAAAGTCCAATACACAAGTATTGTATATAACAATTCTATGATTTTTGTTTGATGATAACAAACATATATATATATATATATATGTATAATATTATAAATGTGTATGTAATTGCACTATTCTACTACATCACAGACAGAGTAAAATGTTTTTATTTAAATAAAATACTACTGCGCAAGAATTCAAATATTCAAACAGTATTTTGTTAAAATATAATATTTTATTTCTACATTTGAATAGTACAGATTTATGACTCCACTATTTGTACATCTCACTGTAATACAATACATTCCATTTCATATTCAATTCATATACACATCTGTTTCTAACTATAACTCACAGTTCAATCTATTACATTTCACTTAGTTGTACAGTCACTCACTCATATACAGTGACTCACTCATACACTGACACATCACTTGTCTTTTGTCAGCTTCACTGTCAGTCCAGCTTCTGCTTATCTTTCACAGAAACACACACAGTAAATTGGAACCAAAATAATTTTAAATTCTAGCTAATATAATTTTATTTTAAAATTTATTTGCCTTAGAATTTTGGTGTGTTTCTCATAAATTTTCAAGACTTGATCTGATATGTTATATATCCATATATGTCTAGGCAGCTTGTGATATTCATAGTAATTCACAGCATATACCACAAGGTAGACATTGTTTGTAATGCTCACATATATATAAGCTACGCGTGCACGATACATATATACACATACATGTGTATGTATATACGCATATATTTCTGTGCAAGGGGAACACGATCAAATATCTGTGAGTGGGCATGAACCAAGAATTTCAATGCAAGTGTATATAAACACATATATATACACATCTGTGCATATATATATATATATATATATATATATGTATGTATGTATATACATCGAAGCAACAATGGCTACAGAGTGAAACAAAACACCATGCTCAAATACATGTATGCATGTGCTTGTGTTTAAGTCCATACAACTTGTAGATCATGCACACACATCTTGATGAATCGTCCACACAACATAAATACAGGGCAAGTGTCAAGCACAAATGAACAACATCAATAAATCAAGAAGGCAGTAGCATTCACATATGGTCAAGACCAAAATAACATTGTAGTACACATGCAAGCCACAATGCACAAGTGTACATTTTTCTAAAGCAACATGGACCATAGCAGCAAGCACACATACAATCACACTCACACATATATATACATGTATATATATTCGTATATGTATTTTCGTATGCATATATATGTGCAGAAGAAAGAAGAGAACCATACTGGCCAGCATACATGCCAAATATACTGCAGCAACAGGTGGTGGCAAGTAACACAAGAGGCGAACTGGTCATTGCAACTCAAAATTCAAGAAGCAAGGAAAAATAATACACAGGTGCAAGACAGAGCATTATTGTAATTGAAACATATACATATTTGGCAAGTCACAGGTGTAAACAAACTCATGCATGCAAACACACATACATATACACACACAATATATATATATATATATATATATATATATACATATATATGAATATATTGGTCATCATGAATACAGGCTTCAGGACCAATGCATAGGGATCTCAAGTAATTAATTCAAGGCAAATCAAACTCAAGTGACTCACAGGTTGTCAAGATCATGGTCGAGGCATTCACAAGAAAAGTGACAAGACAGATATTAAAGGGACATGCCAGTTTACATATTGTAGCTCAAACAAATGGAGCCAGTCGAAATGTACACAACAAACCATGTAGCAAACATATTTCAAGCACATGTTCTAGTTTCAAATACACAAAAAATGGTGAGAAATACAGGGAACAAAACACAATGATGACGTTTTGAAGTACACAAGTCATAACACATGTGATATCAAGAATACAAGCAAACAGTGAATGACATGTTCAAAACTCGGGTATTCATGGTTTAGCTCAATAAATAGTGAAGCACAAAGTCAATTTAATAATTGCAAATGAAGTTTAATGGACTAAAGACTTGGCAAAATCAAAATTTGGTGCAAAGTTAGACATACATGGTGAATAACAATAGTACACGTGTTGTTCGGTCCAATGACTTCAGAAATTAAGCAAGTGAAATTTGCAGAGTTAAATTTCACAGGAAATTTTTTAAAGGCAAGGAATCATTTCATTTTGTTTCTAGACAACATCAATCTATTTCCAAAAAATACTCAGTACATTTTTGGAAATTACAAATTCATGTTTATTCCATAAGAACAATTATATTTTGTTTCCAGAATTAAGCCCAGATCCACGACTTTAAATCATTTCAAGAAATGGCAAGACAATTCATATTGTTTCAGAAATCATCTGTGAATATAGAAACCACAGTGAACATTTTTGATAAAAAATTAAGTGTGGACTCATGACAACAATAGCAAAATTGTTTGTAGAAATGGAATCAATCAAGAAACATTTTGGGCAAGAATAAAATCAATTGTTTCTTGAACTCCATGACTTATGACAATCCAGTATTTACAGAATACAACATGATGTTCACAGTATATATTCCAAAATTTAAAAGCTTATTCAACACAAATCAAGCATGAAGTCACTTTCAAAGCCGAGAAATTCAATAGGAAACTCATTCAAATCAATCACAATAATCACGCAACAATCAGGTGAAATCATTTCACTGAAATCAGAGATGATAAGATTTTCTATATACAAACTACACCTATTTCATCATAGGATTTATCAAAAAATCAAGCAACAATTCGAGAGTAATAAATCGAAGAATCAAATCAAAATACTTATAGTTTATCGATCAAGCCAAAATTGCTCAACCATAAGCATTAGTGAATGGAAGTCCATCAGAGAATCAAACTTCATAAAATAATTAAGTCGCGATTTAGAGCAAGGAGAAAAACCCAAATTTTTAGGGGTTGCCCGACATTTTTTAAGCAAGAGCTTTACAAGGAAATAAACAAAGAGATGCCGGCTTGTTTTTATTTTAAAGGGAGTTTTCTATTTTCTTTTTATATTGTATTGTTTTCTTTTCTTTTGTAAACCGTCCATCAGTTTTCTAGTGTCTATAAAACGAGGGTTTTCTAGCTACAGGTTAGTAGTTATGGGAAAATTTGGTTTCGAGGACAAAAATCAGTGCGGGGTTTTGAGTGTAGGATTAGTGCAACTAAAGCGAGATTGTGAGGCCTTTTTCATGTAGCTCCTAATAGAAACTTGGGGCTAAGTTTTGAGCATAAGGTTCGGACAATTAGGCTAGGAATTGTCGCGAGTTTACAGGTGTTGTAAGCATTGTAATAGTTGACTCATACCTAGTAGAAACCTTGAGGAATGCAGCAGTAAGAGGGTTTGCTGAAGCTGGGTAAAATTCTATGTCGTTTATGTTTATGCTTTTATTTTACCTTATTATTATCTGTGTTGTATTTGTTGCTGTTTTCTGCCATGATCATCTTTGATTATCTATGATTTATTATTTTGCATAAATTTCAGTAAACCTTATTCACCCCCCTATAAGGCTAATAAAGATCCAACAAGTGGTATCAGAGCAGGTATTCTATTAACTTTATAGTCATTGTGTTCCTTAGCTGTCAGTCCCTTGAGAGCCAGTCCAGTCGTATTCCAACTATTTTTATGGTACATTTTTTTAAATTGGAAATCATAAATGAAATCCTATTTAAAAATCTGTTAATATTTAATGTTGGGATATGATTAACAATGGTGGAGATATGGTAGATAAGGATAATATAGCTATTAATTCTCGTGCTACACATATCTTATATTCTCATATAAATTAATAACGATCAATACAGCCTTATCTCCCATTGTTCAAATTCACTGGAAATCTGGGAAGCTCTCGATACATTGTATGTAAGAAATGATAATCGCTCAAAACCCCAGAGTGTCAACTTAGTCTCAGATCTATGCTTAAAAGGAGTTACAAATGAAGAATAAAATGATGATTATGATGGAGACTCAATAGACAATGAAATAGTAAAATTTTCATATGAAGATCTAGTACATTTTTGTGTTTATTTAACCAAGTTTGTTGAAAATATCCAACAGAAAAATAAACTTCTAAAATTTGGAAATTCTGAGTTGACTCGGAAAAATAATATGTTGAAATTAAAACTTAATAACTCCGATTGCAATAATCGCTTCAATTTGAAAAATGATTTAGCTTATCTAAATAAAAATCTCTAAAAGCTTGAAAATGAAATTATGAGCTTAAAACGAAATGAGGATGAGCTAATTCATAAGAACGACCCTTTGCAAAAGGAGTTGGTTAAGATTAATTCAAGTCATAAATTTTTTGGACAAGAGAGTTTGATGAAAACTGAATTAAATCTGAATGAACTTAAAAAAGAAATTGAGAATTTCAAGATTTTTGAGATTGTAAAATAAAAACAATTTGAATTTGAAATTTATGGGTCCCAACCCAAAATTGAATTACATGAACTTGAAGTTTTTGTTTTGAAACAATATGATGTTGAAAGGAAGATCACTAATAATCGTTGTTCAGGTTTAATAAAAGAAAACTGTGATCTTAAATTCAAATTCAACAATTAGAATCAATTTTGGAAAGATTATCTAATGAGGAAAAATTGTTCAATATGTTGTTGCAAAACCAAGTTTCTATTGGTAATAAATATGGTCTTTGCTTTGGGAAAATTGAAAATTTTTAAAAGCTGGATGTATGTGATTTTAAAAATCCTTTAAACTGCTTTGAAAACGATTGTTTTGGAAATTTGAATTTTAAAAATTTCAATGAATTTTTGAATCAGAAACGAGACATGAACTTGTTTTGTAACAAATGATTTACACAAGCTTGGATTAAAAAAAGAAATAAAACAATTTTGACTAAATTCAAACATTTTTGTGTTACTAAAGGTGCGAAAGTAAACTCAAATGGGTTGTTATGCAAACAACTTGTAACGACCCGAGCGTTTCGACTCCGAAAATCAACACCAAACTACCATGTTGACAATTTAGACATCGAATATTCCAAATCATTAATAGAAAGAGGTTAGAGGGTGAGAATAGATAAGATAGAAAATTAGAATAGAAGAAGAAGAAGAACAAAATCAGAGTAAACACGAATCTCACAGCGGAACGAATAAAATATATTATACAACATAACTTTGAAATAAAACAGTATAATAACATTATCAGAGTATAACACTTACACACAGCGGAAATAACAATAGCTATATAATCCTGAAGCCTCCCGCTTCAATCTCCTCCAAGTATATCTATAAAGACCTGAACTTCTTGATTGCCCGTACAAATTTGGGCACCCAAGAGTTTAGGGAAAACAAAACAAAAATAAACTCTGGGTCAGTCATGGGACTGGTGTGAGTAACTCAAATCATTTGATTTAACTTTTCAAGATCCTTTTCAAAAGAAAAGATAATCGTAAGACCGATCCACACATAAACACGGATGGTTTTTACCTTACGATAACCCAAACATTTTGGAAATCAATACTTCTCTGATATTATAATAATGTCTAATCACAAGTAATTAACAATCTAGCAGAACGCTTGCACCTCACGTTCTACATATAGTATACAAACAAAACCGCGGGCGCTTATTGGAGATTGGATTCCAACTATGACAAGGTATGGGACCACCTGCCGATAGTGTATCTCTAGAGGCAAATACACTGGGTTCAACAAGAACATCTTGCAACCCGGCCCACACATGACCGACCACTCATTTCGCTTGAGTGTATCGAATGTATATCACCAACGGTTGGGAGCTACCCACCGTCTTCCCGAAAGGGACAGCATCGATAATAGATAAAGAATGAATTGGATTTTCTCTAGATTGGTGATATACACCCTAATGGGAGCGACCCACTTAGCCATGCTGCCTGCCCGATTTCTGTCATTTCCCGGTTGATGAGGCTTGAGGTCATTACGTATCTTTTGAAACACTTGACCACCATTCACTATAAATGCCACATCGTCATACCCGTCAAATCACAAATTGATTTCCTCAAAAACACCACGGGTATAAAGCTAAGAGAAACGAATTCCTCCGCCACCAAACGTAAGTACGTTTGAAGAGATCAACTTACGCGATCCGTTAGATATACTCTGTTAGACATTCGTCCATTCACGTTTGTCCTGGGACTGGACAAACCGAAGGCACTATTCTGTAAACAGGATAGCCCTTGTATACTTTGTCTCCAATATTTGATCACAACGCTAACTACCATACAAAGTGGTTTTTAGATAATGAACCTGATCCCGTTATCTCCGTATTGACGACGCAAAAATGGTCAAAAACATCAATAGTCGGTGATTTAACTATCAAAGAAAAATAGGTGTACAACCAACGATATGATTTCCAGATGGAAATTCTATCGATCAACCATTATTCAACAATTTCCCTTTTTAAATTAATTTATTATTACTTTATTTCATTTCCCCTTTTTTACTCACTATTAAATTCGCAATCTCAATTATCCACTGATAATTATATTTTAGTTCATTTAGACACTTCGTTTATAACTCACAACACTTGTTTCATTATTAAACAAGTTATTTCTTGCTAACTATTTGGAATCTCATTTCTGATTAAATTCCTATTTCAAAAAAAAAATCTACTTTCCGTAATAAATGTTTTATTTGCAAACTCTTTCCTTAAATCCATTTTTCACATCAACTATGAAAAATATTCTTTTATACAATCTATTCAGTTTGGTTTCATATCTAAAATCACATCTTATTTCCAATTTCTATATATATATATATATATATATATATCTGTTTACAGAATTATATGTACAAAATCTCCCTTTAACTTCCGACATTTAAACTCTCATTTATAATTCTCTTTTAAATGTTGAGTTCACATTCTATTTTAAATATAGGTTGTTAAAATCGATTCCTACTTCTCTATATAAGTTCGACTTATATATTCCATTTATCAAAAGATAAATATTTTATTTAATTTATAAAACACTATTTATAAATTAATCATCTCCATTTATCTGATAAAACAGATCTGTATTTAATATTTACTATGAAACCATCTTCTCTTTGTTCTTTATATCTTGTAAATTTCCCTTTAATAATACCTATTTATTTCCCCAAATAAATCATTTTATAATTTTATTTGATTTACTAATATTTTCTTTTTCAAAATACCCTAAATAGTTCTTTCCTTTTCAAAATATCCTATTTATTTCTATGAAACACTCTAACCAAAAACAGTATTTTACAGTTCCATATAATTGCAAAAAAATTTATACAGAAGATCCTTATTTTAATTTCAGACATCTCCTTTTATAAAATCTCTTTGATTTTATAAAACCCTTTAAATTCAATTTTCCCCTTTACAATTTCATTCATTATAGAATCCTTTGATTTTATATAAAGAATCTTATTTCATTATACCCTTTGAAAGTTCCCTTTTTATCATTTTAGTATTTCTTTTGGTATTTATAAGTACCGAATAACCATGATCAACAACAGATTATAAATCACATCATATCACAAAATATGAGAAACAGTAAAATAAATTTTGAGGAACCCAGTTGGGTCACTCCAACGTGTTTCCCTACATCGCCAGATGTTAATCACATGAATAACACGAATATGAAGTATTCTAGTAAACAGAATCAATATTCGATTAATGATTTATATATATCGTTATAGATATTTTCCCCCAATTAACTAACAGTTCAACCAACCAACCAATACACAGCAAACAACCATCATTTATAGATTCTAAAAATACGTTATAAAAATATAAGTTGAGCAGAGTTAGTGAGATTTACTCACCTTTTTCGGTAATCGCTAAATAATGACTAATGTCGGTAGATCTGTTCAGGCATTTTAATTTGTCTAAAATTGAAAAGTCCTTTAAATCTCTTCAGAGTGATCCCATCATGTAGCCCGTGTTCACACAATCCTAACGTACCCTAATTTGTTGATTTCAAGTAACGTATGGACAAGTTACGAGGTTTAAAATCTAATACGTTGTTTAATATAACATTATACTATACTTAAATTTGTTTAATTAGTTTGGGCTCACCTTTGGCATTCCGGCCCATAGCCACTTTACCCCAAACCCGTCAATATTTTTCTCCTTCCATGATAAAATAATGCAGACCGAAACAATTGATTTATCTTCCCAAATCATTTCTGCAACTTTCTGTTCCTCCTTCTAAATCCAAGGTCCTCCTCTCAAGGTTGCTCGATCAACTGTAGTTTCCAGCGGCTTTAGGAACCTCAACGAACCCACCGAACAAATCATGTTTGAAGATCTCCAAGCTTTTTCAGCAAGGTGTTGATTGAAACAGCATATGCTAAATCAATTTTTGTTTTAGCCATCGGTGCCTTAGATCCCTTGAATTATCAATCCGGGCTTACGCTAATAGTAAACAACGAATGAAAAAAAAGTTGAGTTCTTCAATATGTGTACAGTCATAAGTAGAAGATTTTTGAGGATTTGTAATATATTCTTCTGGATTTTCATTGATGACTTCATTTGTTATGGGTTTATGAAGCCATTAAAATATACAGCTTTGGATATTTTTCGTGACGAAGAATTGGGTGAAAGAGTTCGTATTCTCTAGTATTTATAGGATTCAACTCCGTGGCGAGCACGAAATTTAGGCATAGAATAGCCGAGTAAGAAAATAGACTTTGATTTGATAAATCATGGAGCCTTTGCAGTGAAGCAAGAGTGGGATGACAGTAGCTTAGGGTAGGTGCAATGTTTAGGCATGAATTTTCTTTTTAGCTGATGTTGAGAGTATAGGCTGTCGAAGTCTGCATCAGGAGGACGGGGGAGCGTACGAGCCTCAAAGATGATGGAACAAACATTGTGTATTTTATTTTTATTTTAGTTTTAATTACTGATATGATATCACATACTCAATTTGGTGTAAACTGGGCAAAGTTGTTTCGTTTTCATTCACGTGCATGTACAGTTGGACACTATGTAAGTCTTACCACGTCACTTTGTTTTGTCATTGTAAGTAGACCAGCATTTTCCAGTAAGGCCATCCATTTGACATTACCAAATATAATGTCTAGTTTTAAGTCTTTTTTTGGACAAGATTACTAGATAGAATGTCATGTGGTAGCGATTGATGTTGGTTAGGTTTGTAGTTGTATTTTGAAACCATAGCTGACAGGAATTGTCACAACATTCGAAAGAAAGAGAGTAGCAGAACGTACGGTGCTAGGCATAGAAAATATAAGAAAGCATATTTCATTAGTTTGATTTTATTATTATATATGTGAAACTTACTATCATACATGTATATATAACGGTTCATGGGCGTACAGTTAAAGTGGAAAGTTTGCATCCATTTCAATAGAAAGTCACCTGGAAAAATGTGTAAACAAAAAAATGGGAATGAGAGGAGGAATAGAAAAGTGGGAGGAAAAATGTTACCAAGGAAAAAGAAGAGTGTCCATACGTGTACCGAAATATAGTTATATAAAATATCTAATACACATCTTAGTAAAAAAAACATACTTATTATGTGAACTTCGTTTATTTAACGATTGTTATTGATGAAACTAAAAATACCATTGTAATAAGAAATGTGTCATAATCTCAAAAATATAAAAATATTGGTAGGTTAACTTATATGGTGAGACTCCAAAATATTGATATAGGGTGCAAAATACTCAAAATAAAAGTTGTGTATTTAATTAATTAAAATTTTTAGGAAAATTCAAAAAATTAAATTATCGCTATGTCTCAAAAGAATCTTGTCTAAAATCGAATCCAATATGCAGTTATTTCTAATAAACTGTTACGGCCGATGAACGATTATATAGCGACTATTTGAAAATTTGATTTGGATATGTCTTGCAATCTATACGACGAAATCCCAATTTTTCTCTTCCATTAGAAAAATATAGTTCACCAGCTCCGAACGTTTCTTGTTTCATAGAAATCCGACTTAAAACGGCTTCTGTATATTCGTTTAAAGTTCGAATCGCCAAATTACGAACTACCGCGCCATTTCGATTTCGATTATAATTAAAATATAAATTATACGTTCAACTGTCGTTCAAATAATATATTCGTTAAAATAATTCAACTGTAAACTGAATTATATCTTATAAATGATCTAATTCACACAATATTGGGAATTCAGCTATTTCCAACCATTTCGAAAATAAATTTATTATTCTTTTATTTATATTAATATTATTTAATTCAAGTTATCGATATCGCCAAATTGATATTTAAAAATTAAATAAATTAATTATTCAGCCGTTCAAAAAATGCGGGACATTACATTCTTCCCCCCTTAAAATAATTTTGTCCTCGAAATTCCTAAGGTAGAAGATAGACCCTATTACTGGGTTAAAAATTATTCGTTTACTTTTAACTTCAGTTTCAACTGAATTAATTTCTTTCATTTTAATTATTAATTTATTCTTACTAACGAAAATTTTCAAAAATTCTGAAAATTTTCTAACACCTTAAATTTTTGGGAACTTTCGCCATCACCTCCTTTGTACCGGTCAATAGTCCAAACCCCAAATCGTCTCTCTAGGCCCTTTCCTTTCAAAAAGAAAATCAAAAAGGCAAGCAGCTTGCCGATTCGGCGCAAAAAACCTCATATGAAAATTTAAACATGTACCTTTTTGTCGGGCATATCACTTATCTTCTTTCCATCTGCTAACCTGTCACCATATACAAATGCATTCCCAAACAAATTTTCAATTTTATTCTCAAAACCAAATCATTCACGTATCCAAGCCAAATTCCATTTCAAACCAAAGTTCCATTCTTGATGTTTAACTCCTAACTCATCGATTTAATACCATTTCAGATTCCTATCTCACAACTCAAAATCTGATTTTACTTCATATATTATATTCCAATTAAATTTCCAGTTAATTGGTTTCTACTCAATGCATATTTGCTTTCACGAATTTCTTTAATTTTCTTTTAATTCATACTATCTGTCTTCTAGGAGTTTCCAAACAGTTTAGTTTTTCTAAAATCAATCATTTCCTTTTGGGGTTCAAAACAACTTCCTTTCTCAAAACAATTTCAAAAACAATTTCTTTGGTAGTAATCTGTCACTTAGAACTCGAAAATGAACACTGATGACATGGCCAACATCATCAGAGTTATTTCCCAGTGATCGAAGTGAGTTCAATACTATATCACTTATCAAAACCATATCTTAAACACTTTCATTTTGAAATCTTTTTCAAAATACCATTCACGATACTTCTAAACAATTTAAAATCACCCAGGATTTTAAAATTTTCTTATATTTAACTCAAATCCATTTACGAGCACTTTTTCCCCATTTTTCAGAATTTTAATTTCAATTCTGATTTATTTCAGATTTAATTAATCTGCTTTTGTATTATACGAACTCAAATTGGTTATTATATAACCATTACAATTATAATCAACCAACACATCCAATATATGATAATAATTCCAAGATATAACTTTCTTTCATATCAAAATATATTTTGGGTAAAATTATTTCTTTTACCCTCTTTCAAAACATACTGTGTCGGTTTATCGTACTTGAGTGTTTAGAAATTCCTATCTATACAGTGGAACAAACTGATCGACCAGAATTCATAAACAACTCAACCAACAAATCTACACAATATAAAAAGATTTTATAAAAATCTAGAAATACTTTCACTCGTATATATACACTCAACTCAATCTAGGGTATTACTAACCCCATCTCTACCGAGTCACGCCACAGAGCCAAGGTAATCACTTAACCTTCAGCTCTGATACCACTGTAACGACCTGGGCATTTCGACTTCGAAAATCAACACCAAACTACCATGTTGACCATTAAGACATCGAATATTCCAGATCATTAATAGAAAGAAGTTAGAGGATGAGAATAGATAAGATAGAAAATTAGAACAGAAGAAGAAGAACAAAATCAGAGCAAACACGAATCTCATAGCAGAACGAATAAAATATATTATACAACATAACTTTGAAATAAAACAGTATAATAACATTATCAGAGTACAACACTTACACACAGCGGAAATAACAATAGCTATATAATCCTGAAGGCTCCCGCTTCAAGCTCCTCCAAGTATATCTGTAAAACCCAGAACTTCTTGATTGCCCGTACAAATTTGGGCACCCAAGAGTTTTGGGAAAATAAAACAAAAATAAACTCTGGGTCAGTCATGGGACTAGTGTGAGTAACTCAAATCATTTGATTTAACTTTTCAAGATCCGTTTCAAAAGAAAAGATAATCATAAGACCAATCCACACATAAACACGGATGGTTTTTACCTTACGATAACCCAAACATTTTGGAAATCAATACTTCTCTGATATTATTATAATGTCTAATCATAAGTAATTAACAATCTAGCAGAACTGTAAAGACCCGTAACTTCCCCGGTGAGGAAAGCGCGGATAGTTCGAGAACAACACACAGAAGAACGCAGACGGAAGAACATTTCATTGTATATTACAACAATGCATTAGATTACAAGAATATACAGAGTATAAATGAATCAATATTACACAGAAATATCAGAGATTTAAATTACATTTAAATACATAGCAGCGGAAAATAATACAATACACAACTGAAGGAGATATACGGATACAAAGCTTTCCGGATATCGTTCCAGCTGTAAATCAGGATCCTATGAATATAAATCTACAAAACCAAAACTACTAGCTGCCCGTGTCAAAATAAGGGAACCCAGAGTTTAGGTTAAAACAATAAACTCCAGGTCAGTCATGGGACTGGTGTGAGAACTAGAACAGTTATTAATCTTTATTTTAAATTTAGGTAAATCAAGGGACCACGCCGTATAACACGGAATAGGTTTCCTCCCAAGAATACCAGTGCATAAAACAAACAACGCAATGCTAAATAAATAAAAATGAAGCTATTATAAGACCCAGGTCCTATCACACAATGCAACGCAAGCCGGGGGATAGGGTTTTCCCTTATAATAGCCAAACATGCTTAGTACGTTTAAAACAAATCTTTTGATACTATTATAAGTGCATAGTGTATAAAACAACTTCAAATCATAAGTATCAATCATAGACGACATGAGCGCCCCATCCCACTATGTTTCCATACTAGTTCTACAATTAAAACCGCAAAATCGCGTATTTAGAAATTTGATTTCCATCTATGAACCGAGGCAAAAGATAGTCCTCAACTGATTCGAGACTCTCTAGCCCGAGCCTCAAGACCCAGACTCAGGTGGGCCCTTGGATCGTCAGGGCCGGTCCACCAATGTGGATTAAAATGCATGAACACTGCGTTTCCCCACCCTTTGGGGCGTAAGTGAGCCAACGAATGAGTCCGTCGGACCCGGATCGTCCGATCAAACCGAGGCGCCTCGTAGCAGCAACAACCACATAAGTCAAACTCGTCAGGGCGTGTAAAACCACTGACACCACTTCTAACTAGAAAGAAATGCATGCCCTCCCTGATGTCCTCTCGCGTTTCTGGTTCATACCGGGTGTGAAACTCGCGAAGTAAACGTTACACAAAGCTACGCCACAAAGGTCGTGCTTCGATCATCAACTACAAGACTTTTCTTTTCAACAGAAGCCTTGATCAATTGCCACTTAGGCATGCCACACAGGCAATTCACTCGATGCGATGGATATCCATCAATATATAACCCCTGAGCTCGTATGTCTCAGAGAAGGGCGTTAAACAAGTGAATAAATTCTCCACCGCCAAACAGATATATATATAATAAAAATCAATCACACAAACTAAAATCTAATGTCAGACACACAGTCCATTTACAAGTTCATTCTGGGTCTGAACGAAACCGGAGGCACCTAGTAACCCGCATATCCATCGATCTCCAAGTACGTCTGGACGATCACCAACTGTTTCCATCTTCTTGGGTGTACAGCCCAATCAAGATCATCAGTAATCACCTAAACGACGTGAAGACCTCCGGTCTTCAACCACCGTCTTCATCTTCGACTTATCGTCGTATCAGTTATTCAGAATGGGATAAACCCGGTCTTTCCGAATAACTCGCGTATATTTTAAATAAGTGTTATACAAACACAACATACGCCTCATTCCAATTCATCAGTCACTAACCGTAAATTAATCAAGAGAATAATTCCCCAAATATTAACCCCGAAGGCCGAAACCAACATCAGATCAATACCCAAGAAATCACTCTGCTTAGCCAACCTACAGCTAGTTTCCAAATTTCACATTCTTAGGGAAAGGTTCCCATTAATTTTATCAAAGATAAATTCCTTTAAATTTATTCTTTAATCATCCTTTGGATATCATTTCAAACTAGTCGGGATTAGCGAACCATACCGAAGTAATCATTTATTTTATTTCCCAATCCCAACCTATTCATCCCATGAAGTAAAACTGGTAATACTTCATTTCTTACACCACGGTGTTATCGGTAAATTCAATTACCATTTCACGTTCAAATCTAATTAAAGATTTAACTACCGCCTGGAGTAAAACTGGTGATACTCCATTCTCGATCTTTTCAATCTAATTAAAGATTCATTAAAACTCCACTTAGTTTTAATTTATAACTGGGTTAAAGAATCCATGTCATTTAAAACACGGTTCACGATAAACCCAAAATCACATCACATTTCAATCAGTACCTAACCATAAATTAGCAAGTGAGCAATTCCCAAAATATTAACCCCGAAGGCCAAAACCAACATCAGATCAATACCCCAGAAACCATTCAACTTAACTAATCTCCAGTTAGTTTCTGATTTTCTTAACTCCTTTGGGTCTAAGAACAGTATTATTGAAGATACCGTTCACGACAACCCAAAATCACATTTCATTAATTATCGAGTTAAAGAACAAGTGTTATTTAAAACACTGTTCACGATAAACCCAAAAATCAATACCAATTCAATTCCAATTAAATATTATTTAATTGGTACACTTCATTAAATCTAAATAAAAAGATTTAATCTTTTCTCAACTAGGTTCAAGAACAGTGTTAATAAAGACACCATTCACGAAAAACCCAAATCACATTTGATATTAAACACAAGGCTCTGAATAGAAAATATATCGGCTTATATTCAATATCAAATTCTACGACCAAAAAATACCATCTTGGAAATAACGATATATATATATCTTTCAAATTCCCATAAAAATATCTGTATCATCACGAAATCCAACATCGAAATATTCCGCAGACAATTTCGACTCAAATCCATTCCAATATAATTATTGGAAATTCTGGTTATTTTCAAAACCATTTCAAATCCAATTTATTTATTTAAAAATAAATAGAATTATAATTCTAGTTCAAAACTAGTTCATTTCGATAAAAATCTATGTTTATCTTTTCAAATATGGAGTTTTTCATCCCAATCCTTCCCAAATCATTTCTTATGATTATACACAAATTATTACTATTTTTAATAATTTTATCAAGGCCCGTACAGTCGATTTCCATCAATGGCCATCGAACTGCGCTTACAGCGACCTTTTCCAAATTTGATTTGGACATAATTCCAAATCCAACTATTAGATTTCAAATTTCTATTATTCGTTAGAAAGCTCTTTTCGATACGAACCCAACGGTTCCGGTTTTCGGAGAATCCGATGGTCGGATCTCCCGTAATATTCATTCGAAGTCAACGGTCGAAATTCGCGAACTACTGCGGTGCGGCGCGTTCTATTCAGGCCATCATATTATATATATAATATATAATATATACTTCGTCGATTTACTTTAAAAACGTATTTCATAAATCGTTTTAAATTCGTTTTCAAAACGATTTCAACTTCTTTTCAAATTCAAATCACAATTGAATTTTTCCTTCTAAATTCGTTTTAAATTCATTTCAAATTGATTTCAATTCAAATCGATTCCTAATTCAATTTCCGTTCGTTTTCAATTCAATTCAATTTCAATTCGAATTCATTTCTATTTATTTCAATTCGAATTCGTTTTCTATTCAAATTCAATTCTATTCAATTTCAATTCGAATTCTAATTCGTTTCAATTCGGTTCGAATTTCAATTTAAAATATTCGATTTTGAAATCACTTTTCAATATTCCTTATAAAACGAATACAATCGATATAAATATCGTTTACGTCAAAATGGCGTCAATCTAATCAATACGGCTTCATATATTTCTATATTCAAATATTCTATTTCAAATATTTCTGTTCAAATATTTCTATTCTAATATTTCTATTCAAATATTTCTTTTCAAATATTTCTATTCAAATATTTCTTTTCAAATATTTCTATTCAAATATTTCTATTCAAATATTTCTATTCGAAACTGGAATGAGGCCCAATCAATTACCATATAATGTTAATTATATGGATTTTCTACAACCCATGTGTAATAACCCGGAAATTCTGAGCCAGTTTAAAATTTTTATTTTGGCGATTTTAGCGAATTTTGAATATTTAAAATAGATTATTTTAAATAAAATCGACGAGAAATTTATTTTTGAATATAATTAGAACGTATATATTATATACGTCGTCGTTTGAATATAAATATTTATATATAATTATAAATAGAATTGAAAATGGCGCGGTAGTTCGATAATTCGATTTCAAACTTCAATTGAACATACCGGGTGCAAAACAATCCGGATTTTAGTGAAACCAAAAACATTAGGATCTAATTGAGAATATCTTTCCAACGAATCCGAAAAATTGAAATTTCATAGCGGGAATCAAAAGATATGTCCAGTTGAAAATTCTGAATAGTCGCTATGGAATTCAGGCCCTTAAAAATGGAAATTTTGCAAACGACCTCGGATTTCGACGAAACCACTTTCGTTGGATCCGTGATGTAAAGCTATTGCTAGATTCCAAGTTTCATAATTTTTCGAATCAATATGTGAGCGTGGCAAAGGAAAACGCGTTTGACCAGTTTCAGTTGATTTTAATCGACTGGAAATTGGCCATTTTTCAAATGGTCTCAGAATTCGACGAAACTAGTTTTGTTAGGACCGTATCGTCAATACGAAGCTAGAAAATATTTTTATGGAATTTATAGAGTTGTTATGTGACCCCGGTAATTTGAAATGTACGTTTAAAATTCAATATAGCGATTTAAATGTAAATTTAACGGAAACTGATTCAAACGATCGAATCAACCTACGATACATATCCCATTGTGTTCGGAATGGGGGTAAAACGCTATGGACGACAGGCGGTGGGTTCGATTCTGAAGTCGATAGGAAAAGTTACTTTTTGGCGAAAAATAAATTAATTAAATAAAAAAATATATATACCTTTCTCTCCTTAACCAGGCCCCCCCCCCCCCCCCCCGTTCTAAAATCATTTCAAAAAAAAAAAAAGAGAATGGACGGAGGAACGCAGCAGCCCACCGCCAAGTCCACCGTCGAACCCCCCCCCCCCCCCCCCCCCCCATCGCAACCTCCAAGCGCGCAACCCCCTCCCCTCCCTTCGACCGACGCCGACCCCCTTTCCCCCGAAACCCCTGCCTTGCGATTCGAACCCCCCCTTTTCTGATGCGCCGCTGCCGAGGTGCAGTCCTCCCCCACCGACCCTCCTCCGCCTGCATCAAAGATCCGCACCCCCCTCCCTCTTGCTAAAACCTGTAAGTGTCTTTTCCTTTCTTTTTTGTTTTTTTTATTATATATAGCTTTGTTTATTTATTTTTATGATTTCTATGTAAATAAAAAGGGGATTCATATGATGAAGAAAGTTTAGATTTTTAATTTATAAAAGTTAGGATTTTTAATTTATAAAAGTTTAGATTTTTAATTTATAAAAGTTTAGATTTTTGTATTAGGAAAATATGATTTTTATATTTTTAAAGTAATAAAAATATGGTTTTTATATTTTTAAAAGTATCAAAAATATAATCTTTAGTATATAAAAGATGTAAAAATTTGATTTTTACTTATGTAGTGGATTAAAAATATAATTTTTACATGATAGGAATATTAATAATATCATCTTTATATGTGTAGAAAAATAAAAATGAGATTTTTATAAAGATGAAATCTTTAAATTTGTAAAGGCGAAGTCTGTGTTTTTATAAAGGCGAAATCTTTATATGGAAAATAGCGTGATAAAAATATAATTTTTATCTATATAACATAGTGATAAAAAGTCGATTTTTATATATTGAATAACATAGAAAAAAAAATTGATTTTTATATAAAGTATAGCGAAGAAAAAATTCAATTTTTAAAGGTATGAAGCGATTATAAAAATATGGTTTTCAAATTGAAAGTGAACAAATAAAAATGTGATTTTTATTTTAAAGACATCAAATATAAAAATGTGTGATTTTTATATATGTAGTGGATACGGGCAAAGAAGATGACAAAGATGCGATAACGATGAAGACTTCTATCAAAGAAGTGTCGTGAAGTTGGATAGCTATTGGTGAGAACTTCTCACTCTAAATACTTTTTTTTTTCTAGTTATATTTATATACTAGGATGCAGACGGTGCTTAGTAGCACCCGACACCCGTCATCCACAGACCATGGATGGCTTGTTTGTTAAATTGTTTGATTGTGTAGTTGGTTAGTCTATTTGGTTTGAATTGAATTGTTTGGTGAAATGGAATAAATCTGATTGATGTGTGAATGGCGTGGGCCTTCACTAGACCGGGGATAAGGCTAGGCCTCGTCCCGTTTCTAGTATCGTGCCGTTATGCCGCCGAAATTTTCTAAAATATGTTAGTAAAATAAAAATACCATTTTTATTGTGTAAGTGAACCGAATAGAATATTCATATTTTGGATAAAACATATTATCGTTAAAAATATAAATTTTAACGTGAAAGTGAAGAAATAAATATTTATAAACAAATCGGCCGATTTGTTTATATACACTGATTTGACTGATATTGATTGGGTCGATAAATTTTACACATCGCCCAACTGCACAAATAAAATCTGTGTTTGATTGTTTGAAACCCCACACGGGTGTTGGGATGAAATTTGAAGTTCACTCATCCTGATTGATTAAATATGTCGATCGATTGATTGACAGGCTGTTATAAGCGTTAGATATCTATATTTGATGCTTATACAGTGTAGTGCACTTTGGTTGATGGTTGATTATTTTTCAATGCTATTATATACGTGTGATGTATGAAAATCCATATAATTAACATTATATGGTGATTGATTGGGCCTCATTCCAATCGGGAAAATAATGAATATTATAAAAGAAAATTCATGTGTTGAATATAAAAATAGTCATGTGTTGACGATATTCCTGAGTTGAAAATATTATGTGTTGAGTGAAATATTTTATACAATGAAATTTACATCTTTATCACATTTAAAATTAGAACTACTTTACGGTTGAAGTCTAATTGAAAATCAAACGATAGATACCATAGTTTTATAAAATATTTTACATAACAACAATAGTGATGTGTTGACAGCACTCATGTGTTGAGATTAGTCGTGTGTTGAAAGAAATATAGATTCATGTGTTGAATGGGAAAAATATTCATTTGTTGAATAGAATAAAGAAGTTGTGAAAAATATAAAGCCGTGTTGATTAGTTTTGCGCCATTTTGAAGTGAACGATGTTTATATCGATTTTATTCAAATTGAAATGAATATTATAGCAAATTCGAATTGAAAAGAAAACGAATTTGAATTGAATATAAAAGGACTTCGAATGGAATTGAATATAAAACAAATTCAAGTTGAATTGAAAACGAACTGAAATTTAATTGAATTCGAATCGAAATTAAATTGAAATCAATTTGAATTGAAACGAATTTGAATTTGAATTGAATTGAAACGAATTTGAATTCGAATTAAATAAAATGGAAATGAATTCGAGTTGAATTGAAATCAAATCGATTTGAAATTGAATGTAGAAGTTGAATTGTTTTAGAAACGAATTTAAAACGATTTATAAAATTCGTTTTAAATAGAAATCGACGAAATATATATTATATATATTATATATATAATATAATGGCCTGAATAGAACGCGCCGCGCAGCGGCAGTTCGTGAATGTCGACCATTTATTTCAAACGGACATTGCGGGAGATCCGACCGTCGGATTCTCCTAAAACCGGAACCGTTGGGTTCGCATCGAAAAGAGCTTTCCAATGAATATTAGAAATTTGAAATCTAACGGTTGGATTTGGAGTTATGTCCAAATCAAATTCTAAAAAGGTCGCTGTAAGTGCAGTTCGATGGCCATTGTTGGAAATCGACTGTACGGGCCTTGATAAAATTATTAAAAATATCTATAATTTGTGTAAAATCATAATATATGGATTGGAAAGAATTGAGCTGGAGAATTCCACATTTGAAAAGATAAAAATAGATTTTTATCGAAATAAACTAGTTTTGAACTAGAATTAAAATCAATTTATTTTTGAAATAAATAAATTGAATTTGAAAGTGATTTTAAAAATAATCAATACTCCCAATACGTGGATTGGACTGGAGTTGAATCGAAATTATCTTCGGGATATTTCGATGTTGGATTTCGTGACTATACAAATATTGTTATGGGGATTTGAAAGATATATTTTATATCGTTATTTCCAATACGATATATGTTGGTTTCAGAATTTGATATTGAATATAAGCCGATATATTTTCTATTCAGAGCCTTGTATTTAATATCAAATGTGATTTGGGTTTATCGTGAATCGTGTTTTAGAAGACATTGGTTCTTTAACCCAGTAAAAGGCAAGATATCGATTTTTGAGAAGATTAAAACTAAGTGGAGTTTTAATGAATCTTTAATTAGATTGAAAAATGAATTGATTATTTAAATTATCAAATCTGAAAGGTGATCGAGAATGGAGTACCACCAGTTTTGCTCCAAAGCGATAGTTAAATCTTTAATTAGATTTAAACGTGAAATGGTAATTAATTTTACCGATAACACAGTGGTGTTAGATGTGGAGTATTACCAGTTTTCTCCATGGGATATATAGGTTGGGATTGGGAAATAAAATAATAATTACTTCGGTGTGGTTCGCTAATCCCGACTAGTTTGGAAAACCATAATATGGTTTGAAATGATATCCAAAGGAAGATTAAAGAATAAATTTAGAAGAATTTATCTTGGATAAAATTAATGGGAACCTTTCCCTAAAAATGTGATTTTGTGAATAAAAGAATATTCTGAATTGGAATGAGGCGTTTGATGTGTTTGTGTAACATTTGTTTATCATATACGTGGGTTATTCAGAAAGGCCGGGTTTATACCCATTCTGAATAACCGATTCGACGAGATGTCGAAGATGAAGATGGTGGTTGAAGACCGGAAGTCTTCACATCGTTTGGATAATTACCGACGATGCTGATTGGGCTGTACACCCAAGAGGAGGGAAATAGTTGGCGGTCGTCCAGACGTACTTGGAGATGGATGGATATGCGAGGAAAGTGCCTCCGGTTTCGTTCAGACCTAGAACGGACTTGTAAATGGATGGTGTGTCTGACATTGTATTCCTTTATATTGTATTTGTTGATCTCTGCTAAATATATATATCTGTTTGGCGGCAGAGAATTTATTCTCTTGCTTAACGCCCTTCTCTGAGATATATGAGCTCAGAGGTTATATATTGGCAGAAATCAGTGGTACGATATGGATTGATAGTGTGGCATGCTGAGATGCAGTGATCCAGACTTTTGTTGAAAAGCAAAGTTTGGTGGATGATGATCAAAGCATAGCTTTAATATAGCATGGCTTTGTGTATAGCGTTGATTCGCGAGCCTCACGCCCAGGTATGGTGGTAAACTGATGGTTTGATCAGTATGCTTTTTCGTGGATGGGCACCTTCGTGGTGTTGTGGATTCGGTCGACCGAGATTGAGCTTAGTGCTCAGAGGGATAGGGTAAGCGGTGTTTTCTCTCGCCGGGACGTAAGCCGCAGTGATACCCGATTTCCCAAAAGTGCGGATGTGCATTACGGTGTTTTCTCTAGCCGAGACGTAAGCCGTTGAGATGGCACTATGCGATCAATCTTTCGAATCAGGAGCCACCATGTTGGAAATCCCATTTCCAAATATGACATTTTGCGGTTTTGATTGTAAAGCCTAGTATTGGCGACATGATATATAGTACCCATGCCGTCTATGATTGATATATTTATATTTGAAGTTGTTTTCTTCACTTATAGTAATAATATAAGATGAAATTTCGCGTATCAAGCATATTTGGCTATTATAAGGGAAAACCCTATCCTCTGGCTTGCGTTGCATTGTGTGATGGGACCTGGGTCTTATAATAGCTTCATTGTTCTTTATTTAGCATTGCGCTGTTTGTTTTCTGCACTGGTATTCTTGGGAGGAAACCCGTTCCGTGTTATACGGCGTGGTCCCTTGATTTACCTAACTTTAAAAACAAAGATTAATAACTGTTTTAGTTCTCACACCAGTCACATGACTGACCTGGAGTTTATTGTTTTAACCTAAACTCTGGGTGCCCCTATTTTCCACACGGGCAGCTAGTAGTTTTGGTTTTGCAGATTTACATTCACAGGATCCTGATTTACAGCTGGAACGATGCTCGGAAAGCTCTGTACCCGTGTATTACTTTCAGTTGTGCTTTGTATTGTTTTCCGCTGCTATGTAATTTATTGTAATCTCTGATATTTATCGAATGTAATTTATTCATTTATACTCTATATATTCTTGTATCTGATGGAATTGTTGTAGTAACAATGAAATGTTCTTCCGTCTGCGTTCATTTGTGTGTTGTTCTTAAAGTATTCGTGCTTTCCTTACCGGGGAAGTTACGGGTTCTTACAGTTGGTATCGGAGCTTTGGTTTACAGAGCTCGAGAACAAGACACATTAGAACCATACGAAAGAATTCATCAGATATTGGATTAGTAATATCCAATTAGAATGACTCGTTAGAGATAGGATCAGTAGTATCCTAGAACGAGTGTGAAGAGTATATTTTCAAATGAAAACAATTTTGTTTTGAAATTTAAACCATTTTAAACGTATTTGAATATTTATTTATTTTAAATTTGGACAATCTAGTATATAAAGGTTTTGCATATACGCGTCATGAACGTATATTCGAAGTTTTAATATATTAGATAGATATAGAGTAACACTCTAGTCGCCCGGACATGGTCCTGATGATGAAGTATACCATCACCAACATTTATTTTCGAGTGACGAAGGTGTGATATCTATATATTTCCATTAGGCTGGTGTGAGAACCAAAACTAATATAGCTAGAATACATTGTTGTGATTTGGCATCAAAAACACGATTTTTGACTATATATCAAAATTATGAATTTGAAACTCTAATTCACTAATTGATTGATGTTTGTGTTGTTTGTTTATTTGTTTGATAATTTTGAACCATTTATGCCTAATTGCATCAAATATTGAATTGTATCGAAAATTGGTCGCATTTGCTTGCATATACATATACTTACATTGAACAGGTCATAGCAAGGAGGCTAGAGCCAGAGAATAAAATTTGTTTGCCCGACAAATAGGTACATGTTTACTACATAATTTACTGTTTGTTTGGATGATGATGATTTTATGAGCCTATTGGCTAGTCGCTTGGCTTTTTCTTTTTCTTTTTGAGATTAGAAGGACCGGGGAAGCTATTTGAAATTCCCCGATGCTCCCGGTGCAGGGGAGGTTATGGCGAAATTTTTCCAAAATTTAGGGTGTTAGCCAATTTTTTGAAATATTTGAAAATTCTCAGAAACTGAAAAGTTGGAGAATGGAAGCCAGATCGAACGTAGAGCTGATTAATCAAACCACTTTCGACTTTGTTCCTTTTCGGGGACGAAAAGTTTTAAGTGGGGGAGATTGTAATAACCCGGAAATTCTGAGCCAGTTTAAAATTTTTATTTTGGCGATTTTAGCGAATTTTGAATATTTAAAATAGATTATTTTAAATAAAATCGACGAGAAATTTATTTTTGAATATAATTAGAACGTATATATTATATACGTCGTCGTTTGAATATAAATATTTATATATAATTATAAATAGAATTGAAAATGGCGCGGTAGTTCGATAATTCGATTTCAAACTTCAATTGAACATACCGGGTGCAAAACAATCCGGATTTTAGTGAAACCAAAAACATTAGGATCTAATTGAGAATATCTTTCCAACGAATCCGAAAAATTGAAATTTCATAGCGGGAATCAAAAGATATGTCCAGTTGAAAATTCTGAATAGTCGCTATGGAATTCAGGCCCTTAAAAATGGAAATTTTGCAAACGACCTCGGATTTCGACGAAACCACTTTCGTTGGATCCGTGATGTAAAGTTATTGCTAGATTCCAAGTTTCATAATTTTTTGAATCAATATGTGAGCGTGGCAAAGGAAAACGCGTTTGACCAGTTTCAGTTGATTTTAATCGACTGGAAATTGGCCATTTTTCAAATGGTCTCAGAATTCGACGAAACTAGTTTTGTTAGGACCGTATCGTCAATACGAAGCTAAAAAATATTTTTATGGAATTTATAGAGTTGTTATGTGACCTCGGTAATTTGAAATGTACGTTTAAAATTCAATATAGCGATTTAAATGTAAATTTAACGGAAACTGATTCAAACGATCGAATCAACCTACGATACATATCCCATTGTGTTCGGAAGGGGGGTAAAACGCTATGAACGACAGGCGGTGGGTTCGATTCTGAAGTCGATAGGAAAAGTTACTTTTTGGCGAAAAATGAATTAATTAAATAAAAATAAAAAATAAAAATAAATATATACCTTTCTCTCCTTAACCAGGCCCCCCCCCGTTCTAAAATCATTTCAAATAAAAAGAAAGAAAAAGAAAAGGAGAACGGACGGAGGAACGCAGCAGCCCACCGCCACGTCCACCGTCGAACCCCCCCCCCATCGCAACCTCCAAGCGCGCAACCCCCTCCCCTCCCTTCGACCGACGCTGACCCCTTTCCCCCGAAACCCCTGCCTTGCGATTCGAACCCACCCTTTTTCCGATGCGCCGCCGCCGAGGTGCAGTCCTCCCCACCGACCCTCCTCCGCCTGCATCAAAGATCCGCACCCCCCCTCCCTCTTGCTAAAACCTGTAAGTGTCTTTTCCTTTCTTTTTTGTTTTTTTATTATATATAGCTTTGTTTATTTATTTTTATGATTTCTATGTTAATAAAAAGGGGATTCATATGATGAAGAAAGTTTAGATTTTTAATTTATAAAAGTTAGGATTTTTAATTTATAAAAGTTAAGATTTTTAATTTATAAAAGTTTAGATTTTTGTATTAGGAAAATATGATTTTTATATTTTTAAAGTAATAAAAATATGGTTTTTATATTTTTAAAAGTATCAAAAATATAATCTTTAGTATATAAAAGATGTAAAAATTTGATTTTTACTTATGTAGTGGATTAAAAATATAATTTTTACATGATAGGAATATTAAAAATATCATCTTTATATGTGTAGAAAAATAAAAATGAGATTTTTATAAAGATGAAATCTTTAAATTTGTAAAGGCGAAGTCTGTGTTTTTATAAAGGCGAAATCTTTATATGGAAAATAGCGTGATAAAAATATAATTTTTATCTATATAACATAGTGATAAAAAGTCGATTTTTATATATTGAATAACATAGAAAAAAATTTGATCTTTATATAAAGTATAGCGAAGAAAAAATTCGATTTTTAAAGGTATGAAGCGATTATAAAAATATGGTTTTCAAATTGAAAGTGAACAAATAAAAATGTGATTTTTATTTTAAAGACATCAAATATAAAAATGTGTGATTTTTATATATGTAGTGGATACGGGCAAAGAAGATGACAAAGATGCGATAACGATGAAGATTTCTATCAAAGAAGTGACGTGAAGTTGGATAGCTATTGGTGAGAACTTCTCACTCTAAATACTTTTTTTTTCTAGTTATATATATATACTAGGATGCAGACGGTGCTTAGTAGCACCCGACACCCGTCATCCACAGACCATGGATGGCTTGTTTGTTAAATTGTTTGATTGTGTAGTTGGTTAGTCTATTTGGTTTGAATTGAATTGTTTGGTGAAATGGAATAAATCTGATTGATGTGTGAATGGCGTGGGCCTTCACTAGACCGGGGATAAGGCTAGGCCTCGTCCCGTTTCTAGTATCGTGCCGTTATGCCGCCGAAATTTTCTAAAATATGTTAGTAAAATAAAAATACCATTTTTATTGTGTAAGTGAACCGAATAGAATATTCATATTTTGGATAAAACATATTATCGTTAAAAATATAAATTTTAACGTGAAAGTGAAGAAATAAATATTTATAAACAAATCGGCCGATTTGTTTATATACACTGATTTGACTGATATTGATTGGGTCAATAAATTTTACACATCGCCCAACTGCCCAAATAAAATCTGTGTTCGATTGTTTGAAACCCCACACGGGTGTTGGGATGAAATTTGAAGTTCACTCATCCTGATTGATTAAATTTGTCGATCGATTGATTGACAGGCTGTTATAAGCGTTAGATATCTATATTTGATGCTTATACCGTGTAGTGCACTTTGGTTGATGGTTGATTATTTTTCAATGCTATTATATACGTGTGATGTATGAAAATCCATATAATTAACATTATATGGTGATTGATTGGGCCTCATTCCAATCGGGAAAATAATGAATATTATAAAAGAAAATTCATGTGTTGAATATAAAAATAGTCATGTGTTGACGATATTCCTGAGTTGAAAATATTATGTGTTGAGTGAAATATTTTATACAATGAAATTTACATCTTTATCACATTTAAAATTAGAACTACTTTACGGTTGAAGTCTAATTGAAAATCAAACGATAGATACCATAGTTTTATAAAATATTTTACATAACAACAATAGTGATGTGTTGACAGCACTCATGTGTTGAGATTAGTCGTGTGTTGAAAGAAATATAGATTCATGTGTTGAATGGGAAAAATATTCATTTGTTGAATAGAATAAAGAAGTTGTGAAAAATATAAAGCCGTGTTGATTAGTTTTGCGCCATTTTGACGTGAACGATATTTATATCGATTTTATTCAAATTGAAATGAATATTATAGCAAATTCGAATTGAAAAGAAAACGAATTTGAATTGAATATAAAAGGACTTCGAATGGAATTGAATATAAAACAAATTCAAGTTGAATTGAAAACGAACTGAAATTTAATTGAATTCGAATCGAAATTAAAATGAAATCAATTTGAATTGAAACGAATTTGAATTTGAGTTGAATTGAAACGAATTTGAATTCGAATTAAATAAAATGGAAATGAATTCGAGTTGAATTGAAATCAAATCGATTTGAAATTGAATATAGAAGTTGAATTGTTTTAGAAACGAATTTAAAACGATTTATAAAATTCGTTTTAAATAGAAATCGACGAAATATATATTATATATATAATATAATGGCCTGAATAGAACGCGTCGCGCCGCGGCAGTTCGTGAATGTCGACCATTTATTTCAAACGGACATTGCGGGAGATCCGACCGTCGGATTCTCCTAAAACCGGATCCGTTGGGTTCGCATCGAAAAGAGCTTTCCAATGAATATTAGAAATTTGAAATCTAACGGTTGGATTTGGAGTTATGTCCAAATCAAATTCGAAAAAGGTCGCTGTAAGTGCAGTTCGATGGCCGTTGTTGGAAATTGATTGTACGGGCCTTGATAAAATTATTAAAAATATCTATAATTTGTGTAAAATCATAATATATGGATTGGAAAGAATTGAGCTGGAGAATTCCACATTTGAAAAGATAAAAATAGATTTTTATCGAAATAAACTAGTTTTGAACTAGAATTAAAATCAATTTATTTTTGAAATAAATAAATTGAATTTGAAAGTGATTTTAAAAATAATCAATACTCCCAATACGTGGATTGGACTGGAGTTGAATCGAAGTTATCTTCGGGATATTTCGATGTTGGATTTCGTGACTATACAAATATTGTTATGGGGATTTGAAAGATATATTTTATATCGTTATTTCCAATACGATATATGTTGGTTTCAGAATTTGATATTGAATATAAGCCGATATATCTTCTATTCAGAGCCTTGTATTTAATATTGTAACGTCCTGTATTTTTGGCAACCAAATATTTTATTTATTTTAAATATTTTATTTGGAATATAAATGGATTTTAATATTTAAATCGCTATTTAAACGAAGTTGAACGATATATATTCATATATAAAATAAAACGAGCTCAGAACAGCGCTGCAGTTCGTAAAATAGAGTTTTGAACTTCAACTGGATATACAGAGCCTGTTTTAAATCAGATTTCTGTGAAACAAGAAACGTACGGATCAAGTGAAGTATATTTTTCTAGTGAAAGAGAAAAATCGAGATTTCGTCGCGTAGATTGGAAGTTATGCCCAAATCAATTTGGCTGAAAAACAGCGGCGTAATCATTTATCGACCGTAACGGATTATTGGATATAACTGCATATCGGTTTCGAATTTAGACTGGGTTCTTTTGAGGCGTAGTGATAATTTAATTTTTAGAATTTTATGGTAATTTTTAATTAATTAAATAAGCAATTTTTTATGTGGAGTATTTTGCCCCCTGTAATCAACATTTTGGGATTTCACAATATAAGTTAAACTACCGGTATTATTATATTTTTGGGATCGCGACACCTCACTGAACACGACTGTATTTTTATTTCAGTCTGCAATGCTCATACATGAATACATAGTGGTGTAGGTAACTTTATCTGAATAGTTAACTGGTCAAACGAACCCCAAATTCAACGAAACAAGTTTCATACGAAACCTTAGGAAGAGGTCTAGTGAAACATCAAGGCCTCATATTTTTAGGATTTTTTCTGTAATTTTAAGGAATTAATGCTCGGTGTTTTTCATCGATATTTTCTAAAGGATTTTCGCAAACGATGTCGGAATTCGACGAAACCTGTCCCATTGGATCTGGAATATTTTTTTATGTTAGGAATAGGTGTCTTCATCTCAATTGAAGATCGTATGTAGTGGTTTTTAACCGGATTTCTCACAACAAAGTTTAGTTGTATTATAATAATATTAAAACTATCCCATGCTTTTCCTTTTGCCTAAATTCCTTGCGTTCAGCCTTTCTATTTCCTTGTTTGCATTGCACGGCATGTTTCCTTGCGCTCCACACTTGTGTAACCCGTACAAACTAGCACAACTCCCCTACCTACCAAAACAAAACCGTGATGCCCAAGGAAAACAGTGTCGTGCGTGCCAAACAACTGTCCGTGTTCTCCAAGGCATTTAAGCCGTGACTCGCACGCAACTTCTCCTTTAAATACCCAGTCCCCCATCGCATAATTACCCAATTCTTATATGCAGCAAACGAAAAATAAAATAAAATAAAGAAGACGATGAACGGAAGCTGCATGGCATGCGAAAGGAGGAATGTGGGAATGAAACGCAGGTAGGGGTCTGGAGGATATTGTATGCGGAAGGAAGCTGGCGTTCTTCCTTTTTTGCGAACAGTAAAAAAAAAAAAAAAAAAAAAAAAAAAAAAAAAGAAGAAGAAGAAGGAGCGATGCATGCGGATGAGTGGGGGACAACGGCTGTCGGAGGGGGGAAAGTGCGGCAGCACCGCAGTTGAAGGCGGAGCATTGAGATGGCGGGCGGAGCACTGTGTGTGCATGCGGAAAGGAAGTGCGAAAAAAAAAAGAGTGAGGGCGAACGGAGAGAACTGGCGACTGAAGTGGCACAAGCAGATGGGATTAAAAGAGAATGGTGAGAAGAGAAACAAGGAGCGGACAGGAAACAGAGCAACGTAGAAGAGAGGATAGACAGTAGAAGCCTGGTAAGTATTATATTGCGTCAAAACAAGGGTTGGTTAGTATGCCTAATATAGGTTAGTTAAGCCTAATCACTTATAAGTTACAACGTCTCACGTGCCAAGTCTTAGGATTAATACAAATGCCTAATACTTAATTAAAATATACCTAATTATGTTATGTATATATGCCAAAACGTGAATATGCCAATTTAGAAAAAACGTGGACAAGTAATCATTTGTTCACTTTGTTTTATTCTTATTCAGTTGCCTTTTGTTATGCCAAATTATATGTATATATGGCATGCCTTGATGGCTATATTTATAATGTGCCTAATTGAATTAGAAAATGCTTGACCAAATAATAATGTACACGACCGGGTTCACAAATGCCAATCGAAGGTTTATTAAACATTTACTAGTGTTTTTGTTAAATAAAAAGGGTGTTTAAGTTTTTATAATATTAAATTATAAGTGAATAGCACGTGTTAAATTTATAGCTTGGTCATACAGTATCGGAATCGGACCAAACAAGAAGCGTGGAACTGTGTCGATGGGCGTAATATTCTGAAATTGAAACGAAGGGAATTGAACACAGCTGGAAGTTTGTACAACGAACTGTTTTGACGACGAATAGAAAATCAAGGTGAGTTAAACTCACTCAGTTCTCCCCTCTTATATTTATATAAGTCGGGTTTTATAATTGTGTATTACGCTTGTGAATGGTTGCTTGTTTGTTCGTTCGTTGTTGATTTTATATTCATGTATGGACCAAACAGTTAAATTAAACGTTCGTTTAATTTAATTGAAACAAATCGTTATTTATAACGATTAAATCCAATTGAGGTAACTTACCTCAGTGGTTACATTTATAACACTATAAACGTTATGATCAAATAGTTGAATGCTTGAACTGCTGTTATTATCCCAGTATTAACTGTTACAGTTATTATTAAACTGTTCATGTCATCTGTTTAGATGAAAAACCAATATTTATTGGCCATCATGAATTGATTGAATGGAACTGTGTTAACCCATTGTTTTGCAAGGAATAACTGTCCTCACTGATATTGATAACGTTTATCAATATGATTATATTGTTTGTTATTGAATGTGAAATTGGTTTATATTTCACGTTTGGTACTAGAGTAACCATTTGCCTCTTTAGTACCGTCGATTAAAATAAATGATTTTCGAAATCAATATTAAATGGATTTCGAGCGGTTTCAAAGTTATAAATATTTTTTTATATGATTTTAAAATGCGACGCTTATGGCAGAGATAATAGTCGAAGCTAAATTTACAAATTTATAACTAACAGAAATGTAAGAGATTATCAAATAAATGTTTAAACAATATAGATTTATCGAATTGGCTATTTAATGTTGAAATGGTTTTGTAAAAGCCTTATCGGTAGGAAGGGAAGTTTAAGTGTGATTCAAAATAGGATCATTGGATCGTGAATATACAAGAATGTGTAAAAGAGTTCAAAGAAAAATGTTTTGTAATAAATGATCGTTTTTAGCAAACGGTGTTTCAAATTTTACGAAATGTGACTAGATAACATTTCGTGAATGAGATTAATAAATCGGTGGATTTGGAAACAAGTATTGATTTGGAAATGGGATTTCATATTTTAAATGAAATCAAAGTTGAAATTATGACTATTTATTTATAAATGAAATTTATAAATGAGATTAGTCAAATAAATGAAAATGAGTTATTCCGAGGTTCGGAATGCAATATTCTGAAGTTCGGAATATTAACTAAAGGTATGAGTAGTAAATGAAGTTAAAGATTTGAATAATGACAACGAATATTAGTTGTTGATAATGAATTGGAAACGGGATTTTTAAATGCAGTTAACAATGTGAAAGCGAAAGTGAATGGTAAGTTATCGTAATTAATTTACAAAAGATTTTGTAAATGGAAATTAAATGTTTTGGAAATGAATTCGAGTTAGTAAATAAAGTGAGTGGTTTGTAAATGTGTTTTGTAAAATTGGGTACAAATGGGATGAGCTATTTTAGACATAAGTTTTTAAAGGATTATCATATGATTTTAGATAACAAATAGGTAGTCGAGTATTATTTAAAGAGAATGTGATAAGTGGAAGTAAAATGGCTTTGAAATGAAATCTGTAATGTTGTTACAAATGATAAGTTAAATTGTTTCGATCAATATAAGAATTTGAAAAGTATATCAATATAACAAATGTATAAGGTATTAATATGAGCTTTATAAAAGTTTTGTTTATGTGGTTTTAAACAAATGAATTTGAATTGTTGAAATAATTTGTAACATTATAATAAAGAGATATTAAGGAATTTTCATAAGGATTCTATTTCTAATAGAATCGAAGCTTTGTCGAGATTTAAATCGGATTTTTCAAGAAGAAACGTGTGGTTAATAAACTTCTATTTATTCTGAAGATATGAATGTTGTTGGTCAAGGTCTGAGAGGTAAATAAAATACCCCAACTTGAATGACTCCATGATTATCCCAGAATGATATTAGTTTATAAACGAGAGTGGTTGAGGGAAACATAAGCTATGATTTCCGCAAATGATATTATAAACTGTTTTTGAAAGTTTATAAGTTGAATGAAATAAATTTGGAGAATATTCTTATTTTACTAAGAAGTAAAGGCGATGTTCCAAATATTGGAAAAGTTAAAGAATATAATTAACGGGCGGTTCGTTAAAGAGGCTAAATGATACTGAGTATTGAATCAGTGAATCCATTTTCTTTATGGATGAATGTTTGTTTATTTGATAGTTAAATAACCGACTATCAAATATTGGCCCATACGATTGTTGGTACGGAAAGACCGGGATCGAATTTATATTCGAGAACCATTCCGTCCAGCAAATACGAATACGTTGAAGATACTGATTCAAGATGGAGTTATTGAAGACCGTAGATCCTCATAAGCGAAAGGATTGCTTAAAATCTCTGACTTGCAAGCAGAGATATACTGTGATTATGTCGTGGTTGGAATCTACGGATTGCAAGGACTTCTCGCTACTGATTCTCAGGGCGATTCCTAGAATGCAGTAGGAGGGTACCTTCGGTTCATCCTGTTCCTGGATGACTGGTATGGATGGATGTCTAACAGAGTATTTCCAGAAAGGTCACGTATATTGATTTCTCCAACCGTACCAAGAGTGGAAGCGGAGAAGGAAACTTCTTTTAGCTAACACGTAATGTACTGTTGTAGACATCAATTAGTGATTGTTGATGGATCTGACGATGTGACATTTGAAGTAAATATGATGTGCTGATTAAGCGTAGCCTCAAGCCTCATCAACCGGGAAATGACAAAAATCGGGCAGGCAGCATGGCTATGTGGGTCGCTCCCATTAGGGTGTATAATCACCTATCTAGAGAAATTCCTTTTGTTTCTTATTCTATCGATTCTGCCCATTCGGGAACGGTGGTTTGAGTCCAACCGTTGGTGATATACATTCGATACACTCAAGCGAAATGAGTGGTCGGTCATGTGAGGGCCGGGTTGCAAGACGTTCTTGTTGAACCCAGTGTATTCGCCTCTAGAGATACACTATCGGCAGGTGGTCCCATACCTTGTCAGGGTCGGAATCCAATCTCCAATAAGCGCCTGCGGTTTTGATTGTATACTATATATGTGGAGCGTGAGATGCAAGCGTTCCGCTAGATTTATATTTACTTGTTTTTAGACACTATTATAATATCAGACAAGTTATTGGTTTCAAACTGTTTTGGGTTATCGTAAGGTAAAAACCGTCCGTATTTATGTGTGGATTCGGTCTTACGATTATCCTTTTCTTTCGAAAAGATTTTTACTTTAAAATCAAGTTGTGTGATACCTTAATATTGTGCGAGTTTATCTCACTCTGGTTCACCGGACTGACCCGGTGTTTTGTAAATGCTCGGGTTAGGCCGGGGTGTACAGGTCCAGGTTACCGGATGCTGCGAAGTCCAGAGACAAGCTGGAAGAGTTCAAACGTATGGTTATATATATAGCTACTGTTCCGCTGTGTGATTGTATATGAGGACAGGTTATATAACTGTCCAGATATGTTGATGTACTCTGATACTGTAGGTAATTTTGAAAGCTCTCAATAAAGATTTATTTCCATATTATATTTTGTTCCGCTGCGATGTGAGACTCTGATTCTGTGTTGTGGTATTGGTTCTTCTTCTTCTTCTTCTTCTATTCTTATATTTCTTTCTTTCTTATCTCACCCTCTAACTTCTTTCTCATAACTATCTGGTGTTTTCGATACTTGAGTTCCGACCCGTAATACAGGATTGGTGTATTATTGTCAGAATTCGGGCGTCGAATTCCCCGGGTCGTTACAAATATCAAATGTGATTTGGGTTTATCGTGAATCGTGTTTTAGAAGACATTGGTTCTTTAACCCAGTTAAAGGCAAGATATCGATTTTTGAGAAGATTAAAACTAAGTGGAGTTTTAATGATTCTTTAATTAGATTGAAAAATGAATTGATTATTTAAATTATCAAATCTGAAAGGTGATCAAGAATGGAGTACCACCAGTTTTGCTCCAAAGCGATAGTTAAATCTTTAATTAGATTTGAACGTGAAATGGTAATTAATTATACCGATAACACAGTGGTGTTAGATGTGAAGTATTACCAGTTTTCTCCATGGGATATATAGGTTGGGATTGGGAAATAAAATAATAATTACTTCGGTGTGGTTCGCTAATCCCGACTAGTTTGGAAAACCATAATATGGTTTGAAATGATATCCAAAGGAAGATTAAAGAATAAATTTATAAGAATTTATCTTGGATAAAATTAATGGGAACCTTTCCCTAAAAATGTGATTTTGTGAATAAAAGAATATTCTGAATTGGAATGAGGCGTTTGATGCGTTTGTGTAACATTTGTTTATCATATACGTGGGTTATTCAGAAAGGCCGGGTTTATACCCATTCTGAATAACCGATTCGACGAGATGTCGAAGATGAAGACGGTGGTTGAAGACCGGAAGTCTTCACATCGTTTGGATAATTACTGACGATCCTGATTGGGCTGTACACCCAAGAGGAGGGAAATAGTTGGCGGTCGTCCAGACGTACTTGGAGATGGATGGATATGCGAGGAAAGTGCCTCCGGTTTCGTTCAGACCTAGAACGGACTTGTAAATGGATGGTGTGTCTGACATTGTATTCCTTTATATTGTATTTGTTGATCTCTGCTAAATATATATCTGTTTGGCGGCGGAGAATTTATTCTCTTGCTTAACGCCCTTCTCTGAGACATATGAGCTCAGAGGTTATATATTGGCAGAAATCAGTGGTAGGATATGGATTGATAGTGTGGCATGCTGAGATGCAGTGATCCAGACTATTGTTGAAAAGCAAAGTTTGGTGGATGATGATCAAAGCGCAGCTTTAATATAGCATGGCTTTGTGTATAGCGTTGATTCGCGAGCCTCACACCCAGGTATGGTGGTAAACTGATGGTTTGATCAGTATGCTTTTTCGTGGATGGGCACCTTCGTGGTGTCGTGGATTCGGTCGACCGAGATTGAGCTTAGTGCTCAGAGGGATAGGGTAAGCGGTGTTTTCTCTCGCCGGGACGTAAGCCGCAGTGATACTCGATTTCCCAAAAGTGCGGATGTGCATTACGGTGTTTTCTCTAGCCGAGACGTAAGCCGTTGAGATGGCACTACGCGATCGATCTTTCGAATCAGGAGCCACCATGTTGGAAATCCCATTTCCAAATATGACATTTTGCGGTTTTGATTGTAAAGCCTAGTATTGGCGACATGATATATGGTACCCATGCCGTCTATGATTGATATATTTATATTTGAAGTTGTTTTCTTCACTTATAGTAATAATATAAGATGAAATTTCGCGTATCAAGCATATTTGGCTATTATAAGGGAAAACCCTATCCTCTGGCTTGCGTTGCATTGTGTGATGGGACCTGGGTCTTATAATAGCTTCATTGTTCTTTATTTAGCATTGCGCTGTTTGTTTTCTGCACTGGTATTCTTGGGAGGAAACCCGTTCCGTGTTATACGGCGTGGTCCCTTGATTTACCTAACTTTAAAAACAAAGATTAATAACTGTTTTAGTTCTCACACCAGTCACATGACTGACCTGGAGTTTATTGTTTTAACCTAAACTCTGGGTGCCCCTATTTTCCACACGGGCAGCTAGTAGTTTTGGTTTTGCAGATTTACATTCACAGGATCCTGATTTACAGCTGGAACGATGCTCGGAAAGCTCTGTATCCGTGTATTACTTTCAGTTGTGCTTTTTATTGTTTTCCGCTGCTATGTAATTTATTGTAATCTCTGATATTTATCGAATGTAATTTATTCATTTATAATCTGTATATTCTTGTATCTGATGGAATTGTTGTAGTAACAATGAAATGTTCTTCCGTCTGCGTTCATTTGTGTGTTGTTCTTAAAGTATTCGTGCTTTCCTTACCGGGGAAGTTACGGTGTAACGACCCGGATTTTGAGCGACTTTGGTTATCGACATAAGCACGATGTCGATAACCAAAACACCCGAAAAATCCTGGTAATTAGTGAAAGAAATTAGAGGGTGAGGAAAGATAAGATAGAAAATTAGAATAGAAGAAGAAGAAGAACACAACATCAGAGTAACACGAATCTCACAGCGGAACGAATAAATATATTTCATAACATAACTTTGAAATATAAATCAGTACTTGAGTATACATATCATTATCAAAGTACAGCACTTACAACACAGCGGAAATAACTATAGCTATATGATCCTGAAGCCTCCTGCTCCAAGCTCTTCCAGTATATCTGTAAAATCCCGACTACTTGACTGCCCGTACAAATTTAGGCACCCAAGAGTTTAGGGAAAACAACAAAGTAAACTCCGGGTCAGTTATGGGACTGGTATGAGTAAAACGGTTTAAAAACAGTTCAAGCAGGTAATCGATATCTCATAAGACCACGCCGCATAACGGAACGGGTTTTTCCCTAATGAGAATCCAAAATATCTTTATATCAAAAACCTTTTGATATTATAATAATGTCTATCAACCACAGTATATATATGATCATCTAGCAGAAACGCTTTCATCTCACGTTCTACATATATAGTATACAATCAAAACCACAAGCACGTATTGGGTAATGGATTTCCAACTATGACAAGGTATGGAATCACCTTTCGCTTGTGTACCTCTAGAGAGGAATACACTGGGTTCAACAAGAACATCTTGCAACCCGGCCACGCATGACCGACCACTCATTTCGCTTGAGTGTATCGAATGTATATCACCAACAGTTGGGATCAGCAACCGTTTCCCGAATGGGACAGCATCAACAATAGATTTTTAGAAGTAAATAAAACTCTAGATCAGGCGATTATACACCCTACTTCGGTGCGACCGACTTAGCCATGCTGCCTGCCCGATTTCTGTCATTTACCGGATGATGAGGCTAGAAGCTACGCTTTATCATCACACCAGATTCACTTTGAATGCCACATCGTCAAATCCATCGAAAATCACTAATTGACGTCTACAACAATACATCACGTGTCAACTAAAGAAGTTTCCTTCTCCGCTTCCACTCTTGGTACAGTTGAAGAAATCAATGTACGTGACCTTTCTGGAAATACTGTGTCAGACATCCATCTTCATTCGCTTAGAAATGTCACATCGTCATACCCGCCAAATCACAAATTGACTTATCCAAAAATAACACGGGTATACAGCTAAGAGAAACGAATTCCTCCGCCACCAAACGTGAATACGTTTGAACAGACCAACTTACGCGATCCATTGGATATACTCTGTCAGACCTTCGTCCATACAAATTGTCCTGGGACTGGACAAAACGAAGGCACTATTCCGTATATCCATCTTAGTCACTATTATCTAAGACTTATACAACAGCCCTTGCATTTTCTCCGTCTTCAATTATCTTTGGCATATATGATTCGTGATGCTTATGCCAATACAGAGTGGTTCTATGGATAATAATCCAACCGGTCTCTCCATATTAACAACGTTAAAATGGTCAAAACTTCTATAGTCTGTGATTTAACTATCGAATAAAAACAGGTGTGCAAACAACGATATCATTTCCAAAGGGAAATTTATATCGATCAAACATTTATTCAACATTGATCTCTTTAATTCATTAATTTTACTTATCTCCTGTTTCCCTATATTCAATATTTCTTATTTTCTAAATTTGGAAAATATACATTATTAACAATGGAAAACATTTCCATTTCTTGTTTTCTTTATTAGAAAACATTTCTGGTTTCTTATTTGGAAAAATATTTCCAAAGCTTCTTCATTGGACTTAGACATATGTTTAAACAAACCATCGCGATGCCAACTCAAACCATTCCCTTTACTGCCGAGCCTTAACTATTCCTTAGTTAAAACGAAGCCAATCAAGTTGGGGTAGAACTACCTCTCAGACCTTAACTGAACAACATTTCTAACTTTGAAATAGACAAAGTTCACTTTATATTTCTTTAACAAACTTCCTTACTTAACCCTCCTTCGAATAACTATATTCGATTGACTCTTATCAATTAACTCTATTCGATTAACCCTTATCAATTAACTCTATTGGATTAACACTATTGGATTAACTCATTTCACTTAACTCCTTTCGAATAAACTATATTCGATAATTCCTTTTACTTTCTATTCGAATAACTATATTCGATTAACTCATTTGCTTCTATTCGAATAAACTATATTTGATTAACTCCTTTAACTTTAACTCTAATCGACTAAACTAACATCGATTAGTTCTTTTTACTTTAACACTAATCGATCAAACTAACATCGATTAATTCTTTTTACTTTAACACTAATCGATTAAACTAACATCGATTAATTCTTTTTACTTTAACACTAATCGATTTAACTAAAATCGATTAGTTCCTATTACTTTAACACTAATCGATTAAACTAACATCGATTAACTCCTTTTTACTTTAACACTAATCGATTAAACTAACATCGATTAGTTCCTTTTTACTTTGACACTAATCGATTAAACTAACATCGATTAACTTCTTTTACTAAACTACGTTTTCCGTTACAACTATTTCCTTTTTATAACGTTTAGTTACCGTTACAAATATATCCTATTTATAACTTCTATTTACCGTTACAAATATTTCCTATTTATAACTTCTATTTACCGTTACAAATATTTCCTATTTATAACTTCTATTTACCGTTACAAATATTTCCTATTTATAACTTCTATTTACCGTTACAAATATTTCCTATTTATAACTTTTATTTACCATTACAAATATTTCCTTTTATAAAACCGTGTTCGTTTTATAAATAATTCCTTTTATAAAATCCTGTGATTTTATAAAATTCCTTTATTTCAATATACATTGAAATACTTCTTTTTACATCCCAGGGTCTTTTATGATATTTACAATATCGAATAACAATGATCAACATCATTCCAACACACATAATCCATAACAGATTATATAACACATCATATATCACAATATATGAAAAACAGTAAAATAAATGTTGAGGAATCCAGTTGGATTCCTCCAACCTGTTTCCCTGCATCACAGAAGTTAAACAATATAGATAACATCACTTTCAGTTCTATATGATACATTCTGTTAAACAGAATCAAATATAGAAATCAACTAACTGACTAGCAGTTCAATCAAATAGTCAACATACAGTCAAACAACCAATATCTAACAGTTCTAAAAATACAACATGAAATTATAAACTGTTCAGAGTTAGTGAGATTTACTCACATTGACGCGTTAACCGTTAAATAATCGGTTTGCGTTATTTGACTCAATTGGACAATTTATTTTGCCATAAATTGTAACGAGCTCGGATTCACTCCCAGTCAGTGTCATTTTGTTGCTCCCGTCCATACGATTCCAACGTGACAAGCTGTTCGTAAAACTGAGTTCGTACAGTCGAGATATCATTATTTCAAGATTGTATGCATGTTTAATTAAATAAAAACAAAAACTTAGATTATAAATTTTATAATGGGCCTTACCCAATTAATTTACCTTCGGCCCATTTGACTTCCATCTTCCTCGATTAAAACTTCTGCCATTTCCTCATGTTCAAGCGCCATAACCTCCCTCTCCTCTCTATCGTTCTTCATGAAATCACCTCCTTTATTCTCCTCTATTCCTCCTCTCCGCGACTACCCCCGTTGCCTGGACTTCCGCCCCTCCTCAAGAAATCCGACATCATATCACGCAACCTCCCACTGTCATGCCCGTGAACCCATGCCACTATGTATAATACTATACACGAAAACTGGCCCTCATTTTTTCCATGTTTTCTCATGAATTCGGACCCGTACTCATTTACATATGATCGGCACACAAATCATACTGCTACAGTATTCATCTTTCCCAATATCTCAAACCATTTGCTCCCCTTCATGTTTCCCATTTGAATACTGCACATCCACATCTCCAAACAATTAACGAGCCACTTCCCACTCACACACACAAGCCACTCAAAAGAACACCTGATGGTCACTAAAACAAACTAAACTTGCCATCATATACCATGCCTTTTCACCAATACATACGCCAAAGCTCATTTCAACAGTTCCACGGTTTTCTCCCATTGCAGTAAAAACTTTGGATCCCCTTTTTTTATAACATACTTCTCTTTTACTTTCACCATAAAACTGACGCCAACGCACAGCACGTCATTTCCAGTGGACTTCCTCCCTTTCCAACGCATGAGCTGCTTCATGTAATCCATGCACGGCCCTAACATTTGCCGATCAACTGGTTGTCAACACAGTGGACCTCGACAGACCTCTCTTCTTCACTTACAAGTCCCAACGCAGGCTCCTGAATATACTTTTCATGCTAAAACTTGTATCCATCGTGCTTTAACTTCTTCCCCAGTATTTCATTCAAACACAATACCCCCACGTTCTTCCTTGAGCTGCTATGTTTCCGCAAGATCTAGTTTTCACTTCCCAGCGTTCAATATGTGGGTGAACGAGCATATCTATGTGTATATGTTTTCGGAAGTGTGTTTTGAGGTGAATGGGTTTTATTGATTTTCATTTCGCCATTTACTTGGCTTTACAGTTTTGATTAAAGAGGTGGTTGCGGCAAATGTTTGTTGAGAGAATGATCTTAGGTTGAACGTTTAGGGTAGGATATTTATAGTGCCTTGATTTCTCTGATGCTTGTGAAGGCCACATAACTTGTTTTTAGACCAAAGAAAACGGTGGCTGGTAAGGATGAAGCGTGTACCTCTGTTTTGGGTAAAAATGTTTTTTTGTTAAAGTTATCATATAAGCTTAGATATTTTATATCCATTTTCGTAAATTCCATTCATATACAACTGCTACAGACAGAGTTGATCATACCATTGTGATGAGCAATGTACCACGATCCCAAAGATATAATAATACCGGTAGATGGACTCATATTGTGAAACTTCAAAATATTGATTACAGGGTGCGAAATACTCCAAATAAAAAGTTACTTATTTAATTAATTAAAAATTACAGTAAAATTCTAAAAATTAAATTACCACTACTTCCCAAAAGAACCTTGTCTAAATTCAAACCCGATATTCAAATATATTGAAAACTCTTTTATAACGTAAATAAAGCGTTGCAAATTATAAAGGAATTCCACAGCGACTTTTCTAAAATTTGATTTGGACATATCTCAAAATCTACACGATGAAATCCCGATTTTTCTCTTCCACTAGAAAGATATACTCCACCAGCTCCACACGTTTCTTGTTTCACAGAAATCCGGTTTAAAACGAATCCTGTACATTCAGTTGAAGTTCAAATTGCCAATTTACGAACTGCAGCGCCATTTCGAGCTCGTTTATAATTATTTTATAAACTATACGTTCAAATGTCGACGATTGAATATATTCGTTGTTCAAATCTAATTCCAAGCTGAATTAAATATCACAGATGATCCGGTTCACACCATATCGTCATTTCGACCAATTCTGATTATTTCAGAATTTAAATATATTATTTAATTTATTATTTTTAATTAAATATTCACCATATTTAATTCCACGGCCATTAAATTCACTATCCCACCATTTATATAATTAAATAAATTAATTATAATACCTCTGCCAATGCGGGTCATTACAATCTTCCCCACTTAAAATAATTTCGTCCTCGAAATTGCTAAAAGGTAGAGGATGACCCTATCGACTGGTTAGAACATATTTGTTCACTTCTTAACTTTAGTTTCAACTGAACCAATTTAATTTTAATTAAATATTAATTAATTCTTATCAACGAAAATTTTCAAAAATCCTAAAAATTTTCTAACGCCTTAACTCTTCGAAAAATTTCGCCAGCACCTCCTTTGTACTGGTCAATCGGTCAAACTCCAACTCGCCTCTCTGGGCCATCTCCAACCCAAAAGAAAATCAAACAGCCAAGCGGCTTGCCTATTCGGCTCATCGAAATCTCATACCATATGAAATATAAACTTGTACCTTTTTGTCGGGCATATCAACTCTGTCACTTTCACCTGCTATCAACTTAGCATATACAAGAGTTACCCCAATCAAATCCAATCTGCTTTTATCCACGACACAACCATTCACTTATATCCGAGCCAAATATCATTTTAACTCGAGTTTCTTCTCGATTCCCAACTCTTAACTTGATTATCACATCACACTTCAAATTTGAATCTCACAATCCAATTTGTCTTGATATCATTCTGATTCAACCTCAGTTACCACTTTACTGGCTTTACTTTAATTCAAATTTGCTTTTACAATTTCCTATTTCATTTGGTTTTAATTCAACAGTCTTTTCCTGGGAGTTTTCAAACAGTTTACTCTTTTCAAAAAAAAAAATCAAATTTTCCCTTTTTTTTTTTTTTTGAAATTCAACTGAGCCCATAATCAACAATCCATTAGTTTAATCACTTCTCTATTTCTTTATCAATATTTGTTAACCAAATATTTTCAATAACCATATTGCCCTTTTATGTTATTTGAAAAACATTTCCGAATATCGCCTTCCTTTATTTTCTAAACTTTTAGAAAATATATGCTATTAATAATTTGAAAATATTCCCATTACCTATCTCTTTGCGATCTCGTTTTATTTCTATACTTAGGAAACGTCTATTATTCTATTTCCAAATTTACACTTATTTGGGTTAAAACGGATGTTGTGTAAAACATCGTTACGACAACCCAAATACTATATTCAACTAACTCTTATCCAACATTGATCTTCGATCCTGGAATCTTACTATTTAGTTGTTAATAATGAAATCAATCAAGTTGGGTATAACTACCTCTCAGACCTTGACTGAATAACATTTATAACGTCAAAACAGATATGACTACTTACTCGAATAATCAATACCATACAACTACTTCTTCACTTTTACCACGTATACGCTTCCTCTTTCTATTCTTACTAGATTTTATTCTAGACTTCCTTTTTGATTTTACTATTCTATTTCTAAGTTCGTTTCCTTATTGACTTATATATATATCGATACGTTGATTTCTAACTATCAAATTTTCTTAAAAATATTCTAACTCCTTAAATTTCCAAAAAAAATCGCCATAACCTCCTTTGTATTGGGAGCATCGGGAAAATCCCCAAACTGCCACACAGGCCTCTCTATTCAAAAAGAAAAAGGAAAAGCCAAGCGGCTAGCCGATACGGCGCATAAAATATCATATATGAATTAAATACATACCTTTCCGTCGAGCATTCTATTTATATACCTTCATACCTTATCCATACATATCTCATGTATATCCATACATTTCTAATTCATTTCAACTTAATCCAATCGTTTAACTTAGTTTGTTAAGTGATTTTCAAATGACTGGTTAGCCCATTTAAATTAATTATAATACCTCTGCCAATGCGGGTCATTACAATCTTCCCCACTTAAAATAATTTCATCCTCGAAATTGCTAAAAGGTAGAGGATGACCCTATCGACTGGTTAGAACATATTTGTTCACTTCTTAACTTTAGTTTCAACTGAACCAATTTAATTTTAATTAAATATTAATTAATTCTTATCAACGAAAATTTTCAAAAATCCTGAAAATTTTCTAACGCCTTAACTCTTCGAAAAATTTCGCCAGCACCTCCTTTGTACTGGTCAATCGGTCAAACTCCAACTCGCCTCTCTGGGCCATCTCCAACCCAAAAGAAAATCAAACAGCCAAGCGGCTTGCCTATTCGACTCATCGAAATCTCATACCGTATGAAATATAAACTTGTACCTTTTTGTCGGGCATATCAACTCTGTCACTTTCACCTGCTATCAACTTAGCATATACAAGAGTTACCCCAATCAAATCCAATCTGCTTTTATCCACGACACAACCATTCACTTATATCCGAGCCAAATATCATTTTAACTCGAGTTTCTTCTCGATTCCCAACTCTTAACTTGATTATCACATCACACTTCAAATTTGAATCTCACAATCCAATTTGTCTTGATATCATTCTGATTCAACCTCAGTTACCACTTTACTCGCTTTACTTTAATTCAAATTTGCTTTTACAATTTCCTATTTCATTTGGTTTTAATTCAACAGTCTTTTCCTGGGAGTTTTCAAACAGTTTACTCTTTTCAAAAAAAAAATCAAATTTTCCCTTTTTTTTCTGAAATTCAACTGAGCCCATAATCAATAATCCATTAGTTTAATCACTTCTCTATTTCTTTATCAATATTTGTTAACCAAATATTTTCAATAACCATATTGCCCTTTTATGTTATTTGAAAAACATTTCCGAATATCGCCTTCCTTTATTTTCTAAACTTTTAGAAAATATATGCTATTAATAATTTGAAAATATTCCCATTACCTATCTCTTTCCGATCTCGTTTTATTTCTATACTTAGGAAACGTCTATTATTCTATTTCCAAATTTACACTTATTTGGGTTAAAACGGATGTTGTGTAAAACATCGTTACGACAACCCAAATACTATATTCAACTAACTCTTACCCAACATTGATCTTCGATCCTGGAATCTTACTATTTATTTGTTAATAATGAAATCAATCAAGTTGGGTATAACTACCTCTCAGACCTTGACTGAATAACATTTATAACGTCAAAACAGATATGACTACGTACTCGAATAATCAATACCATACAACTACTTCTTCACTTTTACCACGTATACGCTTCCTCTTTCTATTCTTACTAGATTTTATTCTAGACTTCCTTTTTGATTTTACTATTCTATTTCTAAGTTCGTTTCCTTATCGACTTATATATATATATCGATACGTTGATTTCTAACTATCAAATTTTCTTAAAAATATTCTAACTCCTTAAATTTCCAGAAAAAATCGGCATAACCTCCTTTGTACTGGTGTAACGACCCGGGAAAAGACGACCTTGATTATCCGATATACAACACATATCGAACATCAAGGGTCGACAATTACCGAATAGTTAATGAAAGCATTTAGAGGGTGAGGATAGATAAGATAGAAAAATAGAATAGAAGAAGAAAAAGAAGAACACAACATCAGAGTAACACGAATCTCACAGCGGAACGAATAAAATATAATATATCACATAACTTGAAATCAAAAGCAGTATATGCATACAATACCATTATCAGAGTACAACCCTTGCATCACAGCTGAAATAAACAATAGATATATAAGTCCTGAAGCCTCCTGCTCCAAGCTCTCCAAGTCTATCTGTAAAATCCTGACTACTTGACTGCCCGTACAAATTTGGGCACCCAAGAGTTTAGGGAAAAACAAAACAAAATAAAACTCTGGGTCAGTCATGGGACTGGCGTGAGTAAACTCAAATCATTTGGTTTAACTTTTCAAAATCCTTTTCAAAAGAAAAGATAATCGTAAGACCAATCCACTCATAAATACGGATGGCTTTTACCTTACGATAACCCAAAACACTTTGGAAATCATATATTATCTGATATTATAATAATGTCTAATCACAAGTAATTAAAATCTAGTAGAACGCTTGCATCTCACGCTCTACATATATAATATACAATCAAACTCGCAGGCACTTATTGGAGATTGGATTCCAACTTGACAAGGTATGGGACCACCTTCCGAACGTGTATCTCTAGAGACAAATACACTGGGTTCAACAAGAACATCTTGCAACCCGGCCCACACATGACCGACCACTCATTTCGCTTGAGTGTATCGAATGTATATCACCAATGGTTGGGATCAGCAACCGTCTCCCGATAAGGGACAGCATCGATAGATTTAAGAACAAAAGGAATTTCTCTAGATAGGTGATCATACAATCTAATGGGTGCGACCCACATAGCCATGCTGCCTGCCCGATTTTTGTCATTTCCCGGTGGATGAGGCTTGAGGTCATAACGTATCTTTTGACAGATCCCACCTCCATTACTTTGAATGCCACATCGTCATACCCGCCAAATCACAAATTGATTTCACCAAAAATACCACGGGTATACAGCTAAGAGAAACGAATTCCTCCGCCACCAAACGTAAGTACGTTTGAAGAGATCAACTTACGCGATCCTTTGAATATACTCTGTCAGACATTCGTCCATTCACGTTTGTCCTGGGACTGGACAAACCGAAGGCACTATTCTGTAAATAGGATAGCCCTTGCATAACTCCGTCTTCAATATATTCAGCATACTTGATTCGCAACGCTTATGCCAATACGGAGTGGTTCTCTGGATAATAATCCGACCGGTCTCTCCATATTAACAACGTTAAAATGGTCAAAACTTTGATAGTCGGTGATTTAACTATCAAATAAAAACATGTCGGTGTGCAAACAACGATATTATTTCCAGATGGAAATTCTATCGATCAATCATCATTCATCATCAAATTATCATAAATTTACCCTTTTCCTTATTCTTGTTTTCCTATATTTCTTATTTACTATATTTAGAAAATATACGTTATTAACAATGGAAAACAATTCCATTTCTCATTTTCTATATTCAGAAAACATTTCTGATTTTCATTTGGAAGACATTTCCAAATTTCCTTCATTGGGTTTAAACTGATGTTTGAATAAACATCGCTATGCCAACACCAACCATTTCGCTCATTAACTAAATTCGCTTAACCCCTTTCACTCTCGAACCTTATCCACTTCTTAGTTAAAAACGAAGTCAATCAAGTTGGGGTATAATTACCTCTCAGACCTTAACTGAACAACATTTCTAACTTCGAAATAGACAAAGTTCAAACTTTACTCTTTAAGAAACTTCCTTGCGAACTCTCGGATTCTATTTATGAATCCACTTCCTTTACTAAATCATTTGATTATAACTATAAATGTTATAATTCCACGCTTTCAAAATATGTTAACTTAAATATATTTCCATATCTTAATTTGGATAAATAAACAACCAACTACTTTATTAACAGATAATTAAAACTTGCTTTGAAATGGAAAGTAAACATTACTTCCCTTGATTCGATATAATCGAATTTCCATGTATGATTCACTCTCGAATAATCACTATCCGATAATTCTCTTTCGAATAAACTATATTCGATTCCCCTGTCCGAATAACTAATATTCGTAATCCTTTTCTTCGAATAACTAATATTCGAAAAATCTCACTTCGAATAAACCATATTCGATAATTCTCTCCTACGAATAACTATATTCGATTTAACACACTTCAAACGAACTATATTCGATTGCTCTTCTCGAATAAACTATATTCGATAACTCTACTTCGAATAGGTGATATTCGATTAATTCCCTTTTTGACTAACCCTACTTAATTTACTAATACTCGACTAACTCGACTTAATTAACTTCTATTGATTAATTACTATTTGATTTAACACCATTTGCTTGACTCTAGATCGCAGCGATCACAATGGTTACGCCTGATTCCCTCAGGAAACATCCGACCGCCGTAGGCTATCTGCAGCCCTGCGAATTACGCTAGCAGTCGTGCTAAATGGAAATTCATCCTTAAATAACTTTGTCTATTTTTAACTCTATCTCGAATAATTAGATTCGATCAATTCTAATTGAATAACTAATATTCAATTAACCCTTATTCGATTACTATATTTGAATAACTCTAGTTCGATTTGACTCAAAACGATTAACTCTAATTGATTAACTCTAACTGGTTAATTCTAACTGAATAACTCTAACTGGATAACTCTAACTGAATAACTCTAACTGGTTAACTCTAACTAACTAACTCTAACTGTTTAACTTTACGGTTTAACTCTGACAGTTTAACTTCAACGGTTTAACTCTAACAGTTTAACTCCAACTGTTTAACTCTAACAGTTTAACTCCAACTGTTTAACTCTAACAGTTTAACTCCAACGGTTTAACTCTAGTTGATTAACTCTTTTGAATTAATCCCTTTGACTTTTCTCTTTTGAATAATTCCTTTGGAATAATTCCTTTGAATTACTTCCCTTGAATAGATTCTTTTTCTATTCATTTACTCAACAAATAACTATTCTCTTTTCGCTTCTATTTATTTAACAAATAAATATTCCCTTTAACTTTTCTATTTATTCAACAAATAAATATTTCTTTTAACTTTTCTATTTATTTAACAAATAAGTACTTCTGTCAACTTTTCTTTATTCCCTACATGAATATTCCCTTTTCAATTCCATTTGTAAATACTTTTACAAATGTTTCCCTTTTTATTTCTATTTGTAATCGTTTCACAAATATTTCCCTTCTATTTGATTTCACCAATATTTGTTTTTTTTTTTCAAATGCTTTGATTCTATAATCATTTTCTCTCATGAAATTCTCTTCCTTTTATATATAAAATCTATTGATTTTATATAAATAATTTATTTTCAAAATAAACTTTGAAAATCCCTTTTCACTTTCTAGTATCACTTATGGTATAAAAATACCAAATCAAAAGGTTCAATCATCATCCAAACACACAGGTTCAACAACAGATGATATAACATATCATATATCAGAATATATGAAAAACGGTAAATAAATGTTGAGGAATCCAGTTGGATTCCTCCGACCTGTTTCCCTGCATCCACAGATGTCAGTCAACATAAATAACATGGAGGTAAAATATTCTGATAAACAGAATCAATATTTCAATACGATTTATATATATCGTTATCGATATTTTCAATCAACTGACTAGCAGTTCAACCAAACAGCCAATACACAGCAAATCAGCCAATATTTATCAATTCTAAAAATACTTTAGAGAAATATAAAATGTTCAGAGTTAGTGAGATTTACTCACCTTGGACGGTTTATCGTTGAATAACGATAATCGGTCACTGATTTGGTTCAGACGTTAAATTTCACCATAAATCCAAACGAGCTCCAATCCACTTGCGGTTAGTTCCATTGCATAGTGCTCGTCCATACGATCCCAACGGATCCTGTTTCGTTAAATTTCGTTAATGTATGCAAAAGTTATGCTATTTACAATATTTACCTAATTTAAATGAATATATATTTAATTAAATTAATTAAATTATTTTTATCTTAATTAATTTCTAATTGCGTTATTAGCCAAATTACCTTCCCTGCCCTTCTAAAAAATCCTACTTTCCCATCTCTAGCCATATCCAATTTTCTTTAAAATTGAAAAACCATTTTAATATTAATTTAATTTAATTTTCAAATAAAATGTTTAAAAATATTCATTTAATTATAACTTAAAATTTTTAACCCGGATCAAAAATCTGCTTCTACTCATTTTAAAGTATTTTTCGATAAGAATCCAACGGTCCTTGTTTTGTGGAAATCCGACTTGTTTTGAAAAAGTTATAAGCTTTTAAAGTTTATGGTTAAAAATTACGAAAATGCCCCTGGTCTGTTTTAAATTCAAATTAAATTCAAATTAAATTTTAAATTTAAATTTAAATTAATCATCCCATCCGTCGGATCAGTTAGGGATAGCCAGGGAGAGCAGGAAACTATATTTTCCAAACTCAAGCCTTAGACACTATCCTCTCTGTCACCCTTAGAATGTTCTGATATTTATTTTTACAAATTCTATTTTAATTAAAATATATATATTACACAAATAAATAAATAAATAAATATTATTTAAAAACTTACCCCACGAAGCCCAAGCCTCTGCCTAAAAGTCCCTAGCTCCCCGTCTTGCCCTCCTTTCTCCCTTCCTTCCCTTTTCCCTATTTCCTAATATTTTATTATTATTTCTGCCATTGCCAAAGCTTGAAAGAGGAGGAGGAGGAGTGAGTTTAAAATGAAGGAGGGGGGGCTATTTATAGCCGAAGGAGTCACATGGATTGCTGAGGTGGCGCGAATCCAACGGTCGAAAATGGATGGCTAGGATTAATCCTTAAATTAATTAAATTAAAAATAAATTTAATAATTTATGAATAGTAAAGTGTGTTTTCTCAACCCTATTCGGACGTTAATTTAACATACTTATTGATACCTTATCCAAAATCTTTTTCAACCATGTTGTTCAATTTTTCTTGCTCTTCAATAATATATAAAAATATTTAAATTTTGAATTCGTTTGAACTTTCAAATAATTTAAATTCAAATTCAAAATAGTATTTTGTGTTAGTTTCAACACCTTCCGGTCTCATGTTGGAGTATCAAACGATAACGGTTTTCAGAAATTCTTCCACCATCTGGTCCGGTTTTTAACGTACTTCAATCCTATGTATTCAAATCAAAAATCGGAGTTCGTTTAGATTTTCAAATAATTTATTTAAATTTTGTTTCCTTAATAACTTTCTATATCCGTTATAGGATTTTCCCAGATTTCATATATAGCTAATATCCTATGTTTAGAATTTTCCTGGATAGGTCTCAGGTTCCAGTTTTGCCGTTAGCATTAGCAAATTCCAATTACCGTCAAAATTTAGTTCAAATTTTGGCCTTTTATTTTTTCTTTTCCACATACGGATGCCATTTTTGACATAACTTGGTTGGTTACCTAATTTCATCATTTCAGATTTAATGAAACTGATTTCATCGAAATCCGAGTTCGTTAGCTACTACATCCTTTGTAAACGTGCTATTTTAAATTAAAAATTTATCCTTTTATACTGCCAGTTCACATTATATTGCAGATCCACTAAATTTCTATCATTTCGGAATAAAATAAAATATTCAAAATTATTGAAATTAAACCATTTAGAATTCCAAAACAATAAAAAAACATTTTTAAATAATAACTAAATGGTCAAAAAATCTGGATCGTTACATTCTTCCCCCCTTAAAATAATTTCGTCCTCGAAATTGCTAAGGTAGAAAAATGAACTTTATAACTAGGTTAAAATTATTTGTTTACTCTGGTTTCACTAAACCAATCTATTCTAATTAATTTATTTCTATAAACGAAAATTTTCAAAAATTCTGAAAATTTTCTAACACTCGAAATTTCTGAAAAATTTCGCCAGCACCTCCTTTGTACTGGTCAATAGCTCTGTAACATCATTAGCTTGCATTCAAGTCAAGTTTCTATATTTGCATCATAAAGGAAGAGCTAACTCGCCTCTCTAGGCCTTCTTCAACCCAAAAGAAAATCAAACAGCCAAGTGGATTGCCCAACAGGTTCATAAATCTCATCAAACTCATATGAATATATATGTGTACCTTTTTGTCGACATTCAATTCTGCTATCAATTTAGCATATACCACTATCATCCCAATCAAACTCCCAATCACTTTTATCTTCAACACGACCATCCTCTTATAACCAAGCCAAATTTCAATCAAACTGCAATTCCAATCTCAATTCAAATTTCTTACTTGACCATCCATTTCTATCCCATATTATCTCTAATCCAGTCCAATTCTACTTGGTACCATTCTATTTCAATTCAACTCAATTTCCACTGAACTGCCTTCAATTCAATTTCAAATTTGCTTTCACAAATTTCTATTTAATTTGTGTTTATTTCAATAATCTGTACCTGGGAATTTCAAATAGCTTTGCCTTTTCCAAAAATCAAATATCCCTTTGGAATATCAAAACAACTCGGTTTCTCAAAACAATTCAAAAACAAAATCTTTGGTAGTAATCTGTCACTTACAAACTCGAAAATGAGCACCGATGATGTCCGGATCAACATCGGAATTTATTTTCCAGCTATCGAAGTGAGTTCAATACTATAGCACTTTCAAAACCCATTTTTAAACATTTTCATTTTGAAATTCATTTCAAAATATCCCTTTTCAATGCTTGTAACAAATTTAAAATCTCCCAGGATTTTAAAATTCACATATATTCAATTTAATTCCATTTACAACGCTTATTCAAATTTTAGCAATTTTAATTCCAATTCTGAACTTAAATTCAGATTTAATTCATCTAATTTCATATATTTCACTAATATGAATTTTGATTTGTTATTTACATAACCATTTCACATTTTATAATCTTATTCGATTATAATCACAACCAACACATCCAATATACTATAATAATTTCAAATATCTATACTTTGCTTATATCAACATATAATTTGGGTAAAATTATTTCATTTACCCTTTTTCAAAACATACTGTGTCGGTTCATCGTATTCAAGCGTTTAGAAACCCCTATCGATACAGTGGATCAAACTGATCGACCAGAATTCATAAACAACTCAACCAATAAATCTCCACAATATAAAATCATTTTATATCAAATAACAAATACGTTCACTCGTATATATACACTCAAACTCAGTCTAAGGTATTACTAACCCCATCTCTACTGAATCACGCCACAGAGCCAAGGTAAATCACCTAACCTTCAGCTCTGATACCAACTGTAACGACCCGGGAAAAGACGACCTTGATTATCCGATATACAACACATATCGAACATCAAGGGTCGACAATTACCGAATAGTTAATGAAAGCATTTAGAGGGTGAGGATAGATAAGATAGAAAAATAGAATAGAAGAAGAAAAAGAAGAACACAACATCAGAGTAACACGAATCTCACAGCGGAACGAATAAAATATAATATATCACATAACTTGAAATCAAAAGCAGTATATGCATACAATACCATTATCAGAGTACAACCCTTGCATCACAGCTGAAATAAACAATAGCTATATAAGTCCTGAAGCCTCCTGCTCCAAGCTCTCCAAGTCTATCTGTAAAATCCTGACTACTTGACTGCCCGTACAAATTTGGGCACCCAAGAGTTTAGGGAAAAACAAAACAAAATAAAACTCTGGGTCAGTCATGGGACTGGCGTGAGTAAACTCAAATCATTTGGTTTAACTTTTCAAAATCCTTTTCAAAAGAAAAGATAATCGTAAGACCAATCCACTCATAAATACGGATGGCTTTTACCTTACGATAACCCAAAACACTTTGGAAATCATATATTATCTGATATTATAATAATGTCTAATCACAAGTAATTAAAATCTAGTAGAACGCTTGCATCTCACGCTCTACATATATAATATACAATCAAACTCGCAGGCACTTATTGGAGATTGGATTCCAACTTGACAAGGTATGGGACCACCTTCCGAACGTGTATCTCTAGAGGCAAATACACTGGGTTCAACAAGAACATCTTGCAACCCGGCCCACACATGACCGACCACTCATTTCGCTTGAGTGTATCGAATGTATATCACCAATGGTTGGGATCAGCAACCGTCTCCCGATAAGGGACAGCATCGATAGATTTAAGAACAAAAGGAATTTCTCTAGATAGGTGATCATACAATCTAATGGGTGCGACCCACATAGCCATGCTGCCTGCCCGATTTTTGTCATTTCCCGGTGGATGAGGCTTGAGGTCATAACGTATCTTTTGACAGATCCCACCTCCATTACTTTGAATGCCACATCGTCATACCCGCCAAATCACAAATTGATTTCACCAAAAATACCACGGGTATACAGCTAAGAGAAACGAATTCCTCCGCCACCAAACGTAAGTACGTTTGAAGAGATCAACTTACGCGATCCTTTGAATATACTCTGTCAGACATTCGTCCATTCACGTTTGTCCTGGGACTGGACAAACCGAAGGCACTATTCTGTAAATAGGATAGCCCTTGCATAACTCCGTCTTCAATATATTCAGCATACTTGATTCGCAACGCTTATGCCAATACGGAGTGGTTCTCTGGATAATAATCCGACCGGTCTCTCCATATTAACAACGTTAAAATGGTCAAAACTTTGATAGTCGGTGATTTAACTATCAAATAAAAACATGTCGGTGTGCAAACAACGATATTATTTCCAGATGGAAATTCTATCGATCAATCATCATTCATCATCAAATTATCATAAATTTACCCTTTTCCTTATTCTTGTTTTCCTATATTTCTTATTTACTATATTTAGAAAATATACGTTATTAACAATGGAAAACAATTCCATTTCTCATTTTCTATATTCAGAAAACATTTCTGATTTTCATTTGGAAGACATTTCCAAATTTCCTTCATTGGGTTTAAACTGATGTTTGAATAAACATCGCTATGCCAACACCAACCATTTCGCTCATTAACTAAATTCGCTTAACCTCTTTCACTCTCGAACCTTATCCACTTCTTAGTTAAAAACGAAGTCAATCAAGTTGGGGTATAATTACCTCTCAGACCTTAACTGAACAACATTTCTAACTTCGAAATAGACAAAGTTCAAACTTTACTCTTTAAGAAACTTCCTTGCGAACTCTCGGATTCTATTTATGAATCCACTTCCTTTACTAAATCATTTGATTATAACTATAAATGTTATAATTCCACGCTTTCAAAATATGTTAACTTAAATATATTTCCATATCTTAATTTGGATAAATAAACAACCAACTACTTTATTAACAGATAATTAAAACTTGCTTTGAAATGGAAAGTAAACATTACTTCCCTTGATTCGATATAATCGAATTTCCATGTATGATTCACTCTCGAATAATCACTATCCGATAATTCTCTTTCGAATAAACTATATTCGATTCCCCTGTCCGAATAACTAATATTCGTAATCCTTTTCTTCGAATAACTAATATTCGAAAAATCTCACTTCGAATAAACCATATTCGATAATTCTCTCCTACGAATAACTATATTCGATTTAACACACTTCAAACGAACTATATTCGATTGCTCTTCTCGAATAAACTATATTCGATAACTCTACTTCGAATAGGTGATATTCGATTAATTCCCTTTTTGACTAACCCTACTTAATTTACTAATACTCGACTAACTCGACTTAATTAACTTCTATTGATTAATTACTATTTGATTTAACACCATTTGCTTGACTCTAGATCGCAGCGATCACAATGGTTACGCCTGATTCCCTCAGGAAACATCCGACCGCCGTAGGCTATCTGCAGCCCTGCGAATTACGCTAGCAGTCGTGCTAAATGGAAATTCATCCTTAAATAACTTTGTCTATTTTTAACTCTATCTCGAATAATTAGATTCGATCAATTCTAATTGAATAACTAATATTCAATTAACCCTTATTCGATTACTATATTTGAATAACTCTAGTTCGATTTGACTCAAAACGATTAACTCTAATTGATTAACTCTAACTGGTTAATTCTAACTGAATAACTCTAACTGGATAACTCTAACTGAATAACTCTAACTGGTTAACTCTAACTAACTAACTCTAACTGTTTAACTTTACGGTTTAACTCTGACAGTTTAACTTCAACGGTTTAACTCTAACAGTTTAACTCCAACTGTTTAACTCTAACAGTTTAACTCCAACTGTTTAACTCTAACAGTTTAACTCCAACGGTTTAACTCTAGTTGATTAACTCTTTTGAATTAATCCCTTTGACTTTTCTCTTTTGAATAATTCCTTTGGAATAATTCCTTTGAATTACTTCCCTTGAATAGATTCTTTTTCTATTCATTTACTCAACAAATAACTATTCTCTTTTCGCTTCTATTTATTTAACAAATAAATATTCCCTTTAACTTTTCTATTTATTCAACAAATAAATATTTCTTTTAACTTTTCTATTTATTTAACAAATAAGTACTTCTGTCAACTTTTCTTTATTCCCTACATGAATATTCCCTTTTCAATTCCATTTGTAAATACTTTTACAAATGTTTCCCTTTTTATTTCTATTTGTAATCGTTTCACAAATATTTCCCTTCTATTTGATTTCACCAATATTTGTTTTTTTTTTTCAAATGCTTTGATTCTATAATCATTTTCTCTCATGAAATTCTCTTCCTTTTATATATAAAATCTATTGATTTTATATAAATAATTTATTTTCAAAATAAACTTTGAAAATCCCTTTTCACTTTCTAGTATCACTTATGGTATAAAAATACCAAATCAAAAGGTTCAATCATCATCCAAACACACAGGTTCAACAACAGATGATATAACATATCATATATCAGAATATATGAAAAACGGTAAATAAATGTTGAGGAATCCAGTTGGATTCCTCCGACCTGTTTCCCTGCATCCACAGATGTCAGTCAACATAAATAACATGGAGGTAAAATATTCTGATAAACAGAATCAATATTTCGATACGATTTATATATATCGTTATCGATATTTTCAATCAACTGACTAGCAGTTCAACCAAACAGCCAATACACAGCAAATCAGCCAATATTTATCAATTCTAAAAATACTTTAGAGAAATATAAAATGTTCAGAGTTAGTGAGATTTACTCACCTTGGACGGTTTATCGTTGAATAACGATAATCGGTCACTGATTTGGTTCAGACGTTAAATTTCACCATAAATCCAAACGAGCTCCAATCCACTTGCGGTTAGTTCCATTGCATAGTGCTCGTCCATACGATCCCAACGGATCCTGTTTCGTTAAATTTCGTTAATGTATGCAAAAGTTATGCTATTTACAATATTTACCTAATTTAAATGAATATATATTTAATTAAATTAATTAAATTATTTTTATCTTAATTAATTTCTAATTGCGTTATTAGCCAAATTACCTTCCCTGCCCTTCTAAAAAATCCTACTTTCCCATCTCTAGCCATATCCAATTTTCTTTAAAATTGAAAAACCATTTTAATATTAATTTAATTTTCAAATAAAATGTTTAAAAATATTCATTTAATTATAACTTAAAATTTTTAACCCGGATCAAAAATCTGCTTCTACTCATTTTAAAGTATTTTTCGATAAGAATCCAACGGTCCTTGTTTTGTGGAAATCCGACTTGTTTTGAAAAAGTTATAAGCTTTTAAAGTTTATGGTTAAAAATTACGAAAATGCCCCTGGTCTGTTTTAAATTCAAATTAAATTCAAATTAAATTTTAAATTTAAATTTAAATTAATCATCCCATCCGTCGGATCAGTTAGGGATAGCCAGAGAGAGCAGGAAACTATATTTTCCAAACTCAAGCCTTAGACACTATCCTCTCTGTCACCCTTAGAATGTTCTGATATTTATTTTTACAAATTCTATTTTAATTAAAATATATATATTACACAAATAAATAAATAAATAAATATTATTTAAAAACTTACCCCACGAAGCCCAAGCCTCTGCCTAAAAGTCGTTAGCTCCCCGTCTTGCCCTCCTTTCTCCCTTCCTTCCCTTTTCCCTATTTCCTAATATGTTATTATTATTTCTGCCATTGCCAAAGCTTGAAAGAGGAGGAGGAGGAGTGAGTTTAAAATGAAGGAGGGGGGGCTATTTATAGCCGAAGGAGTCACATGGATTGCTGAGGTGGCGCGAATCCAACGGTCGAAAATGGATGGCTAGGATTAATCCTTAAATTAATTAAATTAAAAATAAATTTAATAATTTATGAATAGTAAAGTGTGTTTTCTCAACCCTATTCGGACGTTAATTTAACATACTTATTGATACCTTATCCAAAATCTTTTTCAACCATGTTGTTCAATTTTTCTTGCTCTTCAATAATATATAAAAATATTTAAATTTTGAATTCGTTTGAACTTTCAAATAATTTAAATTCAAATTCAAAATAGTATTTTGTGTTAGTTTCAACACCTTCCGGTCTCATGTTGGAGTATCAAACGATAACGGTTTTCAGAAATTCTTCCACCATCTGGTCCGGTTTTTAACGTACTTCAATCCTATGTATTCAAATCAAAAATCGGAGTTCGTTTAGATTTTCAAATAATTTATTTAAATTTTGTTTCCTTAATAACTTTCTATATCCGTTATAGGATTTTCCCAGATTTCATATATAGCTAATATCCTATGTTTAGAATTTTCCTGGATAGGTCTCAGGTTCCAGTTTTGCCGTTAGCATTAGCAAATTCCAATTACCGTCAAAATTTAGTTCAAATTTTGGCCTTTTATTTTTTCTTTTCCACATACGGATGCCATTTTTGACATAACTTGGTTGGTTACCTAATTTCATCATTTCAGATTTAATGAAACTGATTTCATCGAAATCCGAGTTCGTTAGCTACTACATCCTTTGTAAACGTGCTATTTTAAATTAAAAATTTATCCTTTTATACTGCCAGTTCACATTATATTGCAGATCCACTAAATTTCTATCATTTCGGAATAAAATAAAATATTCAAAATTATTGAAATTAAACCATTTAGAATTCCAAAACAATAAAAAAACATTTTTAAATAATAACTAAATGGTCAAAAAATCTGGATCGTTACAACTGGGAGCATCGGGAAAATCCCCAATCTGCCACACAGGCCTCTCTATTCAAAAAGAAAAAGGAAAAGCCAAGCGGCTAGCCGATACGGCGCATAAAATATCATATATGAATTAAATACATACCTTTCCGTCGAGCATTCTATTTATATACCTTCATACCTTATCCATACATATCTCATGTATATCCATACATTTCTAATTCATTTCAACTTAATCCAATCGTTTAACTTAGTTTGTTAAGTGATTTTCAAATGACTGGTTAGCCCATTTCACCTTTTTATTTGAGTATAACATGTTCAAATATATTTTAACTTGTTTATCAACTAATTGAATTCCATTTCAATTCTATTTGAATCCTCTACATTCAAATTCCATTTCAATTCTCTTATTCAAATTCTATACTTGAATTTCATTTCAAATCTCTTATTCAAACTTCATATTTGAATTTCATTTCAATTTTCTTCGAATCTTCTATATTCAAATTTCAATTTCACTTTCGATATTCAAATCCTATATTTGAAATCTTTTATATTTTCTATATCCAAACGCCATTTGAATTTCTATATTCAAACTATATATCAATTCCATTGAATTTCATATATTCAAACTCCCTTTGAATTCCTATATTCAATTTTCCATTATTTAATTCTTCTTTATTCAAATCTCATTTGAATTTCTATATTCAAACCCCCTTTGAATTTTCTATTTAAATTCTATGTTTGAACTTCCTTTCTTCAAATTCCTTTTCAAACTTTCTTTATTCATTCTTTACATAAGTCTCGATTTCAATTCCTTTTGAAATCGATATTTTTACCTTTGGAAAATAGATTTTCCTTTCAATTTCACACTTGTATCTTTATTTCTGAATTATCCAATGACAATTCTCTTCACTTCATTTATAAACTTTGTTTATAAAAGAACTATTTATAAACTTCGTTTATAAAGGAACTTCTCGTTTTATTTCTTTTAAAACAAGTTAATATTTCAAATCTATTTAAAAATTCCAATTCTATATATTTAAATCCCATATTTGAATTCCAACACAACTTGTCTTTCCCAAAACAAATTCAAAACAGTATCTCTGGTAGTAATTCGTCACTTGCAACTCGAAAATGAATACTGATGATGCAGCTGTCATCATCAGAATCTATTTTCCAGTGATCGAAGTGAGTTCAATACTATAAAACCATTTCTAAACATTTCCACTTTGAAATTCATTTCAAAATATATTTCACACTGCTTGTAAAACAATTTAAAATCTCCCAAGATCTTAAATTTTCCTTATTTTAATCCAAATCCATTTACAAACATTTATCCAATTCTCCAGAGTTTTAACCTCAATTTCTGGTTTAAATTTCAGATTTAAATCATCTGATTTCACGTATTTCACTTATATGAATTCTGATTGGTTATTTACATAACCATTTAACTTATAATCTTACTCGATTATAATCACAACCAATATATCCAATATATTATAATTTTGATATATATATCTTCTCTATATCAAGATATACCTTAGGTAAACTTATTTTAATTTACCCTCTTTTCAAAACATACCATGATGGTTCATCGTGTTCAAGTGTTTACAAAATCCCTACCGATACAGTGGATCAAACTGATCGACCAGAACTCATAAACAACTCAACCAATGAATCTCCACAATATAAAATAAATTTTTATATCAATAACAAATACGTTCACTCGTATATATACACTCAAACTCAATCTAGGGTATTACTAACCCTATCTCTACCGAGTCACGCCATAGAGCCAAGTAATTCTTAACTTAAGCTCTGATACCAACTGTAACGACCCGGATTTTGAGCGACTTTGGTTATCGACATAAGCACGATGTCGATAACCAAAACACCCGAAAAATCCTGGTAATTAGTGAAAGAAATTAAAGGGTGAGGAAAGATAAGATAGAAAATTAGAATAGAAGAAGAAGAAGAACACAACATCAGAGTAACACGAATCTCACAGCGGAACGAATAAATATATTTCATAACATAACTTTGAAATATAAATCAGTACTTGAGTATACATATCATTATCAAAGTACAGCACTTACAACACAGCGGAAATAACTATAGCTATATGATCCTGAAGCCTCCTGCTCCAAGCTCTTCCAGTATATCTGTAAAATCCCGACTACTTGACTGCCCGTACAAATTTAGGCACCCAAGAGTTTAGGGAAAACAACAAAGTAAACTCCGAGTCAGTCATGGGACTGGTATGAGTAAAACGGTTTAAAAACAGTTCAAGCAGGTAATCGATATCTCATAAGACCACGCCGCATAACGGAACGGGTTTTTCCCTTATGAGAATCCAAAATATCTTTATATCAAAAACCTTTTGATATTATAATAATGTCTATTAACCACAGTATATATATAATCATCTAGCAGAAACGCTTTCATCTCACGTTCTACATATATAGTATACAATCAAAACCGCAAGCACGTATTCGGTAATGGATTTCCAACTATGACAAGGTATGGAATCACCTTTCGCTTGTGTACCTCTAGAGAGGAATACACTGGGTTCAACAAGAACATCTTGCAACCCGGCCACACATGACCGACCACTCATTTCGCTTGAGTGTATCGAATGTATATCACCAACAGTTGGGATCAGCAACCGTTTCCCGAATGGGACAGCATCAACAATAGATTTTTAGAAGTAAATGAAACTCTAGATCAGGTGATTATACACCCTACTTCGGTGCGACCGACTTAGCCATGCTGCCTGCCCGATTTCTGTCATTTACCGGATGATGAGGCTAGAAGCTACGCTTTATCATCACACCAGATTCACTTTGAATGCCACATCGTCAAATCCATCGAAAATCACTAATTGACGTCTACAACAATACATTACGTGTCAGCTAAAGAAGTTTCCTTCTCCGCTTCCACTCTTGGTACGGTTGAAGAAATCAATGTACGTGACCTTTCTGGAAATACTATGTCAGACATCCATCTTCATTCGCTTAGAAATGTCACGTCGTCATACCCACCAAATCACAAATTGACTTATCCAAAAATAACACGGGTATACAGCTAAGAGAAACGAATTCCTCCGCCACCAAACGTGAATACGTTTGAACAGACCAACTTACGCGATCCATTGGATATACTCTGTCAGACCTTCGTCCATACAAATTGTCCTGGGACTGGACAAAACGAAGGCACTATTCCGTATATCCATCTTAGTCACTGTTATCTAAGACTTATACAACAGCCCTTGCATTTTCTCCGTCTTCAATTATCTTTGGCATATATGATTCGTGACGCTTATGCCAATACAGAGTGGTTCTATGGATAATAATCCAACCGGTCTCTCCATATTAACAACGTTAAAATGGTCAAAACTTCGATAGTCTGTGATTTAACTATCGAATAAAAATAGGTGTGCAAACAACGATATCATTTCCAAAGGGAAATTTATATCGATCAAACATTTATTCAACATTGATCTCTTTAATTCATTAATTTTACTTATCTCCTGTTTCCCTATATTCAATATTTCTTATTTTCTAAATTTGGAAAATATACGTTATTAACAATGGAAAACATTTCCATTTCTTGTTTTCTTTATTAGAAAACATTTCTGGTTTCTTATTTGGAAAAACATTTCCAAAGCTTCTTCATTGGACTTAGACATATGTTTAAACAAACCATCGCGATGCCAACTCAAACCATTCCCTTTACTGCCGAGCCTTAACTATTCCTTAGTTAAAACGAAGCCAATCAAGTTGGGGTAGAACTACCTCTCAGACCTTAACTGAACAACATTTCTAACTTTGAAATAGACAAAGTTCACTTTATATTTCTTTAACAAACTTCCTTACTTAACCCTCCTTCGAATAACTATATTCGATTGACTCTTATCAATTAACTCTATTCGATTAACCCTTATCAATTAACTCTATTGGATTAACTCATTTCACTTAACTCCTTTCGAATAAACTATATTCGATGATTCCTTTTACTTTCTATTCGAATAACTATATTCGATTAACTCATTTGCTTCTATTCGAATAAACTATATTCGATTAACTCCTTTAACTTTAACTCTAATCGACTAAACTAACATCGATTAGTTCTTTTTACTTTAACACTAATCGATTAAACTAACATCGATTAATTCTTTTTACTTTAACACTAATCGATTAAACTAACATCGATTAATTCTTTTTACTTTAACACTAATCGATTTAACTAACATCGATTAGTTCCTTTTACTTTAACACCAATCGATTAAACTAACATCGATTAACTCCTTTTTACTTTAACACTAATCGATTAAACTAACATCGATTAGTTCCTTTTTACTTTGACACTAATCGATTAAACTAACATCGATTAACTTCTTTTACTAAACTACGTTTTCCGTTACAACTATTTCCTTTTTATAACGTTTACTTACCGTTACAAATATATCCTATTTATAACTTCTATTTACCTTTACAAATATTTCCTATTTATAACTTCTATTTACCGTTACAAATATTTCCTATTTATAACTTCTATTTACCGTTACAAATATTTCCTATTTATAACTTCTATTTACCGTTACAAATATTTCCTATTTATAACTTTTATTTACCATTACAAATATTTCCTATTTATAACTTTTATTTACCATTACAAATATTTCCTTTTATAAAACCGTGTTCGTTTTATAAATAATTCCTTTTATAAAATCCTGTGATTTTATAAAATTCCTTTATTTCAATATACATTGAAATACTTCTTTTTACATCCCAGGGTCTTTTATGATATTTACAATATCGAATAACAATGATCAACATCATTCCAACACACATAATCCATAACAGATTATATAACACATCATATATCACAATATATGAAAAACAGTAAAATAAATGTTGAGGAATCCAGTTGGATTCCTCCAACCTGTTTCCCTGCATCACAGAAGTTAAACAATATAGATAACATCACTTTCGGTTCTATATGATACATTCTGTTAAACAGAATCAAATATAGAAATCAACTAACTGACTAGCAGTTCAATCAAATAGTCAACATACAGTCAAACAGCCAATATTTAATAGTTCTAAAAATACAACATGAAATTATAAACTGTTCAGAGTTAGTGAGATTTACTCACATTGACGCGTTAACCGTTAAATAATCGGTTTGCGTTATTTGACTCAATTGGACAATTTATTTTGCCATAAATTGTAACGAGCTCGGATTCACTCCCAGTCAGTGTCATTTTGTTGCTCCCGTCCATACGATTCCAACGTGACAAGCGGTTCGTAAAACTGAGTTCGTACAGTCGAGATATCATTATTTCAAGATTGTATGCATGTTTAATTAAATAAAAACAAAAACTTAGATTATAAATTTTATAATGGGCCTTACCCAATTAATTTACCTTCGGCCCATTTGACTTCCATCTTCCTCGATTAAAACTTCTGCCATTTCCTCATGTTCAAGCGCCATAACCTCCCTCTCCTCTCTATCGTTCTTCATGAAATCACCTCCTTTATTCTCCTCTATTCCTCCTCTCCGCGACTACCCCCGTTGCCTGGACTTCCGCCCCTCCTCAAGAAATCCGACATCATATCACGCAACCTCCCACTGTCATGCCCGTGAACCCATGCCACTATGTATAATACTATACACGAAAACTGGCCCTCATTTTTTCCATGTTTTCTCATGAATTCGGACCCGTACTCATTTACATATGATCGGCACACAAATCATACTGCTACAGTATTCATCTTTCCCAATATCTCAAACCATTTGCTCCCCTTCATGTTTCCCATTTGAATACTGCACATCCACATCTCCAAACAATTAACGAGCCACTTCCCACTCACACACACAAGCCACTCAAAAGAACACCTGATGGTCACTAAAACAAACTAAACTTGCCATCATATACCATGCCTTTTCACCAATACATACGCCAAAGCTCATTTCAACAGTTCCACGGTTTTCTCCCATTGCAGTAAAAACTTTGGATCCCCTTTTTTTATAACATACTTCTCTTTTACTTTCACCATAAAACTGACGCCAACGCACAGCACGTCATTTCCAGTGGACTTCCTCCCTTTCCAACGCATGAGCTGCTTCATGTAATCCATGCACGACCCTAACATTTGCCGATCAACTGGTTGTCAACACAGTAGACCTCGACAGACCTCTCTTCTTCACTTACAAGTCCCAACGCAGGCTCCCGAATATACTTTTCATGCTAAAACTTGTATCCACCATGCTTTAACTTCTTCCCCAGTATTTCATTCAAACACAATACCCCCACGTTCTTCCTTGAGCTGCTATGTTTCCGCAAGATCTAGTTTTCACTTCCCAGCGTTCAATATGTGGGTGAACGAGCATATCTATGTGTATATGTTTTCGGAAGTCTGTTTTGAGGTGAATGGGTTTTATTGATTTTCATTTCGCCATTTACTTGGCTTTACAGTTTTGATTAAAGAGGTGGCTGCGGCAAATGTTTGTTGAGAGAATGATCTTAGGTTGAACGTTTAGGGTAGGATATTTATAGTGCCTTGATTTCTCTGATGCTTGTGAAGGCCACATAACTTGTTTTTAGACCAAAGAAAACGGTGGTTGGTAAGGATGAAGCGTGTACCTCTATTTTGGGTAAAAATATTTTTTTGTTAAAGTTATCATATAAGCTTAGATATTTTATATCCATTTTCGTAAATTCCATTCATATACAACTGCTACAGACAGAGTTGATCATACCATTGTGATGAGCAACGTACCACGATCCCAATGATATAATAATACCGGTAGATGGACTCATATTGTGAAACTTCAAAATATTGATTACAGGGTGCGAAATACTCCAAATAAAAAGTTACTTATTTAATTAATTAAAAATTACAGTAAAATTCTAAAAATTAAATTACCACTACTTCCCAAAAGAACCTTGTCTAAATTCAAACCCGATATTCAAATATATTGAAAACTCTTTTATAACGTAAATAAAGCGTTGCAAATTATAAAGGAATTCCACAGCGACTTTTCTAAAATTTGAATTGGACATATCTCAAAATCTACACGATGAAATCCCGATTTTTCTCTTCCACTAGAAAGATATACTCCACCAGCTCCACACGTTTCTTGTTTCACAGAAATCCGGTTTAAAACGAATCCTGTACATTCAGTTGAAGTTCAAATTGCCAATTTACGAACTGCAGCGCCATTTCGAGCTCGTTTATAATTATTTTATAAACTATACGTTCAAATGTCGACGATTGAATATATTCGTTGTTCAAATCTAATTCCAAGCTGAATTAAATATCACAGATGATCCGGTTCACACCATATCGTCATTTCGACCAATTCTAATTATTTCAGAATTTAAATATATTATTTAATTTATTATTTTTAATTAAATATTCACCATATTTAATTCCACGGCCATTAAATTCACTAACCTACCATTTATATAATTAAATAAATTAATTATAATACCTCTGCCAATGCGGGTCATTACATACGGGTTCTTACACCATGTATAAAATAACAACGATAAATAATCAACCATCATCCAGAGTGCATTCTACACTGTATAAGCATCAAATATAAATATTCAACGCTTATAACAGTCTGTCCATCAATCGATCGACATACAACTAAACAATCGGGATTAGTGTACGTCAAATATCATCCCAATACCCGTGTGGGGTTTCAAACAATCAAACACCGATTTTATTTGTGCAGTTGGGCGATGTGTAAAATTTATCGTCCCAATCAATATCAGTCAAGTGTGTGTATATAAACAAATCGTCCGATTTGTTTATTTTTATTTCATTTCATGTACACGTTAAAAATTCCATTTTTAACTATAAAATATTTTCCACTATAAAATATTTTATTTCAACTATATAAATGTTTTATTTCATTTCACATCACACAATCAACTACACATCAAAATCAAACAAACAAGCATACAAGCCGTCCATGGTCTATGGACGACAGGTGTTGGGTGCTACTAAACACCGTCTGCATCCTAGTATATATTTCAACTAGAAAATTAAATTAAAAGTGAGAAGTTCTCACCGAGGGTTCCACTCCGCCGTGCTTTGCTGTTGAACTGCTGAATCGTCTGGATTCCTTTGAAATTCCAATTCAGTCTTTTTTCACGCTGTTCCAATAAAAAATATATTTTTATTGCTTCATTTCAATAAATAAAAATTCTATTTTTATTTTTACTTCGTATATATATATATTTACAACACTTCTTTCTATATAAAAATTATATTTTTATTCTTCACATCATATAAAAATTATATTTTTATTATCTACATTATATAAAAATATCGCCTTTCCTACTTTTAAAAATGTCGCCTTTCTTACTTTAAAAATGTCGCCTTTCTTACTTTAAAAATGTCGACTTTCTTACTTTTCTCCTAACAAAAATCCTACCCTTTTATATAGTAAAAATACGACCTTTTATTTAAAGATGTAAACACTTTATAAATTAAAAATGTAAACTTTTTAATTTCAAAACCCCAATCCTTTTAATTCTAGGTTATTCATATAAAATCTGAAAATAAAAATCAATGGCCTAACATCTATAAAACTGATTTTTCTTAATCTCTAAAATGTAATTTAAACTAAATAAATAAATAAAATAACCTAAAAAAATCTTACCACTTTTGATTTTCAGCGAAGGGGGGAGAGTTTGGGGTGCTCGAAGTGCTGGAGGGGCTCGCCGGAGGAGGCGTCGCTGGTGGGGTCGGCTAGGGCTTGGGTAGCGGCGGGGTCCTTGGCTTCGGCGCGGCAGAGCAGTGGGCCAGGGGGGTGCTGGGTTTTCGTGGTGCGCGTGTCGAGGGGGGGGCGGTCGATTGGAGAAGGGGAGGAAGAAGGAGGGACTGCGGAGGAAGGGGGTCTAGTGGTGGTCGGCGCCGCTAGGGGGCGATGTGGGCGGCGGTGCTGCTGCAATGGGGGGCGCGATTCGATCGTGTTTGCCCCAATTTTTCTTTTTTTTCTTTTTAAAACTGTTTGAAGTCAACGTGGAAGGGAGGGGGAGATAAGGAGAATATATGGGGTTTTATAATATTTTGTATATTTTATTATATAAAATTTCAAAAAGCAACTTTTTATTTCGACCTCGAAATGAAACCAACCGACTACCGTCCATAGCGTAATACGCCCATTCTGAACACAATGGGATATGTATCGTGAGCTGGTTTGATCGTTTCGATCAGTTTTCGTCAAAATCAACATATAACTCTATATATTGAATTTGAATGCACATTTCAATTTACTGGGGCCACATACTAACTCGAAAAATTCCAGAAAATATTTTATAGCTTCGTATTGACGATACAGTCCTAACAAAACTAATTTCGTCAAATTCTGAGACCGTTGGAAAAATGGCCATTTTCCAATCGATTAAAATCAACTGTAACTGGTCAAACGCCTTTTTTTTTCCACGCTCACATATTGATTCGAAAAATTACGAAATTTGGAATCTAGAAATAACTTGACATCGCGGATCCAACAAAAGAGGTTTCGTCTAAATCCGAGGTCCTTTGCGAAATTCCCATTTTAAGGGCTTGAATTCCATAGCGACTATTCAGAATTTTCAACTGGAAATATCTTTTGATTCCTGCTATGAAATTCCAATCTTTCAAATTCGTTGGAAAGATATTCACAAATAGATTCAAATATTTTTTGGTTTCACTAAAATCCAGTTTATTTTGAATCCTATACATTCATTTGGAATTTGAAATCGAATTATCGAACTACCGCGCCATTTTCAATTCCTTTCACAATTTAAAATAAATATTTATATTCTAACGACGATCTATATAATATACACGTTCGAATTCTGTTCAAAATAAATTTCTCGTTGATATTATTTAAAATAATTCATTTTAAATAATCGAAATTCGCTAAAATTGCCAAAATAAAAAAAAATTAAACTGGCCCAGATTTTCGGGTTGTTACAAGAATGCTTGCATCTCACTTTCTACATATAATATACAAACAAAACCGCGGGCGCTTATTGGAGATTGGATTCCAACTATGACAAGGTATGGGACCACCTGCTGATACTATATCTCCAGAGGAAAATACACTGATTCAACAAGAACACCTTGCAACCCGGCCCACACATGACTGACCACTCATTTCGATTGAGTGTATCGAATGTATATCACCAATGGTTGGGAGCTACCCACCATCTTCCCGAAAGGGACAGCATCAATAATACATAAAGAATGAATTGGATTTTCTCTAGATAGGTGATATACACACTAGTGGGAGCGACCCACTTAGCCATGCTGCCTGCCCGATTTCTGTCATTTCTCGGTTGATGAGGCTTGAGGTCATTACGTATCTTTTGAAACACCTGACCACCATTCACTATAAATGCCACATCGTCATACCCGTCAAATCACAAATTGATTTCCTCAAAAATACCACGGGTATAAAGCTAAGAGAAATGAATTCCTCCGCCACCAAATGTAAGTACATTTGGAGAGATCAACTTAAGCGATCTGTTAGATATACTCTGTCAGACATTCGTCCATTCACATTTGTCCTAGGACTGGACAAACCGAAGGCACTATTCTGTAAAGTGGATAGCCCTTACATACTCCGTCTTCAATATTTGATCGCAATGCTAACGTTCATATAGAGTGGTTTTCAGATAATTAACCTGATCCCAGTCTCTCCGTATTGACGACGTAAAAATGGTCAAAAACTTCGATAGTCGGTGATTTAACTATCAAAGAAAAATAGGTGTAAAACCAACGATATCATTTCCAGATGGAAATTCTATCGATCAACCATTATTTAACAATTTCCCTTTTTAAATTAATTTATTATTACTTTATTTCATTTTCCCTTTTTTAATCACTATTAAATTCGCAATCTCATTTATCCACTGATAATTATATTTTAGTTCATTTAGACACTTTGTTTATAACTCACAACACTTGTTTCATTATTAAACAAGTTATTTATTCCTAACCATTTGGTATCACATTTCTGATTAAATTCCTATTTCAAGAAAAAAAATCCACTTTCCTTAATAAATGTTTTATTTGCAAACTCTTTCCTTAAATCCATTTTTCACATCAATTTTGAAAAATATTTCTTTTATACAATCTATTCAGTTTGGTTTCATATCTGAAATAATATCTTATTTCCAATTTCTATATATATATATATATATATATTTGTTTAAGGAATTATATGTACAAAATCTTCCTTTAACTACCGACACTTAAACTCTCATTTATAATTCTCTTTTAAATGTTGAGTTCACATTCTGTTTTAAATATCGGTTGTTAAAATCGATTCCTACTTTTCTATATAAGTTCGACTTATATATTCCATTTATCAAAAGATAAATATTTTATTTAATTTATAAAATGCGATTTATAAATTAATTGTCTCCATTTATCTGATAAAACAGATCTGTATTTAATATTTACTATGAAACCATCTTCTCTTTGTTCTTTATTTCTTGTCAATTTCCCTTTAATAATACCTATTTATTTCCCCAAATAAATCATTTTATAATTTTATTTGATTTACTAATATTTTCTTTTTCAAAATATCCTAAATAGTTCTTTCCTTTTCAAAATATCCTATTTATTTCTATGAAACATTCTAACCAAAAACAGTATTTTACAGTTCCATATAATTGCTAAAAAAATTATACAGAAGATTCTTATTTTAATTTCAAACATCACCTTTTATAAAATCTCTTTGATTCTATAAAACCCTTTAAATTCAATTTTCCCCTTCATAATTTCCTTCATTATAGAATCCTTTGATTTTATATAAAGAATCTTATTTCATTATACCCTTTGAAAGTTCCCTTTTTATCATTTCAGTATTTCTTTTGGTATTTAAAAGTACCGAATAACCATGATCAACAACAGATTATAAATCACATCATATCACAAAATATGAGAAATAGTAAAATAAATGTTAAGGAACCCAGTTGGGTCCCTCCGACCTGTTTCCCTACATCCCCAGATGTTAATCACATGAATAACACGAATATGAAGTATTCTGGTAAACAGAATCAATATTCGATGAACGATTTATATATATTGTTATCGATATTTTCACCCAATTAACTAGCAGTTCAACTAACCAACCAATACACAACAAACAACCATCATTTATAGATTCTAAAAATACGTTATAAAAATATAAGTTGAGCAGAGTTTGTGAGATTTACTCACCTTTTTCGGTAATCGCTAAATAACGACTAATGTCGGTAGATCTGTTCAGGCATTTTAATTTGTCTAAAATTGAAACGTCCTTTAAATCTCTCCAGAGTGATCCCATCATGTAGCCCGTGTTCACACGATCCTAACGTACCCTGTTTTGTTGATTTCGGGTAACGTATGGACAAGTTACGAGGTTTAAAATCTAATACGTTGTTTAATATAACATTATACTATACTTAAATTTGTTTAATTAGTTTGGACTCACCTTTAGCAATCCGGCCCATAGCCACTTTACCCCAAACCCGCCAATATTTTTCTCCTTCCATGATAAAATAACGCAGACCGAAACAATTGATTTATCTTCCCAAATCATTTGCGCAACTTTCTGTTCCTCCTTCTAAATCCAAGGTCCTCCTCTCAAGGTTGCACACACCACCAACGTGATGCCCTTCTGCTCTTCTATGTCACCATCCTCACCCCGTCGAGCTCGATCAACTGTGGTTTCCGGCGGCTTCAGGAACCTCAACGAACCCACCGAACAAATCATGTTCGAAGATCTCCAAGCTTTTTCAGCAAGGTGTTGACTGAAATAGCATATGCTAAATCAATTTTTGTTTTAGCCATCGGTGCCTTAGATCCCTTGAATTATCAATTCGGGCTTAAGCTGATAGTAAACAGCGAACGGGAAAAAAAAAAGTTGAGTTCTTCAATATGTGTACAGTCATAAGAAGAAGATTTTCGAGGATTTATAGTATATTCTTCTGGATTTTCGTTGATGACTTCATTTGTTATGGGTTTATGAAGCCATTAAAATATACAGCTTTGGATACTTTTCGTGACGAAGAATTGGGTGAAAGCAGTTCGTATTCTCCAGTATTTATAGGATTCAACTCCGTGGCGAGCACGATATTTAGGCATAGAATAGCTGAGTAAGAAAATAGACTTTGATTTGATAATCATGGAGCCTTCGCAGTGAAGCAAGAGTGGGACGACAGTAGTTTAGGGTAGGTGCAATGTTTAGGCATGAATTTTCTTTTTAGCTGATGTTGAGAGTATAGGCTGTCGAAGTCTACATCAGGAGGATGGGGAGCGTACGAGCCTCAGAGATGAAGGAACAAACATTGTGTATTTTATTTTTATTTTAGTTTTAATTACTGATATGATATCACATATTCAATTTGGTGTAAACTGGGCAAAGTTGTTTCATTTTCATTCATGTGCATGTACAGTTGGACAATATGTAAATCTTATCACGTCACTTTGTTTTGTCATTGTAAGTAGACCAGCATTTTCCAGTAAGTCCATCCATTTGACGTTACCAAATATAATGTCTAGTTTTAAGTCTTCTTTTGGACAAGATTCCTAGATAGAATGTCATGTAGTAGCGATTGATGTAGGTTAGGTTTGCAGTTGTATTTTGAAACCGTAGCTGACATGAATTGTCACAGCATTTGAAAGAAAGTAGAGTAGCAGAACGTACGGTGCTATGAAGAGAAAATATAAGAAAGCATATTTTATTAGTTTGATTTTATTATTATATATGTGAAACCTACTACCATACATGTATATAGTACAGTTAAAGTGGAAAGTTTGCATCCATTTCAATAGAAAGTCACCTGGAAAAATGTGTAAACAAAAAAATGGGAATGAGAGGAGGAATAGAAAAGTGGGAGGAAAAATGTTACCAAGGAAAAAGAAGGGTGTCCATATGTGAACCAAAATATAGTCAAACAAAATATCTAATAACACTTCTTAGTCAAAAAAAAACATACTTATTATGTGAACTTTGTTTATTTAACGATTGTTATTGATGAAACTAAAAATACCATTGTAATAAACAATGTGTCATGATCTAAAAAATATAAAAATATTGGTAGATTAACTTATATGGTGAGACTCCAAAATATTGATATAGGGTGCAAAATACTCAAAATAAAAAGTTGCGTATTTAATCAATTAAAAATTTCAGTAATATTCTAAAAATTAAATTATTTCTACGTCTCAAAAGAATCTTGTCTAAATTCGAATCCAATATGCAGTTATTTCTAATAAACTGTTACGGTCGATGAACGATTATATATCGACTATTTGAAAATTTGATTTGGACATGTCTTGCAATCTATTTGACGAAATCCCAAATTTTCTCTTCCATTAGAAAAATATAGTTCACCAGCTCTGGACGTTTCTTATTTCACAGAAATTTGACTTAAAACGACTTCTATATATTCGTTTAAAGTTCGAATCGCCAAATTACGAATTGCCGCGCCATTTCGAGCTCGATTATAATTAAAATATAAATTATACGTTCAACTGTCGTTCAAATAATATATTCATTAAAATAGTTCAACTCTAAACTGAATTATATCTTATAAATGATCTAATTCACACAATATTGGGAATTCAGCTATTTCGGACCATTTCGAAAATAAATATATTATTTTATTATTTATATTAATATTATTTAATTCAAGTTATCGATATCGCCAAATTGATATTTAAAAATTAAATAAATTAATTATTCAGCCGTTAAAAAATGCGGGACATTACACAGCTTTAGGTACCTATAGTCGTGAACACAGTTCAGAGTGGTTTTACAAATTTTGTTTGACCACTCGATCCCCTAAATTCTTAGGTATCGGCGGATGTTGAGGATCTGCTTTGCAAAAAGAGAACTGAATTCATACTGCTTCATATCATTGAATTATTCAGAGTTCCTTAGCCAAGATTGTTGAGTTGGAGATCCATAACATCTACTGTGAATCTGTATGATCTCTAAACTCATCTCTGTTAATATTCTCTGTTTTTATTCTTCGTTGTTTATTCCACTGTAATAACCCGGAAAATCTGTGCCAGTTTAAATTTTTTATTTTGGCAATTTCAATGAATTTTGAATATTTAAAATAGATTATTTTAAATGATATCGACGATAAATTTATTTTGAATATAATCCGAACGTATATATTCGTTTGAATCGTCGTTAGAATATAAATAATTATATATAATTATAAATAGAATTGAAAATGGCGCGGTAGTTCGATGATTCAATTTCAAACTTCAATTGAATGTACCGGGTGCAGAACAAATCGGATTTTAGTGAAACCAAAAACATTAGGATCTAATTGATAATATCTTTCCAACGAATCTGAAAAATCAAGATTTCATAGCGGGAATCAAAAGATATGTCCAGTTGAAAATTCTGAATAGTCGCTATGGAATTCAGGCCCTTAAAAATAGAAATTTTGCAAGCGACCTCGGATTTCGACGAAACCACTTTTGTTGGGTCCGTGATGTTAAATTATTGCTAGGTTTCAAATTTCATAATTTTTCGAATCAATATGTGAGCGTGGCAAAGGAAAACGCGTTTGACCAGTTTCAGTTGATTTTAATCAACTGGAAAATGGCCATTTTTCTAACGGTCTCAGAATTCGACGAAACTAGTTTTGTTAGGACCGTATCGTCAATACGAAGCTAGAAAATATTTTTCAGGAATTTTTCTAGTTAGTATGTGACCCCGGTAAATTGAAATGCGCGTTAAAATTCAATATATAGAGTTATATGTAGATTTTGACGGAAACTGATTCAAACGGTCGAATCAGCTTGCGATACATATCCAATTGTGTTCGGAATGGGGGTAATTAGTTATGGACGACAGGCGGTGGGCTTCGTTTCGAGGTCGATAGAAAAGGTTACATTATGTGAATAAAATATTGAAATTAAATAAAAAAAAAGAAGAAAAGGTCAACCCTTCTCCCCCTTAAATCACTCTGCCCCCCCCCCACCTTTTAATTCCCCAAACCCGATTTCATTTTAGAAAAAAAAAAAGACTCAAACATCTCGACGGAATCCGCTCCTCCCATCATCGGTCGCCGCTCCGCCCCCTCCTTCATAAGTGTCAGTCCATCGCCTCCCCGCTCCCATCGATGCCAGCCTCCATCGCGAGTTCGAAGATCTCGTGAGGCCGTCGCCATTCGATCCTCCGCCAATTGAAGTTGCTTCCCCCACCACCGATTCGAGATAGCCTCGGCCACCACCCTCCGACGCAAAAGCATGCAGCGCCGCCCCCCCTGTCGCTCCACCACCCGAAGATCATCCAAGCGCTACAACCCTCAAGAGGCCCCACCTCGACCTGAAGTTGCTCGCGGTTTGGAGCGTCGTTGTTCGAAGGTTGGCTCGGCAGTTTCTAGGGATCGAGAGAAGAAGATGAAGGCTGTTCAAGCCTAAGGACCGGTTTGAGAGATTAAATCAAGGTAATGAGCGAATTTAAATTAGATTCGAGCTATGATTTTTAGTTTAGAAGGGGTAGGATTTTTAATGATGAAAAGTTATGATCTTTAACCATGAAAAGATTTAATTTTTAACCATGAAAAGATTTAATTTGTAATCATGAGAAGATTTAATTTTTAATTATATAAAATTATGATTTATATATATATATATAAGTGTTATAGAAATACGGCTTGTATATAAATAGATTAGTGTTAAAAATAAGATTTTTGAAAGTGAAAAGCTAAGATTTTTAGTTTATAAGAAAATATATAATTTTTAGTTATATAAAAATACCATCTTTAGTTATATAAAGATAAAAAATTTACATAGAAGAAGATATGAATTTTATCGAAATGAGCTAGTTATAGAAATTAGATTGTTAGAATAGAAAAGTTTGGATTTTTATAATATATAGAACATTATAAAAATATGATTTTTATAATATATGAAGTGATGAAAAAAATATAATTTTCATCTATATAGTAGCGGTGTAAAAATAGAATTTTTATCCATATAGCGTGATTATAAAAATGGGATTTTTTATACATGATAGCAAAGTAAAAATTCGATTTTTATATATTGCTAGCAAAGTAAAAATTCGATTTTTATATATTGATAGCAAAGTAAAAATTCGATTTTTATATATTTGTAGCAAAGTAAAAAATTCGATTTTTATATATTGAATAACAAAGTAAAAATACGATTTTTATATATTGAATAACAAAGTAAAAAATTCGATTTTTATATATTGAACAGCGAAGTAAAAATGTGATTTTTACATATGTAGTGGCTACAGCAACGAAGATGACAAAAATGCGAAAGCGACGAAGACTTCTGCCAAGAAAGAGTCAAGATGATTGGATAGCTATCGGTGAGAATTTCTCACCTTTCAATTTCTTTTTCTAGTTATATATATATATATATATACTAGGATGCAGACGGTGTTTAGTAGCACCCGACACAATCGTCCACAGACCATGGACTTGTTTGTTTGGTTGCAAAAATTAGTTAGATTATTGGATTGAAATTGAATTGTTTGTTGAAATGAATGGATTTGATTGATGTGTGAATGGCGTGGGCCTTCACTAGACCGGGGATAAGGCTAGGCCTCGTCCTGTTTCTAGTATCGTGCCGTTATGCCGTCGAAATTTTCTAAAATAAGTTAGAAAAATAAAGATAGCATTTTATTTAATAAATGAACTGAATAGAAATTCATATGTTGAAATAAAATGTTTTTATCGTTAAAAATATAATTTTTAACATGAATGTGAATAAATAAAATATTCATTTACAAACCCGACGGTTTGTTTATGTACACCTATTTGAAGGACATTGATTGGGACGATAAATTTTACACATCGTCCAACTGCACAACTAAAATCTGTGTTTGATTGTTTGAAACCCCACACGGGTGTTGGGATGAAATTTGAAGTTCACTCATCCTGATTGATTAAATATGTCGATCGATTGATTGACAGACTGTTATAAGCGTTAGATATTTATATTTGATGCTTATACAGTGTAGTGCACCTTGGTTGATGGTTGATTATTTTTCAATGCTATTATATACGTGTGATGTATGAAAATCCATATAATTAAGTGAATATTAGGCACACATCCCTAAAACGAAACTTAATTATGCTCACATCCGGTCCTAAACTTATTGTAAATTAGGTCCCTATTTTTCAAAAACATATAAAAAAATATAAAAAAAATATTAAAAAACCATGTAAATTCGTATTTAATTAAAACAATTAATCGTGAAAAAAATCAGATCAAAAAAACATTAAAAACAACGTCGAAATCATGAAATACAGAAAATCAACGAAATGCAGTAAATTGCATCAAAACATGCATATAAATCGATTAGTTGCATACATGTATGCATTTATTTCAAATCTGCGTCAAAACTGCAGTATAAATGCATACATGTATGCACATATTGTTAAAACATGCATCTGCTGATGCATTTATTTAAAAACTGCATACCTACGTGCAACTTATTCACGTTTGCATGTATTTTGACATATATGCACACATGTATGCAGTTATATAGAAAAACTGCATACATGTATGCAAATTTTCAAACAGGCGTGCATAAATATATGCATGTGTATTCGAATAGTTGCATAAATGTATGCAACTATTCGTAAAAGTTGCATACATTTATGCAACTTTTTTTTTTTAATTTCTGTGGACTTTCGAGAATATTTATAGAATTTAGATTTTTTTTTTTTTTTTAAGTGATAGCGCCTGAAAATTTGGACAGAAAACGAAAGAGGCGGAGGTATGGAAAGTGGCAGGCGGAAGTTTCCAGGCGGCAGCTAAAATAGGGGGCGGGTTTACAGAGAAAACATTAATTACAGGGATGTATTGTGAATTTAAAACTTGCAAATAGTTGCATACATGTATGCAACTTTTGCCAATAGTTGCATACATGTATGCAAGTATTTCTGAAGCTGTTTTAGTTGAAAATGTATGCAGAAACTTGCATACATGTGTGCAACTATTTGAAATACTTGCACACATGTATGCAAGTATTTACATGTGAAAATAAAATGTGTGCAGAAACTTGCATACATGTATGCAACTATTTTAAATACTTGCACACATGTATGCAAGTATTGCACGTAAAAATATAACAGAGAAATACTTGCACAGATGAATGCAAGTATTCCAAATATGTGCATGATTTGATGCAAATTACTGCATTTTTCTTTGTTTTCTGTATTTTTTTGATTTTGATGCATGTTTCGATTTTATTATGATCTGAATTTTTGGGCGAGTACATGTTTAATTTAAATACGAATTATCGTGATTTTTTTATATTTTTTTCATATTTTTTTGATGACTTTTCAGAAAATAGGGACCTAATTTACAATAAGTTTATGACCGGGTTTTTTTTATATTTTGAAACTTAATAGGGACCTCTAAAAAACGCACCCTATAATTAATTTTATATGGTGATTGATTGGGCCTCATTCCAATTTAGAAGATAAAGAATATTATAAAGTAAAGGTTCATGTGTTGACTTTACTCATTCGTGAGATTAGTCATGTGTTGAACGCAATATTTTAACAATAACTTTTATATCTTTATCACTATAAAATAAAGGTTCATGTGTTGACTTTACTCATTCGTGAGATTAGTCATGTGTTGAACGTAATATTTTAACAATAAATTTTATATCTTTATCACTATAAAATAAAGGTTCATGTGTAGTGACCCGCATTTTTAGCTGTTGAATAATTTATTTATTTAATTATTAAATATCGATTTATCGATATCGAGAACGTGAATTAAATAATATTGAATATTTAATAAATAATTATAATATAATAATATATTATAATGTCGAAATAGTCGGAAATAGTGAAATTCACAATATCGTGTGAATTGAATAGCATACGAGATTTGGTGGAGTTTCGATTCGAAATATAATAACGATTATATTGAATCGACGACAGTTGAACGTATAGTTTATAATATATTTATAAACGAGCTCGAAATGGTGCTGCAGTTTGTAAATCGGCGATTCGAACTTCAACTGAATGTACAGGATTCGTTTTAAGCTGGATTTCTGTGAAACAAGAAACGTGTGGAGCTGGTAGAGTATATCTTTCTAGTGGAAGAGAAAAATCGGGATTTCGTCATGTAGATTTTGATGTACGTCCAAATCAAATTTCAGAAAAGTCGCTGTAGACTCCCTTTATAATTTGCAAGGCTTTATATACGTTATAAAAGGATTTTCGATATAAATTGAATATCGATAAATCTGAAATCTGAAAATATCAAGCTGTAAATTCTGGTATGATATTCTGGAGCTGTATGGTATGCCACTGTGAATATAGATGATAATAATTAATTTTAAACAATTAATTTAATAATATTTAAATATATTTATATATTTAAATAGGCTATTTAGAGCGTTAAAAATAGCCACTTTTGCAAACGAAGTCGGAATTCGACGAAACCAGTTTTTTTGGATCCGCAATGTCAAATTATTGCTAGATGTCAAGTTTCGTGATTTTTAGAGTCAGTGTGTGGTCGTACGGATTTTTAGAGTGAGAAACAGTTAGTATTTTGACAGTTAAAAATACGCTGTGTGAGCAAACGGATTCGGAATTCGACAAAACCAGTTTCATTGGGACCGTAATGTCGAGCTGTAACTGCATGTCCAGTTTCATGATTTTTAGGTACCGTATGTGATCAGAGGAATTTTAGAGGACGAATTGAACTAACGGTCAAATAAAAATCAATATAAAATTAATTAGAAAATCCTATAAATATTCCCCAAGTTTGCTAAACCCTGAAGACATTTTTCATTTTCGGTCAAACACATTGCGCCGTCATACCCTCTTCAGGAAAATTCTTTTTCCTTTTATTCAATCTTCTAAAATCATGATAAAATGGAAATCAATTACTATAAAATATAAAACTTATATAATCGGAATCATGAAGGGTTTCTCTTCGATTTTACACCTCTTTTGTTGAGTTCGACGTTGGGGTTCGCGTGTTGGGTTTGTGAGCAGTGAACTAGAGTTCACGATCGTAAGGGATTGGGACATGGATTCGAGCAAAGGGTTTCATACTAGGACTGAGCAAGGAGCGAGGTTTCATTTGTGGTAGTTTGGGGAATTCTGGTGGATAAAGCTGTCGTTCGAATTTAGGAGGAGCTCCCATATGCCTGTGAGTCGCGATTGGCAAGGAGGTCCCGGGTTTGATCATATTGGTGTGAAGATGCAGTATTTCGAATGAGAAAGGAAATGGTGGACTCGGTTTAAGATTTCGTGAAGGATTGAAGGAGTAAATGGGTGGAGAAATTACTGTAATGGTGCTTGGAGCTTTTGGAGCCACGGAAGTCAAATTTGGGAGGAAGAAAGCAAGGACGTGGGCTGGTATTTTTCAAGTGGTAGTGGGCCAAAAGGAAGGTGAAGCCCAAGCGATGTTTTATTTTAATAAAATTCAAATAATGTATAATCCTGTATATTGTGTAACTATATCATACGTTATCAGAATTGGGCAAAACAAGATCCGTTGGGATCGTATGGACGGGAGCAACAAAATGAGACAGACCGGGAGTGAATCCGAGCTCGTTACAATTTATGGCAAAATAAATTGTCCGATTCAAATCATCGAACGTAAACCGATATTTTTCGGTTAACGCGCAACTGTGAGTAAAAACTCACTAACTCTCCTCAATTTATATTTTAATATAAATTGTATTTTATTTCTGTATTTGACTGCTATTTATGTACTGTTAATTTGGACTGTTAAGTTGTATTGTTAAATTGGACTGTAGATTGGACTGTTAAATAATTGATTGAAAACAGTATGGATATATATATATATATATATATATATATATATATATATACATATATACATATATATATATATATATATCGTTATTAAACGGTGATTTTGTAATCAGTGTATTTCGTTAGAAATGCAAGTGATGTTATATACGTTGTTTAACATCGGTGGATGCAGGGAAACAGGTTGGAGGAATCCGACTGGATTCCTGAACATTTATTTTACTGTTATTTGTATATTGTGATATATACTGTGATATAAAAATCTGTTGTTGATTGTATATGTTTGGATGATATTGATCATTGACAGTTGGTTGTTTAAAAACAATAGAAAACACTAAAAATGTAGAAAAGGGGATTTTCAATAATTATATTGAAAATGAATCTATTTATAAAATCGAAGGATTTTATAAAAGGATATTTATTTAGAAATAAATAAATAAAATAAAGGAATATTTATTTAGATTAAATAAATAGAATAAAGGATATTTAATTAGGGATTAAATAATTAGAGTTATAAAGGAAAATCTATTTAGGAAAATAAATAGATTATACAAAAGGAAATCTATTTAGGAAATAAATAGAAATAAAAGAAAAGTTAGTTAGTCGGATATAAATATTCGAATCAAGTTATTTAAGTGGTCAAACCAAGCTAGTCGAACCAAACTAGTCAAGCTAGTCGAACCCAACCGAGTCGAAATGGTCGAGTCGAACCAATCGAGCCCAAATGGTCGAGTCGAACCAATCGAGTCAAGATGGTCGAGTCAAACCAACCGAGTCAAGCTGGTCGAGTCGAAGCAATCGAGTCAAGCTGGTCAAGTTAGTCGAACCTGGTCAGTCGAGTCGAGTAAATCAAACTTAGTTAATCGAAAGAAGTTATCAATGTTAGTTTCATCGAAAGGAGTTATCGATGTTAGTTTCATCGAAACAAGTTATTGATGTTAGTTTCATCGAAAGGAGTTATCGATGTTAGTTTCATCGAAAGAAGTTATTGATGTTAGTTTCATCGAAAGGAGTTATCGATGTTAGTTTCATCGAAAGGAGTTATCGATGTTAGTTTCATCGAAAAGAGTTATCGATGTTAGTTTCATCGAAAGAAGTTATTGATCTTAGTTTCATCGAAAGAAGTTATTGATGTTAGTTTCATCGAAAGGAGTTATCAATGTTAGTTTCATTGAAAGGAGTTATCGATGTTAGTTTCATCGAAAGAAGTTATTGATGTTAGTTTCATCGAAAGGAGTTATCGATGTTAGTTTTCATCGAAAGAAGTTATTGATGTTAGTTTCATCGAAAGGAGTTATCCATGTTAGTTTCATCGAAAGGAGTTATCGATGTTAGTTTCATCGAAAGAAGTTATTGATGTTAGTTCCATCGAAAGGAGTTATCGATGTTAGTTTCATCGAAAGAAGTTATCGATGTTAGTTTCATCGAAAGGAGTTATCGATGTTAGTTTCATCGAAAGAAGTTATCGATGTTAGTTTCATCGAAAGAAGTTATTGATGTTAGTTTCATCGAAAGGAGTTATCGATGTTAGTTTCATCGAAGGGAGTTATCGATTATAGTTTAATCGAAGTGAGATTTTCAAATATGAGATATTTGAAAAGGGAAGAGTTATCGAATATTAGTTATTCGAAGAGAGATTATCGAATATCGTTTATTCGAGAAGGAGTAATCGAATATAGGTTATTCGAAGAAGAGTTAATCAAATAGAGATTTCTCGAAGAGAGTTAATTGGCAAATTCGATTATATCGAATTCGGGAAAGTACTTATACTTTCCAGTGTTTAAATAGAGATTTATTTATTTATAAATAAATAAGTTAGGTTAATTATTCACTAATAAGAATAGAAGTTATAATTAAAGTTAGATAATTCGAAAGTAGGGATCTTAACGTTATCGTTATAACCCATGTTTTAAATATAGAAGTCTATTAGTAAAATTGAATCCGAGAAAGGCGTAAAGAAGTTGTTAAAGATTGATAAACTTTGACCATTTCGAAGTTATAACGTTGTTCAGTTAAGGTCTGAGAGGTAATTATACCCCAACTTGAGTGACTTCCTTCTTAACTAAGAAATGGTAAGGTTTGATCGTAAAGGAGTTTTGGAAATGTTTTCCAAACAAGAATCAGAAATGTTTTCTAAATACAAAAAACAAGGAATGGAAATGTTTCCAGTGTTGATAACAGATATTTTCTAAATATAGAAAATAGCAAATGTTGAATATAGGGAAACAGGAGATGTAAAATGAACTAAAGAGATAAATGTTAAATGATGTTTGTTTGATATAATTTCCATCTGGAAATAATATCGTTGTTTGCACACTTGTTTTTCTTTGATAGTTAACTCACAGACTATCGAAGTTTTGACCATTTTAACGTTGTTAATATGGAGAGACCGGTTGGATTATTATCCAAAGAACCACTCTGTATTGGCATAAGCGTCGCGAATCATATATGCCAAAGATAATGGAAGACGGAGTAAAATACAAGGGCTATCCTGTTTATAGAATAGTGCCTTCGGTTTGTCCAGTCCCAGGACAACTTGTATGGACGAAGGTCTGACAGAGTATATCCAATGGATCGCGTAAGTTGATCTGTTCAAACGTATTCACGTTTGGTGGCGGAGGAATTCGTTTCTCTTAGCTGTATACCCGTGTTATTTTTGGATAAGTCAATTTGTGATTTGGCGGGTATGACGATGTGACATTTCTAAGTGAATGAAGATGGATGTCTGACATAGTATTTCCAGACGGTCACGTACATTGATTTCTTCAACTATACCAAGAGTGGAAGCGGAGAAGGAAACTTCTTTTAGCTGACACGTAATGTATGGTTGTAGACGTCAATTAGTGATTCTGATGGATTTGACAATGTAGCATTCGAAGTGAATCTGATGTAATGATAAAGCGTAGCTTCTAGCCTCATCAACCAGTAAATGACAGAAATCGGGCAGGCAGCATGGCTAAGTCGGTCGCATCGAAGTAGGGTGTATAATCACCTATCTAGTGAATATTCATTTGTTTCTTAAATCTATCAATGCTGTCCCATATATATACGGGAACGGTTGCTGATCCCAACCGTTGGTGATGTACATTCGATACACTCAAGCGAAATGAGTGGTCGGTCATGTGTGGCTGAGTTACAAGATGTTCTTGTTGAACTCCAGTGTATCGTTCCTAGAGTACACTGATAGGAAGGTGATTCCATACCTTGTCATAGTTGGAAATCCATTACCCAATACGTGCTTGCGGTTTTGATTGTATACTATATATGTAGAACGTGAGATGCAAGCGTTTCTACTAGACTGATATTTATTTGTACTTAGACATTATTATAATATCAGAATGATATTGCTTTGCAAAAATGTTTGGATTCTCATAAGGGAAAAACCCGTTCCGTATTCACGGCGTGGTCTTATGAGACATCATATACCTGTTTTAAATGATTTGAGTTTATTAACACCAGTCCCATGACTGACCCGGAGTTTATTTGTTTTGTTTTCCCTAAACTCTTGGGTGCCTAATTTTGTACGGGCAGTCAAGTAGTCAGGAATTTACAGATATACTGGAAGAGCGTGGAGCAGGAGGCTTCAAGATCATATAGCTATAGTTATTTCCGCTGTGTTGTAAGTGCTGTACTCTGATAAGTGCTATTGTATACATAACTGTTATATTTCAAAGTTATGTTATTTATTATATGTTATTCGTTCTGCGGTGAGGTTCGTGTTACTCTGATGTTGTGTTCTTCTTCTTCTTCTATTCTAAGTTTCTATCTTATCTATCCTCACCTTCTAATTTCTTTCATTAACTATTCGGTTATTTTCGATCCTTGGATGTTCGATATGTGTTGTATATCAGATAACCAAGATCGCATTTTTCCGGGTCGTTACAGTTGGTATCAGAGCTTAAGTTAAGAATTACTTGGCTCTGTGGCGTGACTCGGTAGAGATAGGGTTAGTAATACCCTAGATTGAGTTTGAGTGTATATATACGAGTGCGTATTTGTATTTGATATAAAAATGGTTTTATATTGTGGGGATTCATTGGCTGAGTTGTTTATGAGTTCTGGTCGATCAGTTTGATCCACTGTATCGGTAGGAGTAAATAAACACTTGAATACGATGGATCGACACAGTATGGATATGTGATATATTATCATATATAGGATATATTTGTTGCTATTATAATCGAGTAAGATTATAAATTAAATGGTTAAGTATATAACCAATCAGATTCATAAGTAAAGTATATGAAATAAGATGAATTAAATTTGAATTTAAATCGGATTTGGAATTAAAATAAGGAAATTTTAAGTTCCTGGGAGATTTTGAAATGTTTTCAAATGGAAGTATTCAGTAATGGTTTTGAAAACGATATAGTATTGAAGTCACTTGGGTCGCTGGAAAATAATCCCGATGATGACTGCGCAGTATCATCGGTGTGATTTTCGAGTTCTAAGTGGTGGATTACTACCAAAGATTTTGATTTGAATTGTTTTGAGAAAACAAGGTGTTTAGAAATTCAAATGTTTTGAATTGATATTGTCATTTCAAATTAATTTGAAATGAACCCAGGAAATTGAAATTTGAAATTTAAATTTAACTTATGAAGTTAAATGGATTTAAATGGTGAAAGTGAATAATAAACCAGAATTTAACTTTAGATAATAGGTTAAAAAAACTGGAAGTGATTAGAGAATAATCTGGATTTGGATTTGAAATGACAAGTCGAGAGTTTGGAATTTGAAACTCGAATTTGAAATTGAATTCGGCTTAAGCGAATGGTTGTGTTAAGAATAACTTGGTTGGAGTTGATTGGGATGGCATTTGTATATGCCGAGTTGATAACAGATGGTAGGGATATAATGTTATGCCCAACAAAAAGGTACAAGTTTATATTTTATATGAGTTTGGAATTTATGAGCCGAATTGGCAAGCCGCTTGGCTGTTTGATTTTCTTTTGTGTTAAAGAAGGCCCAGAGGGGCGAGTTGGAGTTTGAGATATTGACCAGTACAAAGGAGGTGCTGGCAAAATTTTTCGAAAAGTTAAGGTGTTAGAAAATTTTCAGAATTTTTGAAAATTTAGTTAGTCGGAATAAATTAATATTTTAGTCGATATTAATTGGTTCAGTTGAAACCGGAGATAAGAGGTAAACAGATAAATTTTTACCCAATGGATAGGGTCGTCCCCCTAGCTTAGCAATTTCGAGGACGAAATTTTATTAAGGGGGGAAGATTGTAGTGACCCGCATTTTTAGCTGTTGAATAATTTATTTATTTAATTATTAAATATCGATTTATCGATATCGAGAACGTGAATTAAATAATATTGAATATTTAATAAATAATTATAATATAATAATATATTATAATGTCGAAATAGTCGGAAATAGTAAAATTCACAATATCGTGTGAATTGAATAGCATACGAGATTTGGTGGAGTTTCGATTTGAAATATAATAACGATTATATTGAATCGACGACAGTTGAACGTATAGTTTATAATATATTTATAAACGAGCTCGAAATGCCGCTGCAGTTTGTAAATTGGCGATTCGAACTTCAACTGAATGTACAGGATTCGTTTTAAGCCGGATTTCTGTGAAACAAGAAACGTGTGGAGCTGGTGGAGTATATCTTTCTAATGGAAGAAAAAAATCGGGATTTCGTCATGTAGATTTTGATGTACGTCCAAATCAAATTTCAGAAAAGTCGCTGTAGAATCCCTTTATAATTTGCAACGCTTTATATACGTTATAAAAGGATTTTCGATATAAATTGAATATCGATAAATCTGAAATCTGAAAATATCAAGCTGTAAATTCTGATATGATATTCTGGAGCTGTATGGTATGCCACTGTGAATATAGACGATAATAATTAATTTTAAACAATTAATTTAATAATATTTAAATATATTTAAATAGGCTATTTAGAGCGTTAAAAGTAGCCACTTTTGCAAACGAAGTCGGAATTCGACGAAACCAGTTTTGTTGGATCCGCAATGTCAAATTATTGCTAGATGTCAAGTTTCGTGATTTTTAGAGTCAGTGTGTGGCCGTACGGATTTTTAGAGTGAGAAACAGTCAGTATTTTGACAGTTAAAAATACGCTGTGTGAGCAAACGGAGTCGGAATTCGACGAAACTAGTTTCATTGGGACCGTAATGTCGAGCTATAACTGCATGTCCAGTTTCGTGATTTTCAGGTACCGTATGTGATCAGAGGAATTTTAGAGGACGAATTGAACTAACGGTCAAATAAAAATCAATATAAAATTAATTAGAAAATCCTATAAATATTCCCCAAGTTTGCTAAACCCTAAAGACATTTTTCATTTTCGGTCAAACACATTGCGCCGTCATATTCTCTTCAGGAAAATTCTTTTTCCTTTTATTCGATCTTCTAAAATCATGATAAAATGGAAATCAATTACTATAAAATATAAAACTTATATATTCGGAATCATGAAGGGTTTCTCTTCGATTTTATACCTCTTTTGTTGAGTTCGACGTTGGGGTTCGCGTGTTGGGTTTGTGAGTAGTGAACTAGGGTTCACGATCGTAAGGGATTGGGACATGGATTCGAGCAAAGGGTTTCATACTTGGATTGAGCAAGGAGTGAGGTTTCATTTGTGGTAGTTTGGGGAATTCTGGTGGATAAAGCTGTCGTTCGAATTTAGGAGGAGCTCGCATATGCCTGTGAGTCGCGATTGGCAAGGAGGTCTCGGGTTTGATCATATTGGTGTGAAGATGCAGTATTTCGAATGAGAAAGGAAATGGTGGACTCGGTTTAAGATTTCGTGAAGGATTGAAGGAGTAAATGGGTGGAGAAATTACTGTAATGGTGCTTGGAGCTTTTGGAGCCACGGCAGTCAAATTTGGGAGGAAGAAAGCAAGGACGTGGGCTGGTATTTTTCAAGTGGTAGTGGGCCAAAAGGAAGGTTAAGCCCAAGCGATGTTTTATTTTAATTAAATTCAAATAATGTATAATCCTGTATATTGTGTAACTATATCATACGTTATCAGAATTGGGCAAAACAAGATCCGTTGGGATCGTATGGACGGGAGCAACACAATGAGACAGACCGGGAGTGAATCCGAGCTCGTTACAATTTATGGCAAAATAAATTGTCCGATTCAAATCATCGAACGTAAACCGATATTTTTCGGTTAACGCGCAACTGTGAGTAAAAACTCACTAACTCTCCTCAATTTATATTTTAATATAAATTGTATTTTATTTCTGTATTTGACTGCTATTTATGTACTTTTAATTTGGACTGTTAAGTTGTATTGTTAAATTGGACTGTAGATTGGACTGTTAAATAATTGATTGAAAACAGTATGGATATATATATATATACCTACATATATATATATATATATATATATCGTTATTAAACGGTGATTTTGTTATCAGTGTATTTCATTAGAAATGCAAGTGATGTTATATATGTTGTTTAACATCGGTGGATGCAGGGAAACAGGTTGGAGGAATCCGACTGGATTCCTCAACATTTATTTTACTGTTATTTGTATATTGTGATATAAAAATCTGTTGTTGATTGTATATGTTTGGATGATATTGATCATTGACAGTTGGTTGTTTAAAAACAATAGAAAACAATATAAATTTATGAAGCCGTGTTGATTAGATTGACGCCATTTTGACGTGAACGATATTTATATCGATTTTATTCATTTTAAAATGAATATTGAAACGTGATTTCGAAATCGAATATTTTGAAATGAATTGAATTGAAATTTGAATTGAATAGAAAACGAATTCGAAATGAATTGAATAGAAAACGAATTCGAAATGAATTGAATAGAAAACGAATTCGAAATGAATTGAATAGAAAACGAATTCGAAATGAATTGAATAGAAAACGAATTCGAAATGAATTGAATAGAAAACGAATTCAAAATGAATTGAATAGAAAACGAATTCGAAATGAATTGAATAGAAAACGAATTCGAAATGAATTGAATAGAAAACGAATTCGAAATGAATTGAATAGAAAACGAATTCGAAATGAATTGAATAGAAAACGAATTCGAAATGAATTGAATAGAAAACGAATTCGAAATGAATTGAATAGAAAACGAATTCGAAATGAATTGAATAGAAAACGAATTCGAATTGAATTGAATAGGAAACGAATTCGAAATGAATTGAATAGGAAACGAATTCGAAATGAATTGAATAGAAAACGAATTCGAAATGAACTGAATAGAAAACGAATTCGAATTGAAATAAAATTGAAATCGATTTGAATTGAAATCAAATCGAAGTGAATGTTAAAAGAATTTATAAAGGAAGATTCAATTTTGATTTGAAATTGAAATAAAGGTTGAAATTGTTTTTGAAACAAATTTGAAATGATTAATAAAATTCGTTTTAAAAGGAAATCGACGAAATATATATTATATATATTATATATATAATATAATGGCCTGAATAGAACGCGCCGCGCCGCGGCAGTTCGCGAATTTCGACCATTGACTTCGAACGGACATTACGGGAGATCCGACCGTCGGATTCTCCTGAAATCAGAACCGTTGGGTTCGTATCGAAAAGAGCTTTCTAAGGAATATTAGAAATTTGAAATCTAACGGTTGGATTTGGAATTATGTCCAAATCAAATTCGAAAAAGGTCGCTGTAAGTGCAGTTCGATGGCCGTTGATGGAAATCGACTGTACGGGCCTTGATAAAATTATTAAAAATAGTAATAATTTGTGTAAAATCATAAGAAATGATTTGTGAAGAATTGGGATGAAAAACTCCATATTTGAAAAGATAAAAATAGATTTTTATCGAAATGAACTAGTTATTAACTAGAAAAATAATCCAATGGTTATAAATAAATAAATTGGATTAGCTTTGAATTGAAATTATCTATGGATATTTTCGATATTGGATTCCGTGATTACAGATATTGTGATGGGAATTTGGAAGATATCGATATCGTTATTCCCGATATGATATCTGTTGGTTTCAGGATTTGATGTTAAATATAAGTCAATACTCTCTCTATTTAAAACCTTATATTTAATGTCAAATTTGATTGATTGATGGTTTGGATTGTGCTCGACCAGTTTATGAGCAAAATATGCTTTTACATTTAGCATTGGGTTGGGTTGAAAATATCTGTGTGCTAACGCCTTGTGAAACACTTCACGATTTGACGATAAGGTGTTTAGCGATATTGTGTTCATTTCAAATTTAATGAATGATTGTGAAATGATATTTTTCTTAAAGCGAAAAGAAACGTGTTCCCGATTTTGGACAGGGAATGTTTTATAAAAATGTTTTATAAAACAGAAAGGATTTCGAGGCCCAAAACCTGATGATTTCTAAAGTGATTTAGAAAATGTATTATATGTTACATTGTGGTTCATCGCATATTCGATTAGTTGCTATTGATGATGTATCTGTTTGGTGGCGGAGAATTTATTCTCTTGCTTAACACCCTTCTTTGAGACGTACGAGCTCAAAGGTTATGTGATTAATAGTGACTGATCATATGCGTGAATTACTGATGTGAAGTACTATATTTTGAAAGTACTTGTGATTATTACGTTGTGAAATGATTTTCCCTACTTCGGGATATGAAATGATTTAGTATGTGACTAAAGATTCGGGTAACCCTGAGACTAAAAGTATGGGTGAGAGGGCGGTGTATGCTCTCCTGAGTGGGAGGTGCATCGTCGGTGTAGCCTACTCCTATGTGGGGTAGGTGCACATATATATATCGAGTTGCGAGGTGCGTACCCTTTGCCTTGTCGATGGGGAGCACGATATTTGGTTGCATACTTGTTTGTATGCATTGTTATGTTTTGGAATTCACATTTCCAAATGATTTGATTTGAGATCCCGAAGTGAAATCTACTTTGATATAGAAAGTTAGATATGTATTTCAAATGATTTGAAATAAGAAATCGGGAATAAAATCCAAAGGAATAATTTCTGTAAATTGAATTGGATTTGGAAAATCTAAGTGTTGTGATTAATCTAAGTGGGTAGATTGGGATATTGCATGTTGTGTGATGCATAGTAGATCCATATATCTATATTGATTGTTGCTTATACACTGGCTTTCATGGGGGTAAACCCGTTCCGCGAAAGTGGCGTGGTCCCGTGATTTGCCTTATTTTTAAACAAGTTTAACAACTGTTTTTGAGTTCTCACACCAGTCCCATGACTGACCTGTAGTTTGCTTTTCCCTTGCGAACTCGGGTGCCCCTATTTTCCACACGGGCAGTCGAGTAGTTTTATTTTGCAGATGTTTTGAGCAGGATTCTGGATTGAAGCTTTAAGCTGTGTCCAGGCATTTACAGTCTTCCGCTGTGTAGTTTATATTTCCGCTGTGCATTGTATTACATTTATGTAAATTTATCTTCCGCTGTGTATTATTATCGATATACTCTGATATTCTGTACTCTGATGTAACATTATTATGATGTTTATTGAAGTCTTCTGTTATTTGTTCTGATGTGTTGTATACCCAAAGTTAGCGTATGCGGGATTCGAACGGTCTTGGTCGGTTTAGCGATCGATTAGGTCCGGGCGAAATCCGTGTCGTTACAACGTGGTATCAGAGCTTTGGTTTGCAAAGCTCAGAGAACAAGGCACATTAGAACCATACGAAAGAATACATCAGATATTGGATTAGTAAAATCCAATGGGAATGACTCGTTAGAGATGGGATCAGTAGTATTCTAGAACGAGTGTGAAGAGTCAATTTTTAAAGTAAAAACAAATTTTTGTTTTGAAAATTTAAATCAACTATTCGTATTTGATTATCTATTTATATTGAGTTGGACAATCCAGTATATATAGATTTTGCGTATACGTCTGATCCACGTGTATTTGAAATTTTAATATACTGGATAGATATAGAGTCACATTCTAGACACCCGGGGATAATTCTGATGATGTGGCCACATCATCAGTATTTATATTCGTGTTTCGAAGGTGTGATATCTATATATTTCCATTAGACTGGTGTGAGAACCAAATCTTATATAGCTAGAACACTTTGTTGTGAATTGGCATCAAAAACAAGATTTTCTGTATATGTATCAAATTATGAATTTGAAACTCTAATTCACTAATTGATTGATGTTTGTGTTGTTTGTCTAATTGTTTGATAATTTTGAACCATTATGTCTAATTGAACCAAATATTGAATTATATTGAAAATTGGTTGCATTTGCTTGCATATACATATATATCTTTGAACAGGTCATAGCAAGGAGGCTAGAGCAGAGAATAAAATTTGTTTGCCCGACAAATAGGTACATGTTTACTACATAATTTCCTGTTTTGTTTGGGTGATGATGATTTTGTGAGCCTATTGGCTAGCCGCTTGGCTTTTTCTTTTTCTTCTTGAGATCTGAAGGACCGGGGAAGCTATTTGAAATTCCCCGATGCTCCCGGTGCAGGGGAGGTTATGGCGAAATTTTTCAAAAATTTAGGGTGTTAGCCAAATTTTTGAAATTTTAGAAATTCTCAGAAACCGAAAAGTTGGAGAATGGAAGCCAGGTCGAGCGTAGAGTTGATTAATCAAACCACTTTCGACTTTGTTCCTTTTCGGGGACGAAAAGTTTTAAGTGGGGGAGATTGTAACAACCCGTAAAATGCGAGCCAGTTTGAAATTTTTATTTTGGCAATTTTAGCGAATTCTGATTATTTAATATGAATTATTTTAAATAATATCGACGAGAAATTTATTTTGAATATAATTCGAACGTATATATTATACGCGTCGTCGTTAGAATATAAATATTTATATATAATTATAAATAGAATTGAAAATGGCGCGGTAGTTCGATAATTTGATTTCAAACTTCAATTGAATGTACCGGGTGCAAAACGATCCGGATTTTAGTGAAACCAAAAATAATGGAATCTAATAGTGAATATCTTTCTAACGAAGTTAACAAACCGAGATTTCACTTTAGAAATGATAAGATATGTCCAGTTGAAAATTCAGAATAGTCGCTGTGGAATTTATATATATTTTATATAATATATAGCCCTTAAAAATAGCCATTTTGCAAACGACCTCGGATTCCGACGAAACCAGTTTTGTTGGGTCCGCAGAGTCAAGTTATTGCTAGATTCCAAATTTCATAATTTTCCGAATCAGTATGTGAGCGTGGCAAAGGAAAACGCGTTTGACCGGTTTCAGTTGATTTTAATCGACTGGAAATTGGCCATTTTTCAAACGGTCTCAGAATTCGACGAAACTAGTTTTGTTAAGACCGTATCGTCAATACGAAGCTAGAAAATATTTTTCTGGAATTTTTCTAGTTAGTATGTGACCCCGGTAATTTGAAATGTGCGTTTAAAATTCAATATAGTGATTTAAATGAAAATTCAAAAGGAAACTGATTGTAACGATCAAATCAGCTTGCGATACATATCCCATTGTGTTCGGAATGGGGGTGAAACGCTATGGACAACAGGCGGTGGGCCTCGTTTCGAGGTCATATGTAAAAGTCAACTCTTTGCTAAAATAAATAATTAAATAATAATAATAAAAAAAACATTTCCCTCCCCCCCCCTTTATCTTTGTTCTGGCCCCCCCCTTTCTCATTTCGATTCAAACAGAAAAGTGAAAAAAAAAAAAAGAACCCTAAGCCGATCGACAGCCGCCCCCCCCCCCCCCCCCCGGAGCGCCGTCGCCCCCCTCAAGACCTGACGCCGACGAGCCTACCATCGCCGCCGTACCTCGAAGCCCCCCCTCGAGACATCACCGACGAAGCAGTCGCCCCACCCCCCGTCGAATCCAGTCGCGACGCCACCCTCGAGAGACCCAAACAGCCGACTCCTCCTCCTCCCCTTCGACACCTCGGTGAGCCATTTTACTTTTTTTTATTTATTTTATTTTTAGTTTTAATTTAGTTTTATTAAAACTAAATACTGTCTTTTTATTTTAAGTTATAAAACTGTTTTTTTATTTTAAGTTATAAAAACTGCATTTTTAAGAAGGAAAAAAAACTGCATTTTTATAAAATATAAAAACTGTTTTGAAGAGTAAATTAAAAACTGAATAAATTAAATAAAGTTTAAAAAAACTGAAACTGTTTTAAAATATAAAGAAATAAAACTGAATTTTATAAAGTATAAAAACTGATTTGTAAATAAAGAAATAAAACTGATTTTTTTTTTTTTAAAAATGGTTTAAATATTAAATAGGAAAGGTTTAAACTTTAATGGAACAAGATCTGAACTTTAAATAGGAAAAGGCATATTTTTATATGTTGAAAGCAAAAGCAAAAATCATATTTTTTATATGTGAAAGCAAAAGTAAAAATCATATTTTTTATATGTGAAAGCGAAAGTAAAAATCATATTTTTTATATGTGAAAGCAAAAGTAAAAATCATATTTTTTATATGTGAAAGCGGAAGTAAAAATCATATTTTTTATATGTGAAAGCGAAAGTAAAAATCATATTTTTATATATTGAATAGCGTAGTAAAAATTCTATTTTTACATATGCAGAGAATACGGGTGAAAGCGACAAATAGGCGAAGATTTCTATTAAGAAGAGTCGTGAAGTTGGATAGCTATTGGTGAGATTTCTGATTTAAAATTTATATATATATATATGTGTGAAATGAAAGTGAATAGCTATATATAAATATCTATATATATATATATATATATATATATACGCCCCTCGTCCACAAACCATGGACGATATTTATTGGTTGAAATTGTTGTGAAAATTGATTGATAGCGAAGTGAAATAACATATATATGAAGAGTGAAATTTATATATATAGCAAAGTGAAAATATCGAATATATGAAAAGTGAAATTTATATATATAGCGAAGTGAAAATATCGAATATATTGAAAGTGAAAATATCGGATATATTGAAAGTGAAAATATTCGAATTGAAAACAATGTATATGAAATATTCGAATTGAAAATGATATATATATATATATATATATATATATGAAATGAAAACGATGTATATGAAATATTCGAATTGAACTGAATAGAAAACGAATTCGAATTGAATTGAATGGAAAACGAATTCGAATTGAATTAAATAGAAAACGAATTCGAATTGAACTGAATAGAAAACGAATTCGAATTGAACTGAATAGAAAACGAATTCGAATTGAATTAAATAGAAAACGAATTCGAATTGAATTGAATAGAAAACGAATTCGAAATGAATTGAATAGAAAACGAATTCGAAATGAATTGAATAGAAAACGAATTCGAAATGAATTGAATAGAAAACGAATTCGAAATGAATTGAATAGAAAACGAATTCGAAATGAATTGAATAGAAAACGAATTCGAAATGAATTGAATAGAAAACGAATTCGAAATGAATTGAATAGAAAACGAATTCGAAATGAATTGAATAGAAAACGAATTCGAAATGAATTGAATAGAAAACGAATTCGAAATGAATTGAATAGAAAACGAATTCGAAATGAATTGAATAGAAAACGAATTCGAAATGAATTGAATAGAAAACGAATTCGAAATGAATTGAATAGAAAACGAATTCGAAATGAATTGAATAGAAAATGAATTCGAATTGAATTGAATAGGAAACGAATTCGAAATGAATTGAATAGGAAACGAATTCGAAATGAATTGAATAGAAAACGAATTCGAAATGAACTGAATAGAAAACGAATTCGAATTGAAATAAAATTGAAATCGATTTGAATTGAAATCAAATCGAAGTGAATGTTAAAAGAATTTATAAAGGAAGATTCAATTTTGATTTGAAATTGAAATAAAGGTTGAAATTGTTTTTGAAACAAATTTGAAATGATTAATAAAATTCGTTTTAAAAGGAAATCGACGAAATATATATTATATATATTATATATATAATATAATGGCCTGAATAGAACGCGCCGCGCCGCGGCAGTTCGCGAATTTCGACCATTGACTTCGAACGGACATTACGGGAGATCCGACCGTCGGATTCTCCTGAAATCAGAACCGTTGGGTTCGTATCGAAAAGAGCTTTCTAAGGAATATTAGAAATTTGAAATCTAATGGTTGGATTTGGAATTACGTCCAAATCAAATTCGAAAAAGGTCGCTGTAAGTGCAGTTCGATGGCCGTTGATGGAAATCGACTGTACGGGCCTTGATAAAATTATTAAAAATAGTAATAATTTGTGTAAAATCATAAGAAATGATTTGTGAAGAATTGGGATGAAAAACTCCATATTTGAAAAGATAAAAATAGATTTTTATCGAAATGAACTAGTTATTAACTAGAAAAATAATCCAATGGTTATAAATAAATAAATTGGATTAGCTTTGAATTGAAATTATCTATGGATATTTTCGATATTGGATTCCGTGATTACAGATATTGTGATGGGAATTTGGAAGATATCGATATCGTTATTCCCGATATGATATCTGTTGGTTTCAGGATTTGATGTTAAATATAAGTCAATACTCTCTCTATTTAAAACCTTATATTTAATGTCAAATTTGATTGATTGATGGTTTGGATTGTGCTCGACCAGTTTATGAGCAAAATATGCTTTTACATTTAGCATTGGGTTGGGTTGAAAATATCTGTGTGCTAACGCCTTGTGAAACACTTCACGATTTGACGATAAGGTGTTTAGCGATATTGTGTTCATTTCAAATTTAATGAATGATTGTGAAATGATATTTTTCTTAAAGCGAAAAGAAACGTGTTCCCGATTTTGGACAGGGAATGTTTTATAAAAATGTTTTATAAAACAGAAAGGATTTCGAGGCCCAAAACCCGATGATTTCTAAAGTGATTTAGAAAATGTATTATATGTTACATTGTGGTTCATCGCATATTCGATTAGTTGCTATTGATGATGTATCTGTTTGGTGGCGGAGAATTTATTCTCTTGCTTAACACCCTTCTTTGAGACGTACGAGCTCAAAGGTTATGTGATTAATAGTGACTGATCATATGCGTGAATTACTGATGTGAAGTACTATATTTTGAAAGTACTTGTGATTATTACGTTGTGAAATGATTTTCCCTACTTCGGGATATGAAATGATTTAGTATGTGACTAAAGATTCGGGTAACCCTGAGACTAAAAGTATGGGTGAGAGGGCGGTGTATGCTCTCCTGAGTGGGAGGTGCATCGTCGGTGTAGCCTACTCCTATGTGGGGTAGGTGCACATATATATATCGAGTTGCGAGGTGCGTACCCTTTGCCTTGTCGATGGGGAGCACGATATTTGGTTGCATACTTGTTTGTATGCATTGTTATGTTTTGGAATTCACATTTCCAAATGATTTGATTTGAGATCCCGAAGTGAAATCTACTTTGATATAGAAAGTTAGATATGTATTTCAAATGATTTGAAATAAGAAATCGGGAATAAAATCCAAAGGAATAATTTCTGTAAATTGAATTGGATTTGGAAAATCTAAGTGTTGTGATTAATCTAAGTGGGTAGATTGGGATATTGCATGTTGTGTGATGCATAGTAGATCCATATATCTATATTGATTGTTGCTTATACACTGGCTTTCATGGGGGTAAACCCGTTCCGCGAAAGTGGCGTGGTCCCGTGATTTGCCTTATTTTTAAACAAGTTTAACAACTGTTTTTGAGTTCTCACACCAGTCCCATGACTGACCTGTAGTTTGCTTTTCCCTTGCGAACTCGGGTGCCCCTATTTTCCACACGGGCAGTCGAGTAGTTTTATTTTGCAGATGTTTTGAGCAGGATTCTGGATTGAAGCTTTAAGCTGTGTCCAGGCATTTACAGTCTTCCGCTGTGTAGTTTATATTTCCGCTGTGCATTGTATTACATTTATGTAAATTTATCTTCCGCTATGTATTATTATCGATATACTCTGATATTCTGTACTCTGATGTAACATTATTATGATGTTTATTGAAGTCTTCTGTTATTTGTTCTGATGTGTTGTATACCCAAAGTTAGCGTATGCGGGATTCGAACGGTCTTGGTCGGTTTAGCGATCGATTAGGTCCGGGCGAAATCCGTGTCGTTACAGAATCTATTTATAAAATCGAAGGATTTTATAAAAGGATATTTATTTAGAAATAAATAAAATAAAGGAATATTTATTTAGATTAAATAAATAGAATAAAGGATATTTAATTAGAGATTAAATAATTAGAGTTATAAAGGAAAATCTATTTAGGAAAATAAATAGATTATACAAAAGGAAATCTATTTAGGAAATAAATAGAAATAAAAGAAAAGTTAGTTAGTCGGATATAAATATTCGAATCAAGTTAGTTAAGTTGTCAAACCAAGCTAGTTGAACCAAACTAGTAAAGCTAGTCGAACCCAACCGAGTCGAAATGGTCGAGTCGAACCAATCGAGCCCAAATGGTCGAGTCGAACCAATCGAGTCAAGATGGTCGAGTCAAACCAACCGAGTCGAGCTGGTCGAGTAGAACCAATCGAGTCAAGCTGGTCAAGTTAGTCGAACCTGGTCAGTCGAGTCGAGTAAATCAAACTTAGTTAATCGAAAGAAGTTATCAATGTTAGTTTCATCGAAAGGAGTTATCAATGTTAGTTTCATCGAAAGAAGTTATCGATGTTAGTTTCATCGAAAGAAGTTATCAATGTTAGTTTCATCGAAAGAAGTTATCTATGTTAGTTTCATCGAAAGGAGTTATCGATGTTAGTTTCATCGAAAGGAGTTATCGATGTTAGTTTCATCGAAAGGTGTTATCGATGTTAGTTTCATCGAAAGGAGTTATCGATGTTAGTTTCATCGAAAGGAGTTATCGATGTTAGTTTCATCGAAAGAAGTTATCGATGTTAGTTTCATCGAAAGGAGTTATCGATGTTAGTTTCATCGAAAGGAGTTATCGATGTTAGCTTTCATCGAAAGAAGTTATTGATGTTAGTTTCATCGAAAGGAGTTATCAATGTTAGTTTCATCGAAAGGAGTTATCGATGTTAGTTTCATCGAAAGAAGTTATTGATGTTAGTTCCATCGAAAGGAGTTATCGATGTTAGTTTCATCGAAAGAAGTTATTGATGTTAGTTTCATCGAAAGGAGTTATCGATGTTAGTTTCATCGAAAGAAGTTATCGATGTTAGTTTCATCGAAAGAAGTTATTGATGTTAGTTTCATCGAAAGGAGTTATCGATGTTAGTTTCATCGAAGGGAGTTATCGATTATAGTTTAATCGAAGTGAGATTTTCAAATATGAGATATTTGAAAAGGGAAGAGTTATCGAATATTAGTTATTCGAAGAGAGATTATCGAATATCGTTTATTCGAGAAGGAGTAATCGAATATAGGTTATTCAAAGAAGAGTTAATCAAATAGAGATTTCTCGAAGAGAGTTAATCGGCAAATTCGATTATATCGAATTCGGGAAAGTACTTATACTTTCCAGTGTTTAAATAGAGATTTATTTAATTATAAATAAATAAGTTAGGTTAATTATTCACTAATAAGAATAGAAGTTATAATTAAAGTTAGACAATTCGAAAGTAGGGATCTTAACGTTATCGTTATAACCCATGTTTTAAATATAGAAGTAGATTAGTAAAATTGGATCCGAGAAAGGCGTAAAGAAGTTGTTAAAGATTGATAAACTTTGACCATTTCGAAGTTATAACGTTGTTCAGTTAAGGTCTGAGAGGTAATTATACCCCAACTTGAGTGACTTCCTTCTTAACTAAGAAATGGTAAGGTTTGATCGTAAAGGAGTTTTGGAAATATTTTCCAAACAAGAATCAGAAATGTTTTCTAAATACAGAAAACAAGGAATGGAAATGTTTCCAGTGTTGATAACATATATTTTCTAAATATAGAAAATAGCAAATGTTGAATATAGGGAAACAGGAGATGTAAAATGAACTAAAGAGATAAATGTTAAATGATGTTTGTTTGATATAATTTCCGTCCGGAAATAATATCGTTGTTTGCACACTTGTTTTTCTTTGATAGTTAACTCACAGACCATCGAAGTTTTGACCATTTTAACGTTGTTAATATGGAGAGACCGGTTGGATTATTATCCAAAGAACCACTCTGTATTAGCATAAGCGTCGCGAATCATATATGCCAAAGATAATGGAAGACGGAGTAAAATACAAGGGCTATCCTGTTTATAGAATAGTGCCTTCGGTTTGTCCAGTCCCAGGACAACTTGTATGGACGAAGGTCTGACAGAGTATATCCAATGGATCGCGTAAGTTGATCTGTTCAAACGTATTCACGTTTGGTGGCGGAGGAATTCGTTTCTCTTAGCTGTATACCCGTGTTATTTTTGGATAAGTCAATTTGTGATTTGGCGGGTATGACGATGTGACATTTCTAAGTGAATGAAGATGGATGTCTGACATAGTATTTCCAAACGGTCACGTACATTGATTTCTTCAACTATACCAAGAGTGGAAGCGGAGAAGGAAACTTCTTTTAGCTGACACGTAATGTATGGTTGTAGACGTCAATAAGTGATTCTGATGGATTTGACAATGTAGCATTCGAAGTGAATCTGATGTAATGATAAAGCTGTAACAACCCATAAAATGCGAGCCAGTTTGAAATTTTTATTTTGGCAATTTTAGCGAATTTTGATTATTTAAAATGAATTATTTTAAATAATATCGACGACAAATTTATTTTGAATAGAATTCGACGTATATATTATATACGTCGTCGTTAGAATATAAATATTTATATATAATTATAAATAGAATTGAAAATGGCGCGGTAGTTCGATAATTCGATTTCAAACTTCAATTGAATGCACCGGGTGCAAAACAATCCGGATTTTAGTGAAACCAAAAATAATGGAATCTAATAGTGAATATCTTTCCAATGAATCCGAAAAATTAAAAGTTCGTAGCGGGAATCAAAAGATATGTCCAGTTGAAAATTCTGAATAGTCGCTATGGAATTCAGGCCCTTAAAAATGGACATTTTGCAAACGACCTCGGATTTCGATGAAACCAGTTTTGTTGGGTCCGGGATGTCAAGTTGTTGCTAGGTTTCAAATTTCATAATTTTTCGAATCAATATGTGAGCGTGGCAAAGGAAAACGCGTTTGACCAATTTCAGTTGATTTTAATCGACTAGAAATTGGCCATTTTTCCAACGATCTCAGAATTCGACGAAATTAGTTTTGTTAGGACCGTATCGTCAATACGAAGCTAGAAAATATTTTTATAGAATTTTTCGAGTTAGTATGTGACCTCGGTAAATTGAAATGTACGTTTAAAATTCAATATAGTGATTTAAATGTAAATTCAACGAAAATTGATTCAAACAGTCGAACCAGCTTACGATGCATATCCCATTGTGTTCGGAATGGGGGTGAAACGCTATGGACGACAGGCGGTGGGCCTCGTTTCGAAGTCGAAAATGAAAGTTGCTTTTTGTGGAAAATTTAATAATAAAATAATAAAATAAATAATAAAAATAAAAAATTAAAAACTCGTCTTCCCTTAACCAGGCCCCCCCCCCGTTTATTCTTCAACTCATACATCAAAAAAAAAAGTGAAAAAAAAAGGGAAAAAAAGGGAGATCGACGGAACCCGTCGATCCCTGCTCCAGCGCGCCACCCGGCTGTTGGCCGCGCCGTGCCACCGTCCAGGCGAGGGCCTCGCCTCCCCATCGCCTCTCTCTCCTCCTCCGTCGATCAACCTCGCTCAACCCCCTCTCCTACGCAACCCCCATTCCCCCCCGGCCGACCGCAGCTCCCCCGATTCCACCCAAAACCGCCTCCGCAAACCCCTAGCCAGAAGCCGCCACCACAGACCCGCGCAGCGCCCCCCCCCCCCCGATGACCGACGCAGGAAGAAACCCCCCCCCCCCCCCGGGGCTGTAAGTTTTCGTTTTTTATTTATTAATATTTTATTTCTGTTTTATATTTACAGATTAAAAACTGTTTTTATTTTAAAGATTAAATACTGTTTTTATTTTTACAGTTCAAAAACTGATTTTGTTTAAAGAAAAAGGTTAAAACTTTAGATAGAAAAAGGTTAAAACTTTAAAAAGAAAAAGGTTAAAACTTTAAAAAGAAAAAGGTTAAAACTTTAAATTGAAAAAGGTTAAAACTTTAAATAGAAAATATAAATTTGAAATGATTTTTAAATATAAAAATTAGCATTGTTGAAAATATATCTATATCGCAAGGTTTTGAAAATATATGGGAATGTTTTAAAAATATATATCATATGATTTTTATATTGAACTTGAAATTAAAAATATGATTTTTATTTATTGAACTTCGAATTAAAAATATGATTTTTATATATTGAACTTCGAATTAAAAATATGATTTTTATATATTGAACTTCGAAAAAAAAATATGATTTTTATATATGGAATAGCGAAGTAAAAATTCGATTTTTACATAGGTAGTGAAAGCGGACAACGAAGGTGACAAAAAGGCGGGAACGACGAAGATCTTTACAATAGAAGTGCCGTGGAACTAGGATAGCTATCGGTGAGAATTTCTCACCTTTCAATTTCTTTTCTAGTTATATATATATACTAGGATGCAGACGGTGCTTAGTAGCACCCGACACAATCGTCCACAGACCATGGACTTGTTTGTTTGGTTGCATAGATTAGTTGAATTATTTGTTTGAAATGAATTGAATTGTTTGGTGAGATGAAATTGATTTGATTGATATGTGAATGGCGTGGGCCTTCACTAGACCGGGGATAAGGCTAGGCCTCGTCCCGTTTCTAGTATCGTGCCGTTATGCCGCCGAAATTTTCTAAAATATGTTAGAAAAATAAAAATATCGTTTTATTTAAAGAATGAACTGAATAGAAATTCATATGTTGGAATAAAATGTTTTAGCGTTAAAAATATAATTTTTAACGTGAATGTGAATAAATAAATATTCATTTACAAACCAGACGGTTTGTTTATGTACACTTATTTGAATGACATTGATTGGGACGATAAATTTTACACATCGCCCAACTGCACAAATAAAATATGTGTTTGATTGTTTGAAACCCCACACGGGTGTTAGGATGAAATTTGAAGTTCACTCATCCTGATTGATTAAATATGTCGATCGATTGATTGACAGGCTGTTATAAGCGTTGAATATCTATATTTGATGCTTATACAGTGTAGTGCACTTTGGTTGATGGTTGATTATTTTTCAATGCTATGATATACATGTGTTGTATGAAAATCCATATAATTAACTTTATATGGTAATTGATTGGGCCTCATTCCAATTTGAAAAATAAAGAATATTATAAAATAAAAGTTCATGTGTTGACAGTACTCATTCACTGAGATTGGTCATGTGTTGAACGAAATGTTTTAGTAATAAAATTTACATCTTTATCAATATAAAATAACGGTTCATGTGTTGACAGTACTCATCCATTGAGATTGGTCATGTGTTGAACGAAATATTTTGATAATAACAACTATTTTGAAAAAGAAATATTTGAAATAAAATATTTGAAATAGAAATTTATGAAGCCGTGTTGATTAGATGACGCCATTTTGACGTGAGCGATATTTATATCGATTTTAACGATTTCGAAATGAATTGAATTGAAAACGATTTCGAAATGAATTGAATTGAAAACGATTTCGAAATGAATTGAATTGAAAACGATTTCGAAATGAATTGAATTGAAAACGATTTCGAAATGAATTGAATTGAAAACGATTTCGAAATGAATTGAATTGAAAACGATTTCGAAATGAATTGAATTGAAAACGATTTCGAAATGAATTGAATTGAAAACGATTTCGAAATGAATTGAATTGAAAACGATTTCGAAATGAATTGAATTGAAAACGATTTCGAAATGAATTGAATTGAAAACGATTTCGAAATGAATTGAATTGAAAACGATTTCGAAATGAATTGAATTGAAAACGATTTCGAAATGAATTGAATTGAAAACGATTTCGAAATGAATTGAATTGAAAACGAATTCAAATTGAATTGAAAGCAAATTGAAACGAATTCAAATTGAATTGAAATTTGAATTGAATAGAAATGAATTTTAAAAACGAATTTATAAGAGAAGAATTCAATTTTGCTTTGAATTGAAATGGAAGTTGAAATAGGTTTTGAAACGATTTTAAAACTATTTATATAATTCGTTTTGAATAGGAATCGATGAAATATATATAATATATATTATATATATAATATAATGGCCTGAATAGAACGCGCCGCGCCGCGGCAGTTCGTGAATTTCGACCATTGATTTCAAACGGACATTACGGGAGATCCGACCGTCGGACTCTCCTAAAACCGGAACCGTTGGGTTCGTATCGATAAGAGCTTTCTAACGAATATTAGAAATTTGAAATCTAACGGTTGGATTTGGAATTATGTCCAAATCAAATTTGAAAAAGGTCGCTGTAAGTGCAGTTCGATGGCCATTGATGGAAATCGACTGTACGGGCCTTGATAAAATTATTAAAAATAGTAATAATTTGTGTAAAATCATAAGAAATGATTTAGAAAGGATTGGGATGAAAAACTCCATATTTGAAAGGATAAAAATAGATTTTTATCGAAATGAACTAGTTTTGAACTAGAATTATAATTCTATTTATTTTTAAATAAATAAATTGAATTTGAAAAGGGTTTTAAAAATAACCAGAATATCCAATGATTGCATTGGAGTGGATTTGAATCGAAATTGTCTTCGGAATATTTCGATGTTGGAATTCGTGATTATACAGATGTTGTTATGGAAATTTGAAAGATATATATATATATATATATATATCGTTATTTCCAATACGACATTTGTTAGTCGTAGAATTCGATATTGAATATAAGCCGATATATTTTCTATTCAGAGCCTTGTATTGAATATCGAATGTGATTTGGGTTTGTCGTGAGTGGTGTCTTCACTAACACTGTTCTTGAACCCAGTTGAGAAAAGATTAAATCTTTTTATTTAGATTTAATGAAGTGTACCAATTAAATAATATTTAATTGGAATTGAATTGATATTGATTTTTGGGTTTATCGTGGACAGTGTTTTAAATAACACTCGTCCTTTAACTCGATAATTAATGGAATGTGATTTTGGGTTTATTGTGAACCGTGTTTTAAACGACATTGATTCTTTAACCCAGTTAACGATTAAAACTAAGTGGAGTTTTAATGAATCTTTAATTAGATTGAAATGATCGAGAATGGAGTATCACCAGTTTTGCTCCAGGCGATAGTTAAATCTTTAATTAGATTTGAACGTGAAATGGTAATTGAATTTACCGATAACACCGTGGTGTTAGATATGAAGTACTACCAGTTTTACTTCATGGGATGAATAGGTTGGGATTGGGAAATTAAAATAAATGATTACTTCGGTAAGGTTCGCTAATCCCGACTAGTTTTGAACTGATATTCAAAATAGAATAAAGAATAAATTCAAGACATTTATCTTGGATAAAATTAATGGGAACCTTTCCCTATGAATGTGAAATCAGAAACTAACTGTCGGTTAGCTGAGCAGAATGGTTTTCTGGATATTGATCTGATGTTGGTTTCGGCCTTCGGGGTTAATATTTGGGGAATTATTCTCTTGATTAATTTACGGTTAGTGACTGATGAATTGGAATGAGGCGTATGTTGTGTTTGTGTAACACTTATTTAAAATATACGCGAGTTATTCGGAAAGACCGGGTTTATCCCATTCTGAATAACTGATACGACGATAAGTCGAAGATGAAGACGGTGGTCGAAGACCGGAAGTCTTCACGTCGTTTGGGTGATAACTGATGATCTTGATTGGGCTGTACACCCAAGAAGATGGAAATAGTTGGTGATCGTCCAGACGTACTTGGAGATCGATGGATATGCGGGGTACTAGGTGCCTCCGGTTTCGTTCAGACCCAGAACGAACTTGTAAATGGACTGTGTGTCTGACATTGGATTTTAGTCTGTGTGATTGATCTCTATTAAATATATATCTGTTTGGCGGCGGAGAATTTATTCTCTTGCTTAACGCCCTTCTCTGAGACGTACGAGCTCAGGGGTTATATATTGATGGATATCAAACGCATGGAGTGAATTGCCTGTGTGGCATGCCTAAGCGGCAATTGATCGAGGCTTCTGTTGAAAAGCAAAGTCTTGTGGTGATGATCAAAGCACGGCCTTTGTGGCGTAGCTTTGTGTAACGTTTGCTTCGCGAGTTTCGCACCCCGGTTGTGAACCAAAAACGGGAGAGGACCTCCGGGAGGGCATGCGTTTCTTTCTAGTTAGAAGTGGCGTCAGTGGTTTTACACGCCCTGACGAGTTTGACTTATGTGGTTGTTGCTGTTGCGAGGCGCCTCGGATTGATCGGTCGTTCTCGAACCGATGGAGTCATTTAGTTGGCTCATTTACGCCCCAAAGGGCGGGGAAACGTATTGTTCAGGCACTATAATCCACATCGGTGGACCGGCCCTGTCGCTCCATGGGGCAGTTGCGGCTGTTCCTGTGGCTCGGGCTAGAGAGTCACGAATCGGTGGAGGACGATCCCTGGCCTCGGTTCATAGACGGAAATCCAATTTCCAAATACGTGACATTTGCGGTTTTATTTGTAGAGCCTAGTATGGCGACATAGTGGGATGGGGCGCTCATGCCGCCTATGATTGATACTTATGATTTGAAATTGTTTTATACACTATGCACTTACAATAGTATCAAATGATTTGTTTTAAAACGTATCAAGCATTCTTTGGCTGTTATAAGGGAAAACCCTATCCCCCGGCTTGCGTTGCATTGTGTGATAGGACCTGGGTCTTATAACAGCTTCATTTTTCTCTATTTAGCATTGCGTTGTTCGATTTATGCACTGGTATTCTTGGGAGGAAACCCGTTCCGTGTTATACGGCGTGGTCCCTTGATTTACCTAACATTTAAAATAAAGATTAACTGTTTTAGTTCTCACACCAGTCACATGACTGACCTGGAGTTTATTGTTTTAACCTAAACTCTGGGTGCCCCTATTTTGACACGGGCAGCTAGTAGTTTTGGTTTTGCAGATTCATATTCACAGGATCCTGGTTTACAGCTGGAATGATATCCGGAAAGCTTTGTATCCGTATATCTCCTCTAGTTGTGTATTGTATTATTTTCCGCTGCTATGTATTTAAATGTAATTTAAATCTCTGGTATTTCTGTGTAATATTCATTTATACTCTGTATATTCTTGTAATCTGATGCATTGTTGTAATAAACAATGAAACGTTTTCTATATGCGTTCTGTTGTGGCTTGTTCTCGAACTATCCGACACTTTCCTTTACGGGGAAGTTACGGGTTTTCACAGTTGGTATCAGAGCTTTGGTTTACAAGGCTAGAGAACAAGACACATTAGAACCATACGAAAGAATTCATCAGATATTGGATTAGTAATATCCAATTAGAATGACTCGTTAGAGATAGGATCAGTAGTATCCTAGAACGGGTGTGAAGAGTATATTTTTCAAATAAAAACATTTTTGTTTTGAAAATTTAAATCAACTATTCGTATTTGATTATTTGTTTATATTGATTTTGGACAATTCAGTATATAAAGAATTTGCATATACGCCTTGCAAACGTATATTCAAAGTTTTAATATACTGGATAGATATAGAGTCACACTCTAGTCGTCCGGAGACGATTCTGATGATAGTCTAGACATCATCAGAATTGGTATTCGAGTTTCGAAGGTGTGATTTTCTATATATTTCCATTAGACTGGTGTGAGAACCAAAACTAATATAGCTAGAATACATTGTTGTGATTTGGCATCAAAAATCTGATTTTTGACTATATATCAAAGTTATGAATTTGAAACTCTAATTCACTAATTGATTGATGTTTGTGTTGTTTGTTTAATTGTTTGATAATTTTGAACCATTATGCCTAATTTGATCAAATATTGAATTGTATTGAAAATTGGTCGCATCTGCTTGCATATACATGTATATCATTGAACAGGTCATAGCAAGGAGGCTAGAGCAGAGAATAAAATTTGTTTGCCCGACAAATAGGTACATGTTTACTACATAATTTACTGTTTTGTTTGGGTGATGATGATTTTATGAGCCTATTGGCTAGCCGCTTGGCTTTTTCTTTTTCTTTTTGAGATCAGAAGGACCGGGGAAGCTATTTAAAATTTCCCGATGCTCCCGGTGCAGGGGAGGTTATGGCGAAATTTTTCGAAAATTTAGGGTGTTACCCAAATTTTTGAAATTTTGAAAATTCTCAGAAACTAAAGAGTTGGAGAATGGAAGCCTGATCGATCGTAGAGCTGGTTAATCAAACCACTTTCGACTTTGTTCCTTTTCGGGGACGAAAAGTTTTAAGTGGGGGAGATTGTAACAACCCGTAAAATGCGAGCCAGTTTGAAAATTTTATTTTGGCAATTTTAGCGAATTTTGATTATTTAAAATGAATTATTTTAAATAATATCGACGAGAAATTTATTTTGAATAGAATTCGACGTATATATTATATACGTCGTCGTTAGAATATAAATATTTATATATAATTATAAATAGAATTGAAAATGGCGCGGTAGTTCGATAATTCGATTTCAAACTTCAATTGAATGTACCGGGTGCAAAACAATCCGGATTTTAGTGAAACCAAAAATAATGGAATCTAATAGTGAATATCTTTCCAATGAATCCGAAAAATTAAAAGTTCGTAGCGGGAATCAAAAGATATGTCCAGTTGAAAATTCTGAATAGTCGCTATGGAATTCAGGCCCTTAAAAATGGACATTTTGCAAACGACCTCGGATTTCGATGAAACCAGTTTTGTTGGGTCCGTGATGTCAAGTTGTTGCTAGGTTTCAAATTTCATAATTTTTCGAATCAATATGTGAGCGTGGCAAAGGAAAACGCGTTTGACCAATTTCAGTTGATTTTAATCGACTAGAAATTGGCCATTTTTCCAACGATCTCAGAATTCGACGAAATTAGTTTTGTTAGGACCGTATCGTCAATACGAAGCTAGAAAATATTTTTATAGAATTTTTCGAGTTAGTATGTGACCTCGGTAAATTGAAATGTACGTTTAAAATTCAATATAGTGATTTAAATGTAAATTCAACGAAAACTGATTCAAACAGTCGAACCAGCTTACGATGCATATCCCATTGTGTTCGGAATGGGGGTGAAACGCTATGGACGACAGGCGGTGGGCCTCGTTTCGAAGTCGAAAATGAAAGTTGCTTTTTGTGGAAAATTTAATAATAAAATAATAAAATAAATAATAAAAATAAAAAAATAAAAACTCCTCTTCCCTTAACCAGGCCCCCCCGTTTATTCTTCAACTCATACATCAAAAAAAAAAGTGAAAAAAAAGGAAAAAAAAAGGGAGATCGACGGAACCCGTCGATCCCTGCTCCAGCGCGCCACCCGGCTGTTGGCCGCGCCGTGCCACCGTCCAGGCGAGGGCCTCGCCTCCCCATCGCCTCTCTCTCCTCCTCCGTCGATCAACCTCGCTCAACCCCCTCTCCTACGCAACCCCCATTCCCCCCCGGCCGACCGCAGCTCCCCCGATTCCACCCAAAACCGCCTCCGCAAACCCCTAGCCAGAAGCCGCCACCACAGACCCGCGCAGCGCCCCCCCCCTGATGACCGACGCAGGAAGAAACCCCCCCCCTGATGACCGACGCAGGAAGAAACCCCCCCCCCCCCGGGGCTGTAAGTTTTCGTTTTTTATTTATTAATATTTTATTTCTGTTTTATATTTACAGATTAAAATCTGTTTTTATTTTAAAGATTAAATACTGTTTTTATTTTTACAGTTCAAAAACTGATTTTGTTTAAAGAAAAAGGTTAAAACTTTAGATAGAAAAAGGTTAAAACTTTAAAAAGAAAAAGGTTAAAACTTTAAAAAGAAAAAGGTTAAAACTTTAAATTGAAAAAGGTTAAAACTTTAAATAGAAAATATAAATTTGAAATGATTTTTAAATATAAAAATTAGCATTGTTGAAAATATATCTATATCGCAAGGTTTTGAAAATATATGGGAATGTTTTAAAAATATATATCATATGATTTTTATATTGAACTTGAAATTAAAAATATGATTTTTATATATTGAACTTCGAATTAAAAATATGATTTTTATATATTGAACTTCGAATTAAAAATATGATTTTTATATATTGAACTTCGAAATAAAAATATGATTTTTATATATGGAATAGCGAAGTAAAAATTCGATTTTTACATAGGTAGTGAAAGCGGACAACAAAGGTGACAAAAAGGCGGGAACGACGAAGATCTTTATAATAGAAGTGCCGTGGAGCTAGGATAGCTATCGGTGAGAATTTCTCACCTTTCAATTTCTTTTCTAGTTATATATATATACTAGGATGCAGACGGTGCTTAGTAGCACCCGACACAATCGTCCACAGACCATGGACTTGTTTGTTTGGTTGCATAGATTAGTTGAATTATTTGATTGAAATGAATTGAATTGTTTGGTGAGATGAAATTGATTTGATTGATATGTGAATGGCGTGGGCCTTCACTAGACCGGGGATAAGGCTAGGCCTCGTCCCGTTTCTAGTATCGTGCCGTTATGCCACCGAAATTTTCTAAAATATGTTAGAAAAATAAAAATATCGTTTTGTTTAAAGAATGAACTGAATAGAAATTCATATGTTGGAATAAAATGTTTTAGCGTTAAAAATATAATTTTTAACGTGAATGTGAATAAATAAATATTCATTTACAAACCAGACGGTTTGTTTATGTACACTTATTTGAATGACATTGATTGGGACGATAAATTTTACACATCGCCGAACTGCACAAATAAAATATGTGTTTGATTGTTTGAAACCCCACACGGGTGTTAGGTTGAAATTTGAAGTTCACTCATCCTGATTGATTAAATATGTCGATCGATTGATTGACAGGCTGTTATAAGCGTTGAATATCTATATTTGATGCTTATACAGTGTAGTGCACTTTGGTTGATGGTTGATTATTTTTCAATGCTATGATATACATGTGTTGTATGAAAATCCATATAATTAACTTTATATGGTAATTGATTGGGCCTCATTCCAATTTGAAAAATAAAGAATATTATAAAATAAAAGTTCATGTGTTGACAGTACTCATTCACTGAGATTGGTCATGTGTTGAACGAAATGTTTTAGTAATAAAATTTACATCTTTATCAATATAAAATAACGGTTCATGTGTTGACAGTACTCATCCATTGAGATTGGTCATGTGTTGAACGAAATATTTTGATAATAACAACTATTTTGAAAAAGAAATATTTGAAATAAATATTTGAAATAGAAATTTATGAAGCCGTGTTGATTAGATGACGCCATTTTGACGTGAGCGATATTTATATCGATTTTAACGATTTCGAAATGAATTGAATTGAAAACGATTTCGAAATGAATTGAATTGAAAACGATTTCAAAATGAATTGAATTGAAAACGATTTCGAAATGAATTGAATTGAAAACGATTTCAAAATGAATTGAATTGAAAACGATTTCGAAATGAATTGAATTGAAAACGATTTCGAAATGAATTGAATTGAAAACGATTTCGAAATGAATTGAATTGAAAACGATTTCGAAATGAATTGAATTGAAAACGATTTCGAAATGAATTGAATTGAAAACTATTTCGAAATGAATTGAATTGAAAACGATTTCGAAATGAATTGAATTGAAAACGATTTCGAAATGAATTGAATTGAAAACGATTTCGAAATGAATTGAATTGAAAACGATTTCGAAATGAATTGAATTGAAAACGATTTCGAAATGAATTGAATTGAAAACGAATTCAAATTGAATTGAAAGCAAATTGAAACGAATTCAAATTGAATTGAAATTTGAATTGAATAGAAATGAATTTTAAAAACGAATTTATAAGAGAAGAATTCAATTTTGCTTTGAATTGAAATGGAAGTTGAAATAGGTTTTGAAACGATTTTAAAACTATTTATATAATTCGTTTTGAATAGGAATCGACGAAATATATATAATATATATTATATATATAATATAATGGCCTGAATAGAACACGCCGCGCCGCGGCAATTCGCGAATTTCGACCATTGATTTCAAACGGACATTACGGGAGATCCGACCGTCGGACTCTCCTAAAACCGGAACCGTTGGGTTCGTATCGATAAGAGCTTTCTAACGAATATTAGAAATTTGAAATCTAACGGTTGGATTTGGAATTATGTCCAAATCAAATTTGAAAAAGGTCGCTGTAAGTGCAGTTCGATGGCCATTGATGGAAATCGACTGTACGGGCCTTGATAAAATTATTAAAAATAGTAATAATTTGTGTAAAATCATAAGAAATGATTTAGAAAGGATTGGGATGAAAAACTCCATATTTGAAAGGATAAAAATAGATTTTTATCGAAATGAACTAGTTTTGAACTAGAATTATAATTCTATTTATTTTTAAATAAATAAATTGAATTTGAAAAGGGTTTCAAAAATAACCAGAATATCCAATGATTGCATTGGAGTGGATTTGAATCGAAATTGTCTTCGGAATATTTCGATGTTGGAATTCGTGATTATACAGATGTTGTTATGGAAATTTGAAATATATATATATATATCGTTATTTCCAATACGACATTTGTTAGTCGTAGAATTCGATATTGAATATAAGCCGATATATTTTCTATTCAGAGCCTTGTATTCAATATCGAATGTGATTTGGGTTTGTCGTGAGTGGTGTCTTCACTAACACTGTTCTTGAACCCAGTTGAGAAAAGATTAAATCTTTTTATTTAGATTTAATGAAGTGTACCAATTAAATAATATTTAATTGGAATTGAATTGATATTGATTTTTGGGTTTATCGTGGACAGTGTTTTAAATAACACTCGTCCTTTAACCCGATAATTAATGGAATGTGATTTTGGGTTTATTGTGAACCGTGTTTTAAACGACACTGATTCTTTAACCCAGTTAACGATTAAAACTAAGTGGAGTTTTAATGAATCTTTAATTAGATTGAAATGATCGAGAATGGAGTATCACCAGTTTTGCTCCAGGCGATAGTTAAATCTTTAATTAGATTTGAACGTGAAATGGTAATTGAATTTACCGATAACACCGTGGTGTTAGATATGAAGTACTACCAGTTTTACTTCATGGGATGAATAGGTTGGGATTGGGAAATTAAAATAAATGATTACTTCGGTAAGGTTCGCTAATCCCGACTAGTTTTGAACTGATATTCAAAATAGAATAAAGAATAAATTCAAGACATTTATCTTGGATAAAATTAATGGGAACCTTTCCCTATGAATGTGAAATCAGAAACTAACTGTCGGTTAGCTGAGCAGAATGGTTTTCTGGATATTGATCTGATGTTGGTTTCGGCCTTCGGGGTTAATATTTGGGGAATTATTCTCTTGATTAATTTACGGTTAGTGACTGATGAATTGGAATGAGGCGTATGTTGTGTTTGTGTAACACTTATTTAAAATATACGCGAGTAATTCGGAAAGACCGGGTTTATCCCATTCTGAATAACTGATACGACGATAAGTCGAAGATGAAGACGGTGGTCGAAGACCGGAAGTCTTCACGTCGTTTGGGTGATAACTGATGATCTTGATTGGGCTGTACACCCAAGAAGATGGAAACAGTTGGTGATCGTCCAGACGTACTTGGAGATCGATGGATATGCGGGGTACTAGGTGCCTCCGGTTTCGTTCAGACCCAGAACGAACTTGTAAATGGACTGTGTGTCTGACATTGGATTTTAGTCTGTGTGATTGATCTCTATTAAATATATATCTGTTTGGCGGCGGAGAATTTATTCTCTTGCTTAACGCCCTTCTCTGAGACGTACGAGCTCAGGGGTTATATATTGATGGATATCAAACGCATGGAGTGAATTGCCTGTGTGGCATGCCTAAGCGGCAATTGATCGAGGCTTCTGTTGAAAAGCAAAGTCTTGTGGTGATGATCAAAGCACGACCTTTGTGGCGTAGCTTTGTGTAACGTTTGCTTCGCGAGTTTCGCACCCCGGTTGTGAACCAAAAACGGGAGAGGACCTCAGGGAGGGCATGCGTTTCTTTCTAGTTAGAAGTGGCGTCAGTGGTTTTACACGCCCTGACGAGTTTGACTTATGTGGTTGTTGCTGTTGCGAGGCGCCTCGGATTGATCGGTCGTTCTCGAACCGATGGAGTCATTTAGTTGGCTCATTTACGCCCCAAAGGGCGGGGAAACGTATTGTTCAGGCACTATAATCCACATCGGTGGACCGACCCTGTCGCTCCATGGGCAGTTGCGGCTGTTCCTGTGGCTCGGGCTAGAGAGTCACGAATCGGTGGAGGACGATCCCTGGCCTCGGTTCATAGACGGAAATCCAATTTCCAAATACGTGACATTTGCGGTTTTATTTGTAGAGCCTAGTATGGCGACATAGTGGGATGGGGCGCTCATGCCGCCTATGATTGATACTTATGATTTGAAATTGTTTTATACACTATGCACTTACAATAGTATCAAATGATTTGTTTTAAAACGTATCAAGCATTCTTTGGCTGTTATAAGGGAAAACCCTATCCCCCGGCTTGCGTTGCATTGTGTGATAGGACCTGGGTCGTATAACAGCTTCATTTTTCTCTATTTAGCATTGCGTTGTTCGTTTTATGCACTGGTATTCTTGGGAGGAAACCCGTTCCGTGTTATACGGCGTGGTCCCTTGATTTACCTAACATTTAAAATAAAGATTAACTGTTTTAGTTCTCACACCAGTCACATGACTGACCTGGAGTTTATTGTTTTAACCTAAACTCTGGGTGCCCCTATTTTGACACGGGCAGCTAGTAGTTTTGGTTTTGCAGATTTATATTCACAGGATCCTGGTTTACAGCTGGAATGATATCCGGAAAGCTTTGTATCCGTATATCTCCTCTAGTTGTGTATTGTATTATTTTCCGCTGCTATGTATTTAAATGTAATTTAAATCTCTGGTATTTCTGTGTAATATTCATTTATACTCTGTATATTCTTGTAATCTGATGCATTGTTGTAATAAACAATGAAACGTTTTCTATATGCGTTCTGTTGTGGCTTGTTCTCGAACTATCTGACACTTTCCTTTACGGGGAAGTTACGGGTTTTCACAAAAGCGTAGCTTCTAGCCTCATCAACCAGTAAATGACAGAAATCGGGCAGGCAGCATGGCTAAGTCGGTCGCACTGAAGTAGGGTGTATAATCACCTATCTAGTGAATATTCATTTGTTTCTTAAATCTATCAATGCTATCCCATATATATACGGGAACGGTTGCTGATTCCAACCGTTGGTGATGTACATTCGATACACTCAAGCGAAATGAGTGGTCGGTCATGTGTGGCTGAGTTACAAGATGTTCTTGTTGAACTCCAGTGTATCGTTCCTAGAGTACACTGATCGGAAGGTGATTCCATACCTTGTCATAGTTGGAAATCCATTACCCAATACGTGCTTGCGGTTTTGATTGTATACTATATATGTAGAACGTGAGATGCAAGCGTTTCTACTAGACTGATATTTATTTGTACTTAGACATTATTATAATATCAAAATGATATTTCTTTGCAAAAATGTTTGGATTCTCATAAGGGAAAAACCCGTTCCGTATTCACGGCGTGGTCTTATGAGATATCATATACCTGTTTTAAATGATTTGAGTTTATTCACACCAGTCCTATGACTGACCCGGAGTTTATTTGTTTTGTTTTCCCTAAACTCTTGGGTGCCTAATTTTGTACGGGCAGTCAAGTAGTCAGGAATTTACAGATATACTGGAAGAGCGTGGAGCAGGAGGCTTCAAGATCATATAGCTATAGTTATTTCCGCTGTGTTGTAAGTGCTGTACTCTGATAAGTGCTATTGTATACATAACTGTTATATTTCAAAGTTATGTTATCTATTATATGTTATTCGTTCCGCGGTGAGGTTCGTGTTACTCTGATGTTGTGTTCTTCTTCTTCTTCTATTCTAAGTTTCTATCTTATCTATCCTCACCTTCTAATTTCTTTCATTAACTATTCGGTTATTTTCGATCCTTGGATGTTCGATATGTGTTGTATATCGGATAACCAAGATCGCATTTTTCCGGGTCGTTACAGTTGGTATCAGAGATTAAGTTAAGAATTACTTGGCTCTGTGGCGTGACTCGGTAAAGATAGGGTTAGTAATACCCTAGATTGAGTTTGAGTGTATATATACGAGTGCGTATTTGTATTTGATATAAAAATGGTTTTATATTGTGGGGATTCATTGGCTGAGTTGTTTATGAGTTCTGGTCGATCAGTTTGATCCACAGTATCGGTAGGAGTAAATAAACACTTGAATACGATGGACCGACACAGTATGGATATGTGATATATTATCATATATAGGATATATTTGTTGCTATTATAATCGAGTAAGATTATAAATTAAATGGTTAAGTATATAACCAATCAGATTCATAAGTAAAGTATATGAAATAAGATGAATTAAATTTGAATTTAAATCGGATTTGGAATTAAAATAAGGAAATTTTAAGTTCCTGGGAGATTTTGAAATGTTTTCAAATGGAAGTATTCAGTAATGGTTTTGAAAATGATATAGTATTGAAGTCACTTGGGTCGCTGGAAAATAATCCCGATGATGACTGCGTAGTATCATCGGTGTGATTTTCGAGTTCTAAGTGGTGGATTACTACCAAAGATTTTGATTTGAATTGTTTTGAGAAAACAAGGTGTTTAGAAATTCAAATGTTTTGAATTGATATTGTGATTTCAGATTAATTCGAAATGAACCCAGGAAACTGAAATTTGAAATTTAAATTTAACTTATGAAGTTAAATGGATTTAAATGGTGAAAGTGAATAATAAACCAGAATTTAACTTGAGATGATAGGTTAAGAAAAACTGGAAGTGATTAGAGAATAATCTGGATTTGGATTTGAAATGACAAGTCGAGAGTTTGGAATTTGAAACTCGAATTTGAAATTGAATTCGGCTTAAGCGAATGGTTGTGTTAAGAATAACTTGGTTGGAGTTGATTGGGATGGCATTTGTATATGCCGAGTTGATAACAGATGGTAGGGATATAATGTTATGCCCAACAAAAAGGTACAAGTTTATATTTTATATGAGTTTGGAATTTATGAGCCGAATTGGCAAGCCGCTTGGCTGTTTGATTTTCTTTTGGGTTAAAGAAGGCCTAGAGAGGCGAGTTGGAGTTTGAGATATTGACCAGTACAAAGGAGGTGCTGGCAAAATTTTTCGAAAAGTTAAGGTGTTAGAAAATTTTCAGAATTTTTGAAAATTTAGTTAGTCGGAATAAATTAATATTTTAGTCGTTATTAATTGGTTCAGTTGAAACCGGAGACAAGAGGTAAACAGATAAATTTTTACCCAATGGATAGGGTCGTCCCCTAGCTTAGCAATTTCGAGGATGAAATTTTATTAAGGGGGGAAGATTGTAGTGACCCGCATTTTTAGCTATTGAATAATTTATTTATTTAATTATTAAATATCGATTTATCGATATCGAGAACGTGAATTAAATAATATTGAATATTTAATAAATAATTATAATATAATAATATATTATAATGTTGAAATAGTCGGAAATAGTGAAATTCACAATATCGTGTGAATTGAATAGCATACGAGATTTGGTGGAGTTTCGATTTGAAATATAATAACGATTATATTGAATCGACGACAGTTGAACGTATAGTTTATAATATATTTATAAATGAGCTCGAAATGGCGCTGCAGTTTGTAAATTGGCGATTCGAGCTTCAACTGAATGTACAGGATTCGTTTTAAGCCGGATCTCTGTGAAACAAGAAACGTGTGGAGCTGGTGGAGTATATCTTCCTAGTGGAAGAGAAAAATCGGGATTTCGTCGTGTAGATTTTGATGTACGTCCAAATCAAATTTCAGAAAAGTCGCTGTAGAATCCCTTTATAATTTGCAACGCTTTATATACGTTATAAAAGGATTTTCGATATAAATTGAATATCGATAAATCTGAAATCTGAAAATATCAAGCTGTAAATTCTGATATGATATTCTGGAGCTGTATGGTATGCCACTGTGAATATTGACGATAATAATTAATTTTAAACAATTAATTTAATAATATTTAAATATATTTATATATTTAAATAGGCTATTTAGAGCGTTAAAAATAGCCACTTTTGCAAACGAAGTCGGAATTCGACGAAACCAATTTTATTGGATCCGCAATGTCAAATTATTGCTAGATGTCAAGTTTTGTGATTTTTAGAGTCAGTGTGTGGCCGTACGGATTTTTAGAGTGAGAAACAGTCAGTATTTTGACAGTTAAAAATACGCTGTGTGAGCAAACGGAGTCGGAATTCGACGAAACCAGTTTCATTGGGACCGTAATGTCGAGCTATAACTGCATGTCCAGTTTCGTGATTTTTAGGTACCGTATGTGATCAGAGGAATTTTAGAGGACGAATTGAACTAACGGTCAAATAAAAATCAATATAAAATTAATTAGAAAATCCTATAAATATTCCCCAAGTTTGCTAAACCCTAAAGACATTTTTCATTTTCAGTCAAACACATTGCGCCGTCATATTCTCTTCAGGAAAATTCTTTTTCCTTTTATTCGATCTTCTAAAATCATGATAAAATGGAAATCAATTACTATAAAATATAAAACTTATATATTCGGAATCATGAAGGGTTTCTCTGCGATTTTATACCTCTTTTGTTGAGTTTGACGTTGGGGTTCGCGTGTTGGGTTTATGAGCAGTGAACTAGGGTTCACGATCGTAAGGGATTGGGACATGGATTCGAGCAAAGGGTTTCATACTTGGATTGAGCAAGGAGTGAGGTTTCATTTGTGTTAGTTTGGGGAATTCTGGTGGATAAAGCTGTCGTTCGAATTTAGGAGGAGCTCGCATATGCCTGTGAGTCGCGATTGGCAAGGAGGTCTCGGGTTTGATCATATTGGTGTGAAGATGCAGTATTTCGAATGAGAAAGGAAATGGTGGACTCGGTTTAAGATTTCGTGAAGGATTGAAGGAGTAAATGGGTGGAGAAATTACTGTAATGGTGCTTGGAGCTTTTGGTGCCACGGCAGTCAAATTTGGGAGGAAGAAAGCAAGGACGTGGGCTGGTATTTTTCAAGTGGTAGTGGGCCAAAAGGAAGGTTAAGCCCAAGCGATGTTTTATTTTAATTAAATTTAAATAATGTATAATCCTGTATATTGTGTAACTATATCATACGTTATCAGAATTGGGCAAAACAAGATCCGTTGGGATCGTATGGACGGGAGCAAGACAATGAAATAGACCGGGAGTGAATCCGAGCTCGTTACAATTTATGGCAAAATAAATTGTCTGATTCAAATCATCGAACGTAAACCGATATTTTTCGGTTAACGCGCAACTGTGAGTAAAAACTCACTAACTCTCCTCAATTTATATTTTAATATAAATTGTATTTTTTTCTGTATTTGACTGCTATTTATGTACTGTTAATTTGGACTGTTAAGTTGTATTGTTAAATTGGACTGTAGATTGGACTGTTAAATAATTGATTGAAAACAGTATGGATATATATATATATATCTACATATATATATATATGTATATCGTTATTAAACGGTGATTTTGTTATCAGGGTATTTCATTAGAAATGCAAGTGACGTTATATACGTTGTTTAACTTCGGTGGATGCAAGGAAACAGGTTGGAGGAATCCGACTGGATTACTCAACATTTATTTTACTGTTATTTGTATATTGTGATATATACTGTGATATAAAAATATGTTGTTGATTGTATATGTTTGGATGATATTGATCATTGACAGTTGGTTGTTTAAAAACAATAGAAAACACTGAAAATGTAGAAAAGGGGATTTTCAATATTTATATTGAAAATGAATCTATTTATAAAATCGAAGGATTTTATAAAAGGATATTTATTTAGAAATAAATAAATAAAATAAAGGAATATTTATTTAGATTAAATAAATAGAATAAAGGATATTTAATTAGGGATTAAATAATTAGAGTTATAAAGGAAAATCTATTTAGGAAAATAAATAGATTATACAAAAGGAAATCTATTTAGGAAATAAATAGAAATAAAAGAAAAATTAGTTAGTCGGATATAAATATTCGAATCAAGTTAGTTAAGTGGTCAAACCAAGCTAGTCGAACCAAACTAGTCAAGCTAGTCGAACCCAACCGAGTCGAAATGGTCGAGTCGAACCAATCGAGCCCAAATGGTCGAGTCGAACCAATCGAGTCAAGATGGTCGAGTCAAACCAACCGAGTCGAGCTGGTCGAGTCGAACCAATCGAGTCAAGCTGGTCAAGTTAGTCGAACCTGGTCAGTCGAGTCGAGTAAATCAAACTTAGTTAATCAAAGAAGTTATCAATGTTAGTTTCATCGAAAGGAGTTATCAATGTTAGTTTCATCGAAAGAAGTTAATTATGTTAGTTTCATCGAAAGGAGTTATCAATGTTAGTTTCATCGAAAGAAGTTATTGATGTTAGTTTCATCGAAAGGAGTTATCGATGTTAGTTTCATCGAAAGGAGTTATCGATGTTAGTTTCATCGAAAGAAGTTATTGATGTTAGTTTCATCGAAAGGAGTTATCGATGTTAGTTTCATCGAAAGGAGTTATCGATGTTAGTTTCATCAAAAGAAGTTATTGATGTTAGTTTCATCGAAAGGAGTTATCAATGTTATTTTCATCGAAAGGAGTTATCGATGTTAGTTTTCATCGAAAGAAGTTATTGATGTTAGTTTCATCGAAAGGAGTTATCAATGTTAGTTTCATCGAAAGGAGTTATCGATGTTAGTTTCATCGAAAGCAGTTATTGATGTTAGTTTCATCGAAAGGAGTTATCGATGTTAGTTTCATCGAAAGAAGTTATTGATGTTAGTTTCATCGAAAGGAGTTATCGATGTTAGTTTCATCGAAAGAAGTTATCGATGTTAGTTTCATCGAAAGAAGTTATTGATGTTAGTTTCATCGAAAGGAGTTATCGATGTTAGTTTCATCGAAGGGAGTTATCGAATATAGTTTAATCGAAGTGAGATTTTCAAATATGAGATATTTGAAAAGGGAAGAGTTATCGAATATTAGTTATTCGAAGAGAGATTATCGAATATCGTTTATTCGAGAAGGAGTAATCAAATATAGGTTATTCGAAGAAGAGTTAATCAAATAGAGATTTCTCGAAGAGAGTTAATCGGCAAATTCGATTATATCGAATTCGGGAAAGTACTTATACTTTCCAGTGTTTAAATAGAGATTTATTTATTTATAAATAAATAAGTTAGGTTAATTATTCACTAATAAGAATAGAAGTTATAATTAAAGTTAGATAATTCGAAAGTAGGGATCTTAACGTTATCTTTATAACCCATGTTTTAAATATAGAAGTATATTAGTAAAATTGAATCCGAGAAAGGCGTAAAGAAGTTGTTAAAGATTGATAAACTTTGACCATTTCGAAGTTACAACGTTGTTCAGTTAAGGTCTGAGAGGTAATTATACCCCAACTTGAGTGACTTCCTTCTTAACTAAGAAATGGTAAGGTTTGATCGTACAGGAGTTTTGGAAATGTTTTCCAAACCAGAATCAGAAATGTTTTCTAAATACAAAAAACAAGGAATGGAAATGTTTCCAGTGTTGATAACAGATATTTTCTAAATATAGAAAATAGCAAATGTTGAATATAGGGAAACAGGAGATGTAAAATGAACTAAAGAGATAAATGTTAAATGATGTTTGTTTGATATAATTTCCATCTGGAAATAATATCGTTGTTTGCACACTTGTTTTTCTTTGATAGTTAACTCACAGACTATCGAAGTTTTGACCATTTTAACGTTGTTAATATGAAGAGACCGGTTGGATTATTATCCAAAGAACCACTCTGTATTGGCATAAGCGTCGCGAATCATATATGCCAAAGATAATGGAAGACGGAGTAAAATACAAGGGCTATCCTGTTTATAGAATAGTGCCTTCGGTTTGTCCAGTCCCATGACAACTTGTATGGACGAAGGTCTGACAGAGTATATCCAATGGATCGCGTAAGTTGATCTGTTCAAACGTATTCACGTTTGGTGGCGGAGGAATTCGTTTCTCTTAGCTGTATACCCGTGTTATTTTTGGATAAGTCAATTTGTGATTTGGCGGGTATGACGATGTGACATTTCTAAGTGAATGAAGATGGATGTCTGACATAGTATTTCCAGACGGTCACGTACATTGATTTCTTCAACTATACCAAGAGTGGAAGCGGAGAAGGAAACTTCTTTTAGCTGACACGTAATGTATGGTTGTAGACGTCAATTAGTGATTCTGATGGATTTGACAATGTAGCATTCGAAGTGAATCTGATGTAATGATAAAGCGTAGCTTCTAGCCTCATCAACCAGTAAATGACAGAAATCGGGCAGGCAGCATGGCTAAGTCGGTCGCACCGAAGTAGGGTGTATAATCACCTATCTAGTGAATATTCATTTGTTTCTTAAATCTATCAATGCTGTCCCATATATATACGGGAACGGTTGCTGATCCCAACCGTTGGTGATGTACATTCGATACACTCAAGCGAAATGAGTGGTCGGTCATGTGTGGCTGAGTTACAAGATGTTCTTGTTGAACTCCAGTGTATCGTTCCTAGAGTACACTGATCGGAAGGTGATTCCATACCTTGTCATAGTTGGAAATCCATTACCCAATACGTGCTTGCGGTTTTGATTGTATACTATATATGTAGAACGTGAGATGCAAGCGTTTCTACTAGACTGATATTTATTTGTACTTTGACATTATTATAATATCAGAATGATATTGCTTTGCAAAAATGTTTGGATTCTCATAAGGGAAAAACCCGTTCCGTATTCACGGCGTGGTCTTATGAGATATCATATACCTGTTTTAAATGATTTGAGTTTATTCACACCAGTCCCATGACTGACCCGGAGTTTATTTATTTTGTTTTCCCTAAACTCTTGGGTGCCTAATTTTGTATGGGCAGTCAAGTAATCATGAATTTACAGATATACTGGAAGAGCGTGGAGCAGGAGGCTTCAAGATCATATAGCTATAGTTATTTCCGCTGTGTTGTAAGTGTTGTACTCTGATAAGTGCTATTGTATTCATAACTGTTATATTTCAAAATTATGTTATCTATTATATGTTATTCGTTCCGCGGTGAGGTTCGTGTTACTCTGATGTCGTGTTCTTCTTCTTCTTCTATTCTAAGTTTCTATCTTATTTATCCTCACCTTCTAATTTCTTTCATTAACTATTCGGTTATTTTCGATCCTTGGATGTTCGATATGTGTTGTATATCGGATAACCAAGATCGCATTTTTCCGGGTCGTTACATCATGTGTTGACTGTACTCATTCGTTGAGATTAGTCATGTGTTGAACGAAATAATTTAACAAAAATAGTCACACGTGGACAGTACTCATTCGTTGAGATTAGTCGTGTGTTGACAAAAATAAATATTCATTTGTTGAATAGAATGAAGGAATATATGAAGCCGTGTTGATTAGATTGACGCCATTTTGACGTGAACGATATTTATATCGATTTTATTCATTTTAAAATGAATATTGAAAGGTGATTTCGAAATCGAATATTTTGAAATGGATTCGAATTGAATCGAATAGAAAACCAATTTGAATTGAATCGAACAGAAAACCAATTCGAATTGATTTAATAGAAAACCAATTTGAATTGAATCGAATAGAAAACCAATTTGAATTGAATCGAATAGAAAACCAATTTGAATTGAATCGAATAGAAACCCAATTTGAATTGAATCGAATAGAAAACCAATTTGAATTGAATCGAATAGAAAACCAAATTGAATTGATTTAATAGAAAACCAATTTGAATTGAATCGAATAGAAAACCAATTTGAATTGAATCGAATAGAAAACCAATTTGAATTGAATTGAATAGAAAACCAATCTGAATTGAATCGAATAGAAAACCAATTTGAATTGAATCGAATAGAAAACCAATTTGAATTGAATCGAATAGAAAACAAATTTGAATTTAATCGAATAGAAAACCAATTTGAATTGAATCGAATAGAAAACCAATCTGAATTGAATCGAATCGAAAACCAATTTGAATTCGAATTGAATATATAACGAATTTGATTTGAATTGAATCGAATAGAAAACCAATCTGAATTGAATCGAATAGAAAACCAATTTGAATTGAATCGAATAGAAAACCAATTTGAATTGAATCGAATAGAAAACCAATTTGAATTGAATCGAATAGAAAACCAATTTGAATTGAATCGAATAGAAAACGACTTTGGAATTGAATTGAAAACGAATTCAAATTGAATTGAAAGCGAATTGAAATGAATTCAAATTGAATTGAAATTTGAATTGAATAGAAATGAATTTTAAAACGAATTTATAAAGAAGAATTCAATTTTGATTTGAATTGAAATGGAAGTTGAAATTGCTTTTGAAACGAATTTAAAACTATTTATATAATTCGTTTTAAATAGAAATCGACGAAATTTATATTATATATATTATATATATAATATAATGGCCTGAATAGAACGCGCCGCGCCGCGGCAGTTCGTGAATTTCGACCATTTATTTCAAACGGACATTACGGGAGATCCGACCGTCGGATTCTCCTAAAACCGGAACCGTTGGGTTCGTATCGAAAAGAGCTTTCTAGCGAATATTAGAAATTCAAAATCTAACGGTTGGATTTGGAGATACGTCAAAATCAAATTTGAAAAAGGTCGCTATAAGTGCAGTTCGATGGCCGTTGATGGAAATCGACTGTACGGGCCTTGATAAAATTACTAAAAATAGTAATAATTTGTGTAAAATCATAAGAAATGATTTGGGAAAAATTGGGATGAAAAACTCCATATTTGAAAAGATAAAAATAGATTTTTATCGAAATAAACTAGTTTGAACTCAATTTAAAACCCGGGTTTTTATTTTTAAATAAATAAATTAGATTTAAAAAGGGGTTTTAAATAATCGGAATTCCTAATATATTTGATTTGAATTAAACTAGAACTGATTTGTGGGTTTATCGTGAACTGTGTTTTAAACAACACTAGTTCTTTAACCCGATAATAAATAGAATGTGATTTGGGTTTATCGTGAACTGTGTTTTAAATAACACCTAGTTCTTTAACCTAGTAAAAGGAGTTTTAACGAATCTGCAATTAGATTGAAATGTAGATCTATAATCTAAATTATCAAATTTAGAAATGAGCGAGAATGGAGTATCGCCAGTTTTGCTCCAAAGCGATAGTTAAATCTTTAATTAGATTTGAATGTGAAATGGTAATTAATTTTACCGACAACACTGTGGTGTTAGATATGGAGTATTACCAGTTTTGCTTCATGGGATGAATAGGTTGGGATTAGGAAATAAAATAAATAATTACTTCGGTGTGGTTCGCTAATCTCGACTAGTTTGGAAAACCATAATTTGGTATGAAATGACATCCAAAGGAAGATTAAAGGATAAATTTCAAAGAATTTATCTTGGATAAAATTAATGGGAACCTTTCCCTAAGAATATGAATTGGAATGAGGCGTATGTTGTGTTTGTGTAACATTCGTTTTTAATATACGCGGGTTGTTCGGAAAGGCCGGGTTTACACCCATTCTGAATAACCGATTCGGCGATATGTCGAAGATGAAGACGGTGGTCGAAGATCGGAAGTCTTCACATCGTTTGGATAATTACTGACGATCCTGATTGGGCTGTACACCCAAGAGGATGGAAATAGTTGGTGGTCATCCAGACGTACCTGGAGATGGATGGATATGCGAGGAAAGTGCCTCCGGTTTCGTTCAGACCCAGAACGGACTTGTAAATGGATTGTGTGTCTGACATTGGATTTTATTCTATGTTGATTGATTTCTATTAAATATACATTTGTTTGGCGGCGGAGAATTTATTCTTTTGCTTAACGCCCTTCTCTGAGACGTACGAGCTCAGAGGTTGTATATCGATGGACATCAGTCGCATGGCATGAATTGCCTGTGTGGCACGCTGAGTTGCATTGATCAAGGCTTCTGTTGAAAAAGCAAAGTCTTGTGGTTGATGATCAAAGCACGGCCTTTGTGGCAGCTTTGTGTATAGCGTGAATTCGCGGGCCTCACACCTCGGTATGAGTCAAAAACGGGATACGGACTGCAGGGAGAGCACGACGTTTCTTTCTAGCTTTGGTGGTGTCAGTGACTTACCAGCCCTGACATTTATATACTTTTCACCTTTGTGGTTGTTGGATGAGGCGCCTCGATTATAGGTCTGTAAGGACCGGGAAACGTGTGTTCAGGCATAACTAATACTCTAACGTAAGTGAGGACCGGCCCTGAAGATCCAAGGATTGCCCAGAGTGTGTAGTCCTGAGATATTTGCTAGAGTGTCTCGAGCGCGGAGAGGAGCTTGCCCCTTGCCTCGACTCATGACGGAATCCAATTTCCAATACGTGATAATTCGGTTTTAATTGTAAAACTAGTATGGCGACATAGTAGATGGTAGCTATGCCGCCTATGATTTATATTTATGATTGAAATTGTTTTGACACTATACACTTATTATAGTATCAAATGATTTGTTTTAAACGTATCAAGCATGCTTTGGCTGTTATAAGGGAAAACCCTATCCCCCGGCTTGCGTTGCATTGTGTGATAGGACCTGGGTCTTATAACAGCTTCATTTTTCTTTATTTAGCATTGCGCTGTTGTTTTATGCACTGGTATTCTTGGGAGGAAACCCGTTCCGTGTTATACGGCGTGGTCCCTTGAATTACTCTCTTTTAAAGTAAAGTTTAAATAACTGTTTTAGTTCTCACACCAGTCACATGACTGACCTGGAGTTTATTGTTTTAACCTAAACTCTGGGTGCCCCTATTTTCCGCACGGGCAGCTAGTAGTTTTGGTTTTGCAGATTTATATTCACAGGATCCTAGTTTACAGCTGGAATGATATCCGGAAAGCTCTGTATCCATATATCACCTTCAGTTGTGCTTTGTATTATTTTCCGCTGCTATGTAATTTATTGTAATCTCTGATATTTATCGAATGTAATTTATTCATTTATACTCTGTATATTCTTGTATCTGATGGAATTGTTGTAATAGCAATGAAATGTTCTTCCGTCTGCGTTCTGATTTGTCTTGTGCTCACAGTAATTCGTTCTTTCTCATCTCTTCGGAGACCGGGGAAGTTACGGGTCACTACATCCACCTTCTACCCTTTCTATTTTTTTATTTTGATTTGCATTGTCACTACCACATTTTTTCTGAGCTTTCTTAACTTCAAATTGTAGAATTCTTGATCTTTTGGAAATTTTCTTCGTTTGTATAAAAATATGATGTTTTAATGATTTCAAGATCTTGAATTCAAATTTATAAATTTATGCAATTATTTTGAAGTTTATTTTTGATTACTGATTTTTGAATTCCTAATAGTGCTGAAGCATTCTTATCATTTATTGAAAACTGTTAATTTGAATTCTATTTTTTTTAAGATCTGAAAAACTAATGAAATTCCACATACCTATGCTGTTTTGAGTTTCTTCTAATTCATTTTGGAAAGACTTGAAATTTTTTATACCCATTACAACACACTATTATTTTTCAGTTGTGATAATTTCATAGGTTTTTGAATTGGCTTGGTTATTCTGAATTGAAAATCTTTTTGAATCAATATTTGTGTTGCATCTCGAAATTAATGTTTTATTCATGATAATTTGTATTGGATATTTGATTGTTTGAAATCATTTGAAATTTTTGATATCTTGAATGTCACACTTCTGGAATTTGAGACTAATAATCTTGTGTGATAGATTCATTGTATCTTGAAATTAACACATTTATTCAAGTGACTTCAAATAAACATTTTTTTAAATCTTGGATCATGAATCATCTCTTTGGCTTGATGCAAAATCTTCTGAGAAAATCTTGTGCTTGCTTGTCCTGAATCTAACTGTTCTCCTGCTTTGATAAAAGGAATTATTTTTAAAATGTTTTGATGACGGCTTGTTTTTGTAAATATTGTTTGCTGCTTTGATAGATGGAATTAATTAGTTAGATTTAACTGCTTGGGGTTGGTGATTGGATATTGTTGTCTGAGATACCTTTGCTAGCGACCAGGGTGGTATCAAAATCCTCATTAATCAAGATAACAAGTGATATCAATGTTAGGTGTCTTATATTTTTCTCATTCAACTACTTGATTTCTTTTAAACTGATTTTTCAAATTGTATAGATCTTTCATTTCCCTCTTTTAATTGATTGTCAATAAAATCATTATTGATTATTTATTCAAAAATTGAAATCAATAACCAAATTGAACTGTATTTAGAATTCATCAAAATTATTACTAGATTCTTGAAATTGTAATGAGTTGTGACTACAGTATATTTCACAACAAAAGGAGACCCTATTTAAACTTTCATGATGATTGAACAGTGGTTATAATACCTTTGAATTGGAGTTTATTTCATGAACATCTTCTTAGTCTTTCATCATTCTATCTTCCATTATATTAATATGGAGAGTTTGATCTTTTTTGAAATTGTCTTAAATATACAACATTTGTCATGGAAATGTGACTATTATTTTTCAGAAATAGAGATAATTGAATATTTTTTAAAAATCCCAGTACAGTTGAGCATATTTCATAGTATGATTAATTTTTAAATTTTTCCTAATCCATTCTGTACCAACCAAATTTCTATCATCCATTTTGGTTTTATATACTAAGGAGTTTTTAAAATAAGGGAAAATGATAAATATATTATATACATAAGTGTTTCTCTAACCTCATTTAAAAATCCAGATCTAGTCATGAATGGTTATGAGATTACTTATAATTTAAGCTTCAACTGACCTCATTTAAAATTTCAAGACCTGGTTATGCGTGGTCAATGTGCTCTTAAATAAAAAGAAAAGAAAAAGGAAATAAATTAAAATGTATATGAAATCCTCCTTGGTGTGTAAAAACAAGCCTATCAATCAATTTTTTAATTTGTTTAAAGTTTTATTATTTTATGATATATTATGATTTGTTTATTGATAGCTATTGGGATTTGAGATTATTTGATTGCGTCACTTAATTTGAATATACAATCATATTCCAAATCCATCACTGTCTTCTACTTATTTTTTAATAAAAATTTTATCTGAAAATAATTGAAATCTTATTTTTTTGAACTCTCTCCATGAGTCCATATTTATAAAATTCATTGTAAATCATTCATTTTATAATGTGAAATTTGCTTCTATTTTTTAGAATATTATGATTTTTGTTTGATTGAATGAGATTTACGATGAACATTCTCTCTCTTAAGGTGATTTTATATTTTTAGTCAATTTTTTCATCACTGTTTTAATTCCTATATCCTTTTGATGATAAAAAAGGGGGAGAATGGTTAAGATTTTAATTGAAGAGTGAATATGTTATGTATATTTTAATATTGAAATTTCATTCAATCTATTCTTTTCACACATGCACATGTCTAGTAGGAGTTTTGTTGTAGGGGGAGCATAAAAATATGGGGAGTTTCAATATTCACTGTCAAACACATTTATTATAATAAAAATCTTATTATATATTTGTCATGATCAAAAGGGGGAGATTGTCGTATATAACAATTCTATGGTTTTTGTTTGATAATAAAAATAAATAAATAAATATATATATATATATATATTATAAACGTGTTTGTATGTACCATTCTACTACATCAAAGACAAAATTAAATATTTATATTTAAATAAAATACTACTGCACAAAAATTCAAATATTCAAACAGTATTTTATTAAAATATAATATTTTATTTCTACGTTTGAATAGTACAGATTTATGACTCCACTATTTGTACATCTTACTATAATACAATACATTCCATTTCATATTCAATTCATATACACACTTGTTCCTCACTACAACTCTCAGTTCACTCTATTAAATTTCACTCAGTCGTATAGTCACTCACACATATACAATCACTCACTCATACACTGACACATCACTTGTCTTCTGTCAGCTTCACTCTCAGTCCAGTCTTCTACTTACATATCACAGAAACACATACAGTAAACTAGAACAAAAATAATTTTAAATTCTAGTAGATATAATTCTATTTTAAAATTTATTTGCCTCAGAATTTTGGTGTGTTTCTCATCATTTTTGATGACTTGATCTGGTATGTATATATACCCATTTGTGTCTAGACAGCTTGTGATATTCACAATGATTCATTGTAAATACCACAAGGTAAATATTACCTATAGTGCTCACATATATATATATAAACTGCGTGTGCATGATACATGTATACACATATATGTGTATGTATATACACATATATTTCTGTGTAGGGGCAATACAATCAAATATCAATGAGTGGGCATGAACCAAGAATTTCAATGCAAGTGCAGACACAAATACATATTTATACACATGTGTGCATATATATATATATATATATATATATATATATACGTATGTATGTATGTATGTATGTATATGTATGTATGTATGTATGTATAGCAACAATGGCTACAAAGTGAAACAAAACACCAAGCTCAAATGCATGTATGCTTATGCATGTATTCAAGTCGATACAACATGATGATCATGCACACACAGATTGGTGAATCATCCACACAACATCAGTACAAGGAAAGTGTCAGGCACAAATGAACTACATCAATAAAGCAAGAAGGCAATAACATTCACATATAGTCAAGACCAAAATAACATGGCAGTACACATGCAAGCCACAATGTACAAATGCACATTTTTCTAAAGCAACATGGACCATAGCAGCAAGCACACATATAGTCACACTCGTGTGTATACACACACACACATACATATACATGTGTGTGTGTGTGTATGTTTGTATGCATGTATATGTGCAGAAGAAAGAAGAGAATCATACTGGCCAGCATCCATGTTATGAAAAGCACACTTAAGTGATTTTGGCAAATACATTGCTTAATTTTTAAAAAGAGGAAGGCATTAAGCGACTAGCGCTTAAGCACACTTTTTCCAGCAATTAGTAGCGCCTTGCCCAAACTTCAACATTTATGTATAGTATTATGTGATGAGTTACTTATATAATAATTAAGCATTGCTTAAGCGCTGCTTAGTTGTTTCTTAAGCGCTAATTAGGAGCTATTTAAGAGCCATTAGGCACAGCTAGACTCCGAATGGTTTTATCGATTAAGCGCCATTAAGAGAAGTGAGGCTTCCATCGCCTTGCCTCACTTAGCGCTTAATATAGCATAGGCCAGCATACATGCCAAATATACAGCGGCAATAGGTGGTGGCAAGTAACACAAGAGGCAAAGTGGTCATTGCAACTCAAAATTCTAGAAGCAAGGAACAACAAATACACTGGTGCAAGACAGAGCATTATTGCTAATGAAATGTATACATATTTAGCAAGTCACAAGTGAAAACAAATTCATGCATGCAAACATACATACATATATACATATAGCTGTATATATAGGAATATATTGGTCATCATGAATACAAGCTTCAGAAGCAATGGATAGGGATCTCAAGTAATTAATTCAAGGAAAATCAAACTCAAGTGACTCACAGGTTTTCAAGATCATGGTCGAGGCATTCATAAGAAAAGTGACAAGGCTGATATATAAGGGACATGCCAGTTTGCATACTGGAGCTCAAACAAATGGAGCCAGTCAAAATGTACACAGCAAACCATGTAGCAAGAAAATTTCAAGCATATGTTCTAGTTTCAAATACACTAAAAACGGTGCAGCAATACAGGGCACAAAACGCAGTGACGAAGTTTAGAAGTACACAGGTCATAACACATGTGATCTCAAGAATACAAGAAAACAGTGAATGGCATGTTCAAAACTCAGGTATTCATGGTTTAGCTCAACAAACAGTGAAGCACAAAGTCGATTTCATAACATGAACATGAGTGAAGTGAATGCAATTGAAGTTGCAAGAATTATGGACTAAGCAAGATCAAAATTGGGTGCAAAGACAAAAATGTGTGGTGAATAACACCAATACATGTGTTGTTCGATCCAATGACTCCAGAAATTAAGCAAGAGAAATTTGTAGAGTTAACTTTTACAGGGAATTTGTTAAAGGTAAGGAATCATTTCATTTTGTTTCCAGAATTCAGTAAACACCATAAATCAATTTCCAGAAAATACTCGATACATTTTTGAAAAGTACAAATTCATGTTTATTCGGCAAGAACAATTTTGTTTTATTTCCAAAATTAATCCAGGATTCATGTCTTTAAATCATTTCAAGAAATGGTAAAACAATTCATATTATTTTAGAAATCATTTGTGAATATAGAAACCATAGTGAACATTTTTGGTAAAAAAAATAAGTGTGGACTCGCGACAACCGTCACAAAATTGTTTCCAGAATTGGAATCAATCAAGAAACATTTTTTGGCAAGAATAAAATCAATTGTTTCTAGAACTCGATATATGACTCATGAAAATTTGGTATTTCCAGAATACAACGTGATGTTTACAGTATATATTCCAAAATCTCAAAGCCGATTCAATACAAATCAAGCACGATATCACACAAGCTTTCAAAGCCGAGAAATTCAATCGGAAACTCACACAAATCAATCACGACAATCACGCAACAATTAGATGAAATCATTTCGATGAAATCATTTCAATGAAATCAGAGATGATAAGGTTTTTTATACCCTATAAACCACCTATATTTCATCACAGGTTTTATCGAAAAATCAAACAACAATTTGAGAGCAACAAATCTAAGAATCAAATCAAAATACTCACAGTTTTTCGGTCAAACCAAAATAGCTCGACCACAAGCATCAGCGAATCGAAGTCCATCAGAGAATTAAACTTCATCAAACAATTAAATTGTGACTTGGAGCAAGGACAAAACCCCTAATTTTTAGGGGTCGGCTGACATTTTTTAAGCAAGATCTTTGGAAATAAACAAAGAGAGGCCGAATCGTTTTTATTTTAAAGGGGTTTCCTTCTTTTTATATTCTATTGTTTTCTTTTCTTTCATAAATCATCCATCAATTCTCTAGTGTTTGTAAAACTAGGATTTATTAGCTCTGGGTTTGTGGCTAGGGGAAAACTGGTTTCGGGAAAAAAATCAATGTAGGGTTTTGAGCGTAGGATTAGTAAAACTAGAGCGAGATTGTGAGGCCTTTCTTGTTGTAGCTCATAATAGAAACTTGGGGATAAGTTTTGAGCGTAGGGTTAGGACAATTAGGCTAGGAATTGTCATGAGTTTACAGGTGTGGTAAGCAATGTAATAGTTGACTAATACCAAGTAGAAACCTTGGGGAATGCAGCAGTAGGCAGGTTTGCCGAACCTGGGTAAAATTCTGTGTCGTTTATATTTCTGCTTTTATTTTACCTATTATTATCTGTGCTGCATTTATTACCATTTTCTACTATGATTATCTCTGATCGTCTACGATTTATTATTTTGTGTAAATTTCAATAAACCCTACTCATCCCCTCTAGGGTTAATCTAGATCCAACAACAAGATCTAAGGAGAACACCCTATACCTCGATTAACCCTTTTAGTCTGACCATCTGTTTATGGATTATAAGTCGTATTCAAACATAGCTCGACTACTAATATTTCTTGCAAACTCTTCCAGAATCCACTGGTGAATAACGGACCTCGGTCGTTAACGATACTCTTAGGAACCCCATGGAATTGAACTATCCACTTAAGATTTGTTTCAGCTTACTTTGATGTCATCCTAGTTGATCTAACAGGATTAAACCTTGTGTTTTTGGTCAAGCGATCCATGAAAACCCAAATACTATCGTTCCATGCCCTTATCCTAGGTAATCCAACAATAAAATCGATCGATACTTGCTCCCATTTCCACATAGGAACTTCCAATGGTTGTAAAAATCCGCTTGGTTTCTTCTATTCATCTTTAACCAACTGATAGTTCATACACTTCGAGATAAATTTCTCGGCATCCCATTTCATACCTTCCCAATAATAAACTCATTTCATATCTCGTTACATTTTATTACCTTCTGGATGTATCATCAATCTAGAGTGATGATATTCCCTTAGAACCTCATCTCTCAATCCGTCTATGTCAGGAACAATCAACGCCCGTTCTTGTGAAGCCAACCATCTCGATTGACTTAAAAATCCTTGATTTCCTCTGGATTTACTCTCATCTCTAACCTTCAGATGATTTCCGTAAGCTTATCATCTCGCTTTTGGCTTTCGCGAATCCTTTCGATAAGAGTTGATCTGATCGATAAACTAGCTAACATCTCAAGTTCTAACTCACAATGAGGTCTAAAATCAAATCCGGCCAAATACTCCAAGTGCTTTCATTATGTGAACATAGCTCCCAAATTCGCATGTCTTCGACTTAACTCGTTCGCCACTGCGATACATTTTCCTGGAGTATAGGCTATTCCAAAATCATATGGCGCCAGAAACTCTAACCACCGTTGCTGCTGAAGATTCAAATCCTTCTAAGAGAAAAGATATTTCAATGACTTGTGATCCATAAACAACTCGAACCTAACTCCCAACACATAATGCCTCCAAATCTTCATAGCAATACTATCGCTGCTAACTCCAAATCGGGAGTCGGGTAATTCCTTTCATGCAGCTTCAGTTGTCGACTCGCATAGGCCACACCCTATCTTTCTGCATTAACGCTACTCCAAGTCTAGTGCAACGTGCATCGGTATATACTATCATATCTTCATTCCCATTTTGAATACTCAACACAGGATAACTTGTCAATCTTTCTTTCAAAATCCAAAGGCTTGTTCACAATTTGTATCCCATACGAAGACTTGATTCTTCTTCGTCAATCCAGTTAATGGTGCAGCTATCTTAGAGGAATCCTTGATAAATCATCGGTAATATCCTGCTGAACTAAGGAAACTTCTCACATCCGTCGCATTCTTAGGTCGATTCCAATCTTGTATCGCTACCACCTTAGTAGGATCCCCCGCTATTCCTTGTCCTGATACGACATGTCCCAAAAATCTCACTTCTACCTTCCAGAAGTGGAATTTCAAAAACTTTGCTCTCAACTGATGTTTTTGCAAGACTTCCTGAACAATTCTCAAGTTCGTCTTATGTTCTTCCTCGTACCTTGAGTACACCAATATGTCATCAACGAATACAAGTATGAACTTGTTCAGTTGATCCGTGAAAACCCGACTCATAAGATCCACAAAATATGCTGGTGCCTTAGTCAATCCAGGAGCATTACCAAACACTCATAAAATTCGGATGGTGTCCTAAAAGCGCTCTTTGCCGAAATATCCCTGGCCACCCTCAATTGATGAAATCCCATCGCCAAATCCATTTGGGAAAACATCTTAGCTTCGTCAAGCTGATCAAACAAGGCATTTATTCTCGGTAATGTATATATATGTGTTCTTCTTGGTTACCTTAATCATCTCACGATAATCAACACATAATTGCAATGATCCATCAACCTTGGTTGCAAACATGACTGGTCACCCCACTAGGATATGCTTCTCCAAATGAATCCCTTACCCAGAAGATCGTTCACATACACCTCTAACTCTTGTTGTTCCTTTGGTGTCATCTTCCTAAGAGGCATAACAATAGGACTGGCTCCATTCAATACATCAATCTGAAATTCAATCTCTCGCTACGGAGGCAACTTTCTAACTTCATTAAACACATCAGAAAACTCTCGTACAATTGGCACCAATGACAACCTATCCCATGGAATCGCAAGCGAATATAAAAAGCTAACCAGAACTCCATCCTATATTGTACAACATATCACAATTATTCGCCCATCCACATTCTCGATTGTTGAATAAAGAGATTTTGATCGATGCAATGAATAAAGCTACCATGAGAATCAAATCGTAAAGATAAGGTTTTATATATATATATATATATATATGTATATTGAGTCGTGTTAGAATTATGTTAAAATTTATCCTCAAGTATACACAAATGTGCTAATCAAAGCTATACGTATTTATAAAACCATTAAAAAGCCAGAAATATACCAAAACTGGCCTACTAATTGACTGGTAGGAAATATACCAGTCGACTGGACGACCTATTTTGGTATATAACGGTTAGTTTTAAATTTTATATATATACGTTTTAATTCTACTAGTCAACTGATGATTTTTAACCACTTGACTGATTCGACCCAGATTTTATTTTCTGAAGAGTTGCTCCCATTCATGAAGAGATTCCTCTTCATTAATCAAAGGAAATGGACATATCTTTTTATGGAAATTATTCATGAATGTTTTCTACTCTTAGACCATTATATAAACAACTTCAATCTTGTTTTACAATCACCAATTTTCATTCTATTTTCTATACTCTTTGAAAGTATATTTCTATATTCTTTGGAAACAAAAGGCTCTCCAGTTCAGATACTTGTTGAATCCTTGATTTGATTTTAATATCACTTGATTCAACAAGCCATTCTACTTCCTTAAATCTATGCATTCAAAGTGTATACTCAAGGATCAGATTGTTGGAAGGTTGTACTTAAGCTATAAGCTGATCATTGTTGAATGGAGAACACATCTAGATGTCAAACTCTTTGTAATTTGAAGACCTGTGTAGTTGCCTAGGCAAGAGGCATCCTTGTTGGGGCTCGGGTGTACTGACCTATTCCTCTAGGTTAAGAGAGGGCGTTGTTAGTGAATTCCGAAGAGGAGCTTCGGGACTGGACGTAGGGAGGGATGTCCGAACCAGTATAAAAACTCCTGCTGTCTCTTTTACTTTATTTACCGCTTATATTTACTTGATATATATCTTGATAACTTAGACTTTATTTGCATAAACTATTACACATTTTAGCTAGTATATCACATATATTTCCGCATTATCCATATAGATCCTTTAAGTCGTATGTACCGACCCTTTTCGTTTGGTATCAGAGCAAGATGTTCTAGAGATCATAACAACATCCTTGAACGAATGGCAATAAAGAAGTCTAGTCAAGGGATTAGAAAATGGAAGAATAACAAAGCTAAATCAAAGTAGCAAGCAAGAAAATGTCTCATGGCTAAAGTCAGATCACAATCGGCATGTGTAGATTCATTATATAAAGATCTTTTATTAAACCATGAAAAATTATTAAAAGATTTTAAAAAATTAGGTAAACTTAATGAAATTACCTTAGCTAAGTCTAAAGGTTGTAAGCAAGAAATTTCAAAATTAAAAGAGGTAAATAAATTTTTAGTAAAACAAGCCAAATGGTTTGAAAATACCTTAGAAGAGCTTGTTTTTCAAAAAGATTTCCTTCAAAAAGAAAATGAGCGACTAGAAGATAAAAACAAGTTCTTTTAAAGGAAATCGATCTTTTGCAAAATAAAAATAAATCATTAGAAAATTCTTTAAATAATTCCAGTTCTTCAATTTTATCTCTTGAAAAAGAGAATGAGGCTTTAACTGAAAAAAATTTAGAATTATCTAAAGAATATGAGTTTTTAAAGGTTAAAAATAATATTTTGTGTTGACGGGCAAAATTGTCGCATGCCAACACCCAAATGTGTGTGTGTGAACAATTATCCAAATAAGCGGTAAAGTATGCAAATGCGGGGAGACACAACATTTATAGTGGTTCGGCACTAATGCCTACCTCCACTTTTTAATCATTATTCATCATATCTTTGGTTGATTACAAGGTTGTACAAGTTCGAACAATAGCAAAGTTCAAAGTGTTACAATGGAATAGCAAAATATAGGCTTGTTCTACACTTTAACTAAATTTCCCTTCTTCTTCTTCGTTGAGAAGTGTTGCCTTGGTCAAAAATATCCAAGCTTAGTGTTCATGTCCATGAAGTTCAAAGGTAGCATAACAATCCTTGTTGATATTCAAGTGTTGAAGGAAAGCATGCAAGCCATGTTTTAATTTATCCATGTTATCTCTCATGGCCATGATGGAGGTACTGGAAGCCAATAATGATGGTTTGGAGCTCTCAAGGTCCAAAAATTCAAATGGAGAAAGATCCAAATGAAGGTCATGGCTTGGGGTATTTATAGAAGGAAGGTTAGGTGGGAGTAGGTGAGCAGCGGGACCCACAAGAGTAAATTTCGCACCCAAAAACAAGCTATATGCAGAAAATTCGTACCCCTCCCAGGCGGGTAAGAAATTTCAAACCTAACGGGGGAGTTCGAAATTTCGACCCCACCGGCGGGAGGGGGGTTCAAAATTTCGACCCCACCGGAGGGTTCAAAATTTCGACCACACCAGGAGGTAAGAAATTTCAAGCACCCTGAAGGGTTTCGAAATTGATAGAGTGTGAGGCGGAATCATGCTATAGATGGAGTCGAAATTCCTGAATGCGAAGTGAAGGAATCCGTGTTTTCATGAGTCTAAACTAAAGGGATCTGAGCTTCCAGCATGGAGAAAATCGGATGAGTCGGGCGGTGCCCACAGTTTCGCCCTAACCGGCTATGTCGATCGCTGCTGGGACTGTGGGGCCCCGGACCTCCACCGGTGTTGCGTCCGAACCCGCTTGACGGCTCGCCTTCGGCTTGGAGCACGGCTCGACTAAGAGTTCATTGGTCCCGACAGAGGCTACCTAATAGAGGTTTCAGGTCTCCTTGCGTTTGCGATGTGACTTTGACCCTACTGCTTTGTGTTTTTTGATGCTTGAGTGCATTGCTCAGCAAATACTTGAAGTGTGACAGCTTTGACAAAAAAGCGTGTCAACATTTTTCCCCCAAAACATATCTTGCTTGGTCCGAGGAAGGTGTGTTTTGCGAGGAGGAGAGAGATCCAGAGATCAAAGCTGGGAGAAGTCCAAAGCGAGCTGCCATATTCATGAGATGGAAGAGCCACGACCACGCCGGACCGTATTATCCAGAAAGCCAAAGCTGATAAGCCAGAGACCCATGATCGCTTCGGATCATATTAGTGGAAGACTACGATCGCTTGGGATCGTATTAAGGAGAGAAATCCGACGATCGCTTGGGGTCGTATTAATAGAAAGCAGGAACAGTCAGAGCATCTGAGAGACTGGAGGAGCCTAGTAACATTGGTGAGACGACCAAGGCATGTTGGAGCATTCAAGGAAATCTCACGTTGGTGAGCTGGCCTTGGCGAGTAGCATTCAAGGACGTCTCACGTTGGTGAGTTGGCCCTGCCTTTTATGATGTTATCTCTCTTATCCACTTTATATGTCTATCATGATACTTTTAGTTATTTATATACTAAAAGTAACTGGACTCGCCAGACTTTATGTCTGACCCATTTTGTTTCCCCTTATTTCTCTTCTGTTTCCCCCCAGGTTCTCAGGTTGAGAAATACTCAAGCATGATCAGGATTCTGCTTTCATCTTGCTTAGAGCTGCTTTGATGTACTTTTTGGTTTAATGTTTGACTACTATGGCTATGTTTTGGGGATCATGCTTCTTTTGTTATTGTACTCTGATGTTTTTAATACAAGACAAAAATTTTAATGATGTACCAGGTTTTATGTTTTTCAGACATATAATGTAACCATGTTTTGAACTATGATGCTGTATGATTAATAAAGTTTTGAATTCCGCTTTTATTTTATATCTGTTTTGTAATGTTTCTATTTCTATTTACCTATAACGCTTCACAAAACTTAATGCATTCTCTTAATTAGTGACACTAAAGGACGTGGGGTGTCAAACATACAATCTTGAGTACAATACTTCTCGATACAAGGATATATGATTACAATATTCATGATTACATCATTCAGAATCTCAATAACATCAACATATAGTGGAAATAGAAAAATCATTATTATAGTAGATAGTTATAGTTCGCCAGCCTCCTGCTCGTAACCGCATAACAACAACGGAACCAAACTTGTTGGCTGCTACTTAGTCTGCTGATCGACAACATTGATGAACAACCCAAGCTAATAAGACGAAAACATAAAACCTTAAGATAGACAACAGTCTTAGTGAACAATAAAATAACTATCAACCGTTACACAGGATAATATGGGTAACGCATATCAACCATCCGATCAGCTAAACAACCAATAAATTAACATGCGAAAACTGTAACACCCCGTAATTCTGTAACACTAAGATTCACGAATCAAGGAAGAATTAAATTCTAAAATCAAAATCAAGGGAAACAGGCTGCGCCATTGCATTCGTCTCGGAATTCTGCATGAAAACGAGTCCGAGTTTGCGTAAATCGGAGTCCGTATGAGGGAGATATGGCCTTCGGAAGATTCAGCGAAGTTCAAATTTCAAATCAGATCAGGTTCAAAATTCAAATCGGACCACCATTCTGACTTTTTCCAGTTTTCTGCACTTGGTCCGTTCTTCTGTATCTGGACGCCATTCTGACCAGATTCGTCCACCTAACACTATATAAACAGCCCTAGTCTTCTTCTCTATTCACAATTCTCCTCTACCCTTATGCTGCAAAGATTCTTAGTGAACATGGCCTCTTCTCCTCCTCTTAATTAAAATATAAATAGGATAATATATATAAAATAAATCAAGACGAGGAGATGCTGCTAAAATACTTTCAAGAAAAGGTTCAAGTCAGGCTAGGATTTCAAGTGAAGAATCAAAGGCTAGCTCAAACGGTTTCGAGCAACGTCGCACGAATCATAGCAACGCCATCTTTCTTTTCTAATCTAAATCTCTGTAAGTCGGTTACTTTTAGATTTGAACGTTTCTCTCTGTTCGTGACATGAATTAAAGGAATAAAAGAATATGCCAAATCTTTCTATTCGAATCTGTGCCTACATCTTTGGACCTAATTAAGAACCGTTATGATTTGATGACTAATTAGGCCTTGCCTATGACTGTGAACGGTGCCTATGACTATAAACCTTGCCTATGACTATAAACATTGCCTATGACTGTGGACAGTGCCTATGACTATGAACATTGCTTATGAACATTGCCTATGATTGTGGCTGTTACTATGAGGATTATTCCCTTGACCATGAAAACAAGCCTATGCCTTTGATTTGGAAAAATAAACTATTGCCTATGACATAACAAGAACAACTGTGATTCATGACTAGGAAAGGGTTGCTTAAATTTTGTGACTATGAAATTGGGTCTAAACCCGATTATCTATTCTGTCTGTTCTTAGTTTTCTTTGGCTATAGACCTTGGGAATTTACCTATTAAGTTAGGTCTACCCATGTTCTTGAACCTACTCTGTCTATTCTTGGTTTTAGATCTTGGAAATTTACCTATTAAGTTAGGTCTACCCACGCTCTTGAACCTACGTCGTAATCTATATGCCTGTGAACTACCATCTTATGCCAGTTGTTATGTCCATTCGTTCATGGCATTTTGGTTCATTCCCTTTTATCGACGAATCTAGCTTTATTTATAATCTAGATTGAATCACGATTATACGAACAGTGGGAATACGATTTGGGCAAATTATGAAATTTACTAAAAACATATTTTTAACTTGGAAATTGGCATAAATTGGGAACATGTATTATGGCATGTTCATAGAAATGCAAATTGGATAAATTTGACATGAATTATAAGATGTGTAATTTGAATCTAGTATTGACATGTAAATCTAGCATTTACATGAATAGGGAACTAGAGTAATAAGTCTAGTTTGACGTGAATTAGAATGTTGAATCGGAATTGGATTAGCTAATTTGGCACGGTAAGTATATTGGCATAAATGTGAAATTGGCCATAATTGGGAATAACTGTCAGGTTTAGCAAAATCATGGTTAGTGACACTTAATTGGTATAGTTTACATACCAAAAGGCATAAATATGATATAGAGGGGAAAATGGGCCATAAGAATAAATGTTGACAGTTTACATTAAAAGGGTAATTAGGAAATAGGTAAATTAGTAATAATTTACTTATAGAATTTGGCGTAAATGAGGAAATGTAAATTTAGACAAATTAAAGGTTTATTAACGATATCTCTTTTAATGGTACACCAGAAAGTTCTAGGGTGACAGAGAGTATAGTGTCTAGGCTTGGGTTTGGAAAATACAAGTTTCCTGCTCTCCCTGGCTATCCCTAACTGATCCGACGAATGGGATGGTTACTTTCAAAACTTGATTTGAAAATAAATTGAAACCCTTTGAACTTAGAAAACACGAATATGCCTAGCCCGAGGTTAGACTGAGTTGCGATGTAAACCTGCCCGGAACCAACCGGCACATCCAGTAGTCGCAACAATACCTATCTAATGTGAGTGGTAGCGACTTTAATTTATTTAGTTAAAGCTAGAACAAGAATGGTAGGGTTAAGTTAACTAAGACACTTAACCAGTTCAACATGATAACTAGACTGATGGGTGGGGTTAGGTTCAGACTGACACTTAACATAGTTAAGTTAGAATGGGAGGGTTAAGTCCATAGGAACACTCAACCAACTTAACACAGTTAAGCTAGAATGGGAGGGCTAAGTCCATAGAGACACTTAACCAAACTCAAGGTAGCAAAACAAGACTTGTAGGGGTTAAGTAAAGTTAATACACTTAGCCAAATAAATATGTTAACTAGACTAGAGGTTGGGGTTAAGTAAAATCTAATACACTTAGCCAATATTGATATGTTAGCTGGGCTAGACCATAGGGTTAAGTAAACCTAAACACTTAACCATCAGGTTGTGATAAAGGAATGAGGTTAAGTCTAAAACATGAAAGGGATAATACTTAACCGTTAATAACATGTTAGTTAAAACAGACGGGCAAGGTTAAGTTAAAAAGGAACACTTAACCAATACAGGATGAAGGGGTAGGGTTAAGTAATAAGAAATATTTAACCAATATAACCTGGTTTGTGGTAGGGTTAAGTCAACATGAATTGCTGATGACACTTAACCAGCTTAACAGGATAAATGAAGAGGGTTAAGTTAGCTTGAATTGACTAATGACACTTAACCAATCCAAATTGATGGGAAAGAGAACTAAGTAGTAAACCTTAGTTAAAAGGAGCTAAGTAGTAAACCTTAGTTAAGGAAACAACGATTCTGGAAACTAATTGGTAAACCTTAGTTGACAAAACTAAGTAGTAATTCTTAGTATAACACAAGGAGGAGCGAACATCCGTCTGATTAAAAAGAAGGCTCCAACGAATTGGGTTACGAAGCCCGAGGCTTCGAGGGGACGTGAGGGTACTCTTGGTATCCCTCTGTGAGGCTGCAGATGATCCGCCTGGGCCCACAGAGGTTAAGGTCTGCGTAGAAGAACCAGGGGTATGCCTTGGTTGCAATACATGGCAACCTAAAGACTAGGATGGACCGGCGTGATTCGGCGAGCAAACGGTAGCCCTGTGATAGCGACTCGTCGTCTACCATCCATCTTGAGTCAATCGAGATACGTGAAGCAGAAAGGCGGAGAACTCCAAAAGACCATATACTTGCTATCTAGTTATGGGTGAGGATGGCCACAGGATAGTAGGGCACCGGGGGCCTGCGTATAGTTCTCATTTTTCAAGGTGTGCCTTTCATTAGTTGAGGGAGGGGTCAAGTGGGACCATAGCCACTGGAATAAAAACAGACCTTAGCATCTGCATCGGTAGATAACTGAAAACTCCCAACCGAGTTCTGTATTCCTTGATTTGCCCTGTCACAGGACTCGGACCGCACATTACAGGACATGTACTTCTAGACAAGCCATAGCGATTCGCGATACATGCGTGGGGAAGTATAGGAACATATACTACTCTAGGTAGTGTGTCCTAGACTTGGGGGCATCGATTGGACTAGGGGGCATAAACCCTGAATCCAAGAAGCGTTCAGCAGATAGCGTAAACTCTAGTTGAAACTAGAAAGCACTTGATAGAAAACCCTAGATTAGATCCAGGTTGTAACATCCCAGAATTTTTACTAAAATCGATTTGGATTTTTATTATGTAAATTTTGGATTTTTCTTAATATAAAAGATTTTATAAGGTTTAATATAAAATTTTCACTTGGTATAAGTATTTTGTTTTATGTAATATGATTTTTATAAGAAAACTTATTTTGAAAATTTTATTTATAAGATTTATGTTTAATATTTTCTAATTTTAATAATATTGATTTCAAAAAAAATATGAATTTGGTAAAGATACTTTATTTTAAAAAGATTTCATATGAATGATTTTTAATTTTTAATCAATAAGTAAGATAATTTATGATGATGTTTATAAAAATTTTGGCATTTGTTTTAAACCATTTATTAGTATAAATTTTTGATAAATATATATTTGCTGAATAATATAGATAAATAATTTTGAATTACAAATAAGTTATATTTAAATTTTTCTCAAGTAATACATAAGTGTTGAAATCTTGGCTACATTAATAAGTGTTACAAATGTGTTACCAAATTAATAAATTAATTAAGGCCTTGATGATTAGGTGTCCCTCTTATGTGTCATCATGCATGAGAAGATTTCATGCCATGAGCCAAGTGTCCTCTTAGGTGGAATTCATGCATGTAGTAAGGCTCATGAACAAGACATGTGTCCTTAAACAAATTGTCTAAAATACCCTTGAATCATTCTATATAAGGAGGCACTTTCTCCATTTTTACCATTCCATTTCCATTTCCTCCTTTCCACCTTCTTCCTAAAGCTTATGGCCATGGCTTCCATGGCATAAGTGTTCCTCTTTTCCACCACCACCATGCCAAAGTTCGTCATTCTCCTCCTCCTCTTATAATATAAGAGAGATTAGTGTGTATTATATTATATATATATTTTTGTGAAGAAGACGTTACGCCGAAATACTGTCCGACGAATCACTCAACTAGGCTCGCCTACCGTGAAGATTTGAAAGGCTGTTAGGTGAGAACTTCTAATTTAAATTATTTAATTAAATTAGTTACTTATAATTAGCTAAGATTAATTTAAATTTGTTGATGATGATTTTATGATGGATGTTGATGTGTGAATGTTTTCTCATGGAATTAAATAGTACACTGAACACGATTAAGCGTTATTGACTGTAACGCTTGTGCACAGTAAAAATGTAGGTTGTGATAGCGATCCCTTATCCATCTGATCGTCTATTTCATTTGGATAAATATAATTGCATTGTATGATATCACACACAAAACACGCCGTGGTTGTGGGGACATATGGGTGATCGATTTTGAATCTCCTTCCTATATCGATTTTGTTAATTATTAAATAATATTTAAAATGTTAACTTTGAATTAAATATCGACTTTTAAAATATTGAATTTGGATTTGGAAATGATTTGAATTATGTATTGTTTTTTTTGTATAATAACCTCTACATTTATCTGAAACTAGTTTTGCTAAAAATATATTATCTCAATTTAAATTTGAAATGAGATTTTTTTTTTTAAAATTTAAATATGGTTTTTATATACATATAATATACACCAGAACGTTCTAGGATGACAGAGAGGATAGTGTCTAGGCTTGGGTTTGGAAATAAAGTTTCCTGCTCTCCCTGGCTATCCCTAACTGATCCGACGAATGGGATGGTTAATTTAAAGTTATTTGAATTTAGAAATAAATTGGATTTTTAATTTAATATTTAACTAAGTAGAAAATAAAATTTGAATTTTGAACCTGAGATAATTTGGAAAGTCAATGTAAATTACCTTAAATGATTTAAATGGTATATAATGGTTTTTTTTAGGTATTTTGAAGTACTGAAGAATAATTTTATTTGCGGTCAAAGTAGATCTTATCGTACAACGACAATTCGTGTATTTTAGATGCAAACTTTAAACGCTTATAACTTTTGTAACTTAAATCAAATTTCCACGAAACGAAAAACGTTTGATTCCTATTTACGAGAGCTTTCAAATGAGTGAAAGCAGATTTTAATTTCGGGTTATAGTTTTCAAGCTATGTTTAAAACCGTTTTGGAAAAAAAATCGTTGTAAGGGCATAGTTTTGTAACGCTTTTGTAACACTTTTGAAACGTTGTTGTAACGCTTTCATTAAAAGCAATCTATTTTGAAGCTTTAACCCGTAAACAATTTTCCGAACTATGAGGAATCATTTTTGAATGATTTGCAGGATGTTTTCAAAGGTTTAGAAGTATTCGAAATATTGTATATGGGATTTTAATTGATTTATTTAAATAGTAAAATAAGTTTTCCAATTTTGAATAATTGGATATGGTGGGAAATAAATCTTCGATATTTAATATTAATTCAGTCGATGATGACTCTTACTATTTAAGGAATTTAAAAGGTAGCTCATCGTTATTCCACTTATAATATGAATTGGATACGGAGAATAATATTGAAGATAAGTTGATGTTATTCCTATCCAGATCAAATATCAAAGAGTTGAATAATTCTTTTAATTAAGATATGGGTTTCTCCACCTGATTGAAATAAGTTAGATAGAAATAATCTTCGATATTCGGTATAAAAATTTCATGGTGTAAATGAATACTATATGGGGATTTGAAAGATATTATTATATCGCTATTCCACTTATAGTATTCGTTGATTATGAGAATTTATATCGAATATAAGTGGATAAAATTTCTGTGTAATTTATGATTTAATATCGATTGATTTGGGTTCTGTCGTGAATCGTATCTTCAATAATATCATCCTTGAAATCCGATGAGATTGAATGGTGGAAATTCATATCGTAATTGGGAATTTAATCAAATCTTTGATTCGGAAAAAAATTAAAAGTAAGGAATTGAAGCGAAGTTAAAATCTTTGATTTCAAAGAAGAGATAAGATGATAACGAGATGTATGAAATTTATAGTAATTCAAATCTTGAGTTATATATGAAATGATAACTATTTGGAAGGAGATTTGAATTGAAAAGCCTGTGTAAACAATAGCTACTATTTTAAAGTACGCTTATTACTTGGAAAGACCGGGATCGAGTATATGTTCGAAAACCATTCCAAGTAGTAATACGACGTTATTCAAGACTTTGTAAACGACCAAATGAAGACCAGGATTATTTGAATTGTTTAGATTGATTGTTGATTTATGTCTTGGTTGGGTAGGCCACCCAATACGAGTTATGGGCTGCATGAGACCTGAACATATTCAAGTATTTTCGGGTTATTGTTCCGTTCAGACCCAGAACGGACTTATATGGATGGTGTGTCTGACATTGAAATTTACCGCATAGCACTGATTTCCGTTAATGTATATCGGATTTGTGGCAATAATATTATCCTCGTCTCTAAGTCATATGAACTTAGAGGATATGCATTGATTGAAATCAGTGATATGTCGTGAATTGTCAATATGGCGTACCCAAGTTATGAAACGAGCTAGTGATGATCAAAGAATGGCTTATCGAAGCATCACTTTGTGTATGACGTGAAATCGACAAACCTCACACCCCGGATTGATGAGAAACTGGCGGTTAGGTTTTATACTTATATATGAATTGATGATGAAGCTGTGCAGCAGTGGGAAATCACTTATGAACCTGGGGAAGTTGGGTTTGTTCGGGGGGCCGTGTCTGGTCGAAAACCGTTGATCTGCCCTGACGATGTGTATTCGGTGTCCGCGTATGGTCGAAAAAGCCGTTGAGGCACTTCGTTTTGTATCCCTGATTAATCTTTCGTGCCAGGAATCATCAAGTTGGAAATCCAAATTTCTTATGCGAGCCATACGATTTTGATTGTATGTATACATGGCAACATATATTATGGGGTATATGCTGTCTAGGATTAATACATTTACTTGCGAAATGTTTTCCACACTATATATATATATATATATATATATTATGGTATTGAAGAGAATTTTACGTATAAAAGCATATTTGGTTGTCATAAGATAAAACTCGCCCATCTGGTGTGCGCTTGCATTGTGTGATGTGGGACGAGCTTATGATAGGTTCATTTTCAAAAGACATTGCGCATTTATATGCATGGGTATCCACCTGGAGTAAAGCCGTTCCGCGTTAGCGGCGTGATCCGGTGAAGTTCCCAACTTTAAGAATGAACCTAACTGTTTTGAGTTCTCACACCAGTCCCACGACTGACCTGGAGTTTATTGTTCCCTCACCTAAACTCTGGGTGCCCATGATTTTCGCACGGGCAGCCAGTAGTTTAGTTTTGCAGTTATAGATCGTTGGAGCAGGATTTGGAGCGCTTCTAGAGTTGGAGTCCCCGATAGAGTTGAAGCTTCCGCTGTGTTTTGATCTTCCGCTGAGAGTAAAGTTATTTTCTTTCTTCCGCTGTATACGTTTATGTTGTAACTATGATATTCATGTAACTCTGATGTAATATTGGTTTATTCAATGAAAAGTTCTGTTATTTTTGTTCAATGTATGTATGTACCCATAACAATTCGTCTTTCTGAACGGTTTAAGTTGGTTTAATTACCAAGAAGAACCGAGCAAAAAGTCGGGTCGTTACAGTTGGTATCAGAGCTTTGGTTATACAAAGCTATAAGGTACGTACATAGTTGGACAAAAGAATAGGACTCCTCAGAGTTATATTATCTCATTAGAGATAGGGTTAGAAAATACCCTAGAATGAGATTTTGGAATATTATAACGAGAGAGCGTATTTAGAAAACCTATATAAGGTATTTTTGAATAAGTAAATCATTTTGAAAACGATGATTATTTGAAATATATTTGAAATATAATTGAAAATTAAGGATTTTGAGTATTGTATTCGACGTCGCGATTGGACTATCAAGTATGTAAGGGTTTTGAATATACGTCTGATCAACGTATATGCGAAGCATAATATATACTAGATAGATATAGAATCACACTCTAGTCGCTTGGGAATAAATTCTGGGATGAGCGCGCCATCGCTGATATTTATTTTCAAGTTTCGAAAGTGTGATGACTATATAATTCCAGTTTAAATGTCAAGGAATACTTAAAATCATCAGGCTTAGTGTTTTTATGATTAAACCTTAATAAAAGGGTTTGGTGAATTAATATAAGATTTTAATTGGGGAAAAACAAAACTAGAAGTTTGGAAAGAGAACTGAGATTAGCTTAAATACTTCAAGAACTTTGAACCCTTAAAACCTTGAGTGTGATAAACAATGAGTGCTTGGAAAATTAAAGGATATATTTAAGGAGTAAATCTCACTTAAAGAATTGGGTAATGAATTGTTGAAATGCAAGTAAGAAAGATAATTTACCCATACCCCAAAGTGACAAGAATAATTGACTTAATTATAACGAATATTTGAATATGAATTTTTGGATCTAATAAGTTGTAATCAAAGAAGATAGGATACTCCTCGACGAGTGTTAAATAATAGAATTGGACCTATACCTAATAGGAATGGTGAACGAAAAATTACAGGTTGAATTAATTTGCTTGGAAGTACAATCTTAGTAAGGCAAAACTTTAAGGTATTTAAAGGTTAATTTAACTTAAGTAGGAATTTGTGTAAAAAGTCGATTTTAGAATATAGCTAACGTCTTAAGTGGGAGAGAAAATACTCTTCCCTATTTAGACAATGTAAGGAAGTCAACTGGAAATTTCTTAACAAGCAATTGCTTAAGACGCAAAAAGAAATATTAAAGTAAGATTTTACCAAAATTGAATCGTCCTTAGTTGTATCGTTAGGTGCACTCGATGTATCTATCTTGACCTAGGCTAGTTTCTTTTTCGAACCAATTGTTTTTGAAGAGCATCATTCATACCTTTTGTCCTATGAACTTAGTCAAATGATTTGATTTGAACCCTTATTCTGATATTGAACTTTTATTTATAACCCTATTTGAGCACATGAAATTTGATTTGTCAAATAAAGCCAAGTTCTAAATTCAAACTAGGAATTTGGAAATTTAAATATTGGTTGATTTTGAAAATTTAACTCAAATGGTTGAATAAATGCTTAAAACAATAATACTAGTTGAAATATGTTGAATCAGAGTAGCGCAGTAAAGAGCGTAGTGGTAATTTGAAAGGATGGTTTCAAAGATTTTTCGTTAGACTTGTTGAATAAAGTAACTTTCCAAACAAGATTTGGATTTGAAACAAGAATGAATAAAATGTCGTAGATCTCGAAATACAGACAAAAAGAAAGGGTGTTTGATTTTATGAATATGACTCTAAATTATGGAATTAGACTCTTGGAAAATATTATATAAAATCTTTAAAATGTTGAAGCAATATTGAATTTTAAAAGAATTTAATGCCATGAATGAAGTTTAAACGGTTGGAATGTAAGTTTGAATTTGTATAAGACCAAATTTATGATAATGTGAGTCGATAAAGAAAATTTCCACTTATGTAAAGAATGAAAATTGAAATTCACAAAGTTAGGTATGAATTCGAAACTTGAAATGTTGATGTCGACATAAGTTGCTTGGAAATCATATTTTCAACCATTTTGGATATGATAAATAGGTTATAAACTGTTTATAATAAACAGTGATTTCGACGACTAGAATCCCAATATTTTGAAATATTTAGAAAACAATAAATATTTGTAAATTATGATTATGAAATGATTTACAACTTCGGGATATAAAATGATCTGATTTGTTCGAGTAACCATGACTAAAACTGGGTTGTGATGAAAGGTAGGATTTCGTGTTATGAGTGATACTCAGTTGCCCTGTCATGAGAATGAACGTCTCGAACTAATAACATATAGATTTCATCATTAAATATTTGAAATTTTAGAAGCAAAATTTGTTTTGGAGCTCCCGAGGTAAAGTATGATTTTCGATATGAAAGGAATATGTTGTATTCCAATGGTTTGAAAATGGAAAATGAAATTCTAGATCCGAGAGATCATCTTAAGATTCTAAAAATTGAAGATTTATTTCACTTGTATATAATTTTACGAACTCTCCTTTTCGAGGACGAAAAGTTTCTAAGGGGGGGTGGATGTAACATCCCAGAATTTTTACTAAAATCGATTTGGATTTTTATTATGTAAATTTTGGATTTTTCTTAATATAAAAGATTTTATAAGGTTTAATATAAAATTTTCACTTGGTATAAGTATTTTGTTTTATGTAATATGATTTTTATAAGAAAACTTATTTTGAAAATTTTATTTATAGGATTTATGTTTAATATTTTCTAATTTTAATAATATTGATTTCAAAAAAAAAAAATATGAATTTGGTAAAGATACTTTATTTTAAAAAGATTTCATATGAATGATTTTTAATTTTTAATCAATAAGTAAGATAATTTATAATGATGTTTATAAAAATTTTGGCATTTGTTTTAAACCATTTATTAGTATAAATTTTTGATAAATATATATTTGCTGAATAATATAGATAAATAATTTTGAATTATAAATAAGTTATATTTAAATTTTTCTCAAGTAATACATAAGTGTTGAAATCTTGGCTACATTAATAAGTGTTACAAATGTGTTACCAAATTAATAAATTAATTAAGGCCTTGATGATTAGGTGTCCCTCTTATGTGTCATCATGCATGAGAAGATTTCATGCCATGAGCCAAGTGTCCTCTTAGGTGGGATTCATGCATGTATTAAGGCTCATGAACAAGACATGTGTCCTTAAACAAATTGTCTAAAATACCCTTGAATCATTCTATATAAGGAGGCACTTTCCCCATTTTTACCATTCCATTTCCATTTCCTCCTTTCCACCTTCTTCCTAAAGCTTATGGCCATGGCTTCCATGGCATAAGTGTTCCTCTTTTCCACCACCACCATGCCAAAGTTCGTCATTCTCCTCCTCTTATAATATAAGAGAGATTAGTGTGTATTATATTATATATATATTTTTGTGAAGAAGACGTTACGCCGAAATACTGTCCGACGAATCACTCAACTAGGCTCGCCTACCGTGAAGATTTGAAAGGCTGTTAGGTGAGAACTTCTAATTTAAATTATTTATTTAAATTAGTTACCTATAATTAGCTAAGATTAATTTAATTTTGTTGATGATGATTGTATGATGGATGTTGATGTGTGAATTTTTGCTCATGGAATTAGATAGTACACTGAACACGATTAAGCGTTATTGACTGTAACGCTTGTGCACAGTAAAAATGTTGGTTGTGATAGTGATCCATTATCCATCTGATCATCTATTTCATTTGGATAAATATAATTGCATTGTATGATATCACACACAAAACACGCCGTGGTTGTGGGGACAAATGGGTGATCGATTTTGAATCTCCTTCCTATATCGATTTTGTTAATTATTAAGTAATATTTAAAATGTTAACTTTGAATTAAATATCGACTTTTAAAATATTGAATTTGGATTTGGAAATGATTTGAATTATGTATTGTTTTTTTTTTGTATAATAACCTCTACATTTATCTGAAACTAGTTTTGCTAAAAATATATTATCTCAATTTAAATTTGAAATGAGATTTTTTAAAAAAAATTAAATATGGTTTTTATATACATATAATATACACCAGAACGTTCTAGGATGACAGAGAGGATAGTGTCTAGGCTTGGGTTTGGAAATAAAGTTTCCTGCTCTCCCTAGCTATCCCTAACTGATCCGACGAATGGGATGGTTAATTTAAAGTTATTTGAATTTAGAAATAAATTGGATTTTTAATTTAATATTTAACTAAGTAGAAAATAAAATTTGAATTTTGAACCTGAGATAATTTGGAAAGTCAATGTAAATTACCTTAAATGATTTAAATGGTATATAATGGTTTTTATTAGGTATTTTGAAGTACTGAAGAATAATTTTATTTGCGGTCAAAGTAGATCTTATCGTACAACGACAATTCGTGTATTTTAGATGCAAACTTTAAACGCTTATAACTTTTGTAACTTAAATCAAATTTCCACGAAACGAAAAACGTTTGATTCCTATTTACGAGAGCTTTCAAATGAGTGAAAGCAGATTTTAATTTCGGGTTATAGTTTTCAAGCTATGTTTAAAACCGTTTTGGAAAGAAAATCGTTGTAAGGGCATAGTTTTGTAACGCTTTTGTAACACTTTTGAAACGTTGTTGTAACGCTTTCATTAAAAGCAATCTATTTTGAAGCTTTAACCCGTAAACAATTTTCCGAACTATGAGGAATCATTTTTGAATGATTTGCAGGATGTTTTCAAAGGTTTAGAAGTATTCGAAATATTGTATATGGGATTTTAATTGATTTATTTAAATAGTAAAATAAGTTTTCCAATTTTGAATAATTGGATATGGTGGGAAATAAATCTTCGATATTTAATATTAATTCAGTCGATGATGACTCTTACTATTTGAGGAATTTAAAAGGTAGCTCATCGTTATTCCACTTATAATATGAATTGGATACGGAGAATAATATTGAAGATAAGTTGATGTTATTCCTATCCAGATCAAATATCAAAGAGTTGAATAATTCTTTTAATTAAGATATGGGTTTCTCCACCTGATTGAAATAAGTTAGATAGAAATAATCTTCGATATTCGGTATAAAAATTTCATGGTGTAAATGAATACTATATGGGGATTTGAAAGATATTATTATATCGCTATTCCACTTATAGTATTCGTTGATTATGAGAATTTATATCGAATATAAGTGGATAAAATTTCTGTGTAATTTATGATTTAATATCGATTGATTTGGGTTCTGTCGTGAATCGTATCTTCAATAATATCATCCTTGAAATCCGATGAGATTGAATGGTGGAAATTCATATCGTAATTGGGAATTTAATCAAATCTTTGATTCGGAAAAAAATTAAAAGTAAGGAATTGAAGCGAAGTTAAAATCTTTGATTTCAAAGAAGAGATAAGATGATAACGAGATGTATGAAATTTATAGTAATTCAAATCTTGAGTTATATATGAAATGTTAACTATTTGGAAGGAGATTTGAATTGAAAAGCCTGTGTAAACCATAGCTACTATTTTAAAGTACGCTTATTACTTGGAAAGACCAGGATCGAGTATATATTCGAAAACCATTCCAAGTAGTAATACGACGTTATTCAAGACTTTGTAAACGACCAAATGAAGACCAGGATTATTTGAATTGTTTAGATTGATTGTTGATTTATGTCTTGGTTGGGTAGGCCACCCAATATGAGTTATGGGTTGCATGAAACCTGAACATATTCAAGTATTTTCGGGTTATTGTTCCGTTCAGACCCAGAACGGACTTATATGGATGGTGTGTCTGACATTGAAATTTACCGCATAGCACTGATTTCCGTTAATGTATATCGGATTTGTGGCAATAATATTATCCTCGTCTCTAAGTCATATGAACTTAGAGGATATGCATTGATTGAAATCAGTGATATGTCGTGAATTGTCAATATGGCGTACCCAAGTTATGAAACGAGCTAGTGATGATCAAAGAATGGCTTATCGAAGCATCACTTTGTGTATGACGTGAAATCGACAAACCTCACACCCCGGATTGATGAGAAACTGGCGGTTAGGTTTTATACTTATATATGAATTGATAATGAAGCTGTGCAGCAGTGGGAAACCACTTATGAACCTGGGGAAGTTGGGTATGTTCGGGGGGTCGTGTCTGGTCGAAAACCGTTGATCTGCGCTGATGATGTGTATTCGGTGTCCGCGTATGGTCGAAAAAACCGTTGAGGCACTTCGTTATGTATCCCTGATTGATCTTTCGTGCCAGGAATCATCAAGTTGGAAATCCAAATTTCTTATGCGAGCCATACGATTTTGATTGTATATATACATGGCAACATATATTATGGGGTATATGTTGTCTAGGATTAATACATTTACTTGCGAAATGTTTTCCACACTATATATATATTATGGTATTGAAGAGAATTTTACGTATAAAAGCATATTTGGTTGTCATAAGATAAAACTCGCCCATCTGGTGTGCGCTTGCATTGTGTGATGTGGGACGAGCTTATGATAGCTTCATTTTCAAAAGACATTGCGCATTTATATGCACGGGTATCCACCTGGAGTAAAGTCGTTCCGCGTTAGCGGCGTGATCGGGTGAAGTTCCCAACTTTAAGAATGAACCTAACTGTTTTGAGTTCTCACACCAGTCCCACGACTGACCTGGAGTTTATTGTTCCCTTACCTAAACTCTGGGTGCCCATGATTTTCGCACGGGTAGCCAGTAGTTTATTTTTGCAGTTATAGATCGTTGGAGCAGGATTTGGAGCGCTTCTAGAGTTGGAGTCCCCGATAGAGTTGAAGCTTCCGCTGTGTTTTGATCTTCCGCTGAGAGTAAAGTTATTTTCTTTCTTCCGCTGTATACGTTTATGTTGTAACTCTGATATTCATGTAACTCTGATGTAATATTGGTTTATTCAATGAAAAGTTCTGTTATTTTTGTTCAATGCATGTATGTACCCATAACAATTCGTCTTTCTGAACGGTTTAAGTTGGTTTAATTACCGGCAAGAACCGGGAAAAAAGTCGGGTCGTTACACTGGTAACAAATAATAAATGTATGCCTGAAGGCAATGGAAACTACAGGGATTGGGATCACGTTATCGTTACTAGTTGGGACACTAGTTAGGCAGTGCAGAGATATAGTAATCAGTATAACAAGGAAATAGCGAAGCGGCGAAGTATTAGAGCGAAGCGGCGAAAGTATTAGAGTATATCCAGTTTATCTTATCTTAGCATATCTCGTGATTATCATGTCTAATCTTGCCAACCCTATCATCATGGTGTTATCTTGTATTCAGTTAATTCATGTCGTTTTGCTTTTCCATATTCATATGCTAGAAGTTACTAAACATACTCAGGCTTTATGTCTGACTCTATTTTTCTTTCGTCTTCTTTTCTTCCGTTTCTCCCCCCCCCCCAAGGTAGTAAAGAAGGGAATAGTATAGCTCAGGTTAAGTTGGATTGTCACTCTTTCCCAGCTTGAAGATTTGCCGAAGTTTTGCTTGGATTCTCTTTTCAGATGCTATGGCTGGCTCTTGCTAAAATTGGGGAATATAAATGTACATTTATGCTTCTTTATTTTGTAAGACAGATGATACTCTGATATTGTAAAGAAATCATTGTACAAACTATTTTATCAATAAAGCAAATTTTTATTTTCCGCTGTTTAATTTCTGTCTGTCTTGTAATTTATCTGCATCTTTTACCCTAAAATGATCCATAGAACTTAGTGCATTCCCTTTGTGAGTGACACTAACGGACGTGGGGTGTTACAAAAACCATCCCTCACGCGCCATTATAGAAATAGGAAAGGACAACCCCAGTCTCGCTTTTCTTTGACAACCTACGGTGATAACCTACCCAGATAAAAAAGAGAAGAAGACACATAATAAACTATATCATTCATAACATCCAATATCCTAGCTGCCACCGGCTACAGCCTTAAATCCACCGATAATCGAACTTGTTTTCAACGATTAAGAGGGCTAACGGAAAAAACCCGTTTCTAGCCAAACTACCATACACCATCGTGAATCATATGCTTTTCTTTTCCCATTCTTGACAACTAGGCCCATCATGACTACCCAGGGTATACGATCTCTCAAATCTGATCATAACGGGCGTCTCCACGGTACCCCTGCTTTGAGTCTGTTAGAACACTTCGATTACGAGCAATTCCTCGCCACATCAGTAATGTCAATCCTTTCATCTCGGTGACTCAATTCATTCTCTATCCACCTCATTATCATCCACGATTGAATACCATCCTGTCAATCCATCATCGTATGGGATCATATATTAAATTGCGACCTGTGTCACATCAATTCGACTCTGACCACTCCATCGCGAATTCACAATCGAAGCACCATCCATTTTTGAGTTGCACAACAATCATCTAAAGTCCATTTGAATCCAAATTTCACCAGCAACCTTACGAAGTCCCCATCACTACGCTTCCCAAAAACCAAGTCCATACGATCCTTCCCTATGGGTCAATGCCGACATATACACTTAGCCAATTTTGGCTAAGTGTCTTGCTTCGGTCGTTCACCACCTCGAGTACATTCCACTGACCTATTCTCCGATCATATCGACATTCATGTTGAAGCTCCCGTTGGTCTATTGGAATCTCATGCAATCAGTCTTTAACTCATCATAAATCAAATCCGAATGACATGAAAATTGCTACATGGTCTTTACTTATCACGTCCATGCCAGCCCCAAAGTGTCTTCACTATCCGAACCAACACGGAGCAGGTTTACTCCACATGAATACCAGTTTAAAACAAAAGGAACGTAATAATAGCCAAACATTCGTGATACGCTTTAAAATAAATATTTTTTATATTATTGTAAGCGCATAGTGTAAAAAACAATTTCAAATATAAATGTATAAATCTTGGACGGAATAATACCCCATCCTATTATGTCGCCATAGTACACAACTAAAACCGTAAAATCATGTATTGGAATTTGGATTTCTATCATGAGCCAAGGAAAGGGATCTCTCCTTCGAATTCGGACCATCTCTAACAAGATGTCCAGGACCCTCCGCATTGAGCCTTTGGATCGGCAGGGCTGATCAGCCATGCTTTGCTGGTTATTTATGTATGAATAATACGTTTCCTGGTCCTATCGGACCTCTTGGTCAGTACGTCGACCATCTTGGCCTTATGCGGCCACATCCGAGGCGCCTCGCTTTCCAACATCGACGTAAGTAAATTTCCTAGGCTCCATACCATGGCATCACTTCTAGCTAGAAAAATACGCATGTTCTCCCTACTGTCCCTCTTCCCGTTTTTGACTCATACCAGAGTGTGATGCTCACGAATTAACGCCATACACAAAGCTATGCTATATTAAAGTCGTGTTTTGATCATCATCCACAAAGCTATGCCTTTCAACAAAAGCTATGATCCATGCATCTCAGCATGCCACATTGTCAATCCATACCATACAACTTATGTCTACCAATATATAACCTCTGAGCTCGTTCGTCTCAGAGAAGGGCGTTAAGCAAAGATAATAAATTCTCCTCCACCAAACACATACATATTTAGTAAAGTTAAATTAATATAGCACAAAATACAATGTTAGAAAAACAATCCATTTGTAAGTTCATTCTGGGTATGAACGAAACCGGAGGCACCTTATTCCACATCCCATATGTCTAGTACAAGAGAAAGATTCTCGCATATCCGATTGATCTCCAAGCACGTCAGGACGACCACCACTTATTACCTCGTCTTGAGTGAACCGCTCAATCGAGACATCAGCAATAGCCCAAACGATGTGAAGATCTCTGGTCTTCAACCCCCGTCATCATCTTCGACTTTTAATCGTCGTAACTGTTATTCAAAATGGGTTAAATCCAGCCTTTTCGAATAACTCACGTATCTTTAAAATCAAATGACAAATAAAGATAACACACATCTCATTCCAATCCAGAACATTCTTTTATTTAAATACTCATTTCTCTGGGAATGGTTCCTATTAATTTTATCAAAGATTATTTCATTTAAACTTATTATTTAAATCTTCCTTTGGATATCATTTCAAAAGATTTTATTATATCTTTTCACAATATAAACCAAATTAAGGTTTATAGAACCAGTCAGGATTATCGAGTCTTGCAGAAGTAATCATTTATTTTATTATCCCAATTCCGACCTATTCATCCCACGAAGCAAAACTAGAGCACTCCTTATCTGACACCCTTCGTGCTATCGGTAAATTTAATTAACATTTAGCATTCAAATCTAATTAAAGATTCATTCATCGCATGGAGTAAAATTGGTGGTATTCCATCTTGTACACTTCTTGAATTCAGTAAATTTAATAACCTCCTTTTACATTCCAATCTAATTGAAGATTCATTAAAATTCTAATTATGTTTTAATCTTTATAAATCACTATTCAGTGATTATCCAACTTTAGGAAATAGATCATGTCTTTAACTAGGTTAAAGAGCAAATGTTATATAAAACATTGTTCACAATAAACGCTCTTTCATTGAATTCCAATTTAATTTGTTAAATTGGAAAATTCCATTAAATCTTAATTAAAAAGATTTATTCCATAAATTCCGTTTCAACTAGGTTTAAGAACAGTTATTTAAAGACACCATTCATAACAAACCCAAAATCACATTTGGCATTAAATAAAAGGCTATAAATGGAAATCATGTCGATTTATATTCAGTACCAAATTTTGAAACCAATAGATATCGTATTGGAATAACGATATCTATATCTTCCAAATTCCCACAACATCATCTGTATATAATCCAATATCGAAATATCCGAAGATAATTCCATTCAAATCCATTCCAAATTATTTATTTGGAAAAATCTAGTTATATTAAAACCATTTACAAATCCAATTTATTAATTTGAAATCATTTGATTATTACTCTTCAGAAAACATCGCATATTTCTCTCAACTCTTTATTCTAGTTGTTAACTAGTTCATTTAGATAAAATTATTTTTATCTTTTCGAATATGGATTATTTCATCCAAAATATAACCAAATCATTTATTATAAAATTACATAATTCATTTATATTTGTAATAATTTTATTAAGGCCCTTACAGTTGGTTTCCAATATTGGCCACCAAACTGCATCCATAGCGACCTTTTCCAAAATAGATTTAGACATATTTATAAATCGAACAGTTGGATTTAAAAACTTTTCATTTTATTTGAAAGTACATTTCATTATGGTTTTATACGGTCGTATCTCCCGATACGTCAATTCGAAGTTACGGGTTGACCTTTGACTCGTTCTATTCAAGCTCGAATCGATTTATAAATTAAAAATAAATTGAAATATTCTCCAAACACATTTTATAAATTATATAAAAAATATATAATCTTCTTTGAAAACTTGTTTCATTCGTTTACCTTCAAAATCACATATTTCATTATACGATCAATTTTAACATTATTTTAATGAATCAAATTATATTATTTTTCAAAACTTATGATTTTCAGTTCAAATTTTCTTGAAAGTCATTATAAAAATAAACAAGAAAATTTCAAAAAGAAATTATTTTTAAAATGTCTTCTTAATAGCCTGACCGAACTCCACTTTAAAAAAATATTATTCATTTTGAAATCAAAACATCGACGAGCTGTAAGTATATGAAAATTAATTCAAAACCATTTACTAAAGTTACGAATATTTATCAATATTTTGATATGTACGCGTCCATCCATAATCGAACATCAAAATCAAAATTCGAATTTTAACTAAATATTATATTATTAAAATATTCATATTTATTTCGGATTGGAATAAAATTTCAACCAGTATCCATGTAAATTAATTTATATGGATTTCATTCATCATATGCATCCAACAATAGTTGTAAACAACTGTCTAACACCTAATTCACATCCAATGTGCACTTAAATCCATATAAGCCATAAATAATTATTTTACGCTTATATTAGTCCGCAAATAAATCGATTGACATCCAATCTAAACACTCGGGATTAATGTGAATCAAATGTCATCCCAATACCTATGTTGGGTTTCCAACCAATAATTAATCAATTGATAATTATTTATTCATTCCAAATCAATCACAACTTATTCAATTCCAGTTATTATTTAACCTAATTGATATTACTTGAATAGGTAACCATAACCAAGTCATCCGACTTGTAAATGTATGTCTAATCCAATTTCAACTACCACAAATAATTAAATGTTGTTTTAACATGTTAATTATTTCAAAATCACATTCAAATCATATCACAATCAATCATCCATTCATCCATCCAGTTTGCAAACAAATTGTGATGTGAGCTACTATACAACGTATAACAATTTGTGATAGATTAACCAAATAAAATCAGCATATGCAATCAGTAAATATACTAATATGATTATAATAACGTAACAAAAAAATTGAGTGAGAGAGTTCTCACTTTGATTGGTTTTGAAATCGTTAAATAATGATTTTTTTTAGTTAAATTGAATTGGACATCTAATTTAACCAAAAACTATAAGTAGCTCCATTTCTATCCAAATTGGTTTCATAGCAAGTGTTCATCAAGACGATTCCAACACATCTGAATTTGCGCGATTTTGACATCGTATGGCATAGATATTAACATCACAATATTTAACTTAAATTAATATAATTCAATTATACTTATCACCTTCTTAATATACTAATTACTTAATTAAGGGTAATTAAGCCATCATCTTCTTCAGTATTGCACGAAAAAAAGCCAGCCATCTTGTTTGATTCGTGCATACAATACAAGATGTCCTGGCTACGATCGAACTCCGCCATGCCAACAGCCATCCTCCACCCACGCTGTGAGTGGGCCCAGCTCGGTGGTACCTAGGTGATGGAAACATGCTTCGAACGGCAGCCCTTCGAGGCATAAAATCGGCCACCCCACACAATGATTTCAGATCATGACCGTTGAGACCAAAGGATCAAAGATCTCAATGTGCTCTGCAATATTGCCGAAGGGAATTTTGTTGATTATTACATGGATTATGAGATATCGGAAGAGGAAAATGGGAGTGTTCTAATCGTTGATTGCATCTAGGCAGCGTAAAAATTTTGGCTAGGGCTTTAGAGTTAGAACGAGTTTTTATACCCTTAATTATATTATTATTTTAATTCTACTATTCCTTAAACGTGAAGTTTAGTGTCAGGTCTCCAAATTAATCCCAATGACCATCATCCCAAGCCAAATACCCCTATTTCGGACTTAATTGAATATGTTTCATAAGCTTTTTTCTCATATTTAAAACATAAATCAATATAACATTAGAAATTTAATTTGAATGTACGTTTTAATTTACCACGACCATATACTAACTCCAATAATCACAAAATTTGAAATCCATCCATGTTTTACAAATGCAGTTCTAATGAAGTTGGTTTCATCGAATTTGGAGACCATTTAAAAAATAGCCTTATTTCTAGCCTATAGAATTTATAACTGAAATTCAACATTCCTTTAAATTTACCACACTTACGTATGAATTCCAGTTGGCTTGAAATTTTGAACTTGACAATATTTTGACGTTCTGGATCCAACAAAATTAGTTTCATCGAAAACGGATGTCATTTGCAAAATGACTATTTTTAAGGCCTATGTGGTATTATGATAATAATATTAAATTCCAAAATTATTCAAATCAATAATAAAATAATTATTGTTATTGTGTATATCCAAATGGAATTTCATATCAATCCAAACAAACATACTTGAATTTATAAATCGAAATTTCAAATCCAGGTTAATTCGATATTCGATTTTTCAATAAAACCCCTTTAATTAATTTAATAAATCATTATAATTTGCAAACGATTTCATAGTGACTATTTGAAATTTTAATTTGGACATAACTTACAATCTATAACTCAAAATCTCAAATTTTCACACTTAATAGAAAATTTCAGTTCAAAATATCCTAACGTTTCTTGTTTTACAGAAATCCGACTTATACTGAATTCTACATATTAAATTGAAATTCAAAACTAAATTTTCAAACTACTGCGATGTTTTGAGCTCACTTTAATTAAAATTTAAATTATTTTCAAATAGGTTTTTGGTCTGGTTCTCAAGAGTACATCAGATACGCTCAACCCAACGTATTGTGTGACGTTGAGGCCGAAAAGGGGCGCTCAGGAGCAAAGGAAATAGGATCAAGAAGGGACTACACCGCTCGCAACCTCACGGCATCCAGAAAATGACTGTGAACCAAGGCCTCGAACCCCGAAGGAGTTACGACCCTCAAGCGTCAGATCCCGGGATCCTCGTGCCCCTTGGAAGGACTTCGCATCGAGCATGGCGCGAAATTTCGCACCCATGCCTGCATTCGAAATTCTGCACCCATGCCTGGGTTCAAAATTTTGAGCCCAGCGTGTGCGAAATTTCGCACCCATGCCCGAGTTCGAAATTCTGAGGCGTGTAGGTGGCGGGTTCCAAATTTTGCTAGTGATCCCCTATTTCTACCTAATCTTACCTACCCCCACTCCTATAAATAGCCAATAGCCTCACACTTCAAGGGGGTTGGATTTCCTTCACTTGAGACCTTCCTAAAGCTTCATAAACCTCATTAACGGCATCTTCTATTTGGGGAAGAAGGAGAATTAAATATTCTTTTTACCAAATACCTAGCCTATGGCAATTATAAAAGTGAATGTAATGAGCATGGCTCTAACTTGTAATTTTTGAGTGATTAATAAAAGTTCAACATCTTTCCAAAATGACGCAGGCCTAATCCGCTGCCGAACCACTATAAATCCTCGTGTCATTTACCGCTTTCTCTTACTTAGTCTTGCGACTAAATTAACTATTCCTAGTAATAGGAATCTTTGATGTTTACGACATTTTTTACCGTCAACATTTGGTGCTTTCACTGAGAATTAAACTCAAGATTTGCATCTTTCTTCCACATTATCATCTCGACTTCGACAAGCTTAAGGTTCCTTGCTCAACTTGCTGTCGAGTTCGCTTACAATGGTAAAGAAGTCAAAGATCGCAATGGTCGGCTCTTCTGCCGCAGCCGATGTCGGTACATCCCAGCAACCTCAACCGGTAGATATCCCGGCTACTAATGAAACCGTCCCTCCTATTATGGACCCCAAAGCGCCCGTTACACAATGTAATGACCCGGATCCTTAAGGGTTAATTTTAAAATATTTAATATGGATTTAAATATTGGGTGGATAATATAAATGGAATTTTATATTAAGTTATCGATTTAATAATCAATTTCGATTTAATATCGAATATATTAAAATAACAGAATACGAAGATGGATTTAGTTGAATTCAAATTTTAATTTTAATTGAAAACAGTTCAAATAATTAATATGAAATTTTAATGGTAATAATATTTAATTATTTTCAAGGAGAATAAATAGTTTGAAATTTAAATTATATCGATTTAAATTAATATCTTCAACAGATGATCGAATTGGACTTCGTGACATATCCCAGTGTGTCCGAAATAGGTGTGTTACCCTAGAAATGCCAGTTACTGTGTTCAGAAAGGAATTCAGAATCAGGGTGTATTTTAATTAAAGGATATCAGTTTAATTAAAATAAAATATAATAAAATAAAACATTTTAGTTTGTGGACATAAAACAAAACAAGTTGAGTTCTTTATCTCCACACACTAAAGAGCCTCGTTGTTCAAATTTAAAACCACGCCAATCCCTTTTTAATTCACTTTTCGATCTTCTGATAATGTAAAATTTACCAAAAGCTTCTAAAAATCAAAGATAAAATGGTCGCTGCCTTTACAAAGGCCAAATCGAAACTTAATTAATTATCTCGTCCTTCCCTTTTAAATTCAAAATCAAAAATGGAACATCTGAAATGAAAAGGGGAATCCGCGAGATGGGGTTTTCCTATTGGGTTATCGCGAGTTCGAGCCAAACATCAGAGGCGAGGATAGGGTTGCGGTTGGCACGGTAACTCCTGTAGATGCCGACGCTAGTTCCAGGGATGAGAGAACGAAGGAAATCGAACACGACTTGGAAAGGGGCTTCGGCATTTCCAAACGTGAGGGTGGTTCTGGGGAGCAAAAAGAGACGCAATTCAGACTGAGGAGATACCGACTTCGAGCAGACAGCGGCGAGTGAAGAGCGAGTTTGTGAAGCCGAGATCTGGGTGCGAAGCTTCTCGCGAATCAAGGTATGGGTCTCTGGCGATTTGAAGTTGTTGCATTTATTTGAAAATGCAGATATACAGAGAGAAAGTGAAGATTTAAAATAAAAGGGGATTTCAAGGGCTTAAGGTAAATTTAAATTTTTATTTCTAAATTCAAGTTAGATAAGGAAATTTGTTTATGTAAAAGAATAAATTAGTTAAAGTTTAAAAGGAATACATAAAATGGTTTTATGTTGAAAAATATATATATATATATTTAGTTAAATTTATTTGTTAAGTTAAATAAAATTTAGTAACCATCTTAGGAAAAAGAAAATATGTAGCCTATATAAATTACATGTTTTTATATACTATATTGGATTTATACGAGGTTATAAATCATGGTTAGATATTTAATTTAAAATGATTTGTGATGAAGAAATTAAATGGAAAAAAGGATATATATATATATATATAGGAATTTATTTATGCGGCAATTTAAATAAATGTTAATCATTAAATAAAATAAATCGTAGGTACAAAGAGATTTGTCCGAGACGATTTGTAGCTGTGATAACATGGAAATTTTCATTTGGATATTCAGTGCAATTAAAATCACGGTGAGTAAATCTCACCTTTTATTTAGAATTATTTTTATATATTTAAAAATAATTGTTTGTGCTTGCTTGAATGCTGTCTGATTGTTTTAAAATATATATTAGTTATTTAGGATATATATATATATATATATATATATATATATATATTGGGTTGATGATTGGTTGGATTCCCGCAGTCTCATTAGCGGATGCCCGCGGTTTCATTAGCGGATGATCACCCTATACGCCCCACGCTATGATAAGTGGATGACCTTCATACTGCGATATCCTGCCTCGAAGCAGGATGGGTATTATTTATGTGCTAACGTCTGTGGATGCAGGAAAACAGGTTGGAGGAATCCAACAAGATTCCTCAAAAAAAAAAATTATCTGTTTATTTATTTACTTGCATATATACTGTCATATATGATGTGTTAGGAAAATAAATAATTGGTTGCTTTGTGTGTTTAAATATCATTGGGCCTAAGTGTTGATATTTAAAAATATCATGAAAAAGGATATTTGAGATTTAGAAAGAAAATTCTATTTTTCTAAAAATAGTATTTGAAATTTGAATATATAAGATTCAAATAGAATAGAATTTGAAATTCGAATAGAATAATATTAACTCATTTTGAATATATGTATATAACAAGTATTGAATTTATAAACTTTGTTTATAAATGAAAAGGTAGGATTTGAATTGAATTTATAAACTTTGTTTATAAATGAAAAGGTGGGATTTGAATTGAATTTATAAACTTTGTTTATAAATGAAAAGTTGGGATTTGAATTGAATTTATAAACTTTGTTTATAAATGAAAAGGTGGGATTTGAATTGAATTTATAAACTTTGTTTATAAATGAAAAGATGGGATTTGAATTGAATTTATAAACTTTCTTTATAAATGAAAAGGTGGGAATTGAATTGAATTTTTAAACTTTGTTTATGAATATATAATGGGGGATTTTAAGTAAAGTTATAAACGTTGTTTATAAATAATGTAGAGATAAAATAAATTTGAATATAGAATTTGAAGATAGTATTGCAAATGGAATTTAAAACCATAGGATTTGAAGATAGTATTTCAAATGGAATTTAAACCATAGGATTTGAAAATAGTATTTCAAATGGAATTAAACAATAGGATTTGAATATAGTATTGAAATGGGATTTGAATAAAGGATTTAAAATGAGAATTTGAATAAGAGGAATTCAAATAGAGTTGAAATGAGAATTTGAATTAAGAGAAATTCAAATAGAATTGAAAATGGAAAATAGAATTCAACTAGAGTATAAACAAGTTAAAATATATTTGAACATGTCATGTTCAAATATAAAAGTGGAATAGCCTAAACAGTTAATTAACAAATTAATTAAAGAATTGAGTTAAAACGATCGGGTATAGTTGGACAGGTATAGACATACAGGAGATAGGTATGGGATAAGGATAATGCAAGTATATAAATAAAATGCCCGACAAAAAGGTACATATTTAATTTCCATATGAGATTTTATGCGCCGTATCGGCTAGCCGCTTGGCTTTTCTTTTTGATTGGAGAAGGCCTGTGTGGCAGTTTGGGGATTTTCCCGATGCTCCCGGTACAAAGGAGGTTATAGCGAATTTTTCCGGGAATTTAAGGAGTTAGATTATTTTTAAGATAATTTGATAGTTAGAAATCAACGTATTGATATATATAGAAGTCGATAAGGAAACGAACTTAGAAATAGAATAGTATAATCAAAAAGGAAGACTAGGAATAAAATCTCGAAAGAATAGAAAGAGAAGGTTTATATGTGTTTAAAAGTGAAGAAGTAGTTGTGTGGTATTGATTTTTTGAGTAAGTAGTCATATCTGTTTTGACGTTATAAATGTTATTCAGTCAAGGTCTGAGAGGTAGTTATACCCCAACTTGATTGATTTCATTATTTACAAATAAATAGTAAGATTTAAGCTCGAAGATCAATGTTGGATAAGAGTTAGTTGAATATAGTATTTGGGTTGTCGTAACGATGTTTTACACAACATCTGTTTTGACCCAAATAAGTGTAAGTATAGAAATAAACGAGATCGGAAAAGAGATAAGTATTTGGAATATTTTCCAATTATAAATAGCATATATTTTCTAAGCTTAGAAAATAAAGGAAGGCAATATTCAGAAATGTTTTCCAAATAATAGAAAAGGCCAATATGGTTATTGAAAATATTTGGTTAACAAATATTGATAAAGAAATAGAGAAGTGATCTAATTAATGGAATATTAATTAAGGGCTCAGTGATTGTTTGATAATTGGATGAACACTTGTTTTCTTCGATAGTTAAATCATCGACTATCGAAACACTTGTTTTTATTCGATAGTTAAATCATAGACTATCGAAGTTTTGACCATCGTTGTCAATATGGAGAGACCGGTTGGATTATTATCTGAAGAACCACTCCATATCGGCAGTAGCATGCGAATAAGATTATATAAAGATAATCAAAGACGGAGTAGAGTGCAAGGACTTTTTCTATTAATAGAAATTGTGCCTTCGGTTCATCCTGTTCCTGGGTGACTCGTATGGATGAATGTCTGACAGAGTATTTCCTGAAAGGTCACGTACATTGATTTCTTCAACCGTACTAAGAGTGGAAGCGGAGAAGAAAACTTCTTTCGCTAACACGTAATGTACTGTTGTAGACATCAATTAGTGATTTTCGATGGATCTGACGATGTGACATTCGAAGTGTATCTGGTGTGATGATAAAGCGTAGCTTCTAGCCTCAACAACTAGTAAATGACAGAAATCGGGCAGGCAACATGGCTATGTAGGTCGCACCTATTAGGGTGTATAATCACCTGATCTAGAGTTTCATTTACTTCTAAAAATCTATTGTCGATGCTGTCCCATTCGGGAAACGGTTGCTGATCCCAACCGTTGGTGATATACATTCGATACACTCAAGCCAAATGAGGGGTCGGTCATGTGTGGCTGAGTAGCAAGATGTTCTTGTTGAACTCGGTGTATTCTCCTCTAGAGATATACCAGCGGAAGGTGGTTCCATACCTTGTCATAGTTGGGAATCCATTACCCAATATGTGCTTGCGGTTTTGATTGTATAACATATATGTGGAACGTGAGATGCAAACGTTCTACTAGATTATATTTACTTGATTTAGACACTATTATAATATCCAAGGAGTTTTGATATAAAGCTATCGTTCCTTTCAAGGGGATTTTGAAAGTTAAATCAAGTGTTTGGATCTTCATAAGGGAAAAACCCGTTCCGTGTTATACGGCGTGGTCTTATGAGATATCATTTAGTTTCTGAAACTGTTTTAAACTGTTTACTCATACCAGTCCCATGACTGACCCGAAGTTTATTTTTTTTGTTCTACCTAAACTCTTGGGTGCCTAAATTTGTACGGGCAGTCAAGTAGTTTAGGATTTTACAGATCTATCTAAAGGAGCTTGGAGAAGTAGGCTTCAGCGTTAGTTATACAGAGTTTTGTTCCGCTGTGTTGTAAGTATTGTACTCTGATAAGTGTATGATATACAGTTAAGATTTTGTATTTCAAAAGTTATGATATATTATATTTTGTTCCGCTGCGATGTGAGATTCTGTGTTGTTATTTCTGTTCTTCTTCTAACTCCTTCTTCTAATTTTTTTTCTTCGTATTTTCGTGATATTTGGGTTGGACGTATGATGTATATAGTCAACACTGATGTTATGGATTTGCGGGTCATTACAGTTGGTATCAGAGCCAGGTTGAGCGAATACCTAGGCTTTGTGGAATTGTGCTCATTAGAGATAGGGTCAGTAGTACCCTAGAATGAGTTGAGTGTATATATATACGAGAGTGCGTATTTGTTATTTGATATAAAAGCTGTTTTATGTTGTGTTGACTAGTCTGTTGAGTGAATTATGAATTCTAATCGAATCGTGGGATGCCACGATGTCGATAGGAGTTTATAAACACTTGAACAGAAGATTGGACACGATATTGTTTTTAAATGGTTGGGTTGATTGTTAGAATTATAATCAAATGAGATTATAAAATTTAAATAGTTAAATATAACCAAATAGAATTTGTATAAGACTCAGATATACAAATGTGATAAATTGAAATTGAATTCAAACAAGAATTCAGAATTTAAAATCCTGGGAAGTTGGAAAATATATTCCGAATTTTATTAAAATAATATAGCTTTATTTTGGAAGGATTTTTAAATAAAAAATCATTTGAATGGATTTTGAAAGAAATATAGCTCTGAACTCACTTCAGTGGCTGGGAAATAATTCTGATGATGGTCGCAACATCATCAGTGTTCATTTTCGAGTTTCTAAGTGATGAATTGCTGTCTTAGAAAAGTTTTTGATGGAAATTTGTTTGAAAAGAAAACAAGTTGTTTGAAAATTCAAAAGTTTTGAATTGAAATGGAAATAAATATATGTAATATTTTATATTACTTCAAAGGAGTTTTGAAATAAAAACCCTGGGAATTTGAATGATTGAAATTAAATTTAACTTAAGTAAGTTAAATGGATCGAAATGAATAAATTGAGTAAAATCAATGTGAATAAAATATGAATTGGGTGCGAATAAAGGAAAAACCAAAAGAGTTAAAAAGAAAATATATTTGTAAAACAAATATAAAGGAAATATATTTGTAAAACAAATACAAAGGAAGTTTTGTGCAAACAAATAGAAGGAGAAATATTTGTAAAAACATTTACAAATAGAATTTAAAAGGGAATATTTGTAAAACATTTACAAATAGATTAAATGGAAATATTTATTTATAGAAAATAAATATAATGTTATAAATGAGATATTTATTTGTTAAATAAATAGAATTTAATCAAAGGAATATTCAGAAGATGAATAGAAAATGGAAATTTGTTTTTAACAGATAAATAGAAAAGATTAATTTATAAAAAAACATTTTATAAATTAAATTAAATATTTATCATTCGATAAATGGAATATATAAGTCTGAACTTATATAGAGGAGAGATATTGGTTTTTAAAGCCGATAGTTTTAAAATAGTAGGGGTACACAACACTTGTATAAGTGAAGTAACATTATTAAAGAGAACATTCATAAAGTGAAGAACCGTCACTAAAAGTAAATCTTTATAAATGAATAAACGTTATCCAATAGGAGTTATTCGAATAGGATAAGTCGATTAGAGTTAGAAATAATCGATTAGAGTTAGAATAAATCGATTAGAGTAAGAATTAACCAGTTAGGGTTAATCCGCAGAGTTAACTGAATATTAGTTATTCAATTAGAATTTATCTAATATTTGTTATTCAAATTAAGAGTTAATTGATAAGAGTAAATTAAATAGAGTAAATCGAATATAGTTTATTCGAAGAAAGATTTTCGAATCTAGTTATTCAAAAGAGAGGTTATCGAATATAGTTATTCGAAGGGAGGAGTTATCAAATAGGGATTTTCGAAAAAGAGTTACGTAAGGAAGTTTGAAATGTTGAGTATCAACATAAATAAGTTTTGAAAGGATAAATGGGTTTGTATCACTTTTCCTACCTTAGCAATTTTGAGGACGAAATTATTTTAAGTGGGGAAGATTGTAATGACCCGGATCCTTATGGGTTAATTTTAAAATATTTAATACGGATTTAAATATTGGGTGGATAATATAAATGGAATTTTATATTAAGTTGTCGATTTAATAATCAATTTCGATTTAATATCGAATATATTAAAATAACAGAATACGAAGATGGATTTAGTTGAATTCAAATTTTAATTTGAATTGAAAACAGTTCAAATAATTAATATTAAATTTTAATAGTAATAATATTTAATTATTTTCAAGGAGAATAAATAGTTTGAAATTTAAATTATATCGATTTAAATTAATATCTTCAACAGATGATCGAATTGGACTTCGTGACATATCCCAGTGTGTCCGAAATAGGGGTGTTACCCTAGAAATGCCAGTTACTGTGTTCAGAAAGGAATTCAGAATCAGGGTGTATTTTAATTAAAGGATATCGGTTTAATTAAAATAAAATATAATAAAATAAAACATTTTAGTTTGTGGACATAAAACAAAACAAGTTGAGTTCTTTATCTCCGCACACTAAAGAGCCTCGCTGTTCAAATTTAAAACCACGCCACTCCCTTTTTAATTCACTTTTCGATCTTCTGATAATGTAAAATTTACCAAAAGCTTCTAAAAATCAAAGATAAAATGGCCGCTGCCTTTACAAAGGCCAAATCGAAACTCAATTAATTATCCCCTCCTTCCCTTTTAAATTCAAAATCAAAAATGGAACATCTGAAATGAAAAGGGGAATCCGCGAGATGGGGTTTTCATATTGGGTTATCGCGAGTTTGAGCCAAACTTCAGAGGCGAGGATAGGGTTGCGGTTGGCACAGTAACTCCTGTAGATGCCGACGCTAGTTCCAGGGATGAGAGAACGAAGGAAATCGAACACGACTTGGAAAGGGGCTTCGACATTTCCAGACGCAAGGGTGCTTCTGGGGAGCAAAAAGAGACGCAATTCAGATCGAGGAGATACCGACTTCGAGCAGATAGCGGCGAGTGAAGAGCGAGTTTGTGAAGCCGAGATCTGGGTGCGAAGCTTCTCGCGAATCAGGGTATGGGGCTCTGGCGATTTGAAGCTGTTGCATTTATTTGAAAATGTTGATATACAGAGAGAAAGTGAAGATTTAAATAAAAGGGGATTTCAAGGGCTTAAGGTAAATTTAAACTTTTATTTCTAAATTCAAGTTAGATAAGGAAATTTGTTTATGTAAAAGAATAATTTAGTTAAAGTTTAAAAGGAATACATAAAATGGTTTTATGTTGAAAAATATATATAGATTTAGTTAATATTATTTGTTAAGTTAAATAAAATTTAGTAACCATCTTAGGAAAAAGAAAATATATAGCCTATATAAATTACATGTTTTTATATACTACATTGGATTTATACGAGGTTATAAATCATGGTTAGATATTTAATTTAAAATGATTTATGATGAAGAAATTAAATGGAAAAAAGGATATATATATATATAGGAATTTATTTATGCGGCAATTTAAATAAATGTTAATCATTAAATAAAATAAATCGTAGGTACAAAGAGATTTGTCCGAGACGATTTGTAGCTGTTATAACATGGAAATTTTCATTTGGATATACAACACAATTAAAATCACGGTGAGTAAATCTCACCTTTTATTTAGAATTATTTTTATATAGTTAAAAATAATTGTCTGTGCTTGTTTGAATGCTGTCTGATTGTTTTAAAATATATATTAGTCATTTAGGATATATATATATATATATATTGGGTTGATGATTGGTTGGATTCCCGCAGTCTCATTAGCGGATGCCCGCGGTTTCATTAGCGGATGATCACCCTATACGGCCCACGCTATGATTAGTGGATGACCTTCATACCACGATATCCTGCCTCGAAGCAGGATGGGTATTATTTATGTGCTAACGTCTATGGATGCAGGAAAACAGGTTGGAGGAATCCAACAAGATTCCTCAAAAAAAAAAAATTTATCTGTTTATTTATTTACTTGCATATATACTGTCATATATGATGTGTTAGGAAAATAAATAATTGGTTGCTTTGTGTGTTTAAATATCATTGGGCCTAAGTGTTGATATTTAAAAATATCATGAAAAAGGATATTTGAGATTTAGAAAGAAAATTCTATTTTTCTAAAAATAGAATTTGAAATTTGAATATATAAGATTCAAATAGAATAGAATTTGAAATTCGAGTAGAATAATATTAACTCGTTTTGAATATATATATATATATATATATATATATATATATATATAAAACAAGTATTGAATTTATAAACTTTGTTTATAAATGAAAAGGTAGGATTTGAATTGAATTTATAAACTTTGTTTATAAATGAAAAGGTGGGATTTGAATTGAATTTGTAAACTTTGTTTATAAATGAAAAGGTGGGATTTGAATTGAATTTATAAACTTTGTTTATAAATGAAAAGGTGGGATTTGAATTGAATTTATAAACTTTGTTTATAAATGAAATGATGGGATTTGAATTGAATTTATAAACTTTGTTTATAAATGAAAAGGTGGGATTTGAATTGAATTTATAAACTTTGTTTATAAATATATAACGGGGGATTTTAAGTAAAGTTATAAACGTTGTTTATAAATAATGTAGAGTTAAAATAAATTTGAATATAGAATTTGAAGATAGTATTGCAAATGGAATTTAAAACCATAGGATTTGAAGATAGTATTTCAAATGGAATTTAAACCATAGGATTTGAAAATAGTATTTCAGATGGAATTAAACCATAGGATTTGAATATAGTATTGAAATGGGATTTGAATAAAGGATTTAAAATGAGAATTTGAGTAAGAGGAATTCAAATAGAGTTGAAATGAGAATTTGAATTAAGAGAAATTCAAATAGAATTGAAAATGGAAAATAGAATTCAACTAGAGTATAAACAAGTTAAAATATATTTGAACATGTAATGTTCAAATATAAAAGTGAAATAGCCTAAATAGTTAATTAACAAATTAATTAAAGAATTGAGTTAAAACGATCGGGTATAGTTTGACAGGTATAGACATACAGGAGATAGGTATGGGATAAGGATAATGCAAGTATATAAATAGAATGCCCGACAAAAAGGTACATATTTAATTTCCATATGAGATTTTATGCGCCGTATCGGCTAGCCGCTTGGCTTTTCTTTTTTTCTTTTTGATTGGAGAAGGCCTGTGTGGCAGTTTGGGGATTTTCCCGATGCTCCCGGTACAAAGGAGGTTATGGCGAATTTTTCCGGGAATTTAAGGAGTTAGATTATTTTTAAGATAATTTGATAGTTAGAAATCAACGTATCGATATATATAGAAGTCGATAAGGAAATGAACTTAGAAATAGAATAGTATAATCAAAAAGGAAGACTAGGAATAAAATCTCGAAAGAATAGAAAGAGAAAGTTTATATGTGTTTAAAAGTGAAGAAGTAGTTGTGTGGTATTGATTTTTTGAGTAAGTAGTCATATCTGTTTTGACGTTATAAATGTTATTCAGTCAAGGTCTAAGAGGTAGTTATACCCCTACTTGACTGGTTTCATTAATTACAAATAAATAGTAAGATTTAGGCTCGAAGATCAATGTTGGATAAGAGTTAGTTGAATATAGTATTTGGGTTGTCGTAAGGATGTTTTACACAACATCTGTTTTGACCCAAATAAGTGTAAGTATAGAAATAAATGAGATCAGAAAAGAGATAAGTAATTGGAATATTTTCCAATTATAAATAGCATATATTTTCTAAGCTTAGAAAATTAAAGAAGGCGATATTCAGAAATGTTTTCCAAATAATAGAAAAGGCCAGTATGGTTATTGAAAATATTTGGTTAACAAATATTGATAAAGAAATAGAGAAGTGATCTAATTAATGGAATATTAATTAAGGGCTCAGTGATTGTTTGATAATTGGATGAACACTTGTTTTCTTCGATAGTTAAATCATCGACTATCGAAACACTTGTTTTTATTCGATAGTTAAATCACAGGCTATCGAAGTTTGGACCATCGTTGTCAATATGGAGAGACCGGTTGGATTATTATCCGAAGAACCACTCCATATCGGCAGTAGCATGCGAATCAGATTATATAAAGATAATCAAAGACGGAGGAGAGTGCAAGGACTTTTTCTATTAATAGAAATTGTGCCTTCGGTTCATCCTGTTCCTGGGTGACTCTTATGGATGAATGTCTGACAGAGTATTTCCAGAAAGGTCACGTACATTGATTTCTTCAACCGTACCAAGAGTGGAAGCGGAGAAGGAAACTTCTTTCGCTAACATGTAATGTATTGTTGTAGACATCAATTAGTGATTTTCGATGGATCTGACGATGTGACATTCGAAGTGGATCTGGTGTGATGATAAAGCGTAGCTTCTAGCCTCAACAACCAGTAAATGACAGAAATAGGGCAGGCAACATGGCTATGTAGGTCGCACCTATTAGGGTGTATAATCACCTGATCTAGAGTTTCATTTACTTCTAAAAATCTATTGTTGATGTTGTCCCATTCGGGAAAAGGTTGTTGATCCTAACCGTTGGTGATATACTTTCGATACACTCAAGCCAAATGAGGGGTCGGTCATGTGTGGCTGAGTAGCAAGCTGTTCTTGTTGAACTCGGTGTATTCTCCTCTAGAGATATACCAGCGGAAGGTGGTTCCATACCTTGTCATAGTTGGAAATCCATTACCCAATACATGCTTGCGGTTTTGATTGTATAACATATATGTGGACGTGAGATGCAAACGTTCTACTAGATTGTATTTACTTGATTTAGACACTATTATAATATCCAAGGAGTTTTGATATAAAGCTATCGTTCCTTTCAAAGGGATTTTGAAAGTTAAATCAAGTGTTTGGATCTTCATAAGGGAAAAACCCGTTCCGTGTTATACGGCGTGGTCTTATGAGATATCATTTAGTTTCTGAAACTGTTTTAAACTGTTTACTCATACCAGTCTCATGACTGACCCGTAGTTTATTTTGTTTTGTTCTACCTAAACTCTTGGATGCCTAAATTTGTATGGGCAGTCAAGTAGTTCAGGATTTTACAAATCTATCTAAAGGAGCTTGGAGAAGGAGGCTTCAGCGTTAGTTACATAGAGTTTTGTTCCGCTGTGTTGTAAGTGTTGTACTCTGATAAGTGTATGATATACAGTTAAGATTTTGTATTTCAAAAGTTATGATATATTATATTTTGTTCCGCTGCGATGTGAGATTCTGTGTTGTTATTTCTGTTCTTCTTCTACCTCTTTCTTCTAAAAAAAATTGTTTCGTATTTTCGTGATATTTGGGTTGGACGTATGATGTATATAGTCAACTCTGATGTTATGGATTTGCGGGTCATTACACACAAGCTCAAATCCACACGCTTATTGAAAGATATGAGAGCACCGTGGTCGAGCTCAACCAAGCATTAAGGAATAACATCGACCTTATGCGGCAACTTCAAGAAAGTCAACGCATCGTCGCTCGACTTCAACTAGCTCGGAACAATGCTCGACCCTGACCAACTGCCTCGGAAACTTCCTCTTCCAAGTCAAGGTGCCCACACCAAAGGAGGAGGTTTGGCCTCATCAACAACGTCGTCGTTCATACCGATGCCCTCGATAATGGTAATGATCATGCCAATGACAATGGAAACGACAACGGCGACCGAACTACAGTCATATATAGCGAGGGGGAATGTAATAACCCGGAAATCTGAGCCAACTTAAAAATTTTATTTTAGCAATTTTAGCGAATTTTGAACATTTAAAATGAGCTATTTTAAATAATATCGACGAAAAGTTTATTTTGAATGAATTCGAACGTATATATTATACGCGTCCTCGTTAGAATATAAATAATTATATATAATTATAAAAGGAATTGAAAATGGCGTGGTAGTTCGATAATTCGATTTCAAACTTCAAATGAATGTACCGGGTGCAAAACAAATCGGATTTTAGCGAAACTGAAAATAATAGAATCTAATTGTGAATATCTTTCCAACGAATCCGAAAAATCAAAATTTCATAGTGGGAATCAAAAGATATGTCCAGTTGAAAATTCTGAATAGTCGCTATGCAATTCAGGCCCTTAAAAATGGAAATTTTGAAAACGACCTCGGATTTCGACGAAACTACTTTTGTTGGATCCGTGATGTCAAGTTATTGCTAGATTTCAATTTTCATAATTTTTCGAATCAATATGTGAGCGTGGCAAAGGAAAACGTGTTTGACCAGTTTTAGTTGATTTTAATCGACTGGAAAATGGCCATTTTTCAAACGGTCTCAGAATTCGACGAAATTAGTTTTGTTAGGACCGTATGATCAATACGAAGCTAGAAAATATTTTTCTGGAATTTTTCGAGTTAGTATGTGACCCCAGTAAATTGAAATGCGTGTTCATATTCAATATATAGAGTTATATGTTGATTTTGACGAAAACTGATCGAAACGATCGAATCAGCCTACGACACATATCCCATTATGTTCGGAATGGGGGTAATTAGCTATGGACGACAGGCGGTGGGTCTCGTTTTGAGGTCGAAATAAAAAGTCAACTTTTTGAAATTTAAATAATTAAATAAATAAAAAATCCCTCTCTCTCTTTTCCCTTATACCCTCTCAGCCCCTCTCCCCGTCTATTCTCAAAATAGAAAAAAAAGGGAAGAAGGGCGACGGAAGCAGCCCTAGCCGCCACCGGAGGAGCGCCTCCACCACCGCGCCATTCCCCCCTTCTTCGATCCATCTCCCTCCGCTCGATTCTCTCCCTCCTCCCTCACCTGTACGAACCCGACGCAAAGACCACGAGCCCCCCCTCAACTCGATTAGAACCCGACGCAGCCCTCAACCCCACGCCCTGACCACCACCGCCGACTACAGGGCCCACCACCGCCACTGTACCTCCCCTCAGACCACCTGTCGCCGCCATCTTCCCCACTCCCGATTCGAAATGTAAGTTTTTCCTTATTTTATTTACATTTATTTATTTATTTTCAGTTTTTATTATATAATAAAGTATAAAAATCTGATTTTTTTCACTTTTTATATAATCATGTATAAAAATAAGATTTTTAATTATGTAAAAGTATAATTTTTATCTATGTATGTTAATTTAAATAAGATTTTCATGTATGGGTAGCATTGATAAAAATACGGTTTTCGATGGTAAAGAATGGATTTTTATTCATGGTAAAGGATAGATTTTTATTTTATATAATACAAAAAAGGTTTGATTTTTAAAACAATAAAAGGCGATATTTATATATAAAGAAAGTAGAAAAGATTAGATTTTTAAAGTAGAAAAGATTATATTTTTAAAGTAGAAAAGATTAGATTTTTAAAATAGAAAAGATACGATTTTTAGCGGTGTAAAAATAGAATTTTTATCTATATAGTAGTAGTATAAAAATGTAATTTTTATACACATAATAGCGAAGTAAAAATTCAATTTTTATATATTGAATAGCGAAGTAAAAATTTCGATTTTTATATATTGAATAGCGGTATAAAAATGTGATTTTTATCTATTTAAATGAAGCGATAAAAATATATTTTTATTTGAACAGCGTGAAAAGACTACATTGGAATTTCAGTCAAATCCAGACAGTTCAGCAGTTCAAAAGCGAAGCACGGCGGAGTGGAACCCTCTGTGAGAACTTCTCACTCTAAATTTCTTTTTCTAGTTATATATATATATACTAGGATGCAGACGGTGTTTAGTAGCACCCGACACCCGTCATTCACAGACCATGGATGGCTTGTTTGTTTGATTGATGTGTTGTGGAAATTGTTTGTGATGTTGATGTGAAATAGATAATAAAATATATTCATAGGTTGAATAAAATAATTTGGTCGTTAAAAATATAATTTTTAACGTGAATGTCAATAAATCAATATTCATTTACAAACCGGACGGTTTGTTTATGTACACTTATTTGAAGGACATTGATTGGGACGATAAATTTTACACATCGCCCAACTGCACAAATAAAAATCTGTGTTTGATTGTTTGAAACCGCACACGGGTATTGGGACAAAATACGGCATACACTAATCCCAATAATTAGTTGTATGTCGATCGATTGATTGACAGGCTGTTATAAGCGTTAGATATCTATATTTGATGCTTATACAGTGTAGTGCACTTTGGATGATGGTTGATTATGTATCGTTGCTATTATATACATTTGTTGTATGGAATCCATATAATTAACTTTATATGGTAATTGATTGGGCCTCATTCCAATTGGAAAAATTAAGAACATTATAAAATAAAGGTTCATGTGTTGACCGTACTCATCCGTTGGGATTAGTCATGTGTTGAACGAAATATTTTAACAATAAAATTTACATCTTTATCATATATAAAATTAGAAACTAATTGGAAAATAGATAAGATGAGTGGTCTCCTGGATATTGATCTGATGTTGGTTTCGGCCTTCGGGGTTAATATTCAGAGAATCGTTCTCTTACTAATTTACGGTTAGAGTCTGATTTGAAATCAAACGATAGATATCATAATTTTATAAAATATATTGAATAACAAAAATAGTCACACTTGGACAGTACTCATTCGTTGAGATTAGTCACGTGTTGACAAAAATATAGATTCACGTATTGAATAGAATAAATATTCATTTGTTGAATAGAATAACGGAATTTTTGAAATATATAAAGCCGTGTTGATTAGAGATGCGCTATTTTGACGCGAATGATATTTATATCGATTATATTCGTTTTTATAATGAATATTGAAAAGAGAAAAAAATCGAATATTTATAACAGGAAAACGAATTTGATTTGAATTGAATAGAAAACGAATTTGATTTGAATAGAATAGAAAACGAATTCGAATTGAATTGAAAAGAAACGAATTCGAATTGAATTGAATTGAAAGGAAAATGAATTCGAATCGAATTAAAATCGATTTGAATTGAAATCAAATAGAAATGAAAGTAAAAAGGATTTATAATAGAAAATTCAATTTCGATTTGAATTTGAAATAAAGGTTGAAATTGTTTTTGAAACAAATTTGAATCTATTTATAAAATTCGTTTTGAATAGAAATCGACGAAATATATATTATATATATAATATAATGGCCTGAATAGAACGCGCCGCGCCGCGGCAGTTCGTAAATTTCAACCATTGACTTCGAACGGACATTACGGGAGATCCGACCGTCGGATTCTCCTAAAATCGGAACCGTTGGGTTCGTATCGAAAAGAGCTTTATAACGAATATTAGAAATTTGAAATCTAACGGTTGGATTTGGAGATACATCCAAATCATATTTGGAAAAGGTCGCTGTAAGTGCAGTTCGATGGCCGTTGATGGAAATCGACTGTACGGGCCTTGATAAAATTATTAAAAATAGTAATAATTTGAGTAAAATCATAAGAAATGATTTGGGAAAAATTGGGATGAAAAACTCCATATTTGAAAAGATAAAAATAGATTTTTATCGAAATGAACTAGTTTTGAACTAAAATTAAACCCATTTATTTTTAAATAAATAAATTGGATTTGAAATGGGTTTTAAATAGAATTTATTTGTGGGTTTATCGTGAACGGTGTTTGAAATAACAATGGTTCTTTAACCCGATAAGAAATAGAATGTGATTTGGGTTTATCGTGAACTGTGTTTTAAATGACATTAGTTCTTTAACCCAGAAAAAGGAGTTTTAATGAATTTGAAATTAGATTGAAATGTGAATTGATAATCTAAACTATCAAATTTAGAAAGTGAGCGAGAATGGAGTATCACCAGTTTTGCTCCAAATCGATAGTTAAATCTTTAATTAGATTTGAACTTGGAATGGTAATTAAATTTACCGATAACACCGTGGTGTTAGATATGGAGTATCACCAGTTTTACTTCGTGGGATGAATAGGTTGGGATTGGGAAATAAAATAAATAATTACTTTGATGTGGTTCGCTAATCTCGACTAGTTTGGAAAATCATAATTTGGTTTGATATGACATCCACTGGAAGATTAAAGAATGAATTTTAAAGAATTTATCTTGGATAAAATTAATGGGAACCTTTCCCTAAGAATTGAAATTTAGAAACTAGTTGTAGGTTAGTTAAGAAGAATGGTTTCTTGGGTATTGACCTGATGTTGGTTTCGGCCTTCGGGGTTAATATTTGGGGAATTTCTCTCTTACTGATTTACGGTTAGTGACTAATGAATTGGAATGAGGCGTATGTTGTGTTTGTGTAACATTTGTTTTAATATACGCGGGTTGTTCGGAAAGGCCGGTTTTATACCCATTCTGAATAACTGATTCGATGATAAGTCGAAGATGAAGACAGTGGTCGAAGATCGGAAGTCTTCACGTTTGGGTGATTACTGATGATCTTGATTGGGCTGTACACCCAAGATGAGGGAATCAGTTGGTGGTCGTCCAGACGTACTTGGAGATCGATGGATATGCGAGGAAAGTGCCTCCCGTTTCGTTCAGACCCAGAACGAACTTGTAAATGGATTGTGTGTCTGACATTGGATTTTATTCTATGTTGATTGATCTCTATTAAATATACATCTGTTTGGCGGCGGAGAATTTATTCTTTCGCTTAACGCCCTTCTCTGAGACGTACGAGCTCAGAGGTTGTATATCGATGGACATCAGTCACATGGCATGAATTGCCTGTGTGGCATGCTGAGTTGCATGGATCAAGGCTTCTGTTGAAAAGCAAAGTCTTGTGGTTGATGATCAAAGCACGGCCTACGTGGCGTAGCTTTGTATATAACGTGAATTCGCGAGCCTCACACCTCGGTATGAATTAAAAACGGGATACGGACTGCTGGGAGGACACGACGTTTCTTTCTAGCTATGGTGGTGTCAGTGACCTACTAGCCCTGACATTTATATCTACTTTTCACCTTTGTGGTTGTTGGAATGCGAGGCGCCTCGATTATAGGTCTGTAAGGACCGGGAAACGTTTGTTTAGGAATTGTCAATCCTTAAATGTAAGAGAGGACCGGCCCAGCCGATCCAAGGGTTACCCAGTGTGCGTAGTCCTGAGCATTTGCTAGAGTGTCTCGAATCGGAGAGGAGCTTGCCCCTTGCCTCGAATCATGACGGAAATCCAATTTCCAATACGTGTAATTCAGTTTTATTTGTAGAGCCTAGTATGGCGACATGATAGATGGTACCCATGCCGCCTAGGATTGATATTTATGATTGAAAATGTTTTGACACTATACACTTATAATAGTATCAAATGATTTGTTTTAAACGTACCAAGCATGTTTGGCTATTATAAGGGAAAACCCTATCCTCCGGCTTGCATTGCATTGTGTGATGGGACCTGGGTCTTATAATAGCTTCATTTTTCGAAAAAGCATTGCGTTGTTTATTGATATGCACTGGTATTCTTGAGAGGAAACCCGTTCCGTGTTATACGGCGTGGTCCCTTGAATTACTCTCTTTCAAAGTAAAGTTTTAAATAACTGTTTTAGTTCTCACACCAGTCACATGACTGGCCTGGAGTTTATTGTTTTAACCTAAACTCTGGGTACCCTCATTTTCCGCACGGGCAGCTAGTAGTTTTGGTTTTGCAGATTTATATTCACAGGATCCTGATTTATAGCTGGAACGATGCTCGGAAAGCTCTGTATCCGTGTATTACCTTCAGTTGTGCTTTGTATTATTTTCCGCTACTATGTAATTTATTGTAATCCCTGATATTTATCGAATGTATATTTATTCATACTCTGTATATTCTTGTATCTGATGGAATTATTGTAATGGCAATGAAATGTTCTTCCGTCTGCGTTTTGATTTGTCTTGTCCTCACAGTAATTCTTTCTTTCTCTTCTCTTCGGAGACCAGGGAAGAACGGGTCACTTCATTTGGTATCAGAGCTTTGGTTTACAGAGCTCGAGAACAAGACACATTAGAACCATATGAAAGAATTCATCAGATATTGGATTAGTAATATCCAATTAGAATGACTCGTTAGAGATAGGATCAGTAGTATCCTAGAACGAGTGTGAAGAGTATATTGTTCAGATGAAAACAATTTTGTTTTGAAATTTAAATCGTTTTATACGTATTTGAATATTTATTTATTTTGAATTTGGACAATCCAATATATAAAGATTTTACATATACGCGTCATGAACGTATATTCGAAGTTTTAATATACTGGATAGATATAGAATCACATTCTAGACACCCGGAGATGGTTCTGATGATTGATATATCATCATCAGAATTTGTGTTCGTTTTTCGAAGGTGTGATATCTATATATTTCCATTAGACTGGTGTGAGAACCAAAACTAATATAAATAGATTTATTATTGTGATTTGGCATCAAAAATGTGATTTTTGTATAAATATCAAAAATTATGAATTTGAAACGTTAATCCACTAATTGATTGATGTTTGTGTTGTTTGATTATTGTTTGCCTAATTGAATTTTGAACCATTATGCCAAATTGAACCTAACATTGAATTGTATTAAAATTGGTCGTATTTGCTTGCATATACATGTACTTTCATTGAACAGGTCATAGCAAGGAGGCTAGAGCAGAGAATAAAATTTGTTTGCCCGACAAATAGGCACATGTTTACTATAATTTACTGTTTTGTATCGGTGATGATGATTTTAAGAGCCGATTGGCTAGCCGCTTGGCTTTTTCTTTTTCTTTTTGAGATCAGAAGGCCTATAGGGCAATTTCAGGATTTTCCCGTGCTCCCGGTGCAAGGGAGGTTATGGCGAAATTTTTCGAAAATTTAGGGTGTTAGCCAAATTTTTGAAAATTTGAAAATTCTCAGAAACTGAAAAGTTGGAGAATGGAAGCCAGATCGAACGTAGAGCTGATTAATCAAACCACTTTCGGCTTTGTTCCTTTTCGGGGACGAAAAGTTTTAAGTGGGGGAGACTGTAATAACTCGGAAATCTGAGCCAATTTAAAATTTTTATTTTTGCAATTTTAGCGAATTTTGAACATTTAAAATGAGCTATTTTAAATAATATCGACGAAAAGTTTATTTTGAATGAATTCGAACGTATATATTATACGCGTCGTCGTTAGAATATAAATAATTATATATAATTATAAAAGGAATTGAAAATGGCGCGGTAGTTCGATAATTCGATTTCAAACTTCAAATGAATGTACCGGATGCAAAACAAACCGGATTTTAGCGAAACTGAAAATAATAGAATCTAAATGTGAATATCTTTACAACGAATCCGAAAAATCAAAATTTCATAGCGGGAATCAAAAGATATGTCCAGTTGAAAATTCTGAATAGTCGCTATGGAATTCAGGCCCTTAAAAATGGAAATTTTGCAAACGACCTCGGATTTCGACGAAACCACTTTTGTTGGATCCGTGATGTCAAGTTATTGCTAGATTTCAATTTTCATAATTTTTCGAATCAATATGTGAGAGTGGCAAAGGAAAACGTGTTTGACCAGTTTTAGTTGATTTTAATCGACTGGAAAATGGCCATTTTTCAAACGGTCTCATAATTCGATGAAATTAGTTTTGTTAGGACCGTACCATCAATACGAAGCTAGAAAATATTTTTCTAGAATTTTTCGAGTTAGTATGTGACCCCAGTAAATTGAAATGCGTGTTCAAATTCAATAGATAGAGTTATATGTTGATTTCGACGAAAACTGATCGAAACGATCGAATCAGCCTATGACACATATCCCATTGTGTTCGGAATAGGGGTAATTAGCTATGGACGACAGGCGGTAGGTCTCGTTTCGAGGTCGAAATAAAAAGTCAACTTTTTGAAATTTAAATAATTAAATAAATAAAAAATCCCTCTCTCTCTCTCTCTTCCCTTATACCCTCTCAGCCCCTCTCCCCGTCTATTCTCAAAATAGAAAACAAAAAAAACAAAAAAAGGGAAGAAGGGCGACGGAAGAAGCCGTAGCCGCCACCGGAGGAGCGCCTCCACCACCGCGCCATTCCCCCTTCTTCGATCCATCTCCCTCCGCTCGATTCTCTCCCTCCTCCCTCACCTGTACGAACCCGCCGCAAAGACCACGAGCCCCACCCCCCTCAACTCGATTTGAACCCGACGCAGCCCTCAACCTGTGACACCCCACTTCCGCTATGGTCACTCGCTAAGGGAATGCCATAACATTGGTGGAGTATTTTAAGTGAATATAGAACAGAGAAATTACAGCAAGACAGATATAAGTAATACTTGAAAATTTCAAACATCATTTCAATTGCAGCGGAAAGTAAAACATGTTTGGTTACATCACAAAACCATAATAAGAGTCAAGTACAAAATATCCATCCTGATAAATAAAAATACATAATCCCAATACATGAGCTGATAGCCATAAAAGAAAAGGGTAAGCTGAGCTCTACATCTAGGGTCCGAGCTCCAAGAGAGTAATAAAAGCAGCCTGATCAAAGCCCACTCGTGCTGGGCCCACTCTGAGAACCTAAGGGTTGGGAAAAAGATAAAAACAACGGGGTCAGACATAAGTCTGAGCGAGTCCTATAACTTTAACAATGCAATCATTAAAGTAATTAGGGTATGATATAACTTGGTACGGTGTGACTGGGGATAAATGACTACACTCAGTTGCCAATCAGACTTAGAATGAACTAAGATAACGATAAAGACGCATTTACCCACCCAAGGATAATTACTACACTGCACCACACCAGTCATTCCTACTTAAAGGTTGATCCCTCCCAAGGACTTAGTAAACTTACCCAGTAGTTTCGTGTACCCCTAGCTGACTACATAGGTGCCGCCTGCCCCTATCTCCACTAGGTGTACCCACTACTCCCAAGCGATCGGCTCCCTACCGTAGATACCCGTGCTGGCCCCACAATGTGGTGTAGCACTCCCCATAGTGGCAACCCGATACAACAAACGGTGCACGGCTTATATCTACACGATGCAACAACGTCTTACCTACCAGCCCGGGTCCACACACGCATATGAAACCCGTTGGACTCGCGTTGCCACCGCTACCCCGTTTTAGCCTCTTATAGTCAAGCCCAATATGCGTGTCCCGTCCTCGACTTGGGTCGAGCCCACAAAGATACGTTTGGGATATTGGTTGAAATGGGCCCCCCACAAGCTACCCACCTAAGCTTGTCATTTCTAGTGTATACCACTTAACCCTTTAATCATGTTTTAATTACATGCTCCACTTTGGTTAAGTATTCTAATCGTATTTTTCTATTGCCACCCAAAGCAACCACTAGATTTCCACATGCCACCCAAGGCACCCACTTAACCCCTCATGTCCCTCTACATGCTAATATGGTTAAGTGTTTCTTAATTAATTAATTAAGATCATGACCTCATAAAGACCTCTTACATTAGACCATCTTTCATGACTGCTGGATATGCCGGTTGGGTCTGGGCAGACTTCCGTCATAGAAAGGGTCTAACCTCGTGTCTTTACTTTAATCATGTATTTAATTTATGACTAAGACCTCCCACGTTGGGCCAATCATTTGTAGCTGCTGGATTGCCGGTCGGTTCCGGGCAGACTTCCGCTACAAAAGGGTCCAACCTCGTGTCTTAGTTGATTAATTACACCTAATTAATCACCCCTATAATTTGTATTAATTATCCCTAATTAATTACACATTTTTAAGAATAAGGGAGACCTAACTAAATAGGTAAATTCCCAATTCCATAGTATGGGTAGACCTAACTTAATAGGTAAATTCCCAACTCCATAATATGGGTAGACCTAACTTAATAGGTAAATTCCCAATTATGTCCATTCATTTTATGTTATGCTTAAGCATACCAACTTTACACATTTTTATTAACATGCATATTAACCCCATCGTTTCCCACGTAATTCGTTCTCATGACATGTCATATAAATGAGGAGTTTCATTACAAATGTGATGGGTTCAATCTTAGCACAACGTTGGCATTTACATGGGTTTAAAAAGGTGTCAACTTGCATCACAACATTAAACCCAACTAGCATAAATCATTAACCCAAACTTGCATATGAACTTGCATATAAACTTGCATATGAACTTGCATATACACTTGCATATGAACTTGCATATAAACTTGTATATGAGCTTGCATAACATGTCATACATAGAGGCAACCTTGCATATGTTATGCATATCATAAAAAGAGACAAACTTGCATATGAACTTGCATACAAACTTGCATATAAACTTGCATATAAACTTGCATATAAGCTTGCATATCATGTCATACATAGAGGCAACCTTACACATGTTATGCATATCATAAAAAGAGACAAACTTGCATATGAACCTATAACATATGACAACCACAACATGCATAAATCCTCATTTACATCCATAGCCTCCTAATATCCTATCCTAATTAGTTTAGCAATTGCTTGCTAAAGGCATAGGAACTCACCAAAACCAAGATTAGTAAACTTATGAAGCAGGACTAGTTGCTATATTTGAAGATGATGATGATTAGAGGTTGATTAGCTTGCAACTTTCTTCATAAACTAGTGGAGGCTCCTCCTAAGTTTGATTTTGGCGGCATGATGGCATCAATTCTATTTTTAGTATGGATTAGGCTTGCATTAGGGTGTATTTATAGGATTAGTGTGTGTTTTATTAACCCTAGGTTAGATTAGGTCCGTCAGATTTAGGAAGTTTCCAGAACACAGCCCAGCGCTAGCCAGAAAACCAGACCTGGTGCACCGAGGCCAACTGGCCTGACACCCTGTGTCGACAGGCAAGTCGACAGGGCAGTCGACTCCCCAGTCGACAGGCCTATCGACAGCCCTGTCGACATGGCTAGGGCGGGAAGTTTCCCGCCTGGCCCCCGCTGGTTCCAATTTCGAAATCTGATTTTGAATTTTAAATCTGTTTTTAACTTTGAATTTTCTGCAAACTTCATTGGGCCATAACTGGGCCATACGGACTCCGATTTACAAAATTTCGGACTCTATTTTGCGTATTTTTCCGAGACGAACGCAATGACGCAGCCCGTTTCCCCCAATTCTCACATCTGAGATTATTTATTCTGCAATTAGTGAATTTTAGCATTAACTGAAATATGGGGTGTTACATTCTCCCCTCCTTAAAGGATTTCGTCCCCGAAATCTTCTAAGCTAAGGAGAATGCATATCCTACCATCCAAACAACCATCTACTCAATCCATCAAACATGGGCATCCATTGTCCTTAAAACAATTTCTAATGATGTATGAGCATATGCAAAAAGTGTGTGTATATGTTCCCTATCTAATGTATGAACATATGCAAACCATGATAGTGCCATGCATCCATTATGTATGCGAGAGAACTCTATCGACACATACAATATCTACATGAGTGCACAATGATTCACCAAAATGCATCATCCATATGATAACACAATCATTATACATCCATAAATATAGCTACCTACACACAATTATATGCAATATGCAATATGAAGTGACTGAGCCGATCTAGTGCCTAGAGTGTGTGTATATGCATCCACGAGCAACCACTAGCAAACACTTGCATCCATATGCATCCATCAACCATAACATGTCTCAAACACATGTTTCAACAATAGGTTTACCCTATCTAAAAGGTTAAAGGTACTAACGAGAGGACATACTAAAGATAAGATAAGTACTAGCCAAACGATAAAGGAGAAGTTAAAAGACATACCCTCAAAAAGGAATGGGTATAATGAACGCATCTTCGCTTCCGTCTCCCAAGTAGAGTTGCCCTCATCTTCTCCCCATTGTACTTTGACTAGTTGAACCTCTCGATTCCTCAGTTTCCTAGTCTCTGACCCAAGGATGCTAGTAGGAGCTCGTCGAATAGTCGCATCACGCTTTATTTCCACTTCTCTAAGCAAGCTCGGCTCTACCACCTCTGCGGTCTCATGTAGGCACTTCCTCAAATGCGACACATGGAATACATCATGTACGCCACTAAGTCTATCGGGCAACTCCACTCTATATGCCATCCGTCCAATCCTTTCCTTAATAGGAAACGATCCTACGAACCTTGGTGCTAACTTTCCAACAGATCCAAAGCGAACCACATTTCGTAACGGAGACACTTTGACAAAGACCATGTCCCCAACTTCAAACTCAAGATCCGTCCTCCTCTTGTCCGCATAAGATTTTTGCCTATCCTGCGCTGCTTTCATCCTTTTTCGAATCAAGTCAATCTTCTCAAAAGTCTCCCTAACCATATCAGGCCCAAGCAAGATCTTATCCGTAGATTCCCACCGACATGTAGGTGATCGACAAGGCCTTCCATAAAGAGCTTCGAAAGGAGCCATACCAATACTGGACTGAAAGCTGTTATTATATGCGAACTCTACCAATGGAAGATGATCTTCCCATGTACCTCCAAAATCTAAGATACAAAGCCTCAAAAGGTCTTCTAAGACACGATTCACCCTCTCAGTCTGGCCGTCCGTCTGAGGATGATATGCGGTGCTCAGACATAATTGAGTCCCCACTGCTTCTTGCAAACTTTTCCAGAACTCGCTAGTGAAGATAGGATCTCGATCACTTACTATGCTAGAGGGTACCCCATGCAATCGAACTATCTCTCGAAGATATACTGAAGCTAGCCATGGAGCAGTCCTCTTGCTCTTCACAGGTATGAAATGGGCGCTTTTAGTAAGTCTGTCTACCACAACCCAAATTCCCGTATTACCCTTTCTTGATCTGGGTAACCCGTCAATAAAATCCATCGAGACGCTATCCCACTTCCATTGCGGAACTTCCAATGGGTGAAGCAACCCACCTGGTTTCTTTTGCTCCGCTTTCACTTGTTGGCACACCAAGCATCGAGCGACATACTCGGCCACATCTTTCTTCATACCGGCCCAGAAGAAAACCCGCTTCATGTCTTGGTACATCTTGTCCCCACCGGGATGAATGGTCATCCTAGAACGGTGTGCATCATCAAGAATAGCCTTCCTCAAACCCTCGTCTTGCGGTACACATAGTCTACCGTCTCTACGCAAGCACCCCCTATCGTCTAGGGTGTACCTACTCAAATGGCTGGACGACTCCCCCCTTATGAGCTTCTCTACCAACTCAACTAACTGTGGGTCATCCTTCTGTGCTTCTCCAATCTGCCCCAAAAGAGTAGGTCTAACCTCCAAGGATGCTAGCAAACCGGGTATATAGTCAATGGAAGGTCTGAAATCAAACATCGAGATAAATTCCAAGCTTCGTTGTTCCACGAACAATGGACTCAAGGACAACCTTTTTCTGCTCAAGGCGTCCGCCACCACGTTACCCTTGCCAGGGGTATACGCTATCTCAAAATCATAGGATGCTAAGAACTCCATCCACCTTTGCTGTCTCAAATTCAAATCCTTCTGAGAAAACAAGTACTTCAATGATTTGTGGTCAGTGAACAATTCGAATCTCTCACCAAGAAGATAATGGCGCCAAATCTTAAGCGCAAAAACAATAGCAGCCAACTCTAGATCATGGGTAGGGTAATTTTTCTCATGTGCCCTCAACTGCCTTCCACCATAGGCTATTACCCTTCCCTCTTGCATTAAGACTGCGCCCAGTCCTGTCCCACAAGCATCGGTATAGACAACAAATGGCTTACTCCCATCTGGCAACACTAAAACTGGAGCAGTGGTTAAAGCTCTCTTTAACCGTCGGAACGCATCATCACAATCTACGTCCCATGTGAAAACAAGATTCTTCTTCATTAAGCGGGTTAATGGGGCTGATATCTTCGCGAAGTCTTTGATAAACATTCTATAGTAACCCGCCAACCCCAAGAAACTTCTTACTTCGGTAGCATTCTTCGGAACCTTCCAATCTTGAATTGATACTACCTTCGCGGGATCCACAGCTATCCCTTCCTTGGAGACCACGTGCCCCAAGAACCGCACTTCCTTCCTCCAGAAGTGACATTTAGAGAATTTAGCCTTAAGGCTATGTGCTCGAAGAGTCTTCAACACCTCCCCAAGATGTAGGGCATGTTCTTCTTCACTCTTAGAAAATACTAAGATATCATCCACAAAGACCACCACGAACTTATTAAGGAACTCCCTGAACACCCTACTCATCAAATCAACAAAGTATGCAGGGGCGTTCGTCAACCCAAATGGCATCACCAGCCATTCATAGAAACCATCCGGAGTCCTAAAGGCAGTCTTGTCTATGCTATCCTCAGCCACCCTCAACTGATGAAACCCCGCGGCTAAGTCCAACTGAGAGAATACTGAAGCGCCAACCAACTGATCGAAAAGATCATCAATCCTCGGCAATGGGTGTCTATTCTTCTTTGTGAGCTTGTTGAGTACTCTATAGTCTACACAAAGTCTGAGGGACCCATCCGCCTTCGTAGCAAAAACTACTGGAGCACCCCACTCCGATATACTTCGTCTTATGAACCCCTTCTCAAGCAACTCCCCTACTTGCTTATGGAGTTCCCTCCTCTCACGAGGAGCCATGTGGCGCACTGGTAAAGATACAGGTTTAGCATTATCCACCAGATATATTCGGAAGTCAATCTCCCGCTTCGGAGGTAAGCCCTTCACCTCCTCAAACACATCCGAGTATTCCCGGACCACTCTAACAGATTGCAACCTCTCGACCGAAGCGTCAAGCGATTCAAGATAACTTAGCATAACAGAATCCATGGGATTACAAGAGATCTCGAGAGTGTTACCCAAGCGGGTCATGAGCCTAACAATTCTCCTTTCGCAATCGAGAACGGCACCATTACTGGATAACCAGTCCATGCCCAAAATCAACCCATAGCCCGTGAAGCCCAAAACAAAAGCATCACATCTAAACTCAATGCTAAGTATAAAAATCTTCAAACCCAAACATATCATGGACAAATAAGTGGAGCCCCCAATTGGGTTTGAAACAACCAAGGGATCATCTACCAGACTGGTGTCTAAGTGCAGTGACTCAACTAATGATGATGAGATAAACAAATGCGATGCGCCAGAATCAAACAATGTACGGACAGGATGATCAAATAGAAAAACCAGACTTTCAACGGAAATAGTTCTACCTCTTTCCTGAATCGGTGGAACCGCGAGAGCCTGTACTTGCCCCCTAGCCTGCCCCGGTGCCATAAGAGCTTGCACCTGTCCTCCTGAGGTAGATCCCGTCCTTTGCCCCTTCTTAGTGCAATCCTTCACCAGATGCCCTGCTTCGCCACAGTGATAGCAACCAGTCTTCTTCTTCTTTCGACAATCTTTGCTTATGTGGCCTGGTATCCCGCAATTGAAACACTTCTTCTTTCCCTTGCCCCCGTTGCCTTTCCCACCTTTGTTTTGCTGTTGTTGTTGAGGTCTCTTTTGATCTCCCTTTTTCTCGGGTGCCTTATTAGCATTGGGACCCTTCTCTTCTTCATGCATGAGTGCCATGTCAACTAGCTTCTCAAAGGTGGCCCCCATAGGGATATGAGTCATAGCCAACCCATGCATCGGTTCATTCAAGCCTTTCACGAACCTCAACGCCTTCTTCTCCGGTGTATTCACAATGTCTAGGCCAAACCTTGCCAATTGATTAAACTTGTTGACATATTCCTTCACTGAGAGATTTCCTTGCTTTAGAGTCAAGAATCTTTCCATATACAAGTTTTCCTCCACCCTTGAGAGAAACTTTGCCACAAATCTTTGCCTAAAATCCGCCCAAAAGTCAACGGGGCGTTCTCCATTAGTGACCTCCCACCAGAATGAGGCCTCTCCCTTCATTAACCAAGTAGCTAACTTGACTTTCTTTCCTTCTTCCATCTCAAAGATATCTATCAACTCTTCCACCTCCATAAGCCAATCTCTAGCCTCCACAAAAGTTTCTGATCCTTGAAAAGGTTTCCCTCCCATAGCTTTAAATTCCTTGCAAGTCTTAGCAAAAGTATCCGTGCGAGGAGGAGGGGGAGGAGGAAGATTGGGTGCTACGGTTGGTGGAGGAACATTTGCTGGACCCGCAGTGGTGGCCCTAGCCTCCATCAATCTCCTATACCATACTGGTATCGTCACACCCTCCGGAAAGTTAAGATCCTCAGCCATGCTGAAACGAAAAAGGAAAGATTCAAAATGGAGAATTCGAAAGATAAAGATATGGCTATTGGGGATTATGCTTCTCTTTCAAAAAAATTTCTCTTTAAAGACATGTTTTTGAAAATATCTCTTCCAAAAATGTTTTTAGAAAAATAGTTTTCTAAAAAATTTTATCTGTTCCAGTAACCTCGCTCTGATACCACGTGTAACACCCCACTTCCGCTATGGTCACTCGCTATGGGAATGCCATAACATTGGTGGAGTATTTTAAGTGAATATAGAACAGAGAAATTACAGCAAGACAGATATAAGTAATACTTGAAAATTTCAAACATCATTTCAATTGCAGCGGAAAGTAAAACATGTTTGGTTACATCACAAAACCATAATAAGAGTCAAGTACAAAATATCCATCCTGATAAATAAAAATACATAATCCCAATACATGAGCTGATAGCCATAAAAGAAAAGGGTAAGCTGAGCTCTACATCTAGGGTCCGAGCTCCAAGAGAGTAATAAAAGCAGCCTGATCAAAGCCCACTCGTGCTGGGCCCACTCTGAGAACCTAAGGGTTGGGAAAAAGATAAAAACAACGGGGTCAGACATAAGTCTGAGCGAGTCCTATAACTTTAACAATGCAATCATTAAAGTAATTAGGGTATGATATAACTTGGTACGGTGTGACTGGGGATAAATGACTACACTCAGTAGCCAATCAGACTTAGAATGAACTAAGACAACGATAAAGACGCATTTACCCACCCAAGGATAATTACTACACTGCACCACACCAGTCATTCCTACTTAAAGGTTGATCCCTCCCAAGGACTTAGTAAACTTACCCAGTAGTTTCGTGCACCCCTAGCTGACTACATAGGTGCCGCCTGCCCCTATCTCCACTAGGTGTACCCACTACTCCCAAGCGATCGGCTCCCTACCGTAGATACCCGTGCTGGCCCCACAATTGGGTGTATCACTCCCCATAGTGGCAACCCGATACAACAAACGGTGCACGGCTTATATCTACACGATGCAACAACGTCATACCTACCAGTCCGGGTCCACACATGCATATGAAACCCGTTGGACTCGCGTTGCCACCGCTACCCCGTTTTAGCTTCTTATAGTCAAGCCCAATATGCGTGTCCCGTCCTCGACTTGGGTCGAGCCCACAAAGATATGTTTGGGATATTGGTTGAAATGGGCCCCCCACAAGCTACCCACCTAAGCTTGTCATTTCTAGTGTATACCAATTAACCCTTTAATCATGTTTTAATTACATGCTCCACTTTGGTTAAGTATTCTAATCGTATTTTTCTATTGCCACCCAAAGCAACCACTAGATTTCCACATGCCACCCAAGGCACCCACTTAACCCCTCATGTCCCTCTACATGCTAATATGGTTAAGTGTTTCTTAATTAATTAATTAAGATCATGACCTCATAAAGACCTCTTACATTAGACCATCTTTCATGACTGCTGGATATGCCGGTTGGGTCCGGGCAGACTTCCGTCATAGAAAGGGTCTAACCTCGTGTCTTTACTTTAATCATGTATTTAATTTATGACTAAGACCTCCCACATTGGGCCAATCATTTGTAGCTGCTGGATTGCCGGTCGGTACCGGGCAGACTTCCGCTACAAAAGGGTCCAACCTCGTGTCTTAGTTGATTAATTACACCTAATTAATCACCCCCGTAATTTGTATTAATTATCCCTAATTAATTACACATTTTTAAGAATATGGGTAGACCTAACTAAATAGGTAAATTCCCAATTCCATAGTATGGGTAGACCTAACTTAATAGGTAAATTCCCAACTCCATAATATGGGTAGACCTAACTTAATAGGTAAATTCCCAATTATGTCCATTCATTTTATGTTATGCTTAAGCATACCAACTTTACACATTTTTATTAACATTCATATTAACCCCCATCGTTTCCCACGTAATTCGTTCTCATGACATGTCATATAAATGGGGAGTTTCATTACAAATGTGATGGGTTCAATCTTAGCACAACGTTGGCATTTACATGGGTTTAAAAAGGTGTCAACTTGCATCACAACATTAAACCCAACTAGCATAAATCATTAACCCAAACTTGCATATGAACTTGCATAAAAACTTGCATATGAACTTGCATATACACTTGCATATGAACTTGCATATAAACTTGTATATGAGCTTGCATAACATGTCATACATAGAGGCAACCTTGCATATGTTATGCATATCATAAAAAGAGACAAACTTGCATATGAACTTGCATACAAACTTGCATATAAACTTGCATATAAACTTGCATATAAGCTTGCATATCATGTCATACATAGAGGCAACCTTACACATGTTATGCATATCATAAAAAGAGACAAACTTGCATATGAACCTATAACATATGACAACCACAACATGCATAAATCCTCATTTACATCCATAGCCTCCTAATATCCTATCCTAATAAGTTTAGCAATTGCTTGCTAAAGGCATAGGAACTCACCAAAACCAAGATTAGTAAACTTATGAAGTAGGACTAGTTGCTATATTTGAAGATGATGATGATTAGAGGTTGATTAGCTTGCAACTTTCTTCATAAACTAGTGGAGGCTCCTCCTAAGTTTGATTTTGGCGGCATGATGGCATCAATTCTATTTTTAGTATGGATTAGGCTTGCATTAGGGTGTATTTATAGGATTAGGGTGTGTTTTAGACCATAGGATTAACCCTAGGTTAGATTAGGTCCGTCAGATTTAGGAAGTTTCCAGAACACAGCCCAGCCCTAGCCAGAAAACCAGACCTGGTGCACCCAGGCCAACTGGCCCGACACCCTGTGTCGACAGGCAAGTCGACAGGGCAGTCGACTCCCCAGTCGACAGGCCTGTCGACATGGCTAGGGCGGGAAGTTTCCCGCCTGGCCCCCGCTGGTTCCAATTTCGAAACCTGATTTTGAATTTTAAATCTGTTTTTAACTTTGAATTTTCTGCAAACTTCATTGGGCCATAACTGGGCCATACGGACTCCGATTTACAAAATTTCGGACTCTATTTTGCGTATTTTTCCGAGACGAACGCAATGACGCAGCCCGTTTCCCCCAATTCTCACATCTGAGATTATTTATTCTGCAATTAGTGAATTTTAGCATTAACTGAAATACGGGGTGTTACACAACCCCATGCCCTGACCACCACCGCCGACTGCAGGGCCCACCACCGCCACTGTACCTCCCCTCAGACCACCTGTCGCCGCCATCTTCCCCACTCCCGATTCGAAATGGAAGTTTTTCCTTATTTTATTTACATTTATTTATTTATTTTCAGTTTTTATTATATAATAAAGTATAAAAATCTGATTTTTTTCACTTTTTATATAATCATCTATAAAAATAAGATTTTTAATTATGTAAAAGTATAATTTTTATCTATGTATGTTAATTTAAATAAGATTTTCATGTATGGGAAGCATTGATAAAAATACGGTTTTCGATGGTAAAGAATGGATTTTTATTCATGGTAAAGGATATATTTTTATTTTATATAATACAAAAAAGGTTTGATTTTTAAAACAATAAAAGGCGATATTTATATATAAAGAAAGTAGAAAAGATTAGATTTTTAAAGTAGAAAAGATTAGATTTTTAAAGTAGAAAAGATTAGATTTTTAAAATAGAAAAGATACGATTTTTAGCGGTGTAAAAATAGAATTTTTATCTATATATTAGTAGTATAAAAATGTGATTTTTATACACATAATAGCGAAGTAAAAATTCGATTTTTATATATTGAATAGCGGTATAAAAATATGATTTTTATCTATTGAAATGAAGCAATAAAAATATAATTTTATTTGAACAGCGTGAAAAGACTGCATTGGAATTTCAGTCAAATCCAGACAGTTCAGCAGTTCAAAAGCGAAGCACGGCGCAGTGGAACCCTCTGTGAGAACTTCTCACTCTAAATTTCATTTTCTAGTTATATATATATAATAGGATGCAGACGGTGTTTAGTAGCACCCGACACCCGTCATCCACAGACCATGGATGGCTTGTTTGTTTGATTGATGTGTTGTGGAAATTGTTTGTGATGTTGATGTGAAATAGATAATAAAATATATTCATAGGTTGAATAAAATAATTTGGTCGTTAAAAATATAATTTTTAACGTGAATGTGAATAAATAAATATTCATTTACAAACCGGACGGTTTGTTTATGTACACCTATTTGAAGGACATTGATTGGGATGATAAATTTTACACATCGCCCAACTGCACAAATAAAAATCTGTGTTTGATTATTTGAAATTCCACATGGGTATTGGGATGAAATACGGCATACACTAATCCCAATAATTAGTTGTATGTCGATCGATTGATTGACAGGCTGTTATAAGCGTTAGATATCTATATTTGATGCTTATACAGTGCAGTGCACTTTGGATGATGGTTGATTATGTATCATTGCTATTATATACATTTGTTGTATGGAATCCATATAATTAACTTTATATGGTAATTGATTGGGCCTCATTCCAATTGGAAAAATAAAGAACATTATAAAATAAAGGTTCATGTGTTGGCCGTACTCATCCGTTGAGATTAGTCATGTGTTGAACGAAATATTTTAACAATAAAATTTACATCTTTATATTATAAAATAATGGTTCATGTGTTGACCGTACTCATCCGTTGAGATTAGTCATGTGTTGAACAAAATATTTTAACAATAAAATTTACATCTTTATCATATATAAAATGAAACACCCCACCTCCGTTAGGGTCACTCTCAAAGGGAATGCCCTAATTTTGGTGGAGGCTTATAAGTATAAGTCACAGATACACAAAACAGATATAAATACACATATTTTTGAACAACGGAAAACAACAGCAACTTTTACTTCATCAAAATACGTGTTACACAAACCATGCCATAATTTTCTTACAATACTTCCAAAAACATTACATTTTCATAACTGTCTTGATTTCATAACTTAAAGAAGCATAAAAACATATGTAAACTGCATAAGTCCCCATAATTGCTATCCAAAGCCATAGTCCAAAATGAAAGAGATCCAAGCAATACATTCTTTCTCTTCAAGCTGGATGTGAAAACTGGTCAAGCTGCGGTATTCCCTCCCTGTGGACCTGGGGGGGGGGGGGGGGGACGAAAGAAAAGAAGACGAAAGAAAAGTAGAGTCAGACATAAAGCCTTAGTAAGTCTAGGACTATTCAGTCTATGAATAAAGAAATGAGCATGATAAGTACAAACTGGAAATGGGTAAACACCATAAACTAAGTTAAGTTGTCTAGAGTCGAATGTACTATCGTACCCCATATTAATCTCTGCACCCCTATAAACTAGTTCCCAACAGGCACCCCATAATCAGGGTGAAGTGATCCATCTCTATTGATTGGCTCCTACTCGCATAGTTACATGTGTCTTACGGCCCCCGATGTTGTAGCTACCTATGATGGTCCCACCATGGGGTGTATCAAGTCCCATGGTGGCGGCCCGACACAATTCTAGAATGCACAGGTATACTACTGGTGCCCAGTGCCTAATTTTTCTGCGCCAGAGTGTGTGCACGCCCGCACCCCGTTAGAACCTACACTGCTGCACCACCGCCGTCGATTTGACCTCTTACTGTCAGCCCAGTAATCGTGCCCCACCCTGCCTAGTTCAGGGTATCGTGATACACCTTGTAGGGTTACTGCTGAAAAGGGTCCCCCGCTACTAGGTTTTCTATTTCTAGCCAACATTCTAAGTTGGTTAAGTGTTCTGTATAAACCTAACCCCCAATCAGTCTGTATAGTTTAGCATGTTTAATTTGATTAAGTATTAATTCAATTTACTTAAACCTATCAATCCTGACTCAGCCTTAATTGTCTTATTAAAGCCTCAACCAATCACATTAGTCAAGTATTGTTATGACTGCCTTTTGCCGGTTGGGTCCGGGCAGTCTTACGTCATAACTCAGTCTAACCTCGGTCTTTACTGGGCTCAGTGTTTAACCACCCACATTGGATAGGTATTGTTGTGACTACTGGACAGCCGGGCGGGTCCGGGCAGGTTTATGTCACAACTCAATCCAACCTCGGGTTAAACACATCGTATTTTCTAAGTTTATATATTTTGTCTCTTTTCTTTTTATATGTAAATATTTGCAGCCCATTATTCAAATTCATCTTTATTGGGTAAAATTAATTTATACCACTTAAATGTTCTCAAGGTCGTTGGCATGCGACAGACATGCCAACACATATGTTTTATATTTTTAACCCAACGTCATTACCCCCGTTTTATTCGTTCGCTATAATATAACATATATTGGGTTTAACATTTAAGCCCAACTTAGCCACATGAAAAAGGGGAGGCTTAGAACATGGTGTTTATATATTCTAAGTAACATCAAAAGGGGTGTGTGAACGCATGAACTTACAAAATAACGATCTAATTAACATAAATTAGGCACTTGTGAACTTGCATTGTAATAGCATATAATCTTGACATGAAACATACCTAAACATGAATCATGGTTTTAATCTAGTCATGTAAACTTGCATTTAAAATGTGAACCTAACTTAATTATGTATCACATATATTATCACATGATTTTGATAGCAACATAGGCCTAAAACATATTTTCAATTAGGCATAACACCAAACGTAATCTAGTCATGTTCATAGAGTCAACACAAGTTCACAAAGATGCTTGCTTTTGTCACTAATACAAAAGTATGGTTTTCACTTGAATCATGATGCCTATTTCAACATAAATTCATATGAATCATAATACCCAAATGGATCCAACTATACTAAAAGTGATCATAAAAATATACATAGAAGGATCTAAAATCATGTTGGCATAATAGTGAATCATATACTTGCATGAGTCTCAACTTGGTTGTAATAAACTACTACAAACATATAGTTGTTAACTTTCAACATGAATCATATACTTGCAAATATCCAATAGGTCTAACATCATTATACCACAACATCCCAAATCTATTCATAATTAGAATCATAGCAACATACAATTATGAATTATCATCACCTCAAATTAAGTACAATTCCATTTCTCATTTTACACAAATCAAAACTCAATTATTCATTCACATCGGAATAGCACTCTACTTACAACGTATAATGAATCTTCAATTCAGGATTCTGAATTATGAATTTGAAGATGCTATCCTTTGTTGTAGGCGTTGTTTTGATTTAAGTGTCGTGGCTTTAAGCTTTTGAATCGTCTCCTGATCGTCTCTCAATTTTGACGGCTACTCCTAGTCTTTCTTCAGCAGCATGACGGTCTCATTCTCATTTTTATTTGTGTGAATTAGGTGGAGTCTTAGGTCCTTTTTATAGTGTTTGTGAATTGATTAGAGCCGTCGATGGAGCTTAGATTAATATTAGCCATTCGTTTTAAAGAGAAACCAATCAGGAGCTGACACCTAGCCCTAGTGACAAGACAAAGCACTGAAATTCGGCCAAGCACATACCAGGCCAGCCAGGAGGGGCTGGGTTCGACCTGGCTCAGGGGCCAGGTCGACTACCCAGTCGACCCCCAGGTCGACCACCCAGTCGACCCCCAGGTCGACTACCCAGTCGACCTAGGTGACCCAGGTCGACTACCCAGTCGACCTAGGTGCCTTGGGCGGGAAAATTCCTGCCCAGCCCAATCTGGATCCGGTTTTTTTTGAATTTTGAACTGTTTCTATCTGTTTGAATTTTAAATTGAATTCTAAAACTTCCGGAGGTCATATGTCCCTCATACGTAGTCCGTTTTATGCAAACTCGGACTCTATCTCAAGCAGAATTCCGAGACGAACGCAATGGCGTATCCCGTTTGCCTTAATTATTTGATTTGAAATTAATTATACTTTAATTTGTAAATTTCACTGTTATAGGATATACGGGGTGTTACATTCTCCCGCCACTTAAAAGGATTTCGTCCCCGAAATCTTCAAATTTAGGAAGAATGTATATCCTAACATCCAAATGTCCATCTACTCATCCATCAAACACGAGCATCCATTGTCCTTAAAAGACTTCTAATGCTTCATGATCATATGCGAAGTGTGTGTACATGTACTTATCTAATGCAAAATCAGGCGGTCTACTGATTCAGTTGACCTCCTTAATGCAAATTATGTAAGTGTCAGAAATCCATTATGTATGCAAATTTTCCTATTCATGATTCTACATTAGTGCACAATCATTCATATAAATGCAACATCCATATGACAACACATTAAACTTCAACCATATACGAATGCAAACACATATATGCATATGCAATATGAGGTGACCGAGCCGATCTAAAAGCTAGATTGTGTGTGTATATGCAACCACGAGCAACCACTAGCAATCACTTGCAACCACTTGCAACCATCATCCATAACATGCTTCAACTACATGTTTTCAGCCAAAGGGTTTCTACCTAAAAGATAAGGTCGACGAGATATATCCTAAAAGATAGATAAAGCATAACTTAAGGAAAAAGAGAGATCAAAGATGTACCCTTGAAAAGAAAATGGTATGCTGCGCGTATTCTAGCCTCAGTTTCCCAAGTCACGTCTTCCTCGGCGTCGCTCCACTGAACTTTTACGAGCTTGACTTCGCGGTTGCGTAGCATTTTCACTTCATTTCCTAAGATGCGTGTTGGAACTCTTCTCACGGTTGCTTCGCGTTCCACTTCGGCTTCTTCTAGAATGCTAGGCTCTACTATTTTAGCAGACTCGTGTAAACACTTCCGGAGGTGAGAAACATGAAAGACGTTGTGAACTCCGCCCAACTTTTCGGGTAGCTCTAATCTATATGTAACAACCCGTATTTTTGAATAACATGTTATAACATAAATCAAGGCAGAATTAAACTGTAAAATCTGAATCAAGGGAAACGGGCTGTGCCATTGCATTCGACTCGGAAAAATACGCGAAATAGAGTCCGAGTTTTCGAAAATCGGAGTCTGTATGACCGAGATATGGCTTTGCGAAATTTCACGAAAAATTCAAATTTCAAAACAGATTCAAATTTCAGAAAATCAGGGTAGGCGAGAAAAATCCCGCCCAGACCAGGTCGACCTGGGGGTCGACCTGGGTGTCGACCTGGGTGGGACCAGGTCGACTGGGGAGTCGACCCCAGGGTCGACCTGGGGGTCGACCTGCCTGGTCGGGCCCAGGCAACCTGGTGCACATATTTGGCTGTTTTGACCTATTTTGTTGGCTAGTGACGGGATTTGATGGCTCTGATTGAATCTAGGGTTAATCCTATGGCTAATACTATCCTAATCTTCTATAAAAGGACCCCTAAGCCTAGCCTAAATCACCATTAATCAATCCTACAACTAAACTATGCCAAAATGATTCTTGATCATGGCCTCCGTCTTCATATCATGGCCTCCATCCTCTTCATGAAAGTTTGAGTGTTCAAATCAAGTAAAAGAGCCCTCTTTCTTCCTTAAAGAATCCATCTTTCTTCATAGCAAATCAAAGAAGCATCTTATTTTCTCAAAGCTTGGATTGGATCTTATTTTATTTGCGGATTTGCTAGTGGCTTCGTCTCAATCTTTATATATATTAATTCTAGTCTTCATAGCATTGTAAGCCCTATACTACTCTTAGATTCTAACTATGAAGTTAAATGTGATATGTTGCAAGTTGAGTTTGGGCTATATGCTTTGATCTTATCATGTTATGCATGAATATGTTCTATGCATATTTGAAAACCTATCACCTTGACCTTGTGGGCTAAAAGCTTCAAGCTTTATATTAAAGGTTGCATTTTGGCAACATGGAAGTTATCATATCCCTTATGATAACTTGCATGTGAGGCTAAATGCGAACTTCTAGCAACTTCTACATGTCATTTATCACCATGTATCACTTATATGCTAAGTTTGGTTTTATGCATACTTTTGAAGCCTAATAATGCTATATGCGAACTTTTAGCCATCATCCTATGTCCTTCATAATCATGTTTCACCTATTTGCTTAAGTCGGTATTATGCATGTTTTGAGGCCTATGATGTAATATGCAAACTTATGAACCTATTTATGCCTCATAAGCCACCATGGTTAACTTTTGGCCAAAGCATCCTTATGCTAGCTTGTGGCCAAATCACCCTTATGCTATTTGATATGTATGAGGCCAAGTCACCTTTTATGCTATCACACATGATGAGGCCATATGCTAGTATGTTGAACCCCTTTCGGCCTCAAATGTCACCATGTTTAACTTGTGATAGACTTTGCCATCTTATACCCACCTTGTCATGTTGTTATGTCCCCTCTTTGATCTATTTGCGTGATGCGAATTTACGTGCGATGGGAATATGTATGGGTAGTTGGGCAAACTTAAATAACTTGAGAACATGACTTGAAAATATGACATGAAAATTTGACATGTGTTTATGCTTGAAACATGGACTTGGACATGACTTCTAGAAAACATGAGAATGGACAACTCGAGGTTGGGTTGAGTTTGTAGCATAAATCTACCCGGAACCGACCGACTTAACTAGTGGCTACAAGCAATAGGACCCAATGTGAGTAGTTGGTCATGTCGCACTTAAAACCCGAGGTTAGACTAGGTTGTGGTGTAAATCTACCCGGACCTGCCCGGCTTAACTAGTAACCACAACAAAGTCTAATGTGAGAGGTTGGGGTGCATTAAGTTAATTAATGCCACATGGTAGGGTTAAGTCATGAACCACTTGAATACTTAACCAAATGAACATGATGGATTGATAGGGTTAAGTCATGAACCACTTGAATATTTAACCAAATGAACATGATGGATTGATAGGGTTAAGTCATGAATCTTGGATAAACTTAACCAACTTGATACGTGGTTTGGATGGGGTTAATCACATTTAACCCACTAGAAACCCTAGTTGCGGGGTCCTTTTCAGCAGTAACACATCAGAGCGTACCGGGATACCCTAGGGACTAGGCTAGGGGTGGGGCACGATTACTAGGCTGATTGTAAGAGACCAAAAAGGGACGGCTGGTTTGGTGCGCCATTGTAGATTCCGGCGGACTATGGTCGTGCACGTAGTCGGGATGAAATACAGGCATGGGCACCAGTAGGTTTGGACTGTGCATGCTTGTTTTGGTGTCAGGGGTTGGCACCCTAGGACTCGGATACACCCTAGGGTGGACCTAGCACATTCGACTACATCTCGCATTTGGGCCGCATGACACCGATACACGACGAGTTAGGCTTATAGGGAGCCGATCGACTAGACCGAGTAGTTGGACCTCGATTTAGGTCATCTCATGATGTGGGCCAGCTTTGGGCCAAGGGATCATTTCTTGATTATACTTGACATGGATTAGAATACTAGTACACACCCGATGCAACTTAACCTTGTATATGCGATGCCACACTTGATCTATCTTGTTAACTTTTCACCATGCTAGTTATCACCCTATGTTTCATCTTTGCTTCACATGACCAGTTAACTTTATTAGTTTTTATACTAATAGTAGATAGGACTTACCAGTCTTTTTTACTGACCCGTTTTCTTTTGCCTCTTTTCTTCCATTCCCCCCCCCCCAGGTCCTCAGGGTGGGAACATTGGAGCTTAGCTTGGATCTTTATAGCTTGCTTACTGGATTTGCTCATGTATGGTTTTGGACATTGAGCTAGCTATGGTTTATCACTTCACTTTGGGGATAGTACTTTATGTATTTCAGGTTTTTTCTGTTTATGTTTTTTCTAGACTTTGTTTGTTGGAAAATAATGACCAAGTACTTTGTTGTAACTTAACTATGGTTTTGAAATGCTAGTTTGATCCGCTGCTTTATTTACTCTGTTTTACTTACATGTTCTGTCTTGTGATATCTGCATGCATGTTTACCTCGTTTAACGCCCCTCCATAGCCAATGTACTTGCAAGAGTTACCTTGGCGGAGGTGGGGTGTCACATTATAGGCCATCTTCCCAACCTTCTCGATGATAGGAAACGGCCCTACGAACCTTGGTGCTAGCTTCCCTGTGGTTCCAAAACGAACAACGTTCCTTAGAGGAGATACCTTAAGAAAAACCCTGTCTCCAACCTCAAATTCAAGGTCGGTCCTCCTCTTGTCTGCGTAGGATTTTTGTCTGTCTTGGGCTATCTTCATTCTTCTCCGTATTAAGTCTACTTTCTCTGAAGTCTCTCGGATCATATCTGGTCCAAGTATGAGCTTGTCAGTAGACTCCCACCAACAAGTGGGCTATCGGCACAGTCTTCCATATAAAGCTTCGAAGGGTGCCATTCTGATGGTGGCTTGGTAGCTGTTGTTGTAGGCCAAAGGAAGATGGTCTTCCCATGTCCCCCCCGAAGTCAAGGACGCACAATCTTAAAAGGTCGTCCAAAACTCTGTTCAGTCTTTCTGTCTGGCCGTCGGTTTGGGGGTGATAGGCTGTACTTAAGCATAACTGTGTGTCTACCACTTCTTACAGACTCCGCCAAAACTCACTTCTGAAGATAGGGTCTCGGTCACTAACAATGCTGGAGGGTATTCCATGGAGTCGAACAATTTCCTTGAGATAAAGAGATGCTAGGGATGAGGCAGTCCTTTTACTCTTGACAGGTTAAAAGTGGGCGCTTTTAGTAAGCATATCCACTATTACCCAAATGCTAGTGTTGCCTCTTCTAGACCTGGGCAGCCCATCAATGAAGTCCATTGAAATGCTATCCCACTTCCACTGCGGGACCTCTAGAGGATGGAGCAGACCGCCAGGTTTCTTTTGTTCCGCCTTAACCTGTTGGCAAATCATACACTTAGAAACGAAATCTGCCACGTCCTTCTTCATGCCGCTCCAAAAGAAAGTTCTCTTTATGTCCTTGTACATTTTATCTCCGCCTGGATGTATCGTCATCTTGGAGTGATGTGCTTCCTCGAGAACCGTCTTTACTAAATCCCTTGTCTGTGGGACGCATAGTCTTCCGTCTCGCCTTAGCCAACCCTTATCGTCGATGGAGTATCTGTTGAGGTGACTTGATGTCTCACCCCTAATTAGCCTATCAATCGTCTCCACAAGCTGAGGGTCTTCGCGTTGTGTTGTCCCTATTGAGTCCACTAAAGTCGGGCGTACTTCGAGAGATGCTAGCAAGCCTGGTACAAAATCGGAGGAGGGCCTAAAGTTAAAACTGGCTATATACTCCAAGCTTTGCCTTTCTATAAAGAGCGGGCTTAGGGTCAGTTTCTTTCGGCTCAACGCGTCTGCCACTACGTTGCCTTTGCCCAAAGTGTAGGAGATCTCGAAATCGTACAAGGCAAGGAACTCCATCCATCTCTGTTGCCTTAAGTTAAGATCTTTCTGCGAGAAAAGATATTTCAACGATTTATGGTCAGTGTAAAGTTCAAACTTCTCACCTAAGAGATAGTGTCGCCAAGACTTAAGTGCAAAGACGATGGCGGCTAACTCAAGATCGTGGGTCGGGTAGTTCTTTTCATGAACTTTCAATTGCCTTCCACCATAAGCTACTACCCTCCCTTCTTGCATCAAGACAACGCCTAGCCCTGTCCCACATGCACCTGTATAAACTGTGAACATCTTGCTTCCATCTGGCAATGTCAGAACTAGGGCTGTTCTAAGAGCCCTTTTTAGTCGTTGGAAAGCAAACTCGCAATCCAAGTCCTAATTGAACACTAGATTCTTCTTTGTCAGCCTTGTGAGTGGAGCTGATATTTTCGCAAAATCCCTTATGAATTTTCGGTAGAAACGTGCTAGTCCTAGAAAACTCCGGACCTCAGTTGCATTCCTTGTTGTCTTCCAATCCTGTACCGCTACTACCTTAGCAGGGTCCACAGCGAACCCTTCCTTGGATACTACATGCCCAAGAAACCTTACTTCCTCTCTCCAAAAGTGGCATTTGGAGAATTTGGCTTTTAGTTGATGGACTCGCAGAGTTTCCATGATTGCCCTTAGGTGTTGAGCATGTTCCTCTTCACTCTTTGAGAAGATCAAGATATCGTCTACGAAGACTACCACGAACTTGTTGAGGAATTCTCTGAACACCCTACTCATCAGGTCCACGAAGTAAGCGGGTGAGTTTGTCAAGCCAAAAGGCATGACAAGCCATTCAAAGAAGCCGTCTGGGGTTCTGAATGCTGTCTTATCGATGCTATCTTCAACCACCCTTAGCTGATGAAATCCGGTCGCCAAATTGAGTTGGGAGAAAAATGACGCTCCTACAAGCTGATCAAACAGATCGTCAATTCTGGGGAGAGGGTGCCTATTCTTTTTCATTAGCTTGTTGAGCTCCCTATAGTCAACACATAGACGGAGTGAACCATCCGCCTTTGTGGCGAACACCACTAGAGTTCCCCATTCTGAAATGCTCCTTCTAATGAACCCCTTCTCTAGAAGCTCTTTAACCTGTTTACTGAGCTCTTTCCTTTCTCGTGGAGCCATGTGTCTAACAGGCAACACAACGGTCTTTGCATTATCTACAAGATATATGCGGAAGTCTATCTCCCGCTTCAGAGGTAAGCCCTTCACCTCTTCGAAGACATCCGGATATTCACGGACCACTCTAACCGATTGCAAACTCTCAACAGAAGCATCTAGCAATTCAAGATAACTAAGCATAACCGCATACGAGGGATTACAAGTAATTTCCAGAGTGTTATCGAGTTGGGTCAGAAACCTAACCACCCTTTTCTCACAATCAAGGATGGCACCATTACTAGATAGCCAATCCATGCCCAAAATCAAACCATATCCCGAGAAGCCCAAAACAAAGGCACTACATCTAAATTCTACGCTTAGAATAGAAATATTCAATCCCACATAGATCATAGACAAATGAGCTGGGCCCCCGATTGGATTTGAAACAATTAAGGGGTCCTCTACCATACTAGTTTCTAGGTGCAGAGATTCTACTAAAGCAGATGAAATAAAGGAGTGTGATGCGCCAAAATCAAATAAAGTGCGAACTGGGTGATCATAAAGATAAACTACACTTTCTACGGAAGTTTTTATACCTCGCTATTGCAGAGGTGGCGCTTCTAGCACATGAACCTGTGCCCCTGAGGTGGATCCAGCCTTCTGCCCTTGCCCTCGCTTCTTTGGGCAATCCTTAGCCATGTGGCCTGTCTCACCGCAAGAAAAGCACCCACCATTCAACTTGGCCTTCTTTTTCCGGCAATATTTCACTAAGTGCCCCACTTTGCCATAGAAATTACACTTCCTCTTCTCTTGGGACTTGTTGTCTTTCCCGCCCTTCTTAAAGTCTGTCTTCTTAGGCTGTAAACACTCTTTCTTCCCTTGAGAGCTTTTTGCCTTTGTCTCTTTCTTTCCCTTATCCTCTTCGTTCAGCAATGCCATCTGTACCAACCTTTCATACGTAGCTCCCATGGGTATATGGGTCATGGCCAAACTGTGTAATGGCTCATTCAATCCTTTGACAAAGCGGAGTGTTGACTAGGTCCAGTCCGAACCAAGCCAGCTGATCGAAATGATTAACATACTCTTTGACTGTCATATTCCCTTGCTTAAGAAATAAGAATTTTTCCAATTGAAAGCTCCTTTCAGTTTCTGAGAGAAATTTAGACTCAAACCTCGCACTAAAGTCCTCCCATGTTTCCACTGGTCTTTCTGCATTGGTAACTTCCCACCAGTAGGAAGCCTCTCCTTTAAGTAGCCATACTGCCAGTTGTACCTTCTGCCTATCTTCTACCTCAAAGATGACGAATAAGTCCTCGGTTTCCTTCAGCCAGTTCCTGGCTGCCACGAAGGACTCCGTTCCATGAAAGTCCTTCCCACCTATAGCTTTGAAATCTTTACATATCTTAGCAAAAGCATTACCACGTGGAGGAGGTGGAGGAAGAGGTGCTGCTGCAGCTGGATGATTTCCTGCAGCTGGAGGAGGAGGAATAGTGGGACCTGGCTGATTGGCCCTTGCTTCTAAGAATCGTCTGAACCAACCAGGTATTGGTACACCCTCTGGCAAGTTAAGTTCTTCGGACATGCTGAAACAAAAAGGATAGATTCAAAACGAAGGATAAAAGATAGTACCTATGGCTTTGGGGGACTATGCCTTTTTAAAATAAAATAACATTTTATCTTTAAAAATGTTTCTTTAAATTTTCTTTTGAAAATGAATTTTCAAAACTTTTTATCTTATCTAGTAAACCTATGCTCTGATACCAAGTGAAACACCCCACCTCCGTTAGGGTCACTCTCAAAGGGAATGCCCTAATTTTGGTGGAGGTTTATAAGTATAAGTCACAGATACACAAGACAGATATAAATACACATATTTTTGAACAGCGGAAAACAACAGCAACTTTTATTTCATCAAAATACGTGTTACACACACCATGCCATAATTGTCTTACAATACTTCCAAAAACATTACATTTTCATAACTATCTTGATTTAATAACTTAAAGAAGCATAAAAACATAAGTAAACTGCATAAGTCCCCATAATTGCTATCCAAAGCCATAGTCCAAAACGAAAGAGATCCAAGCAATACATTCTTTCTCTTCAAGCTGGATGTGAAAATTGGTCAAGCTGCGGTATTCCCTCCCTGTGGACCTGGGGGGGAGGGGGGAACGAAAGAAAAGAAGACGAAAGAAAAGTAGAGTCAGACATAAAGCCTGAGTAAGTCTAGGACTATTCAGTCTATGAATAAATAAATGAGCATTATAAGTACAAACTGGAAATATGGAAACACCATAAACTAAGTTAAGTTGTCTAGAGTCGAATGTACTATCGTACCCCATATTAATCTCTGCACCCCTATAAACTAGTTCCCAACAGGCACCCCATAATCAGGGTGAAGTGATCCATCTCTAATGATCGGCTCCTACTCGCATAGTTACATGTGTCTTACGGCCCCCGATGTTGTAGCTACCAATGTTGGTCCCACCATGGGGTGTATCAAGTCCTATGGTGGCGGACCGACACAATTCTAGAATGAACAGGTATACTACTGGTGCCCAATGCTTAATTTTTCTACGCTGGAGTGTGTGCACGCCCGCACCCCGTTAGAACCTACAGTGCTGCACCACCGCCGTCGATTTGACCTCTTACAGTCAGCCCAGTAATCGTGCCCCACCCTGCTTAGTTCAGGGTATCATGATACACCTTGTAGGGTTACTGCTGAAAAGGGTCCCCCGCTACTAGGTTTTCTATTTCTAGCCAACATGCTAAGTTGGTTAAGTGTTCTGTATAAACCAAACCCCCAATCAGTCTGTATATTTTAGCATGTTTAATTTGATTAAGTATTAATTCAATTTACTTAATCTTATCAATCCTGACTCAGCCTTAATTGTCTTATTAAAGCCTCAACCACTCACATTAGACAGATATTGTTGTGACTGCCTGTTGCCGGTTGGGTCCGGGCAGTCTTACGTCACAACTCAGTCTAACCTCGGGTCTTTATTGGGCTCAGTGTTTAACCACCCACATTGGATAGGTATTGTTGTGACTACTGGACAGCCGGGCGGGTCCGGGCAGGTTTATGTCACAACTCAATCCAACCTCGGGTTAAACACATCGTATTTTCTAAGTTTACATATTTTGTCTCTTTTCTTTTTATATGTAAATATTTGCAGCCCATTATTCAAATTCATCTTTATTGGGTAAAATTAATTTATACCACTTAAATGTTCTCAAGCTCGTTGGCATGTGACAGACATGCCAACACATATGTTTTATATTTTTAACCCAACGTCATTACCCCCGTTTTATATGTTCGCTATAATATAACATATGTTGGGTTTAACATTTAAGCCCAACTTAGCCACATGAAAAAGGGGAGGCTTAGAACATGGTGTTTATATATTCTAAGTAACATCAAAAGGGGTGTGTGAATGCATGAACTTGCAACATCACGATCTAATTAACATAAATTAGGCACTTGTGAACTTGCATTGTAATAGCATATAATCTTGACATGAAACATACCTAAACATGAATCATGGTTTTAATCTAGTCATGTAAAACTGCATTTAAAATGTGAACCTAACTTAATTAGGTATCACATATATTATCACATGATTTTGATAGCAACATAGGCCTAAAACATATTTTCAATTAGGCATAACACCAAATGTTATCTAGTCATGTTCATAGAGTCAACATAAGTTCACAAAGATGCTTGCTTTTGTCACTAATACAAAAGTATGGTTTTCACTTGAATCATGATGCCTATTTCAACATAAATTCATATGAATCATAATACCCAAATGGATCCAACTATACTAAAAATGATCATAAAAATATACATAGAAGGATCTAAAATCATGTTGGCATAATAGTGAATCATATACTTGCATGAGTCTCAACTTGGTTGTAATAAACTACTATAAACATATAGATGTTAACTTTCAACATGAATCATATACTTGCAAATATCCAATAGGTCTAACATCATTATACCACAACATCCCAAATCTATTCATAATTAGAATCATAGCAACATACAATTATGAATTATCATCACCAAAAATTAAGTACAATTCCATTTCTCATTTTACACAAATCAAAACTCAATTATTCATTCACATCGGAATAGCACTCTACTTACAACGTATGACGAATCTTCAATTCAGGATTCTGAATTCTGAATTTGGAGATGCAATCCTTTGTTGTAGGCATTGTTTTGATTTAATTGTCGTGGCTTTAAGCTTTTGAATCGTCTCCTAATTGTCTCTCAATTTTGACGGCTACTCCTAGTCTTTCTTCAGCAGCATGACGGTCTCATTCTCATTTTTATTTGTGTGAATTAGGTGGAGTCTTAGGTCCTTTTTATAGAGTTTGTGAATTTATTAGAGTCGTTGATGGAGCTTAGATTAATATTAGTCGTTCGTTTTAAAGAGAAACAAATCAGGAGCTGACACCTAGCCCTAGTGACAAGACAAAGCACAGAAATTCAGCCAAGCACAGACCAGGCCAGCCAGGAGGGGCCAGGTCGACTACCCAGTCGACCAGGTCGACTACCCAGTCGACCTGGGTGCCCCAGGTCGACAACCCAGTCGACCTAGGTGCCTTGGGTGGGAAAATTCCTGCCCAGCCCAATCTGGGTCCGATTTTTTTTGAATTTTGAACTATTTCTGTCTATTTGAATTTTAAATTGAATTCTAAAACTTCCGGAGGTCATATCTCCCTCATACGGACTCCGTTTTACGAAAACTCGGACTCTATCTCAAGCAGAATTCCGAGACGAACGCAATGGCGTATCCTGTTTCCCTTAATTCTTTGATTTGAAATTAATTATACTTTAATTTGTGAATTTCACTGTTATAGGATATACGGGGTGTTACATAAAATTAGAAACTAATTGGAAAATAGATAAGATGAGTGGTCTCCTGGATATTGATCTAATGCTGGTTTCCGCCTTCGGGGTCAATATTCAGGGAATCGTTCTCTTACTAATTTACGGTTGGAGTCTGATTTGAAATCAAACGATAGATATCATAATTTTATAAAATATATTGAATAACAAAAATAGTCACACGTGGACATTACTCATTCGTTGAGATTAGTCATGTGTTGACAAAAATATAGATTCACATATTGAATAGAATAAATATTCATTTGTTGAATAGAATAACGGAATTTTTGAAATATATAAAGCCGTGTTGATTGGAGATGCGCTATTTTGACGCGAACGATATTTATATCGATTATATTCGTTTTTATAATGAATATTGAAAAGAGATAAAAATCGAATATTTATAACAGGAAAACGAATTTGATTTGAATTGAATAGAAAACAAATTTGATTTGAATTGAATAGAAAACGAATTCGAATTGAATTGAAAAGAAACGAATTCGAATTGAATTGAATTGAAAGGAAAATGAATTCGAATCGAATTAAAATCGATTTGAATTGAAATCAAATAGAAATGAAAGTAAAAAGGATTTATAATAGAAAATTCAATTTCGATTTGAATTTGAAATAAAGGTTGAAATTGTTTTTGAAACAAATTTGAATCTATTTATAAAATTCGTTTTGAATAGAAATCGACGAAATATATATTAAATATATTATATATATAATATAATGGCCTGAATAGAATGCGCCGCGCCGCGGCAGTTCCTAAATTTCGACCATTGACTTCGAACGGACATTACGGGAGATCCGACCGTCGGATTCTCCTAATATCGGAACCGTTGGGTTCGTATCGAAAAGAGCTTTCTAACGAATATTAGAAATTTGAAATCTAACGGTTGGATTTGGAGATACGTCCAAATCAAATTTGGAAAAGGTCGCTGTAAGTGCAGTTCGATGGCCGTTGATGGAAATCGACTGTACGGGCCTTGATAAAATTATTAAAAATAGTAATAATTTGAGTAAAATCATAAGAAATGATTTGGTAAAAATTGGGATGAAAAACTCCATATTTGAAAAGATAAAAACAGATTTTTATCGAAATGAACTAGTTTTGAACTAAAGTTAAACCCGTTAATTTTTAAATAAATAAATTGGATTTGAAATGGATTTTAAATAGAATTGATTTGTGGGTTTATCGTGAACGGTGTTTTAAATAACACTGGTTCTTTAACCCGATAAGAAATAGAATGTGATTTGGGTTTATCGTGAACTGTGTTTTAAATGACATTAGTTCTTTAACCCAGAAAAAGGAGTTTTAATGAATCTGAAATTAGATTGAAATGTGAATTGATAATCTAAATTATCAAATTTAGAAAGTGAGCGAGAATGGAGTATCACCAGTTTTGCTCCAAAACGATAGTTAAATCTTTAATTAGATTTGAACATGGAATGGTAATTAAATTTACCGATAACACCGTGGCGTTAGATATGGAGTATCACCAGTTTTACTTCATGGGATAAATAGGTTGGGATTGGGAAATAAAATAAATAATTACTTCGGTGTGGTTCGCTAATCTAGACTAGTTTGGAAAACCATAATTTGGTTTGATATGACATCCATTGGAAGATTAAAGAATGAATTTTAAAGAATTTATCTTTGATAAAATTAAAGAATTTATCTTTGATATGACATCCATTGGAAGTTAAGAAGAATGGTTTCCTGGGTATTGACCTGATGTTGGATTCGGCCTTCGGGGTTAATATTTGGGGAATTGCTCTCTTACTGATTTACGGTTAGTGACTAATGAATTGGAATGAGGCGTATGTTGTGTTTGTGTAACATTTGTTTTAATATATGCGGGTTGTTCGGAAAGGCCGGGTTTATACCCATTCTGAATAACCGATTCGACGATAAGTCGAAGATGAAGACGGTGGTCGAAGACCAGAAGTCTTCACATTGTTTGGGTGATTACTGATGATCTTGATTGGGTTGTACACCCAAGATGAGGGAATCAGTTGGTGGTCGTCCAGACGTACTTGGAGATCGATGGATATGCGAGGAAAGTGCCTCCCGTTTCGTTCAGACCCAGAACGAACTTGTAAATGGATTGTGTGTCTGACATTGGATTTTATTCTATGTTGATTGATCTCTATTAAATATACATCTTTTTGGCGGCGGAGAATTTATTCTTTTGCTTAACGCCCTTCTCTGAGACGTACGAGCTCAGAGGTTGTATATCGATGGACATCAGTCGCATGGCATGAATTGCTTGTGTGGCATGCTGAGTTGCATGGATCAAGGCTTCTGTTGAATATCAAAGTCTTGTGGTTGATGATCAAAGCACGGCCTACGTGGCGTAGCTTTGTGTATAACGTGAATTCGCGAGCCTCATACCTCGGTATGAGTTAAAAACGGGATACGGACCGCTGGGAGGACACGACGTTTCTTTCTAGCTATGGTGGTGTCAGTGACCTACCAGGCCTGACATTTATACCTACTTTTCACCTTTGTGGTTTTTGGAATGTGAGGCGCCTCGATTATAGGTCTGTAAGGACCAGGAAACGTGTGTTTAGGAATTGCCAATCCTCAAACGTAAGAGAAGACCGGCCCAGCCGATCCAAGGGTTACCCAGTGTGCGTAGTCCTGAGCAATTGCTAGAGTGTCTCGAATCAGAGAGGTGCTTGCCCCTTGCCTCGACTCATGACGGAAATCCAATTTCCAATACGTGTAATTCGGTTTTATTTGTAGAGCCTAGTATGGCGACATGATAGATGGTACCCATGCCGCCTAGGATTGATATTTATGATTGAAAATGTTTTGACACTATACATTTATAATAGTATCAAATGATTTGTTTTAAACGTACCAAGCATGTTTGGCTATTATAAGGGAAAACCCTATCCTCCGTCTTGCGTTGCATTGTGTGATGGGACCTGAGTCTTATAATAGCTTCATTTTTCGAAAAAGCATTGCGTTGTTTATTGATATGCACTGGTATTCTTGGGAGGAAACCCGTTCCGTGTTATACGGCGTGGTCCCTTGAATTACTCTCTTTCAAAGTAAAGTTTTAAATAACTGTTTTAGTTCTCACACCAGTCACATGACTGACCTGGAGTTTAATGTTTTAACCTAAACTCTGGGTGCCCTCATTTTCCGCACGGGCAGCTAGCAGTTTTGGTTTTGCAGATTTATATTCACAGGATCCTGATTTACAGCTGGAACGATGCTCGGAAAGCTCTGTATCCGTGTATTACCTTCAGTTGTGCTTTATATTATTTTCCGCTGCTATGTAATTTATTGTAATCCATGATATTTATCGAATGTATATTTATTCATACTCCGTATATTCTTGTATCTGATGGAATTGTTGTAATAGCAATGAAATGTTCTTTCGTCTGCGTTTTGATTTGTCTTGTCCTCACAGTAATTCGTTCTTTCTCTTCTCTTCGGAGACCGGGGAAGAACGGGTCGCTTCAGGGAACAAAATCGAGACCGCTCTCGCTTGATCATCAATGATGGACCAGGTCTTACAAGCCAACCTCTTCCTCGACACAACCCGGTGGTTGCTAATCAGGGTGATGGGCCTGATATTCCAGCAACCCACGCTCCTCCAGAACAAGATCCGCATCACCCCGCTCCACCTAACCATCCACACCAAGACCCAATCATAGATGTTGAGGACATGGAGGAAGACGACTCGGACATCCATCATAGGAGATGACCTTGCAACAGGACTCCAGAGAAGCATCGAAATCCATGGATCCCGATGGCAGATCCTCATCCAACTTACCTTCCCGACATGGTGCGAAAGATCATGAGGGAAATGCAAGGGGTCGCGTACGGCTCATGGGAAGTTCACATTAAGTGCATCCCCTTCACAAGGAGATTAAATGAAGCTGAGTGGCTGAGGCACTTTAACATGCCACAAATTCCACTCTTCGACGGTACCACTGATCCTTGTGCCTTCTTGAATTGCTATGAATGGAAAATGGACTCGAGCCGGGGTGACGATCCAGCTAAATGCAAATGCTTCCCGGTCTTCCTGCCTAGCACTACTTTACTTTGGTTCTCTCACCTCCCTCTTGATTCCATTAACAACTTCGGGAAAATAGCAACAGAGTTGGTAAAGCAATTAAGGGTACATATCCTAACTCCGAAGAATGCCCTCACTTTATCTAATCTATACCAGGGGCCCGTCGAGTCACTTAGGAGATACCCTTCCCGGTTTAACATAGCCCTCGCCGAGGTCGAGGATCCAGATCCTCGCACCATACTCTTTCAGCTGGCAAAATGTGTCCTCCCTACTTCAAAGTTCGGGGCTTGGATTAATCGGAAGCAGCCAAAATGCCTCGACGCCTTCTATGAGAAGGCAGATCAATCCTTGTGCCAAGAAGAGGCAAGAAGGAACTGTCTCTCCGCCACAACCCGTCCTAGTGACCCCAAGAAAACACCGCATATAACAACCTTAGGGGTAAGCGAGGCGGGGAGCCCTACAACCAAAACATGGGGCAGGTCCCTATAGGGAAAAAACAAATAACGGCAGGCCAGATGGACGGAACAATGGGCAAGCCCCCAACAGAATCGGGAAAGCCCGGCCCTCGCCAAGCTTTCGAGACCTGCACCCCATTGAATGAAGACATAGAGATAATCTACTTGGAAACCTGTAACACCTTGCCATGCAAGAAGCCATGCGTCAGAGAATCAACCGACCGCGAGAAGAACATCGGAAGGTACTGCCGATACCACGACGTGTATGGGCTCGACACCAATGAATGCCGCCAACTTTGGGATGCAATCGAAAAACTTATCCGTGAGAACAGCTCGATCAATATGTCCAAGAGCCCTTTCCCCCCGAAACAAACTCGCAACCTCCAGCGTCCGCTCCACAAGCAGTCACTAAGGCAGCTCCGGGACAGTCTAATCCGAGACGAGGAATCGTGATCAACATCATATGTGGCGGACCTTATACCATACATGATAGCATTCGAAAAATGAAGGAGTATGTAAGTTCCATAAAGTATGCTACTTACGAAGCCTGCTCCGCTCTCCCTGAGTCCGTCCCAGTCAAGCTACAAAATATCATGCAGGGTGATATTATCTTCCGAGAAAGAGAATCGGCAGGAGTGGAGATCCCAACCACCGATCCACTAGTCATCACTACCCAGATCGGTGCTGATTCTGTACGAAAGGTCCTAATCGACTAAGGGAGCTTGGTCAACATCATCTTTAAGGCACTTATGGCTAGATGAAATTGGAAACAAATGACTTGAAACCATATCACGCCGCAATTCATGACTTCATTGGGGCCTCTAGTTCGGGATGATCGACCTACCCGTGGAATTAGGCGAGGGGGTCCGAAGCCGAGTCCGAATTCTCACTTTCATGGTTATAGACATCGCCCTACTAGGCTTTCCTAGGGCGTCCCTTTCTCACTAAATTCCGAGTTTACATGGAACCATGGACTCTCCTAATGAAATTCCCAATGAAAAATGGGATTGGAACCGTTAAGGGCGATCAAGGAAGCGCCAGGGAATGCTAAACAATAGAATGGAAGAACGCGTGCAATAAGGACAACAGCAAAGTTGTGCCCCCGCTTTCTTGCGCTAAGAACATCTTAGCATAGCAATCAGCGGCATTTGGGCCCTGGCTCAGGCGCTTTTGTCATCTTTCCGATGACCTTGACCCTCGGAAGGACGAAGAGCCCGAGTACGAGAGGGCAACCCCGGTCGAATCCATAGTGGACGTTCCCGTCAACCTCAACGACCCAACAAGGGTGTTGAAGGTGGGGTCACAACTACTAAAGCCAATTTGGATGTGTTTGTGTGGAATCACTCTGACGTGAAGGGCATCGACCCTATGATTTCTTACCATTCCTTTTGCTTAGAACCTAGAATGCCTTCAGTCAAACAGAAGTGCCACTTCTTGGGGCTCGAGAGGTCCAGAGCACTCGAAGAAGAGGTGGACCGCCTACTCAACAATAACTTCATCTACGAAGCCAACTATCCTGAATGCATTTCCATTCCAGTTCTGGTTAAAAATGCCAATGGTAAATGGTGGGTGTAACGACTCGTATTTTTCGGTCGAATAATAAATTACTTTAATTATTTAAAATAATAGTTGGGTAATTTAAAGGTTTGTTTAATTAAATAATATTGAATATTTAATTAAAATAATAATTAAATAATATATTTAATTCAGAAATAATCAGAATTAGTGGAATTCACAATATTGTGTGAACTGGACAATTCAAAGTACATAATTCAGTTTAGAGTTGAATTATAATAACGAATATATTATTTGAACAAAGTTCGAACGTATAATTATATTATAATTATAATCAAGCTCGAAATGGAGCTGTAGTTCGTTATTTGGCGATTCGAACTTCAATTGGATATACAGAAACCGTTTTAAGTCGTTGTGGAATTCCTTTATAATTTATAAAGGAATTATTTATATTTTAAAAAGGAATTTCATTATAAATCGAATATCAATTTAATCGGGATTTGAAATATCGAGTTAGATATTCATATAGGAATATTGTGGAGCTGTAGGATATCGTATATGAATATATACAATAATATTTATTTTTAAATATTAAATTTAATTGTTTTTAAATATATTTATATATTTAAAAGGGTTAGTTAGGGCTTTAAAAATAGCCAGTTTTGCAAACGACCTCAGAATTTGATGAAACCAATTTTGTTGGAACCGCAATGTCAAATTATTGCTAGATTTCAATTTCCGTGATTTTTGAAGTCAGTATGTGGCCGTACGGATTTTTAATGTAAAAAAACAGTCTATATTTCGATGGTTAAAAATACGCTGTGTGAGCATACGAAGTCGGAATTCGACGAAACCAGTTTCGTTAGGTCTGTAATGTCGAACTCTAGCTGCGTGTCCAGTTTCATGATTTTTGGGTATTGTGTGTGATCACACGAATTTTTAGAAGGAAAAGACAAAAATTAAAAGAAAATAAACCAAAACTTGTGAAAATAAATGAGCCACATTCTTCATTATCAGCCACCCCATTCCACTATAAATACCCTTACCCTCTTCTAACCTAATTCAATTCTTCCGCCGTTAGTCTTTTTTTTTCAAACGAGAAAAACCAAGTTTAAAAATCTAAAACAAATAAAGCAAAAATCCTAAAATCCAAAGTTTATACATTTAAGATCCTAGGGAGGTATTCTGCAATCTGGTAGTGGTTTTATAGCATTCGGTGGGTATTTTCTTCGATCGAAAATTTCTAGCGTATGGTTCTACATTTTAGGGTTCACAACATTTCGAAGTCTAAGCATTGATTCGAAGTTTGGTAATGGGTTTTGGATTCGTGATGAAGCATAGCATCTGTCAGGAGTTTTTGGGGTGATTTGGGGCATATAAGTGTCGATCGACACTGTACTTGATCGAGGGAAGGCTGTCGACGGAAATGGGTAGGGTGCACCGAGCTTCAGTTTATGGTGATGGAGTTGATGAGATTTTGAAGAGAAGAAGAATGGAGGTAGTTTCATGTGATTTCGTTGAGGGATGGTGGAGATATGGAGGAAGGAATGTTCGGTAATGGGGGAGTTTGTTTACTGGAGGGCTCACAGCTGAAGGAGGAAGAAGAAATAAGAGATGGGCCGTGGTATTTCAAAGGGGTAATGGGCCGTAAGAAGGGTAAAGACCGTTTGTATTTAAATTAATCTTTTAATTCAATTTAAATATGCGTTAATGTCAAATTGACATAACGTTGCCATACGATAACGAAATTCAGCAAAACTGGTCGCATTGGGATCGTATGGACGAGAGCTCCACAATGGAACTGATTGGGAGGGAATTCGGGCTCGTTACAATTTATAGCAAAATAAATTGTCCATCTGAATCAAGCGATGGTTATCGTTATTAACGATGATCGTCCAATGTGAGTAAAACTCACCAACTCTGAACAGTTATATTTTTATAACGTATTCTAAGAACCGATAATTATATGTTGATTGTTGTGTATTAACTGTTTGGTTGAATTGTTTGTGTATTGGTTGAAAATATAGATAACGATATATATAAATTGTTAAATCGAATATTGATTCTGTTTATCAGAATATTTTATATTCGTGCTTTTTAACATCTGTGATGTAGGGAAACAGGTTGGAGGGACCCAACTAGGTTCCTCAATATTTATAATACTGTTTTGTTCATGTATTGTAATATATGATGTGATATACAATCTGTAGTGGATTATGTGGGTTGAATGATATCATTCATTGTTATTTGGTATTTTAAATATCGTAAGAAATACTCGGAAGCAAAAAGGGGATTTTCAAAGTGTATTTTGAAAATAAATTATTTATATAAAATCAATGGATTTTATATATATATATATATAAAGAAAGGATTTTATAAGAGAAAATACTTTATAAAATCAAAGAAGAATTAAAAAGGAAATTTATTTATAAAATCAAGGGATTTTATAAAAGGGAATTATTTATAAAATCAAAGGATTTTATAAAGAAGGATATTTATTAGTATAATAAATAAAGATCATATAAGAAACATTTATTGGGGAAATAAATAAGATATGATAAAGGGATATTGATTTGTTAAATAAATAGAATTAAAATGGAATATTTATATAATAAATAAATAGAAGTATAAAAGGATCTTTTATCTAGAAAATATATGTAAAACAAATCGCAAGAGAAATATTTGTAAAACATTTACAAATGAAATAGGAAGGGAAATATTTGTAAAACATTTACAAATAGAATTGAAAAAGGATTTATCTATTTAGAAAATAAATAAAGATAAAAAGGGAAATTATTTAGAAAATGAATAGAAAAGATAAAAGAAATATTTATTTGTTAAATAAATAGAATTGAAAAGGGAATAGTTATTTGTTAAGTAAACAAATAGAAAAGGAATTAATCAAAGAAGTTAATTCAAAGGAATTAATCAAAGGAGTTAATTCAAAGGAGTTAATTCAAAAGAGTTAACCAGTTAGAGTTAATCAATTAGGGTTGACCAGTTAGAGTTGATCAGTTAGAGTTAACCAGTTAGAGTTAGAGTTAACCAATAGAGTAATTAAATAGAGTTAATCGAATTAGAATAAATAGAGTTAAAAGGAGTTATCGAATATTAGTTATTCGAATCGAGTTAAAAGGAGTTATCGAATATTAGTTATTCGAATCGAGTTAAAAGGAGTTATCGAATATTATTTATTCGAATCGAGTTTAAAGGATTTATCGAATATTATTTATTCGAATCGAGTTTAAAGGAGTTATCGAATATTAGTTATTCGAATCGAGTTAAAAGGAGTTATCGATTAGTTTAATCGAAGGGAGTTATCGATATTAGTTTAATCAAAAGGAGTTATCGAATATTAGTTATTCGAATAGAATTAAAGGAGTAATCGAATATAGTTATTCGAAAGGGTGAGTTAATCGAATATATGTTATTCAAAGTGAGTTAATCGAATATAAGTTATTCGAAGAGGGATAATCGAATATAAGTTATTCGAAGAAGAGTTAATCAAATAGAGGTTACTCGAAGAGAGTTAATCGGCGAATTCGATTATATCGAATTCGGGAAAGTACTTATACTTTCCGGTGTTTAAATTAAGATTTATTTATTTATAAATTGGGGGTTTAATTATTTATTCGCATTATTGAATAAAAGTTATAATGGAAGTTAGATATTTTGAAAGTAGGGATTATAACGTTATCGTTATAACCAATGTTTTTATAAAAGAAGGAGATTCATAAATAGAATCCGAGAGATACGTAAGGTAGTTTGTTAAAGATTTAAAAGATAAACTTTGACCATTTCGAAGTTAAAACATTGTTCAGTTAAGGTCTGAGAGGTAATTATACCCCAACTTGATTGACTTCCTTCTTAACCAAGGAATGGTAAGGTTTGATCATGAAGGAGTTTTGGGAATGTTTCCAAATAAGAATCATAAATGTTTTCTGATAGTAGAAAATAAGAATTTAGAATATATGGAAACAGGAGATAAGTAAATTAATGAACAAAAGAGATAAATATTAAATGATGGTTGATCGATATAATTTCCATCGGGAAATAATATCGTTGTTTGCACTCATGTTTTTCTTTGATAGTTAAATCACAGACTATCAAAGTTTTGACCATTTTAACATTGTTAAGATAGAGAGACCGGTTGGATTACTATCCGAAGAACCACTCCTTATTGGCATAAGCGTTGCGAAGCATATATGCCAAAGATAATTGAAGACGGAGTAAAGTGCAAGGGTTGTTGTATAAATCTTAGATAACAATTACCTAAGATGGATGTACTGAATAGTGCCTTCGGTTTGTCTAGTCCCAGGACAACTTGTATGGAAGAAGGTCTGACAGAGTATATCTAATAGATCGCGTAAGTTGATCTCTTCAAACATATTCACGTTTGGTGGCGGAGGAATTCGTTTCTCTTAGCTGTATACCTGTATTATTTTTGGATAAATCAATTTGTGATTTGGCAGGTATGACGATGTGACATTCTAAGTGAATGAAGATGTGGCATGTAAAAGATAATCGCAGCTTCTGGCCTAACATCCGGTAAATGACAAAAATCGGGCAGGCTGCATGGCTATGTAGGTCGCACCTATTAGGGTGTATAATCAGCTGATCTAGAGTTTCACTTACTTCTAAAAATATATTGTCGATGTTGTCCCATTGGGAAACGGTTGCCTATCCCAACCGTTGGTAATATACATTCGATACACTCAAGCGAAATGAGTGGTCGGTCATGTGTGGCCGGGTTGCAAGATGTTCTTGTTGAACCCAGTGTATTCCTCTCCAGAGGTACACTAGAAAAAGGTGGTTCCATACCTTGTCATAGTTGGAAATCCCTTACCCAATACGTGCTTGCAGTTTTGATTGTATACTATATATGTAGAACATGAGATGAAAGCGTTTCTGTTAGATGATTATTATATTGTGGTTGATTGACATTATTATAATATCAAAGGTTTTTGATATAAAGATATTTTGGATTCTCATACGGGAAAAACCTGTTCCATTGTATGGCTTGGTCTTATGAGATATCGTTTACCAGTTCAAACTGTTTTACTCAAACCAGTCCCATGACTGACCTGGGGTTTATTTTGTTTGTTTTCCTTAAACTCTTGGGTGCCCAATTTTGTACGGGCAGTCAAGTAGTCGGGATTTAAAGATACTTGAAGAGCTGGAGCAGGAAGCTTCACGATCATATAGCTATTGTTTATTTCCGCTATGTTGTAAGTGTTGTACTTTGGAAATGATATGTATATTCAAGTACAGATTTATATTTCAAAATTTGATATATATTATATATTATTCGTTTCGCTATGAGGTTCGTGTTACTCTGATGTTGTGTTCTTCTTCTTCTTCTATTCTAAGTTTATATCTTATCTATCCTCACCTTCTAATTTCTTTCATTAACTACCGGTATTTTCGATCCTTGGATGTTCGATATGTGTTGTATAACGGATAACCAAGATCGACTATTTCCGGGTCGTTACGGTTGATATCAGAGCTTAAGGTTGAGTATTACCTTGGCTTTGTGGCGTGACTCAGTAGAGATGGCGTTAGTAATGCCCTAAATTGAGTTGAGTGTATATATACGAGTGAACGTATTCGTTATTCAATATAAAATGATTTTATATTGTGGAGCTTTGTTGGTTGAGTTGTTTATGGGTTCTGGTCGATCAGTTTGATCCACTGTATCAGTAGGGATTTATAAACACTCGAATACGATGAACCGACACTGTATGTTTTGAAAGAGGTTAAATGAAATAATTTTACCCAAATTAGATTTTGATATAAAGGATTTATATTGAAATGATTATAATATATTGGATGTGTTGGTCACTATTATAACCGAATAAGATTATAAAATATGAAATGGTTATGTAAATAGCCAATCAGAATTCGTATAAGTGAAATACATGAAATCAGATGAGTTAAATCTGAAATTAAAATCAGAATTGAAATTAAAACCCTGGAAATCGGAAAGGTGTTTGTAAATGCATTGGAATTGAATATATTAGAATTTTAAAACCCTGGGAGATTTTAAATTGTTTTACCAGCATTATGAAGGGTATTTTGAAATGTATTTCAAAATGGAATTGTTTAAAAGTGTTTTTGAAAGTGATATAGTATTGAACTCACTTCGATTGCTGGGAAATAACCCTAATGATGAATCGCGACATCATCAGTGTTCATTTCCGAGTTCTAAGTGACGGATTACTACCAAAGATATTGATTTCGAATTGTTTTGGCAAAACAAGTTGTTTTGAACCCTGAAAAGGAAAGTTTGACTTTTGAAAAAAGCAAAGCTGTTTAAAACTCCCAGGAAGAGACTTTTTGAATTAAAAACAAATTTGTGGAAATAAATTGGAATTGAAAACCAATTAAGTGGAAATTGAACTGGATTGGCTGTTTGATTTTCTTCTGGGTTGGAGATGGCCCAGAGAGGCGAGTTGTGGTTGTACCGATTGAGCCGTACAATGGTGGTGCTGGCGATTTTTTTCGAAAAGTTAAAGTGTTAGAATTTTTTTGCTGATAAGGATTAATTAATATTTTAATAAAAATTAAATTGGTTCAGTTGAGATTGAAGTTAAGAAGTGAACAAATAAGTTCTAACCGGTCGATAGGGTTTGTTTTCTACCTTAGCAATTTCGAGGACGAAATTATTTTAAGTGGGGAAGAATGTAATGATCCGTATTTTTCGATCGAATAATTAATTAATTTAATTATTTAAAATAATGGTTAGGTAATTTGAAGGTTTTTTTAATTAAATAATGTTGAATATTTAATTAAAATAATAATTAAATAATATATTTAATTCGGAAATAATCAGAATTAGTGGAATTCACAATATTGTGTGAACTGGACAATTCAAAGTTAATTCAGTTTAGAGTTGAATTATAATAACGAATATATTATTTGAACGAAGTTTGAACATATAATTATGTTATAATTATAATCGAGCTCGAAATGGCGCTGTAGTTCGTTATTTGGCGATTCGAACTTCAATTGGATATACAGAAGCCGTTTTAAGTCGGATTTATGTGAAACAAAAAACGTTCAGAGCTGGTGAAGTATATTTTTCTAGTGGAAGAGAAAAATTGAGATTTCATCGTGTAGATTTTGATTTATGTCCAAATCAAATTTCAGAAAAGTCGCTATGGAATTCCTTTATAATTTATAAAGGAATTATTTATATTTTAAAAAGGAATTTCACTATAAATCGAATATCGATTTAATCGGGATTTGAAATATCGAGTTAGAAATTCATATAGGAATATTGTGGAGCATAGGATATCGTATATGAATATATACGATAATATTTATTTTTAAATATTAAATTTAATTGTTTTTAAATATATTTATATATTTAAAAGGGTTAGTTAGGGCTTTAAAAATAGCCAGTTTTGCAAACGACCTCAGAATTCGACGAAACCAATTTTGTTGGATCCGCAATGTCAAATTATTGCTAGATTTCAATGTCCGTGATTTTTGAAGTCAGTATGTGGCCGTATGGACTTTTAATGTGAAAAATAGTCGATATTTCGACGGTTAAAAATACGCTGTGTGAGCATACGAAGTAGGAATTCGACGAAACCAGTTTCGTTGGGTCTGTAATGTCGAACTCTAGCTGCATGTCCAGTTTCGTGATTTTTGGGTATCGTGTGTGATCACACGAATTTTTAGAAGGAAAAGACAAAAATAAAAAGAAAATAAACCAAAACTTGTCAACATAAAGGAGCCACATTCTTCATTATCAGCCATCCCCTTCCACTATAAATACCCTTACCCTCTTCTAACCTAATTCAATTCTTCCGCCGTCAGTCTTATTTTTTCAAACGAGAAAAACCAAGTTTAAAAATCCAAAACAAATAAAGAAAAAATCTTAAAATCCAAAGTTTATACATTTAAGATCCTAGGGAGGTATTCTGCAATCTGGTAGTGGTTTTATAGCATTCGGTGGGTATATTCTTTGATCGAAAAATTCTAGCGTATGGGTCTACATTTTAGTGTTCACAACATTTCGAAGTCTAAGCATTGATTTGAAGTTTGGTTATGGGTTTGAATTCGTGATGAAGCTTAGCATCTGTCGGGAGTTTTTGGGGGTGATTTGGGGCATATAAGTGTTGATCGACACTGCACTTGAACGAGGGAAGGCTGTCGACGGAAATGGGTAGGGTGCACCGAGCTTCAGTTTATGGTGATGGAGATGATGATATTTTGAAGAGAAGAAGAATGGAGGTAGTTTCATGTGATTTCGTTGAGAGATGGTGGAGATATGGAGGAAGGAAGGAAGGTTCGGGAATGGGGGAGTTTGTTTACTGGAGGACTCACGGCTAAAGGAGGAAGAAGAAACAGGAGATCGGCCGTGGTATTTCAAAGGGGTAATCGGCCGTAAGACGGGTAAAGCCCGTTTGTATTTAAATTCATGTTTTAATTCAATTTAAATATGCGTTAACTTCAAATTGACATAACTTTGTCATACGATAATGAAATTCAACGAAACTGGTCGCGTTGGGATCGTATGGATGAGAGCTCCACATTGGAACTGATTGGGAGTGAATTTGAGCTCGTTACAATTTATAGCAAAATAAATTTTCCGTCTGAATCAAGCGATGGTTATCGTTATTAACGATGATCGTCCAATGTGAGTAAAACTCACCAACTCTGAACAGTTATATTTTTATAACGTATTCTAAGAACCGGTAATTATATGTTGATTGCTGTGTGTTAACTGTTTGGCTGAATTGTTTGTGTATTGGTTGAAAATATAGGTAACGATATATATAAATTGCTAAATCGAATATTGATTCTGTTTATTAGAATATTTTATATTCGTGTTGTTTAACATCTGTGATGCAGGGAAATAGGTTGGAGGGACCCAACTGGGTTCCTCAATATTTATAATACTGTTCTGTTCATGTATTATAATGTATGATGTGATATATAATTTGTTGTGGATTATGTGGGTTGAATGATATCGATCACTGTTATTTGGTATTTTAAATACCGTAAGAAATACTGGGATGTAAAAAGGGGATTTTCAAAGTGTATTTTGGAAATAAATTATTTATATAAAATCAATGGATTTTATATATATAAAGAAAGGATTTTATAAGAGAAAATACTTTATAAAATCAAAGAAGAATTAAGAAGGAAATTTATTTATAAAATCAAGGGATTTTATAAAATGGAATTATTTATAAAATCAAAGGATTTTATAAAGAAGGATATTTATTGGGATAATAAATAAAGATCATATAAGAAACATTTATTGGGGAAATAAATAAGATATGATAAAGGGATATTGATTTGTTAAATAAATAGAATTAAAATGGAATATTTATTTGATAAATAAATAGAAGTATAAAAGGATCTTTTATCTAGAAAATATTTGTAAAACAAATCATAAGAGAAATATTTGTAAAACATTTACAAATGAAACAGAAAGGGAAATATTTGTAAAACATTTACAAATAGAATTGAAAAAGGATTTTTTTATTTAGAAAATAAATAAAGATAAAAAGGGAAATTATTTAGAAAATGAATAGAAAAGATAAAAGAAATATTTATTTGTTAAATAAATAGAATTGAAAAGGGAATAGTTATTTGTTAAGTAAACAATTAGAAAAGGAATTAATCAAAGGAGTTAATTCAAAGGAATTAATCAAAGGAGTTAATTCAAAGGAGTTAATTCAAAAGAGTTAACCAGTTAGAGTTAATCAATTAGGGTTGACCAGTTAGAGTTGATCAGTTAGAGTTAACCAGTTAGAGTTAGAGTTAACCAATAGAGTAATTAAATAGAGTTAATCGAATTAGAATAAATCGAGTTAAAAGGAGTTATCGAATATTAGTTATCCGAATCGAGTTAAAAGGAGTTATCCAATATTAGTTATTCGAATCGAGTTAAAAGGAGTTATCGAATATTAGTTATTCGAATCGAGTTAAAAAGAGTTATCGAATATTAGTTATTCGAATCGAGTTAAAAGGAGTTATCGATTAGTTTAATCAAAGGGAATTTTCGATATTAGTTTAGTCGAAAGGAGTTATAGAATATTAGTTATTCGAATAGAGTTAAAGGAGTTAATCAAATATAGTTTATTCGAAAGGGTGAGTCAATCAAATATAAATTATTCGAAGTGAGTTAATCGAATATAAGTTATTCGAAGAGGGATAATTGAATATAAGTTATTCAAAGAAGAGTTAATCAAATAGAGATTACTCGAAGAGAGTTAATAGGCGAATTCGATTATATCGAATTCGGGAAAGTACTTATACTTTCCGGTGTTTAAATCAAGATTTATTTATTTATAAATTGGGGGTTTATTTATTTATTCACATTAAAGAATAAAAGTTATAATGGAAGTTAGATATTTCGAAAGTAGGGATTATGACGTTATCGTTATAACCAATGTTCTTATAGAAGAAGGGGATTCATATATAGAATCCGAGAGTTATGTAAGGAAGTTTGTTAAAGATTTAAAAGATAAATTTTGACCATTTCGAAGTTAAAACATTGTTCAGTTAAGGTCTGAGAGGCAATTATTCCCCAACTTGATTGACTTCCTTCTTAACCAAGGAATGGTAAGGTTTGATCGTGAAGGAGTTTTGGAAATGTTTCCAAATAAGAATCAGAAATGTTTTCTGATTGTAGAAAATAAGAATTTAGAATATATGGAAACAAGAGATAAGTAAATTAATGAACTAAAGAGATAAATATTAAATGATGATTGATCGATATAATTTCCATCTGGAAATAATATCGTTGTTTGCACACGTGTTTTTCTTTGATAGTTAAATCATAGACTATCAAAGTTTCGACCATTTTAACGTTATTAATATGGAGAGACTAGTTGGATTATTATCTGAAGAACCACTCCTTATTGGCATAACCGTTGCGAAGCATATATGCCAAAGATAATTGAAGACGAAGTAAAGTGCAAGAGCTATTGTATTAATCCTAGATAACAATTGCCTAAGATGGATGTACTAAATAGTGCTTTCGGTTTGTCCAGTCCCAGGACAACTTGTATGGAAGAAAGTCTGACAGAGTATATCTAATAGATCGCATAAGTTGATCTCTTCAAACGTATTCACGTTTGGTGGCGGAGGAATTCATTTCTCTTAGTTGTATACCGATGTTATTTTTGGATAAATCAATTTGTGATTTGGCAAGTATGACGATGTGATATTCTTAGTGAATCAAGATGTGGCATGTAAAAGATAAGCGTAGCTTTTAGCCTCACATCCGATAAATGACAAAAATCGGGCAGGCAGTATGGCTATGTAGGTCGCACCTATTAGGGTGTATAATCACCTGATCTAGAGTTTCATTTACTTCTAAAAATCTATTGTCGATGCTGTCCCATTCGGGAAACAGTTGCTGATCCCAACCGTTGGTGATATACATTTGATACACTCAAGCGAAATGAGTGTTCGGTCATGTGTGGCTGGGTTGCAAGATGTTCCTGTTGAACCTAGTGTATTCCTCTCTAGAGGTACACTAGCAAAAAGTGGTTCCATACCCTGTCATAGTTGGAAATCCCTTACCCAATACGTGCTTGCGGTTTTGAGTGTATACTATACATGTAGAACGTGAGATGAAAGCGTTTCTGCTAGATGATTATTATATTGTAGTTGATAGACATTATTATAATATCAAAGGTTTTTGATATAAAGATATTTTGGATTCTCATAAGGGAAAAACCAGTTCTGTTATACGGCGTGGTCTTATGAGATATCGTTTACCAGTTCAAACTGTTTTAAACTATTTTACTCACACCAGTCTCATGACTGGCCCGGAGTTTATTTTGTTTGTTTTCCCTAAACTCTTGGGTGCCCAATTTTGTATGGGCAGTCAAGTAGTCGAGATTTATAGACACTTGAAGAGCTGGAGCAGGAGGCTTCAGGATCATATAGCAATTGTTTATTTCCGCTGTGTTGTAAGTGTTGTACTTTGGAAATGTTATGTATATTCAAGTACAGATTTATAATTCAAAATTTGATATATATTATATGTTATTCGTTCCGCTATGAGGTTCGTGTTACTCTAATGTTGTGTTTTTCTTCTTCTATTCTAAGTTTCTATCTTATCTATCCTCACCTTCTAATTTCTTTCATTAACTACCGGTATTTTCGATTCTTGGATGTTCAATATGTGTTGTATGTTGGATAACCAAGATCGACTTTTTCCGGGTTGTTACAGTGGGCATGCATCGACTTCTCCAATCTAAACAAGGCATGCCACAAGGACAGTTTTCCTCTCCTAAAGATCGATTGATTTGTCAACTCGACCGCCGGATACCAACTTCTATCTTTTATGGATGCCTACTCAGGCTACAACCAGATCCCGAGGAGTCTCTGCGACCAAGATCATACCTCTTTCATAACCGACCTTGGGCTTTACTTCTACCGTGTTATCCCCTTCGGCCTCAAGAATGCCAGCGCCACTTATCAACGAATGGTTAATCGACTCTTTAAAAATTAGATTGGAAAGTCCAAGGAGGTGTACGTGGATGATATACTAGTGAAATATAAAATATCAAGCAATCACATCCACGACCTCTCTGAAATGTTTGATGTCCTTCGTCATTACGATATGAAACTCAACCCCTTAATGTGCTCCTTCGGACTAGCTTCGGGAAAATTCTTGGGTTTCATTGTCAACTCTCGGGGCATCGAAGCCAATCCAAAAAAAATCCAAGCTATTAGGGGCATCCGAATCCCCAAGAACATCAGGGATGTCCAAAGTCTGAGCAGAAAGGTCGCCGCTTTAAGTCGATTTGTAACACCCCGTAGTTCTGTAACGTTAAGATTCACAAATCAAGGAAGAATTAAAAGTTAAAATCAAAATCAAGGGAAACGGGCTGCGCCATTGCGTTCATCTCGGAATTCTGCATGAAAACGAGTCCGAGTTTGCGTAAATCGGAGTCCGTATGAGGAAGATATGGCCTCCGGAAGATTCAGCGAAGTTCATATTTCAAAACTGGTCGAGCACGGAATTAAAAAATCGGGCCGGATTGGCCAGGGCGGGAATTTTCCCGCCCAAGACACCCAGGTCGACTGGGTAGTCGACCTGGGGCACCCAGGTCGACTACATAGTCGACCTGGGGGTCGACCCCCCCTCTTTTTCCTGTTCTCTGCACCAGATTCGTTTCTCTGTATTCGGACGCCATCCTGACTAGATTCGTTGACTTCTACACTATATAAACAACCCTAGACTCCTTCTCTATTCACAATTCTTCTCTACCCTTATGTTGCAAAGATTCTTAGTGAACATGGCTTCCTCTCCTCCACTTAATTAAATAATAAATAAAATAATATATATAAAATAAATCAAGACAATGTTGTGCTGCTCAAAGACTTTCAAAGAGGAGATTCAAGCTAGAATTCAAGTGAGGATTCGAACGACTGCAACGACTATTTTTCTACGAATCATAGCAACGCCATCTTTCTGTTCTAATCTAATCTCTGTAAGTCAGTCATTTCTAGATTTGAACGTTTTTCTCTGCTCGTGACATGAAATTAAAGGAATAAAAGAATATGCCAAATCTCTCTCTATTCGAATCAGTGCCTATACTCTTGAATCTAATTAAGAACTATTATGATTCGAGGATAAATAAGGCCATGACTATGAAACTATGGACCTTAAAACCATTTGCCTATGACTATGAACATTTTCCTATGACTATGGACATTGCCTATGACTATGAACATTGCCTATGACTATGACTGTAACTATGAGGATTATTTCCTTGACTAAGCCTATGCCTTTGATTAGGAAATATAAACTATTGCCTATGACATAACAAGGACATCTGTGATTAAACACCTGTGATTCATGACTAGGAAAGTGTTGCTTAAGTTTTGTGACTATGAAATTGGGTCTAAACCAGATCATCTATTCTGTCTATCCTTGGTTTTAGACCTTGGGAATTTACCTATTAAGTTAGGTCTACCCATGTTCTTGAACCTACGTCTCTATTCTGTCTATTCTTGGTTTTCTTTGGTTTTAGACCTTGGGAATTTACCTATTAAGTTAGGTCTAACCATGTTCTTGAACCGACGTCGTTATTCAACCCTTTTTATGCCAGTTAGTATGTTTATCTTATGCATAGCATCTTTGGTTCATTCCCTATTTTCTACGAACCTAGCTTTATTTATAATCTAGACTGAATCACGATTATACGAACGGTGGGAATGCGGTTTGGGCAAAATATGAAATTTACTAAAAACATAGTTTAGCTTGGAAGTTGGCATAAATTGGGAACATGTATTATGGCATGTTCATAGAAATGAAAATTGGGTAAATTTGACATGAATTATAAGATGTGTAATTTGAATCTAGCATTGACGTGTAAATCTAGCATTTACATGAATAGTGAACTAGAGTAATAAGTCTAGAATTAGAATGTTGAATCAGAATTGATTAGCTAATTTGGCACGGTAAGTATGTTGGCATAAATGTGAAATTGGCCATAATTGGGAGTAATTGGCAGGTTTAGCAAAATCATGATTAGTGACACTTAATTTGGTATAGTCCACATACCAAAAAGCATAAATATGATTTAAAAGGGGAAATGGGCCATAAGAATGAATGTAGACAATTTACATTAAAAGAGTAATTAGGAAATAAGTAAATTAGAAATAATTTACATATAGAGTTTGGCCTGAATGAGGAAATATAAATTTAGACAAATTAAAGGTTTCTTAACAACATCTCTTTTTGACACACCAGAAAGTTCTAGGGTGACAGAGAGGATAGTGTCTAGGCTTGGGTTTGGAAAATACAAGTTTCCTGCTCTCCCTGGCTATCCCTAACTGATCCGACGAACGGGATGGTTCTTTCAGAACTTGATTTGAAAATAAATTGAAACCCTTTGAACTTAGAAAACACGAATTTGCCTAACCCGAGGTTAGACTGAGTTGCGATGTAAACCTGCCCGGAACCAACTGGCACATCCAGTAGTCGCAACAATACCTGTCTAATGTGAGTGGTAGCGGCTTTAATTTATTTAGTTAAATCTGGAACAAGAATGGTAGGTTTAAGTTAACTAAGACACTTAACCAGTTCAACATGATAACTAGACTGATGGGTGGGGTTAGGTTCAGACTAACACTTAACACAGTTAAGCTAGAATGGGAGGGTTAAGTCCATAGGAACACTTAACCAACTTAACACAGTTAAGCTAGAATGGGTGGGCTAAGTCCATAGAGACACTTAACCAAACTCAAGGTAGCAAAACGAGACTTTTAGGGGTTAAGTAAAGTTAATACACTTAGCCAAATTAACGTGTTAACTAGACCAGAGGCTGGGGTTAAGAAAAATCTAATACACTTAGCCAATTTGTTATGTTAGCTGGGCTAGACCGTAGGGTTAAGTAAACTTGAACACTTAACCATCAGGTTGTGATTAAGGAATGGGGTAAGTCTAAAACATGAAGGGATAATACTTAACCATTAATAATAACATGTTAGTTAAAACAGACGGGCAAGGTTAAGTTAAAAAGGAACACTTAACCAACACAGGGTGAATGGGTAGGGTTAAGTAATAAATACTTAACCAGTATAACTTGGTTTGAGGTAGGGTTAAGTCAACTTGAGTTACTGATAACACTTAACCAGTTTAATAGGGTAAATGAGGAGGGTTAAGTTAACTTGAATTGACTATGACACTTAACCCATCCAAATTGACGGGAAAGAGAACTAAGTAAACCTTAGTTAAGAAAACAACGATTCTGGAAATTAAGTGGTAAATCTTAGTTAATAAAACTAAGTAGTAATTTTTAGTATAACACGGGAAGGAGCGAATGTCCGTCTGAGTAAAAAGGAGGCTCCAACGAATTGGGTTACGAAGCCCGAGGCTTTGAGAGGACGTGAGGGTACTCTTGGTATCCCTCTGTGAGGTTGCAGATGATCCGCTTGGGCCCACAGAGGTTAAGGTCTGTGTAGAAGAACCAGGGGTATGCCTTGGTTGCAACATATGGCAACCTAAAGGCCAGGATGGACCGGCGTGATTCGGCGAGCAAACGGTAGCCCTGTGATAGCGACTCGTCGTCTACCATCCATCTTGAGTCAATCGAGATACGTGAAGCGGAAAGGCGGAGAACTCCAAAAGACCATATACTTGTTATCTAGTTATGGGTGAGGATGGCCAGAGGATAGTGGAGCACCGGGGGCCGGCGTATAGATCTCATTTTACAAGGTGTGCCTTTCATTAGTTGAGGGAGGGGTCAGGTGGGACCATAGCCACTGAAATAAAAACAGACCTTAGCATCTGCGTCGGCAGATATCTGAAAGCTCCTGACTGAGTACTGTATTCCTTGATTTTCCCTGTCACAGGACTCGGACCGCACATTACAGGACATGTGCATCTAGACAAGTGATAACGATTCGTGATACATGCGTGGGGAAGTATAGGAACATATACCACTCTAGGTAGTGTATCCTAGACTTGGGGGCATCGTACGTCAGGTAGCGTAATTCCTAGTTGAACTAGGTGGCATAAATCCTGAATCCGAGAAGCATTCAGCAGACAGCGTAAACTCTAGTTGAATCTAGAAGACACTTGGTAGAAAACCCTAGATTAAATCTAGGCAGCAAATAAATAAATGGATGCCTGAAGGCGATGGGAAATACAGGGATTGGGATCACGTTAGCGTTACTAGTAGGGACATTAGTTAGGTGGTGCAGAGTTATAGAAACCAGTATAACAAGGAAATAGCGAAGCGGTGAAAAGTACTAAAGCGTATCCAGTTTATCTTATCTTAGCATATCTTGTAACTACCTTGTCTAATCTTGTTGACCCTATCGTCATGGTGTAATCTTGTATTCAGTTAATTCATGTCGTTCCATTTTTCCATGTTCACATGCTATAAGTTACTGAACTTACTCAGGCTTTATGTCTGACTCTGTTTTTCTTTCGTCTTCTTTTCTTCCGTTCACCCCCCCCCCCCCCCCCACCCCCCCCCCAGGTAGTAAAGGAGGCAATTGTATAGCTCAGGTTAAGTTGGACTGTCACTCTTTCCCAGCTTGAAGATTTGACGAAGTTTGCTTGGATTCTTTTTTCGGATGCTATGGCTGGCTCTTGCTAAAATTGGGGAATATAAATGTATTTTTATGCTTCTTTATTTTGTAAGACTGATGACACTCTGATATTGTAAAGAAATCTTTGTACAAACTATTTTATCAATAAAGCAAAGTTCTATTTTCCGCTGTTTAATTTATGTCTGTCTTGTAATTTATCTGCATCTTTTATCCTAAATGCTCCACAGAACTTAGTGCATTCCCTTTGTGAGTGACACTAACGGACATGGGGAGTTACACGTGGTATCAGAGCCGAAGGTTACCAGATCAGATAAAAGATTTGAAAAATTGTTTTCGAAACGATTTTAAAAGAAGCATTTTCAACAGAAAAGATTTGTTTTAAAGGCATATTCCCCAAAGCCAAACGCACTATTTTCTCTTCCTCTGTTTGAATTCTTGTCTCATTCTTTCTTGAGTCTCTGGGCTCCTGGCTTTCTGGGAGGTAACCTCATCGATGGGCGAAGTAGTGCCCGGCTTCCATCCATAGCCGTAGTTGTTTCACCTACGGGCAGTTTTCTTTCAAAGTTTATAGGGTTTTCTGGACGATGGAGGCAGTTTTCTAGAGATTTGTCAACATGACTACACACGGAAGGGGATGAGGAATTTGTCTAGGGAGCACAACCCTAGGATGAGGAATTCATAGATGTAGATTTAGCTCACGAAGGAAGAAGAAATTATAAAACCTAAGACAAGGGGAAGTATCTTTACTAGGGTATGATAGGGCATATAAGGACAAGGGCAAGAACGGGGAACAAGATTTTCAGAAGGACAAGTACATGCTTTCGCCACCAAGCGTACCTAGAAGAAAGGTAGTCCGGTTGGAAGAGTCTAGTTTTCCATTCGTGCTATTTCCTTAGCTTTTAGCGCTTCGCGTCTATTCATATCCACTTCCATAGTTGGGTCTCTGCACCATAGTACCTGTATAGTAGAAAGATCCCACTAGAGTCTCAAATCCAATTGGTGGTCCGAGCAGTTTGTTTTTGGTTAGTAGGGATTTGAGAATAGCTATCGAGTTTGCTTATATCATCTCACGTAGATCGTCTAAATTCGGGGAAGATATTCCTTGGGTGCTTGTCTGATATTGGTTTAGGCCTTTGGGGCTTGTACTTGAGGAATGTCGAGTTCGGTTTGGATGGTTTGCGTGAGAGGTGAATAGTTGTGGCAGGCACTCCAAAGAGCACGTAGTGACCTTTCGACTCCTATAGTTATGGCATGGCGGATAAGAGGGAAACCTCTAATCATCTTAGTACGTATACCTGGTACCGTGATTGACATCTGTTTATTTTGGAAATGGAGATCCGGAACTTCACAATCGTGAAGTTAAATTAGTTAAGATACAGTGGAGTAAAGCTCAAGAAGGCTAGATACTAGCATCATACCCTTTTCCTTAAGGGTGCATCCTTGATTTCTTTGTTTAGGAGCTTTACGCATAATTATTTCTCTCTTTCCAAAGTATATCACCTAGGTCATATCTTCGATCCTTAGGTAGAAACCAATGGATGAAAACATGTATTTGAAACATGTTATGGTTGATGGTTGCAAATGGTTGCTTGTGAATGCATATGCATATGTATTAGGCGCTAGATCAGTTCGGACGCCTCCATATTGCATTTACAGATATGTATTTGTTTGTAAGTTGAGCCTGATATGTTATCATATGGATGAATGGCTGTGCACGCATGCAGTATTTACATAACTAGGGATGCTTGCATACATGATTGGACGCATGGCACTGACATGATTCGCATTAAGGAGGTCAACTGAATCAGTAGACCGCCTGATTTTGCATTAGATAAAGACATATACACACACTATGCATATAAACATGAAAGCATTAGAAATCTTTTAAGGACAATGAATGCCTGTGATTGAATGGTTGAGTAGATGGGTGATTGGATGGTAGGACACATTCTTCCTAACTTGAAGATTTCGGGGACGAAATCCTTTTAAGTGGGGAGAATGTAACACCCCGTAGTTCTATAATACTAAGATTCACAAATCAAGGAAGAATTAAAAGTTAAAAACAAAATCAAGGGAAACGGGCTGCGCCATTGCATTCGTCTCGAAATTCTGCATGAAAACGAGTCTGATTTTACGTAAATCGGAGTCCGTATGAGGAAGATATGGCCTCCGGAAGATTCAGCGAAGTTCAGATTTCAAAACTGGTCGAGTACGGAATTCAAAAATCAGGCCGGATTGGCCAGGGCGGGAATTTTCCTGCCCAAGACACCCAGGTCGACTGGGTAGTCGACCTGGGGCACCCAGGTCGACTACATAGTTGACCTGGGGGTCGACCCCCCTATTTTTCCTGTTTTCTATACCAGATTCATTTCTCTGTATTCGGACGCCATCCTGACTAGATTCGTTGACTTCTACACTATATAAACAGCCCTAGACTCCTTCTCTATTCACAATTCTTCTCTACCCTTATGCTGCAAAGATTCTTAGTGAACATGGCTTCCTCTCCTCCTCTTAATTAAATAATAAATAAAATAATATATATAAAATAAATCAAGACAAGGAGGTGCTGCTCAAAGACTTTCAAAGAGGAGATTCAAACTAGAATTCAAGTGAGGATTCGAACGACTGCAACGACTGTTTTTCTACGAATCATAGCAACGCCATCTTTCTGTTCTAATCTAATCTATGTAAGTCAGTCATTTCTAGATTTGAACGTTTTTCTCTGTTCGTGACATGAAATTAAAGGAATAAAAGAATATGCCAAATCTCTCTCTCTCTATTCGAATCAGTGCCTATACTCTTGAATCTAATTAAGAACTGTTATGATTCGAGGACAAATGAGACTGTGACTATGAAACTATGGACCTTAAAACCATTTACCTATGACTATGAACATTTGCCTATGACTATGGACATTGCCTATGACTATGAACATTGCCTATGACTGTGACTGTAACTATGAGGATTATTTCCTTGACTAAGCCTATGCCTTTGATTAGGAAATATAAACTATTGCCTATGACATAACAAGGACATCTGTGATTAAACACCTGTGATTCATGACTAGGAAAGTGTTGCTTAAGTTTTGTGACTATGAAATTGGGTCTAAACCAGATCATCTATTCGGTCTATCCTTGGTTTTAGACCTTGGGAATTTACCTATTAAGTTAGGTCTACCCATGTTCTTGAACCTACGTCTCTATTCTGTCTATTCTTAGTTTTCTTTGGTTTTAGACCTTGGGAATTTACCTATTAAGTTAGGTCTACCCATGTTCTTGAACCGACGTCATTATTCAACCCTTTTTATGCCAGTTAGTATGTCTATCTTTTGCATAGCATCTTTGGTTCATTCCCTATTTTCTACGAACCTAGCTTTATTTATAATCTAGACTGAATTACGATTATACGAACGGTGGGAATGCAGTTTGGGCAAAATATGAAATTTACTAAAAACATAGTTTAACTTGGAAGTTGGCATAAATTGGGAACATGTATTATGGCATGTTCATAGAAATGCAAATTGGGTAAATTTGACATGAATTATAAGATGTGTAATTTGAATCTAGCATTGACGTGTAAATCTAGCATTTACATGAATAGTGAACTAGAGTAATAAGTCTAGAATTAGAATGTTGAATCAGAATTGATTAGCTAATTTGGCACGGTAAGTATATTGGCATAAATGTGAAATTGGCCATAATTGGGAGTAATTGGAAGGTTTAGCAAAATCATGATTAGGGACTCTTAATTTGGTATAGTCCACATACCAAAAAGCATAAATATGATTTAGAAGGGGAAATGGGCCATAAGAATGAATGTAGACAATTTACATTAAAAGAGTAATTAGGAAATAAGTAAATTAGAAATAATTTACTTATAGAGTTTGGCCTGAATGAGGAAATATAAATTTAGACAAATTAAAGGTTTCTTAACGACGTCTCTTTTTGACACACCAGAAAGTTCTAGGGTGACAGAGAGGATAGTGTCTAGGCTTGGGTTTGGAAAATACAAGTTTCCTGCTCTCCCTGGCTATCCCTAACTGATCCGGCGAACGGGATAGTTTTTTAAAAACTTGATTTGAAAATAAATTGAAACCCTTTGAACTTAGAAAATACGAATATGCCTAACCCGAGGTTAGACTGAGTTGCGATGTAAACCTGCCCGGAACCAACCGGCACATCCAGTAGTCGCAACAATACCTGTCTAATGTGAGTGGTAGCGGCTATAATTTATTTAGTTAAAGCTAGAAAAAGAATGGTAGGGTTAAGTTAACTAAGACCCTTAACCAGTTCAACATGATAACTAGACTGATGGGTGGGGTTAGGTTCAGACTGACACTTAACACAGTTAAGCTAGAATGGGAGGGTTAAGTCCATAGGAACACTTAACCAACTTAACACAGTTAAGCAAGAATGGGTTGGCTAAGTCCATTGAGACACTTAACCAAAATCAAGGTAGCAAAATGAGACTTGTAGGCGTTAAGTAAAGTTAATACACTTAGCCAAATTAACATGTTAACTAGACCATAGGCTGGGGTTAAGAAAAATCTAATACACTTAGCCAATTTGTTATGTTAGCTGGGCTAGACCGTAGGGTTAAGTAAACTTGAACACTTAACCATCAGGTTGTGATAAAGGAATGGGGTTAAGTCTAAAACATGAAGGGGTAATACTTAACCATTAATAACATGTTAGTTAAAACAGACAGGCAAGGTTAAGTTAAAAAGGAACACTTAACCAACACAGGGTGAATGGGTAGGGTTAAGTAATAAATACTTAACCAATATAACTTGGTTTGAGGTAGGGTTAAGTCAACATGAGTTACTGATAACACTTAACCAGTTTAACAGGGTAAATGAGGAGGGTTAAGTTAGCTTGAATTGACTATGACACTTAACCAATCCAAATTGACGGGAAAGAGAACTAAGTAAACCTTAGTTAAGAAAACAAGGATTCTGGAAACTAAGTGGTAAATATTAGTTAATAAAACTAAGTAGTAATTCTTAGTATAACACGGGAAGGAGCGAATGTCCGTCTGAGTAAAAAGGAGGCTCCAACGAATTGGGTTACAAAGCCCGAGGCTTCGAGGGGACGTGAGGGTACTCTTGGTATCCCTCTGTGAGGCTGCAGATGATCCGCCTAGGCCCACAGAGGTTAAGGTCTGCGTAGAAGAACCAGGGGTATGCCTTGGTTGCAACACATGGCAACCTAAAGGCCAGGGTGGACCGGCGTGATTCGGCGAGCAAACGGTAGCCCTGTGATAGCGACTCGTCGTCTACCATCCATCTTGAGTCAATCGAGATACGTGAAGCGGAAAGGCGGAGAACTCCAAAAGACCATATACTTGCTATCTAGTTATGGGTGAGGATGGCCATAGGATAGTGGAGCACCGGGGCCGGCGTATAGTTCTCATTTTATAAGGTGTGCCTTTCATTAGTTGAGGGAGGGGTCAGGTGGGACCATAGCCACTGAAATAAAAACAGACCTTAGCATCTGCATCGGCAGATATCTGAAAGCTCCCGACTGAGTTCTGTATTCCTTGATTTTCCCTGTCACAGGACTCGGACCGCACATTACAGGACATGTGCATCTAGATAAGCGATAACGATTCGTGATACATGCGTGGGGAAGTATAGGAACATATACCACTCTAGGTAGTGTATCCTAGACTTGGGGGCATCGTACGTCAGGTAGCGTAATTCCTAGTTGAACTAGGTGGCATAAATCCTGAATCCGAGAAGCGTTCAGCAGACAGCGTAAACTCTAGTTGAATCTAGAAGACACTTGGTAGAAAACCCTAGATTAAATCTAGGCAGCAAATAAATAAATGGATGCCTGAAGGCGATGGGAAATACAGGGATTGGGATCACGTTAGCGTTACTTGTAGGGACATTAGTTAGGTGGTGCAGAGTTATAGAAACCAGTATAACAAGGAAATAGCGAAGCGGTGAAAAGTATTAGAGCGTATCCAGTTTATCCTATCTTAGCATATCTTGTGACTACCTTGTCTAATCTTGTTGACCCTATCGTCATGGTGTAATCTTGTATTCAGTTAATTCATGTCGTTTTGTTTTTCCATGTTCACGTGTTAGAAGTTACTGAACTTACTCAGGCTTTATGTCTGACACTGTTTTTCTTTCGTCTTCTTTTCTTCCATTCCCCCCCCCCTCAGGTAGTAAAGGAGGCAATTGTATAGCTCAGGTTAAGTTGGACTATCACTCTTTCCCAGCTTGAAGATTTGACGAAGTTTGCTTGGATTCTCTTTTCGTATGCTATGGCTGGCTCTTGCTAAAATTGGGGAATATAAATGTATTTTTATGCTTCTTTATTTTGTAAGAGTGATGACACTCTGATATTGTAAAGAAATCTTTGTACAAACTATTTTATCAATAAAGCAAAGTTCTATTTTCCGCTGTTTAATGTCTGTCTGTCTTGTAATTTATCTGCATCTTTTATCCTAAATGCTCCACAGAACTTAGTGCATTCCCTTTGTGAGTGACACTAACGGACGTGGGGTGTTACACGATTCGTCTCCAAGGCCACTGGCAAGTGCATCCCCTTCTTCGATTTACTATGAAAAGGGAAACGCAATTTTGAGTGGACCCCCGAATGCGTTTCCGCATTCAAGGAACTTCTAGATCACTTAGAGCGACCACCTATCCTTTCTAAGCCTACAGACCATGAGGACTTATATATTTACATCGTTGTTTCTGCGCAGGCGATCGGCTCGGCACTAATACGCCTCGAAGATCGCACTCAATGGCCCATCTACTATATTAGCAAGCGGCTGACGGGGGCAGAGAAGAATTACCTGAGGCTAGAAAATCCAGCACTTTGTTTATTGATTTCCTTTAGAAAGCTCCGACCATACTTCTAGTCCCATCCCATAAAAGTTTTCACTGACCAGCCACTGCGACCGGTCCTACAGCGACCCGAGGCATCAGGATGATTACTAAAGTAGTGCATAGAGCTTATCCAGTTTGAGATAATCTTCATCCCATGACGAGCCATTCTCGTCCAAGGTCTCGCAGATTTCATCGTGGAATTCACAGCCCCCCGAGGACGCTCCAACCGAGAATGTTGGGGCTCCCGACGCCCAGTGGAAATTATTCATAGATGGCACCTCTAATAGAAAGTGTTCCGGGGCCGGAATCGTGCTCATCACCCCCTGAAGAACGCCCGATGTATTACGCGTTAAGACTAAATTTCCCTACTACTAACAATGACGTGGAGTATGAGGCCTTGATCGTCGGGGTTAGAAATGCGATCGAACTCAAGCTAGAGACCGTCTACATCTTCTTCGATTCACAGCTTATCATCCAATAAGTGCTAGGAGAGTATCAAGCGAAAGAGGGATGGCTCGCCCAATATCTGGCCCGAGTTCAGAGGCTACTCGCCCACCTCGAGCATTTCACCATCACCCATATCACGCACGAGCAAAATGAAAAGGCGGATTCCCTCGCCAAAATGGCAAGCTCCAAGGATCCGCAACTTAATGGGTTTGCCTCTGTTGAGATCCTCAACTCTCCGAGCATCAAGCAAGGCCAAGATGAGATGATGATGAGCGCCGAACTCGAGGCCGAGTCATGGATGACACCGATCAGAAATTACCTACAACACGGGCCCCTACCAAAGCACTACAAGGAAAGTGCGCGCTCACTCGCCAATCGGCCTGTTACCTTCTTATGGACAGGGTACTCTACCACATAGGTTTTTCTGTTCTCCTGCTTCGATGCGTAGCCCACGGTGACGCCCTCCGAGTGCTAAGCAGTGTGCATGAAAGCGAATGCGGCGACCACACTGAGGGGAAAACCCTGGCCAGAAAGATTCTCAGACATGGCTATTACTGGCCTACGCTTGATCAAGACGCCGCGAACTACGCTCGCAAGTGAAATAAGTGCCAACACTTCTCCAAGATCCCAAGAGCCCCGCCTATCGAATTGTCTCAAATGGTCAGCCCATGGCAGTTCGCCATGTGGGGGATTGACATCATCGGAACTCTTCCAATGGCCAGAGGTGGGGCACGATACACCGTCGTCGCAGTGGACTATTTCACCGAGTGGGCAGAGGCTGAAGCTCTTTCCACCATTACCACAAAGAAGATGATCAACTTTGTTGCCCGCAACATCATTACCCGCTATGGGGTGCTCCAAGCTATCATCTTCGACAATGACACTCAATTCGAGAGCAGCAAGTCCAAAGCCTTCTGTCAGCGTCACGACAACAATAAAAGATTCTCAGCGGTGGCTCACGCTCAGGCCAATAGGCAATGTCAAGGTGGTTAATGAGGTCATAAAATCCATCATCAAGAAGCGTTTGGAAAAGGCTGGGGGCATGTCGGCAGATGAACTTCCTCTAGCTCGATGGGCTTACCACACCACCCAGAAGGCACCAACCGGTCACACTCATTTCGACCTCGCATATGGATCTGATGTCGTCATTCCCATTGAGCTCAAGGTCCAATCCCATCGAGTCACGTACTTCGATCCAAGGACAAAACAAGACTTACTTCTGGGATCACTCGACTTGCTAGAAGAAAAGAGGAACAAGGCCGATATCAGAGTCGCCGCCCAGCGACAGTGAGTAGCTCGATATGTCAATTCCAGGGTCTGCCACAAGGACCTCAAAATCGGCATATTCACTCTAAAGCGGGTTTTTTCCCCCACCAACAGGCCTTGTGCCTCGCTGGGAAGGCCCATAGTCCATACAGCGAAAGCTCAGCGATGGAACTTTCATGCTCGCCACCGTCGATAGAGCTGAACTCCCAAGGGCGTGGAACAACGAGCATCTCTGCTGCTACTTTTCATAAATCAGTTTGCGGTTGTTTATGCTTTTTAAAAAATGTTCTATTTTTTCAGAAATTCAAGGCATTGTAAAGGCTATTACGCCAAAGTTATCAGTAGAAATGATGTTCATTTTCCTATCTCCTTGTTGTTTACTCCTCACGTAATGCGCCTTCTTAGCTCCAATATCCAGCTCGATTCACGCCTACTACCACCGCAACGGCACCCCGAGCACGGGAGCTGGCGCTGCCATTCCAACTTCTAGGCAACATTGAGTTTGAAACACTTGGCTATACCCGGCACCTCGAGCACGGGAGCCGACAACGCTACTCGAATCGCCAGCCCGTGGCGTGACCGAGTATAAACAACCACTAACTCGAACCTCGGCCCAGCGCCAAGGCCAAGGATAAATTGTTACGCATCCTAGTCCAGGCGACATGGCACCACTCAGCGACCGAATAAGATCGATGCAAATCTCTCTTCGCCGGTTGTGGATGCCGGTCGAATCTTGGCGCAGCACCAAACCGACCTTAAATCGTTTCTTTCCCCTTAGCTCTCAAGGCTTAGGGACAACCCATGGCCATGATCGAACCTTACGAGCTGATGATCGGGACTGAAAACAACGCTGGCGAATAAACGACGTCTGGCGGCTCGCCTCAACCCAATGAACTATGGGAGAGCCACCCACCTGGAGGGTTGCACAACGCGACGCCCTATGCCTTCTCTATACTTGGGTTTAACCCTGGGCCACCCAAACAGCAGGCGCATAGCCTTGTTTTGCAAACTACAGGTTTCCTGAGCTGAGGGAAACTTACTGAAACTAGCGCTCTACCTCAGCTCTATGGAATAATCTACCAAGAGACGACCCCTAATCGCTTTTATGACAAGTGTAACGATAAGTATCCTTATGCAAGTACAGGACGCTGGAAAACATAAAACGAACATCCGAACACTCGACATAAACAACGATCTTTACTAATTCATGTTTCCTTTCCACACACACACAATTTGAACGAACTATGTGTCTAACACTTTTACTTTCTAATGAAAGGGTGTACATGAGAACCATACCGTGTCTTGAAAAACTAAAAGCGAGGGTAGTACTTGCATAAACTATCGGCCTACACTACCAAAAAAATGGTAACCTATAATCGTGTCTTTTTCTCTTTTCCTTGTGCTTTCTTGCTACTTCAGTGCTCGAAAGTTCGTTACCAGCACCAGACCTCTTCCGGCCAGATCCCCTTCTGTTCGATCAACCCTTTAAAGAAGTAACTGATTCGTGAGTGACCGAAAGGCGGCGATCCCCTGAACCATCACCACTAGAAACTCCCATGGTATCAATAGTAATGGCAAGTGGTGTAGGCACGGGGGCACTCCCAGTAGGAAGAGCAACCATGGACTCGTTCTTCTTCAGGATCTCTCTTCCTTCCCGCTCAGCCCTCTCCGTCTCCTCCGCCTTCTTGCACTTGGCCACCATCTTGGCCTTTTGGGTTGCCACCAGAGCCTCCTTCGTAGATACATCGGCTTTCATCGGGCCTCTGGCCGGGGCACTCTATCCATCGACCACCTCTCCTTCCTCATTAAGAATGTCCACCATACTAGGAGTTACCCCTATATCAAAAAAGGTGTCAAGTTGGTCGCCGCCCTCTCCAACCTATGTCCCCATGAGTCCTAGCCTAGATTCAGTCACTTTTGGGATCATGTGGGCATGGCCCGCAACCGTTATAGACTCAGGAGGAGCTGCATAGCAAAGACACAACCTTTTTAGTCCATAAATTCGGTAACCACTTCATCCTCAGGGATGCAGAGTAAAAGGAGTTTACCTATTGTCAAGGATGGCATAGGGATGATAGGAAGGGTGCTTGCAGCAGTAGGTAAGGTGAGTATGGTATCCCCCAGTGTCAGAAAGTTAGGATTGTACTCGGCAGCGGTTTGGGCCAAGGCTTCAGGACCACTCACCATGGCAGATCCAGGGTCTAAGGGCTGATGAGAACTCCCCTCTACAAATGTTTCTGCCACAACCACGCTATCGTTCGGCACGAACTTCCCTTTCTCCTCAGCGAGCCTCGCCAACCTTTCATTCTCGGCATCCTCTTGCAACAGCGTCCTTCCTTCCTCCAGCTTCTCGCGCTCATCATTTTCCAAGAGAACATTTGCGAGCTAACGCTCATCTAAAGTACTTACATCCAGTTGACGCAAGAAGGCCTCATGGGGAACTAACCTCACCCAGGTTCTGGCTAGCTCACGAGGATAGTCCTCAACCCACAAAATTCCTCGGAATCTCAAAGCCTTGACACACATATTGTGGATACTCTCCTCGAAGAAGGACCCAACACGGAACTCTGCATCATTCAGTTGCCCCTCAGCTGCTCTGTCTCCCTTGCATGTTTGGCTTTTACACCCTCAACCGTACTTAGCACATCCCTGTTGCTAGCTTCGGCATCCTCCTTCGCTTTCTTCATCATCTCGAGCTGCTTCTTCAACTCGGCGACTTCGGCATTCTCAACTCGAAACTTTTCATTTTCTGCCCTCAAGGAGGCGTTGGCATTCTGGAGCTCGGTAACCCTCGCATTATCCTTTTCCAAGATGTTGTACGCTCGCGCTAGGTTAGCTTTGTCCTTTTTAGAGCTGTGGTCTTAGTAGTTAAATCTACCACGGTGGCTTTAAAATTCGAGAGGGCATACTCTGACTCCCTCTTCAGTGTGTCATAAGCCTGCGTCATCTCAGCTGCAGCGAAAAAGCTATCGTCAAAGGGTATGATAATGCATAAAAGAGAACTTACAATGCAAGGAACGGGTATACCTATCCTCTTGTTAAAAGCTTCATGGTAGTCTTCTCGGCATCAGTAATCGACCTCTGATCAACGAGCTGCCGGTTCTTCTTTTTGATCAGCTCCAAAAGCCAAAGGGAATACTTGACAAACTCGTTGGTTTGGTGATATGAAGCTTTCATATGCATCTGCACCTCCATAGACTCTCTGTCAGGAGCTGGACGGAGGTCTGGGACGAATTTCAACTAATCGAAATAGTGTCGGGGGAAATGGTGTTTCAGGAATTCCCTTCGTTCCTCTATGGATAGTCCACGAAATTGGGATTCTGTCAAGTCTAGTACCTTTATCTCAGTCTCTCTCTCTCCGGCCTCGGCTGGCCAAGAGGCGCTTCCTTTTCCCTAGCAAGATGAACGGGAGCTAGAGGGGCGACAGACGGGGGAGATGTCGAAGGCAAGGATCGAGAGCTACCTATGTTAAGCCGAGAATCTCCCGCGGACACACGAATAGGAGAAGGAGGAGTAGGTGTCGGAGATTGCCTAGGTCGATCCTAGCCTCGATGCCTGCTGCCTTGGTCTAGCGGAGGTGGAACACCACACAAACTGGTGGATCTTCGAAAACTCTCAAAGGAAGAGCTCTGGGGATGCCGGCGATCCCCGTGTCCGTAACCTCATCCACCACGTCCTCTTGCCATATCACCTGCCAATGGAACAAGCCAAAGTTAGTCAAGTCACATACGTAGACAAACATCTATGCTATGCAGTATTATGAATGTATGCCTTAAGTGTTCTCTCAACAGACCAGATTATGGTCCGATCGAGGGAGTTAACCCCTCAGCAGCACAAGTAAGTTCTTCAAGGCTTGTCGTATTTGGCCATGGAGTCACTACAAAATCAAGTCCTTTTAAGCCATCAAACTGTCCCACAGGTTCAAGCGAGGCAGTGGCCCTTGAGTGATTCGCAGGAGAATGCGGTCTAATCAGCGCTCCTTCCCCTGCCCTATTGGAGGCGGGACGGGAGTGCTCGGCAGCCCCTCATCTCTGGCAATCTCCTCTTGACCATGAGCCTCGCCTCCACGCACATCTCCTTGACGTCGAGTAGTCTCTGGCAACTCCCCTCCCATAGGGGGCATTTTCCTCTTCCGTCCAGTAGTGGTTGGGTCGGCCACAACTCCTTTTTTTGGTGTACTAATAGAAACCGCGGGCCTGATCACAACACGGTTGTTAGGTAGCAACCCAGCACGGCGGAGACGGACCTGGCTTGTCACGGTGCTGGTATCGTGGAAATTCTCCGGTATCGCTTGCAAAGAATTAAGGCATTGTCGATATTCGTCCCCGGTAGGCGCCTTTGGATTTCCTGTCATAACCCAATTAGAACCATAAACAAAGGAATTACGATAAGGAACAGAGCTGGAGAAACACTTACTTCCCTCAATCCACCTTATGGCAAATCCAGGTGGCAGCTAACGAAGAACCACTCATGCTTAAACACTGACAGCTTGGGCCATGTTCTGATGAAGAATTTGGTGTCCGCTGTCGCTTTCAGAGACCATTGAGAGGGGAGGCACTGCTGGTTTTCCTTAGGTGGTAGAAATATCGAATATCTTCCGCGGTGGGTTCCCTGCGCAAGAACTCGTGGAAGGGAACATAAGTGCCGAGGAGAGAAGCGTAAGCATTAGGGTGTAGTTGTGATGGCACGAGACGGAAATAGAACATCATATCCCGAATGAAGTTATTAGCTGGGGGCACACACCTGGCAAGGCAAGCTTGTCGGTTCAAAGCAGTAAAACCCTCGGGCGTGCATGGGCTCTGCCGTCTCTCCCGGGGGCATGGACATTATCCGCCGGTATGTTAAAACGCGACGCCATTTTTCTGATCGTGGTAGCATCCATACACGAGGGTACTGAATCGGTGGGATTCTCCACAATCACCGCCACAGTACACATGCCCGGGGCTACCGGAGGTGCGGGCGCATCCTTACCCATGATATCCACATTCTCAGCCTCTTCGGTCACGACCAGGGAATATTGCCTCTCAAGTTGCTCCCCATGCTCAGACGTTTCGAGCGAGCTAATCGTACGAGAAGGAGTCGATCCTTTGGTGGTCTCAAGCTCACTACCAAACGAGCTACCTCTAAGGGTAGGGTCGGATGTGTGTGATAAGGGCTGGGAAGCCTCGGCTTCCGTAGTCTTTTCGGTCTTTGATCTTGTCTGCTTCTTCAGCTATACTTTAATGCATCAGTATTAGAACGGGCAGTATAGTGGCCTGTACCCGTCATGTTTGTTACAACTAGTATGTGCATGTAATGCTATGAAAAGATAAGCTACTTAAAGAAAGTTCAGAACAATTCGAAATAGTCTGAGTCCGAGTCCAGTTGTATGCTCTATCCTATGTGAACAATCTTAAACCCAGCTCACGCAGTTAACAACTTATGCATCAACGCTAAGCATGCAAATCCGGATACAAATATTCGGAAGTCAAAGTCCAACGGCACGACAGATTAGAAGCACGGCGCATTAAAGACCGAGTCCCGAACCATGTTGGGCTCAAAATTTCTAATCCTAGGTTCGAAATTCTGAACCCATCCGGGTTCGAAAATCAGAACCTCTCAAGGTTCAAAATTTTGAACCCAGACAGAGGGTTCGGAAATTCTAACCCACGGGGTTCGATAAATCGAACCCACAAGGATTCGATTCTTCGAACCCCACGGAGTTCGAAAATCCGAACCCATGAGGGTTCGAGACATCGAACCCGATTGGTTCGAAAATTCAAACCTAGTGAGGTTCGAAAGTTCGAACCTACAGGGGTTCGAGGCGTTGAGCCTAGCTGGGTTCGAAAAATCGAATCCACGAGGGTTCGAGGTCTCCGCTGCGGCCCTTCGACCTCCTCCCCTTCTCATCTTCTCAACCCAAAGCCTCACCTAGTTCAGGAACGAAATTATCGGGTTCGAAGCTTTCAACAATAGCGGCCAGAGAAAGAAAAAATAGGAGGAAAAAAGTGAAGGGGGGAGGTCTATTTATAAAAGGAAAAATGTCCCTTCGCATTCCGGCGTGGGTTCGAAATTTCCGAGCAATTGGGTACAAAATTTCGAACATCCTGGGTTTGAAATTTCGAACCTCAAGGGGTTCGAAAATTTAAACCTCGTGGGTTCGAAATTCTGAACCCATGGGCTCGAAATTTCGATCCCACTGGGTTCGAAATTTCGAGCCTTTCGGGTTCGAAGATTTTTGACCCAGGTCCAAAAAAAATGATGATGATGATCATACCTCCGGGTTTGAAACGCCGTACCACACTCTCTCGTATATGTCCTCCACGCATGAGCATGCCGACTCCCGTGCACCTACAGGGGCTACGCACTAGGGGCACTGAGCGATTTGAGTATGGCGCCTCCCCCAACAACTAACGCTTATTTCCCTTTTGAATTACAGGAAAAATTGACAGCTTCACTACTATCTCAACCTATACAAAACACATCATGTCAAAGACAAGACGTACTTTGGGGTGCAAATGTTAACCGGTTTTTTGGTCCGGTTCCCAAGAATACATCAGACACGCTCAACCCAACGTATCGCGTGAAGTTGAGACCAAAAAGGGACGCTCAAGAGCAAAGGAAATAGAATCAAGAAGGGACTACACCGCTTGCAACCTCACGGAATCTAGAAAATGACCACGAACCAAGGCTTTTAACCCCGATGGAGTTACGAGACTCAAGCGCCCAATCCCTGGATCCTCGTGCCTCTCGGAAGGACTTCGCATCGGGCGTGGCGCGAAATTCACACCCAGCCGGGTGCAAAATTCCGCACCCATGCCTGGGTTCAAAATTTCTAACCCAACGGGTGCAAAATTTCGCACCCATGCTTGGGTTTGAAATTTCGAACCTAGCGGGTGCGAAATTTTGCGTCCATGCCCGGGTTCGAAATTTTGCTAGTGGTCCCTTATTTCTACCAAATCCTACTATCCCCACTCCTATAAATAGTCCATAGCATCACACTTCAAGGGGGTTGGATTTCCTTCACTTAAGACCTTCCTAGACCTCATTAATGGCATCTCCTATTTGAGGAAGAAGGAGAATTAAATATTCTTTTTCCCAAATACCTAGCCTATGGCAATTATAAAAGTGAATGTAATGAGCTTGACTCTACCTTATAATTCTTGAGTGATTAATAAAAGTTCAACATTCTTCCAAAGTGGACGTAGGCCTAATCCGCGGCCGAACCACTATAAATCCTCGTATCATTTACTGCTTTCTCTTACTTAGTCTTGCGACCAAATTAACTATTCCTAGTAATAGGAATCTTTGGTGTTTATGACATTTTATGCCGTCAATAACTCATACGTTCAAATTTCGTTTTTATTCTCAAAATAAATCGTTTAAAATATTTAATTTCCATTAAAATCAATTAAAAATAAAATTTTAAATTGGTTCCAAAATTCATGGTTGTTACACTTGAACTCATGAGTCTTGATTAGAATCTCCACACCATCCCCATAGTCATGATTACCAACATCTATTATAAAAATTGTACTATACACTACATATAATCATTAGTAATAATTTTTAGTATAATTATAAATAATTGTAAATTTATTTTATACTAATACCTGTCATACCTATTGTTGTTATTATAAAAACATCCTTACACTAATAATCTCCCCCTTTTTGATGATGACAACATTTTTATAAAAATATACTTCCTAAGTCCCCTTACTTCGACAACTCCCCCTTTCTTCAACAACCCCTTACGCCAACGCCATATTTTATTTCTCCTCCTTTGTCATCGATAAAAAATATATCTTAAAATACAAGTTATATTATTCTATATGATAACTCCCCTAGAATGATTACATCCTAATATTAACTTGGAATAAATCCAAGTACTATAATTCAAGCTTTTCAATCCAATACAAACAAGTATTAAATTATATTAAAACAAATATGTTATATATTTAAAACATCCAATTTATATATACAATTAATTATTCTAAATCAAACCAATCTAAGTTATTACGTATGAATCAATCAATTCAATTCACAAAGTATTAAATTTAATCTTATTTACGCACCTGTTTAAACATTTCTACGAACTTCAACCAGTCCTAAAATTGTAAAGCTTCTCTTAAAACTAATACTGGAAGAAATATATAAGTAATGAAATGTGAAAAAGATGAATATCGTTCTGTTATAACTATTCAATGCCTATATATGTATAAGTATATTTCAAATAAACCAATCAACACACACATCAAATCCAACCATGTCAAATAAATCAATCAAATCATACAAAACAAATAAAAAATTGATAATCCTATGTTTTAAGTCAATATTACAAACTCCCTAGAGTAAAACACACTTGTTATGTGAGAAGTTAAAATCAGTATGTAATGCAATATACATGTGTGCAATATGTTGCTTGAAATACATTATGAAATGTATAGCATATGTAAAGCAATATCAGATGATGTATATAATGAAGTGCAACTTGTGATGCAAATGATTTTAGTATGACATGCATTGTAATTTATGATAATGAAATGTGATATGAAATAAGATGCTTAATGATAATGTGACAACGAAGTAATAATAATATATAGAATAGTTCGATGATGATATATATTATAGTAAAATATATTTAGAGTATAAGAAATAAAAATCAAGCATACACATACATACGTACATACATACATACATATGTGTTTATGTATGTGTGTGTGTATATATATATATATCCATTTATTACTTTTACCGAACAAAGGTAATATACACTAATTCCTAGACTTAGGTTAAGGATATTAATGAATGAGATTGAAAGGCTAGTGCATACAAGATTTTAAATATAACTAACGATATTAAAACTAGAATATACTCATGATAAGTAATAATCAAAGTCAACGATCAAATAAATTTGCTAAGAAATATAGATTTTAAACTATAATTTTGAATAATAAATAATTTTAGTAGGATTCGTTTTAAATATAGTAAATACTGAAGATCTTTTAAAGAGAAGATTAACAAAATATATCATTTAACGTAAACCATTATGATACAAACACATATTCATAACTACATATAAGATATATATATATATATATATATGTGTGTGTGTGTGTGTGTGTGTGTGTGTGTGTGTATAGGATATTAAATTTAATCTTATGAAGATATATAGAAAAATTTAATACATGTATTCCAAATTACGAGGCATAAATTAATCATTTAACACAAATCAATTTGTAAATTTAAACTTTTAAGAAACAAAATATACTAATTTGTTAAGGAAAGAAAAAAAATATAACTAATATTTATTAGGTCAAAACTTGAAATTAAAATAAATACCAAAAAACATTTATCAGAAATGATAACATAATCTCTGTAATTATTATTTTTTTGATGAAATATGATATTATAAAATAAAAAATAAATTTATTGAATTATGACTTAGTATATTTTAATATATATATACCGAAGATATAAAAATCAGTTATTAAATCAAAATATTGAGTTAAATATACAAGGTTTATAAATCTAATCATAATGAAAAATCAAATTGAGTATCAAATTACAAAAAATATTTATGATAACGTTATTGTAACAACCCGGAAAATCTGGGTCAGTTTAAAATTTTTATTTTGGCAATTTAAGCGAATTTTGATTATTTAAAATGAATTATTTTAAATAGTATCGACGTGAAATTTATTTTGAATATAAATCGAACGTATATATTATACGCGTCGTCGTTAGAATATAAATATTTATATATAATTATAAATAGAATTGAAAATGGCGCGGTAGTTCGATAATTCGATTTCAAACTTCAATTGGATGTACCGGGTGCAAAACAATCCGGATTTTAGTGAAACCAAAAACATTAGGATCTAATAGTGAATATCTTTCCAACGAATCCGAGAAATCAAAATTTCATGGCAGGGATCAAAAGATATGTCCAGTTGAAAATTCTGAATAGTCGCTATGGAATTCAGGCCCTTAAAAATGGACATTTCGCAAACGACCTCGGATTCCGACGAAACCAGTTTTGTTGGGTCCGCAGTGTCGAGTTATAGCTAGATTCCAAATTTCATAATTTTTCGAATCAATATGTGAGCGTGGCAAAGGAAAACGCGTTTGACCAGTTTCAGTTGATTTTAATCGACTGGAAAATGGCCATTTTTCTAACGGTCTCAGAATTTGACGAAACTAGTTTTGTTAGGACCGTATCGTCAATACGAAGCTAGAAAATATTTTTCAGGAATTTTTCTAGTTAGTATGTGGCCCCGGTAATTTGAAATGTACGTTTAAAATTCAATATAATGATTTAAATGAAAATTCAAAAGGAAACTGATTGTAACGATCAAATCAGCTTGCGATACATATCCCATTGTGTTCGGAATGGGGGTAAAACGCTATGGACGACAGGCGGTGGGCCTCGTTTCGAGGTCGTGTGTAAAAGTCAACCCTTTTGCAAATTTAAATAATAAAATAAAAAATATATATATATAATTTTTAATTCCTCCCTCCCCTTTATCTTCTTCCTGCCCCCCCCCCCCCCCCCGATTTCATTCTTCAGTTAACCAGAAATAAAAAAAAAAAAGAAAGGGAAAACCCTACCGACGCGCCGCTCAGCCACCAGACGACCGCCGAACCCCCACCACGTGTCGATCCGCCTCCCGATCCCCCTTAAGCTTCGCGACACCCACGAGCCCCCCCCCCTTAAGCATCGTGACACCCACGAGCCCCCCCCCCCCGTTCAAAGCCCTAGCGCCGCCCCCCCTCGAAGAAGCCGCCGACGCCTTTTCTCCCCCGCGCCTCTATAAGTTTTAAATTGTATTTTATTTTTATTTATTTTATTTTTATTTTATATATAAACTGTTTTTTTAAAAGGTTTAAACTGAGTTTTTTTAAAAGTATAAAAACTGAGTTTTTGAAAGTATAAAACGGAATTTTTTTTTTTTTAAAGTATTAAAACAGAAATTTATATAAAAAGAAAACTGATAGAAAAATAGAAAACTGATTTTGCTTTTAAAAATAAAAGTAAAACTGTTTTTATAAAATAATTTTAAAACTGTTTTTATAAAAGAATTTTAAAACTGAAATTTTTATAAAAGTAAAACTGTTTTTATAAAAGAATTTTAAAACTGAAATTTTTATAAAAGTAAAACTGTTTTTATAAAAGAATTTTAAAACTGAAATTTTTATAAAAGTAAAACTGCATTTTTATAAAAGAGAAAAACTGATTTTAAAATGATTTATAAACTAGAAAACGGATTTTGTTTTAAAGTAAAAATCATATTTTTTATATGTGAAAGCAAAAGTGAAAATCATATTTTTATATGTTGAAGGCGAAGTAAAAATCATATTTTTATATATTGAATAGCATCATGAAAATTCGATTTTTACATATGTAGAGAATACGGGCGAAAGCAACAAAAAGGCGATTGCGATGAAGATTTCTATCAATGAAGTGCCGTGGAGCTAGGATAGCTATAAGTGAGAACTTCTCACCTTTCAATTTAAATTTTCTAGTTATATATATATATACTAGGATGTAGACGGTGCTTAGTAGCACCCGACACAATCGTCCACAGACCATGGACTTGTTTGTTTGGCTGTTTGGTTATTGATTGCGATATTGGTTTGAATGTGGTTTGTGGTGTGAAAAATCGAATCGATAAATTGGTTAGGATTAGACGTGCGCCGTTATAAGGCGAAGGGGTAAGGCTAGGTTAGACTCTTACTCCAAATTTTGTGGTTTGCATAACGAAATTGATTTGATTGATGTGTGAATGGCGTGGGCCTTCACTAGACCGGGGATAAGGCTAGGCCTCGTCCCGTTTCTAGTATCGTGCCGTTATGCCGCCGAAATTTTCTAAAATATGTTAGAAAAATAAAAATATCATTTTTATCGAATAAATGAATTGAATAGAAATTCATAAGTTGGAATAAAATGTTTTATCGTTAAAAATATAATTTTTAACGTGAATGTAAATAAATAAATATTCATTTACAAACCGGACAGTTTGTTTATGTACACCTATTTGAAGGACATTGATTGGGTCGATAAATTTTACACATCGCCCAATTGCACAAATAAAATATTTGTTTGATGGTTTGAAAACCCCACACGGGTGTTGGGATGAAATATGAATGTCACTCATCCTGATTGATTAAATATGTCGATCGATTGATTGACAGGCTGTTATAAGCGTTGAATATCTATATTTGATGCTTATACAGTGTAGTGCACTTTGGTTGATGGTTGATTATTTTTCAATGCTATGATATACATGTGTTGTATGAAAATCCATATAATTAACTTTATATGGTAATTGATTGGGCCTCATTCCAATTTGAAAAATAAAGAATATTATAAAAAAAAAGTTCATGTGTTGACAATACTCATTCATTGAGATTGGTCATGTGTTGAGCGAAATATTTTGATAATAACAACTATTTTGAAAATAGAAATTCATGAAGCCGTGTTGATTAGATTGACGCCATTTTGACGTGAACGATATTTATATCGATTTTATTCATTTTAAAATGAATATTGAAAAGTAATTTCGAAATCGAATATTTCGAAATGAATGAATTGAAAACGAATTCAAATTGAATTGAAAACGATTTCGAAATGAATTGAATTGAAAACGATTTCGAAATGAAATGAATTGAATTGGAAACGATTTCGAAATGAATTGAATTGAAAACGATTTCGAAATGAATTGAATTGAAAACGATTTCGAAATTAATTGAATTGAAAACGATTTCGAAATGAATTGAATTGAAAACGATTTCGAAATGAATTGAATTGAAAACGATTTCGAAATGAATTGAATTGAAAACGATTTCGAAATGAATTGAATTGAAAACGATTTCGAAATGAATTGAATTGAAATTTGAATTGAATAGAAATGAATTTTGAAACGAATTTATAAAGAAGAATTCAATTTTGATTTGAATTGAAAAGGAAGTTGAAATTGCTTTTGAAACGAATTTAAAACTATTTATTTAATTCGTTTTAAATAGAAATCGACGAAGTATATATTATATATATTATATATATTATATATATAATATAATGGCCTGAATAGAACGCGCCGCGCCGCGGCAGTTCGTGAATTTCGACCATTTATTTCAAACGGACATTACGGGAGATCCAACCGTCGGATTCTCCTAAAACCGGTACCGTTGGGTTCGTATCGAAAAGAGCTTTCTAACGAATATTAGAAATTTGAAATCTAACGGTTGGATTTGGAGATACGTCCAAATCAAATTCGAAAAAGGTCGCTGTAAGTGCAGTTCGATGGCCATTGTTGGAAATCGACTGTACGGGCCTTGATAAAATTATTAAAAATAGTAATAATTTGTGTAAAATCATAAGAAATGATTTGGGAAGAATTGGGATGAAAAACTCCATATTTGAAAAGATAAAAATAGATTTTTATCGAATTGAACTAGTTTTGAACTAGAATTATAATTCTATTTATTTTTAAATAAATAAACTGAATTAGAAAGGGTTTTAAAAATAACCAGAATATCCAATGATTGCATTGGAGTGGATTTGAATCGAAATTGTCTTCGGAATATTTCGATGTTGGAATTCGTGATTATACAGATGTTGTTATGGAAATTTGAAAGATATATATTTATATCGTTATTTCCAATACGACATTTGTTAATCGTAGAATTTGATATTGAATATAAGCCGGGATATTTTCTATTCAGAGCCTTGTATTTAATATCAAATGTGATTTGGGTTTGTCGTGAATGGTGTCTTCACTAACACTGTTCTTGAACCCAGTTGAGAAAAGATTAAATCTTTTTATTTAGATTTAATGAAGTGTACCAATTAAATAACATTTAATTGGAATTGAATTGATATTGATTTTTGGGTTTATCGTGGACAGTGTTTTAAATAACACTCGTTCTTTAACCCGATAATTAATGAACGTGATTTGGGTTTGTCGTGAATGGTGTCTTCATTAACACTGTTCTTGAACCCAGTTGAGAAATGATTAAATCTTTTTATTTAGATTTAATGAAGTGTACCAATTAAATAACATTTAATTGGAATTGAATTGATATTGATTTTTGGGTTTATCGTGAACAGTGTTTTAAATAACACTTGTTCTTTAACCCGATAATTAATGAACGTGATTTGGGTTTGTCGTGAATGGTGTCTTCATTGACACTGTTCTTGAACCCAGTTGAGAAATGATTAAATCTTTTTATTTAGATTTAATGAAGTGTACCAATTAAATAACATTTAATTGGAATTGAATCGATATTGATTTTTGGGTTTATCGTGGACAGTGTTTTAAATAACACTCGTTCTTTAACCCGACGATTAATGAATGTGATTTTGGGTTTATCGTGAACCGTGTTTTTAAATGACACTGATTCTTTAACCCAGTCAAAAGATTAAAACTAAGTGGAGTTTTAATGAATCTTTAATTAGATTGAAAAGATCGAGAATGGAGTATCACCAGTTTTGCTCCAGGCGATAGTTAAATCTTTAATTAGATTTGAACGTGAAATTTAGAAACTAACTGTCGGTTAGCCAAGCAGAATGGTTTTCTGGATATTGATCTGATGTTGGTTTCGGCCTTCGGGGTTAATATTTGGGGAATTATTCTCTTGATTAATTTACGGTTAGTGACTAATGAATTGGAATGAGGCGTATGTTGTGTTTGTGTAACACTTATTTAAAATATACGCGAGTTATTCGGAAAGACCGGGTTTATCCCATTCTGAATAACTGATACGACGATAAGTCGAAGATGAAGACGATGGTCGAAGACCGGAGGTCTTCACGTCGTTTGGGTGATAGCTGATGATCTTGATTGGGTTGTACACCCAAGAAGATGGAAACAGTTGGTGATCGTCCAGACGTACTTGGAGATCGATGGATATGCGGGGTACTAGGTGCCTCCGGTTTCGTTCAGACCCAGAACGGACTTGTAAATGGACTGTGTGTCTGACATCGGATTTCATTCTGTGTGACTGATATCGGTTGCATAGGATGGTTTGCCTGTGTGGCATGCTAAGATGCAAATGATCAAGGCTTCTGTTGAAAAGCAAAGTCTTGTGGTTGATGATCAAAGCACGGCCTTTGTGGCGTAGCTTTGTGTAACGTTTACCTCGCGTGTTTCACACCAGGTATGAACCAAAAACGGGAGACGGACCTCAGGGAGGGTCTGCGTTTCCTCCTAGCTAGAAGTGGCGTCAGTGGTTTTACACGCCCTGACGAGATTGACTTATGTGGTTGTTGCTGTTGCGAGGCGCCTCGGTTAGATCGGACGATCCGGGTCCGATGGAGTCATTCGTTGGCTCGCTTACGCCCCAAAGGGTGGCGAAACGTAGTGCTCAGGCATTTTAATCCACTCCGTGTGGACCGGCCCTGACGATCCAAGGCTTGCCTGCGCGCTTGCCTGAGACTCGGGCTAGGCAGTCTCGAATCGGTTGAGGACTATCTTTTGCCTCGGTTCATAGACGGAAATCCAATTTCCAAATACGTGACATTTGCGGTTTTAATTGTAATCCTATATATGGCGACATAGTGGGATGGGGCGCTTATGCCGCCTATGATTGATACTTATGATTTGAAGTTGTTTTATACACTTATAATAGTATCAAATGATTTGTTTTAAAACGTATCAAGCATTCTTTGGCTGTTATAAGGGAAAACCCTATCCTCGACTGCGTTGCATTGTGTGATGGGACCTGGGTCTTATAACAGCTTCATTTTTCTTTATTTAGCATTGCGCTGTTTGTTTTATGCACTGGTATTCTTGGGAGGAAACCCGTTCCGTGTTATACGGCGTGGTCCCTTGATTTACCTAATGATTTAAAATAAAGATTAATAACTGCTTTAGTTCTCACACCAGTCCCATGACTGACCTGGAGTTTATTGTTTTAACCTAAACTCTGGGTGCCCTTATTTTGACACGGGCAGCTAGTAGTTTTGGTTTTGCAGATTTATATTCACAGGATCCTGGTTTACAGCTGGAACGATATCCGGAAAGCTTTGTATCCGTATATCTACTTCTAGTTGCGTATTGTATTATTTTCCGCTGCTATGTATTTAAATGTAATTTAAAATCTCTGATATTTCTGTGTAATATTCTTTTATACTCTGTATATTCTTGTAATCTGATGCATTGTTGTAATATACAATGAAATGTTCTTCTGTATGCGTTCTGTTGTGGTTTGTTCTCGAACTATCCGACGCTTTCCTTTACGGGGAAGTTACGGGTCTTCACAGTTATCCAAGGAAAAAACCTTATTTTATAAAATTATATATGAAAAATATACAAGCTGAACAACATATGTATAAACTATATATAAAAGATATATAAATTTTTATTATACAATAATATCAAATTTTTGAATTAAAATTATATATTTTAAGTTCTATATAATATATTAACATATTGATGCACAATATATAATTAAACAGATTTATATAATTTTAATATATAAATATGTATTTTGAAATAAAATATAAATGGATAAGTAGACAAACCAAATTGATAACTAGAGTTTGAACAGACATTTCTTTACTTATAAATGTCCTTTTTAATTTTTTAAAAATTAAAGAAAAGAGTATTGAAATTTAAATATAAAATAAGAAAAGTCTTTAAAATTTTAGATTGGTATACTGATATGTATACTATGGTGTGTCGACATGTAATAAGATGAAATTATATTGATTTTACTTAGAATATTTAATTTATTTTAAATGTAAAAAAATAAGTGTTTTTATAATTAAACTACCCTCTTTAAATTTATATTAAATGATGTGATTTTTTTATTTGTTTTACAAAAATGAATAGTTCAAAGAAAAACAGAAAATGTGACGGAAGTAGCCGATGTGCCGATTAATGCAGCTTCATGTGCATTTTATCTAGACATGTACGGATTCGGTGGATAGAGCCCTACCTTTTCATAGTTAGACTCCATTCTCCATTATGAACTTTCGGTCTTGATTGTATACCTATTATGTTGGAACATGAGATGCAAGCATTCCAACTATTTTAGTATATTTAATTATGAATTGTAGACATCATTATAATATTACTAGATATTTATTATAAAAGTGTTTTGACTATCGTAAGGTAAAAACTCATCCATGTTTATGTGCGGCATGGTCTTACGAGATAACCTTGATTTTCACACTACAACATAATCACTATATTACAATGGTGTAAAATAGTTGTAAATGACTTTACAGTGGTGATTACATCATCGTACAATAAGAAGTTGTAATAGACAAATCTTTTACATCTGTTATGCACCGTTGTAGTAATACCCACTACAACTTTTATGCACTGTTGTCGGAATACCTACTAATGTTATGAACCATTATGACTTCGTAATTTTTACAACTATTTCTGTCAGTTGTAATACACTTTATTATAACTATGACTGAATACATTCAGCAAGTGCAACAAGAGCTGGATATAAAGAAAAAAAAATTGATATAAATTCAAAGCATCGGATCCGTTCATACAAAAAAGTTACAACTTTATGTTCAGAAAAAAACTAATGAATCATGCATCATCATGGTGATATATATCAACTCTTTATTACAAAAGATGATTACAAAAACTAGCATCTTCTTGAAGGACATCTACTCGTCCAGATTTACAGCAACAAGGAACCTGACATAAATTAGTGAACTTATAAGATGATTTACAACAACAAGTAACCTGAAATAAATAACCAGTATATCTCAAATAACAAAAGCTAGTAAATGGCTGAAGGTATTTGAAACATATGCACCTAAGGTACACATAATCACATATTTTTGACCCATTAATGCACTGCATATGGTTGGTTGATATGTCCACATGAATTTTTGCACAAGCTAGGTTAGTGAAAAATTAACAAGAGAAAAAAATCCCAATTTGAGCTAACTAAAAAACTTCCATTCTTACAAATTTATACTAGTTAGTGCAGGCATTGGTTGAACCCAAGATAAATATGCTGAGAAAGAAGGCGATTTAAAAGCTGATTTGCTATACTACAAAGCCTAAAAGTCTCCTATGTGATATGTTAAAAGCAATGGTTTGTTCAAATGAAGATGGTGAAATATTTGGTTTTTGATGAGTATTATACACCAATAATATATAGACCTTCAAGTTATATTAACTGAATAGAAAACATTTTCCACTGACAAGTAGAAACTAATGGTATGTGTAACAAATGATATGGGAAAATGAAGAAGCAAATAAGCATAAACTTGTAGACTCAAGCAACACTTCCACCCACAAACTAAAAAAATAAATTTGCATACCCGGCACTGAACTTTTATTCCCTTATTTATGTTTTATACAAAAAGGCATATTGAGAAATGACCGACGTACCTGTAGAAAACAATCACACTTAGAATAACTAAAATGGTAAAATGATAGGTAACTGACCATCTACCTTCTTACTGTGAAGTCCTGATGTCTAGATAATAAGAATACCAGCCCAAATTTACAAAGCCATATTATTATCTAACTAATTCCTGGTTTAGACTGAGATATTGTTATCAGTTGCTAACACACAGTTATTTAGCAGAACAACAGAAGTTCAGCAAGAGAATTTCAATAATAATTATAAAATAGGAAACCGCCTGCTTGATACTCCTTTGCACCACCATTCATTAACAAACTTCCGATCATAAGTCGTTTGGTCATGCCATATTCGTGGATCCATCAAACCAAATAGCCATAACCAACTCCATTGAAAACTACTACTCTCTACAGCAATCATCTCAACTTTTCCCTCCGCATTTCATCTGCACCTCTGCACATTATGACTGCATCAACACCATCACGTCACTACATACAACCCCCTCCAACAGTGAGAAAACACACCATCCACAACGCACAACCCATATTCCCATTCGCAAACCACCACGATTCAAATTCATATTCCAAAACCCGATTCGGATCGTCAAAAAACAACCCAATCTGATTTTGAAAACCGAACCGATTCGAAAACTAAAAACATACCCGCATCCAGGTCGTTATCGCCTATTATAGACTCGAACTCCAAGTAAAAACTATAGATTTAAGCAATAAGGCACAAGGCGATGTGGTTATTTAGAGAGCGGTTTTTTTTGTAATGCGAAGAAGAGATTTTAAGGTAGAATTGGTTTTGTTTAGGTAGCGGTCTATTTTTTGGATTTGAACAAAACAAAGAAGAAAGAAAGTAAGTAACAATGGTTTGTTGTAACCGAGGACCTGGGGAAGTGGAACGCATGCATGGATAAGAAGAAACGAAAGCAATAGTGGATGGGGGAAACACGGAGTTGGAGTCAGATTTCAAATGAAAAAAGCGGGTAAATTTTCGATTTGGAGGGAAATATTGAATTAGCGCATGATACAAACAAATTTCAATTTGGAGGGAAAATGGTAGGTTAAAGATGAAATTTCTACTATTAAACTGAAAGAATACTTTTATGTACTAAGTAACAAACATTACTGAAAAACAACAAAATGCATATGGAAGTAATAATTTACCAAAATAATTTTACGTTTTTCAAATTTTGAGTTTTTTTGAATGTTTATGATTTTTCTGAAATTTGAATACTCTATAATGTTTAGATTTATTGAAAGTTTTTAATTTTTTAATTTTACGAAAAATACAAAATTTTATTTATGTGTTTTATGAATATTTCAAAATTTATTTTAACAAAATTCAAATTTTACAAGATATAAATTATACCCGAGAAAAGTTCATTTCAATATAAAATATATTTTTTGGGTACGACCTAAATTTGAAGAACAACAACTTAATGGCGAAGATTGGGATTATTTACAGAGGCATGACCTATTCACAGAGTTTATTCAATGCACGGAGTCTTTAAGTAGATTCAGGGTGTCGATAATAATAACGATGGGGGAAGGATCAACTCTCGACAACCCCTATAAGAAGTGGTGGAAAAATATGACTTCTTTTCTCATAACAAAGCAAAAATTAATCACTAATATTCACAAATAATTTTTATTTCACAATTTCTAGTCATTAATTATTACTTATTACATCTTATGTGACGATCCCAAAATCCGAGGGGCGGTATTAAGGATAATCATTAGGAAATAACACATTAATCATCATAGCAGAGTACAGATAATAGCAGAAACAATAAATAAAATAAATTTTACATGGATATGACAGCGGAATCACAACATGTAGGAATATCATAATAGCATAACGTGGGATATACTTAGTAAAAAGAAAGGGAAGTGATCAGTCATCATCGCCAGAGGCGGAATACATACATGCAGTGAGACATAATAAGAGTATCAGTCTACATCGCCGAAGGCGGAATACATATACATATAGTGAGAAATACGGAAAGTAAATCAGTCTGCATCGCCAGTGGCGGAATCATAATATAAATACAGTAATGGCGGAAAATATCTAAGTCATCTCTATGAAGTCAGCCTCGCCATGAGCCAAAAGTGCACGCTATGCAGCTGTGCAGAACCAAAAACCACCTGTCACCTGTGTACTAGGCTGCCCGTGTGAAAATAAGGGCACCCGCGTTTGCAAAGTGAAACAAACAACGAGTCAGTCATGGGGACTGGTATGAGGAATCTATTTAACAGTTAAACAACAGTAAATAGCAAATCATAGGACCACGCCACTTTCGCGGAACGGGTTTACTCCAGTGATTGCTAGTGCATTTAAAACAAAGTAAATTCTTTTAAAACAACGCAATGCTTTTAGAAAGAATGAAGCCATTATAAGACTCAGGTCCCATCACACAATGCAACGCAAGCCGGAGGATAGAGTTTTACCTTATAATAGCCAAATATGCTTGATACGTATAAAGAAAAATCATTTGGTATTATTACTAGTGCATATATGTTTCAAAAACGAATAGCATCATAAATATCAATCATAGGCGGCATAGCTACCATCTACTATGTCGCCATACTAGCTCTACAATCAAGACCGTTATTTCGTATTGGAAATTGGATTTCCGTCATGAGTCGAGGCAAGGGGCAAGCTCCTCTCCGCTTCGAGACACTCTAGCAAATGCCTCGGGACTACACACTCTGGGTAACCCCTGGATGCTTCAGGGCCGATCCTCACTTACGTTAGAGGATTATTTGTTCTTGAACACACGTTTCCCGGTCCTTACAGACCTCTAATCGAGGCGCCTCGCATTCCAACAACCACAAAGGTGAAAAATAGATATATATGTCAGGGCTGGTAAGTCACTGACACCACCATAGCTAGAAAGAAACGTCGTGCTCTCCCTGCAGTCCATATCTCGTTTTTAACTCATACCGGGGTGTGAGGTTCGCGAATCTACGAAATACACAAAGCTAGGCCACGTAGACCTTGCTTTGATCATCATCCAGAAAGACTTTGCTTTGCAACAGAAGCCTTGATCACAGCATCTTGGCATGCCACATAGGCAGTCCACTCCATACGATTGATTTCTATCGATATATAACCCCTGAGCTCATACGTCTCAGAGAAGGGCGTTAAGCAAAAGAATAAATTCTCCGCCGCCAAACAGATATATATTTAACAGAGATCAATCAATATAGAACAATATCCAATGTCAGACACACAGTCCATTTACAAGTCCGTCCTGGGTTTGAACGAAACCGGAGGCGTCAAATTCCTCGTATATCCGTCCAATCAACACATACGTTCAGACGGCTACTACTTCCGCCCCCTTCCGGTAGCTACTCCGGTTAGGAACCTCAGTAGCGCCCATCCAACCGATACGAAGATCGTCGGTCTTGAATCGTCTTTGCATTTTCCAATTCGAATCGCTCGATAAATTATTTGAAATGAGGGTTAGCTCGGCCTTTTCAAATAATTCACGTCATTAGAATTTAAATCGATTCATTTTTATGGTTATATCATTCGACATCCATCTTTCGGTTCTTTAGTGTTATTTTCATGTCATACACATACAACCATCAAATATCCAACAATTCAAGCCCAATTGGTTTATTCTCAATCAATATTGCTTATAATATTTTATAACGATTTTTCGCCATTTTTATTTATTTAAAAATGGCCATATTTAATTAAACGACGTTTCAGGTCGTGCCGTGGCACTGGCGCTGTTTTTCTCCTAATTTGTTTTACACATATCGGAAAATCTAACCGTTGGATTTCTACAAAGTCTATATCAGTGGGAAGGTATTCCCAAAGCGAACCCAACGGTTCCAGTTTCGTGAGAATCCGACGGTCGGATCTTCCACACTAGTCGTTTGAAGTTACGGTTTCAAAATTCGAACTGCAGCGTCGTTATTCGATTAAATTTAATTATATTTATATTTGTATATAAATATAAACGATTCTGGCGCTGTTTTTCTTCAGATTTGAATTAAACATTCCGGACAATGCAACCGTTGGATTTTTACAAGGTTGGTGCCGTTGGAAAGGTATTTCCAAGGCGAACTCAGCGGTTGCGGTTTCGGGAAAATCCGATGGTCGGATTTCTCGTACTAATCGTTTCAAATTACGATTCCGAAACGCGAATTGCACGGCCTCTATTCCTTTTAATTATATTTATATTTATATATATAAATATAGTTCATTCCATAGTTTCAACTATAGTTCATTTTATATTTTCAACTTCGTTTTCACTTCAAATATTTCACTAACGCCTTAATATTTCGAAAAATTTCGCCATAACCTCCTTTGTACGGGGAGGGGTTTGGAAATTTATTGGGCCGTATTAGGTACCCAATAAATCCTAAAAAGCATTCACATATTTTTAGTGTTATATTTTGGTGTTTACGGGGGAGCATGTACTGATAATCACTCCAGAGAATAAATTCCCGTCACCTCGTTTCCGTGTGGAAATAAATAGTCCATGTGCCGTATCTAATAACTAGAGCGACGTGATTATTGTCAACTCCAGACCCATGTGGGGTTTTTATTAATCTGGCAATTTATCGTTATAATTTATATAGTCCATACCAGTCATCAGTTCAACCTGTAGTATATAGTCATCACCATACAAGCCTCTTGCTTGTATGGTAAATCTTCCACCTCGTCACACAAGCTCCAATTGCTTATGTGGAATATGATGAAGTATGCCTATCGTCAAGAAGTATGCCATGTAGTGTAGTTCAAAATTAATTGTTACTATCCTATGGCGTTGTTTATTATTTCACACAGAAAATCCAGCACTCTGCATCCAATGGCATTCACAGGAGTTGATATATAAATAAAATTGCGCAGCCAACTCATCAAGGTTTACCTATTTGTCGGGCACGCAAATAATTTCTTTACTCTACAGCTAATCCTTTTTTTTTCCTGTTCAACACATGTATATATATGCAGAACAAAGCTAATAATAATATTTCTAGCAAACTATTATTTATTTCAACACGTGTGTATTTTTAACTAAGCGTATACATGATAAAAGGAATATTTTTATCATCAAAAATATTTGTTCGACACATGTGTATTTTTAACTAAGCGTATACATGATAAAAGGAATATTTTTGTCATCAAAAATATTTGTTCGACACATGTGTATTTTTAACTAAGCGTATACATGATAAAAGGAATATTTTTATCATCAAAAATATTTGTTCGACACATGTGTATTTTTAACACTTCATATTCACTATAAAAATATAGTTTTCATTGTCGATTCATTTTATTTTTAGAAGACGATACCATTCAACACATGAATTTCAACTCAACGAATGAATTGCAACTCAACACATGAATATTCGATATAGTATGTATATATATAAAAATGTGATTTTTATCGCTAAAGCCATTTGTTTAAATTCAAATAATATTCAACACATGAATTTCAACTCAACGAATGAATTGCAACTCAACACATGAATATTCGATATAGTATGTATATATATAAAAATGTGATTTTTATCGCTAAAGCCATTTGTTTAAATTTGAATAATATTTAACACATGAATTTCAACTCAACGAATGAATTGCAACTCAACACATGAATATTCGATATAGTATGTATATATATAAAAATGTGATTTTTATCGCTAAAGCCATTTGTTTAAATTCGAATAATATTCAACACATGAATTTCAACTCAACGAATGAATTGCAACTCAACACATGAATATTCGATATAGTATGTATATATATAAAAATGTGATTTTTATCGCTAAAGCCATTTGTTTAAATTCGAATAATATTCAACACATGAATTTCAACTCAACGAATGAATTGCAACTCAACACATGAATATTCGATATAGTATGTATATATATAAAAATGTGATTTTTATCGCTAAAGCCATTTGTTTAAATTCGAATAATATTCAACACATGAATTTCAACTCAACGAATGAATTGCAACTCAACACATGAATATTCGATATAGTATGTATATATATAAAAATGTGATTTTTATCGCTAAAGCCATTTGTTTAAATTCGAATAATATTCAACACATGAATTTCAACTCAACGAATGAATTGCAACTCAACACATGAATATTCGATATAGTATGTATATATATAAAAATGTGATTTTTATCGCTAAAGCCATTTGTTTAAATTCGAATAATATTCAACACATGAATTTCAACTCAACGAATGAATTGCAACTCAATACATGAATATTCGATATAGTATGTATATATATATAAAAATGTGATTTTTATCGCTAAAGCCATTTGTTTAAATTCGAATAATATTCAACACATGAATTTCAACTCAACGAATGAATTGCAACTCAACACATGAATATTCGATAAAGTTTATGCAATTTATTTCAACGAATGAAAATTATTCTAACACATAAATATTTCAGAAAATTTCGGCAGCATAACGGCAGGGTAGTTAAAACCGGGACCGTCCCTAGTACGGCTCCTCGCTCTACCTTAAAACCTCGCGGTTTTTGACAACGGGGATCATGCATCTAGTTCGCACGCAGGCGGCATGTTTTATTTTTAATTCCACAATCCTATTCTATTTTGTTTCAACCACAAGAGGGTATTTTTCAACCACAAAGGTATTTTTCAACCATAATATCAACCACAAACAATTATTTCCAACCATTCGTCAAACCATATGATATCACGTCAATCACAAGCAATAAATATAGTCCATGGTCTGTGGACGACGGGAGTATGTATATATATATATATATAATATAATAATTCACTTGCATTTCATCACAATTCAAAGCATATATGGTTCAAACAACGCTTGTACAATTTATACATCGCTAATATAACTTATACAACACATGTACATGAGGTATACAATGCGTATATAATTTACACTTCGCTTATATAATTTATACAACGCGATTTCTTTCACACAGATAGTTTAGATTCCTCACATTGGTTATTGCGGTGCTAAAAATCGTAGGAAGGTCAGAAAAATCCGCGGCTTCTTCTAGAATGTAGAGAGCCTCCTTGCGGTCACGGTGTCTCCTGTTTCATCGAATTTCGTTGAAGAACGAAAAAGATATTATTTTTCAAAGTTTTGCAACGCTTTAAAGTGTTAAAACAGTTTAAAATTAAATAAGCCGTTAGTTTACAAACCTGCTCAATTCTAGGTTTGGATTTTTCTTTTGATTCGTAGCTCTATGGGATGATCGGACAGTTGGACGTCGTCGAGGGAGGGAAGAGCTTTCCGGCGCTGGTTGTCTGAGGCGATGCGGTGGCGAATCGAGGCGGCGGCGGCTCCAGGAAGTCGACGACTTTGAAGCGGCAGAACTCGACGACGGCGGCTCTGTTGGTGGCGAAGCTGGGTCGGATGTGGAGAGGAGGCGTGGGGCTGTCGACTGACGGTGGTGGCGCGGCCTAGCGTCGCCTGTGGCGATCGGAAAAGAGAGGGAAAGCGGCGAGCTACGGGGATCGTTCGTTTCGACTGGCGGCTAGGGTTTTTTAGGGTTTTTTTTTTTTAAAGAAAATTTCCTATTGGCCAGTACTTATAGAAAATTTTTAAATAGTGTTTTTGCAAACGGACTCCTTTTTAAACCCAACGACTGTCGCACCTAGCTAAATACCCCCATTCCGGACACAATGGGATATGTTTCGTTGGCCATTTCGACTGTTACAGTCAGTTTTTTTTTTAATTAAAATATAAAACATTCGATATTAAATTTAAACGTACATTTCAATTTGCCAGGGCCACAAACTGAATCGAAAAATTCCAGAAAAATAAATCTAGCTTTGTTTTGACGATGCGGTCCTAACAAAACCAGTTTCGTCGAATTCTGAGCTCGTTTGTAAAACGGCCATTTTTAGGTCGACCCATTTTAACAGAATTTGACCAAACACGTTATCTTTTGCCCCGCTTACATACTAGCTTCAAAAATTATGAAATTTGAAACCTAGCAATAATTTGACATCCCGGACCCAACAAAAGTGGTTTCGTCGAATTCCGAGGTCGTTTGCAAAATCTCAATTTTCAAGGGCTATATATACTATATAGCGACCTTTCTGAAAATTCATTTGGCCATAACTTTTGATTTCCATTATGAAATTTCGATTTTTCAGATTCGTTAGAAAGGTATTGATGAACAGATTTAAATATTTTTAGTTTCGTTAAAATCCGTTATATTTTCCACCCGGTACAGTCAGACAAAGTTTATGTTCAAAATTTCAAACTGCCATATTATACACAATTCTATATTTTATTGAAATATATTATTTCAACTATTCAAATTTCTTGTTAATAACCAAATTTAAAATTTTTAAACTGGTTCACATTTTCCGGGTTATTACATCTTAATTATAATTTAATATTCATCTTGAAAAAAAAGCTTCGTTTTTCGACAATAAAACTGTAAATGGCGATATGTTCTCCCTTTCCCTCACTTTCTCTTCATTAATGCTTCTTCTCTGCACCAAATTCATCCCTTTTATTCCTTGATTCTTCTAATTTCTTCCATATCCCTTAACATGATTTCTCCAAGCGTAGTTTTATTGCCGAAAAACTTTTGTTATTTTCAGATCTGAGCTTCCTAACAAGAAATCTACGGGGATCCAAATCTCCCTTATTTCCCATGACCTCTTCCCTATTTCCCAATATTCTCTGATTCCCTTCTCGACTACGTCCTGTTCCACTATTTTAATTATTCCAGGTAACTACTTGGTGTCTCCCCGATGCCAGTTCTTCAACTAATGGTCTCATTTTTGGTAGAGGGTTTGTCAATAGCGTGGAGTATACTGGTGAGTAGCAACTCTAGCTTTTATTTGTATTTTCGCATCTCGATTTCGTATCTGTGATGGTACTTCTTGCAAATTTGGTATCCAATGCTTGTCTCATATTTCATCTTGCTTGTAGTACTGTAGTCTGTGCTTGTAGTTTTTGAGTTACTGTTGTGTATTGGGGAGTTTGGTTACATTTTTCGGTTGTTTGGATCTCAGTACTTATGTAATTGGGTTATTGCTGAGTGTTATTGTCTGCAAGTATTTTGAGACTGGAATTTGTTTTGGGGGCCATCACCAGAGCATAATGGCATACCATGAGATTCCTAGGCACAGGACCATGCTGTTGTGTCTTTTAGTCTTGTTACTTCCTTCCTCGACTTACTCTGTTTTGAACTCATGTGGTTTTTTTGATGGAGCATGTTCCCATTGTGTTTCCTCTGGTGTGTCGAGTTTGAGATGTTCTGGCTTTTGGGTTGTCATTAGTAATTAGTGAAACAGGTGAAGTCATTAGCTCTCGACTCCGCTCTTTAATTTGGTGATGTTATTATCACCTTCCTCTTCCTAAGCATAGGGAAGAATTAGCACTACGAATTTTTCTCTCTTAAAATCTGTGCACAACTAAAATATCTTGGCGTGGAGCTCAATCCCTGGTGTGGAGCTCAAGAAATCTGCTGGCTATTGTATGCAACATCTGGTAGCTTCTGTTCTTACTGTAGTCTATGCATGTAATTTTTGTTGGATGCCTTACTTACACTGTGCAGTCTTATACTGTAATATTTTGTATTCATGTGAATATCACTACTTTTGGTAGTATGTAATTCATTCTCTCTCTGCATGGAGGAATAAATCATTAGAAAATGTAATATTGTAGTCTAGTATAGTAGCTGGCTCCAGTGCTCTCAACCTGTATAGGTATAGTGGACGAAACACTATAAACTCTGTAGGCGGTGGACGGTCAACCTTAAAACCGAATTTAGTCGACTGTCCACCACAATCACATATACCTTTTTGAATATATTTTTATTGGTGATAATAAAAATGTGTTTGCGGTCACCTTAAAAACCGGTCGGCTTTGCCAAAAAAATTATAATTTAATATTTGTTGTATTGAAAGTTAATTATTATGTATATATTACCAATTATCAATCATTAAATATTTAATAGTAATAATTAAAAGCTAACATGCATCTTTTACTACTGACGAAAACAATTGCAATAAACCTCTATTACAACCGACATAAACGTAAGTTGTCGAAAATTGTGTGTATTACAATTGTCCACAAAGAACAGTTGTAATAGGCATATATTACTACTTGAAAAATAAAATAGTTTTTGAAAACTAATCTATTAGAACTTTCTGAATAGAACAGTTGCAAAAAACCTCTATTACAACTGATATTTTTTGACAGTTATTTTTAGTTGTAGTGTCATATGAATTCAAATGATTTCAAATATATAATAAAGGAAGTTCTTTATAATTAGAATTTACTTACGCTAGTTTTCTAGCCTGGCCTGGGTGTTATTTTATGATAATGCTCGAGTCACATCGAGCATTTTTGTCAGTTTAACTAAGGTTCTTTGGAGCTTAGGAAAGGAGCTGGAGGCTAGGACGTACTTTCATATTTAGGTTTATATTTCCATTGTGTGTGTGTTAGAGTTTAAGTCTTCAGTTTTTGTAAGGACATGTTATTATAACTGTCCAAAGCTGATGTAATTGAGCGTTGAACTATTTTATGTAAATTTAATTCTTTCTCCTTTTGTAAATACTTCTACTATATTATAAATTTTTCGTTGCGTTGTTAGATTCTTTCTATCTCTTTCTTTGTTTCACCCCAACTGAAATGTCTTTCAAACAAACAAACGATCATCCCTATTTGCATTGTAGCTCTAACGTGATCGAAGTTCTCACTTTGTGTTTGGTGGTGTGATGACCCTGGATTAGTTAGCCTTTTTTACATAGATATGAACTCAAAACCTTTTTGCATGAATATAGGTTAAAATAAATAGACAATGACATTGTGTGTGTACATGATACATTGTGCACAAATTAACTTGGAAATAAATATATGCATGAGTATTGGTTGTGAGTTGTATTTGCATGAACCAGTTTTCACATGAATAATAGTTTTAACATGTTTTAGGAAGGAGAAAAATAGTAAGACAATTTAATATGTTTATATATGATTAGAATGGAAATAGTTATAAACCTTTTTAAATTCAAAACTTGCTACATTAGAATAATGGCCGAATATGTGTTCTCTAAAATAAAAAGGGACTTGTAACGGACTAGGCTTTTCAACCCTGATCCAGTGTGCTAACCTCCCACCGTGGCATTACATTGGTACCGCGTACTTTGAAATCTATATAAATTATTTTGAAACCAAGTAAATCATTATGACAAGTGTAATTATATAGGAATACATATTATGACAAGGGTTTTGATTTATTGACGTCGAGATCATACTATTGAGTATGTAGAGATTTCGAATATACGCCTAGTTAACTTATAAACGAAGTTCAATATATATCAGATAGATATAGAATCACATTCTAGTCATTGGAGGATAATTATGTTAGTGATCCGAACATCATCAGTATTTATTTTCGAGTTTCGAAAATGGGATGACTATATGATTCCGATCTAAACGTCGAGAAATATTTGAAACCGTTTAGATAAGTGATTGAAATTGTTTGGATAAACATTAATAGAAATGCCTTGATAAAGTATCATGAACTAGAATGGATAAGCGAAATAAATAAGTGATGTATAAATTGAACTTGAAGTAAAATTAAGATAAAATTGGACTTGAACGAGTGTTCGAAAATATAATTTTGTCACTTTGCTTTGTGTTTGTTTTGCCTCGACCCGCTGTTACCTTTCGCTTATCGATTCGAACCGTTCACGCTTGAATGTCTAAAACTATCCAAATCTTATCCTAATCCTTTGCTTAGCATCATCGAACTATGGACAAGTGGGATTTTGAAATGTTAATTGAGACTTTAGTTTCCAATATGGTTGTGATCGATTTTGAATTAATATTTGAAATAAAAGCTAGTTCGGAAAATGTTTATATAAAATCAGAATAGAGCAGTGAAAGCATGAAATTATTTTGAATAAATTGTTTCAAGAAATCTTTGACTATTTGAATAATGTATCTTTTCAGATAAGATTTAAATATTTGAAATCAAAATGGATAAAAATTTATATTCGTGCAAATAACTTCGAAAGGGAAACTTTCTTTGAATCTCTTGGAAACTAATATCTTCTTTGTAGTTGTTCGAAATCTCATTTTTTTTTTACTGTTTGAAAATGGTTTGGAGTTAGTGGTAGGACACTCGATATGGTTTATATATTATGATTTGTAAAGTGTTTGTAAACATAGAAATTTAGACGACTTGAAATCCTAATGTTTGGAGAGGATAGTAATATGATTGAAAGTATTTGTAAATTATGATTTCGAAATGTTTTAACTTCGATATACGAAATGAAATGATTCGTACTAAGATTTGAGTAACCCGTGACTAAAGAAAGGTATGATTCCGGAGAGACATTATTTATTTATATCGATATGCACATAGGCCGTGCCTAGTGGCCTTGTCATTGGGAGAAACCTCTCGACTTGGGAATCGTAAAAATTTTGAAACCTTCGAAATGATTTTTGGTTTGAAAATCCCGAAGCAAGTATGTTTCGATATAAAAAGAAATATAGTACTTCGAATGTTTTGAAAATAAAACTGGGATTTCGGGTCAAAGAAATTATTTCATACTTTGAATTTCAAATTTATATCCGATTTATTATTTTTGTTTTAAATTAAATTTGGTATTAGTAAATATTTGTTCATGCTAGTATAATTTCTACAACCTCTCCTTTTCAAGGACGAAAAGTTTTAAGGGGGGAGATTGTAACAAACCAGAATTTTTGGAATTTATAATTTTTGAGTTAATTTAATTCAGCATTGAAATTTATGTTTGTACTTCATTGATCATTTAGAATTTGGAAATCGATCTATTTAAATTGGTTTTGAATTAATGTTCATAAGTGTGCATTTTATTTTATTCTTATTTTTATTTTTGAAGCTAATTAGTTTGTTAAGCTAAATGATATTAATATTTAAACTAGTTAAATAAATTTAGTTTTTTATGTAGATATGAATGATTAGTTAAGTTTTAACGTTATTACCATTTCAGTAATTGATTTTTATTTACTGAATATTTGAATTGACGTTCGAAATGTGAAATTGTAATTTAAACATGAGAATTTAATTCATTTGCTTTTAACTTGGTTTTCATTAGAACATTAATATTTATTTGATTATTTAAGTTGTTCTTGCCTTAGTTGTTCAACAAAGTTAAATTCATATAACGGTGGACGCATGTTGTAAACAGTTTGCCTCGAACCCACGTTTCTTCTTTCCAGCGTGCTCTGCGTTTTGTCTCCTTCAATAATTTTAAATACATGTTTGTTCATTTTGGGATGTCTCGTATCCTTTAACAATTATCCATCTTTCTTTCATATGGTGGACACTTGGCTGTTTACGGGGTCAAAGGGTTCACACTTGTCCAAAAATATCTGAGATTAACAACACGTGCTCTTCTTTTCGAACGTGTCTCCTTCTTCAGCGTTGAGGAAGAAATACAAATCGGATTGAGTCTTGCTACTGTACCCGAAATGGTTTTTGTCAGAAAGTACGAATTAGGCAAAATAGTGTAATTCATGGAGGGTACTCTTGTAATTTTCCAGCAAAACATGGACACAAGTCAGCAAATCAAGCGGCTAATACTCTTTCGCACAAACTGACAAACACTATTTCGGGTATATTAGCAATTCCGAATTGGATTTCCAGGTTTGGTAGGAAAAAAAAGAAGTAAATGTTGAAAAGGGAACAAAATACTAGCATTAATGTTATGAATTCCTCCGACTTTCCTCCTTCAAGCTATACACGCAAGTACGCCTCTTTAGTTCGCCATCGATTGTCTCCACCAACCCAAGAGGCATCGGATTCCTTCCACTTTGTGGATTCGATGGGAAAAGAGAAGTATCGAACCCTCTCAGCTCGTCAGAGCTCCGTCATCAGCCCCCTGTTCTAGCGCCAGTGGCAACCGCCACCAGCTTGACATCGAGCACCAAGCTTCTTCCTCCACCACACTTCTCCCCTCTTCTTATCAGTTCGCCCCTTTCTCACCCTCTAAAGCTCATCTCGACCATCACCAATTTTCTCTTACCTTCTTTCACGTCTGCCCAAACACAACCACAATCCTCCCTTCGCGTTAGCTCCGTTTATTTTTTCCAGTGCGCATTCTTCCCCCCTCTTCTCCCTTAAAGCTGCGACCGTTTTCCTCCTTAGAACTGCAAGCAAGTCCCCTTCTCCCTTCACGTTAGTTCCACTGACCACCGCCTCCTCCCTTACTCCATCGGTTCCACTCCCCTCTTTTCCTTAAAAAAATCGCCCTTTTAAAAAAAAGTAAAGTAACTTCCTTCCCAATACAAACTGGAAATATAAATCGCAATACAGGTCCGCGTGTTGTGCTTGAAGTTTGAGTGGGTGTTCGATAGTTGATTCAATGATGTTGGTGGTTACTAGAAAAGGCAGTTGAAAGTTTCAAGTTATGGATTTAGACTGTTGAAATGAATCAGTGGTTAATATTGTTGAGAAGAAAATTGAAATTGTGATTTTCCAATGGGGGAAAAGGGCGATGGTATATCCATGTGAAGGGAAACTGGTGACAATATGTTGGAGGATTGTTTATTACTTATAAGCTGGGTGAAGTTGCAGTGATTTATGAAGGAGATTGAGGCCAAGCTAGTGGTTACGGTTAATGAGGTTGGCTGTCATTTTGGATTTACATATATTGGAGGTCGACCTAAATCGTGATGTTGTTGGCAATGGAGCTTTGTTTGGGTAATTAGTGTTAATCTTGAAATTAGTTAAATTTAATATACATTAACAGAAAATGTACCAACTGCTAATAGAAATAGGATTGCTAGCGGTAGCATTGTTCATTGGCTCGTTCGTAGGGAAATCCTGACAATGAAGAATTTGGAACTTTGACGGTGAGAATTCTAATTTAAATTTATTTTTAAGTTAGTTATAACGATAAATTATAATTAGTTGTTAATTATAAATAATAATTCGTTGATGATCATGGGTTGATATGAATGATTGTTATTGGTTGTTGATGTTTATGTAGTTGTAATACACCATACACTAAGCGTTATTCACCGTAACGCTTTGCGCACCGTTAATTGATTATTTTAATTGCTATGATGATAGTGGATGAATTCATGTTTGTTTATTGGTGATTTGGTTGATTCTGTTGCATGAAATTGCGTACACCCACTACAACAAAAACACCATATTACAACTTTAATTTTACAAATGTGCATAAAGCATAGTTGTAATAAATGCTTTTTTAAAACTGTGCAAAATGCACTATTTTAATAAATGTTTTTTTTACAACTGTGAAAAAATCACTATTGTAATAAACATATATATCACAACTTTTCATTTTATTCGTTGTAATAGAGATGCCTAGTACAAACTTCATGTTTATAATATCTATATTTAATAACTAATTATATTGATATTTAATAGTAATAATTAATAGTAATAGTTAATAATAAACTTGGGAATCAATAATATTTGTCAATTATTATTAAATAATTAATAGTTAATAAGTAGTTATTTATTTTTAATAGTTAATGTATGTTAACTACTTATTAATAACTGGTATTAGTAATTAATATATTTAATGAGAAATTAATAACTAGTAATTAATATTTAATAAGTAATTAATATTTATTATTTAATAATTAAGTAGTTAATATTTAATATTTGGTAGTTAGTACTAGTAAATACAGTTAATTAATAATTAATAGTCAATAATTAGGTATTAAATTATTATTAATAATAAATAAACTAATAGTAAACATCTAATTAATAATTTATAATCTATAATTTATAAATAACTTACTATTGAATGCTATAATTTATAATTAATTATAAAATTTTATAAACTGTGTTGATTAATCGGACGATAATTAAATAATAATAGTTAAAATGAAATTTTTATATTAAAAACGATAAAAATAATAATACGTATTAAGATATTTTACTTATCTAGATTAATAAATGAGAACAATTTTATCTATTAAATTACTCGAAAAACTAAGTATAATTTAATTATACTCAAACAAACAATCATCGGATGCGAGCTAGTGTGAGCATATCCGTATTTGTATTTCTTTTTCCAAAATCATATAATATTTATTTTTCAAATACGAATACGGTTGAATTTTGAGCTTCTTAAATATTTATTATAGAATGTTATATAGTGGAGTATACAAATAGTCTGTTCTTTTGGCTCCAAATCCAAATTTCTTTTTGGTTCCAAAACAAAAAATTTGGGCTTTTTGCAATTCATACTTGGTATGCGTGCCTTTTCCTGTCTTTACCGTGTTTTTATCAGCCATCCTTTTGTTTCTCCCCGATCCCTTATTTTTCACTTTATCGCATCAGCTTAGTAGAAAGCCCCAAAATAAAAATGATGTCCTCCACCCAAATATTTATTCCCAAATCAAAATCTTGGGTAGCCGATTCACCCGAAGCCGCTCCTTTCTTCCCAGAGATCAACCCCAAAACCGATTGTAGCCCTTGCTCCGCTCTAGATTGAATCGAAGCCTGCAGCCATCGCCCCCGCCAATGAATTGCCCCGCTCCACTATTTCGCTGTTCAACTTCATCTCCTGAAGCCGCCTGCCCTCATTCGTCGCTGCCACCGCGTCTTCCGTTTTTCCATGCTAATTTCTTGCCGTTCAACGTGAGTTGAATCTCACGATTATTTTGGTTTCAAATAGTTTAACTTCGACAGGAACAAAAATTAATTAGTGTGTCGGTGTGGATATTGGTTTTGTTGGTTAGTCTCTGCGTTATTACTTATTTTGGCTTCTGATTTGTGTTGAGAATTTCCAACTTGTGTTAGTGTTCTTCAAAGTTGTGGTTGCTCTTTCAGATCCAAAAGAAAAAAAAAGAAAAAAAGAAAAAAAGAGGAAGAAAACATGTAACAACCCGAAAATCTGGGCCAGTTTAAAATTTTTATTTTGGCAATTTTAGCGAATTTTGCACATTTAAAATGAATTTTTTTAAATAATATCGACGAGAAATTTATTTTGAATATAATTCGAACGTATATATTATATACGTCGTCGTTAGAATATAAATAATTATATATAATTATAAATAGAATTGGAAATGGCGTGGTAGTTCGATAATTCGATTTCAAACTTCAATTGAATGTACCGGGTGCAAAACAATTCGGCTTTTAGTGAAACCAAAAATAATAGGATCTATTTGATGATATCTTTCCAACGAATCCAAAAAATCAAAATTTCATAGCGGGAATCAAAAGATATGTCCATTTGAAAATTCTGAATAGTCGCTATGGAATTCAGGCCCTTAAAAATGGGAATTTTGCAAACGACCTCGGATTTCGACGAAACCACTTTTGTTGGATCCGTGATGTCAAATTATTGCTAGATTCCAAATTTCATAATTTTTCGAATCAATATTTGAGCGTGGCAAAGGAAAACGCGTTTGACCAGTTTCAGTTGATTTTAATCGACTGGAAAATGGCCATTTTTCCAACGGCCTCAGAATTCGACAAAACTAGTTTTGCTAGGACCGTATCGTCGATATGAAGCTAGAAAATATTTTTCTACATTTTATAGCGTTCGTATGTGACCCCGATAAATTGAAATGCGCGTTCAAATTCAATATATAGAGTTATATGTTGATTTTAACGAAAAATGATCGAAACGATCAAATCAGCGAATGATACATATCCCATTGTGTTCGGAATGGGGGTAAAACGCTATGGACGACAGGCGGTGGGCCTCGTTTCGAGGTCGAAATAAAAAGTCAACTTTTAGTAAATAAAATAATTAAATAAATAAAAAGAAAATATTTCCCCCCTTCCTTTTATCCTTAACCAGGCCCCCCCCCCCCCCCCCCGGTTGGAATCATTTCAGAAGTAAAAAAAATTGACGAAAGGGGTGACGGGAGGATTAACCGCCGCCACCGTGTCGCGCCCCCAGGTGGCGCGCCCGCCACCAGAGCCCCCCCTCTTCGATCACGTCGATACCCCACCCCCTGCCCTCGCGACGCGACCCCCGAAGCACCCAAACCCCTCACCTCCCCTAAACCCTACCGCAGCCCCCCTAACCTCGAGCGCGCCACCGTAGAGACCCCCAGCCCCACCACCGCCCCTTCCGCTAACTGCTCCGACCAGCACCCCCATCTCCGGCACCTCCTTTCGCTGAAACCAGTGAGCATTTACTTTATTTCTATTTTTGTGTAAAGAAATTAGTTTTAAATATATATATATATATATATGTATATATAAAAACAGAAATTCAGTTTTATGTTTAGTGATTTTTGAATTGAAAAGATTATATTTTTATTTATAAAAATATGATTTTTATATGAGGAAAAGGTAGAAAGGATTTTTATTCAGTTAAAGATAGGATTTTTATATTATAAAAAGGAATAAAAATATGATTTTTAGCATATAAGAGGTATAAAAAAAATAAAATCTTTAAATTTGAAAACGCGATATTTTTAATATTGAAAAGGAGATATTTTTAATAATTGAAAAGGCGATATATTTAATATTGAAAAGGCGATATTTTTATACGATGAAGAGTTATATTTTTATAACATGAAAGTTTATATTTTAATAACAAAGGGATTATATTGTTAGTATAGTATAAAAGAAACGATTTTTATATATTGAATAACGAAATAAAAATTCGATTTTTATATATTTAATAGTGAAGTAAAAATATGATTTTTATATATTGAATAGCGAAGTAAAAAATTCGATTTTTACATATGTAGTGAATACGGGCAACAAAAGCGACAAAAGGCGAGATTGGCGATGATTTCTCTAAATGAAGAGTCGTGGATTTGGGATAGCTAGTTGGTGAGAATTTCTCACTCTTTAATTCCTTTTTCTAGTTATATATATATACTAGGATGCAGACGGTGTTTAGTAGCACCCGACACCCGTCATTCATAGACCATGGATGGCTTGTTTGTTTAATTGTTTGGTTGTGTAGTTGGTTAGATTATCTGGTTTGAATTGAATTGTTTGGTGAAATAGAATGGATTTGATTGATGTGTGAATGGCATGGGCCATCACTAGACCGGGGATAAGGCTAGGCCTTGTCCCGTTTCTAATATCGTGCCGTTATACCGCCGAAATTTTCTAAAATAAGTTAGAAAAATAAAAATATCGTTTTTATTTTGTAAATGAACTGAATAAAAATTCATGTGTTAAAATAAAATATTTTATCGTTAAAAATATAATTTTTAACGTGAATGTGAATAAATAAATATTCATTTACAAACCGGACGGTTTGTTTATGTACACCTATTTGAAGGACATTGATTGGGACGATAAATTTTACACATCGCCCAACTGCACAAATAAAATCTGCGTTTGATTGTTTGAAACCCTACTCGGGTATTGGGACGAAATACGATATACACTAATCCCAATAATTAGTTGTATGTCGATCGATGGATCGATAGGCTGTTATAAGCATTAGATATCTATATTTGATGCTTATACAGTGTAGTGCACTTTGGATGATGGTTGATTATTTATCGTTGCTATTATATACATGTATTGTATGGAATTCATATAATTAACCTTATATGGTAATTGATTGGGCCTCATTCCAATCGGGAAAATAAAGAATATTATAAAATAAAGGTTCATGTGTTGACTGTACTCATCCGTTGAGATTAGTCATGTGTTGAATGAAATATTTTAACAATAACATTTACATCTTTATCATATATAAAATTAGAAACTAACTGGAAAATAGATAAGATGAGTGGTCTCCTGGATATTGATCTGATGTTGGTTTCGGCCTTCGGGGTTAATATTCAGGGAATTGTTCTCTTACTAATTTACGGTTGAAGTCTGATTTAATATCAAATGATAGATACCTTAATTTTCATAAAATATATTAAATAACAAAAATAGTCACACGTGGACGATACTCATTCGTTGAGATTAGTCATGTGTTGACAAGAATAAATATTCATTTGTTGAATAGAATAACGGAATTATTGAAATGTATAAAGCCGTATTGATTAGAGATGCGCTATTTTGACGCGAACGATATTTATATCGATTATATTCGTCTTTAAATTTGAATTGAATCGAATATAAAACCAATTTGAATTGAATCGAATATAAAACCAATTTGAGTTGAATCGAATATAAAACCAATTTGAATTGAATCGAATAGGAAACCAATTTGAATTGAATCGAATAGAAAACCAATTTAAATTCGAATTGAATAGTAAACGAATTTGATTTCAATTGAATATAAAACGAATTTGATTTCAATTGAATATAAAACAAATTTGATTTGAATTGAATAGAAAACGAAATGAATTCGAATTGAATAGAAAACGAATTGAATTCGAATTGAATAGAAAACGAAATGAATTCGAATTGAATAGAAAACGAATTCAAATTGAATTGAATTGAATTGAATAGGAAATAAATTCGAATTGAATTGAAAATCGATTTGAATTGAAATCAAACAGGAATGAAAATAAAAAGGATTTATAATAGAAAATTCAATTTTGATTTGAATTTGAAATGGAAGTTGAAATGTTTTTGAAACGAATTTAAAACTATTTATAAAATTCGTTTTAAATAGAAATCGATGAAATATATATAATATATATATTATATTTATAATGGCCTGAATAGAACGCGCCGCGCCGCGGCAGTTCGTAAATTTCGACCATTGACTTCGAACGGACATTACGGGAGATCCGACCGTCGGATTCTCCTAAAACCGGAACCGTTGGATTCGTATCGAAAAGAGCTTTCTAACGAATATTAGAAATTTGAAATCTAACGGTTGGATTTGGAGATACGTCCAAATCAAATTTGGAAAAGGTCGTTGTAAGTGCAGTTCGGTGGCCGTTGATGGAAATCGACTGTACGGGCCTTGATAAAATTATTAAAAATAGTAATAATTTGTGTAAAATTATAAGAAATGATTTGGGAAAAATTGGGATGAAAAACTCCATATTTGAAAAGATAAAAATAGATTTTTATCGAAATGAACTAGTTTCGAACTAAAATTAAAACCAACTATTTTTAAATATAAATAAATTGGTTTTAAAAAGGGGTTTTAAATAATCGGAATTTCTAATATATTTGATTGAAATTAAATTAGAAGTGATTTGTGGGTTTATCGTGAACAGTGTTTTAAATAACACTGGTTCTTTAACCCGATAATAAATAGAATATAATTTGGGTTTGTCGTGAACTGTGTTTTAAATGACACTAGTTCTTTAACCCAGTAAAAGGAGTTTTAATGAATCTGCAATTAGATTGAAATGTGAATTGATAATTTAAATTATCAAATTTGGCAAATGAGCGAGAATGGAGTATCACCAGTTTTTCTCCAAAGCGATAGTCAAATCTTTAATTAGATTTGAACGTGAAATGGTAATTAATTTTACCGATAACACTGTGGTATTAGGTATGGAGTACTACCAGTTTTGCTTCATGGGATGAATAGGTTGGGATTGGGAAATAAAATAAATAATTACTTCGGTGTGGTTCGCTAATCTCGACTAGTTCAGAAAACCATAATTTGGTTTGAAACGACATCCAAAGGAAGATTAAAGGATAAATTTTAAAGAATTTATCTTGGATAAAATTAATGGGAACCTTTCCCTGAGAATTTGAATTGGAATGAGGCGTATGTTGTGTTTGTGTAACATTTGTTTTTAATATACGCGGGTTGTTCGGAAAGTCCGGGTTTATTCCCATTCTGAATAACCGATTCGACGATATGTCGAAGATGAAGACGGTGGTTGAAGACCGGAAGTCTTCACATCGTTTGGGTGATTACTGATGATCATGATTGGGCTGTACACCCGAGATGAGGGAATCAGTTAGTGGTCGTCCAGATGTACTTGGAGACGGATGGATATGCGAGGAAAGTGCCTCCGGTTTCGTTCGGACCCAGAACGGACTTGTAAATGGATTGTGTGTCTGACATTGGATTTTATTCTGTGTTGATTGATTACTGTTAAATATATATCTGTTTGGCGGTGGAGAATTTATTCTCTTGCTTAACGCCCTTCTCTGAGACGTACGAGCTTAGAGGTTATATATTGATAGATATCAATCGCATGGCATGAATTTCCTGTGTGGCATGCTAAGATGCATGGATCAAGGCTTCTTTTGAAAAGCAAAGTCTTGTGGTTGATGATCAAAGCACGACCTTCGTGGCGTAGCTTTGTGTATGACGTGAATTCGCGAGCCTCACACCTCGGTATGAGTTAAAAACGGGATACGGACTACAGGGAGAGCACGACGTTTCTTTCTAGCTTTGGTGGTGTCAGTGACTTACCAGCCCTGACATTTATATACTTTTCACCTTTGTGGTTGTTGGAATGAGGCGCCTCGATTTTAGGTCTGTAAGGACCGGGAAACGTGTGTTCAGGAATAAATAATCCTCAAACGTAAGAGAGGACCGACCCTGAAGATCCAGGGGTTGCCCAGAGTGCGTAGCCCTGGGACATTTGCTAGAGTGTCTCGAAAGCGGAGAGGAGCTTGCCCCTTGCCTCGACTCATGACGGAAACCCAATTTCCAATACGTGTATTGCAGTTTTAATTGTAGAACTAGTATGGCGACATAGTAGATGGTAGCTATGCCGCTTATGATTGATATTTATGATTGAAATTGTTTTGACACTATACACCTATAATAGTATCAAATAATGTGTTTTAAACGTATCAAGCATGCTTTGGCTGTTATAAGGGAAAACCCTATCCTACGGCTTGCGTTGCATTGTGTGATGGGACCTGGGTCTTATAACAGCTTCATTTTTCTTTATTTAGCATTGCGTTGTTTGTTCTATGCACTGGTATTCTTGGGAGGAAACCCGTTCCGTGTTATACAGCGTGGTCCCTTGATTTACCTAACTTTAAAACCAATATTAATAACTGTTTTAGTTCTCACACCAGTCACATGACTGACCTGGAGTTTATTGTTTTAACCTAAACTCTGGGTGCCCCTATTTTCCGCACGGGCAGCTAGTAGTTTTGGTTTTGTAGATTTATATTCACAGGATCCTGGTTTACAGCTGGAATAATATCCGGAAAGCTCTGTATCCGTATATCACCTTCAATTGTGCTTTGTATTATTTTCCGCTGCTATGTAATTTATTGTAATCTCTGATATTTATCGAATGTAATAGTATTCATTTATACTCTGTATATTCTTGTATCTGATGGAATTGTTGTAATAACAATGAAATGTTCTTCCGTCTGGGTTCTGATTTGTCCTGTTCTCAAACGATCAGGGGTTTCGAACGGTCTAGATCGGTTTAACGACTGATTAGGATCGAGCGAAATTCCGGGCCGTCACAAAACACCTTTCTATCATTAAACTGGGACATGAAACTGTGAATTTTAATTTCTTGTATGTTGCCACTACTATATGTTCACGCACCAGCAAACTTATGTAAATGATCACTAATAACTGGTTTGGAAAATATGAACCCAGTTTGCCTGAACCTGGAATTTAATCTAGTATTTTGGGGACCATCGACAGTTCGAAATTTATAAGTGAATGTTCATGCATAGAAGTGATCATCTGATTTTTCTTCTCAGCTAAAATTTCTGATGTTGAATTGATCGAATATGAAGAGCTGTATAGACGACTTCACCTTTTTCCTTACATGTGTAATTTCCAGCAATCTTCTTAGCTGATTAGGTTTGATTTGTTCTTTCTGTTTCGTTGAACCTATGAAGCTTGGTTGGTAGTATCCTTTTTTGGATGTAAATGTTAGTTTGTTATTATGTATTCCTATGGATTGGAATTACGAATTATCACTCATATTGCTCATGCAGATAAGTTGTTTGATGTCTGGCTTCTTAATAATAGTTGATTGGTAATTTTCTATTTTGCCTTTTAGTTTTGAGTTATCGATCTGTTTATTATTTGTAACTTGTTTAATGTGGAGTTATCTAGAAATGAAATAGTACAAACAAAGGTAGAACAAACTACTTATAACTTGGATGATTGTAGTGATATATTATAAAACACTTATTTTCTGTTAACTAGGTAATCTTAAATGCACTATACATAAATATAAGTGTAACTCTTGGAATAAATTTTTAAAGCCACTAAACAAAATATTTGAAATAGTGTGATAAAAATAAATGTTTATACTATTTTAAAATTCTTTAGTTTAGACCAGTAAGATTTATCAACATCCTAGTGTATGACTACCTTGATTCAATTTTGCTTCTTTTAGCGGGATTCACCATTGTTTTTGCAAGTTGTGCTAGATTATGCATGGATTCTATACGACTAACCTTTTTTCTTCTTCACATATAATTAGTTCATGACTTATTGATATCTTAGTGTTTAAAATGTGCATAGCTAAAGTCATATCTTGTGTTATAGGCTAAAGGACTCTAACTACATTGTTTTTATGCTCGTAAAGATATAGATGATGTTCCAGGGATTTCTTCCCAAGGCATATGTCAAAATGATTCTATATCTTTTGTACTGAAGAATAGAACAAATGCCGAGTTAAAAGATTAACTAAAATGCACAGGTCACAAAGGAAAATATTGTGGTCATAAATAAACACTGCCCTTCTTACTAAATAATCAAATTACAATAATGTTACAGAACCGATGCATTCCTCTATGGATAGATGCTACAGATCTTCTTTACTTTGTTTAGATGGAAGCTATTGTATATAAAGAGGATGGTGTGATATTGTTTGTTTCATGTAATGCTGTTCAAGATGTTATGTTTCAATGATAAAATTGACTTTGATTATCATTAATATATATATATATATATAAGTGAATGTTCTTTTTAACTTCATGCATGTGATGCCTTCCTAAGAATATTTCGACACCTTGTATATTCGAAGTAATATTCTGCAAATGTTATTTTGTCACCTCATTTATAGGCCTAAACATTAGTAGGCAACTTAAGAAATAGCAAAGTATTACGTGTGTCCTTCCCTGTTATGTTACAATTAGAATTGTTTGGGCCGATTTTGGTACTGGTCTTTCATTTGCAATATTGATTTCCTTTGCAATGGTACTGATCTTTCATTTTAAATTTCTAGAGAATAAAGATGAAGTGAAAAGAATAGAAAAGGGGACCGAAAAAATGAACTCAGAGGAACAAAAATCACAGCTATCAGTGCAAGATATGCCATCCTTAGAACTTAACCAGTACCAGGTGCTTACTCAATCCTCTGAATTGTCTTGGGGTGTTTATTTAAAAGATAATTTCACACAAACTCATGATCATTCGCTCTAGATTTTGGAGGATTTTGGCTAGGTTCTTCCAGGTTTGAATCCCTTATGCTTTCTTTCATTATGGTGCTTGAATGGGTAGTTCATAACTCTTAGTGCTGCCAGCTATAGAGAATGAATGGTGTTCACCTAAACATGGCCTCTTTCAATTTAAGCAATCCTTACCGCTTCTTAACCTAATCCTATATTTACAGCAAATATAGAACGAATGGTTAGTTCTATATTTCTTATTTTGTGATTATTAAGTGTAATATTATTGTTAATTGTTTGGGATTTCATATTGATTTAGATTGTGGAAAATGACTGGAAGCAATAGAAAGCAAATGCAATATGTATAGCTGGAAGTTGTTCTTTAGTGAAAATAAAAAATCAACATGATAAACTTACCAAATATCCGTTTCTTGCTTCAGCTTCTCCTCATCAATCATTTTAAGGATCTAAGGTATCTCATTTTTCATATTTTTTTACACTATTTCATTGATGCAGCATATTTCCAGTTTGATTTTCTCACTCCGTACTTAGGGAAAACCATATGCTCATTTATGGATGGATGGTTGTCGGCCACGTAGGGTATTCTTATGTATCTTTGGTGGACAAAATTTCTATCTTTCTTATGTATCTTTTGTGTTAGATCGATGTATGTATTTTGAAACGGTTATGTTTTTTATGACGGGTTTAGTTGGTGATGTACTATGTGTATGTTGATCGAATATTATGTTAATTAATATATATGAATGATTTCTGTATAGTTGTATTTGTTGCATTGAAATATGAATCATATTATTATTAATATATATGAATTATTTATATTAGTAAGGTGTATGTAAGTTACAACGTCAAAAAAAGTTGTAATAAAATATTTTACAACGGTGTGAAATAGTTGTAATATTCTGGAAGTTACAACTGTAATCACCAGTTGTCATACATATGCTTTGACGTTACAACAGAATATACAACAACAAGGAATAAATGTTGTAATAAAATATTTTACAACGGTGGAAAAAAGTTGTAAAATATACATATTACAACGGTGTTGCAACAGTGCAAAAAAGTTGTAAAAGATATCAGTCTATTACAACTTCTTAATACACGACGGTTTGCCTACCGTTGTAAAATGTATATTACAACAGGGTTCCATTGTTGTAATAGGGTCATTTTGTTGTAGCGGCCGTAGTGGTGGAATCGTACGGGTAATTAATTTCAATCCCCGTTCCATGTAAATAACGATTTTTATTGAATTTAAATGGAGAATGAAGTTTTAAAATTTTAAATTTAATAATTTATTTGGAAATCGAATTGAATATTCAGAATGCAATAGGTTTGGAATTTGATCGCTTAAGGGCGAATTAAATATTGAATTGGGTTTTGAAAATTTGTTCGGGAAATGATCTGGAATATGTATCCAACGCTGATTTTGTGCGAATAATTTTAACGGTTATTGTGAATAATTAACCGAGCTTTGATAGAAATATTATCCTTCTAATTTATTTTGAAATGAAAATTTAAATTTAAAGTAATGATTTTTGGAATAGTTATTTGAAAATGTTTGAGTGAAGTTTGGAAATATTATAATTAAATGTTAAATTAAATGTTGTATGAAGAATTTGGAAAATTGGAATATTGGATTTTATGTGAATTCTTGGTTCTATAAAGGTATTGAATAATAATTGAACGAGTTTTAAATAAATATTATTTTTATTCAGTTTGATTTGAAATGGAAATCTCAAATTTAAAAATGATATTGAACTAAAGTTGGAATATAAAAATATTATTTCGGGAAAAAGATTAGGAATACAATTTTATTCTAAATTACGAATGTACTTTATTACGTATAGAGGAATTTGGTGATTATAGTTAAAACGTTATAAACCATAAATTGAACGCATTTTGAAATGATAGTTCATTAATATCGATTTTATATTTCAAATATTTACAACTTGAACATTTGAATCAGATTGACTTAAAAACAAAAAACGTGGGATTTATATTAATGATGGTTTTTGAATAGAAAAGAAATTTTCAAATTCCAACGAATGGTTTCAAGTTATGTTTAAATTAAAATTTGGAAAGGTCGCTATACATGCAGTTCGGCAACTGTATTGGAAAATCGAATAAAATGGGCTTATGAAAATTATTTAGACAAATCCAGAAAAATATGATAAATTATATTTTATTATTTAAAAGTGTTTTGGGATAAAATTTGTGAATTTGGAAATGATTTTGGATCTATTTGGTTAACAACCATTTTACAATGCTATCTGTAACGCTTTAACGTTATTATACCATTCTTTGTAAATAATTAGAATTTGAAGATTTTTAACACGAACTACTATGGAAAAGGATTTGTTAATTATATTTAAAGGTTTGAAAAGAGTTTAAAATATATGGTAGGAAATTTATTTTAATTACCAGTAAGATATGGGAAATTTGAATTAAAAAGGAAATGAATTTGATAGAGTTGGTCTTCAGATATTCGATATGGAAGTCTAGGAGCGGATGAATACTATAGGAGATATTATAACGTATTCATATCCAGATTCCGATGATATTTTCCCAAGCTTGCGAATCAATATCAAATATAAGTCGAATAAACTCTATTTAAAATTATATTTGAAAATATAAATTATTTAAATGGAAATTCAAATCCAAATAAAGATTTGGAAGTTTTGAGATATCGACGAACAAATGAAATTTGTCTTTGAAATTTAAGGATGGAAATGAATATTGAACGTCAAGAAAAGGGATGAGACGATAACGGGGTTTTCGGGAATCAAACAAATCCAACCTTAATTCGAAGTAAAGCGATAACATTTGGAAAGGAGATTTGTATTGAGAAACTTGTATAGTCCATAGCTACTATTTTTAAAGTACGCTTATTATTTGGTGAGTCCGGGATCAGATATAGGTCCGAAAACCATTCCAAATAATAATACGACGTTATAAAGAAACTGAAAATTGGAAAATTGATAAGTGAATATCGAGTATATTCGAATTGTTATGATGGATTGCTGATGTCTCGGATCAGGCCGTACACCCAATACGAGGTTATAAGTGGCATGAAATCTGAATATATTTGAATATTCTCGGGTTGATGTTTCGTTCAGACCCAGAATGGACTTGTATGGATTGTGTGTCTGACATTGAAATTGACTGCATAGCACTAATTTCCATTAATATATATCGGATTTGTGGCAATATATTACCCTCGTCTCTAAGTCATATGAACTTAGAGGGTATGCATTGATCGAAATCAGTGACATGTTGTGAATTGTCAATGTGGCATACACGAGTTATGAAACGAGCTAGTGATGATCAAAGCATGGCCAATTGAATCGTAGCTTTGTGTATATCATGACATCGACAAACCTCACACCCTGGATTGATAGTAAACTGGCAGTTAGGATGTATACATAATCTCTAGTAAAAATCGAAAGCTTCGGCGGTAGATCTACTTCGAAACCCAAGGGAATAAAGTATATACAGAGTTCGATGTTTGGATATTATTCGGGATATATACTTTCACGCTATGTATTCGGTGTCCGTTGTCTGGATGTTAACCGGGAGATACTTAGCTTTGTGTCCTCCAATGATCTTTCGTGTCAAGAACCATCATGTTGGAAATCCAATCTCCAATAAGAGCCCATGCGATTTTGATTGTATACCCATATGTCAATATAACCAATTGGGGTTATGAGGGCTATGATTCTATATTTATTTGTGAAATTATTTTTCGGCACTATGTACTAGTGATAATATTAAAATAGTATTTTACGTATTAAAGCATATTTGGTTATCAAAAGACAAAACTCGCCCATCTAGTGTGCGTTTGCATTGTGTGATGTGGGGCAAGCTTATGATAGCTTCATTTTCCAAAGTCATTGCGAATTTCTATGCCCGGGAATTCAAATGGAGTAAACCCGTTCCGCATTAGCAGTGTGGTCTAGTGAATTTTCCCAACTTTAAAATAAACCCGAAATAATAATAACTGTTTTGAGTTCTCACACCAGTCCCACGACTGACCTGGAATTTATTGTTCCTATACCTAAACTTTAGGTGCCAATATTTCGCACGGGCAGCTAGTAGTTTAGTTTGCAGGTTTAGTTTTAGCGCTGGATTCAGTTTGGTGCTAGAGTTCTATTTTGGTTACTTCTTCCGTTGAGAGAATTTTGTTTCCACTGAGCTTATGGCATACTCTGATTTTATTGTAACTCTGATGTAAACATTTTGTAATGAAATAAAAAGTGTTGTTCTTAGTTTTCAAATATGTTAGTACCCATAACCATCTGTCTTTATGAACGATTTAAGTTGGTTTAATTACCGGCGAAAATCGGACAGAAAGGCGGGTCGTTACAGGACTACTAGTAACCACTTAATCATGCAAATAATGTGATAGGATTATTTCCAAATATAGAAAGTGGCTTGCTGGGAAAATAAAAAGGGGACACAGAGAATCATTTTAGTTAGTAAGGACTATTGGAAAACCTTGAATGGAAACGATTGAATTACGGTTACAATAGGGATATGATAGGTATTTTAAGCAAGAGAAAAACCCTAGAATGCAAATATATAAAACCAGTATAACCTCGGGGAAAATAGTATGTTCTTATTTTCTTTAAAGCATAAAATAATGGTGGAGCTATAGGAACAATAAAGAACAAGCTGGAAAATCTAGGATTAAGAGGAGAAAAAGTTTTAATGAGTATGTTTCATTATAAGTAAGGCATTAAGACCTAATAAGACAACATATTTTAAATATTTATATGATTGCTGCAATGCTGAGTTAATCAAAGGGTTAATCTGATAAGTATATGTTCATGATTGAAATGGATAAGCATTGCTGATTTGTATGCAAGAAAGTTTAAATAAATCTGATTTAAAATAATAAATGGTTTTAAGTGTTACTGCGTGCAGTACGATTGAATAAATAAGAATAAACAGCTTAAACAAGCTTATGTTTATTTCTGTATAGATAATATAAATGGAGCAATGAAAGATTCGTGTGCTAATCTATTTATTATTACTATACTTTTGTGAGCTAGATTCTTATATTTATATAGGGAAGTTCAATAAAGAGAAATAAAGGTTAGGAGTTATCCCAGTACCTCTACCATATGCATTCAACAATATATATAAACCTATATGATTATTATCATAATTATAGAAACATTTTGAATGCATAAATTAAGTTTAGGCAATCAAATAGGAGATTAAAGTGATACCGAGATGTGCTAGTTTTAAGTATGGGTGTTTAATTATTTTATATAAATAGGTGAATGAATGTGTTTCTATGTTGATTTATTGAATAAGGATGATTTGTTATATGTTTGCATCAATTTATATAATGGGAATATTACAAAAAAAATGTACATGATTTATGATGTAAAAATCTGGAATCATGTGACCAGGAAAAGAAAGGGGAACTCGTGCATATAACTGGATGCATGGGGTAAAGGGTTATGATACTGAAGTCTTAAACCTAATTTTAACTAAAGTAAGGCTCGTGGGAGGTGTTAGTCACCAGGTTTACATTGATCTACTTGGAATCAGATAGGATGTCAGATATGCACATGGCATGATTATTCCCTGAATGCCTTTGTGTGTTGGGATAACAGAGTGAATGACCTGGTCACTGGGCACCTATGTGTTCAATTTATGGAAATATTTGACCCATTAAAGTAAATAAACCAAATCCTGTTGATGTTGTAGATTAGAGATTATATAAGTCAAGTAACAAGTCATGAAGGGATGGACCGGGAATGCATATTTTTATGTAATGCATGTATTTTCCTGGATGTTTTGTTCTCATTCTTTTGTTATAAATAGCTACATGTAAATGAAAATTTCTAAAGTAGTAAATTGGCATGTTAACACTTGAAAAGATATCAGAGAAAGGAAATGAATGATAAGTATGACTGTATATATGGTATAACATGATTTATGCCTTATATGCTTTATATTTAATGCCTCATATTCACACCGGACTAGCCAATCTGACCCTATTTGATTGTGTTTTCAATCTTTTGGGGTTTCTCATTCACATGGGATAGTTCAATATTGATTTCAAGAAAGGAAGCTTAAGAAAACCAGATTAAAGTAGCTGGAGAAATTGTTGTTTCAAAGTGTTCAGTGTGACTAAAAGAATTTGCTACAGTATTGAATAGATATAAGTAGTTTACGTTTTGATGATTTGTGTGAAGTATGTTTTTAGTTATCTTTGAAAATCTTTGTTATTGTTCAAAGTAATCTGGAGTTAAGTATGTATGAAACAACTGATTGGTATCTTTGCTTTGGTTTATAAAATCTATGTTTATATGCATATTTGATTCGATGGAAAGAGCCATGCCATTTAGTTGATAAATGATGTGGTTACTTTCCAGAATAATCATCATATTTGGATCAATATATGTGTACGTGCTTAAGTACAAAGTAAGGTGTATGTATAGATTTATGCGTAACTCAAATGATAACTAAAGTAAAGTGGCTATTTGTATATTAAATAGCTAAAGAAATCATGGCATGTAATTTGATATCTTCACTTGTTCTCTGGTTTACTTAGTGCGTTTAAAATACACAGGCATGAAACTTATGGAGCATAAGTAATATGTAGTCTGGGTATATGCATATATAAATGGAAAACATGGCCATGGGTAAATTTATTAGTAAATATGAATATGAGTTGTTTTCACTAATAAACTACATTAGTAAAGTGTGTCTGAGGAAAAATGGAAACTTGTGGTGGCAAGCAAAATGAATGTGCACGTGCACAGGCCTTGTCACTATGCATGTTCATTTAACAAATGCAATCATCCCCAAGCCCTATTTATTCCTCATAATAATTCTATGCATTTAACTTATATTAAATCATGATGAAATATGAAGAAATACACAATTTTATATCTAGAAATCAGTCATTGTGCATAGACTAAATGTTTAAAATACTCATTTTTTGTGGGATTAAGGCTTTGCAGGTTTTATATATGTTAATTTTGTATAAAAATCAAATAGCCATGTTTTTGTATAAGATACTACTTGAAATCAAATTATCTTGTAAACTTTATTTTACTAATAATTATGTAGTAGCAAAATGCGTCTAGATATCATCATATATATAGAATTATGAATGTACTAATATTTTATTTCCGTTTAATAGGGTCCTGGGAGTTAAATAGGGAAATCCTTATTAAATAGGTGACACCAGAAACATTAATAGGAAATAATTATAAGATTAATACATTTTTTATGGAAAAATTTTGGGGGTTAATTCAGTTGGTTTCAGAGCTAAGTTAATGTAAAACTTGGAAAAAAATAAATAAAACAAAAACCAGTTTATAAGAACCGTTGATTATTTTGTCTGTATATGATTACAAACACCAATACAATTAGTACAACACTACTATGACATATAACAATCTGATCTATTGTAACTTAAATTGTTATTGGAGATCAATGGTAGGTAGCAAGGCAAATCAAGGGTTGGAGGATCAAATGAACCTCCAAAGCTAAATATGCCAAAGTTCATGAGAGCTCTTAGGAATGGGGTAGGACAAGGCAAAGAAACCCCGATGAAAAGCTATCTAAACTGCTGAAAACCTATGCACATCTTGGTGGAAAGGATTTTGAGAAGATTAAATGAATAATTGGGATGCAAACTTGGCTGAGAAGCTTAGAATGGATTTTTGCTGATATGCAAATAAATGATCAGAGGAAAAGACAGATTGCTTCAAGGAGATTGAAGGGAGTTGCTTTGGACTAATGGGAAGTAATGATTGCAGAAGGCGAGAAAATGAAATAAACTGGGATCAGTTCAAATAAATGTTTAAAGCAAGATTTGTCCCAGCTTCAGCAAAGGCTACATTACTGGAAAAGTTTATCTAGTTAAGCCAAGGCATAATGAGTGTGACAGAGTACACTCAAAAAAATTTCAATCGTTTCTAAGTATGGCATTGTTTTGATAGCTAATGAAGTAGCTAAGAATGAAAGGTGTATTTAGGGACTCAATGCAAATTTAAGTAGGGCAATGTTACCTTATATATAGAGGACTTTGGATCAAGTACTGGATCTAACCCAAAATTTAAGATGCATGATAGTGACAGAGTGAAGTTTAGAAATTTTAAGAATAGTAACAAAAATAACAAAGGTAAAAATAGGGTACATCCCTATGACAAGAAACAAACTAATTCAAGTGCCAAGAAAGCAGAAGAAGCAACAACTTTAGAGGAAAGAAAGAGACCTGTTTGCTACAATTGTGGGAAGGAAGGACACATAAGAGCCAACTGCAAGGCTGGAAAGATAGCATCCTACCAATGCTATAATTATGGAAAAGAAGTGCATATCAAAAAGTATTACGCTGGACCAAAAAGGCAAGAAAAAGTGGGACCATTAGAAGGCAAGGGAAATTCAAATGAGGGGGTTAATGCAGGAGAGCCTAGACAAGTGGAAGGTATACTTTTTTATCAAAAATTTACGTATTACTGTGGTATATGATATAGGTGCTACACATTCACTAATATCCCGTGACATTACTTAGGAAGTAGAACTCACTTGTGTGTTAGTGGATAAGCGTTTGTTTATAAAGAGTCATATAGGAAGTTCATGTGTTTTAGGGATGAAATGCTTTTGTGTAGAGCTAAAAATAGGAGGGTATATATATTTATCACGTTTGCATGTACTAAACTACCCTAGTATTGGAATAATACTAGGTATGGATCGGTTGTAAAAGTATAAGGCTATAATAAATTTAGAGAAATTCATTATCTCTTTAAGAAATGCAGATAACAAGAGAGTAACAATAATGTGTGAGATGGACAAAGAAATTTGCATTGTCAATGTTAGGGGTATGGATGAAGAAGAAAGATACCCAATTTAGAAGACTTCCATATTGTAAATCAATACCCAAATTTATTTAAAGAAGTTAGTGGGAATCCTCAAGACAAACCAGTTGAATTTCAAATTAGACTAATCCCAAGTGCTAACCAAATTGTAAAAAAGCCAACCAAGATGGGGTAAAAGGAATTGGTTGAAGTGAAAAGGCAACTTGAATAATTAGAGAAAAAGGGTTCATAAGACCTAGTATGTAACGATCAGTATTTTTAATAACTCTAAAATATGTTTTTTTGGAAGTATTCAATAGGATTTTGTATAATTTAATATTTTATTATTGAATCTGGACTTAAGAATAATTGAAAATAAATTCTAAACTTGGTTTTATATTTTACTGGGATTAAAACTAGGATAATAAACTTTTAAAATCAATTTAAAAGTGAAAATATTGAACAATCGATAATCTAATATTATTTTAATGACCTAAAAATATACCATTTTGAGACAGTCTCGGAATTCGATGAAACTGGATTCATTGGATCTGTATTAGTGAAATATAGTAGAGTATCAAATTTCATATTGATTTGAGTTACCCTTTGATCATACGAATTGAAAACGCGTAGGAGCCATTTATTGAAATTCGAGTGAAATCAAGCAGTTTTGGGTAATATTGAAGAATTGGAAATATTGATAAAATAGATTTAAAATGGTTTAAAAATAAATATAAATGATAATGAACTCATTTACAAATTTTCTAATTAAACTTTATCCATAAAAATCATTAGTTCATTTACACTGGTTTTTAATCCGAAATTTAAATTGTTTAGAGGTTTATGAATATAAACGGCTATTTGGAAACCCTTTGATTTTATTTTAAATGGTTAATGACAACCTTAATGACCTATTTACTTGTACAAATTTTTTCATAAGGTTTAAATAATTTGAATGGACACAACACCTTCCTTATATACACCTTATGTAACGATTCGGATTTTGCCCGGACCTAATCGATCGCAAAATCGACTAAGACCATTCAAAAACCGGAATACGCTAACTTTGGGCATACAACATGAGCCGACCTGAACTTCCCCACTCTCCAAAGAGAAGAGAAAGAACGGATTGCTTTGAGGACAAGACAAATCAGAACACAAATAGAAGAACATTTCATTTCTTATTACAACAATTCCACCAGAATACAAGAATATAACAGAGTATGAATGAATAACATACATTCGATAAATATCAGAGATTTAAATTATATTTAAATACATAGCAGTGGAAAAATAATACAAAACACAACTGAAAGAGATAAATGGATACAGAGCTTCCCGAATATCATTCCAGCTGTAAACCAAGATCTTGTGAATATAATATCTGCAAAACTAAAACTACTAACTGCCCGTATGGAAAATAGGGGCACCCAGAGTTTACATTAAAACAATAAACTCCAGGTCAGTCATGTGACTGGTGTGCGAACTAAAACAGTTATTAAATCTTTACTTTAAAACAAGGTAAATCAAGGCACCATGCCGTATAACACGGAACGGGTTTCCTTCCAAGAATGCCAGTGCAAAAACAAACAGCGCAATGCTTTTTGAAAAATGAAGCTATTATAAGACCCAGATCCCATCACACAATGCAATGCAAGCCGAAGGATAGGGTTTTCCCTTATAATAGCCAAACATGCTTGGTACGTTAAAGCAAATCATTTGATACTATTATAAGTGCATAGTGTTTAAAACAAATTCAAATATAAATGTATCAATCCTAGACAGCATGGGTACCACATATCATGTCACCAATACTAGGCTTTACAATCAAAACCGCAATTGTCATGTATTGGAAGTTGGATTTCCATCTGTGAACTAAGGCAACAGATCGTCCTTACCGCTTCGAGACGCTCTAGCTCGTGTCTCAGTGTAATGACCCAGAAATCTGGGCCAGTTTAAAATTTTTATTTTGGCAATTTTATCGAATATTGAATATTTAAAATGAATTATTTTAAATAAAATCGACGATAAATTTATTTTGAATATAATTCGAACGTATATATTATATACGTCGTCGTTAGAATATAAATAATTATATATAATTATAAATAGAATTGAAAATGGCGCGGTAGTTCGATAATTCGATTTCAAACTTCAACTGAACGTACCGGGTGCAAAACAATCCGGATTTTAGCGAATCCAAAAATAATAGGATCTAATTGATGATATCTTTCCAACGAATCCGACAAATCAAAATTTCATAGAGGGAATCGAAAGATATGTCCAGTTGAAAATTCTGAATAGTCGCTATGGAATTCAGGCCCTTAAATATGGGAATTTTGCAAACGACCTCGGATTTCGAAAGAACCACTTTTGTTGGGTCCGTGATGCCAAATTGTTGCTAGGTTTCAAATTTCATAATTTTTCGAATCAATATGTGAGCGTGGCAAAGGAAAACGCATTTGACCAATTTTAGTTGATTTTAATCGACTGGAAAATGGCCATTTTTCCAATGGTCTCAGAATTCGACGAAACTAGTTTTGTTAGAACCGTATCGTCAATACGAAGCTGGAAAATATTTTTCTGGAATTTTTCTAGTTAGTATGTGACCCCGGTAAATTGAAATGCGCGTTCAAATTCAATATATAGAGTTATATGTTGATTTTGACGGAAACAGATCGAAATGATCGAATCAGCCTATGACACATATCCCATTATGTTCTTAATGGGGGTAATTAGCTATGGACGACAGGCGGTGGGCCTCGTTTTGAGGTCGAAAAGAAAAGTTGTTTTTGGGATAAAATAAAATAAAATAAAATAATTAAAATTAAAACCCTCACCCCTCTCTCCCTATTACCTCGTTGGCCCCTCCTTCAGTTCGAATCAAACAGAAATAAAAAAAAAGGGTTGTGCCCTAGCGATCGGAGCCGCGCCTCCAGGAGGGCGCGTCGCCCTTGCGCCGCCGGCGCTCCGGCGGAGGATCTCCTCCCCTGGCCCCGCTCTCCCCTCCGCTAGTTCTCCTCCTTCCCTGCCCTGTTCTTCCTCGCTCCGCCCCCTTTCTCTGATGAAGCCGCGCCACCCAAAAACCCCTCCTCCGATGCTTCTCCTTCTCTCCCTTCAGCCAATCCGAACCCGAGCCCATCCAAGCCTCTAACTCCAAAGGTGAGCCACTTCGGGAATAAAAATGCAATCTTTAACAATTTTCAGCGATGCGAGCCCTCCTCCGAGCAAAAAGAAGTGAGTGTTCATTTCAAATTTTATTCATTTACATTGATTTTTACTTTTCAGTTTTTAATTAATGAAAGGTCAAAATTTTAATTAATGAAAGGTCAAATTTTTAATTATATGAAAGGTTGAATTTTTAAAGTATGAAAGGCGATATGATTATTAACATGAAAGCGAGTGGAAACATGATTTTGTTTATATAGAAAAGATTTGATTTTTAAAATAGAAAAGATTTGATTTTTAAAATAGAAAAGATTTGATTTTTAAAATAGAAAAGATTTGATTTTTAAAATAGAAAAGATTATATTTTTAAAATAGAAAAGATTAGATTTTTGAAATTGAAAAGGCGAAATCTTTATATGAAGGATAGCGTGATAAAAATAGAATTTTTATCCTTATAACGTAAAAGTAAAAATTCAATTTTTATATATTGAATAGCGAAGTAAAAATTCGATTTTTATATATTGAATAGCGAAGTAAAAATTCGATTTTTATATATTGAATAGCGAAGTAAAAATTCGATTTTTATATATCGAATAGCGAAGTAAAAAATTCGATTTTTATATATTGAATAGCGAGGTGAAAATGTGATTTTTATATATATAGTGGCTATGGGCAACGAAAGCGACAAAAAGGCGAGAACGACGAAGATTTCTATAAATGAAGTGCCATGAAGTTGGATAGCTATTGGTGAGAATTTCTCACCTTTCAATTTCATTTTCTAGTTATATATATATATTAGGATGCAGACGGTGTTTAGTAGCACCCGACACCCGTCATCCACAGACCATGGATGGCTTGTTTGTTAAATTGTTTGGTTGTGTAGTTGGTTAGATTAATTGATTGGAATTTGATTGTTTGGTGAAATGGAAATTAATTTGATTGATGTGTGAATGGCATGGGCCTTCACTAGACCGGGGATAAGGCTAGGCCTTGTCCCGTTTCTAGTATCGTGCCGTTATGCCGCCGAAATTTCCTAAAATATGTTAGAAAAATAAAAATATCATTTTTATTTTGTAAATGAATAAAATAAAAATTCATGTGTTAAAATAAAATGTTTTATCGTTAAAAATATAATTTTTAACGTGAATGGGAATAAATAAATATTCATTTACAAACCGGACGGTTTGTTTATGTACACCTATTTGAATGACATTGATTGGGACGATAAATTTTACACATTGCCCAACTGCACAAATAAAATCTGTGTTTGTTGATTTGAAACCTTATATGGGTATTGGGATAAAATACGGCATACACTAATCCCAATAATTAGTTGTATGTCGATCGATTGATTGATAGGCTGTTATAAGCGTTAGATATCTATATTTGATGCTTATACAGTGTAGTGCACTTTGGATGATGGTTGATTATTTATCGTTGCTATTATATACATGTGTTGAATGGAATCCATATAATTAACTTTATATGGTAATTGATTGGGCCTCATTCCAATCGGAAAATTAAAGAATATTATAAAATAAAGGTTCATGTGTTGACCGTACTCATCCGTTGAGATTAGTCATGTGTTGAACGAAAGATTTTAACAATAAAATTTACATCTTTATCATATATAAAATTAGAAACTAATTGGAAAATAGATAAGATGAGTGGTCTCTTGGGTATTGATCTGATGTTGGTTTCGGCCTTCGGGGTTAATATTCAGGGAATCGTTCTCTTACTAATTTGCGGTTGGAGTCTGATTTAATATCAAACGATAGATACCATAATTTTTATAAAATATATTAAATAACAAAAATAGTCACACGTGGACAGTACTCATTCGTTGAGATTAGTCATGTGTTGACAAGAATAAATATTCATCTGTTGAATAGAATAACGAGATTATTGAAATATATAAAGCTGTGTCGATTAGAGATGCGCTATTTTGACGCGAACGATATTTATATCGATTATATTCGTTTTTAAATTTGATTTGAATTGAATTTGAACAGAATAGAAAATGAACTCGATTTGAATAGAAAATGAATTGAATTCGAATAGAAAATGAATTGAATTCGATTTGAATAGAAAGCGAATTGAATTCGATTTGAATAGAAAGCGAAATGAATTCAATTTGAATAGAAAGCGAAATGAATTCGATTTGAATAGAAAACGAAATGAATTCGATTTGAATAGAAAACGGATTGAATTCGATTTGAATAGAAAGAGAAATGAATTCGATTTGAATAGAAAGCGAAATGAATTCGATTTGAATAGAAAACGAAATGAATTCGATTTGAATAGAAAACGAAATGAATTCGATTTGAATAGAAAGCGAAATGAATTCGATTTGAATAGAAAGCGAAATGAATTCGATTTGAATAGAAAGCGAAATGAATTCGATTTGAATAGGAAACGAATTGAATTCGATTTGAATAGAAAACGAATTGAATTTGATTTAAATAGAAAATGAATTGAACTTGATTTAATTAGAGAACGAATTGAATTCGAATAGAAAATGAATTGAATTTGATTTGAATAGAAAACGAATTGAATTTGATTTGAATAGAAAACGAATTGAATTTGATTTGAATAGAAAATGAATTTGATTTGAATTGAATTGAAAACGAATTCGAATTGAATTGAAAACGAATTGAAATGAATTCAAATTGAATTGAAATTTGAATTGAATAGAAATGAATCTTAAAACGAATTTATACGGAAGAATTCAATTTTGATTTGAATTGGATATGGAAGTTGAAATGTTTTTGAAACGAATTTAAAACTATTTATAAACTTCGTTTTAAATAGAAATCGATGAAATATATATTATATATATAATATAATGGCCTGAATAGAACGCGCCGCGCCGCGGCAGTTCGTGAATTTCGACCATTGATTTCGAACGGACATTACGGGAGATCCGACCGTCGGATTCTCTTAAAACCGGAACCGTTGGGTTCGTATCGAAAAGAGCTTTCTAACGAATATTAGAAATTTGAAATCTAATGGTTGGATTTGGCGGTACGTCCAAATCAAATTTGAAAACGGTCGCTATAAGTGCAGTTCGATGACCGTTGTTGAAAATCGACTGTACGGGCCTTGATAAAATTATTAAAAATAGTAGTAATTTGTGTAAAATCATAAGAAATGATTTGGGAAAAATTGGAGTGAAAAACTCCATATTTGAAAAGATAAAAATAGATTTTTATCGAAATGAACTAGTTTTGAACTAAAATTAAAACCCAACTATTTTTAAATAAATAAATTGGATTTAAAAAGGGGTTTTAAATAATCGGAATTTCTAATATATTTGATTGAAAATTAAATTAGAAGTGATTGGTGGGTTTATTGTGAACAGTGTTTTAAATAACACTAATTCTTTAACCCAATAACAATTAGAATGTGATTTGGGTTTGTCGTGAACTGTGTTTTAAATGACATTAGTTCTTTAACCCAGTAAAAGGAGTTTTAATGAATCTGTAATTAGATTGAAATGTGAATTGATAATCTAAATTATCAAATTTAGAAAACAAGCGAGAATGGAGTATCACCAGTTTTGCTCCAAAGCGATAGTTAAATCTTTAATTAGATTTGAACATGAAATGGTAATTAATTTTACCGACAACACTAAGGTGTTAGATATGGAGTATTACCAGTTTTGCTTCATGGGATGAATAGGTTGGGATTGGGAAATAAAATAAATAATTACTTTGGTGTGGTTCTCTAATCTCGACTAGTTTAGAAAACCATAATTTGGTTTTGAAACGACATCCAAAGGAAGATTAAAGGATAAATTTAAAAAGAATTTATCTTGGATAAAATTAATGGGAACCTTTCCCTAAGAATGTGATTTCGTGAATAAAAGGATATTCTGCATTGGAACGAGGCGTATGTTGTGTTTGTGTAACATTCGTTTTTAATATACGCGGGTTGTTCGGAAAGTCCGGGTTTATACCCATTCTGAATAACCGATTCGACGATAAGTCGAAGATGAAGACGGTGGTTGAAGACCAGAAGTCTTCACATCGTTTGGGTGATTACTGATGATGTTGATTGGGCTGCACACCCAAGATGAGGGAATCTTTAACAACCCGAATTTTAATAACATGCTAAAACAAGAAATCAAGGCAGAATTAAATTCTAAAATCAGAACCAAGGGAAACGGGCTGTGCTATTGCGATCGTCTCGGAAAAATACGCGAAATAGAGTCCGAAATTTTGTAAATCGGAGTCCGTATGACCCGGTTAAGGCCCGTAGAAGATTTCAGAAAATTCAGCCCGAAATACAGACAGATCATGGGAGGTCGACTTGGGAGTCGACCCCCCCCTCCAACCAGGTCGACACTAGTGTCGACCTGGAGGTCGACCCCCCCCCAGGTCGACTCCTGTGTCGACCTGGGTGTCGACATGCCTGGTCGGGCCACTTCGGCCTGGTGCACCTGCATGACTTCCTGACCCTGTTTTCTGACCCTGAGACGAAATTTGATGGCCTAGATCTAAATTAGGGTTAATCCTATGGCTAGAAACATTCCTATATCCCTATAAAAAGACCCCTAGACCTAGCCTAAACCCACACAACTTCATTCTATCCTTATGCTGCTCAAATTCTAGATGATCATGGCCTCTTCTCCTCTTCTAAATTAAATTAATAAACAAATAAAACAAATCAAGACAAGGAGATACTGTTCAAGAGGAGATTCAAGCTAGGATTCAAGAGAGAGTTCGAACAACGTAAAGACCAAATCAAGATCTACCGATCCAACGATTCAGCAACTAGTTTCTAGATCTCCACTTCTTAAACCTCGATCTGTAAGTTCTAGTTAATTTTAGATAAAAACTATAAATCTAATATGGGCATGTTAAATTGAAACGGATCTATGTATGATTCATATCTCTCGTATTTTCTTCTTGGATCTGTTTTGTTTCTTTCTTGGATCTTGAATATTGGGAATGTTACCAAATGACATTGGAATTGTGACTAAGATTGAGGACATATGATTATGCCTATGCCTATGATTGAGAACATAAGACAATGCCTATGATTATGACAAAAACAATTGGGAACATTTATGACTCATGACTGTGAACTGTTGCCTACAATTATAAGGCTATGACCATGACCTTGAAACTATTACAGTGGACTATTTATGACTAAAACACCTATGATTCATAATTAGGAAAGTCTTACCTAGAACTATGACTGTAAAACTTGGATCTAGACTTGATTATTCAGCCTATTCTTGATTATCTGTGGATCTTGATCTTGGGAATTTACCTATTGAGTTAGGTCTACCCAATGTTCATGAACCTTTGATATCATTGTTATGAATCTTTGACATGTTAGGATACCAATTTGGGTAGATCTAGACCAAAACTATGTTGACATTTGGATCAAGTCTAAACCATCATTTAGGATGTTTATACTATCGCCTTATGCCATGACTATTGTCTTAATATGATAGAATTGAAAAGCATATTAATTTCAATTTGCTTGTGACGTTGTAACCAATTATCTCAAGCCAGTCTTGTAATCTCGTTTATCACCTTTGTGGCCAAATCACCTTCGTGCTAGATTCATGTTTTTGGCCAAACCTTTTATGCTATCATATGCTAGATTATGTTAAACACCTTGCCTCGAACATCACCATGTTTAACTTGTGATTAATTTGCCATCTTATGCCCACCTTTTCATATTGTTATGTTCCCCTCTTAGATCTGTTTGTGTTAATACGAACTTACGTGCGATGGGGATACGTTATGGGTAGTTAGGCAAACTTGAATAACATGAAACATGACTTGAAAATATGATATGAAACTTGACATGTGATTATGCTGGAAAACATGAATGTGGACATGACACTTAGAAAATATGAAGTGACCAACTCGAGGTTGGGTTGAGTTTGTAGCGTAAATCTTCCCGGAACCGACCGGCAAATCCAGTGGCTACAAACAATAGGATCCAATGTGAGTAGTTGGTCACACCGCGCTTGAAACCCGAGGTTAGACTGAGTTGTGGCGCAAGACTGCCCGGAACCGACCGGCATACCGGCAGCCACAACAATACCTATCTAATGTGAGAGGTTGGGTGCATTAAAATAAATTAATGCCACATGATAGGGTTAAGTCATGAACCATTGGAATACACTTAACCAATTGAACACGATAGGGTTAAGTCTTGAAACACTTGAATATACTTAACCAACTTGATACATGATTTGATAGGGTAAGGTCTTGAATCTTGGACACACTTAACCCAGTAGGGAAACCTAGTTGCGGGGTCCTTTTCAGCAGTAACCCACTAGATGTATCATTGTACCCTGGGACTAGGCAAGGTGGGGGCACGATTACTGTACTCTGAATGTAAGTGACCAAAAGGGACGGCTTAGTTGGTTTACCAGTTCAAGCGGACCATGGCCGTGCACATGAGTCCAGCGTTGACCCGTGGGCATCAGTAGGTTTACTTGTGTGACTTGAATTGTGTCACTGGTTGTCACTCCAGGGTTTGATACACCCCTGGGGTGGGCCTAGCACAAGTAACTACAATCGCGATTAGGGCCGTATGACACCGAAACACGACAAGTTAGGCTTATAGGGAGCCGATCGACTAGGCCGTTTAGTTGGACCTTGACTTGGATCAACTCTTGATTATTGGGCCAGGTGATCCTTTCTTGAATACACTTGACTTGGGGCCAACTCTTGATAATTGGGTCTTATTGTCCCAAGGGATTCTTTCTTGATTTTTACCTGACATAAACCAGAATACTAGTACAGTGGTATAGCAAACCTTGAACACAAAATGCTACTCTTGATCTATACTTGACCTATACTTGATTATACTTGATTATCCTGTTATCTCGCTTATCTTGACATCATGCTTATGGTTACTTCAGTTTATGCATGTCATGTTACCTTTACTAGTTTTTAGGCTGAAAGTAACTAGGACTTACTGAGTCTTTATGACTAATCCTTTTCCTTTCGCCTCTTTTTCTTTCGTTCCCCCCCCCCCCCAGGTTCTCTGGGAGGAAACACTAGCATCTAGCTCGGATATCACTTGCTTTGGCTCAGCATGTACGGTTTGCTATGGCTGCTTCTTTTTACTGCACTTGGGGATTAACCTGTTTTTCTGTTTTTAAGTTATTGCTTCTTTGGCTACTATTACAAGACAGTTGTAATGAAGTGTTATTTGAAATGTTTGTAAGAAACATGGTTTATTTTGGAATGAAATAAAGTCTGCTTTGCTCATAAATTCTTCCGCTGTTTACTTAATTATCTATTTATGTTCTGTCTTGTGATATCTCTGTGCATGATTACCTATATAATATCCCTCCAAAACCAGTGCATTCCTTTGTGAGTGACCCTGGCGGAGGTGGGGTGTTACATTTGGTATCAGAGCAGAAGGTTACCAGACTGGGAAAAAGTTTTCAAAAACCTTCTGAAATTAGTTTTCAAAATGTTTACAAAGAAGCAAAATTTTCAAGAAAAGTTTATTTTGAAAAGCCTATTCCCCAAAAGCCATTAGCACTTTCCTTTGTTTCCTCGTTTGAATCTTTTCTTCTTCTTTTTTCGTTTTCAGCTTATCATGGCCGACGATCTTAATCTTCCCGAGGGTATCAGTATACCCACTTGGTTCCGTCGTTTCCTCGAGGCTCGGGCCAACGCTGCAGGCCCAGCGGATGTCCCTCCTCCTCCTCCTCCTCAACCTCCGCGAGAAACAGCTTTTTCGAAGATATGCAAGGACTTTAAAGCGATGGGTGGCAAAGACTTCATTGGAACCGAAAGCTTCGTTGAAGCACGAAATTGGCTGAAGGAGACGGAAGACCTCTTTGTTATCTTTGATGTGGAGGATCGTAGAAAAGTCCAACTGGCAGTATGGCTACTAAAAGGAGAAGCTGCATTTTGGTGGGAAGTTGCCAACGCTACTAGGCCAATTGAGACATGGGCTGACTTTAGAGAGAGGTTTGGGCTTAAGTTTTTATCACCAGCAGAAGAGAGTCTGCAAATGGAGAGATTCCTAGCACTTAAGCAAGGGGATATGACAGTTAGGGAGTACATGAATAAGTTTAATGAGCTTGCTAGGTTTGGATTAGAATTGGTCAACACAGCTCGGAAGAAGGCCCTACGCTTTGCTCGAGGATTGAACGAACCACTACGCGGGGTAGTCATGACTCATATACCCACAGGAGCAACTTATGAAAGCTTGGCAGAGATGGCTCTACTTCATGAGGAAGACGAGAATGAAAAGAAAGAGGTTAAGACTAATGAGACTCAAACCAAGAAGATAGATCCCGAGAAAGGGGGCAAGAACAACAAGGGCAACAATGACAACAAGCCACGTGAGAAAAGGAAATGCCACTTCTGTGGTAAGGATGGACATATAGCTCCAGATTGTAGGAAGAAGAAGATGAAGTTAGGAGCATGCTTTAATTGTGGTGATATTGGACATATTAGCAAGAACTGCCCTAAGAAAGGCACACCAGCAGAACCTTCTAGGGGTACATCTTTAACTTCTTTTCCTAGATACCCTGTTTTATCTTATATATCTTTTCGATCATGTCATGAGAACCTTAGGTAGAAAACTTTATGGATGTAAACATGTACTTGAAACATGTTATGCTTGATGTTTGCAAATGGTTGCAAGTGGTTGCAAGTGGTTACTCGTGGATGCATGATGCACATTAGGCACTAAGATCGGCTCACACACTTTCATATTGCATATCCATGAGTGTTTATGCTTATTCATGGATGAAACTTGAATGCTATCACATGGATGTTGCATATGGATGGATGTTATGTGCACTCATGTAGAAATTATAAATTATGTTAGGAATTTGCATACATATGGACTCATTTCACTAACATACTTTGCATTAAGGAGATTTCGCATTAGATAAGTACATATACACACACCTTTTGCATATGTTCATGCAGCATTAGAAATCCTTTAAGGACAATGATTGCTCATGAATGATGTTTTGAGTAGATGGATGATGGATGGTAGGATACGTTCTTCCTAACTTAGAGATTTCGGGGACGAAATCCTTTAAGGAGGGGAGAATGTAACAACCCGAATTTTAATAACATGCTAAAACAAGAAATCAAGGCAGAATTAAATTCTAAAATCAGAATCAAGGGAAACGGGCTATGCCATTGCGATCGTCACGGAAAAATACGCGAAATACAGTCCAAAATTTTGTAAATCGGAGTCCGTATGACCCGGTTAAGGCCCGTAGAAGATTTCAGAAAATTCAGCCCGAAATACAGACAGATCATGGGAGGTCGACTTGGGAGTCGACCCCCCCTCCAACCAGGTCGACACTAGTGTCGACCTGGAGGTCGACTCCCCCCCCCCTTCCCCCCCCCCAAGTCGACTCCTGTGTCGACCTGGGTGTCGACCTGCCTGGTCGGGCCACTTCGGCCTGGTGCACCTGCATGACTTCCTGACCCTGTTTTCTGACCCTGAGACGAAATTTGATGGCCTAGATCTAAATTAGGGTTAATCCTATGGCTAGAAACATTCCTATATCCCTATAAAAAGACCCCTAGACCTAGCCTAAACCCACACAACTTCATTCTATCCTTATGCTGCTCAAATTCTAGATGATCATGGCCTCTTCTCCTCTTCTAAATTAAATTAATAAACAAATAAAACAAATCAACATAAGGAGATATTGTTCAAGAGGAGATTCAAGCTAGGATTCAAGAGAGAGTTCGAACAACGTAAAGACCAAATCAAGATCTACCAATCCAACGATTCAGCAACTAGTTTCTAGATCTCCACTTCTTAAACCTCAATCTGTAAGTTCTAGTTAATTTTAGATAAAAACTATAAATCTAATATGGGCATGTTAAATTGAAACGGATCTATGTATGATTCATATCTCTCGTATTTTCTTCTTGGATCTGTTTTGTTTCTTTCTTGGATCTTGAATATTGGGAACGTTACCAAATGACATTGGAATTGTGACTAAGATTGAGGACATATGATTATGCCTATGCCTATGATTGAGAACATAAGACAATGCCTATGATTATGACAAAAACAATTGGGAACATTTATGACTTATGACTATGAACTATTGCCTACAATTATAAGGCTATGACCATGACCTTGAAACTATTACAGTGGACTATTTATGACTAAAACACCTATGATTCAAAATTAGGAAAGTCTTACCTAGAACTATGACTGTAAAACTTGGATCTAGACTTGATTATTCAGCCTATTCTTGATTATCTGTGGGTCTTGATCTTGGGAATTTACCTATTGAGTTAGGTCTACCCAATGTTCATGAACCTATGATATCACTGTTATGAATCTTTGACATGTTAGGATACCAATTGGGGTAGAGCTAGACCAAAACTATGTTGACATTTGGATCAAGTCTAAACCATCATTTAGGATGTTTATACTATCGCCTTATGCCATGACTATTGTCTTAATATGATAGAATTGAAAAGCCTATTAATTTCTATTTGCTTGTGACGTTGTAACCAATTATCTCAAGCCAGTCTTGTAATCTCGTTTATCACCTTTGTGGCCAAATCACCTTCGTGCTAGATTCATGTTTTTGGCCAAACCTTTTATGCTATCATATGCTAGATTATGTTAAACACCTTGCCTCGAACATCACCATGTTTAACTTGTGATTAATTTGCCATCTTATGCCCACCTTGTCATACTGTTATGTTCCCCTCTTAGATCTATTTGTGTTAATACGAACTTACGTGCGATGGGGATACATTATGGGTAGTTAGGCAAACTTGAATAACATGAAACATGACTTGAAAATATGATATGAAACTTGACATGTGATTATGCTGGAAAACATGAATGTGGACATGACACTTAGAAAATATGAAGTGACCAACTCGAGGTTGGGTTGAGTTTGTAGCGTAAATCTTCCCGGAACCGACCGGCAAATCCAGTGGCTACAAACAATAGGATCCAATGTGAGTAGTTGGTCACACCGCGCTTGAAACCCGAGGTTAGACTGAGTTGTGGCGTAAGACTGCCCGGAACCGACCGGCATACCGGCAACCACAACAATACCTGTCTAATGTGAGAGGTTGGGTGCATTAAAATAAATTAATGCCACATGATAGGGTTAAGTCATGAACCACTGGAATATACTTAACCAATTGAACACGATAGGGTTAAGTCTTGAAACACCTGAATATACTTAACCAACTTGATACATGATTTGATAGGGTTAGGTCTTGAATCTTGGACACACTTAACCCAGTAGGGAAACCTAGTTGCGGGGTCCTTTTCAGCAGTAACCCACTAGATGTATCATTGTACCCTGGGACTAGGCAGGGTGGGGCACGATTATTGTACTCTGAATGTAAGTGACCAAAAGGGACGGCTTAGTTGGTGTACCAGTTCAAGCGGACCATGGCCGTGCACATGAGTCCAGCGTTGACCCGTGGGCATCAGTAGGTTTACTTGTGTGACTTGAATTGTGTCAGTGGTTGTCACTCCAGGGTTTGATACACCCCTGGGGTGGGCCTAGCACAAGTAACTACAATCGCGATTAGGGCCGTATGACACCGAAGCACGACGAGTTAGGTTTATAGGGAGCCGATCGACTAGGCCGTTTAGTTGGACCTTGACTTGGATCAACTCTTGATTATTGGGCCAGGTGATCCTTTCTTGAATACACTTGACTTGGGGCCAACTCTTGATAATTGGGTCTTATTGACCCAAGGGATTCTTTCTTGATTTTTACCTGACATAAACCAGAATACTAGTACAATGGTATAGCAAACCTTGAACACAAAATGCTACTCTTGATCTATACTTGACCTATACTTGATTATCCTGTTATCTCGCTTATCTTGACATCATGCTTATGGTTACTTTCAGTTTATGCATGTCATGTTACCTTTACTAGTTTTTAGGTTGAAAGTAACTAGGACTTACTCAGTCTTTATGACTGACCCTTTTCCTTTCGTTTCCCCCCCCCCCCCCCCAGGTTCTCAGGGAGGAAACACTAGCATCTAGCTCGGATATCACTTGCTTTGGCTCAGCATGTACGGTTTGCTATGGCTGCTTCTTTTTACTGCACTTGGGGAATAAGCTGTTTTTCTGTTTTTAAGTTATTTCTTCTTTGGCTACTATTACAAGACAGTTGTAATGAAGTGTTATTTGAAATGTTTGTAAGAAACATGGTTTATTTTGGAATGAAATAAAGTCTGCTTTGCTCATAAATTCTTCCGCTGTTTACTTAATTATCTATTTATGTTCTGTCTTGTGATATCTCTGTGCATGATTACCTAGATAATATCCCTCCAAAACCAGGGCATTCCTTTGTGAGTGACCCTGGCGGAGGTGGGGTGTTACAGAATCAGTTAGTGATCGTCAAGACGTACCTGGAGATCGATGGATATGCGAGGAAAGTGCCTCCGGTTTCGTTCAGATCCAGAACGAACTTGTAAATGGATTATGTGTCTGACATTGGATTTTATTCTGTGTTGATTGATTTCTGTTAAATATATATCTGTTTGGCGGCGGAGAATTTATTCTCTTGCTTAACGCCCTTCTCTGAGACGTACGAGCTTAGAGGTTATATATCGATAGATATCAATCGCATGGCATGAATTGCCTGTGTGGCACGCTGAGTTGCATAGATCAAGGCTTCTATTGAAAAGCAAAGTCTTGTGGTTGATGATCAAAGCACCGCCTACGTGGTAGCTTTGTGTATAGCGTGGATTCGCGAGCCTCACACCTCGGTATGAGTCAAAAACGGGATACGGACTGCAGGGAGAGCACGACGTTTCTTTCTAGCTTTGGTGGTGTCAGTGACTTACCAGCCCTGACATTTATATACTTTTCACCTATGTGGTTGTTGGAATGCGAGGCGCCTTGATTATAGGTCTGTAAGGACCGGGAAACGTGTGTTCAGGTATAAATAATCCTCTAACGTAAGTGAGGACCGGCCCTGAAGCATCCAGGATTGCCCAGAGTGTGTAGTCCTGAGGCATTTGCTAGAGTGTCTCGAACGCGGAGAGGAGCTTGCCCCTTGCCTCGACTCATGATGAAAATCCAATTTCCAATACGTGCATTTCGGTTTTAATTGTAGAACTAGTATGGCGACATGATATATGGTACCCATGCCGTCTATGATTTATACTTATGATTGAAATTGTTTTGACACTATACACTTATTATAGTATCAAATGATTTGTTTTAAACGTACCAAGCATGTTTGGTTATTATAAGGGAAAACCCTATCCTCCGGCTTGCGTTGCATTATGTGATGGGACCTGGGTCTTATAATAGCTTCATTTTTCGAAAAAGCATTGCGCCGTTTATCCTATGCACTGGTATTCTTGGGAGGAAACCCGTTCCGTGTTATACGGCATGGTCCCTTGAATTACTCTCTTTTAAAGTAAAGTTTTAAATAACTATTTTAGTTCTCACACCAGTCACATGACTGACCTGGAGTTTATTGTTTTAACCTAAACTCTGGGTGCCCCTATTTTCCGCACGGGCAGCTAGTAGTTTTGGTTTTGCAGATTTATATTCACAAGATCCTGATTTACAGCTGGAATGATATACGGAAAGCTCTGTATCCGTATATCACCTTCAGTTGTGCTTTGTATTATTTTCCGCTACTATGTAATTTATTGTAATCTCTGATATTTATCGAATGTAATTTATTCATTTATACTCTGTATAATCTTGTATTCTGATGGAATTGTTGTAGTAACAATGAAATGTTCTTCCGTCTGCGTTCTGTTTTGTCTTGTCCTCACAGTAATTCGTTCTTTCTCATCTCTTCGGAGACCGGGGAAGTTCGGGTCGCTTCATTTGGTATCATAGCTTTGGTTTACAGAGCTCGAGAACAAGACACATTAGAACCATACGAAAGAATTCATCAGATATTGGATTAGTAATATCCAATTAGAATGACTCGTTAGAGATAGGATCAGTAGTATCCTAGAACGAGTGTGAAGAGTATATTTTCAAATGAAAACAATGTTGTTTTGAAAATTTATATCGTTTTAAACGTATTTGAATATTTATTTATTTTGAATTTGGACATTCCAATATATAAAGATTTTGCATATACGCGTCATAAACGTATATTCGAAGTTTTAATATACTGGATAAATATAGAATTACACTCTAGTCGCCCGGAGATGGTACAGATGATTGTCATGACATCATCAGTATTTATGTTCGTGTTTCGAAGGTGTGATATCTATATATTTCCATTAGACTGGTGTGAGAACCAAAACTTATATAGATAGATTTATTGTTGTGAATTGGCATCAAAAACATGATTTTTGTATATGTATCAAATTATGAATTTGAAACGTTAAATTCACTAATTGATTGATGTTTGTGTTGTTTGTTTATTTGGTTGATAATTTTGAACCATTATGCCTAATTGAATCAAATATTGAACTATATCGAAATTGGTCGCATTTTCTTGCATATACATGTACTTACATTGAACAGGTCATAGCAAGGAGGCTAGAGCCGAAGAATAAAATTTGTTTGCCCGACAAATAGGTACATGTTTACTATAATTTACTGTTTTGTTTGGGTGATGATGATTTTATGAGCCTATTGGCTAGCCGCTTGGCTTTTTCTTTTTCTTTTTGAGATCAGAAGGCCTATATGGCAATTTCGGGATTTTCCCGTGGCTCCCGGTGCAGGGGAGGTTATGGCGAAATTTTTCGAAAATTTAGGGTGTTAGCCAAATTTTGGAAAATTTGAAAATTCTCAGAAACTGGAAAGTTGGAGAATGAAAGCCAAATCGAACGTAGAGTTGATTAATCAAACCACTTTCGACTTTGTTCCTTTTCGGGGACGAAAAGTTTTAAGTGGGGGAGATTGTAATGACCCGGAAATCTGGGCAAGTTTAAAATTTTTATTTTGGCAATTTTAGCGAATGTTGAATATTTAAAATGAATTATTTTAAATAAAATCAACGATAAATTTATTTTGAATATAATTCGAACGTATATATTATATACGTCGTCGTTAGAATATAAATAATTATATATAATTATAAATAGAATTGAAAATGGCGCGGTAGTTCGATAATTCGATTTCAAACTTCAATTGAACGTACCGGGTGCAAAACAACCCAGATTTTAGCAAAACCAAAAATAATAGGATCTAATTGATGATATCTTTCCAACGAATCCGACAAATCAAAATTTCATAGCGGGAATCGAAAGATATGTCCAGTTGAAAATTCTGAATAGTCGCTATGGAATTCAGGCCCTTAAAAATGGGAATTTTGCAAACGACCTCGGATTTCGACGGAACCACTTTTGTTGGGTTCGTGATGTCAAATTGTTGCTAGGTTTCAAATTTCATAATTTTTCGAATCAATATGTGAGCGTGGCAAAGGAAAACGCGTTTGACCAATTTCAGTTGATTTTAATCGACTGGAAAATGGCCATTTTACCAACGGTCTCAGAATTCGATGAAACTAGTTTTGATAGGACCGTATCGTCAATACGAAGCTAGAAAATAATTTTATGGAATTTTTCTAGTTAGTATGTGACCCCGGTAAATTGAAATGCGCGTTCAAATTCAATATATAGAGTTATATGTTGATTTTGATGGAAACAGATCGAAATGATCGAATCAGCCTACGATACATATCCCATTGTGTTCGGAATGGGGGTAATTAGCTATGGATGGCAGGCGGTGGGCCTCGTTTTGAGGTCGAAAAGAAAAGTTGTTTTTGGGATTAAATAAAATAATAATAATTAAAACCCTCACCCCTCTCTCCCTATTACCTCGTTGCCCCCCCTTCAGTTCGAATCAAACAGAAATAAAAAAAGAAAAACGGTTGTGCCCTAGCGATCGGAGCCGCGCCTCCAGGAGGGCGCGTTGCCCCTATGCCGCCGGCGCTCAGGCGGAGGAGCTCCTCCCCTGGCCCCGCTCTCCCCTCCGCTAGTTCTCCTCCTTCCCTGCCCCGTTCTTCCTCGCTCCGCCCCCTTTCTCTGATGAAGCCGCACCACCCAAAAAACCCTCCTCCGATGCTTCTCCTTCTCCCCCTTCAGCCAATCCGAACCCGAGCCCATCCAAGCCTCGAACTCCAACGCTGAGCCACTTCGGGAATAAAAATGCGATCTTTAACATTTTTCAGCAATGCGAGCCCTCCTCCGAGCAAAAAGAAGTGAGTGTTCATTTCAAATTTTATTCATTTACATTGATTTTTACTTTTCAGTTTTTAATTAATGAAAGGTCAAAATTTTAATTAATGAAAGGTCAAATTTTTAATTATATGAAAGGTTGAATTTTTAAAATATGAAAGGCAATATGTTTATTAACATGAAAGCGAGTGGAAAACATGATTTTGTTTATATAGAAAAGATTTGATTTTTAAAATAGAAAAGATTTGATTTTTAAAATAGAAAAGATTAGATTTTTAAAATAGAAAAGATTAGATTTTTGAAATTGAAAAGGCGAAATCTTTATATGAAGGATAGCGTGATAAAAATAGAATTTTTATCCTTATAACGTAAAAGTAAAAATTCAATTTTTATATATTGAATAGCAAAGTAAAAATTCGATTTTTATATATTGAATTGCGAAGTAAAAATTCGATTTTAATATATTGAATAGCGAAGTAAAAATTCGATTTTTATATATTGAATAGCGAAGTAAAAAATTCGATTTTTATATATTGAATAGCGAGGTGGAAATGTGATTTTTATATATATAGTGGCTACGGGCAACGAAAGCGACAAAATGGCGAGAACGACGAAGATTTCTATAAATGAAGTGCCGTGAAGTTGGATAGCTATTGGTGAGAATTTCTCACCTTTCAATTTCATTTTCTAGTTATATATATATACTAGGATGCAGACGGTGTTTAGTAGCACCCGACACCCGTCATCCACAGACCATGGATGACTTGTTTGTTAAATTGTTGTGTAGTTGGTTAGATTAATTGATTGGAATTTGATTGTTTGGTGAAATGGAAATTGATTTGATTGATGTGTGAATGGCGTGGGCCTTCACTAGACCGGGGATAAGGCTAGGCCTTGTCCCGTTTCTAGTATCGTGCCGTTATGCCGCCGAAATTTCCTAAAATATGTTAGAAAAATAAAAATATCATTTTTATTTTGTAAATGAATAAAATAAAAATTCATGTGTTAAAATAAAATGTTTTATCGTTAAAAATATAATTTTTAACGTGAATGTGAATAAATAAATATTCATTTACAAACTGGACGGTTTGTTTATGTACACCTATTTGAATGTCATTGATTAGGACGATAAATTTTACACATCGCCCAACTGCACAAATAAAATCTGTGTTTGTTGATTTGAAACCCTATATGGGTATTAGGATAAAATACGGTATACACTAATCCCAATAATTAGTTGTATGTCGATCGATTGATTGATAGGCTGTTATAAGCGTTAGATATCTATATTTGATGCTTATACAGTGTAGTGCACTTTGGATGATGGTTGATTATTTATCGTTGCTATTATATACATGTGTTGAATGGAATCCATATAATTAACTTTATATGGTAATTGATTGGGCCTCATTCCAATCGGAAAATTAAAGAATATTATAAAATAAAGGTTCATGTGTTGACCGTACTCATCCGTTGAGATTAGTCATGTGTTGAACGAAAGATTTTAACAATAAAATTTACATCTTTATCATATATAAAATTAGAAACTAATTGGAAAATAGATAAGATGAGTGGTCTCTTGGGTATTGATCTGATGTTGGTTTCGGCCTTCGGGGTTAATATTCAGGGAATCGTTCTCTTACTAATTTGCGGTTGGAGTCTGATTTAATATCAAACGATAGATACCATAATTTTTATAAAATATATTAAATAACAAAAATAGTCACACGTGGACAGTACTCATTCGTTGAGATTAGTCATGTGTTGACAAGAATAAATATTCATCTGTTGAATAGAATAACGGGATTATTGAAATATATAAAGCCGTGTCGATTAGAGATGCGCTATTTTGACGCAAACGATATTTATATCGATCATATTCGTTTTTAAATTTGATTTGAATTGAATTTGAACAGAATAGAAAATGAACTCGATTTGAATATAAAATGAATTGAATTCGAATAGAAAATGAATTGAATTCGATTTGAATAGAAAGCGAATTGAATTCGATTTGAATAGAAAGCGAAATGAATTCGATTTGAATAGAAAGCGAAATGAATTCGATTTGAATAGAAAACAAAATGAATTCGATTTGAATAGAAAGCGAAATGAATTCGAGTTGAATAGAAAGCGAAATGAATTCGATTTGAATAGAAAACGAAATGAATTCGATTTGAATAGAAAACGAAATGAATTCGATTTGAATAGAAAGCGAAATGAATTCGATTTGAATAGAAAGCGAAATGTATTCAATTTGAATAGAAAGCGAAATGAATTCGATTTGAATAGGAAACGAATTGAATTCGATTTGAATAGAAAACGAATTGAATTTGATTTAAATAGAAAACGAATTGAATTTGATTTAATTAGAGAACGAATTGAATTCGAATAGAAAATGAATTGAATTTGATTTGAATAGAAAATGAATTGAATTCGATTTGAATAGAAAACGAATTGAATTTGATTTGAATAGAAAACGAATTTGATTTGAATTGAATTGAAAACGAATTCGAATTGAATTGAAAACGAATTGAAATGAATTCAAATTGAATTGAAATTTGAATTGAATAGAAATGAATCTTAAAACGAATTTATACGGAAGAATTCAATTTTGATTTGAATTGGATATGGAAGTTGAAATTTTTTTGAATTTTTTTTTAACTATTTATAAACTTCGTTTTAAATAGAAATCGACGAAATATATATTATATATATAATATAATGGCCTGAATAGAACGCGCCGCGCCGCGGCAGTTCGTGAATTTCGACCATTGATTTCGAACGGACATTACGGGAGATCCGACCGTCGGATTCTCCTAAAACCGGAACCGTTGGGTTCGTATCGAAAAGAGATTTCTAACTAATGTTAAAAATTTGAAATCTAACGGTTGGATTTGGAGGTACGTCCAAATCAAATTTGAAAAAGGTCGTTATAAGTGTAGTTCGATGGCCGTTGTTGAAAATCGACTGTACGGGCCTTGATAAAATTATTAAAAATAGTAGTAATTTGTGTAAAATCATAAGAAATGATTTGGGAAAAATTGGGGTGAAAAACTCCATATTTGAAAAGATAAAAATAGATTTTTATCGAAATGAACTAGTTTTGAACTAAAATTAAAACCCAACTATTTTTAAATAAATAAATTGGATTTAAATATGGGTTTTAAATAATCGGAATTTCTAATATATTTGATTGAAAATTAAATTAGAAGTGATTGGTGGGTTTATCGTGAACAGTGTTTTAAATAACACTAGTTCTTTAACCCGATAACAATTAGAATGTGATTTGGGTTTGTCGTGAACTGTGTTTTAAATGACATTAGTTCTTTAACCCAGTAAAAGGAGTTTTAATGAATCTGTAATTGGATTGAAATGTGAATTGATAATCTAAATTATCAAATTTAGAAAACAAGCGAGAATGGAGTATCACCAGTTTTGCTCCAAAACGATAGTTAAATCTTTAATTAGATTTGAACATGGAATGGTAATTAAATTTACCGATAACACTGTGGTGTTAGATATGGAGTATCACCAGTTTTACTTCATGGGATGAATAGGTTGGGATTGGGAAATAAAATAAATAATTACTTCGGTGTGGTTCGCTAATCTCGACTAGTTTGGAAAACCATAATTTGGTTTGATATGACATCCATTGGAAGATTAAAGAATGAATTTTAAAGAATCTATCTTTGATAAAATTAATGGGAACCTTTCCCTAAGAATTGAAATTTAGAAACTAGCTGTAGGTTAGTTAAGAAGAATGGTTTCCTGGGTATTGACCTGATGTTGGTTTCGGCCTTCGGGGTTAATATTTGGGGAATTGCTCTCTTACTGATTTACGGTTAGTGACTAATGAATTGGAATGAGGCGTATGTTGTGTTTGTGTAACATTCGTTTTTAATATACGCGGGTTGTTCGGAAAGGCCGGGTTTATACCCATTCTGAATAACCGATTCGACGATAAGTCGAAGATGAAGACGGTGGTCGAAGACCGGAAGTCTTCACATCGTTTGGGTGATTACTGATGATCATGATTGGGCTGTACACCCAAGATGAGGGAATCAGTTAGTGGTCATCCAGACGTACCTGGAGATCGATGGATATGCGAGGAAAGTGCCTCCGGTTTCGTTCAGACCCAGAACGAACTTGTAAATGGATTGTGTGTCTGACATTGGATTTTATTGATTTCTGTTAAATATATATCTGTTTGGCGGCGGAGAATTTATTCTCTTGCTTAACGCCCTTCTCTGAGACGTACGAGCTTAGAGGTTATATATCGATAGATATCAATCGCATGGCATGAATTGCCTGTGTGGCACGCTGAGTTGCATAGATCAAGGCTTCTGTTGAAAAGCAAAGTCTTGTGGTTGATGATCAAAGCACGACCTATGTGGCAGCTTTGTGTATAGCGTGGATTCGCGAGCCTCACACCTCGGTATGAGTCAAAAAGGGGATACGGACTGCAGGGAGAGCACGACGTTTCTTTCTAGCTTTGGTGGTGTCAGTGACTTACCAGCCCTGACATTTATATACTTTTCACCTATGTGGTTGTTGGAATGCGAGGCGCCTCGATTATAGGTCTGTAAGGACCGGGAAACGTGTGTTTAGGAATAAATAATCCTCTAACGTAAGTGAGGACCGGCCCTAAAGCATCCAGGATTGCCCAGAGTGTGTAGTCCTGAGGCATTTGCTAGAGTGTCTCAAACGCGGAGAGGAGCTTGCCCCTTGCCTCGACTCATGACGGAAATCCAATTTCCAATACGTGCATTTCGGTTTTAATTGTAGAACTAGTATGGCGACATGATATATGGTACCCATGCCATCTATGATTTATACTTATGATTGAAATTGTTTTGACACTATACACTTATTATAGTATCAAATGATTTGTTTTAAACGTACCAAGCATGTTTGGCTACTATAAGGGAAAACCCTATCCTCCGTCTTGCGTTGCATTGTGTGATGGGACCTGGGTCTTATAATAGCTTCATTTTTCAAAAAAGCATTGCGCCGTTTATCCTATGCACTGGTATTCTTGGGAGGAAACCCGTTCCGTGTTATACGGCGTGGTCCCTTGAATTACTATCTTTTAAAGTAAAGTTTTAAATAACTGTTTTAGTTCTCACACCAGTCACATGACTGACCTGGAGTTTATTGTTTTAACCTAAACTCTGGGTGCCCCTATTTTCCGCATGGGCAGCTAGTAATTTTGGTTTTGTAGATTTGTATTCACAGGATCCTGGTTTACAGCTGGAATGATATCCGGAAAGCTCTGTATCCGTATATCACCTTCAGTTGTGCTTTGTATTATTTTCCGTTGCTATTTAATTTATTGTAATCTCTGATATTTATCGAATGTAATTTATTCATTTATACTCTGTATATTCTTGTATTCTGATGGAATTGTTGTAATAATAATGAAATGTTCTTCCGTCTGCGTTCTGTTTTGTCTTGTCCTCACAGTAATTCGTTCTTTCTCATCTCTTCGGAGACCTGGGAAGTTCGGGTCGCTTCACTCAGGACCCAGACTTAGGTGGGCCCTTGGATCGTCAGGGCCGGTCCACTCGATGAGGATTAAAATGCCTTAACACTACGTTTCTCCGCCCTATGGGGAGTCAATATGGTCTGTATAAAGACCATCTATCGGCTCCACAGAGACCGATATAACCAAGGCGCCTCGCTATCGATCATCCACATAAGTAAAACATCTGGACGTGAAAAACCCAGACACCACTCCTAACTAGAAGGAAGCGCATGCCCTCCCTGAAGTCCTCTCCCATTTCTGGTTCACACCGGGGTGCGAGGCTCGTGAATTAACACTACACAAAGCTATGCAATATTAAAGCCGTGCTTTGATCATCAACCACAAGACTCTGCTTTTCAACAGAAGCCTTGACCATTTGCATCTCAGCATGCCACGCAGGCAATTCACGCTATGCAACCGATGTCTATCAATCACACAAAATGAAATCCGATGTCAGACACACATCCATTTACAAGTTCATTCTGGGTCTCAACGAAACCGAAGGCACCTTATTCCTCGACCCATATGTCCAATATAGGAGAGAGGCCCTCGTATATCCGGTTGATCTCCAAGTACGTTTGGAACGATCACCACTTATTACCTCGTCTTGGGTGTACAGCCCAATCAAGACATCAGTAATCATCCAAACGATGTGAAGACCTCCGATCTTCAACCACAGTCTTCATCGTCAACTTATCATCGAATCAGTTATTCAGAATGGGGTAAACCCGGTCTTTCTGAATAACTCGCGTATATAATAAACAAGTGCTATAAAAACACATAATACGCCTCATTCCAATCCAGAATATTCCTCTATTCAAATACTCTTATGCTTTGGGAAGGGTTCCCATTAATTTTATCAAAGATAAATTCTTTAAATTTATTCTTTAATCTTCTTTTGGATTTCAATTCAAACCAAATTATGGTTTAACCAAACTAGTCGGGATTAGCGAACCTTGCCGAAGTAATCATTTGCTTAATTTCCCAATTCCAACTTGTTCATCCCATGTAGTAAAACTGGTAATACTTCATATCTAACACCATGGCGTTATTAGTAAAATTATTTACCATTTCACGTTCAAATCTAATTAAAGATTTAACTATCGTTTGGAGCAAAACTGGTGATACTCCATTCTCGATCATTTCTTGAATTTGATAAATTTTAGTTATCAAATTCACCTTTCAATCTATTTAAAGATTCCTTAAAACTCTAATTCAGTTTTAATTTCCAAAAATCATTACTTAATGATTTTTCAAAGTTAAGAAATAAATCATATCTTTAGCTAGGTTAAAGAACTAATGTCATTTAAAATACAGCTCACGATAAACCCAAAATCTCATTCCAATAACAATGGAATCTTCACGGAAAAACAGATCAATATATATATAATCGAAATGAACTTCCATATCAAACCGATAATATAAATGGAATAACGACAAATCCTTTTAAATTCCATATATATTAACAGTCTTCCTCTACAGAAGCTCACTTCGATTATTACCAAAACGAATTCCATTCAATTCCAATTTAATATGTTATATTGGAAAACTTTACCTTGGAAAATCTCCTCTAAATCTTAACAAAAGATTTATAAATTCCAAATCACATTTCACTATAAATCGGGTTAAAGAACGAATGTCGTTAGAAACATAGTTCACGATAAACCCAGTTCACATTTCATTTTACTCCAATCATTAAATATAATTGGAAACTCTAACAATCTTAATTAAAATATTTATTCTCTTTGCACGGTGTTCAAGAACAGTGTTACTGAAGACACCGTTCATGACAAACCCAAATCCCATTTGATATTAAATACAAGGCTCTGAATAGAAAATATATCGACTTATATTCAATATCAAATTCTGAAATCAACAAATATCGTATTGGAATAACGATATATATATATATCTTCCAAATTCCTCCACAATGTCCGTATAATCACGGAATCCAATATCAAAATATTCCAAAGATAACTTCGATTCAAATCCATTCCAATTCATATATTGGAAATTATGATTGTTTTTAAAAGCATTTCAAGTCCAATTCATTTTATTTAAAAATATTGGATTTATAATTCTAGTTCAAAACTAGTTCATTTCGATAAAAAAATATTTTTATCTTTTCAAATATGGAATTTTTCATCCCAACTCTTTCCAAATCATTTGTTATGATTTTACACAAATTATTAATTTTTTTAATAATTTTATCAAGGCTCGTACAGCCGATTTCCATAAACGGCCATCGAACTGCACTTACAACGACCTTTTCCAAATTTGATTTGGACATAATTCCAAATCCAACAGTTAGATTTCAAATCTCTAATATTCGTTAGAATGCTCGTTTCAATACGAAACCAACGGTTCCGGTTTTAGGAGAATCCGATGATCGGATCTCCCGTAATGTCAATGAGACGACCCCAAACCCCGTACTGACGGCGGCAAGCGTAATCCATGGAATATAACACATAAACAGATAATAGAAGAATAGAAATAAATAAATACACCAGATAATGAACAATAGAATATACTGGATAAGAGTAATCATCAGAGTTACATAGTATACAGGATCATACTTAGTACAAATACAGTTCAACTATACATATATGCCTACAGCGGAAAACAAACATAATGTACAATAGGAGCTGAACAGCATAAAAAGAGATAAATGATAGAATCCATCTTCAGCTCCAGCTATCCAGAAAGAACCAGCTAAACCTGAAAACAAGGCTGCCCGTATAGAAAAAGGGGCACCCGAGTTTGAAGGTGAAACAAACTACGAGTCAGTCATGGGACTGGTATGAGAAATCTACTCAACACATTTATAATATGGCTAATCACAGGACCACGCCACTTTCGTGGAACGGGTTTACTCCATTGGATTGCTAGTGCTTTAAAAACAAATCATCCTTTTTAAACATCGCTATGCTTTTTATAAAAATGAAGCCATTATAAGACTCATTTCCCATCACACAATGCAACGCAAACCGGAGGATAGAGTTTTACCTTATAATGGCCAAAATATGATTGATACGAATAAAACAAAAGCATTTGATATTATTACTAATGTTTACATGTTTCAAAAACAATTTCAAATCATAACTATCAATCATTGGCGGCATGGGTACCATATATCATGTCGCCATATATATATACAATCAAAACCGCATGATGTCGTATTTGGAAATTGGATTTCCGTCATGAACCAAGGCAAAAGATAGTCCTTACCGAATTCGAGACGCTCTAGTCCATGTCTCAGGATCAGAACGCATCAACCCTTTAGATCGTCAGGGCCGGTCCATCGAGGTGGATTATTATGCCTGAACAATACGTTTCCCCGCACTTTGGGCCGTCAATGAGCCAACGAATGACTCCATCGGACCCGGATCGTCCGATCTAACCGAGGTGCCTCGCAACAGTAACAACCACATAAGTCAAACTCGTCAGGGCGTGTAAAACCACTGACGCCACTTCTAACTAGAAAGAAACGTATGCCCTCCCTGAGGTCCTTCTCCCGTTTCTGGTTCATACAGGGGTGTGAGGCTTGCGATTTCACGTTGTACACAAAGCTACGCCTCACAGGCGGTGCTTTGATCATCACCACAAGACTTTGCTTTTCAAAAGAAGCCCCGATCACTGCATCTTAGCATGTCACACAGGCAATTCACACCGTGTAACTGATGGCTATCAATCACACAGGATAAATCCCAATGTCAGAAACACTATCCATTTGCAAGTCCGTTCTGGGTCTGAACGAAACCGGAGGCACTAAATACCTCGCAAACCCATCGATCACCACGTACGTCTGGACGATCACCACTCATTATCCATATTTCGGGATGCCTCCCAATCAGGACCTCGGTTACCATCCAAACGAGGTGAAGATCTTCGGTCTTCGACCACCGTCTTTATCTTCGATTTCTTATCGTCGATTCAGTTATTCAGAATGGGATAAACCCGGTCTTTCTTAGCAACTCGCGTATATAATAAACAAGTGCAACACTAACATACACATGCATCATTTCAATTCATTAGTCACTAACCGTCAATCAGTAAGAGAACGACTTCCCAAATATTAACCCCGAAGGCCGAAACCAACATCAGATCAACACCCAGGAAACCATTCGACTTAGCCAACCTTCAGTTAATTTCTAAATCACATCCATATCATTTATAATAGTTTATAATGATTTATTGCTATTTTTATTTATTTTAAAATAGCCAATTTATTTAAAACGACGCTGCGGGCCATAACGCGACCGTGGCACTGTTTTTCTTTAGATTTGATTTACACATATCTGAAAATCTAACCGTTGGATCTTCACAAAATTTACATCATTAGAAAGATTTTTTCAAAACGAATCCAACGCTTCCAGTTTCGGGAAATTACGACGATCGGATCTCCCGGTATGATCGTTTGAAGTTTCGATTTCAAAATACGAACTACAGCGTCGTTATTCGATTAAATATAATTATATATATATATATATAAATATAATCGATTCTTGCGCAGTTTTTCTTCATATTTGAATTAAAAATTTCAGACAATCCAACCGTTGGATTTTTACAAAGTTGGTGCCGTTGGAAAGATATTTCCAAAGCGAACCCAACGGTTGCGATTTCAGGAAAATCCGATGGTCGGATCTCCCGGTATAATCGTTTGAAATCATGATTTCAAAATACGAACTACAGCGTCGTTATTCGATATATTTTAATTCTATTTATTTATATATCGATTCTTTGATTTCAAAGCTACATTCTTTTCATACATTTGATAAAAATGATATTTTTATCTAACTGTCTTCTATTTCAACACTTCACTATATTTAACAATTCATGTATTTAATAAAAATGTGATTTTTATTGTAAAACAATTCATTTTAAAACACTATTATTTTATATAGTTCATATAGGTAATAAAAATAGGATTTTTATTATAAAAAAATTTATTTCAAGACGATATTATTTTATGCATTTCATATAGATGATAAAAATGTGATTTTTATTAGAAAACAATTTATTTCAAAATATGAATACCATTCAACACATGAATTTCAATTCAACGAATGAATATCGATTCAAAACATGAAGGTTTTCTATAGTTTATATATATATAGATAAAAATGTGATTTTTATATTTAAAACACGAATACCATTCAACACATGAATTTCTAATCAACGAATGAATTTCAATTCAACACATGAAGGTTTTCTATTCAACGAATAAATATAGTTTCAGCAAATGAAAATAATTCAAACACATGAAAATTATTCAAAATTTCGGCAGCATAACGGCAGGGTAGTTAAAACTGGGACCGTCCCTAGTACGGCTCCTCGCTCTACCTTAAAACCTCGCGGTTTTTGACAATGGGGATCATGCATCTAGTTCGCACGCAGGCGGCATGTATATATTTATTTCATTTCCACAAACTAATCCTATGTGGTTTCAACCAAATATTAATCAACCACAAATGGGTATTTTCAACCACAATCAATCAATATCAACCACAAACAATTCCAATCAACCATTCGCTATTAATCAATTTTCACACCAATCACAACCAATAAATATCGTCCATGGTTTGTGGACGAGGGGCGTATATATATATATAATATATATATATATATATATATATATATATATATATATATATCAATTCACTTCTATTTCAACACATATATAATTTTTACAACGCATATATAACTTATACATCTAACGTACAACTTATACAACGCTTATACATGAGGTGTACAACGCTTATATAACCCATACATCGACTATATAATTTATACATCGTCGTTTTCCATATCGTTTATAAATTAGAAATCTCACATTGGGTTCCACTCCACCAAAAATAGCGGAAGGCTCAGAAAAATATGCGGTCTCTTCTAAAATGTAGAAGACGTCCACACGAGTCCATTGTCTCTTGTTTCACTGAATTTTGTCAAGAAACGAAAAAGATATGATTTTTACAGTGAAATCAAAAACCGTAGCGCTTTAAACTGCTATAATATAGTTAAAATAAAAATAGCCGTATACCTTCCTTGATTCTTCAAAACTAGGGTTCGAATTAAAATCCAATCCGCTACACTTCGTCGAGATCCAACTGCACCACGACGACGGGCCTCGAGAGGCGCCTCTACGCCAGGAAAATGATGGAGCTCGAGCTAAAATCACAGTCGGAAAAGGGGGCGAAACTGGCGAACTTTAGGGCGAGAATCCTCGCGATAGGGTGCACGATAGACGACGGGGCTTGTCTTGCTTTGAAGAGGAGGAAACGAGCTATAAAAAGTTGCAAAGGAGTGGTGGGTTTTGATGAGAGGTTTCGCCAGAAAATGGGGAAGAAGAACGGAGCTCTTTCCGCCGTGTATCGCAATCGGGGAGAGACGGAAGACGCGCGCGGGGGGGGGGGGGGGGGGGGGGGGGGCTGACGTTGTCGAATGGGGTTTTTCTTTTTTTTTCTTTTTTATTTATAACTTTTAAAATTCCAAAACTACCCTTTTTAACACACGAACCCCAATCCAAACCCAACGACTGCCGTCCCTAGCATTTTACCCCCATTCTGAACACAATGGGATATGTTTCGTAGGCCCATTCGACTGTTTCAATCAGTTTTTATTCAATTTAAAATATATAACATTCAATATTTAATTTGAACGTACATTTCAATTTGCCAAGGCCACAAACTGATTCGAAAAATTCCAGAAAAATAAATCTGGCTATGTTCTGACGATACGTTCCCAACAAAACTAGTTTCGTCGAATTCGGAGACCGTTTGCAAAAAGGCCCATTTCTGGTCGATCCAATTTAACTATAATTGATCAAAACACGTTTTCCTTTGCCACGCTCACATACTAGCTTCAAAAATTATGAAATTTGAAACCTAGCAATAACTTCACATCCCGGATCCAACAAAAGTGGTTTCGTCGAATTCCGAGGTCGTTTGCAAAATGGCCAATTTCACGGGCTATATAAATTCCATAGCGACCTTTCTGAAAATTCATTTGGCCATAACTTTTGCTTTCCGCTATGAAAATTCAATTTTTCAGATTCGTTAGAAAGGTATTCACTAACAGATTTAAATATTTTTGGTTTCACTCTAATCCGTTTTGTTTTGCACCCGGTACAGTCCGACAAAGTTTGAATTCCATTTTTGAAACTGCAACGCCTTTTCAGGCCATGTTTATAATTAGAATTAATTATATTCGTTTTCAATTGTCGATTCAACTCACCTTTCATCTCTATTATTTAAAATATTTATTTTAAATATTTAAAATCCATTATTTTAGCCAATTTATAAATTTTAAATTGGTTCAGATTTTCTGGGTCGTTACAGTCAATTCGAAGTCAATGGTCGAAATTCGCGAACTGTCGTAGTGCGGCACATTCTATTCAGGCCGTTATGTTATATATGTCATATATATAATATATATTTTGTCCATTTCCATATAAAACGTATTTTATAAATCGTTTTCAAAACGATTTCAACTTCACATTCAATTTCAAATCAAAATTGAATATTCCATATCATTAGTATATAAATGATAATATTTTCAAACAACAGATTTTGAAATCACTTTATTTTCGATATTCATGATAAAAATGAATAAAATCGATATAAATATTGTTCACATCAAAATGGCGCATATCTAATCAACACGGCTATATATATTTAAATATACTCGTGTCCATCCCAAATCGGACATCAAAATCATATTTTGATTCTTTTCTGAATATTATTTGAAAATATTCGTTATTTTAAAATATTCCTTCTTTCTGAACTGGAATTAGACATAGTCATTTACCATATTATGTGATTTATATGGATTTCATGCACACATGTATACAACAATAATCAAACATAGTCAACCATCATCCAGAGTGCATTCTACACTGCATAAACATTAAATATAAATATTTAACGCTTACAACAGCCTGTCAACCAATCGATTAACATACTACTAAACAGTTGGGATTAGTGTACATCAAATATCATCCCAACACCCGTGTAGGGTTTCAACCAATAAATACTGAATATTATTTGTGCAGTTGGGCGATGTGTAAAATTATTGTCCCAATCCATATTAGTCAAATAAGCGTACATAAACAAATCATCTGATTTGTAAATGAATATTTATTTTATTCATATACACGTTTAAAATTATATTTTTAACAATAAAATATTTATTCCACACATGAATATTCTATTCGGTTCATTCGTCTTATAAAAATGGTATTTTTATTGTTCTAATATATTTTAGAAAATTTTGGTGGCACAACGGCGCGATACTAGAAACGGGATAAGGTCTAGCCTTATCCTTCGCATAATAATGGCGCACGTCACACACAAACCAAATTATATCAATTCGTTTCACATCCCAAACCAATATTCAAACAAATACATCAATCAACACAAACAACCAAACAAGTCGTCCATGGTCTGTGGACGACGGGGAACAATTCATATATGCAGTTACATAATAAATAATTGTATAAAGAAAATATTTGTGAGGAGTTCTCACATTTGGGATCCACTCCTCCATTCTCTATTTCTGAACGGTTTGGATTTGCCCCAAAATTCCAACGTAGTCTTTTCTACGTTGTGCATATTAAAATCGCATTTTGAATATGATGTTTATATTGTAAAGATCACATTTTTTTTCATTACTATTCCTATAAAAATCACATTTATATACTGCTACTATATAAATAAAAGTCAAAATTTTTTATTTTAAAACAACATATATAAACAAATATCATATTTTAAAAACTAACTTCATAATAAAAATTACATTTTTAGATCGTCATTTTCTATATAAAAATCTGATCTCTTTCTACAATAAAAATCTGATCTTTTTATATTTACAAATATAACCTTTTCTATTATAAAAATATAATCTTTTTATATATAAAATATATACTTTTCATTTCTAAAAATCAAACCTTTTTATTTTAGAAATCAAATCTCGTTCACCTTAAAAAAATCAAATCTTGTTTACTTTAAAAATCAAACCTTGTTTATTTAAAAATCAAATCTTGTTTACTTTAAAAATCAAATCTTGTTCATTTTAAAAATCAAATCTTGTTTACTTTAAAAATCAAATCTTGTTTACTTTAAAAATCAAATCTTGTTTACTTTAAAAATTAAATCTTGTTTACTTTAAAAATCAAATCTTGTTTACTTCGAAAAATAAATAAAATAACGATAATAAAACTCATAGAATTTTCGCATTTGGGCTGAGAAGGAGGGGAGAGGCTTACTGCGGCAAGGTCTCGTCGGAGGGGGGTTGGGTTCGCTATCCGCGGCGGTCGATTTCTGAAATGGGGGAGGGCTCGAGCTGTGGAGCTCGCGTCGGTGGCGGGTTGGCTGCAGTCAGCGATATGTGGTCCTCTCCGATGGTTGGAGGCTTGACCATGGGTTTGGGGGGGGGGGGTTGTTGTGGAGAGAGAAGAGAGAATGGTGGAGAAGGGAGAGGCGAGGGCATCGGAGCTGTGGAGGAGGGGAGGAAGAAGACTGTCGTCGATCACCGGAGGGGGAGCACGACTGTCGATGGTGGCAACAGGGTAGGGTATGCACGAGTTTTTTTTTTGCTTTAGATCTGAGAGAGCGAGAGGAGGGAAACAGGAGAGTGTGTGGAGGGAAATTAATATATATAATTATATTTATATTATTTTAATTTTCCCAAAAATCAACTTTTATATTCGATCTCCAAATGAGGCCCAACGACTGTCGCCCCTAGCTAATTACCCCCATTCCGAACACAATGGGGCATGTTTCGTAACCCAATTCGGTTGTTACGACCAGTTTCCATCAAAATTAAAATATAAATTAATATAACGTTCAAATTTGACTTTAACGCACATTTAAATTTACCGGGGCCGCATACAGACTCTAAAAATTTCAGAAAAATTATTTCTAGCTTCATATTGACGATACGGCTCTAACAAAACTAATTTCGTCAAATTTGAAGACCGTTGAAGAAATGGCCATTTTCTAGTCGATCCAAATTGACTAAAACTGTTCAAATGCATTTTCTTTTGCCACGCTCACATATTAATGCCAAAAATTATGAAATTTGGAATCTAGCAATAATTTGATATTCCGGATCCAACAAAAGTGGTTTCATCGAAAACAGAGGTCGTTTGCAAAATCGCTATTTTTAAGGGCTATATTTCCGCAGCGACTATTCTAAATTTTCAACTGGACATAATTTTTTATTCCCGCTATGAATTTTCAATTTTTCGGATTCGTTGGAAAGATATTTTCAAATAAATTCAAATATATCTGGTTTCACTAAAATCCGGTTTACTTTGGATCATGTACATTCATTTGAAGTTTGAAATCGAATTTTCAAACTACCGCGCCATTTCCAAATCCTTTTATAATTAAAATAAATAATTATATTCTAACTTCGATTCAGACAAATATATACGTTCTAATTCTATTCAAAATAAATTTCTCGTCATTATTATTTAAAATAAATCATTTTAAATATTCAAAATTCATTAAAATCGCCAAATTAAAAAATTTAAATTGGTTCTGATTTTCCGGGTTGTTACAATCTCCCCGACTTAAAATCTTTTCGTCCTCGAAAAGGAACGGAGGTGAAAGTTGTTTTACTAACCAATTCAACTTTCAGTTTAGCTTTCATTCTTCAACTTTTCGGTTTCTAAGAATTTTCAAATTCTTCAAAAATTTGGCTAACACCCTAAATTTTTGGAAAATTTCGCCATAACCTCCTTTGTACGGGAGGCACCGGGAAAATCCCCAAACCGCCACACAGGCCCTCTCATCTCAAAAATAAAAAATAAAAAATAAAAAGCCAAACAGCTAGCCAATCGGCTCATAAAATCATCTGAACCCAATAATTAGTAAACATGTACCTATTTGTTGGGCATACAATTTTATTCCTCTTCTCTAGCCTCCTTGCTATGGCCTGTTCAATATATATATATATATATGCATGTACATGTATGCAATTTCAAACAATTTTCAAATCAGTTCAATATTTGATCAATTTGGCCCAAATTTACCATACATTCACATAAGGGTTTTATTGATTAACAAACAATCATACAACACAGCCATCAATCAATTAGTGAATTAACGTTTTGAATTCATAATGTTGATATATAATAAAAGATCATATTTTTGATGCCAAATCACAACAAATAATCTTATATAATTTTTGGTTCTCACACTAGCCAATTGGAAATATATAGAAATCCCACTTCGAAACTCGAACACGAATTCTGATGATGTACGTACTAAAGCGATCATCAGAACCATCTCCGGGTGACTAGAGTGTGACTCTATATCTATCCAGTATATTTGAGACTTCAAATATACGTTCGTGACGCGTCCATACAAAATCTTCATATACTCGATTGTCCAAATCTAATATAGAATAAATAATCAAATACGTACAATTGGATTTTATTTTCAAAACAAAATTTGTTTTTGCTTTTATTTTAAACATAATACCCTTCGGACTCATTCTAGGATTCTATTGATCCCATCTCTAACGAATCATTCTTATTGGATATTACTAATCCGATCTCTGTAAACCAAAGCTCTGATACCAAATGAGACGACCCGAACTTCCCCGCTCTCCGAAGAGAAGAGAAAGAATAGACCGCTTTGAGGACAAGATAAATCAGAACACAAACAAAAGAACATTTCATTGCTTATTTCAACAATTCCAACAGAATACAAGAATATAACCGAGTATGAATGAATAAAATACATTTGATAAATATCAGAGATTTAAATTACATTTAAATATATAGCAGCGAAAAAATAATACAAAACACAACTGAAAGAGATAAACAGATACAGAGTTTTCCGAATATCATTCCAGCTATAAACGAGGATCCTGTGAATATAATATCTACAAAACCGAAACTACTAGTTGCCCATGTGGAAAATAGGGGCACCCAGAGTTTAGGTTAAAACAATAAACTCCAGGTGAGTCATGTGACTGGTGTGAGAACTAAAACAGTTATTAAATCTTTACTTTAAAACAAGGTAAATCAAGGGACCACGCTGTATAACACGGAACGGGTTTCCTCCCAAGAACGCCAGTGCATAAACAAATAGCGCAATGCTTTTTGAAAAAATGAAGCTATTTTAAGATCCAGGTCCCATCACACAATGCAACGCAAGCCGGAGGATAGGGTTTTCCCTTATAATTGCCAAACATGCTTGGTATGTTAAAACAAATCATTTGATACTATTATAAGGGCGTAGTGTTTAAAACAACTTCAAATATAAATGTATCAATCCTAGACGGCATGGGTACCATATATCATGTCGCCAATACTAGGCTCTACAATCAAAACTGCAATTGTCACGTATTGGAAGTTGGATTTCCATCTGTGAACCAAGGCAAGGGATCATCCTTACCACTTCGAAATGCTCTAGCCCGTGTCTCCGGACCCAGACCTAGGTGGGCCCTTGGATCGTCAGGGTCGGTCCACTCGATGTGGATTAAACTGTCTGAACACTACGTTTCCCTGTCCTATGGGGCGTCAATCTGGTCTGTATAAAGACCATCCATCGGCACCACAGAGACCGATATAACCGAGGCGCCTCGCTATCCATCATCCACATAAGTAAAACATCTGGGAGTGAAAAACCCAGACACCACTCCTAGCTAGAAGGAAACGTGTGCCCTCCCTGAAGTCTTCTCCCGTTTCTAGTTCACACCGGGGTGCGAGGCTCGGGAATTAATGCTACACAAAGCTATGCTACATTAAAGCCGTGCTTTGATCGTCAACCACAAGACTCTGCTTTTCAACAGAAGCCTTGATCATTTGCATCTCAACATGCCACACAGGCAATTCACGCTATGCAACCGATGTCTATCAATCACACAGAATGAAATCCGATGTCAGACACACATCCATTTACAAGTTCGTTCTGGTTCTGAACGAAACCGGAGGCACCTTATTCCTCGTCCCGTATGTCCAATACAGGAGAGAGGCCCTCGCATATCCGGTCGATCTCCAAGTACGTCTGGAACGATCACCACTTATTACCTCGTCTTGGGTATACAGCCTAATCAAGACATCAGTAATCATCTAAACGACGTGAAGACCTCCAGTCTTCAACCATCGTCTTCATCGTCGAATCGGTTATTCAGAATGATATAAACCTGGTCTTTCTGAATAACTCGCGTATATAATAAACAAGTGCTATAGAAAACACATTATATTCCTCATTCCAATCCAGAATATTCCTTTATTCAAATATTCTTATGCTTTTGGAAGGGTTCCCATTAATTTTATCAAAGATAAATTATTTAAATTTATTCTTTAATATTCTTTTGGATTTCAATTCAAACCAAATTATGGTTTATCCAAACTAGTCGGGATTAGCGAACCTTACCGGAGTAATCATTTGTTTAATTTCCCAATCCCAACCTATTCATCCCATGAAGTTAAACTGGTAATACTTCATATCTAACACCACGGTGTTATCGGTAAAATTAATTACATTTCATGTTCAAATCTAATTAAAGTTTTAACTAACGTTTGGAGCAAAATTGGTGATACTCCATTCTCGATCATTTCTGAATTTGATAAATTTTAGTTATCAAATTTACCTTTCAATCTATTTAAAGATTCATTAAAACTCTAATTCAGTTTTAGTTTCGTTAAGGAATAAATCTTATCTTTAACTGGGTTAAAGAACTATGCCATTTAAAACACAGCTCACGATAAACCCAAAATCTCATTCCAATAACAATGGAGTCTTCACGGAAAACCAGATCAATATATATATATATATATATATATATATATATATATATAATCGAAATGAACTTCCATATCAAACCGGTAATATAAATGGAATAACGGCAAATCCTTTAAAATTCCATATATATTAACAGTCTTCCTCTATAGAAGCTCACTTCGATTATTACCAAAACGAATTCCATTCAATTCCAAATTAATATGTTAAATTGGAAAACTTTACCTTGGAAAATCTCCTTTAAATCTTAACAAAAGATTTATAAATTCCAAATCACATTTCACTGTAAATCGGGTTAAATAACGAATGTCGTTAAAAACATAGTTCACGATAAACCCAGTTCACATTTCATTTTATTCCAATCATTAAATATAATTGGAAACTGTAACAATCTTAATTAAAATATTTATTCTCTTCACATGGTGTTCAAGAACAGTGTTACTGAATACACCGATCATGACAAACCCAAAATCCCAATTAATATTAAATACAAGGCTCTGAATAGAAAATATATCGGCTTATATTCAATATTAAATTCTAAAACCAACAAATATCGTATTGGAATAACGATATATATATATATATATATATATATATATATATATATATATATCTTCCAAATTCCTCCACAATGTCCGTATAATCACGAAATCAAATATCGAAATATTCTGAAGATAATTTCAATTCAAATCCATTTCAATTCATATATTGGAAATTCCAGTTATTTTTAAAACCATTTTAAATCCAATTCATTTTATTTAAAAATATTGGATTTATAATTCTAGTTCAAAACTAGTTCATTTAGATAAAAATATATTTTTATCTTTCCAAATATGTAATTTTTCATCCCAACTCTTTCCAAATCATTTGTTATGATTTTACACAAATTATTAATATTTTTAATACTTTTATCAAGGCCCATACAGTCGATTTCCATAAACGTCCATCGAACTGCCCTTACAGCGACCTTTTCCAAATTTGATTTGGACATAATTCCAAATCCAACCATTAGATTTCAATTCTCTAATATTCATTAGAAAGCTCTTTTCGATACGAACCCAACGGTTTCTGTTTTAGGAGAATCCGACGGTCGGATCTCCCGTAATGTCCATTCGAAGTCAATGGTCAAATTCGCGAACTGCCGCAGCGCGGCTCGTTCTATTCAGGCCATTATATTATATATGTTATATATATAATATATATTTCATCGATTTCCATTTAAAACGTATTTTATAAATCGCTTTCAAAACGATTTCAACTTCATATTCAATTTCAAATCAAAATTGAATATTCCATATCATTAATATATAAATGATAATATTTTCAAACATCAGATTTTGAAATCGCTTTATTTTCGATATTCATTATAAAAATGAATAAAATCGATATAAATATCATTCACGTCAAAATGGCGCATATCTAATCAACACGGCTATATATATGTAAATATATTCGTGTCCATCCCAAATCGGACACCAAAATCATATTTTGATTCTTTTCTGAATATTATTTGAAAATATTCTTTACTTTAAAATATTCCTTCTTTCTGAACTGGAATCAGACACAGTCAATTACCATATTATGTGATTTATATGGATTTCATACACACATGTATACAACAATAATCAAACATAGTCAACCATCATCCAGAGTGTATTCTACACTGCATAAACATTAAATATAAATATTTAATGCTTACAACATCCTGTCAACCAATCGATTAACATACCAGCAAACAATTGGGATTAGTGTACGTTAAATATCATCCCAACACCCGTGTGGTGTTTCAACCAACAAATACTGAATATTATTTGTGCAGTTGGGCGATGTGTAAAATTTATCGTCCTAATCCATATCAGTCAAATAAGTGTACGTAAACAAATCATCTGATTTGTAAATGAATATTTATTTTATTCATATACATGTTTAAAATTATATTTTTAACGATAAAATATTTATTCCACACATGAATATTCTACTCGATTCATTCGTCTAATAAAAATGGTATTTTTATTGTTTTAATATATTTTAGAAAATTTTGGTGGTATAACGGCGCGATACTAGAAACGGAATAAGGCCTAACCTTATCCCTCGCCTTATAATGGCGCACATCACACACAAACCAAATTATGTCAATTCGTTTCACATCCCAAACAAATATTCAAACAAATACATCAATCAACACAAACAACCAAACAAGTAATCATGGTCTGTGGACGACGGGGAACAGTTCATATATGCAGTTACATAATAAATAACTGTATAAAGAAAATTATAGTGAGGAGTTCTCACCTTTGGGATCCACTCCTCCATTCTCTATTTCTGAACGGTTTGGATTTGCTCCAAAATTCCAGCCCTATCTTTTCTACATTGTTCATATTAAAATCACATTTTTATCATGATGTTTATATTGTAAAGATCACATTTTTATTTCAGTACTATTCCTATAAAAATCACATTTATATACTACTACTATATAAATAAAAATCATATTTTTTTTATTTAAAAATAACATATATAAACAAAGATCATATTTTAAAAACTAACGTCAAAATAAAAATTATATTTTTAGATTGTCATTTTCTTTATAAAAATCTGATCTCTTTCTATAATAAAAATCTGATCTTTTTATATTTGAAAATATAACCTTTTCTATTATAAAAATATAATCTTTTTATATATAAAATATATTCTTTTCATTTCCAAAAATCAAATCTTTTTATTTTAGTAATCAAATCTCGTTCACTTTAAAAAATCAAATCTTGTTTACTTTAAACATCAAATCTTGTTTACTTTAAACATCAAATCTTGTTTACTTTAAAAATCAAATCTTGTTTTATTTTAGAAATCAAATCTTGTTTACTTTAAAAATCAAATCTTGTTTACTTAGAAAAATAAATAAAATAACGACAATAAAACTCACAACATTTACAGATTTGGGCTGAGAAGGAGGGGAGAGGCTTGCTGCGATGAGGGCTCGTCGGAGGGGGGTTGGGTTCGCGACTGTCGGTGGTGGCAGGATAGGACACACGCGATTTTTCTTTTTTTTCCTTTTCTCCATTTTAGATCTGAGTGAGAGGAGGGAAATTAAATATATATAATTATATTTATATTATTTTTGTTTTCCCAAAAATCAACTTTGATATTCGATCTCCAAACGAGGCCCAACGACTGTTGCCCCCAGATAATTACCCTCATTTCGAACACAATGGGGTATGTTTTGTAACCCAGTTCGGTTGTTACGATCAGTTTCCATCAAAATTAAAATATAAATTAATATAACGTTCAAATTTAACTTTAACGTACATTTTAATTTACCAGGGCGACATACAGACTCTAAAAATTCCAGAAAAGATTATTTCTAGCTTCCTATTGACAATATGGTCCTAACAAAACTAATTTCATCAAATTTGAAGACAGTTTGAAAAATGGCCATTTTCTGGTCGAACCAAATTGACTGAAACTGTTCAAACACGTTTCCTTTTGCCACGCTCACATATTAATCCCAAAAATTATGAATTTTGGAATCTAGCAATAATTTGACATTCCGGATCCAACAAAAGCGGTTTCGTCGAAAAAGGAGGTCGTCTGCAAAATCGCTATTTTAAGGGCTATATTTCCATAGCGACTATTCTGAATTTTCAACTAGACATAACTTTTTATTCCCGCAACGAAATTTCAATTTTTCGGATTCTTTGGAAAGATATTTCCAAACAGATTCGAAAATTTCTGGTTTCACTAAATTCCGGTTGATTTTGAATCCAGTACATTCATTTGAAGTTTAAAATCGAATTTTCAAACTACCGAGCCATTTCCACTTCCTTTTATAATTAAAATAAATAATTTTATTTTAACTTCGATTCAAACAAATATATACGTTCTGATTCTATTCAAAATCAAATTCTCGTTGTTACTATTTAAAATAAATCATTTTAAATATTCAAAATTTATTAAAATCGCGAAAATAAAAAATTTAAATTGGTTCTGATTTTTCGGGTTGTTACACAACACATCAGAACAAATAACATGAGAATTTTATAAACAATATAATAATGTTACATCAGAGTACAAAACATCAGAGTACATCGAAATAACACAATGGAAGATAATTTACAATAATTCAATACAGTGCAGCGAAATTAATAAACTAACATAGTGGAAGACTTTCAATGCTCTGGACACATCTTTAAGCTTCGATCCAGAATCCTACTCAAAAGATAAGTATCTGCAAAACAAGCTACTCGACTGCTCGTATGGAAAAGAGGGCACCCGAGTTTGCAAAGTGAAACAAACTACGAGTCAGTCATAGGACTGGTATGAGAAATCTTAACTTATCTAATAATAATAAGGCTAATCACAGGCCCACGCCGCTAACGCGGAACGGGTATACTCCATTGGATTGTCAGTGCATAAATAATGTAAAATGTTAAAAAACGCAATGCTTTTTGGAAAAATGAAACCATTATAAGACTCAAGTCCCATCACACAATGCAATGCAAACCAAAGGGTAGAGTTTTACCTTATAATGGTCAAAAATGCTTGATACGATAAAACAGATTCGATATTATTATTAGTGTATATATGTTTCAAAAACATTTCAATCATTATGTATTAATCATAGACGGCATAGCTACCATATACTATGTTGCCATACTAGTTATACTATCAAAACCGTATGGTGTCGTATTGGAAGTTGGATTTCCATCATGAACCAAGGCAAGAAATAGTACTTAACGAATTCGAGACAATCTAGCCTACCAGGTCTCAGGATACAGCCGCAACTGCACCTAGAAGCGCCAGGGCTGGTCCACAAATATGTTAGTGGATTAGTTACGCCTAAACAATACGTCTCCCCGCCCTACGGGGCGTAAAATAGAGCCACTAGGGACTCAAATCCAAGGTACCTCGTTTTCCATCATCCACATAAGTAAAAATATCTGGACTTGTAAAACCGACACACCACTTCTAACTAGAAAGAAACGCATGCTCTCCCTGGGGTCCTTCTCCCGTTTCCGGTTCATACCGGGGTGTGATGCTCGCAAAGTATCACTACACAAAGATGTGCTAAATAAAGCTGTGCTTTGATCATCAACCACAAGGCTCTACTTTTCAACAAAAGCCTTGACCATTTGCATCTTAGCATGCCACATTGTCAATCCATACCATACCATTGATTTCTGCCAATATATAACCTCTAAGCTCGTATGTCTCAGAGAAGGGTGTTAAGCAAGAGAATAAATTCACCGCCACCAAACAGATATATATATATTTAGCAGAGATCAATGAATACCTCATAAAGGAAAACAATGTTATACATACTATCCATTTACAAGTCCTTTTTGGGTCTGAACGAAACCGGAGGCACCTTATTCCTTATCCCATATGTCCAATACAGGAGAGAGGCCCTTGCATATCCGGTCGATCTCCAAGTACGTCTGGACGATCACCACTTATTACCTTGTCTTGGGATGCCTCCCAATCAAGACATCAGTAATCATCCAAACGATGTGAAGACCTCCGACCTTCAACCACCGTCTTCATCTTCGACTCTTAATCGTCGTAGTAATTATTCGGAATGGGTTAAACCCGGTCTTTCCGAATAACTCGTGTATTTTATAATCAATAATAAGGTGCTATATAAACACATCAAACGCCTCATTCCAATTCAGAATAGTCCTTTAATAAAATATTCACATTATTAGGGAAAGGTCCCATTAATTTTATCAAAGATAAATTCTTTTAAATTTATTCTTTAATTTTTTTTTTTGGAAGATTCATTAAGACTCCAATTTGGTTTTAATATCAAAAACCATTACTTTATGATTATTCAACTTTAAGAAATTAATCTTGTCTTTAAATAGGTTAAAGAACCAATGTCATTTAAAGCACAGTTCATGATAAACCCAAAATCACCTTCCTTTAAATATGGAATTTTCACAGAATTCAAATCAATATATAATCGATATAAATTTCCGTACTAGACTAATAATATAAATGAAATAACAGCAAAGCCTTTTAAATTTCATATATAATAATGGTCTTATTTTACAGAAGCTCATCTCGATTATTATTAAATATAATTCTCTTTAATTCCAATTTAATATATTAAATTGGAAAACTTTACTTTGGAAAATTCACATTAAATCTTAACAAAAAGATTTATAAATTCCAAATTATATTTCCACTGTTAATCGGGTTGAAGAAGAAATGTCGGTTTAAACACCGTTCACAATAAACCCAATTCACATTACATTTTATTCCAATTACTAAATATAATTGGAAACTCTAATAATCATAATTAAAAGATTTATTCTTTTTACAACTGGGTTGAAGAACAGTGTTGTAACGTCCCGGATTTTTCGGCCATTTAAAATAGAATATTTAATCAGTTTATAAATTTTATTTGGAATATAATGGATTATAATTGAATTTATTTATTTAAAATAGAGTTCGAATATATATATTTATATATTAAATAAAACGAGCTCAAAACGTCGTGGTAGTTCGAAATTTTCGATTTGAACTTTAATTGAATATTCAGGATCCGATATAAGTCAGATTTCTGTGAAACGAGACACGTTTGAATCGGTTCGATTATATTTTTCTAATGGAAGAGAAAAATCGAAATTCCAGCTTATAGATTCCAAGCTACGTCCAATTCAATTTTTCAATTAGTCGCTGTGAAATCGTTTTTAAATTATAACGATTTATTTATATTAAAGGATTTTTATATAAATGGAATAATTATTTGAAACCAGAATTCTAATTATATACTATTTGAAATTGAAACTGTTATTTTAAATTATTACGACAATATAAATTTACTTTCGTTAAACTTAGTTGTTCGTATTTAATGTATGTATATGGTCTCGATATTATATGATATTTTTGAAGAACACGCCTAAAGCGTGGGTACTACATACGTTTTATTCATACCACAAATCAATCGGCTATATAAACATCTTTCACATCAATAAACAACACAGGATTTTTGAAACGAATTGGCAATCCCTTGTAGATGCTACTTACTTACATGTTTAGCTGTAAATCTAATACATTGAATTATTGTCAGTCCATTATTATCATATCAAGGAAATCTAATACATTTATATGTTTACAGTACCCATTATATTATTGTCTTGCGTTTGGAGTTACAATAAAGATTTGAAAACACAAACATAATAATCATAATATATAAATGTGTATACTCAGTTTACTTAATGAACAATGAATAAAATCCTTACGTATATGTCTCAACACAGGTTATGCTTATACTCAAATTTAAATACAGATAGTTCTTGTATGACAGAGGAATATTTACTCTCTGTTTTTACAAAGGAAAAACAAAATTTAACACCTACATACAAGACTTCACTGTACAGAAAATTTGAGAAGACCAAAATAGATTATACAAATCCAAGGACAAACAAAAACAATGCAAATAACTAAAAGGATTTCTTTTTATTAACATCAACAGCCTTTGTTTTTTCATGAATTTGTGAATCCACCTCGATCAGCTTTTGATCTGCGAAAGAAAAGAGAAAACTCATTAAAGGGTAATTCATGACAGCGTAAACAGTATAAAAAAATAGATAAAATCATGAAACAGCAAAATAAAAATTATGATTATACTTGCACCAAATCTGGACGGAAAATTATATATATATATATATATATATATATATATGAACAGCTTAGTATAGGTGTACATTTGCATAATCAAATCTACACAGAATCAAACAAGCAGCTAAAGGAAGGGTGCCACATGAAATCTGAAACATACAACAGGAATATATCTAATGCAAGATAAAATGAAAATGACAATTCATGTACAGTCCCTTTCAAAAACAGTAGGATGCAATTTCTACAGTGGAGAATAACTGGGACAGCTAGATGTACAATAAAAACAGGTATAGGTACGCTGCTAGAAAGCTAGGCATGTAGATACACTAAACCTTACAGATCTCGTACAACTAAAAATAGTGTGAAGATATTAATAAAAATCAAAGTGTACATATAAGAAATCGTGAACAGTACAGCTATAGATATGGACATGGCACAACAAATACGTATATCAATCTGTACTGACAACCGAACAATTCATATATAGGTGTATGAATATGTGTGGAAATTTCATATACAATAAATGGTTTCATACATTTTAAAATCTGAGCACGAAATCTAAGGCAGATTTTAATGTCTGAAAATTGAATTAACCATAAACCACATCACTATCACCGAACCAGTAGATCAAAATCCATTTCGAACAGGTAAATAAGTATGGGAAAATCCTACACCACAATCTGAACCACAATCCAACTACAGATTCGAATCTGAGTGAAATAACAATTCGAAACCTGTAATAGACGTTTATCTTATCCCAATCCAAACCGCAACTATAAATACACATATTCACTCAACCAATTTTCAAGAACAATTGGAACCAAAAAAAAATACAGTAGTATAAAAATAAAGTAAGAAAACTTAGCTTTCGGTTTGGGCTAATCTCTGTTGAAATCATTCACGATGGAGTCTCGGCCGATTGAGGTCTGGACGGAGGGTTGAGGATGGATCGCCGGAAGAAGGAAAGCGAAGGGAAGATGGAAGTGGAGGGCGCGAGGAGAGAGTTGCGACGCCATCAGAAGGGGATTAGGGTTTGAATCGGCTTAGGGTTTTTGATTTAGAAAATTTTAGAGGCGGCTGAACAAATGGGGATTAAGGATCGAATGGGGTTTTTTAAGGGGAGGCGGGTCGGGTTCGTTGTTTAGGGCCGACTGATAAAAGGTAAAAGCCCATGTTTTTTAAAAAGGAAATCATGTTTTAAAATTTAATTTATTTCACAAATTTATTTACGTGATTTCTCACACATACAGTATCGGATTTACGCACGGTCAGTTGTGTTGGGACCATGGAGACGAGTATTTCGAGATGGAGCAGGCCTAGTCCAGATCTGAAGTGACTGGAATTTTTATTCGAATTGAACATCAGTTTAATTCGATTAAAAAACCAGATATTATCGACGAAATTAACCCAAGGTGAGTTAAACTCACTCAGCCTTCCCATTTATATTTTATATAAACTGGGTATTTTTATTTTGCGTGTTCTGATTATTAGTGGTTGACTGTCATGTATATATACTGTTGATTCATCGGTCGTTTGATTTCAGAAAATAATCACTGTTTTGGGTTGACCCACACAAAGAAATTCCCTTGACTGGTCACATTTATTGCTTGAATTGTTTGGATTGTTTGAATTGGTTTTTGATGGATTGGTGATTTTCATAGAAATTTAGCAATCAAATGGTTGATTTTTATTATTGAACCTTATTTCAACATTTGTTCTGAGAGTAACCAGTAGGTAGTGTGGTTGGGTAATCGGCATCACCTGCTTATAAATCAATCGATTTATAAAATATAAGTTTTATCGATAGAGGATCGATAATATGCGAGTTATAAATATATTCTATAACAGAAATAGATTTTGGAAGTTATGACATTGAAAGGTTATTTAGAAAGGGAAATAAATATTTGATTATTTATTTATTTTTATATAGAAATTATAAAATTTGTTTATAAAATGAATTCTTATGTTAATAAGAATTAAAAGCAAAGCGGTCTAGTAATTGATTGATTTCGTCTAAGGAACGATTAAATAAAGTTATTTAAATTAATTATATCTTAATTAATTTAAAGGAGGAATTAAATAGAATTGGTCAGAAGACTAATTGTATTTTGTGTTGACTGAGTCGACATTTAAACCAAGTTGGATTTTAAATTAGTAAAATAACTTAATGAGTAAGTGGTTAATCCTTGTAAGATTTTAAGAAGTAAATTTATTATTCATTTTGGTAAATAAAGGAGTAAATTGACTTGAATGATAAAAGTTGAAATAAATGAGTTGGTATGGTAATACCTTTAAGTAATCAAGTTTGAAATAAAGTGGTCGAGTGATTGGAAAGAGACTAGGGAAGAGTATTATTGAACTCAAGTTTATAATGAAGCAAAAAAAAAGAGGTTTAAACGAATACATAATGAAAAGTTCTACTTAACATTTGAGTTAAAGGAAGTGAAAGGGTTTATATTTATAAACAAGGTGTCGTTTTGAATTTGAAATACGTATTAATGGAGTTAAGTCAAAACAAAATAATTGAAAGGAGATTTTTCGAGGAAGGTTTTTTTAATGTGAGCTTGGAAAACAAGCTTGGAAATAGGAATTGAAATATTAATATCAAGGTTTGAATTACGACTCGTATTTATCTGAAGGTAAGAACGTTGTTGGTCAAGGTCTACGAGGTAATTAAAATACCCCAACTTGAACAATTTTGGGATGACCCAAAAATGATACTATTCGGTAATGGCGAGTGTGTGGTAAGATTTCCAACATAACGGAAATGAGATGAGACGATATTTCCATAGTAACGAAATTAAAAGGAAATTGGGCGATTAATTTTTAAAGGCCAAGTGATGCTAAGTACCAAACCAGTAAATATATTTTTATGATTTCATGGATGTTTACTTGATAGTTAAATAACCGACTATCAAGTTTGACCTTTACGATTGTTGGTATGGAAAGACCGGGATCGAATATTCGAAAACCATTCCGACCAACAAATACGAATATATAAAAGAGATCAAGCGACGATCGAGATGGAGCATGTGAAGACCACAGATCTTCATAAAGCGGAAGAACCACTTACAATCTCTGATTCGACCCGAAGATATACTGGGGTTCTGTCGTGGTTGAAACTGCGGATTGCAAGGACGATCGCTACTGATCCATGGGGTGATTCCTATATTGGATACAGAAGGAGAGTACCTTTGGTTCATCCAGTTCCTGGATGACTTATATGGACGAATGTCTGACAGAGTATTTCTAAAGTGATTACGTATATTGATTTTCTACAAACGTATCTCTGTTGGTGGCAGAGAAGACTGGACACCTTCTTTAGCTTAACGCTTAGAGTATTTTTGTGGAAATCAGTATTCAGTGATACCTGGCGGATCTGACGATGTGGCATTCAAAGTGAATGGTGGCCAGGTGTTCAAGAGATTATAACCTCAAGCCTCATAGCCGGGAAATGACAAAAATCGGGCAGGCAGCATGGCTATGTGGGTCGCTCCCATTAGGGTATATAATCACCTATCTAGAGAAATTCCTTTCGTTTCTTATTCTATCGATTCTATCCATTCGGGAATGGTGGTTTGAGTCCAACCGTTGGTGTTATACATTCGATACACTCAAGAGAAATGAGTGGTCGGTCATGTGAGGGCCGGGTTGCAAGACGTTCTTGTTGAACCCAGTGTATTCGTCTCTAGAGATACACGAGCGGCAAGTGGTCCTGTACCTTGTCATAGTCGGAATCCAATTTCCAATAAGTGCCCACGGTTTTGTTTGCGTATATATACGTGGAGCGTGAGATGCAAGCGTTCCATTAGATTGATATTTACTTGTATTTAGACATTATTATAATATCAGAAATATATTGATTTCGAAAACTGTTTTGGGTTATCGTAAGGTAAAAACCGTCTGTGTTTATGTGTGGATTTGGTCTTACGATTATCCTTTTCTTTCGAAAGGATTTTGAATTTAAAATCAAGTTGTGTGATACCTTAATACTGTGTGAGTTTTTCTCACTCTGGTCCACCAGACTGACCCGGTGTTTTGTAAATGCTCGGGTTAGCCCGGAGTGTACAGGTTCAGGTTATCAGGTACTGCGAAGTCCAGAGACGAGCTGAAGATGTTCAGACGAATGATATTCCGTTGTGTAATTATATATGAGGACAGATAATTATAACTGTCCAGAGATGTGATGTACTCTGATATTGTAAGTATTTTCAAAAACTCTCAATAAAGATTTATTTCTGTATTATATTTTGTTCCGCTGCGATGTGAGACTCTGTGTTGATTTCTCTTCTTCTTATATTCTAACTTTCTTTCTTTCTTATCTCACCCTCTAATTTCTTTCTATAAACGTTCCAGTGTTTTCGGTGCTTGGAGGGTCGGCATGAGTTACAGAAAAGGGTATTTATGTCGATTTTCGAGGCCAAAAATCCCTGGGTCGTTACAGTGGTATCAGAGCTATTGGTTGAGTAGTAACCTTGTCTCTATGGCGTAACTCAATAGAGATGGGGTTAGTAACGCCCAAGATTGAGTTGAGTGTACATATATATGAGAGCGTATTTGAAATTTTTTATATACAAATGTTTGTATTATGTTATTTGACTGGTTCAAGTGTTGAGAAGCGTTGAACTAGTGAATGGATGCAATATTGTTTTATAAAGTGGGTAAATGAAATAATTTTACCCAATGTATATTTTTATGTAGAAAAAAGGAATTTATTTTCTATATTATGATGGTGTGGATTGTTTGTTTATTCTGATTGATTTGAGTTGAAATCAAATTTGAAATATGAAATAAAGTTGAACTGATTAGAAAATCAATTCATCGATTGAATCATATATGAGGAGTGAAACTGAACCCGGTTAAGTAAAATCCAGTTAAGAATAAATTCAAATTGAATGAATTCAAAAATATTGAGATTTAAAAATTTAATGGATAAATAAATTGGGATTCAAATAAAGTGGGTTACCATTTGGATTTTGAATTTTCTTTTCAAAGAAGTTGAGGCCCAGAGTGGCAGTTGTAGTCGTACCGATCGAGCCATGCTGAGGAAGTGCTGGCAAAATTCTCGAAAATTTTTAGAGTTTGAATTAATTTGAATTTAATTCAATAGTAATGATTTGTAAAATAATTTGGTTCAGAATATTCTTCTTACTTTGCAATTTCGAGGATGAAATTATCTTAAGGGGGGAAGAATGTAACATCCCAGATTTTTCGGCCATTTAAAATAGAATATTTAATCAGTTTATATGTTTTATTTGGACTATAATGGATTCTAACCGAATTTATTTATTTAAAATAGAGTTCGAATATATATATTTATATATTAATTAAAACTTTCTCAAAACGTCGCGGTAGTTAGAAATTTTTGATTTGAACTTTAATTGGATATTCAAGATCCGATATAAGTCAGATTTCTGTGAAATGAGACACGTTTCAATCGGTTCGATTATATTTTTCTAATGGAAGAGAAAAATCGAAATTCCAGCTTATAGATTCCAAGCTACGTCCAATTCAAATTTTCAATTAGTCGCTGTGAAATCGTTTTTAAATTATAACGATTTATTTATATTAAAGGATTTTTATATAAATGGAATAATTATTTGAAACCAGAATTCTAATTATATACTATTTGAAATTGAAACTGTTATTTTAAATTATTACGACGATATAAATTTATTTTCGTTAAACTTAGTTGTTCGTATTTAATTTATGTACATGGTCTCGATATTATATGATATTTTTGAAGAACATGCCTAAAGCGTGGGTACTAAATACGTTTTATTCATACCACAAATCAATCGGCTATATAAACATCTTTCGCTTCAATAAACAACACAGGAGTTTTGAAACGAATTGGCAATCCCTTGAAGATGCTACTTACTTACATGTTTAGCTGTAAATCTAATACATTGAATTATTTTCCGTCCATTATTATCATATCAAGGAAATCTAATACATTTATATGTTTACAGTACCCATTATATTATTGTCTTGCGTTTGGAGTTACAATAAAGATTTGAAAACACAAACATAATAATCATAATATATAAATGTGTATACTCAGTTTACTTCATGAATAATGAATAAAATCCTTACGTATATGTCTCAACACAGGTTATGCTTATACTCAAATTTAAATACAGATAGTTCTTGTATGACAGAGGAATATTTACTCTCTGTTTTTACAAAGGAAAAACAAAATTTGACACCTACATACAAGACTTCACTATACAGAAAATTTGAGAAGACCAAAATAGATTGTACAAATCCAAGGACAAACAAAAACAATGCAAATAAATAAAAGGGTTTCTTTTTTTTAACATCAACAACCTTTGTTCTTTCATGAATTTGGGAATCCACCTCGATCAGCTTTTGATCTGCGAAAGAAAAGAGAAAACCCATTAAAGGGTAATTCATGACAGCGTAAACGGTATAAAAAAATAGATAAAATCATGAAACAGCAAAATAAAAAATATGAATATACTTGCACCAAATCTGGACGGAAAATTATATATATATATATATATATATATATATATATATATATGAACAGCTTAGTATAGGTGTACATTTGCATAATCAAATCTACACAGAATCAAGCAAGCAGCTAAAGGAAGGGTGCCACATGAAATCTGAAACATACAACAAGAATATATCTAATGCAAGATAAAATGAACATGACAATTCATATACAGTCCCTTTCAAAAACAGTAGGATGCCATTTCTACAGTGGAGAATAACTGGGACAGCTAGATGTACAATAAAAACAGGTATAGGTACGCAGCTAGAAAGCTAGGCATGTGGATACACTAAACCTTACAGAACTCATACAGCTAAAAACAGTGTGAAGATATTAATAAAAATCAAAGTGTACATATAAGAAATCGTGAACAGTACAGCTATAGATATGGGCATGGCACAACAAATACGTATATCAATCTGTACTGACAACCGAACAATTCATATATAGGTGTATGAATATGTGTGGAAATTTCATATACAATAAATGGTTTCATATATTTTAAAATCTGAGCACGAAATCTAAGTCATATTTTAATGTCTGAAAATTGAATTAACCATACACCACATCACTATCACCGAACCAGTAGATCAAAATCCATTTCGAACAGGTAAATAAGTATGGAAAAATCCCATACCACAATATGAACCACAATCCAACTACAGATTCGAATCTGAGTGAAATAACAATTCGAAACCTGTAATAGACGTTTATCTTATCCCAATCCAAACCGCAACTATAAATACACATATTCACTCAACCAATTTTCAAGAACAATTGGAACCAAAAAAAAAATACAGTAGTATAAAAATAAAGTAAGAAAACTTAGCTTTCGGTTTGGGCTAATCTCTGTTGAAATCATTCATGATGGAGTCTCGGCCGATTGAGGTCTGGACGGAGGGTTGAGGATGGATCGCCGGAAGAAGGAAAGCGAAGGGAAGATGGAAGTGGAGGGCGCGAGGAGAGAGTTGCGACGCCGTCAGAAGGGGATTAGGGTTTGAATCGGCTTAGGGTTTTTGATTTAGAAAATTTTAGAGGCGGCTGAACAAATGGGGATTAAGGATCGAATGAGGGTTTTTAAGGGGAGGAGGGTCGGGTTCGTTGTTTAGGGCCGGCTGATAAAAGGTAAAAGCCCATGTTTTCTAAAAAGGAAATCATGTTTTAAAATTTAATTTATTTCACAAATTTATTTATGTGATTTCTCACACATACAGTATCGGATTTACGCACGGTCATTTGCGTTGGGACCGTGGAGACAAGTACTTCGAGATGGAGCAGGCCTAGTCCGGATCTGAAGTGACTGGAATTTTTATAATTCGATTAAAAAACTAGATATTATCGATGAAATTAACCCAAGGTTAGTTAAACTCACTCAGCCTTCCCGTTTATATTTTATATAAACTGGGTATTTTTATTTTGCGTGTTCTGATTATTAGTGGTTGACTGTCATGTATATATACTGTTGATTCATCGGTTGTTTGATTTCAGAAAATAATCACTGTTTTGGGTTGACCCACACAAAGAAATTCCCTTGACTGGTCACATTTATTGCTTGAATTGTTTGGATTGTTTGAATTGGTTGTTGATGGATTGGTGATTGTCATAGAAATTTAGCAATCAAATGGTTGATTTTTATTGTTGAACCTTATTTCAACATTTGTTCTGAGAGTAACCAGTAGGTAGTGTGGTTGGGTAATAGACATCATCTGCTTATAAATCAATCGATTTATAAAATATAAGTTTTATCGACAGTGGATCTATAATATGCGAGTTATAAATATATTTTATAACAGAAATAGATTTTGGAAGTTATGACATTGAAAGGTTATTTAGAAAGGGAAATAAATATTTAATTATTTATTTATTTTTATATAGAAATTATGAAATTTGTTTATAAAATGAATTCTTATGTTAATAAGAATTAAAAGCAAATCGGTCAAGTATTTGATTGATTTCATCTAAGGAACGACTAAATAAAGTTATTTAAATTAATTATATCTTAATTAATTTAAAGGAGGAATTAAATAGAATTGGTCAGAAGACTAATTGTATTTTGTGTTGACTGAGTCGACATTTAAACCAAGTTGGATTTTAAATTAGTAAAATAACTTAATGAGTAATTGGTTAATCCTTGTAAGATTTTAAGAAGTAAATTTATTATTCATTTTGGTAAATAAAGGAGTAAATTGACTTGAATGATAAAAGTTGAAATAAATGAGTTGGTATGGTAATACCTTTAAGTAATCAAGTTTGAAATAAAGTGGTCGAGTGATTGGAAAGAGACTAGGGATGAGTATTATTGAACTCAAGTTTATAATGAAGCAAAAAAAAAGAGGTTTAAACGAATACATAATGAAAAGTTCTACTTAACATTTGAGTTAAAGGAAGTGAAAGGGTTTATATTTATAAACAAGGTGTCATTTTGAATTTGAAATACGTATTGATGAAGTTAAGTCAAAACAAAAGAATTGAAAGGAGATTTTCCGAGGAAGGTTTTTTTAATGTGAGCTTGGAAAACAAGGTTGGAAATAGGAATTGAAATATTAATATCGAGGTTTGAATTACGACTCGTATTTATCTGAAGGTAAGAACGTTGTTGGTCAAGGTCTGAGAGGTAATTAAAATACCCTAACTTGAACAATTTCGGGACGACCCAAAGATGATACTAGTTGGTAATGGCGAGTGTGTGATAAGATTTCCAAAATAACGGAAATGAGATGAGATGATATTTCCATAGTAACGAAATTAAAAGGAAATTGGGCGATTAATTTTTAAAGGCCAAGTGATGCTAAGTACCAGACCAGTAAATATACTTTTATGAATTCATGGATGTTTACTTGATAGTTAAATAACCGACTATCAAGTTTGACCTTTACGATTGTTGGTATGGAAAGACCGGGATCGAATATTCGAAAACCATTCCGACCAACAAATACGAATATATAAAAGAGATCAAGCGACGATCGGGATGGAGCATGTGAAGACCACAGATCTTCATAAAGCGGAAGAACCACTTACAATCTCTGATTCGACCCGGAGATATACTGGGGTTTTGTCGTGGTTGAAACTGTGGATTGCAAGGACGATCTCTACTGATCCATGGGGTGATTCCTGTATTGGATACAGTAGGAGAGTACCTTCGGTTCATCCTGTTCCTGGATGACTTATATGGACGAATGTCTGACAGAGTATTTCTTAAGGGATTACGTATATTGATTTTCTACAAACGTATCTCTGTTGGTGGCAGAGAAGAAGACTGGACACCTTCTTTAGCTTAACGCTCAGAGTATTTTTGTGGAAATCAGTATTCAGTGATACCTGGCGGATCTGACGATGTGGCATTCAAAGTGAATGGTGGCCAGGTGTTCAAGAAATTATAACCTCAAGCCTCATAGCCGGGAAATGACAAAAATCGGGCAAGCAGCATGGCTATGTGGGTCGCTCCCATTAGGGTGTATAATCACCTATCTAGAGAAATTCCTTTCGTTTCTTATTCTATCGATTCTGCCCATTCGGGAATGGTGGTTTGAGTCCAACCATTGGTTATATACATTCGATACACTCAAGCGAAATGAGTGGTCGGTCATGTGAGGGCCGGGTTGCAATACGTTCTTGTTGAACCCAGTGTATTCGTCTCTAGAGATACACGAGCGGCAGGTGGTCCTATACCTTGTCATAGTCAGAATCCAATTTCCAATAAGTGCCCACGGTTTTGTTTGCGTATATATACGTGGAGCGTGAGATGCAAGCGTTCCATTAGATTGATATTTACTTGTATTTAGACATTATTATAATATCAGAAAGATATTGATTTTGAAAACTGTTTTGGGTTATCGTAAGGTAAAAACCGTCCGTGTTTATGTGTGGATTTGGTCTTACAATTATCCTTTTCTTTCGAAAGGATTTTGAATTTAAAATCAAGTTGTGTGATACCTTAATACTGTGCGAGTTTTTCTCACTCTGGTCCACCAGACTGACCTGGTGTTTTGTAAATGCTCGGGTTAGCCCGGAGTGTACAGGTTCAGGTTATCAGGTACTGCGAAGTCCAGAGACGAGCTGAAGATGTTCAGACGAATGATATTCCGCTGTGTAATTATATATGAGGACAGATTATTATAACTGTCCAGAGATGTGATGTACTCTGATATTGTAAGTATTTTCAAAAACTCTCAATAAAGATTTATTTCTGTATTATATTCTGTTCCACTGCGATGTGAGACTTCGTGTTGATTTCTCTTATTCTTCTATTCTAACTTTCTTTCTTTCTTATCTCACCCTCTAATTTCTTTCTATAAACGTTCCAGTGTTTTCGGTGCTTGGAGGGTCGGCATGAGTTACATAAAAGGGTATTTATGTCGATTTTCGAGGCCGAAAATCCCTGGGTCGTTACAAGTGTTATTGAAGACACCATTCACGACCAACCCAAAAATCCAATTTGACCTATTTAATTCCAATTTAATATTAATTAATTGGAAAACTTCATTTATATCTTAATTGAAAGATTTATTCTAGTTAATAACTTGTTCATTTCGATAAAAATATATTTTAATCTTTTCAAAATTGGAATTTTTTATCCAAATGCTTTTCAAATCATTTAATATGATTTTACATAATTTTTCCACATTTTTAATAATTTTATTAAAGCCATTTCAGTCGATTTCCATAAACAATCATCGAACTGCATTTACAACGACCCTTTCTAAAATTGATTTGGACATAACTCCAAATCTAACTGTTAGATTTCAAATCTCTTATATTCATTGGAAAGCTCTTTTCGATAAGAATCCAACAGTTCCGGTATTAGGAGAATCTGACGGTCGGATCTCCCGTTACATCAATTTGAAGTTAATGATCGAAATCCGCGAACGGTCGTTGCGTCGTGCGTTCTATTCAGGACATTATATATATATATATATATATATATATCGTCGATTTCCCTTTTAAAACGTATTTTATAATATATCTATAAATTCATTTTAAAACGATTTTAATTTCATTTTCAATTTTAAATCAAAATTGAATATTCTATGTTTATATCATATTAAAATATTAATATATTCATAATATTATATTTTGAAATCACCACTTTTTGATACTCATTATAAAGTGAATAAAATCGATCGATCAACCCGTTCGGGTTAAAATGGCATTTGCTACTTAACTCGGCTTCATATTTTTATATTTTTGTGCCCATCCGAAGATGGTCATAAAAATCATAACTTAATTCTTCACTAAATTTATTTTAAAATACTTTTTTTTATTAAAATATTCTTTATTTTAAAATACTCTTTATATTAAAATATTCTTTTAAAATTGTTCTTTATTCTGAATCGGATTGTGACTCAGTCAATTACCATATAATTTCAGTTATATGGATTTCATATATTGCATATATTCAACGATAATGATAAGCAATCATCAAACTATACATTCACATCCAAAGTGATGTTTATAACTATGTGAGCATTAAAATAAATAAATAACGCTCATCACAGACTGTCAATCCGTCGATTGACAATTAATTAAATATTGGGACTAGTGTGTCAAATATCATCCCAATACCCCTGTGGGGTTTTCAAACAACAACAATTTATATAAATAAATCATTGGTTAATAGATTTAACCAATTATAATTCGGTTTGCATTATATCTAATATCGCTAACATAATAATGTTAATATTAAACAAATGTACATTTTCTACTTCTCTAACATGTTAATGTTAATATTAAACAAATGTACATTTTCCACTCCTATAACATGTAAATGTTAATATTATACAAATGTGCATTTTCTACTGTTAAACATTTAAATGTTAATATTATACAAATGTGCATTTTCTACTGTTAAACATTTTTATTATGTTAAAACATTTTATCAAACTTGATTCCTTTTTTAATGATTCATTCTTTCACATTAAAAATGTAATTTTTTTAATGTGAACAAATTTCCATTTCGTATAATGATCATTTTTAACCTTTTCTAATATACAATAAAAATGTAAATTTTTGTTGTTAATAAATTTCATTTCAAATAATGATCTTTTTAACAAGTTCTATTTATACAAAACAAATGTGATTTTTATTGTTTAACCAATTGTATTCAAACATGAATATTTTCGTATTTGATATATATATATATATATATATATATATATATATATATATATATATATATACACGATAAAAATGAGATTTTTACGTGACAATTCTAATTCACATAAAAGGAATGTTTATAGGACAATTCTAATTCACATAAAATGATATTTTATATGGCAATTCTAATTCACCATAAAAATGATATTTTTTATAAGGCATTTCTAATTCAATATAAAAATGTATTTTTATGTGACACAAATATAATTCAACAAAAACGATATTTTGTTTTGACACAAATATATTTAACAAAAATGTTATTTTGTTTTTGACACAAATATGATTCAACAAAAATGATATTTTTAACTAACATGACGTTTCTAATGAAAATGATATTTTTAAATAAATGACATTTTTTATTTAAATGACATTTTCTAAATGAATGATATTTCTAATGAATGACTTTTCTAAATCATTGACATTTTTATTCTAAATAAACATTTCTAACTAAAATGTTATTTTAAATCTAAATAAACATTTCTAACTAAAATGTTATTTTTAATCAAATATAACATTCCTTAATAAAAATGATATTTTTAATGTAATAAAATATTACTAACAAAAGTAACATTTTTAATCTAATAAAACATTTTATAACAAAATGTTATTTTTTTTTTCTAATGCAACATTTTATAACAAAAATGTTATTTTCTTTTTTTCTCTAACGCAAAAGATGATAATTTTATTCTAATATGACATATTTTACTATTTTAAACTAAAATGACATTTTTAATTAAGATGACAATTGTATTCTAACATGACATATTTTACATACAAAATATGATTTCTACATGAATGACACATTTATTGACCAAATATGATTTCTACTCAAATGACACATTTATTGACGAAATATGATTTCCACATAAATGACATATTTATTGACAAAATATGATTTCTACATAAATGTCATATTTATTGACAAAATATGATTTGTACATAAATGTCATATTTATTAACAAAATATGATTTCTACATAAATGACATATTTATTGACAAATATGATTTCTACATAAATGTCATATTTATTGATAAAATATGATTTCTACATAAATGACTTATTTATTGACAAAATAAGTTTTCTACATAAGGGAAATATTTGTTCCAATATAACATTCCTAACAAAAATGACATTTTTAACATGTCATGGTATTATTCTAACATAAATGATATTATAACATGACATTATTCTAACACAAATAATGTTTTTAATTAACATGACATATAATAACAAAAATGAAGTTTTTCTTTAACATGTCATATAATAAAAAAATTGATGTTTTTCTAACTAAAATGGTTTGTTTAACACAGCATGATATATTCGTTTTAATATTTAAAGATTATATCTTTATCTTAGATAAATATAATTCAACGAATAATCATCACCACAATCAATTAGTCAATCTAAATTTACACACCGCATATTTGTGCTCTATATGGCGTTTATTAATAACACAGTCACAATCAAATCAAATATATATATTTCTATATATATATATTAATTTTTAAATTGAGAAATCTCACCATGATTTTATCTGAATTTCCAATATGCTCCGTTTAACCTCTAATCAGTTCCATGTTGTAGATCTCATCGTTGCGATTCCAGTGCATCCAGTTTCGTTCCATTCTTTGTTCATATGTAAAAGATATGACATTATAAACATTAACTACAATTTGCAATAATTAAAATTTAATTAATTTAATTAATCCACTTCCAATCCCTTGATTACCCTTGATAACCCTTGATAATTATCTTACACCGCTAATTCAAAATACTATAGCACAAAACCCATCGTCGATTTGGTTTCTCCACTCACGCACCTGGATTCGCTCCACCGTTGGTCAATCCAACCCCATCATGTCAAAGCCACCACCGCCGCCAATCATCACCTGGACACCTGATCAACTCGCCCTCTCTGACTATTAAGAAAATCTACCCAAACTGCCGTCGCTTGAGGCAGGAAATCGGCCTCAAGAGTTGATTACATTCGATCATAGTCGTTGACCCTGTAGATATCGCGGAGCTCTCCATTATTGGTTTTAAACGTCTTTGATTTCGTTGCATGGTAGAGGAGTTAGAAGAGGAAGAAGATGGATGCATTTCAGCCATTGAAGATTAAGGGGGGGGAGGCAGCTGATTATGCTTTAGGGTTTTAGGGTTTCTAGACTAGGTATTTATAATATTTTATTAATTAATTTTTCTAGTTTTCACAAAAAAGCCCGTTAATTTCTAACAACTCCAAAACAATGTTTCCCCTAGCCAAATACCCCTATTTCGAACACAATGGACTAGGTCCCGTCAGCCCGTTTGATCGTCTCAACCCACTTTTCTTTATTTTAAAATATAAATCATTTAATTATTTAATTTGATCGTACATTTAAATTTACCGGGGCCACATACTAACTCTAAAAATTCCAAAAAAATTATTTCTAGCCATGTTTTAATGATACAGTCCTAACACAACTAATTTCGTCGAATTTGGAGACCATTTGAAAAATGGCCATTTTCTGGTTGATCCAAATTGACTGAAATTGACAAAACGCGTTTTCTTTTGCCACGCTGACATATTAATTCCAAAAATTATGAAAATTGGAATCTAACAATAATTTAACATTCCGGATCCAACCAAAGTGGTTTCGTCGAAAACGGAGATCATTTGCAAAATGGTTATTTATACGAGCTATATATTATATTAAATTCTACAACGACTATTCTGAATATTCAATTGGCCACAACTTTTGATTCTCGCTATGAAATTTCAATTTTTCAGATTCATTGGAAAGATATTCTTAAATAGATTCTAATATTTTTGGTTTTACAAAAATATGATTTAATTTGCATAGTGTACAGTCCGTCAAAGTTCAAATTCAAATATTCAAACTACCGCGCTATTTCCAACTCCTTATATAAATATATTCGTTCTAACTTCGATTTAAATAAATTATTAATCGTTATTATTTATGATAAATCGTTTTAAATGTTCAAAATCCATTAAAATTTATAAAATAAAAATTTTAAATTGGTTCCAAAAATTTCGGGTTGTTACAATCTCCCCACTTAAAATCTTTTCGTCCTCGAAAAGGAACGGGGTTGAAAGTTGTTTAATTAACGAACTCAAATTTCATTCTTTTATTGGTTTCAATAATTTTATCAGTTGAACTAATAATCACACAACACAACCATCAATCAATTTGTTGATTAGCTTTGAAAATATATGTAACTTTTATATATTAAAAATCATATTTTCTAAGATCGGATTATATATATAATCACAAATACGTCAATTATAAACTTGTAACTCTTAACTCATTCTAGGGCATTTCTAACCCCATCTCTAATGAGTTTCTCATTCTAGGATACTACTGATCCTATCTCTAATAAGTATTCCTTTATAGGATATTATTAATCCTACCTCTGATGAGTCTTTTGTTCAGTTCTAACGAGTTGTACTCCAAAGACTTGGATTAACCAAAGCTCTATACCAGCTGTAACGATTTGGATTTTGCCTGGACCTAATTGATCGCAAAATTGACTAAGACCGTTAAAAAACCCGAATACGCTAACTTTGGGCATATAACACATCATAACAAATAACAGAATACTTTTATAAACATTATAATAATGTTACATCAGAGTACAGAATATCAGAGTACATCGAAATAACACAGCAGAAGATAATTCACAATAATTCAATACAATGTAGCAGAACTAATAAGCTAACACAGCGGAAGACTTTCAATGCTCTGGACACAGCTTTAAGCTTTGATCCAGAATCCTTCTCAAAAGATAAGTATCTACAAAACAAGCTACTCGACTGCCCATGTGGAAAAGAGGGCACTTGAGTTTGCAAAGTGAAACAAACTACGAGTCAGTCATGGGACTGGTATGAGAAATTTTAACTTATCTAATAAGAATAAGGCTAATCATAAGACCACACCGCTAATGCGGAACGGGTTTACTCCATTGGATTGCCAGCGCATAAATAAAGTAAAACGTTAAACAACGCAATTCTTTTTAGAAAAATAAAACCATTATAAGACTCAAGTACCATCACACAATGAAATGCAAACCGGGGGATAGAGTTTTAGCTTATAATGGTAAAAAATGCTTGATACGATAAAACGGATTTGATATTATTATTAGTGTATATATGTTTCAAAAACATTTCTATCATAATGTATTAATCATAGACGGCATAGCTACCATATACTATGTCGCCATACTAGTTATACAATCAAAACCGTATGGTGTCATATTGGAAGTTGGATTTCCATCATGAACCAAGGCAAGAGATAGTCCTTACCGAATTCAAGACAATCTAGCCAACCATGTCTCAGGATACAGCGGCAACCGCACCTAGGTGCGCCAGGGCTGGTCCACAAATATGTTAGTGGATTAGTTATGCCTGAGCAATACGTCTCCCCGCCCTATGGGGAGTAAAATAGAGCCACTAAGGACTCAAATCCAAGGTACCTCGTTTTCCATCATCCACATAAGTAAAAATATCTGGGCTTGTAAAACCCAGACACAACTTCTAGCTAGAAAGAAACGCATGCTCTCCCTGGGGTCCTTCTCCTGTTTCTGGTTCATACTGGGGTGTGAGGCTCGCGTAGTATCGCTACACAAAGCTGTGCTAAATAAAGCTGCTCTTTGATCATCAACCACAAGGCTCTGCTTTTCAACAAAAAGCCTTGATCATTTGCATCTTAGCATGCCACATTGTCAATCCATACCATACCATTGATTTTTGCTAATATATAGCCTCTGAGCTCGTATGTCTCAGAGAAGGGTGTTAAGCAAGAGAATAAATTCACCACCACCAAACGGATATATATTTAGCATAGATCAATGAATACCTCATAAAGGAAAACAACGTTAGACATACCATCCATTTACAAGTCCGTTCTGGGTCTGAAAGAAACCGGAGGCACCTTGTTCCTTATCCCATATGTCCAATACAGGAGAGAGGTCCTTGCATATCCGGTCGATCTCCAAGTACGTCTGGACGATCACCACTTATTACCTTGTCTTGGAATGCCTCCCAATCAAGACATCAGTAATCATCCAAACAATGCGAAGACCTCCGGTCTCCAACCACTGTCTTCATCTTCGACTCTTAATCGTCGTAGTAATTATTCGGAATTGGTTAAACCAGGTCTTTCCGAACAACTCGCGTATTTTATAATCAATAATAAAGTTCTATATAAACACATCAAACGCCTCATTCCAATTTAGAATATTCATTTAATAAATTATTCACATTATTAGGGAAAGGTTCCCATTAATTTTATCAAAGATAAATTCTTTTAAATTTATTCTTTAATCTTTTTTTTAAGATTCATTAAAACTCCAATTTGGTTTTAATATCAAAAACCATTACTTTATGATATTTCAACTTTAATAAATTAGTCTAGTCTTTAACTGGGTTAAAGAACCAATGTCATTTAAAACATAGTTCACGATAAACTGAAAATCATCTTCCTTTAAATATGGAATTTTCACAGAAATCAAATCAATATATAATCGATATAAATTTCCGTATCAGACTAATAATATAAATGGAATAATGACAAAGCCTTTTAAATTCCATATATAATAATGGTCTTCTTTTACAGAAGCTCATCTCGATTATTATTAAATCGAATTCTCTTCAATTCCAATTTAATATATTAAATTGGAAAACTTTACTTCGGAAAATTCCCATTAAATCTTAATAAAAATATTTATAAATTCCAAATTATATTTCCATTGTTAATCGGGTTGAAGAAGAAATGTCGTTTAAAACACCGGTCACAATAAACCCAATTCACATTTCATTTTATTCCAATTACTAAATATAATTGAAAACTCTAATAATCTTAATTAAAAGATTTATTATTTTTACAAATTGGTTTAAGAACAGTGTTATTGAAGACACCATTCACGACAAACCCAAAAATCCAATTTAACCTATTTAATTCCAATTTAATATTAACTAATTGGAAAACTTCATTTAAATCTTAATTGAAAGATTTATTCTAGTTAATAACTAGTTCATTTCGATAAAAATATATTTTAATCTTTTCAAAATTAGAATTTTTCATCCAAATGCTTTTCAAATCATTTATTATGATTTTACATAATTTTTCCACATTTTTAATAATTTTATTAAGGCCATTTCAATCGATTTCCATAAACGGTCATCGAACTGCATTTTGCAGCGACCCTTTCTAAAATTGATTTGGACATAACTCCAAATCTATCTGTTAGATTTCAAATCTCTTTGGAAAGCTCTTTTCGATACGAACCCAACGGTTCTGGTTTTAGGAGAATTCAACAGTCGGATCTCTCATTACATCAATTTGAAGTTAACGGTCGAAATTCGCGAACGGTCGCTGCGCGGCGCATTCTATTCAGGCCATTAGATATATATATATATATTTATTTATATTTATATATATTATATATATATATATCATTGATTTCCCTTTTAAAATGTATTTTATAAAATATCTATAAGTTCGTTTTAAAACGATCTTAACTTCATTTTCAATTTTAAATCAAAATTGAATATTCTATATTTATATCATATAAAAATATTAATTGTAACAACCCGGAAAATCTGAACCAGTTTAAAATTTTTAATTTGGCTATTTTAGTGGATTTAAAATAAATTATTTTAAATAATAATGATGGAAAGTATGTTTGAATCGATGTTTGAAAATAAATATAATTATTTTAAACTATAAGCAAGGCCTGAAATGGCACGGCAGTTTCAAAATTTGAATTCAAAATTTGAATTCAAACTTTGACTGACTATACCGGGTGCAAAATAAAATGGATTTTAGTGAAACCAAAAATGTTTAAATATGTTTATGAATATCTTTCTAACGAATCTGAAAAATTGAAGTTTCATAGCGGGAATCAAAAGTTATGACCAAATGAATTTTCAGAAAGGTCGCTATAGAATCTATATAGCCCTTGAAAATAGACATTTTGCAAATGACCTCAGAATTCGACGAAACCAATTTTGTTGGATCCGTGATGTCAAATTATTGCTAGATTTCAAATTCCATAATTTTTGAAGTTAATATGTGAGCGTGGCGAAGGAAAAGGTGTTTGGTCGATTTTAGTTAAATTGGATCGACCAGAAAAGGGCCATTTTTCAAATGGTCTCCGAATTCAATGAAACTAGTTTTGTTGGGACCGTATCATCAAAACATAGCTAGATTTATTTTTCTGGAATTTTTAGAATTAGTATGTGGCCCTGACAGATTAAAGTTTCCTTCAAATCAAATATTGAATGTTTTATACTTTAATTTGAGGAATAATAGTCGAATTGGCTTGCGAAACATATCCATTGTGTTCAGAAAGGGGGTATTTATCTAAGGTCGATAGTCGTTGGTTTTGAATTGGTGTTCGGATGAAAAAATCAACAATTTTGGATTTAATTAAATTAAAAATAAAATATAAAACCCTGGCCAATAGAATTTCTTGGTCATTTCCCTGTCTACCCGCTTCTTCCCCAAATCGAACAAAGACCGTTCTTCAAACCTTCCCGCCTCCTAATCTCCCTCCACACGCACCAAAACGCCATGGCCATGTTGGGGATTTTGTAGAGGAGTCCTCCAACTTCCAATCCATACCGGTGTCTTCGTTTTTGGTGAAGTATCTCGCTCTGAATTCGAATGTGAAGTGCGATCGTTCATCTGAGAAGTGGGGGAGCTAGGCGCCGTCGATCTGGACAAAGGTGGGACCCCTGCGCATGGATTCTGAGACGACCCGAACTTCCCCGTGAAGGGAAGCATGGATAGAATTGAGGACAAGACAAAATAGAACGCATACAGAAGAACATTTCATTGTTATTACAACAATTCCATCAGATACAAGAATATACAGAGTATAAATGAATAAATTACATTCGACAAATATCAGAGATTTAAATAAATTACATAGCAGCAGAAAAATAATATAAAACACAACTGAAAGTGATACACGGATACAGAGCTTCCCGAGCATCGTTCCAGCTGTAAATCAGGACCCTGTGGATATAAATCTGCAAAACCAAAACTACTAGCTGCCCGTGTGGAAAATAGGGGCACCCAGACTTTAGATTAAAACAATAAACTCCAGGTCAGTCATGTGACTGGTGTGAGAACTAAAACAGTTATTAAACTTTACTTTAAAAGATAGTAATTCAAGGGACCACGCCGTATAACACGGAATGAGTTTCCTCTCAAGAATACTAGTGCATAGAAATAATAGCGCAATGCTTTTTCGAAAAATGAAGCTATTATAAGACCCAGGTCCCATCACACAATGCAACGCAAGCCGGAGGATAGGGTTTTCCCTTATAATAGCCAAACATGCTTGGTACGTTTAAAACAAATCATTTGATACTATAATAAGTGTATAGTGTCAAAACAATTTCAATCATAAATATAAATCATAGACGGCATGGGTACCATATATCATGTCGCCATACTAGTTCTACAATTAAAACCGCAATACACGTATTGAAAATTGGATTTCCGTCATGAGCCGAGGCAAGGGGCAAGCTCCTCTCCACGTTCAAGACACTCTAGCAAATGCCTCAGGACCCTACTATGATCCTTAGATCTTCAGGGCCGGTCCTCTCTTACTTTTGAGGATTAGTTATTCCTGAACACACGTTTCCCAGTCCTTACAGACCTATATCTGAGGCGCCTCATATCCAACAACCACACAGGTGAAAAGTATATAAATGTCAGGGCTGGTAGGTCACTAACACCACCCTAGCTAGAAAGAAACGTCGTGCTCTCCCTGCAGTCACTATCCCGTTTTTGAGTCATACCGAGGTGTGAGGCTCGCGAATTCACGTTATACACAAAGCTGCCACGTAGGCTGTGCTTTGATCATCAACCACAAGACTCTGCTTTTCAACAAAAGCCTTGATCATTGCATCTTAGCGTGCCACACAGGCAATTCATGCCATGCGACTGATGTCCATCGATATACAACCTCTGAGCTCGTACGTCTCAGAGAAGGGAGTTAAGCAAAAGAATAAATTCTCCGCCGCCAAACAGATGTATATTCAATAGAAATCAATCAACACAGAATAAAATCCAATGTCAGACACACAATCCATTTACAAGTCCGTTCTGGGTCTGAACGAAACCGGAGGCACTTTCCTCACATATCCATCCATCTCCAAGTACGTCTGGATGACCACCAACTATTTCCATCTTCTTGGGTGTACAGCCCAATCAGGATCGTCAGTAATTATCCAAACGATGTGAAGACTTCCGGTCTTCAACCACCGTCTTCATCTTCGACATATCGTCGAATCGATTATTCAGAATGGGTATAAACCCGGCCTTTCCGAACAACCCGCTATATTAAAAACAAATGTTACACAAACTCAACATACGCCTCATTCCAACTCAGAATATTCTTTTATTCATAAAATCGCATTTTTAGGGAAAGGTTCCCATTAATTTTATCCAAGATAAATTCTATCAAATTTACCCTTTAATCTTCCTTTGGATGTCGTTTCAAACCAAATTATGGTTTTCTAAACTAGTCGAGATTTGTGAACCACACCGAAGTAATTATTTATTTTATTTCCCAATCCCAACCTATTCATCCCATGAAGCAAAACTGGTAATACTCCATATCTAATACCATGGTGTTATCGGCAAAATTAATTACCATTTCACGTTCAAATTTAATTAAAGATTTAACTATCGGTTTGGAGCAAAACTGGTGATACTCCGTTCTCGCTCGTTTTCTAAATTTGATAATTTAAATTGTAAATTCACATTTCAATCTAATTACAAATTCGTTAAAACTCCTTTTATTGGGTTAAAGAACTAATGTCATTTAAAACACCGTTCACGACAAACCCAAATCACATTCTATTGATTATCGGGTTAAAGAACTAGTGTTATTTAAAACACAGTTCACGATAAACCCACAAATCAATTCTAGTTCAATTCAAATCAAATATATTAGGAATTCCGATTATTTAAAACCCCTTTTTAAATCTAATTTATTTATTTAAAAATAAAAACCCGGGTTTTAAATTGAGTTCAAACTAGTTCATTTCGATAAAAATCTAGTTTATCTTTTCAATTATGGAGTTTTTCATCCCAAATTTTCCCAAATCAATTCTTATGATTTCACACAAATTATTACTATTTTTAATAATTTTATCAAGGCCCGTACAGTCGATTTCCATCAATGGCCATCGAACTGCACTTATAGCGACCTTTTTCAAATTTGATTTGGACGTATCTCCAAATCCAACCGTTAGATTTCAAATTTCAAATATTCGTTAGAAAGCTCTTTTCGATACGAAGCCAACAGTTCCGGTTTTAGGAGAATCCGACGGTCGGATCTCTCGTAATGTCTGTTTGAAATAAATGGTCGAAATTCACGAACTGCCGCGGCGCGACGCGTTCTATTCAGGCCATTATATAATATATATATAATATATATAATATATATATATATAATATATATAATATATATTTTGTCGATTACTATTTAAAACGAATTATATAAATAGTTTTGAATTCGTTTCAAAAACATTTTCAACTTCCATTTCAATTCAAATCAAAATTGAAATTTTCCTTATAAATTCGTTTTAAAATTCTTTTCTATTCAATTCAAATTTCAATTCAATTTGAATTCATTTCAATTCGCATTCAATTCAATTTGAATTTGTTTTCAATTCAATTCGGTTTTAAAGTCGTTTTCTATTCGATTCAATTCAAATTGGTTTTCTATTCGATCCAATTCAAATTGGTTTCAAAGTCGTTTTCTATTCGATTCAATTCAAATTGGTTTTCTATTCGATTCAATTCAAATTGGTTTCAAATTGGTTTTCTATTCGATTCGATTCAAATTGGTTTTCTATTCGATTCAATTCAAATTGGTTTTCTATTCGATTCAATTCATTTCGAAATCACTTTATATTCAATTCATTTCGAAATCACTCTGTATTCAATTCATTTCGAAATCACTTTATATTCAATTCATTTCGAAATCACTTTGTATTCAATTCATTTCGAAATCACTTTATATTCAATTCATTTCGAAATCACTTTATATTCAATTCATTTCGAAATCACTTTGTATTCAATTCATTTCGAAATCACTTTATATTCAATTCATTTCGAAATCACTTTATTTTCAATCATTTCGAAATCACTTTGTATTCAATTCATTTCGAAATCACTTTTTATTCAATTCATTTCGAAATCACTTTATATTCAATTCATTTCGAAATCACTTTATATTCAATTCATTTTAAAATCACTTTTTATTCAATTCATTTTAAATGAATAAAATCGAAATAAATATCGTTCACTTCAAAATGGCATCAATCTAATCAACACGGCTTCATATATTTCTATTTTCTAATATTCTATTTCAAATATTTCTTATTATCAAATATTTCGTTCAACACATAACTAATCTCAACGGATGAGTACAGTCAACACATGAACTTTTATTTTATATTGATAAAGATGTAAATTTTATTATTAAAATATTCGTTCAACACATGACTAATCACAACGGATGAGTACAGTCAACACATGAACTTTTATTTTATATGTCCTTTATTTTCTAAATGGGAATGAGGCCCAATCAATCACCATATAAAATTAATTATATGGATTTTCATACAACACATGTATATAATAGCATTGAAGAATAATCAACCATCAACCACAGTGCACTACACTGTATAAGCATCAAATATAGATATCTAACGCTTTTAACAGCCTGTCAATCAATCGATCGACATATTTAATCAATCAGGATGAGTGAACTTCAAATTTCATCCCAACACCCGTGTGGGGTTTTAAATCAACAAACACAGATTTTTATTCGTGCAGTTGGGCGATGTGTAAAATTTATCGACCCAATCAATGTCCTTCAAATAGGTGTACATAAACAAACCGTCCGGTTTGTAAATGAATATTTATTTATTCACATTCACGTTAAAACTTATATTTTTAACGATAAAATCTTTTATTTTAACACATGGATTTTTATTCAGTTCATTTTAAAAAAATAAAAATGATATTTTTATTTTTCTAACATATTTTAGAAAATTTCGGCGGCATAACGGCACGATACTAGAAACGGGACGAGGCCTAGCCTTATCCCCGGTCTAGTGAAGGCCCACGCCATTCACACATCAATCAAATCAATTTCAATTCACCAAACAATTCAATTTCAATCAAACAATCTAACTAATTTTTGCAATCAAACAAACAAGTCCATGGTCTGTGGACGATTGTGTCGGGTGCTACTAAACACCGTCTGCATCCTAGTATATATATATATATATATATATATATATATATATAACTTAGAAAAAGAAATTGAAGAGTGAGAAATTCTCACCAACAGCTATCCAATACCACTACTCTTCATTGATAGAAATCTTCATCGTTATCGCATCTTTGTCACCTTCGTTGCCCGTATTCACTACATATATAAAAATCACACATTTTTATATTTTGATGTCTTTAAAATAAAAATCACATTTTTATTTATTCACTTTCAATTTAAAAATCATATTTTTATAATCGCTTCATACATTTAAAAATCGAATTTTCACTTCGCTATTCAATATATAAAAATCGAATTTTTACTATACTATTCAATGTATAAAAATCGAATTTTTATTATCACTCCATATAGATAAAAATTCTATTTTTACAACGCTACTCTCTATATAAAGATTTCGCCTTTTCAAATATAAAGATCAAACCTTTTTTTTTATTATCTATACTATATAAAAATTATATTTTTATTACCTCTACAACATAAAAATAATATTTTATTATCTATATATTATAAAAATTGAATTTTTATATTCTCTTTCTTAGAAAAAATCATATTTTTACATCATTTATAATATAAAAATTTCGCCTTTTAATTATAAGGATTCCGCCCTTTCTATCTTCTACCTAATAAAAATCCGAACTTTCTTTTATAGGGTAAAAATCATTTCTTTCTATAAATGAAAATCTTATCATTATATAAATTAAAAACCATAGCATATATAAATCTTAGATTTTTAACTAATTAAAAATTAGTGTTCATAAAACTAAATAAAAGGATAAATAAAAATTACAAAAATCAGAGAACTTACAGTTATTTTCAAGAAGGGGAGGGGGTTTACTGAGCCATCGTCTGCTGTGGTCGAAGAAGGGGGGGAAAGCGGGGTACGACATGGTGGCCGCGGGTGGTGGGGTATGGTGGCTGAGAGGGGGTTGCAATGGAGGATTAAAAAGGGGGGGGTGTCGCGTCCGACTGACGGGAGGGGGTGCGAGGTGGGGGCCATCGCGAGCTCGAGGTGGAAGGAGGAGGGGGGTTCGGAGGTGGCGGCGATCGATTGGGGGGATGCGCCAGCCCCTGGCGGCGGCGACAGGGTTTCCCCCCCCCCCCTTTCCGTCGTCTCCCTTATTTTTTTTTCTTTTTTGTTTCTGAGTGAATGAATAAAGGGGGGGGGGGTATATGAGAATTTTAATTTTATTATTTTATTTAATTATTTTAATTCCTAAAAAGTTGACTTTTACATACGACCTCTAAACGAGGTCCACCGCCTGTCGTCCATAGCGTTTCACCCCCATTCTGAACACAATGGGACATGTTTCGTAGGTTGATTCGATCGTTTGAACCAGTTTCCGTTGAATTTACATTTAAATCACTATATTGAATTTTAAACGTACATTTCAAATTACCGGGGTCACATACTGTCTCTAAAAATTCCAGAAAAATATTTTCTAGCTTCGTATTGACGATATGGTCCTAACAAAACTAATTTCGTCGAATTCTGAGACCGTTAGAAAAATGGCCAATTTCCAGTCGATTAAAATCACAAAAACTGGTCAAACGCGTTTTCCTTTGCCACGCTCACATATTGATTCGAAAAATTATGAAATTTGGAATCTAGCAATAATTTGACACAGCGGATCCAACAAAATTGGTTTCGTCGAAATCCGAGGCCATTTGCAAAATTTCCATTTTTAAGGGCCTGAATTCCATAGCGACTATTCAGAATTTTCAACGGGACATATCTTTTGATTCCCGCTATGAAATTTTGATTTTTTGGATTCATTGGAAAGATATCATCAATTAGATTCTACTATTTTTGGTTTCACTAAAATCCGGATTGTTTTGCACCCGGTACATTCAATTGAAGTTTGAAATCGAATTATCGAACTACCGCGCCATTTTCAATTCTATTTATAATTATATATAAATATTATATATTCTAACGACGACGTATATAATATATACGTTCGAATTATATTCAAAATAAATTTCTCGTCGTTTATTATTTAAAATAATATATTTTAAATATTCAAAATTCGCTAAAATTGCCAAAATAAAAATTTTAAACTGGTTCAGAATTTCCGGGTTATTACAATCTCCCCCACTTAAAACTTTTCGTCCCCGAAAAGGAACAAAGTCGAAAGTGGTTTGATTAATCAACTCCACGTTCGATCTGGCTTTCATTCTCCAACTTTTCAGTTTCTGAGAATTTTCAAAATTTCAAAAATTTGGCTAACGCCCTAAATTTTCGAAAAATTTCGCCATTACCTCCCATTGCACCGGGAGCCACGGGAAAATCCCGAAATTGCCATATAGGCCTTCTGATCTCAAAAAGAAAAAGAAAAAGCCAAGCGGCTAGCCAATAGGCTCATAAAATCATCATCACCCAAACAAAACAGTTAATTATGTATCAAACATGTACCTATTTGTCGGGCAAACAAATTTTATTCTTCGGCTCTAGCCTCCTTGCTATGACATGTTCAATGTAAGTATATGTATATGCAAGCAAATGCGACCAATTTTCAATACAATTCAATATTTGATTTAATTAGGCATAATGGTTCAAAATTATCAAACAAATAAACAGACAACACAAACATCAATCAATTAGTGAATTAACGCTTCAAATTCATAACTTTGATATATATACAAAAATCATGTTTTTGATGCCAATTCACAACAATGTGTTCTAGCTATATTGGTTTTGGTTCTCACACCAGTCTAATGGAAATATATAGATATCACACCTTCGTCACTCGAATATAAATTCTGACGACGAGTACTCAACCATCAGAATCATCTTTGGGCCACTAGAGTATGATTCTATATCTATCCAGTATATTAAAACTTCGAATATACGTTCATGACGCGTATATGCAAAATCTTTATATACTCGATTGTCCATATTCAAAATAAATAAATAATCAAATACGTAGAATTGATTTAAATTTCCAAAACAAAATTGTTTTCATTTGAAAATATACTCTTCACACTCGTTCTAGGATACTACTGATCCCATCTCTAACGAGTTATTCTAATTGGATATTACTAATCTAATATCTGATGAATTCTTTCGTATGGTTCTAATGTGCCTTGTTCTCGAGCTCTGTAAACCAAAGCTCCGATACCAAACTGAGACGACCAGAACTTCCCCGTGAAGGGAAGCACGGATAGAATTGAGGACAAGACAAAATAGAACGCATACAGAAGAACATTTCATTGTTATTACAACAATTCCATCAGATACAAGAATATATAGAGTATAAATGAATAAATTACATTTTACAAATATCAGAGATTTAAATAAATTACATAGCAGCGGAAAAATAATATAAAACACAACTGAAAGTGATACAGGGATACAGAACTTCCCGAGCATCGTTCCAGCTGTAAATCAGGACCCTGTGGATATAAATCTGCAAAACCAAAACTACTAGCTGCCCGGGTGGAAAATAGGGGCACCCAGAGTTTAGATTAAAACAATAAACTCCAGGTCAGTCATGTGACTGGTGTGAGAACTAAAACAGTTATTAAACTTTACTTTAAAAGATAGTAATTCAAGGGACCACGCCGTATAACACGGAACGGGTTTCCTCCCAAGAATACGATTGCATAGAAATGATAGCGCAATGCTTTTTCGGAAAATGAAGCTATTATAAGACCCAGGTCCCATCACACAATGCAACGCAAGCCGGAGGATAGGGTTTTCCCTTATAATAGCCAAACATGCTTGGTACGTTTAAAACAAATCATTTGATACTATAATAAGTGTATAGTGTCAAAACAATTTCAATCATAAATATAAATCATAGACGGCATGGGTACCATATATCATGTCGCCATACTAGTTCTACAATTAAAACCGCAATACACGTATTGGAAATTGGATTTCCGTCATGATCCGAGGCAAGGGGCAAGCTCCTCTCCGCGTTCGAGACACTCTAGCAAATGCCTTAGGACCCCACTATGATCCTTGGATCTTCAGGGCCGGTCCTCTCTTACTTTTGAGGATTAGTTATTCCTGAACACACGTTTCCCGGTCCTTACAGACCTATATCCGAGGCACCTCATATCCAACAACCACACAGGTGAAAAGTATATAAATGTCAAGGCTGGTAGGTCACTGACACCACCCTAGCTAGAAAGAAACGCCGTGCTCTCCCTGCAGTCACTATCCCGTTTTTGACTCATACCGAGGTGTGAGGCTCGCGAATTCACGTTATACACAAAGCTGCCATGTAGGCTGTGCTTTGATCATCAACCACAAGACTCTGCTTTTCAACAAAAGCCTTGATCATTGCATCTTAGCGTGCCACACAGGCAATTCATGCCATGCGACTGATGTCCATCGATATACAACCTCTGAGCTCGTACGTCTCAGAGAAGGGCGTTAAGCAAAAGAATAAATTCTCCGCCGCCAAACAGATGTATATTTAATAGAAATCAATCAACACAGAATAAAATCCAATGTCAGACACACAATCTATTTACAAGTTCGTTCTGGGTCTGAACGAAACCGGAGGCACTTTCCTCGCATATCCATCCATCTCCAAGTACGTCTGGATGACCACCAACTATTTCCATCTTCTTGGGTGTACAGCCCAATCAGGATCGTCAGTAATTATCCAAACGATGTGAAGACTTCCGGTCTTCAACCACCGTCTTCATCTTCGACATATCGTCGAATCGATTATTCAGAATGGGTATAAACCTGGCCTTTCTGAACATCCCGCGTATATTAAAAACAAATGTTACATAAACTCAACATACGCCTCATTCCAACTCAGAATATTCTTTTATTCATAAAATCGCATTTTTAGGGAAAGGTTCCCATTAATTTTATCCAAGATAAATTCTTTCAAATTTACCCTTTAATATTCCTTTGGATGTCGTTTCAAACCAAATTATGGTTTTCTAAACTAGTTGAGATTAGCGAACCACACCGAAGTAATTATTTATTTTATTTCCCAATCCCAACCTATTCATCCCATGAAGCAAAACTGGTAATACTCCATATCTAATACCATGGTGTCATCGGCAAAATTAATTACCATTTCACGTTCAAATCTAATTAAAGATTTAACTATCGCTTTGGAGCAAAACTGGTGATACTCCGTTCTCGCTCATTTTCTAAATTTGATAATTTAGATTGTAAATTCACATTTCAATCTAATTACAAATTCGTTAAAACTCCTTTTATTGGGTTAAAGAACTAATGTCATTTAAAATACCGTTCACGACAAACCCAAATCACATTCTATTGATTATCGGGTTAAAGAACTAGTGTTATTTAAAACACAGTTCATGATAAACCCACAAATCAATTCTAGTTCAATTCAAATCAAATTGTGACGACAAGGAATTTCGCTCGGTCCGAACCAGTCGCTAAACCGATCCAGGCCATTCGAAACGCCGTATCGTTTGAGAACACGACAAAACAGAACGCATACAGAAGAACATTTCATTGCTTATTACAACAATGCATCAGATTACAAGAATATACAGAGTATAAATGAATATTACACAGAAATATCAGAGATTCAAATTACATTTAAATACATAGCAGCGGAAAATAATACAATGCACAGCTAGAAGAGATATACGGATACAAAGCTTTCCGGATATCGTTCCAGCTGTAAACCAGGATCCTGTGAATATAAATCTGCAAAACCAAAACTACTAGCTGCCCGTGTCAAAATAAGGGCACCCAGAGTTTAGGTTAAAACAATAAACTCCAGGTCAGTCATGTGACTGGTGTGAGAACTAAAACAGTTAATCTTTATTTTAAATCATTAGGTAAATCAAGGGACCACGCCGTATAACACGGAACGGGTTTCCTCCCAATAATACCAGTGCATAAAACAAACAGCGCAATGCTAAATAAAGAAAAATGAAGCTGTTATAAGACCCAGGTCCTATCACACAATGCAACACAAGCCGGGTGATAGGGTTTTCCCTTATAACAGCCAAAGAATGCTTGATACGTTTAAAACAAATCATTTGATACTATTATAAGTGCATAGTGTATAAAACAACTTCAAATCATAAGTATCAATCATAGGCGGCATGGGTACCATATATCATGTCGTCATATATAGGTTTACAAATAAAACCGCAAATGTCACGTATTTGGAAATTGGATTTCCGTCTATGAACCGAGGCAAAAGATAGTCCTCAACCGATTCGTGACTCTCTAGCCCGAGCCACAGGTCAGAGCTCGAGTGACCTTGGAGCGACAGGGCCGGTCCACCGATGTGGATTAAACTTAAACCCTGAACATGCGTTCCCCCGCCCTATGCGGCGTAAACGAGCCAACTAAATGACTCCATCGGTTCGAGAACGACCGATCAATCCGAGGCGCCTCGCAACAGCAACAACCACATAAGTCAAACTCGTCAGGGCGTGTAAAACCACTGACGCCACTTCTAACTAGAAAGAAACGCATGCCCTCCCTGAGGTCCGTCTCCCGTTTTTGGTTCACAACCGGGGTGCGAGGCTCGCGAATTCACGTTACACAAAGCTGTGCCACACAGGCTGTGCTTTGATCATCACCACAAGACTTTGCTTTTCAACAGAAGCCTCGATCAATTGCAACTTAGGCATGCCATACAGGCAATTCACTCCATGTGTTTGATATCCATCAATATATAACCCCTGAGCTCGTACGTCTCAGAGAAGGGCGTTAAGCAAAAGAATAAATTCTCCGCCGCCAAACAGATATATATTTAATAGAAATCAATCACACAGACTAAAATCCAATGTCAGACACACAGTCCATTTAAAAGTCCGTTCTGGGTCTGAACGAAACCGTAGGCACCTAGTACCCCGCATATCCATCGATCTCCAAGTACGTCTGGACGATCACCAACTGTTTCCATCTTCTTGGGTGTACAGCCCAATCAATTTCATCAGTTATCACCCAAACGACGTGAAGACCTCCGGTCTTCGACCATCGTCTTCATCTTCGACTTATCGTCGTATCAGTTATTCAGAATGGGATAAACCCGGTCTTTCCGAATAACTCGCGTATATTTTAAATAAGTGTTACACAAACACAACATACGCCTCATTCCAATTCATTAGTCACTAACCGTAAATTAATCAAGAGAATAATTCCCCAAATACTAACCCCGAAGGCCGAAACCAACATCAGATCAATATCCAGAAAACCATTCTGTTTGGCTAACCGACAGTCAATTTCTAAATTTCACATTCATAGGGAAAGGTTCCCATTAATTTTATCCAAGATAAATTCCTTGAATTTATTCTTTAATCTATTCTTTTGAATTTCGATTCAACTAGCCGGGATTAACGAAACTTACCGAAGTAATCATTTGTTTTAATTTCCCAATCCCAACCTATTTATCCCATGAAGTAAAACTGGTAATACTTCATATCTAACACCACAGTGTTATCGGTAAATTCAATTACCATTTCACGTTCAAATCTAATTAAAGATTTAACTATCGCCTGGAGCAAAACTGGTGATACTCCATTTTCGATCATTTCAATCTAATTAAAGATTCATTAAAACTCCACTTAGTTTTAATCTTCTACTGGGTTAAAGAATCAGTGTCATTTAAAACACGGTTCACGATAAACCCAAAATCACATTCATTAATTATCGGGTTAAAGAACGAGTGTTATTTAAAACACTGTTCACGATAAACCCAAAAATCAATATCAATTCAATTCCAATTAAATATCATTTAATTGGTACACTTCATTAAATCTAAATAAAAAGATTTAATCTTTTCTCAACTGGGTTCAAGAACAGTGTTAGTGAAGACACCATTCACGACAAACCCAAATCACATTTGATATTCAATACAAGGCTCTGAATAGAAAATATATCGGCTTATATTCAATATCAAATCCTACGACTAACAAAGGTCGTATTGGAAATAACGATATAAATATATATCTTTCAAATTTCCATAACAACACCTGTATAATCACGAATTCCAACATCGAAATATTTCGAAGACAATTTCGATTCAAATCCACTCCAATGCAATCATTGGAAATTCTGGTTATTTTTAAAACCCTTTTCAAATTCAATTTATTTATTTAAAAATAAATAGAATTATATTTCTAGTTCAAAACTAGTTCATTTCGATAAAAATCTATTTTTATCTTTTCAAATATGGAGTTTTTCATCCCAATTCTTTCTAAATCATTTCTTATGATTATACACAATTTATTACTATTTTTAATAATTTTATCAAGGCCCGTACAGTCGATTTCCATCAACGGCCATCGAACTGCACTTACAGCGACCTTTTTCAAATTTGATTTGGACATAATTCCAAATCCAACCGTTAGATTTCAAATTTCTAATATTCATTAGAAAGCTCTTTTCGATACGAACCCAACGGTTCCGGTTTTAGGAGAATCCGACGGTCGGATCTCCCGTAATGTCCGTTTGAAATAAATGGTCGAAATTCACGAACTGCCGCGACGCGGCGCGTTCTATTCAGGCCATTATATTATATATATAATATATATAATATATACTTCGTCGATTTCTATTTAAAACGAATTATATAAATAGTTTTGAATTCGTTTCAAAAACATTTTCAACTTCCTTTTCAATTCAAATCACAATTGAATTCTTCTTTATAGATTCGTTTTAAAATTCATTTCTATTCAATTCAAATTTCAATTCAATTTGAATTCGTTTTCAATTCAATTCATTTCGAAATCGTTTTCAATTCAATTCATTTCGAAATCGTTTTCAATTCAATTCATTTCGAAATCGTTTTCAATTCAATTCATTTCGAAATCGTTTTCAATTCAATTCATTTCGAAATCGTTTTCAGTTCAATTCATTTCGAAATCGTTTTCAGTTCAATTCATTTCGAAATCGTTTTCAGTTCAATTCATTTCGAAATCGTTTTCAGTTCAATTCATTTCGAAATCGTTTTCAGTTCAATTCATTTCGAAATCGTTTTCAATTCAATTCATTTCGAAATCGTTTTCAATTCAATTCATTTCGAAATCGTTTTCAATTCAATTCATTTCGAAATCGTTTTCAATTCAATTCATTTCGAAATCGTTTTCAATTCAATTCATTTCGAAATCGTTTTCAAATCGATATAAATATCGTTCACGTCAAAATGGCGTCCATACACGGCTTTATAAATTTCTATTTTCAAATATTCTATTTCAAATATTTCTTATTATCAAAATATTCTTTATTTTCACGATTGGAATGAGGCCCAATCAATTACCATATAAAGTTAATTATATGGATTTTCATACAACACATGTATATAATAGCATTGAAAATAATCAACCATCAACCAAAGTGCACTACACTGTAAAAGCATCAAATATAGATATTCAACGCTTATAACAGCCTATCAATCAATCGATCGACATATTTAATCAATCAGGATGAGTGAACTTCAAATTTCACCCCAACACCCGTGTGGGGTTTCAAACAATCAAACACATATTTTATTTGTGCAGTTGGGCGATGTGTAAAATTTATCGACCCAATCAATGTCCTTCAAATAGGTGTACATAAACAAACCGTCTGGTTTGTAAATGAATATTTATTTATTCACATTCACGTTAAAAATTATATTTTTAAAGACAAAACATTTTATTCAAATATATGAATTTCTACTCAGTTCATTCTTTAAATAAAATGATATTTTTATTTTCTAACATATTTTAGAAAATTTCGGCGGCATAACGGCACGATACTAGAAACGGGACAAGGCCTAGCCTTATCCCCGGTCTAGTGAAGGCCCACGCCATTCACACATCAATCATATCAATTCATTTCACCACACAATTCAAACCAAATAATTTAATCAACTACACAACCAAACAATTTAACAAACAAGCCATCCATGGTCTGTGGATGACGGGTGTCAGGTGCTACCAAGCACCGTCTGCATCCTAGTATATATATTTAACTAGAAAATTTAAATTGAAAGGTGAGAAGTTCTCACAGATAGCTATCCTAGCTCCACGGCACTTCATTGATAGAAATCTTCATCGCTATCGCATCTTCGTTGACCGCTTTCACTACATATATAAAAATCACACATTTTTATATTTTGATGTCTTTAAATAAAAATCACATTTTTATTTGTTCACTTTCAATTTAAAAATCATATTTTTATATTCACTTCATATATTTAAAAATCGAATTTTGACTTCGTTATTCAATATATAAAAATCGAAATTTTACTCCACTCCTTAATATATAAAAATTATATTTTTATAACGCTAATTTCTATATAGAAATTATATTTTTATTTCTACACTATGCAGATAAAAATCACATTTTTCTACCGCTACTATATAGATAAAAATTCTATCTTTACCTTGATATTCATATAGTAAAAATCGAATCTTTATATCGCTATTTTCTATCTAAAGATTATACCTTTATATCGCTACATAAATAAAAATCTAGTTTTTATTTTATGTTGTCTACATAAAAATCACTTCCTTTCTTCTAACTAAAAATCAAATCTTTTTATCGCTAAAAATCAAATCTTTAACTTTGCCATTCATGTATAAAAATCCGATCTTTATGAACCATTCCTACATATAAAATTACATGAATTCTATATAAAAATCTAATCTTTATTACTCCTATATATATAAATAAAACTATATTACTTCTATATTTAAAAACAATTGTATTTATATTTTCAAAGCAAGGTCAATTTCAGTTTCTAAAACAAGGACAATTTCAGTTTTTAAAACAATGACAAATTATATTAAAACTGAAATTTAAACAAGGTAATATTTAAATAAGCTCTCACCTTTCCTTATCGTTTTGAGCTGCTCAAGTCTTCATCGAGGAACACTGCTGTCGCAGGCCAAAACCCTTGACCGGATCGAGATCCATGACCCCTACATCGAAGTCGTGGCCACCACCTTCCTTTGCCTCGAAATTGGAGCAGACCGCATCTGCATTGGCTCCAGGATTTGAAGTTGATGTCTGTGGTTTCCTGCTCCGATTTTGAGCAGTGCGGTCGAGGTCTCAGGGACTGGGGATTCGCGGTTTTGGGGGTTGTTTGGGTTTCGACGGAGAAGCAGGTGAAGTGGGGAGAGAGAGTAGGGGCGAGGTACGATGGTGGCATGAAGGGGGGCGGCGGCGGATGTAGGGTGGAGGCGATGGGGTCTCGACGGGTTTTAGGGCACCATTTTTTTAAAAAAAAAAAAACGAAATGATGTATAAGGGGGGGCCAACGTGATTTAAGAGGAGAGGAGAGATAGTTTATTTTTTTTAATTTTTTTAATTTTTTTTAATTAATTTATTTATTTTATCCTAAAGAGTTGACTTTCACATACGACCTCGAAACGAGGCCCACCGCTTGTCGTCCATAGCGTTTTACCCCCATTCCGAACACAATGGGATATGTATCGCAAGCTGATTTGATTGTTACAATCAGTTTCCGTTAAATTTACATTTAAATCACTATATTGAATTTTAAACGCACATTTCGAATTACCGGGGTCACATACAAACTCTATAAATCCCAGAAAAATATTTTCTAGCTTCGTATTGACGATACGGTCCTAACAAAACTAGTTTCGTCGAATTCTGAGACCGTTGGAAAAATGGCCAATTTCCAGTCGATTAAAATCAACTGAAACTGGTCAAACTCGTTTTCCTTTGCCACGCTCACATATTGACTCGAAAAATTATGAAATTTGAAACCTAGCAATAATTCGACATCACGGACCCAACAAAAGTGGTTTCGTCGAAATCCGAGGTCATTTGCAAAATGTCCATTTTTAAGGGCCTGAATTCCATAGCGACTATTCAGAATTTTCAACTGGACACATCTTTTGATTCCCGATATGAAATCTTGATTTTTCGGATTTGTTGGAAAGATATTCACAATTAGATCCCAATGTTTTTGGTTTCACTAAAATCCGGATTGTTTTGCACCCGGTACATTCAATTGAAGTTTGAAATCGAATTATCGAACTACCGCGCCATTTTCAATTCTATTTATAATTATATATAAATATTTATATTCTAACGACGACGCGTATAATATATACGTTCGAATTATATTCAAAATAAATTTCTCGTCGATATTATTTAAAATAATTCATTTTAAATATTCAAAATTCGCTAAAATCGCCAAAATAAAAATTTTAAACTGGCCCAGATTTTCGGGTTATTACAATCTCCCCCACTTAAAACTTTTCGTCCCCGAAAAGGAACAAAGTCGAAAGTGGTTTGATTATTCAGCTCTACGTTCGATCTGGCTTCCCTTCTCTAACTTTTCAGTTTCTGAGAATTTTCCAATTCTTCAAAAATTTGGCTAACACCCTAAATTTTCGAAAAATTTCGCCATAAGCTCCCCTGCACCGGGAGCATCGGGGAATTTCAAATAGCTTCCCCGGTCCTTCAGATCTCAAAAAGAAAAAGAAAAAGCCAAGCGGCTAGCCAATAGGCTCATAAAATCATCATCACCCAAACAAAACAGGAAATTATGTAGTAAACATGTACCTATTTGTCGGGCAAACAAATTTTATTCTCTGCTCTAGCCTCCTTGCTATGACCTGTTCAATGTAAGTACGAGTATATACAAGCAAATGCGACCAATTTTCAATACAATTCAATATTTGTTTCAATTAGGCATAAATGGTTCAAAATTAGCAAACAATTAAACAAGCAACACAAACATCAATCAATTAGTGAATTAGAGTTTCAAATTCATAATTTTGATACATATACAAAAAATCATGTTTTGGTGCCAAATCACAACAATAGGCCCTATCTAATTTTGGTTCTCACACCAGTCTAATGGAAACATATAGAAATCACACCTTCGAAACACGAAAATAAATACTGGTGATGGCGCGCCATCATCAGAATCATGTCCGGGCGACTAGAGTGTGACTCTATATCTATCCAGTATATTAAAATTTCGAATACACGCGGATCAGACGTATATGCAAAATCTATATATACTGGATTGTCCACATCAATCTAAATAGATAATCAAATACGAATAATTGATTTAAATCTTTAAAACAAAAGTTTGTTTTCACTTTAAAAACATACTCTTCACACTCGTTCTAGGATACTACTGACCCCATCTCTAACGAGTCATCCTCGTTGGATATTACTAATCCAATATCTGATGAATTCTTTCGTATGGTTCTAATGTGTCTTGTTCTCTGAGCTTTGTAAACCAAAGCTCTGATACCAACTGTGACGGCAAGGAATTTCGCTCGGTCCGAACCAGTCGCTAAACCGATCCAGGCCGTTCGAAACGCCCTATCGTTTGAGAACACGACAAAACAGAATGCATACAGAAGAACATTTCATTGCTTATTACAACAATGCATTAGATTACAAGAATATACAGAGTATAAATGAATATTACACAGACTAAAATCCAATGTCAGACACACAGTCCATTTACAAGTCCGTTCTGGGTCTGAACGAAACCGGAGGCACCTAGTACCCCGCATATCCATCGATCTCCAAGTACGTCTGGACGATCACCAACTGTTTCCATCTTCTTGGGTGTACAGCCCAATCAAGATCATCAGTTATCACCCAAACGACGTGAAGACCTCCGGTCTTCGACCATCGTTGTAACGGCGCGATTTTTGATGCCTCAAAAACCGTGTCATTATTGAAAGAAAATAAGAGGATGAGAAAGAAAAGGTAGAACTAATAGAATAGAAGAAGAAGAAGATCACAACTGAACAGAATCAGAGTAACACGAAACTCGCAGCGGAACAAAATAAGATGTATTATATAACATAACTTTAAATACAAAACTGTATTGTATATACATACCATTATCAGAGTACAATACATCATATCACAGCGGAAATAACTCTACATAACTAATGGTGAAGCTTCCTGCTTTTGAGCTCCTCCAAGTGAATCTGCAAAGCCTGAAACACTTGACTGCCCGTACAAATTTGGGCACCCAAGAGTTTAGGGAAAACAAACAAAATAAACTCTGGGTCAGTCATGGGACTGGTGTGAGTAAATTCCAACCATACTGTTTTACTTTGAAAATCCTTTTCAAAACAAGAAGATAATAGTAAGACCAATCCACACATAAACATGGACGGTTTTTACCTTACTATAACCCGACATATTTTTATATCAAACTTCAGTGATATTATAATAATGTCTACTCAATTAAATCATCAAGTAGCAGAACGCTTGCATCTCACGCTCCACATATATATAGTATAAAATCATAAACCGTAGGGCACTTATTGGAGATTGGATTCCAACAAACAAGGTATGGGAGCACCTTCTGAATAGTGTACTCTAGAGGGGATACACTCAGGGTTCAACAAGAACGTCTTGCAACCCGGCCACACATGACCGCTCACTCATTTAGCTTGAGTGTCGCGAATATATTATCACCACGGTTGTAGGCCATCCAACTGTCATCCGAAGATACAGAATCGAAAAGAAGTATAAATATGAATTTTCTCTAGATCGGTGACAATACACCCTGCTTGGGGATGACCCAACTAGCCATGCTGCCTAGCCCAACTTCTGTCACTTTCTGGTTGTGAGGCTAGAGGCTATGTCTATCTTCAGAACATCTGATCACCATTCACCTTGAATGTCACATCATCAAATCCGTAATCACACATTGATTACACAAATGCACACTGGGTGTAGAATAAAGAGAAGTCAACTTCTCCCCACCAACTTGGTATATTCATAAAATCAACGGCGTGACCGTTGGAAATACTCTGTCAGACACTCGTCCATACAAGTTGCCCTGGGACTGGACAAACAAATAAACATCATTCTAGAACTGGACGATCCTTGCATTTAACTCCGTCTTCAATTTTACTTAAATATAATTCGCAACGCTTATGCCTATACGGAGTGGTTTTCGGATAATAAATCCAACCGGTCTCTCCGTATTGACACGATGGTCAAAACACTTCGATAGTCGGTTATTTAACTATCGAAGTAAAAACAAACATCCATTCACAAACACTGGCCCTTTTATTTAATACTAACTTTCTAGTTTCCCATATTTCTATAAACTCTTCCTGACTTCCCTTCATTTCTACTCTATTAGTTCCTCGTTATAAATCGGTAAGTGAATATATTTCTAAGTATCAACCCCGAAGGCCGAAACCAACATCAGATTGACGCCTCGAAAGTTACTCAACTTAACCAACGTACAACGGGTTCTAATTTCTTTAAAACTATATCACCTTCCTTATCATGCTCAATATATCTTTTTAAAACATTATAACTTATCGACTTACTTTAAAACCGTTATATTTTACAAATGCTGCTATCTTTTCCTTTATAACTAATGCAATACGCTGCTATATTCTCTTTTCATTTGATAAACTCTGTTTCTAAGTCAGGTTCTTATTAAATCAATATCAAGTTTATAACTAAATACTGATTACATATCCTATTATAATTTGTTGGTTTAAAACTAAATATTAACTAGCCTATCAGATTATAATTCCTAATAATGTTATTTAGGTTCAGGTCGTATATATAAATAATATACAACAAACAGTACATACAAATATTGAGGAATCCGGTCGGATTCTTCCAACCGGTTTCCGCATCCACAGATGTCAGTCAACACAATTTACACTAACTCTATACTAGTGGATATTCTAATCGATGGAATCAGTGTACATATGTAACGGTATATAATATTCAACCAAATTACTTGTAATCTACCTAATCGACCATCACACAGCATTCAGACAACATTAAAATAAAATTATAAAAATATATCAGAGTTAGTGATTTTACTCACCTTCGCGCGTTAACCGTTAAATAACGATTTGCGTCAGCTCATTTCACCAAACGTTTTAATCTGACAGAAATTCGAATGTGCTCTCAATCGATTCATTTTGCACGCTGGCCCTCTAACGCGACTTATCCTTTGTCGCTCGCTGCTTCAGCACGTTGAACGTTATTTCCCACTTTACGTACCCTGTTAGCTCAAGCACACCTCCAATTTGTTACTGTTTGCACAGAGATGTATTCCATATGGTAAAACTTTCGAGCCCCATCACGTTTCTTTGCTGTTAACGTGATCTCCTGTTCCAAAGGAAAACATCACCGTATATGTATCCATACAGTTCACAGTATATGCATTCATCCATGTGTTACTGTTCACGTCCCGTCCTTTTCTGATCTGCATGACTTCCAGATATTTCAGCTGCCATCTCTGATCCTTAAAGCACCTCGGTCACGTTCATCTCCTCACGCATCGACATACACAGCATCTCGTTTTTCATGCATGTTCATCCCTCTCCAATATGCTGTACGCCGCCTTTATCAACCCGACAGCACCTCATTCCGCCGACCGTGTCAGGCCAAACCTTAGTTTGCTGCTACTATTTGCAGTCAAAAGGAAACATCACCGAGCCATGCAAGTTTCCATTTGCCATACCATTCTTTTTTTTCGAATGTCCATGCACCAACCATGCACGGGTTCCCTTTACACTCCTCCATCACTTATCACTTGCTCATGTGTTCAACAGGTACTGGCTCCCTTTGGATTTGCGTCCATCACTCCTACAGATTCTCGTGACATGCAAGCCCTTCATTACTCTACCTCACAAAGCACCACGCTCCTTCGTTTAATACCCAGACTTCAGTACAAACTTCCCATCCAAGTTTCCTGTCATGCTTCAGACATTATCCCCGACCCCGCACCATTTCCTTCCCAGTCCCCTTCATGCATGCTCTCTCCTGTTGCTTCATTCGAACAGATCCCATGCATTTCAGCCCCTCCCGAACCCAATGCTGCTCCAGTCCGCCGGTCCTTTGCTTCCACCGACGATCCGAGATCTGAACATCACCTTTTACACTTCACCTTGCCACTAAAGATCTCGCATGCTTCGTCTCATTTCGTTTACAGGGAGTTTGCTCCGGTTTAGTAATGGAGTATTCGGTTTTTTAAAGTTTTTGCTGTCCAAACGAAAGTGAGGATATACGATATTTAAAGGCAAAGGTAGCTTAACTTCCACGGAATGAGGTGATTTGACACGCGAGAGGGGTTGGTAGGTGCATGTTCCAGGTAGGTTAGGGTATGGGTTCCCTTAAATTAGCTTAGGACCCTAGCATGCTTCGTTGTTAAGCTATAGGGTGATGGGTAGCGTACAGTTAAACGACATGGCGTGTAGATTATTTTATTTGGTGGCTTAAGAATTAAGCAAAGAAGGACAAGTCACTGTATCATCACGTTTTAGACCATACTGCGGATTGATGGTTTAGTACTCCTATTTGAGTCTTTAAATCTTAGGTAATACAAAAAAGAAACAGACCGTTTTCATTTATTTAGTTGATGTAATAACCAACAAATGTCTGAGAAACAAATTCACTTGGTAATGAATAAATTTGTTTTACATCAAAAGTAAATTAATTGACGGTACTCCGCTATATAAGATTTTGTTTACGTATAAGCCATTATGGACAGATATAAGAACACGGTCGTGTTCCTCGAGGTTTCATGATTCCAAAAATATAATAATACCCGTAGATGGACTCATTCTCTGAAATCCCGAAATACCGATACGGGGTGCACAATACTCCAAATAAAAAGTTGCATATTTAATTAATTAAAAATTACAGAAAAAATCTAAAAATTATATTATCGCTGCGCCTCAAAAGAACCTTGTCCCAATTTGCAAACGATATCAAGTTATAGTCAAATAACCGTTACGGTCGATATACGATTTTACAGCGACTTTTCGAATATTTGATTTGGACATATCTTGCAATATATTCGAAGAAATCTTGGTTTTTCACTTCTGTTGGAAAGATACAGTTCAACATATTCCAACGCTTCTTGTTTCGCCGAAATCCGATTTAAAACGAGTCCGGTACACTCAGTTGAAGTTCAGAACGTTAATTAACGAACTGCAGGGTCGTTCTGAGCTCGATTATAATTAATATATATTTATATACGTTCAACTTCGTTAAAATAAATATATAAATCCATTTATATTCTGAATTTAATATTTAAACTGTTTTAAATATTCAAATTCAAACCGTTCAAAATGCGGGACGTTACAATCGTCTTCATCTTCGACTTATCGTCGTATCAGTTATTCAGAATGGGATAAACCCGGTCTTTCCGAATAACTCGCGTATATTTTAAATAAGTGTTACACAAACACAACATACGCCTCATTCCAATTCATTAGTCACTAACCGTAAATTAATCAAGAGAATATTTCCCCAAATACTAACCCCGAAGGCCGAAACCAACATCAGATCAATATCCAGAAAACCATTCTGTTTGCTAACCGACAGTCAATTTCTAAATTTCACATTCATAGGGAAAGGTTCCCATTAATTTTATCCAAGATAAATTCCTTGAATTTATTCTTTAATCTATTATTTTGAATTTCGATTCAACTAGCCGGGATTAACGAAACTTACCGAAGTAATCATTTGTTTTAATTTCCCAATCCCAACCTATTTATCCCATGAAGTAAAACTGGTAATACTTCATATCTAACACCACAGTGTTATCGGTAAATTCAATTACCATTTCACGTTCAAATCTAATTAAAGATTTAACTATCGCCTGGAGCAAAACTGGTGATACTCCATTTTCGATCATTTCAATCTAATTAAAGATTCATTAAAACTCCACTTAGTTTTAATCTTCTACTGGGTTAAAGAATCAGTGTCATTTAAAACACGGTTCACGATAAACCCAAAATCACATTCATTAATTATCGGGTTAAAGAACGAGTGTTATTTAAAACACTGTTCACGATAAACCCAAAAATCAATATCAATTCAATTCCAATTAAATATCATTTAATTGGTACACTTCATTAAATCTAAATAAAAAGATTTAATCTTTTCTCAACTGGGTTCAAGAACAGTGTTAGTGAAGACACCATTCACGACAAACCCAAATCACATTTGATATTCAATACAAGGCTCTGAATAGAAAATATATCGGCTTATATTCAATATCAAATCCTACGACTAACAAAGGTCGTATTGGAAATAACGATATAAATATATATCTTTCAAATCTCCATAACAACACCTGTATAATCACGAATTCCAACATCGAAATATTCCGAAGACAATTTCGATTCAAATCCACTCCAATGCAATCATTGGAAATTCAGGTTATTTTTAAAACCCTTTTCAAATTCAATTTATTTATTTAAAAATAAATAGAATTATATTTCTAGTTCAAAACTAGTTCATTTCGATAAATATCTATTTTTATCTTTTCAAATATGGAGTTTTTCATCCCAATTCTTTCTAAATCATTTATTATGATTTTACACAATTTATTACTATTTTTAATAATTTTATCAAGGCCCGTACAGTCGATTTCCATCAACGGCCATCGAACTGCACTTACAGCGACCTTTTTCAAATTTGATTTGGACATAATTCCAAATCCAACCGTTAGATTTCAAATTTCTAATATTCATTAGAAAGCTCTTTTCGATACGAACCCAACGGTTCCGGTTTTAGGAGAATCCGACGGTCGGATCTCCCGTAATGTCCGTTTGAAATAAATGGTCGAAATTCACGAACTGCCGCGACGCGGCGCGTTCTATTCAGGCCATTATATTATATATATAATATATATAATATATACTTCGTCGATTTCTATTTAAAACGAATTATATAAATAGTTTTGAATTCGTTTCAAAAACATTTTCAACTTCCTTTTCAATTCAAATCACAATTGAATTCTTCTTTATAGATTCGTTTTAAAATTCATTTCTATTCAATTCAAATTTCAATTCAATTTGAATTCGTTTTCAATTCAATTCATTTCGAAATCGTTTTCAATTCAATTCATTTCGAAATCGTTTTCAATTCAATTCATTTCGAAATCGTTTTCAATTCAATTCATTTCGAAATCGTTTTCAATTCAATTCATTTCGAAATCGTTTTCAATTCAATTCATTTCGAAATCGTTTCAATTCAATTCATTTCGAAATCGTTTTCAATTCAATTCATTTCGAAATCGTTTTCAATTCAATTCATTTCGAAATCGTTTTCAATTCAATTCATTTCGAAATCGTTTTCAATTCAATTCATTTCGAAATCGTTTTCAATTCAATTCATTTCGAAATCGTTTTCAATTCAATTCATTTCGAAATCGTTTTCAATTCAATTCATTTCGAAATCGTTTTCAATTCAATTCATTTCGAAATCGTTTTCAAATCGATATAAATATCGTTCACGTCAAAATGGCGTCCATACACGGCTTCATAAATTTCTATTTTCAAATATTCTATTTCAAATATTTCTTATTATCAAAATATTCTTTATTTTCACGATTGGAATGAGGCCCAATCAATTACCATATAAAGTTAATTATATGGATTTTCATACAACACATGTATATAATAGCATTGAAAAAAATCAACCATCAACCAAAGTGCACTACACTGTAAAAGCATCAAATATAGATATTCAACGCTTATAACAGCCTGTCAATCAATCGATCGACATATTTAATCAATCAGGATGAGTGAACTTCAAATTTCACCCCAACACCCGTGTGGGGTTTCAAACAATCAAACACATATTTTATTTGTGCAGTTGGGCGATGTGTAAAATTTATCGACCCAATCAATGTCCTTCAAATAGGTGTACATAAACAAACCGTCTGGTTTGTAAATGAATATTTATTTATTCACATTCACGTTAAAAATTATATTTTTAAAGACAAAACATTTTATTCAAATATATGAATTTCTACTCAGTTCATTCTTTAAATAAAATGATATTTTTATTTTCTAACATATTTTAGAAAATTTCGGCGGCATAACGGCACGATACTAGAAACGGGACAAGGCCTAGCCTTATCCCCGGTCTAGCGAAGGCCCACGCCATTCACACATCAATCATATCAATTCATTTCACCACACAATTCAAACCAAATAATTTAATCAACTACACAACCAAACAATTTAACAAACAAGCCATCCATGGTCTGTGGATGACGGGTGTCAGGTGCTACCAAGCACCGTCTGCATCCTAGTATATATATTTAACTAGAAAATTTAAATTGAAAGGTGAGAAGTTCTCACAGATAGCTATCCTAGCTCCACGGCACTTCATTGATAGAAATCTTCATCGCTATCGCATCTTCGTTGACCGCTTTCACTACATATATAAAAATCACACATTTTTATATTTTGATGTCTTTAAATAAAAATCACATTTTTATTTGTTCACTTTCAATTTAAAAATCATATTTTTATATTCACTTCATATATTTAAAAATCGAATTTTGACTTCGTTATTCAATATATAAAAATCGAAATTTTACTCCACTCCTTAATATATAAAAATTATATTTTTATAACGCTAATTTCTATATAGAAATTATATTTTTATTTCTACACTATGCAGATAAAAATCACATTTTTCTACCGCTACTATATAGATAAAAATTCTATCTTTACCTTGATATTCATATAGTAAAAATCGAATCTTTATATCGCTATTTTCTATCTAAAGATTATACCTTTATATCGCTACATAAATAAAAATCTCGTTTTTATTTTATGTTGTCTACATAAAAATCACTTCCTTTCTTCTAACTAAAAATCAAATCTTTTTATCGCTAAAAATCAAATCTTTAACTTTGCCATTCATGTATAAAAATCCGATCTTTATGAACCATTCCTACATATAAAATTACATGAATTCTATATAAAAATCTAATCTTTATTACTCCTATATATATAAATAAAACTATATTACTTCTATATTTAAAAACAATTGTATTTATATTTTCAAAGCAAGGTCAATTTCAGTTTCTAAAACAAGGACAATTTCAGTTTTTAAAACAATGACAAATTATATTAAAACTGAAATTTAAACAAGGTAATATTTAAATAAGCTCTCACCTTTCCTTATCGTTTTGAGCTGCTCAAGTCTTCATCGAGGAACACTGCTGTCGCAGGCCAAAACCCTTGACCGGATCGAGATCCGTGACCCCTACATCGAAGTCGTGGCCACCACCTTCCTTTGCCTCGAAATTGGAGCAGACCGCATCTGCATTGGCTCCAGGATTTGAAGTTGATGTCTGTGGTTTCCTGCTCCGATTTTGAGCAGTGCGGTCGAGGTCTCAGGGACTGGGGATTCGCGGTTTTGGGGGTTGTTTGGGTTTCGACGGAGAAGCAGGTGAAGTGGGGAGAGAGAGTAGGGGCGAGGTACGATGGTGGCATGAAGGGGGGCGGCGGCGGATGTAGGGTGGAGGCGATGGGGTCTCGACGGGTTTTAGGGCACTAATTTTTTTTTTTTTTTTAAAAACGAACTGATGTATAAGGGGGGGGCAACGTGATTTAAGGGGAGAGGAGAGATAGTTTATTTTTTTTTAATTTTTTTAATTTTTTTAATTAATTTATTTATTTTATCCTAAAGAGTTGACTTTCACATACGACCTCGAAACGAGGCCCACCGCCTGTCGTCCATAGCGTTTTACCCCCATTCCGAACACAATGGGATATGTATCGCAAGCTGATTTGATTGTTACAATCAGTTTCCGTTAAATTTACATTTAAATCACTATATTGAATTTTAAACGCACATTTCGAATTACCGGGGTCACATACGAACTCTATAAATCCCAGAAAAATATTTTCTAGCTTCGTATTGACGATACGGTCCTAACAAAACTAGTTTCGTCGAATTCTGAGACCGTTGGAAAAATGGCCAATTTCCAGTCGATTAAAATCAACTGAAACTGGTCAAACTCGTTTTCCTTTGCCACGCTCACATATTGACTCGAAAAATTATGAAATTTGAAACCTAGCAATAATTCGACATCACGGACCCAACAAAAGTGGTTTCGTCGAAATCCGAGGTCATTTGCAAAATGTCCATTTTTAAGGGCCTGAATTCCATAGCGACTATTCAGAATTTTCAACTGGACACATCTTTTGATTCCCGATATGAAATCTTGATTTTTCGGATTTGTTGGAAAGATATTCACAATTAGATCCCAATGTTTTTGGTTTCACTAAAATCCGGATTGTTTTGCACCCGGTACATTCAATTGAAGTTTGAAATCGAATTATCGAACTACCGCGCCATTTTCAATTCTATTTATAATTATATATAAATATTTATATTCTAACGACGACGCGTATAATATATACGTTCGAATTATATTCAAAATAAATTTCTCGTCGATATTATTTAAAATAATTCATTTTAAATATTCAAAATTCGCTAAAATCGCCAAAATAAAAATTTTAAACTAGCCCAGATTTTCGGGTTATTACACAAATATATTAGGAATTCCGATTATTTAAAACCCCTTTTTAAAACTAATTTATTTATTTAAAAATAAAAACCCGGGTTTTAAATTGAGTTCAAACTAGTTCATTTCGATAAAAAATCTGTTTTTATCTTTTCAAATATGGAGTTTATCATCCCAAATTTTCCCAAATCATTTCTTATGATTTTACACAAATTATTACTATTTTTAATAATTTTATCAAGGCCCGTACAGTCGATTTCCATCAATGGCCATTGAACTGCACTTATAGCGACCTTTTTCAAATTTGATTTGGACGTATCTCCAAATCCAACCGTTAGATTTCAAATTTCAAATATTCGTTAGAAAGCTCTTTTCGATACGAACCCAACGGTTCCGGTTTTAGGAGAATCCGACGGTCGGATCTCCCGTAATGTCTATTTGAAATAAATGGTCGAAATTCACGAACTGCCGAGGCGCGGCGCGTTTTATTCAGGCCATTATGTTATATATATAATATATATAATATATATTTCGTCGATTACTATTTAAAACGAATTATATAAATAGTTTTGAATTCGTTTCAAAAACATTTTCAACTTCCATTTCAATTCAAATCAAAATTGAATTTTTCCTTATAAATTTGTTTTAAAATTCTTTTCTATTGAATTCAAATTTCAGTTCAATTTGAATTCATTTCAATTCGCATTCAATTCAATTTGAATTCATTTTCAATTCAATTCGGTTTCAAAGTCGTTTTCTATTCGATTCAATTCAAATTGGTTTTCTATTCGATTCAATTCAAATTGGTTTCAAAGTCGTTTTCTATTCGATTCAATTCAAATTGGTTTTCTATTCGATTCAATTCAAATTGGTTTCAAAGTCGTTTTCTATTCGATTCAATTCAAATTGGTTTTCTATTCGATTCAATTCAAATTGGTTTTCTATTCGATTCAATTCATTTCGAAATCACTTTATATTCAATTCATTTCGAAATCACTTTGTATTCAATTCATTTTGAAATCACTTTATATTCAATTCATTTCGAAATCACTTTGTATTCAATTCATTTCGAAATCACTTTATATTCAATTCATTTCGAAATCACTTTATATTCAATTCATTTCGAAATCACTTTGTATTCAATTCATTTCGAAATCACTTTGTATTCAATTCATTTCGAAATCACTTTATATTCAATTCATTTCGAAATCACTTTATATTCAATTCATTTCGAATTCACTTTATATTCAATTCATTTTAAAATCACTTTATATTCAATTCATTTTAAATGAATAAAATCGAAATAAATATCGTTCACGTCAAAATGGCGTCAATCTAATCAACACGGCTTCATATATTTCTATTTTCAAATATTCTATTTCAAATATTTCTTATTATCAAATATTTCGTTCAACACATGACTAATCTCAACGGATGAGTACAGTCAACACATGAACTTTTATTTTATATTGATAAAGATGTAAATTTTATTATTAAAATATTCGTTCAACACATGACTAATCTCAACGGATGAGTACAGTCAACACATGAACTTTTATTTTATATGTCCTTTATTTTCTAAATGGGAATGAGGCCCAATCAATCACCATATAAAATTAATTATATGGATTTTCATACAACACATGTATATAATAGCATTGAAGAATAATCAACCATCAACCACAGTGCACTACACTGTATAAGCATCAAATATAGATATTTAACGCTTATAACAGCCTGTCAATCAATCGATCGACATATTTAATCAATCAGGATGAGTGAACTTCAAATTTCATCCCAACACCCGTGTGGGGTTTCAAATAAACAAACACATATTTTTATTCATGCAGTTGGGCGATGTGTAAAATTTATCGACCCAATCAATGTCCTTCAAAAAGGTGTACATAAACAAACCGTTCGGTTTGTAAATGAATATTTATTTATTCACATTCACGTTAAAAATTATATTTTTAACGATAAAATATTTTATTTTAACACATGGATTTTTATTCAGTTCATTTTAAAAAAATAAAAATGATATTTTTATTTTTCTAACATATTTTAGAAAATTTCGGCGGCATAACGGCACGATACTAGAAACGGGACGAGGCCTAGCCTTATCCCCGGTCTAGTGAAGGCCCACGCCATTCACACATCAATCAAATCAATTTCAATTCACCAAACAATTCAATTTCAATCAAACAATCTAACTAATTTTTGCAATCAAACAAACAAGTCCATGGTCTGTGGACGATTGTGTCGGGTGCTACTAAACACCGTCTGCATCCTAGTATATATATATATATATATATATATATATAAAACTTAGAAAAAGAAATTGAAGAGTTAGAAATTCTCACCAACAGCTATCCAATACCACTACTCTTCATTGATAGAAATCTTCATCGTTATCGCATCTTTGTCACCTTCGTTGCCCGTATTCACTACATATATAAAAATCACACATTTTTATATTTTGATGTCTTTAAAATAAAAATCACATTTTTATTTATTCACTTTCAATTTAAAAATCATATTTTTATAATCGCTTCATACATTTAAAAATCGAATTTTCACTTCGCTATTCAATATATAAAAATCGAATTTTTACTATACTATTCAATGTATAAAAATCGAATTTTTATTATCACTCCATATAGATAAAAATTCTATTTTTACAACGCTACTCTCTATATAAAGATTTCGCCTTTTCAAATATAAAGATCAAACCATTTTTTTATTATCTATACTATATAAAAATTATATTTTTACTACCTCTACAACATAAAGATAATATTTTATTATCTATATATTATAAAAATCGAATTTTTATATTCTCTTTCTTAGAAAAAATCATATTTTTACATCATTTATAATATAAAAATTTCGCCTTTTAATTATAAGGATTCCGCCCTTTCTATCTTCTACCTAATAAAAATCCGAACTTTCTTTTATAGGGTAAAAATCATTTCTTTCTATAAATGAAAATCTTATCATTATATAAATTAAAAACCATAGCATATATAATCTTAGATTTTTAACTAATTAAAAATCAGTGTTCATAAAACAAAATAAAAGGATAAATAAAAATTACAAAAATCAGAGAACTTACAGTTATTTTCAAGAAGGGGAGGGGGTTTACTGAGCCATCGTCTGCTGTGGTCGAAGAAGGGGGGAAGCGGGGTACGGCTTGGCGGCCGCGGGTGGTGGGGTATGGTGGCTGAGAGGGGGTTACGGTGGAGGATTAAAAGGGGGGGAGTCGCGTACGACTGACGGGAGGGGGTGCGAGGTGGGGGCCATCGCGAGGTCGAGGTGGAAGGTGGAAGGAGGAAGGGGGTTCGGAGGAGGGGGGGTTCGGAGGTGGCGGCGATCGATTGGGGGGGTGCGCCAGCCCCTGGCGGCGGCGACAGGGTTTCCCCCCCCCCCTTTCCATCGTCTCCCTTATTTTTTTTCTTTTTTGTTTCTGAGTGAATGAATAAAGGGGGGGTATATGAGAATTTTAATTTTATTATTTTATTTAATTATTTTAATTCCTAAAAAGTTGACTTTTACATACGACCTCTAAATGAGGTCCACCGCCTGTCGTCCATAGCGTTTCACCCCCATTTCGAACACAATGGGACATGTTTCGTAGGTTGATTCGATCGTTTGAATCAGTTTCCGTTGAATTTACAATTAAATCACTATATTGAATTTTAAACGTACATTTCAAATTACCGGGGTCACATACTGTCTCTAAAAATTCCAGAAAAATATTTTATAGCTTCGTATTGACGATACGGTCCTAACAAAACTAATTTCGTCGAATTCTGAGACCGTTAGAAAAATGGCCAATTTCCAGTCGATTAAAATCACAAAAACTGGTCAAACGCGTTTTCCTTTGCCACGCTCACATATTGATTCGAAAAATTATGAAATTTGGAATCTAGCAATAATTTGACACTGCGGATCCAACAAAAGTGGTCTCGTCGAAATCCGAGGCCATTTGCAAAATTTCCATTTTTAAGGGCCTGAATTCCATAGCGACTATTTAGAATTTTCAACGGGACATATCTTTTGATTCCCGCTATGAAATTTTGATTTTTTCGATTCGTTGGAAAGATATCATCAATTAGATTCTACTATTTTTGGTTTCACTAAAATCCAGATTGTTTTGCACCCGGTACATTCAATTGAAGTTTGAAATCGAATTATCGAACTACCGCACCATTTTCAATTCTATTTATAATTATATATAAATATTATATATTCTAACGACGACGTATATAATATATACGTTCGAATTATATTCAAAATAAATTTCTCGTCGTATATTATTTAAAATAATCTATTTTAAATATTCAAAATTCGCTAAAATTGCCAAAATAAAAATTTTGAACAGGTTCAGAATTTCCGGGTTATTACATATTCCGAAGCCCTACGACGTGAAGCAGTCTGATCTTGGCCAAGCTTCACCGATTGAACGAAAATTCGAAACCTAATTTCGAATCAATGAGCTGAGGTACGGGTTTTATTTTGAAGGGGTTTACAACGCTTAAAACGTTGCTAATTCCATTATAACTTGTAAAAAGCGTATCTTTGACATATGTTGTCGAAATTCAGTGAAACAAGAGACGCCGGGACCGGGAGGACATCCTCTACATTTTAGAAGAGACCGGGTATTTTTCTGAGCCTTCTGCAATTTTTGGAGGAGTGGAACCCAAGGTGAGATTTCTGATTTATAAACGACATGGAAACGATGATGTATAAATTATATAGTCGATGTATGAGTTATATAAGCGTTGTACACTGCATGTATTGTAATGACCCGGATTCTCATGGGTAAATTTTAAATATTTAATACAGATTTAAATATTTAGTGAATAATATAAATGAATTTTTATATTTTTGTTATCAATTTAAATATCGATTTCAATTTAATATCATATATATTAAATTATCAAAATAAGGAATCAGCGAATAACTAAATTCAAAGTTAAAAACTGAATTTAATACAGTTCAGATAATCAGTAGGAAATTCTGTTTGAATTGGAATAATAATATTTATTTATTATCGAGGAAATAAATTGTGTTAAAATTAATTTATATTGATTTAAATTAATTTCTCCTTCAGATGATAAAATTAGACTTCGTAGCTTATCCCAATGTGTCCGGAATAGTGTTATAACCCTAGGAACGACCCTTGTTGCATTCAAAAAGGAGTTAGGAAATTATGAGTGGTTTAAATATATATACACCTACGTTTATAACCATTTAAAATCATTAGGTTGAAAATTGAACACATATTTCTTTCCTTACCACAAACTAAGACAATCGTGGCCTTCTCTCCTCTTCTAAATATCGCACCTACCTCTTCTATTATAAAACACGCCGGCCATTCTTGTTTTCATTGGGTAAAAATCAAAGACCCTTTCCAGTTTAATTCCATTGGGAAAACAAAGAAAGAAAAATATAAAATCCTTAAAACCGAATATCCAATCCATTTAAATTCACGACAGCGCTCACGATGCAAAGATGGATCTCGATTTGAATCTGCTAGTTTTCTGGGAAGCTTTAACCACTGAAGTGAGCGTGATTTAAGAGCATGGTTTCTGAACTTGAATCAAAGTCAGGCACTTGCGATTTGGAAACCACGGATGACTCGATTGAAGAGCGTCGGTCCTCTGAACCTCGACATCGAGTTGTGCGATTGGGAGGGGGTACACAGTGGAGTTCGAAGGGGTTCTGTGTGGCTCGATGGTTGAGCTGTGTTGAAGTGAGGGATCGATTGGGGTAGAAGCAATGTTTTGGAGCAGATCGATTTAGGGTTATTCGATTATTGCAGCAGTAGAAGGAGGGTTGGAAGTAGAAGCCGAACTTGGTGATTTAGGGGAGTGCGCCATCTGTGGAGAAAAGCGACATCACTGGAGTGACCTGCTACATAACGCGGTTAGAAGGGAAAAAACCCACCAAGCTTGGTGGTGATGAAAGCCGACTGTAAAGATGGTTTTTGGCACTTGCATGAATTAGTGGGCAGAGGCGAAATTTGTGTCTGGATAAGGAAGACAAGATGGGGAGCGTATGTGATTTGGCAGGGAAGATGAGGTTATTGGAAAACGCAACCATGGTGTTTATTCTTTGATTGGGAATGAAGGATAAGGAGAATGGTTCAAGCACTTTCAAACAGCATGAGGAAGATGCTGGTTTTAGAATCGAAAAGGGAAGAAGTGCATCGATCAATTTAAGTCAAAACTCAGTTTTTATAGATTGAAGAGAATTGAGTTTTTCACAGAACCAACAAAGAAGGTAATTTATATTTGTTATTTATTCATTTAATTTAAGTAAACGCTAAAGATAGAAATGGATTAATGTTTTCTAGAATAAAAGTATACGTTCTGTTATGCGAGGTCCAATGGAAATAAACGAGTAACGATGGGTGGGTAGCTGTGAAATGAACGAGATGAAGTTAGCAAGAATTTTAAATAGATGGTTCGATTTAACCTAAAAACTGGAATGGATTGCGAATAAAAATCACGGTGAGTAAATCAACACTCACCTTTTATTTAGAATTATTTTTATTCATTAAAAATAATTGTGTTGCTTGTTTTAATGGTTTCTGGTTGATATAAATAGATTAGTTATTTTGGGTGACTATTATATATATATATATATATATATATATATATATATATATATTAGTTTCGTGGTTGGATTACCGCAGTTCCATTAGCGGATGCCCGCAGTATCATTAGCGGATGACACTACGCCCACGTATATAAGTGGATCCCCTTTTATACCGCGATATTCTGCCTTGAAGCAGGATGGGTATTATTTTTGTTGACTAACGTCCGTGGATGCAGAAAAACAGGTTGGAGGGATCCAACTGGATTCCTCAAAAATATATTATCTGTTTATTTATTTGTTTGCATATATACTGTTGTATATGATGTGTTAGAAAACTTGAAATAAATAATTGGTTGTTTGGTGTTTAAATATCACTGGGCCTAAGTGTTAATTTATAAAAATACTCTGAAAGGGGTATTTGAGATTTAAAAGGGAAATTCTATTAAATAGAATTTGAATTTTTAAATAGATTTGAAATATAAACTTGTTTTGAAAAATAAAACAAGTAGTTCCTTTATAAACAAAGCTTTTAAATAGTTCTTTTATAAACGAAGTTTATAAATGAAGTGAAAAGAATTATCATTTGATAATTCAGAAATAAAAATACAAGTGTGAAATTGAAAAGGAAAATCTATTTTCCAAAAGTAGAAATATCGATTTCAAAAGGAATTGAAATCGAGACTTGTTTAAAAAATGAATAAAGAAAGTTTGAAATAGAAATTGAATATAGAAATTCAAAGGGAGTTTGAATATATGAAACTCAATGGAATTGAAATAGAAATTGAATATAGAAATTCAAAGGGAGTTTGTATATATGAAATTCAATGGAATTGAAATAGAGTTTGAATATAGAAATTCAAATGGGGTTTGAATATAGAAATTCAAATGGAATTTGGATATAGAAAATATAAAGGAATTCAAATATAGGATTTGAATATCGAAAGTGAAATGGAATTTGAATATAGAAATTCAAATGGAATTTGAATATAGAATTCAAATGGAATTAAAATATAGGATTTGAATGTATAGAATTTGAATATAGAATTCAAATGGAATTTAAAGTATAGAATTTGAATATATATAGAATTTCAATAGAATTTGATATATAGAATTTAAATAATAGAAGTGATATAAAATTTGAATATAATTAACTAAGTCGAAGAGGAATTAGTTAATCGAGTTTCGAATTTGAAGTTGAACTTTGAAAGGTGAAATGGATTTGTAAATGTATATTCGAAATCGAATATAGAAATTAAGTTTGAAATTTGAATTTAAATTAGTTAATAAGCAAGTTAAAATATAATTGTACATTTCATGTTCAAATATAAAAGTGAAATAGACACAAGAGTTAATTAACAAATTAATTAACGAATTGAGTTAAACGATCGGGTATAGTTGAATTAAATTGGACAGGTATAAATATATAGGAGACAGGTATGGGATAAGGTTAATGAAGGTATATAGATTGAGTGCTCGACAAAAAGGTATGTATTTAATTCATATATGAGATTTTATGCGCCGTATCGGGAAGTCGCTTGGCTTTTTCTTTTTCTTTTGGATTGATGAGGCCCATTGGAGGCTATTTGAAATATCCCGATGCTCCCACTACAAAGGAGGTTATGGCGATTTTTTTTGGGAATTTAAGGAGTTAGAATATTTTTAAGATAATTTGATAATTAGAAATCAACGTATCGATATATATAGAAGTCGATAAGGAAACGAACTTAAAAATAGAATAGTAAAATCAAAAAGGAAGACTAGGAATAAAATCTCGTAAGAATAGAAAGAGAAAGTGTATATGTGTTCAAAAGTGAATAAGTAGTTGTATGGTATTGATTATTCGAGTAAGTAGTCATATCTGTTTTGACGTTATAAATGTTATTCAGTCAAGGTCTGAGAGGTAGTTATACCCCAACTTGATTGATTTCATTATTAACAAATAAATAGTAAGATTTCAGGCTCGAAAATCAATGTTGGATAAGAGTTAGTTGAATATAGTATTTGGGTTGTCGTAACGATGTTTTACACAACATCCGCTTTAACCCAAATAAGTGTAAGCTTGGAAATATAATAAAGAATATTTCCTAAAGTATATAAATAAACGAGATTGGAAAAGAGATAAGTAATTAGAATATTTTCCAATTATAAATAGCATATATTTTCTAAAGTTTAGAAAATAAAGGAAGGCGATATTCGAAAATGTTTCCCAAATAACGTAAAAGGCCAATATGGTTATTGAAAATATTTGGTTAACAAATATTGATAAAGAAATAGAGAAGTGATTTAATTAATGGAATATTAATTAAGGGCTCAGTTATTGTTTGATAATTGGATGAACACTTGTTTTCTTCGATAGTTAAATCATCGACTCTCGAAACACTTGTTTTTATTCGATAGTTAAATCACAAACTATCGAAGTTTTTACCATCGTTGTCAATATGGAGAGACCGGTTGGATTATTATCCAAAGAACCACTCTGTATTGGCATAAGCGTTGCGGATCATATATGCCAAAGATAATTGAAGACGGGGTAAAGTTCAAGGGCTATTGTGTAAGTCTTAGATAACAGTGCCTAAGATGGATGTACTGAATAGTGCCTTCGGTTCATCCTGTTCCTGGATGACTTGTATGGATGAATGTCTGACAGAGTATTCGAGAAAGGTCACGTATATTGATTTTTTCAACCGTACCAAGAGTGGAAGCGGAGAAGGAAAATTCTTTAGCTAACACGTAGTGTACTATTATAGACTTCAATTAGTGATTTTCTATGGAACTGAGAATGTGGCATTCGAAGTGAATCTGATGTGATGATAAAGCGTAACCTCAAGCCTCATCAACCGGTAAATGACAGAAATCAGGCAGGCAGCATGGCTATGTAGGTTGCACCTATTAGTGTGTATAATTACATGATCTAGAGTTTCATTTATTTCTAAAAATCTAGTTGATGCTGTCCCATTCGGGAAACGGTTACTGATCCCAACCGTTGGTGATATACATTCGATGCACTCAAGCGAAATGAGTGGTCGGTCATGTGTGGTCGCGTTGCAAGATGTTCTTGTTGAACCCAGTGCATTCCTCTCTAGAGGTACATTAGCGAAAGGTGGTTCCATACCTTGTCATAGTTGGAAATCCATTACCCAATACGTGCTTGCGGTTTTGATTGTATACTATGTATGTAGAACGTGAGATGAAAGCGTTTCTGCTAGATGATTATTATATTGTGGTTGATAGACATTATTATAATATCAAAAGTTTTTGATATAAAGATGTTTGGATTCTCATAAGGGAAAAACCCGTTCCGTGTTATACGGCGTGGTCTTATGAGATATCATTTAGTTTTCTGAAACTGTTTTAAACTGTTTATTCATACAAGTCCCATGACTGACCCGGAGTTTATTTTGTTTTGTTCTACCTAAACTCTTGGGCGCCTAAATTTGTACGGGCAGTCAAGTAGTTTAGGATTTTACAGATCTATCTAAAGGATCTTGTAGCAGGAGGCTTCAGCGTTAGTTATACAGAGTTTTGTTCCGCTGTGTTGTAAGTGTTGTACTCTGATAAGTATATGTTATACAGTTGAGATTTTGTATTTCAAAGATATGATATATTATATTTTGTTCCGCTGCGATGTGAGATTCTGTGTTGTTGTTTCTGTTCTTCTTCTACCTTTTTCTTAAAAAAAATGATTCGTATTTTCGTGATATTTGGGTTGGACGTATGATGTATATAGTCAACTTAGGTATTACGGACTTTGCGGGTTGTTACAGTTGGTATCAGAGCTTAGGTTGAGCGAACACCTAGGCTTGTGTGGCATGTGCTCATTAGAGATAGGGTCAGTAGTACCCTAGAATGAGTTGAGTATATATATGAGAGCGCGTATTTGTTAATTGATATAAAATTTATTTTATATTGTGTTGGCTAGTCTGTTGAGTGGATTATGAATTCTGATCGAATAGTGGGACACCACGAAGTCGATAGGAATTTCTAAACCCTTGAATAGGAGATTGAACATGATATTGTTTGAAAGTGGGTGAATGAAATTATTTTACCCAAAATTCTATTTTGATATAGAAAGAATAATTTTTGAAATTATTATAATATATGGATGTGTTGGATGTTAAAATTATAATCAAATAGGATTATAAATTGAAATGGTTATATATAACCAAATAGAACTTGTATATGAATAAGATATACAATTGAGATGAATTAAAATTGAATTCAAACCAGAATTTGGAATTTTAAATCCTGGGAAGTTGGAAAATATCTTTCAAAGTATATTTAAATAATATAGCTTTGTGTTAGAAGGATTTTTGAATAAAAATCATTTTGAATGGATTTCGAAAGTGATAAAGCACTGAACTCACTTTAGTCGCTGGGAAATAATTCTGATGATGACTGCAGCATCATCGGTGTTCATTTTTGAGTTTCTAAGTGATGGATTGCTTCCTTAGAAAGGTTTTGATGGAAATTTGTTTTGAAAGAAAACAAGTGGTTTGAAAATTCAAATGTTTTGAATTTGAAATGGAAATAAATAAATATGTATAGATTTATGTGATTGTAGAAGGATTTGAAAGAAAAACCCAGGAATTTGGATTTTGGAAGTGGAATTTAACTCAAGCTAGTTAAATGGATTGAAGTGAATCAATTTGAATTGGTTTAATAGAACATAGATTGGATATAAATGGATTGATAGTAGATCATTCGAATTAAATGAAGGAAGACCAAAAGTTTTAGTGGAATTAAATTTGTTGAAATATGAGGAGTTGAGTTTCAACATAAGTGAATTATTGAAAAGTAATGAGTTTGTACCATTTTTCCTACCTTAGCAATTTCGAGGACGAAATTATTTTAAGGGGGGAAGAATGTAACGACCCAGATTTTTCTGGTCGATTTATTTTGAATATTTAATATTTTTTTAAATCTTGAGCTGATAATATAAATCAATTTTTATATTGAATTATCGATAAAATTATCGTAATACGAGGATCTTAAGTAATTCAATTTGAAATAGAGTTAGTCAAACATAGTTACTCAGGATAAGTTGCCATTTCGTACGACTGCTAGCGTAATTCGCAGGGCTGCAGATAACCTCAGGCGGTCGGATGTTTCCTGAGGGAATCAGGTGTAACCATTGTGATCGCTGCGATCTAGAGTCAAGCGAATGGAGTTAAATCAAATATAGTTTATTCGAATAAATTTAAAAGGAGATATCGAATATTAGTTATTCGAATAGAATAAAAGGAGTTATCGAATATAGTTTATTTGAATAGAGTTAAAAGAGTTATCGAATATAGCTTATTCAGAAGGAGTTAAGTGAAAAGAGCTAATCAAATAGGGTTAATCGATAAGATTTAAATCCAATAGAGTTAATTGAAGAGTAAATTGAATAGAGTAAATCGAATATAGTTTATTCGAAGAAAGGTTTTCGAATCTAGTTATTCGATAGAGAGATTATCGAATATAGTTATTCGAAGGGAGGAGTTATTGAATAGGGTTTTATTGGAAAGTGTGTTACGTAAGGAAGTTTGAAATGTTGAGTATCAACTTAAACAAGTTTTGAAAAGATAAATGGGTTTCTAGCACTTTTTCTACCTTAGCAATTTCGAGGATGAAATTATTTTAACTGGGGAAGATTGTAATGACCTGGATTCTCATGGGTAAATTTTAAATATTTAATATAGATTTAAATATTTAGTGGATAATATAAATGAATTTTTATATTTTTGTTATCGATTTAAATATTGATTTCAATTTAATATCGTATATATTAAATTATCAAAATAAGGAATCAGCGAATAACTAAATTCGAAGTTAAAAACTAAATTTAATACAATTCAGATAATCAATAGGAAATTCTGTTTGAATTGGAATAATAATATTTATTTATTATCGAGGAAATAAATTGTGTTAAAATTAATTTATATTGATTTAAATTAATTTCTCCTTCAGATGATAAAATTAGACATCGTAGCTTATCCCAATGTGTCTGGAATAGTGTTATAACCCTAGGAACGACCCTTGTTGCGTTCAAAAAGGAGTTAGGAAATTATGAATGGTTTAAATATATATATACACCTACATTTATAACCATTTAAAATCATTGTGGAAAATTGAACACATATTTCTTTCCTCGCCACAAACTAAGACAATCGTGGCCTTCTCTCCTCTTCTAAATATCGCACCTACCTCTTTTATTATAAAACCCGCCAGCCATTCTTGTTTTCATTTGGCAAAAATCAAAGACCCTTTCCGGTTTAATTCCTTTAGGAAAACAAAGAAAGAAAAAAATAAAATCCTTAAAACCGAATATCCAATCCATTTAAATTCACGACAGCGCTCGCGATGCAAAGATGGAGTCTCGATTTGAATCCGCTGTTTTCTGGGAAGCTCGAACCACTGAAGTGAGTGTGATTTAAGAGCATGGTTTCTGAAGCTTGAATCAAAGTCAGGCACTTGTGATTTGGAAACCACGGATGGCTCGATTGAAGACCGTCGGTCCTCTGAACCTCGACATCGAGTTGTGCGATTGGGAGGGGTACACAGTGGAGTTCGAAGGGGTTCTGTGTGGCTCGATGGTTGAGCTGTGTTGAAGTGAGGGATCGATTGGGGTAGAAGCAGTGTTTTGGAGCAGATCGATTTGGGGTTATTCGATTGTTGCAGCAGCAGAAGGAGGGTTGGAAGTAGAAGCCGAACTTGGTGATTTAGGGGAGTGCGCCATCTTTGAAGAAAACGACATCACTGGAGTGACCCGCTACATAACGTGGTTAGAAGGGAAAAAAAACCACCAAGCTTGATGGTGATGAAAGCCGACTTTAAAGATGGTTTTTGGCACTTGCATGAATTAGTGGGCAGAGGCGAAATTTGTGTCTGGAGAAGGAAGACAGGATGTGGAGCGTATGTGATTTGGCAGGGAAGATGAGGTTGTTGGAAAACGCAACCATGGTGTTTGTTCTTTGATTGGGAATGAAGGATAAGGAGAATGGTTCAAGCACTTTCGAACAGCATGAGGAAGACACTGGTTTTAGAATCGAAAAAGGAAGAAGTGCATCGATCAATTTAAGTCAAAACTCGGTTTTTATAACATAAAGAGAATTGAGTTTTTCAAAGTACCAACAAAGAAGGTAATTTAAATTTGTTATTTATTCATTTAATTTAAGTAAACGCTAAAGACAGAAATGGATTAATGTTTTCTAAAATAAAAGTATACGTTCTGTTATGCGAGGTCTGATGGAAATAAACGAGTAACGATGGGTGGGTAGCTGTGAAATGAACGAAATGGAGTTAGCAAGAATTTTAAATAGATGGTTCGATTTAACTTGAAAACTGGAATGGATTGCGAATAAAAATCACGGTGAGTAAATCTCACTCACCTTTTATTTAGAATTATTTTTATTCATTAAAAATAATTGTGTTGCTTGTTTGAATGGTTTCTAGTTGATTTAAATATATTAGTTATTTTGGGTGACTATTATATATATATATTGGTGTGGCGGTTGGATTCCCGCAGTTCCATTAGCGGATGCCCGCAGTATCATTAGCGGATGACATTACGCCCACGTATATAAGTGGATCCCATTTTATACCGCAATATCCTGCCTTGAAGCAGGATGGGTAATATTTATGTTGACTAATGTCTGTGAATGCAGGAAAACAGGTTGGAGGGATCCAACTGGATTCCTCAAAAATATATTATCTGTTTGTTTATTTGTTTGCATATATACTGTTGTATATGATGGGTTAGAAAACCTGAAATAAATAATTGGTTGTTTGGAGTTTAAATATCAATGGGCCTAAGTGTTAATTTATAAAAATACTCTAAAAGGGGTATTTGAGATTTAAAAGGGAAATTCTATTTAAAAGGGAAAATCTATTCAAAAATAGAATTTGAATTTTTAAATAGATTTGAAATATAAACTTTTTTGAAAAATAAAACCAGTAGTTCCTTTATAAACAAAGCTTATAAATAATTCTTTTATAAACAAAGTTTATAAATGAAGTGAAAAGAATTATCATTTGATAATTCAGAAATAAAAATACAAGTGTGAAATTGAAAAGGGAAATCTATTTTCCAAAAGTTGAAATATCGATTTCAAAAGGAATTGAAATCGAGACTTGTTTAAAGAATGAATAAAGAAAGTTAGAAATAGAAATTGAATATAGAAATTCAAAGGGAGTTTGAATATATGAAATTCAATGGAATTGAAATAGAAATTGAATATAGAAATTCAAAGGGAGTTTGAATATATGAAATTCAATGGAATTGAAATAGAAATTGAATATAGAAATTCAAATGAAGTTTGAATATATGAAATTCAATGGAATTGAAATAGAGTTTGAATATAGAAATTCAAATGGGGTTTGAATATAGAAATTCAAATATAGAAAATATAAAGGAATTCAAATATAGGATTTGAATATCGAAAGTGAAATGGAATTTGAATACAGAATACAAATGGAATTAAAATATATGATTTGAATATATAGAATTTGAATATAGAATTCAAACGGAATTTAAACTATAGAATTTGAATATATATAGAATTTGAATAGAATTTGATATATAGAATTTGAATAATAGAAGTGATATAAAATTTGAATAGAAAATGAATAGAATTAACTAAGTTGAAGAGGCATTAGTTAATCAAGTTTCGAATTTGAAGTTGAACTTTGAACGGTGAATTGAATTTGTAAATGTATATTAGAAATCGAATATAGAACTTAAGCTTGAAATTTGAATTCAAATTAGTTAATAAGCAAGTAAAAATATAATTGAACATGTCATGTTCAAATATAAAAGTGAAATAGACTAAAGAGTTAATTAACAAATTAATTAACGAATTGAGTTAAACGATCGGGTATAGTTGAATGAAATTGGATAGGTATAAATATACAGGGGACAGGTATGGGATAAGGTTAATGAAGGTATATAGATAGAGTGCTCGACAAAAAGGTATGTATTTAATTCATACATGAGATTTTATGCGCTGTATCGGCAAGGCGCTTGGCTTTTTCTTTTTCTTTTGGATTGATGAGGGCCATGGGAGGCTATTTGAACTATCCCGATGCTCCCAGTACAAAGGAGATTAAGTCGAATTTTTCTAGGAATTTAAGGAGTTAGAATATTTTTAAGATAATTTGATAATTAGAAATCAACGTATCGATATATATAGAAGTCGATAAGGAAACGAACTTAAAAATAGAATAGTAAAATCAGAAAGGAAGACTAGGAATAGAATCTTGTAAGAATAGAAAGAGAAAGCGTATACGTGTTTAAAAGTCAATAAGTAGTTGTATGGTATTGATTATTCGAGTAAGTAGTCATATCTGTTTTGACGTTATAAATGTTATTCAGTCAAGGTCTGTGAGGTAGTTATACCCCAACTTGATTGATTTCATTATTAACAAATAAATAGTAAGATTTCAGGCTCGAAAATCAATGTTGGATAAGAGTTAGTTGAATATAGTATTTGGGTTGTCGCAACGATATTTTACACAACATCCGTTTTAACCCAAATAAGTGTAAGCTTGGAAATATAATAAAGAATATTTCCTAAGTATAGAAATAAACGAGATTGGAAAAGAGATAAGTAATTGGAATATTTTCCAATTATAAATAGCATATATTTTCTAAATTTTAGAAAATAAAGGAAGGCGATATTCGGAAATGTTTTCCAAATAATGTAAAAGGCCAATATGGTTATTGAAAATATTTGGTTAACAAATATTGATAAAAAAATAGAGAAGTTATTTATTTAATGGAATATTAATTAAGGGCTCAGTGATTGTTTGATAATTGGATGAACACTTGTTTTCTTCGATAGTTAAATCATCGACTATATAAACACTTGTTTTTATTCGATAGTTAAATCACAAACTATCGAAGTTTTTACCATCGTTGTCAATATGTAGAGACCGGTTGGATTATTATCCAAAGAACCACTATGTATTGACATAAGCGTTGCGAATCATATGTGCCAAAGATAATTGAAGACGGAGTAAAGTGCAAGGGCTATTGTATAAGTCTTAGATAACAGTGCCTAAGATGGATGTACTGAATAGTGCCTTCGGTTCATCCTGTTCCTGGATGACTTGTATGGATGAATGTCTGACAGAGTATTTCCAGAAAGGTCACGTACATTGATTTCTTCAACCGTACCAAGAGTGGAAGCGGAGAAGGAAACTTCTTTAGCTAACACGTAATGTACTGTTGTAGACGTCAGTTAGTGATTTTCTATGGATCTGAGAATGTGGCATTCGAAGTGTATCTGATGTGAATATAAAGCATAACCTTAAGCCTCATCAATCGGTAAATGACAGAAATCGGTAAGGCAACATGGCTATGTAGGTCGCACCTACTAGGGTGTATAATCACCTGATCTAGAGTTTCATTTATTTATAAAAATCTGTTGTTGATGTTATCCCATTCGGGAAACGGTTGTTGATCTCAACCGTTGGTGATATACATTTGATACACTCAAGCGAAATGAGTGGTTAGTCATGTGTGGTCGGGTTGCAAGATGTTCTTGTTGTGCCCTGTAACAACCCGGAAAATGCGAGCCAGTTTAAAATGTTTATTTTGGCAATTTTAGCTGAATTTGAATATTTAAAATAGATTATTTTAAATAATATCGACGAGCAATTTATTTTGAATAGAATTAGAACGTATACATTTACATACGTCATCGTTAGAATATAAATATTTATTTATATATATAAAAGGAATTGAAAATGGCGCGCTAGTTCGATAATTCTATTTCAAACATCAATTGAATGTATCGGGTTCAAAATAAACCGGATTTTGGAAAAACCAAAAATATTTGTGTAACAACCCAAAGATCAAGGCCAAATTTAAAATTTTTATTTTTAGAATTTTTAGTAAAATCTGCCAGAATTTAAAATTTTCCATTTTTAAATAATATTTTAATTATGGAAAAATAGACATTTTGCAAACGAACCCCGTTTTCTATGAAACCACTTTTGTTGGAACCGGAATGTCATATTATTGTTAGGGTTCAATTTTCATAATTTTCAGAATCAGTTTGTGAGCGTGGCAGAAGAAACTGTGTTTGGGTCAATACAGTCAAAATTGAACGATTTAAAAATGGCCGTTTTTCAAACAGCCTCAGAATTCGACGGAAATAATTTTGTTGGGTTCGTATCGTCAAGACATAGCCAAAAATATTATTTTGGGATTTTTCAGAGCCCGTATGTGGCTCCGGCAGATTTTTGATTGTGTCAGAATTAAAAATATAAAAGGATTTATTTTTAATTTCGAAAATTGGGGGTCAAGATGACCTTTTGGGCCTGCGAGACATGGCTAGACGGATCCGGAATGGGGGTTATTGGGTAGGGTAGATTTTTGTTGGACCGGATTCTGAATGTTTTAGGAGAATTGGTTTTTTTTTTTGAAAAATCAACAATTACATAATATAAAAAAGAGGAGAACCCTAACTAAATCATTATCCATCTTCTTCAATTTGTAGCCGCAGCCCCTATACTCCATCATGGCCGAAAATTCTTGTGCCCCTATCTCCCTCTTCTCTTCAAATTAAATCCTAACTCTTATACCAAATAAAAGAGCATCTTTCCTCTCCATTCTCATAAGTTAGATCTTCTCTGGAGCCACCATCTTCTCCTCTCCATTCTCATAAGCCACGGCCGATTCTATTTGGGGAAGAAGAAGGGTAATTACCCAATTAACCAATAAATTAAATAATTTAATTTATTTTATAATTTGTTTTGATCATATCTAATTCATTCTTAATTGAAATTCGATGATTTCAGCGACGTTGTAATAGTGTGACTGAGATTTACGCATCTAAACCGACTGGAGTTGATTCAGAACACTTTGAATTTTGGGAAAAGTTCACAACGACAGTGAGATCTCTTGAATTTAAATTTAATTAGTTGATTAATTAATTTATTTATTTTTACAATATTCGTTTAGATCTGGTTTTGTATGAATGTGTTGTGATGCTTTTCCGTTGGATGTATGAATCATTATATTGTTTGTTGTGCGTATGAGAACATGATTATTGTAGATTGAGTTCCTATAGAATCGTTTTATATAACCAATTCAATATTCATTTTGCGATGAAAATTTGGTAGATCTACATAAATAGCAATAAATCAAAGGAAATAAAAATCATTTTTTTTTTCTTTTCTTCCTTTCTTGAATAGATCGGATTTAATAGGGAAAAACAAATCCTTTTTTTTAGAATGAAATGAGTTTAACAAAGAAAAATAAAATTTTCTTTATTTGAATGAATTGTATACAAAATGGAAGATTAAATTTTCCTTTTATTTAAATTGATTTGATTTTTATTTTTGTGTCCAATACAAAAATATACATTAGAAAAAAATGTTTACTTTTTTTTTTTTTTTTGGTTCCAACACAAAAATATACATGCATAAAAAAAAAGATTATTTATTTTATTTTTGTGTTCCAACACAAAAATATACATAGAAAAAAAGAGATTGTTTATTTTATTTTTGTGTTCCAACACAAAATATACATGAGAAGAAAAAGGGGTTTATTTTATTTTGTGTTTCAACACAAAAAAAATCTACATGAGGAAAAAAATGTATAAATCATTTTGTTTGCAATTTTAATGTAAAGAAAAAAAAAGAACAAAACATTGAAATCATTTTGTTTGCAATTTCAATGTAAAGGAACAAAACATTGAAATCATTTTGTTTGAAATTTCAATGTATAAAGAGAAAAAGAACAAAACATTGAAATCATTTTGTTTGCAATTTCAATGTAAAGAGAAAAAGAACAAAACATTGAAATCATTTTGTTTGCAATTTCAATGTAAAGAAAAAAAAAGAACAAAACATTGAAATCATTTTGTTTGCAATTTCAATGTAAATGAAAAAAGAACAAACCATTGAAATCATTTTGTTTGCAATTTCAATGTAAAGAAAAAAAGAACAAAACATTGAAATCATTTTGTTTGCAATTTCAATGTAAAGAAAAAAAGAACAAAACATTGAAATCATTTTGTTTGCAATTTCAATGTAAAGAAAAAAGAACAAAACATTGAAATCATTTTGTTTGCAATTTCAATGTAAAGAAAAAAAGAACAAAACATTGAAATCATTTTGTTTGCAATTTCAATGTAAAGAAAAAAGAACAAAACATTGAAATCATTTTGTTTGCAATTTCAATGTAAAGAGAAAAAGAACAAAACATTGAAATCATTTTGTTTGCAATTTCAATGTAAAGAACAAAACATTGAAATCATTTTGTTTGCAATTTCAATGTAAAGAGAAAAGGAACAAAACATTGAAATCATTTTGTTTGCAATTTCAATGTAAAGAGAAAAAGAACAAAACATTGAAATCATTTTGTTTGCAATTTCAATGTAAAGAAAAAAAGAACAAAACATTGAAATCATTTTGTTTGCAATTTCAATGTAAAGAAAAAAAAGAACAAAACATTGAAATCATTTTATTTGCAATTTCAATGTAAAGAAAAAAAGAACAAAACATTGAAATCATTTTATTTGCAAGTTCAATATAAAGAACAAAAGAGAACAAAATTTATGAAGTGTCTTTACTTATATTTTCTAATGTATAAGAAGAGGGAAATGCAAAAGTATGTGAATCATTTTATTTTGCATTTTCTATAAAAAAATAAAAAAATAAAACATGTACATCATTTTGTATGTAAAGCAAAAGAGAACAAAAATGTGTAAATCATTTTGTCGCATTTTCTTTGTAAAGCAAAAGAGAACAAAAATATGTAATCATTTTGTCGTATTTTCTTTGTAAAGCAAAAGAGAACAAAAATATGTAATCATTTTGTCGCATTTTCTTTGTAAAGCAAAAGAGAACAAAAATGTGTAAATCATTTTGTCGCATTTTGTATGTAAAACAAAAGAGAAAAAAAATGTGTAAATCATTTTGTCGCATTTTCTTTGTAAAGAAAAAGAGAACAAAAATGTGTAAATCATTTTGTCGCATTTTCTTTGTAAAGCAAAAGAGAACAAAAATGTGTAAACCATTTTGTCGCATTTTCTTTGTAAAACAAAAGAGAACAAAAATGTGTAAATCATTTTGTCGCATTTTGTATGTAAAACAAAAGAGAACAAAAATGTGTAAATCATTTTGTCGCATTTTGTATGTAAAACAAAAGAGAACAAAATTTGTGAAGTGTCTTTATTGATATTTTCTCATGAAAAGGAAAGAACAAATATGTGAATTGTATTTTTATTTCACGTTTTCTAGAGCGAATAAAAAGTGTAAATTTTGTGAACCTCTTGTACTTACATTTTTAGTGTAAATGAAAGATACAAACTATGTGAATCACATTATTTGCAAATTTCTATTGTAAATAAAGGATATAAGATTGGTAATGTACTTTATTTAATATTATGATTATTAATAAAAAGACAAGATTAAAATTTACATTTTTTTTTATTTACATTGTTTTGATGAAATGAAAGATAAAGTTATGAACTACATTTTCATACATAAATGAACCGATAAAGTTATGAAATACAATTTCATATACAAATAAAGAGGTTTTGGACGGGAAATGTCATTTTATCAAAATCTACATATGATAAGAGAGAAGACAAAAAAAACATAAACAGAATCATGTTACGATTGACTGCACTTGCTTGTTTTGTATTGACCGACTTGTGTGAATCGCCAAACAGAGGTATATTTATTTATAAATATAAATATTAATTAGGCCATCTATTGACCTAAAGCGTCGTTAAGAAAGTATAAAACTATTTTAACTAAATAGAAATAGTGGAAGGCATTATAAAGCATTTCTAGCGATACAAAATTGGTTTTGTAATTTATATAACTACGAAAATTATTTGGAAAACCGAGTTTAATCTCATTTCAAATAATTATACGGCGACATTAAATTGAAGAGTTGAAGACGACGGTTGAAGACCGACGATCATCAAGGCGGATGGTTGTATTGCTATTGCTGGCCTGAATGGGAGTAGCTACCTTGATGGGTCGATGGTGGTGATCGTCCGGACGTTCTTGTTGATGGTTCGGATTTGCGAGTGTCTTTATTTCCCACGAAATAAGACGACTCCGGTTTCGTTCAGACCCAGGACGGACTTGTAAATGGATCGCATGCCTGACGTCGAAATTTATTTCTTGTAATAAAATTGGTTTTATTTGATGTATGAAGGCTTGGTGGCGGAGGATTTATCCTCTTGCTTAACACCCCTTTGTATGTTAAATAATTCTCGATCGCGTGATATGAGTTGTCGATGTGACATGCCAAGTTGCACTCGAACAAGGCTTATTGTTGCAAAGCAGAGCCTTGTAGAATGATCAAAGCATGGTCCAGTATGGACACAGCTTTGTGTATACGTTACTTCGCGAGCCTCACACCCCGGTGGAGTCTAAAATGGAGCAAGGGAACGCAGGGAGTGCGCACGTCTCTTTCTAGCTAAAAGTGGTTGTTGGATTTGAGGTACCTCGGTATATTGGTCGCTACTGGCCAATTTAAAGGTCCGTTAGGATCGGGAGGCGTGTGTTCAGGAATTGCCAATCCATTAAGCGTTAACGTATGGACCGGCCCTGCAGGATCCAAGGGTTGGACAGAGTACCAATCCTGGGGCATTGCTAGAGTGTCTCGAATCGGTAAGGATTTCGCTCCTAGCCTTGACTCAGTATGGAAACCCAACTTTCCAATACGAGATAACGGACTTGATTGTATACTTATTATGGCGACATAGTAGGATGGGGTACTATGTCGTCTTGGATTAATACATTTATGATTGACATTGAAAAGTGTTTATTTTATGACTCTTATGCTTTATCTTTTGTAAATAAATAAATGATACTTTGAGTATTTTTTATGTGTTTTTACAGATTTCAAGCGTTGCCTCCTTCAATTCAAATCAAAGGCCAACTACAAGAAAGAGCTACTTCTTCACATCAAATTCATTTCAATTGCAAAAGAAGTAGTAGCTCACTGGTAAAGGCATAGGAATTGGTGCTGAGAGACCCGAGTTCGAACCCCGTCAAGCTCACTTTTTGCCAAAGAAACGGAGCGCGTTCACACTGGCCCTTTGCTTTGAGAAATATTTGGACTAGTGTTATGTTATATATATACATACACATATTCATGTGTATGTATTTATGATGTGCACCAATTAACATTTCAGCAATAGCCATTTTCTTATCATGGAATTAAATTCAAATCATTCAATTTCAATTAGAAGAATTTCTGATTGAATTGCTGCCAAGAAAAGATCCATTGTGAAGATTTTATCCTTTGTGCCTTAGGATTCTAATAAGCATCCTTGTTTGGAAGAATCAATTACATGCACCAATCAATTAGCCACATGAGAGAATTGAGAGATATGGAAAATATTTACCATAATATGCCAGATTTTTCTCCAATCAAGCTGAGTCAAGGAAGGCAAGAGATATTCATGAATGAGGAGGCCCATGTATTCATAGACCTAATTATGGTTTTCCCCTTTCTCATCTATAAATATGTGTTGTAACCATTGTAAAAAGCATTCATTCTTCTGTACTCTCTTTTAGTTTTAATAAAGCTTTCTTTTCTTTAGTTTCTGCATTTTATTTCATGGCAAATTGTGTTGTCTAGTCAATTAGATTTGCTAGAACACAATTTTCTATTGCTTCTATTTTTCTTACTGGTGATTGACCGTCTGATTAGATTCAGCGGTAATCCTAGTTTTTATTTTCTGTTCGTTTAATTCTGTTTTGCAATTTTATTTCCAGTGTTCTATTTTATTTTAATCATTGAATTTATTACAGATCCGATTAGATTCAAATCTGTAGTGAATTTAATTGCATCTTTTATTCGTAGTTTCACCTTCTATTTTGTTTTGCAAAAAAATCAACCTCTAAGCTGTGTCTAACTCGCCCAAGAGATTAGATAAATAATTGATTTAATTCACCTCCCTGTGTTCGACCTGTATGCTACACACCTGTATGCTTGCAGAATTTATTACAAATGTCGCGCTTTTCTAATTCATAGATTAGCGACGATCAAATTTTTGGCGCCGTTGCCGGGGAGGTAACGATTAAATTTTGTTATTTATTTGATTTCTGATTCGTGTTAGTTTTTATTTTTATTTTATTTTCTTTTTGTTTTCTATTATAAATAAAAAAGAAAAAAATTCTTGAGTGGTGATTTGGTGTATCAATACTTGGTGCTATCAATCATCCAACAAGAGAAAAAAATTGTCAATTTTTCTTTTATTTCTTTCCTTTTCTCATATCACTTTATTTTCTTTTACACTTTCTTTCCCCTTTTAATAAAAAAAAAAAACTTTTGCAGTTTTCTTCTTCTTCTGCCTCGATTTGTGTCCTTGCTGTTTCTGCACCGTTCACCAGATCATTGCCGAAATCCACTACAAAAACCACGTCCGTGACCCTAATCACACTCCATCACAATTCGTAAGCAAATCCCCTTCACGCATAATCACAATCACCCAAGGCTGTCATCATCTCAAATCCCTACTACAATCCAAAGTCCCCTCACGTTCAAAGACATCCACGTTCAAGGTCCCCTCACGAACAATCCAGACACGAACATCATTCACCGTACATCAGCCAACCCATTCCCTGCTCTCACCAAATCACAGCACACCCATCATCAAGACCGACGCACTTGTCAAGATCCGAACCCAAACCCAATTCAGCACTGCAATTCGAAAACCCCAATTCGTGCACCCAAATCAAACCAATTCGAATCTGCATCAATTTTGAAAAAAAAAAAAAAAGACTCGGCATTAGTTTTCTGAAGCTAGAACGTCGAACAAGTTTTTGGGTTTGGCGATAGTTGAGAACAAGAGGCGTGAGTTTTACAATTGGAGTGCTGTGTTTTTTTTTTTTTTTTTTTTTGTTTTTTTTAATTATATTGGGTAATTGAAGTCTGGTTTGTTTCGAAGGTTTCAGTAAACACGAGTGTAGCTTATTTTTGATATTGGGTGCGTTTGTTTTAGTCTAGTTCTGGTTTTGTTGAGTTTTAGGTTTTCCTTTAAGTGTAGTTTTCTTTCTTTCTTTTGTTTCTATTATTTAGTTTAGTTTTATTTCTTTAGTTTGTGTTTTTCCTTTTCTTTTAAATTTCTTTTTAGTCTCTTGCGCTTGTATTGTTTAAAAAAAAAAGGGAGAATTTTTCAAAAACAGGTATAGCTGAAATTTAAAAAAAAAAAGGTCTTAAAAAAATTTAAAAAAAAGGAGCCCGAACCCGTGCCGCAGCGCAGTCAAGCAATTAGTAGAAGGGGACAACAACAGAAAGCAGCGGACGATTCAGATGGGTTGGAGCGGTTGCACACCAAGTGGGGTGTGAACGCGCTAGCGCTACCAAATTTCACTGGAGGACTGCCGATCAAGGTGATAAATTTTTAAAAAACTCTACAGGTGCTCTGCGGCAAAGGAAAAAAATATATAGACAATTGTTGTAAAATTTTCTGCAGGGGCAGCGGCTTTGAATGTACAATTTTTAATCTTTGCAATTATTTTGTGTTATTTCTGCATCTTTTATTCATTCTGTTAAGGGCAATACCCCAATTCACATAAGGTGAGGGATTTCATCACCCTTTCCTTAGCCCACAAATTGCATTTCATCGTAGAATCTGACTAATAATAACGGTTAGACGTTGGACTTAAGGGAGTCACAGGCTCACCTAGGGCTTAATTATATTGTGATAGTTGATTCATTTGGAACGAATTATTTCTTAGTGTCTAGACTACGGCAGAGAAATAACCGTTTATAAATATTACGGTGATTCGTAAATATTATATCGGTTGTTACTCTGAAGGTACTTAAACCTTCGGCTGCATTGCTAGGGTGATTCCTGGTGCACCGATAACTCCTGTCCGTTAACTGGCTGAGAAATCTTTTGATCTAAGTAATCAAACACATCACTTTATAATTTTGGGTTAGGAGCCAATAAGGACAGAAAACTTCATTGTAGCTAATTTCTGTGCTTGCAGTTAACAACAATGAGTGAAAAAAGTGTTAGCCAACAAAATTCTCCTAGGGGTTCTCGAATCAACCAAAACTTTCCAACCGAATTCGATCAAAATCGAGTGAATCAAAACTTTCAAAACTTTGGGGATCAAAACCAAATAAATCAAAATTTTCAAAACCTCAATATCCAAATGGATAGACCCTTGTCTCTTCGTGATCGATGTTATCCGACTAGGACCGTTCAGCCATCTGTCATTGTGTTCCCACCAGCTGAAGGAAACAATTTTGAGCTAAAACATTCTTTTATCCAAGGGGTACCAAAATTTACTGGGTCTGAAAATGCTTATGAATTTCTGAGTGAATTTGAATTGTATGCCTCCACAACAAAAATGCAACAACTATCTAACGAATCGATCAAGCTGAGGCTAATTCCATTTGCACTACTTGAAAGCGCTAAAAGATGGCTAAATTCTCTTCCACGACATTCCATAAGAAGTTGGGATGAATTTGTCACTGCATTCTTGAAAAAGTTTTTCCCTTTCCATAAAACTCTAAAAATTCGAACTGAGATAAATCAATTTTGTCAAAATGAGGGGGAAACTTTTTCAAAATACTTTGAGAGATTCAACCAGCTATTATATAGTTTCCCTCATCATGGAATTCTAAAAGATCACTTATGTCAAATTGCATATGAAGGGCTAAACTATCAGACTAGAACTCAACTAGAATCAATGTGTGGAGGAGACTTTATGTCTAAAACAGCCGATGAAGCTTGGCGGTTTTTAGAAGATTATTCTGAAAAGGACATGCAGTGGGAATCGATTCGTGTTCCCATTCGTACTTCTACTAGAGGAGTGCATGTCGTGGACCCAAGTCAAATTCCCTTAGAAAATCAAACTCCTCAAACCGGAGAAGGGTTACCCCACTATTACTCTCAAGACCAAGCCAATGCCATAGCTCAAAATAATCCTTACTCATCCACGTACAACCCTGGTTGGAGGAACCACCCAAAATTTTCCTGGTCGAACCCCAATAATTCGGCTAACCCATCTCACGTGCAACCCTTTATCCCCAATCCGAATTACCAAGGTCCACCCCCCAATTCCCAAACCTCTCAAGCTACACCTCAATCCAAACAACCTTATAGGCACCCCAATTTTCAATCATCAAACCAATCATCTAAATCTTCTCAACCATCACAAGATATTGGGCGTCTAGAAAAACTGATGAACTCTTACGAAGCTAAAATAAACTCGCAAGACGCTAAAATGGACCAAATGTTTAATATGATGAAGGAATTTATGAAAACTCATGAGAAGGGAAAATTGCCTAGTCAACCGAGGTGAATCCAAAGTATAACTCTCATGCTGTAAATTCTTGTGAGGACGAAAACCATAATCCAGTCAACGCTATTACAACCCTTTGATCTGGAAAGAGGATTGACAATAACGTGGGCGACCCTGACGAACCTTCGAACTCGACCCCAACCCCTAATCTTGATGACCACCCATTGGCTTCGAATGCCAATTCTTCTAAACCTCAAGTTCCCTTAAATGTTGGCAATCCCAACAGTTCTTCTCCCAGTGTCGGCAAACCCGACCCACCTTCGAAAAATAATGTTGGCAATACCAACATTCCATCTTCTACAACCTTACCACCTTCTCTTCCCTTGGATAAACCTTCTTCTTCGAATGATGAAACTCATCACAGAGTCAAAGAACCAGTAGCTCCTTTTCCTCATAGACTCAATAATAAGAAGAAAGCGGCCAATTTCGATAAAATTCTGGAAATTTTCAAACAAGTCCATGTGAACATTCCTCTTTTAGACACCATTGAACAAATTCCTCAATATGCTAAATGTCTTAAGGAATTGTGCACACAAAAACGTGCGACCAATGTCCCAAAAACAGCTTTTCTAACTGCAAATACAAGCTCTGTTCTTTCGAATCTTGCCCCAGTCAAGTCTAAAGACCCTGGCTGCCCTACGATTGATTGTAAAATAGGAAACACTCACATCTCTCGTGCCCTACTCGACCTCGGTGCCAGTGTCAACCTTCTCCCTTATACTTTCTATCATCAACTTGGACTAGGGGAGATTAAACCAACAAACATCACTCTTCAACTAGCCGATCGATCTGTCAAAAAGCCATTGGGAATTATCGAAGACGTCTTGATACAGATCGAACAGTTCTATTTCCTTGTCGATTTTATAGTTCTAGAAACAGAGCCTGTCTCAAATCCCAACGTTCAAATACCATTGATCTTAGGACGCCCCTTCTTAGCAACCTCTAATGCTGTCATTAATTGTAGGAATGGTCAACTTCGACTTTCCTTCGGGCACCTAACCATTGAGCTAAATATCTTTAATCTCAACAAGCAACCTAGGGATTTTGAGATCGATGAAATTGACATGATTCAAACCACAGTTGATGAAACCTCTAGTGACACTTCTGAAGCCCTGAAAATGTGCCTTGACCATTTCAACTCTGATTTCGATGAACTCGAATACATTTCTGAACTAAACAAAATTCTTGACTCCGACACTTCGTCACCTGAATCTAACCAAGGAATGTTGACCAATGTTGTTACACAAGAACTTCCTAAGTTAGACCTCAAACCCTTGCCACCAGACCTTAAGTATGCCCACCTATACTCTTCAAAAACTTTTCCCGTAATCTTGGCCTCCGATCTTATCGAGGACCAAGAAGAAAAACTTTTGGATATCTTGCGGGAAAATAAGGACGCCTTGGGGTGGGAAATTAGCGATATAAAAGGAATTAGCCCATCAATTGTGGAACATCGCATACATTTAGTTGATGAGGCTAAACCCACCCGTGAGGCTCAAAGGGGATTAAACCCAAACATGAGAGAAGTGGTCAAGGAGGAGATAATCAAATGTCTAGACAATAACATCATCTATCCCATCTCTGACAGTACTTGGGTGAGCCCGGTACAAGTTGTACCAAAGAAGTCGGGAGTCACAGTGGTCAAAAACGACAGTAATGAACTCGTCCCAACAAAAATCAAAACCAAATGGCGTGTGTGTATCGACTATCGAAAGCTTAACTCAGCCACACGAAAAGACCATTTTCCCTTGCCTTTTATTGACCTAATGCTCGAACGCTTAGTGGGACATGAGTACTACTGTTTTCTCGATGGATACTCTGGCTATAACCAAATCCCTGTTGCTTTAGAGGATCAACATAAGACCACCTTTACTTGTCCCTTTGGAACCTTTGCTTATCGTCGCATGCCTTTCGGTCTTTGTAATGCCCCCGCGACTTTCCAAAGGTGTATGATGAGTATTTTCTCTGATATGGTGGAAGAATTCTTGGAAATATTCATGGACGATTTTTCAATATATGGATCATCTTTTTCCCAATGTCTCACTAATTTAGAACTCATCCTTAAGCATTGTAAGGAGAAATCACTTGTGCTTAATTGGGAGAAATGCCACTTTATGGTAAAAAGGGGGATAGTTCTAGGTCATGTCGTCTCTAAAGATGGCCTAGAAGTCGATAAATCCAAAATCGATTTGATTGCTAATTTACCTCCTCCCAAGTCTGTCAAAGATGTTCGTTCATTTCTTGGCCATGCGGGATTCTATAGAAGATTCATTAAGGATTTCTCGAAAATTTCAAAACCTCTCTCAAATTTACTTACCAAAGACGTAAAGTTTGAATTTTCCGATGATTGCAAAACATCTTTTGAAACTCTTAAATCACTCTTGACCACAACTCCCATCATTCAACCTCCTGATTGGACTCAACCCTTTGAACTTATGTGCGACGCTTCGGACTTTGCAATTGGAGCCATCTTGGGTCAGCGAATTGATAAACTCCCTCGAGTCATTTACTACGCTAGCAAAACCTTAAACGAGGCCCAGTTGAATTACTCAACTACTGAAAAGGAATTTTTGGCAGTTGTTTTCGCTCTTGAGAAATTCAGACCATATCTCATAGGATCCAAAGTCATAGTTTACACTGACCATGCTGCCCTACGATATTTGCTTTCTAAAAAGGATGCCAAGGCCCGCTTGATTCGTTGGATCCTTCTTCTTCTTCTTCAAGAATTCGATATAGAAATACGATATAAAAAGGGTTCTGAAAATGTCGTAGCTGATCATCTCTCTCGAATTGTGCACGAAAATGATAACGACACCCAAATCGATGACTATTTTCCTGACGAACAACTCCTTTCAATCTCTAACACCCCTTGGTACGCTGACATTGTGAATTATCTTGTCACACAACAAATGCCCGCTGAATGGTCGAAACAAGATAAACAAAAATTTCTCTCGAAAGTTCGAAACTTCTATTGGGACGACCCATATCTTTTCAAATACTGTCCAGACCAAATCATTCGAAGGTGTGTGCCCGATCATGAACACCAAAGTATTCTCTCTTTCTCACATGACCATGCTTGTGGCGGTCATTTTGGAGCAAGAAAAACTGCTGCAAAAGTTTTTCAAAGCGGTTTTTATTGGCCCACACTCTTTCGTGACGCTTTCGAATTTTGCTCTAAATGTGAGCGCTGTCAAAGAACGGGTCGAATCTCTAAGCGAAACATGATGCCTCTCAACCCCATTTTAGTGATTGAGTTATTCGATGTTTGGGGCATCGATTTCATGGTACCATTCCCTAATTCATTTGGGAATCTTTACATCTTACTTGCGGTAGATTATGTCTCAAAATGGGTTGAAGCCATTCCGACCAAAACCAACGACAACAAGGTTGTTGTCAAATTCCTCAAAGAAAACATCTTTTCACGCTTTGGCACACATCGAGCTATCATTAGCGATAATGGCTCTCATTTCTGTAATCGTGCTTTTGAGTCCTTGCTCAAGAAATACTCAATCACACACAAGATGTCAACACCTTACCATCCACAAACTAGTGGACAAGTAGAAGTTTCCAATAGACAAATCAAACAAATTCTTGAGAAAACCGTGAATTCCAATAAAAAAGATTGGTCTGTAAAACTGATTGATGCGCTTTGGGCTTTTCACATTGCTTATAAAACCAATCTAGGGATGTCACCATATCGATTAGTCTTTGGAAAGGCCTGTCACTTACCTCTTGAATTAGAGCATCGTGCTCTTTGGGCCATAAAATTTTTGAACTTTAACTTAGAAAAAGCCGGCTCACACAGGAAGTTACAAATTTCTGAATTAGAGGAATTAAGAAATGAGGCGTATGAAAATGCGAAAATCTACAAAGAAAGAACCAAAGCCCAACACGACAAAAACATACTTCGTAAGGAATTCAACGTAGGTCAAAAAGTTCTTTTATACGACTCTAGACTTCACTTGTTTCCAGGAAAACTCAGATCTCGATGGACCGGACCTTATGTCGTGAAAACAGTATATCCTCATGGAGCGGTTGAAATTGAAAATCCTAGGGATGGAAAAGTCTTCAAAGTAAACGGTCAACGACTGAAACCATTTTTAGAATTCGAGCAATATGACGAAGATGACTCTACCGATCTGCATGATCATCCACCATGAAATCAGGTGGTACACGTTCTTTTTCTTTTATTTTTATTTTTCATTTTTTTTATTTTTGTTTTTCTGCTTTAGACAGTTGGGACACTGTCTCAATCAAGTGTGTGTGTGGGTGGGGGGGAGTCTGCATTTCATCCATTTTCATTTTTCTTTGTTTTTATTTCTTTTTATTTTTCAGCCATTTAAGTAGGACCATCATACATTTTAGATTGTAGTAACATACCATAATTTTTTTTTGGAAAATACGACTCATTTTCAATTGATACAACAAAATAAGTTTACAATTTTTAGCCAGTTGATAGTATTTTTCTCTCTCAACTTAGATCGAATAGGAAATATAATGAAAAGTTTAATTTTGAGGGATAATAGTGTAACCAGTACACAGGGAGATTCTTAGGTGATGGCCATGAAATCTATTCTATATTGTAGACTTTGTTTAAATAAGTGGAGGACTTAAAATACTTATATTGGTTTTTCAAATCTTTAAAACTAAGTTGTGTTAAGTTGAATTCGCGTAACTCTCTTTTGTGCTTATAGTTTCGATAATAATAATAATAGTATTCCAAGGGTATCCAACATTGCTTGTTTATCGAGCGTTGGTGTGCAAACCCGCCAAGCTCTATCCGACACGTTGTTGACAAAGTCAAAGTTGGAATATCTTGGTCTCATTTTATGGGATTGGACACCTAAGGATTACCGACACGTTGTTGACAAAGTCAAAGTCGGCCTGCACAATCCGCCAAGCTCTTTACCCACTCTCCGTTAGTCCGCGAGGCAGTGCATGGGTGGTAAACCTTGGTCTTTTTAGGTGTATGTACTTAATCATAAATCTTAAAATTTTATAGAATAAAGAATAAGCGTTGATACCCAAACACTTCTTGACCTTATTGATTTGACTAGCCATACATGAGAAAATTAGAATACCACTTTGCAAACTGTGCCAAGCAAACTAAGAATTTATTTCATGGCTGCACTATGTTATCGACCGAACCAACTGGCCAAACTGGAATTTAACATTTGAGAACTTGATTTATATTGAAAATTTGTGACAAGTCGAGGTATCTAAAATAAAATCAACTGGTTAGAAATTGTTAACTTATTTTGTTGTACCACTTTCTTGAAACAAGTCGTGTTTTCATTTTTCGTCTTTATTTGCATATGTCCATTGCATTCATGTAGTTTCATTAGAATCATAGCATACTGCATTTGGATTTTGTGGGTAGTATCCGCTGAAAACCCTCACGAGACACCACTCATCCTACTAGGGACACCAAGAGGTTTAACGGCTTGTTGCATACGCTCAATGCAATCGTGTTTCCTACGAAAGTGTGACCTATCTAGTTTAGTTTTTCATTTTTTTTGTTTTACTCGAGGACGAGTAAAAGATAAGTGTAGGGGTATTTGATTGACATTGAAAAGTGTTTATTTTATGACTCTTATGCTTTATCTTTTGTAAATAAATAAATGATACTTTGGGTATTTTTTATGTGTTTTTACAGATTTCAAGCGTTGCCTCCTTCAATTCAAATCAAAGGCCAACTACAAGAAAGAGCTACTTCCTCACATCAAATTCATTTCAATTGCAAAAGAAGTAGTAGCTCACTGGTAAAGGCATAGGAATTGGTGCTGAGAGACCCGAGTTCGAACCCCGTCAAGCTCACTTTTTGCCAAAGAAACGGAGCGCGTTCACACTGGCCCTTTGCTTTGAGAAATATTTGGACTAGTGTTATGTTATATATATACATACACATATTCATGTGTATGTATTTATGATGTGCACCAATTAACATTTCAGCAATAGCCATTTTCTTATCATGGAATTAAATTCAAATCATTCAATTTCAATTAGAAGAATTTCTGATTGAATTGCTGCCAAGAAAAGATCCATTGTGAAGATTTTATCCTTTGTGCCTTAGGATTCTAATAAGCATCCTTGTTTGGAAGAATCAATTACATGCACCAATCAATTAGCCACATGAGAGAATTGAGAGATATGGAAAATATTTACCATAATATGCCAGATTTTTCTCCAATCAAGCTGAGTCAAGGAAGGCAAGAGATATTCATGAATGAGGAGGCCCATGTATTCATAGACCTAATTATGGTTTTCCCCTTTCTCATCTATAAATATGTGTTGTAACCATTGTAAAAAGCATTCATTCTTCTGTACTCTCTTTTAGTTTTAATAAAGCTTTCTTTTCTTTAGTTTCTGCATTTTATTTCATGGCAAATTGTGTTGTCTAGTCAATTAGATTTGCTAGAACACAATTTTCTATTGCTTCTATTTTTCTTACTGGTGATTGACCGTCTGATTAGATTCAGCGGTAATCCTAGTTTTTATTTTCTGTTCGTTTAATTCTGTTTTGCAATTTTATTTCCAGTGTTCTATTTTATTTTAATCATTGAATTTATTACAGATCCGATTAGATTCGAATCTGTAGTGAATTTAATTGCATCTTTTATTCGTAGTTTCACCTTCTATTTTGTTTTGCAAAAAAATCAACCTCTAAGCTGTGTCTAACTCGCCCAAGAGATTAGATAAATAATTGATTTAATTCACCTCCTTGTGTTCGACCTGTATGCTACACACCTGTATGCTTGCAGAATTTATTACAAATGTTGCGCTTTTCTAATTCATAGATTAGCGAAGATCAATTTATTTTGAAGTATTTTAAATCATATCACACACTTATAATATTAAAATAGTATTTGACTTGTACTCTGCATTTTTGATCATTATAAGGTAAAACTCTATCCTCTGGTGTGCGTTGCGTTGTGTGATAGGACCTGAGTCTTATAATGATTTCATTTTTACAAAAGCATTGCGTTATTCTTTTTATTTAATAAATATATGCACAGACAATCTATTGGAGTAAACCCGTTCCATGAAAGTGGCGTGGTCCTTAGATTTGTCATATCCAGTAGTTAGTATAGATTTCTCATACCAGTCCCATGACTGACTCGTGTTTGTTTCACTTTGCAAACTCGGGTGCCCTCTCTCTACACGGGCAGCCAATTGACAGGTTCCTATTTAGCTTGCTTGGAGTTCTTGCTTGGAGATTCTATTGTTGAGGTGACTTGGAGTATGAAGACTTGCTATCTTTCCTTCTCTTCATTTCATTTTCTGTTAGACATTTTCTGAGTTTCTTGAGACATTCAGACTTATTCCAGTTTAATTCTGTACTTTGGAGTTTTGAGACATGTTACATTCTATTTGGTTTTGATGTAATAATTAGAACTTCTGTGACTGTGGGATTCTATATTTTGATGACATCTATTTCCACTGCCATGATGTTGTTATGATGTAGTTTTCTTATATTTATGTTGTTATCTGTGTTATGTATTACTCTATTTATGTTGTATTCCAATGATCATCCTTGCTTTCGTTATACGGAAGTTTGGGGTTATCACAGTTGGTATCAGAGCTTTGGGTTTAACCTTAGTTTTGGAATATAACATATTTATAGCAATACGCCTCATTAGAGATGGGATTATTCAGTCCTAGAATGAGTATGACAGTTTAGCGCATATTTTACAGTCATTTATCCATTTCCATCTTTTCTACCTTTTCCTTTGAATTTTCATTCCACTTGGTCTGACACCTTTTTCTTGAACGTACAGACTAAGTAAAATGGCAACTCGAGCTAGAGTTAGAGCTAGAGGTGGAGCAGCTAGAGTAAGGGAAAATACTGCTTCAGTGGCCCCCAACCAACCAGATAGAGAGGAGGAAGTACGACCACCACCTCCACCTGCCTTCGATCTTGATAAAGTTAAGAAGAAAATAAATAATTTGGGGGGAGTCCATTTCACGGGCCAAGAATCTATCACGGAGGCCCAAGCTTGGTTAAAGACTATGGAGAGGATTCTGGATGGTTTGGAGCTAGAGGATCACCGCAAGCGATTCATGGCGGTATGGTTTTTGCAACGACAAGCCCAAATTTGGTGGGAGCTCAGTATGATAGGAGTTGTGGAAGCTGAAGTTACATGGGCCAAATTCAAGGAGTTATTCAATGCCAAGTACGTCCCACCTCATGAAGTGGAAAGATTGCATGATGAGTTTGCCAACCTCCAGCAAGGAGGAATGACAGTTTCTGAATATGTAAAGAAATTTGAAGAGCTCTCAAGGTATGCTCCGGAGTTTGTGCAGGATGCAACTCAGAAGAATAAATGGTTTATCAATGGCTTGGCAAGGAAGTATCACAACCGTGTCACTAACCATATAGAGCGTCCCTTTGCTAAGATTATAGAGATGGCTTGTCGCTTTGAAGAGATTGACCAGAAAGCAAGCCAACAGGATAAGGAGAAGAAGCAAGCCAATACAAAGAAGAAGGAGGCAGATAAAAAGCCAGAAGCAGTGAGTTCCTCTTCAGCTAAGCCACAGGGGAAAAAGAGAGACAAGTCAAAGATCAAGTGCCGTAACTGTGGGAAGATGGGCCATTATGATAGGGAGTGCTGGACCAACAAGGCGCCAAAGAGAAACGAGTCCGGACCCAGCAAAGGCTCACATGACAAGAGGGAGTGTTTCAACTGTCACAAGCCTGGACACATTGCCAGAGACTGCCTGTTGCTTAAGAAATCAGAGGTGGCTCATGTCTATGGTGAACCTGCTGCACCAGCTTCTAATTCTAAAGGTACAGGTAAACCTGATGTTCTCAGTGGTTTCATTAATGTTAAGAATATCCCCGTTACTGTCCTTTTTGACACTGGTGCTTCTAGAAGTTTTATCTCTGTCGACACAATTAAGAAGTTGAAATTAAAACCAAGAAAATTAAAAGAACCATTCAATGCACATAGTCCGATAGGTGGTACACTCTATCTAGATCAGTATTGTCGAGTACCCATTTCTTACTCCTATTTCCAATTCCCATTTGACTTGATTATCATGAGTTTTTCTGGGTATGATATTATTCTTGGACTCAATTGGCTTGAAAATTTTGAAGCGGAATTAATTTGCGCTGAAAGGGTGGTTAGAATCATAACCAAATTTGGCGATATTATCACTATTCCTTGCCATGGTTCTGCCACCAACAGAAAAGAATTTTGGTCTTCTTTAGAAGTCACCCCGGCTTCTATTGAAGATATTCCTATTGTAAGAGATTATGCTGATGTTTTTGAAGAGGTGGATAGCTTACCTCCTCGTAGGGAAATAGATTTCAAAATCGAATTAGTTCCTGATGCTAGACCAGTTGTTCATGCTATACGGAGGATGTCTCCAAAAGAGAAAGAAGAGCTGAGCAACCAAACCAAACAGCTTTTATGGAAGGGTCTAATCGGACCAAGCTTTTCAAGTTGGGGCGCAGCAGTGGTGTTTGTGCCTAAATCTGACGGTACCCTCAGGCTTTGCGTGGACTATCATGATCTTAATAAACAGACATTAAAGAACAAATACCCTCTGCCCTGCATTGATGATCTTCTTGATAGATTACATGGAGCTTGTGTATTCTCTAAGATGGATCTAGCCACAGGTTTCCATCAACTGCGTATCGCAGAAGAGTGTATTCCTCTCACTGCTTTTAGAGGGCCTGACACATTTTATGAATGGCTAGTAATGCCTTTTGGACTGTGCAATGCTCCAGCTTATTTTGTTGACTTGATGAATCGCGTTTTTAGAAATGTCCTTAATAAATTCGTGCTTGTATTCATTGATGATATTCTTGTCTTTTCAAAATCTGTTGAGGAGCATGAAAAACATTTGAGAGAAGTCTTAGAAATTCTTCGTAGAAATGTACTGAAAGCCAAATTCTCTAAGTGTATGTTTTGGCAAGGAGAGGTGAAATTCCTCGGCCACGTAGTTTCCAAAGAAGGTATTTCAGTTGATCCTGGAAAGATCTCAGCCATCCAAGAATGGAAGCAGCCGACTACCCCCACTGAAGTTCGAAGTTTCTTGGGTTTGGCTGGCTACTATCTCAAATTCGTGAGAGATTTCTCTAAATTATCGGGTCCATTGACTGAGCTGACTAAAAAGTATAAGAAGTTCATTTGGACACCAAAATGCGAGGCATCCTTCCAAGAGCTTAAGAAGAGGCTGACCACTGCTCCTGTCTTGACCATCATCAATGGCAATCAGGATTTGAAGGTTTGGACCGACGCTTCCAAAGAAGGTATTGGCGCGGTGCTTATGCAAAGAGGCAAAGTTGTCGCTTATGCTAGTCGCCAACTGAAAGTCCATGAGAAGAAGTACCCCACCCACGACCTTGAACTTATGGCTATTGTCTTCGCTCTGAAAATCTGGAGACATTATTTATTGGGAGAAAAATTCGAGCTTTACACTGACCATCAGTCTCTGAAATATCTCTTCACTCAAAAAGATCTAAATTTGAGACAGCAGAGATGGGTGGAATTCCTTGCAGCCTATGACTTGGATATTCTATATATGCCTGGAAAGGGGAATGTTGTAGCGGATGCGCTCAGTTGAAAGAATGCCGCCGACACTAATCTCATTCTCGCCCATCTCATTATCACTCCTTCTCTGATAGACAAGATTGCCGCTCTTCAGAGGGATGAAAAATTTATTCAAATGATTGTTGGGCGTGTTCATAAAGGTGAAGCATCAAGCTTTTCTATTGATGACAAAGGAATTCTCAGAATGCAAGGGCGTATTTGTGTGCCTGATATCCCAGAGCTAAAAAGGGAAGTCATGGATGAGAATCACAAGTCAAAAATCAGTGTTCATCCTGGTGTTAGCAAGATGTACAAGGATCTAAAGCGTACATTTTGGTGGAAATCTATGAAGCAGGATATTTCTATGTATATTGCTAGATGTCCCACCTGCCAGCTAGTAAAGAGTGATCAGCAGAAGCTTGCGGGATTATTACAGCCGCTAGAGATTCCAGGTTGGAAATGGGACCAGGTCTCCATGGACTTCATAGATGGTTTACCCCGCTCTAGAAAGGGGAATGACAGCATCTGGGTGATTGTTGACCGTCTTACTAAAAACTGCTCATTTTATTCCGGTCAAATCCAACCGTACAGCTAGAAGTTTGGCGCAGCTGTATGTGAAAGAGATTGTCAGATTGCATGGTGTACCTAGTAGCATCGTCAGTGATCGCGACCCAATTTTCACTAGCAAATTTTGGGATGCCTTTCAAGAAGAATTGGGAACCAAGATGAATTTTAGTACGGCATATCACCCTCAGACAGACGGGCAGACTGAGAGGGTAAACCGCATCCTATAAGATCTGTTGCGGGCTTCCATTTTAGATTTTGGTGGCTCGTGGGAGGATCATATACACTTGTTCGAGTTTTCTTATAACAACAGTTACCAAGCAAGTATAGGGATGCCGCCTTTTGAAGCTCTTTATGGCAGACCCTGCAGATCTCCCGCATGTTGGGTAGAATCCGGTGATCGTCTAGTGCTGGGGCCTGACATGATTCGAGAGGCTGCAGATAAAGTTGATTTTATTAAGAAGAAGTTATTAGCTACCCAAAGCCGAAAGAAAAGTTATGCTGATACTAGGAGGAGAGACTTACAATTTTCTGTTGGTGATATGGTATATCTTAGAGTTTCCCCACTACGTGGTGTAATACGATTTGGGAAGACTGGCAAGCTGGCACCTAGATTCATTGGCCCATTCCCCATTACTGAAAGGATTGGCACACTTGCTTACAGATTACAGTTGCCCGATTGGCTGCCAGGCGTACACGATGTCTTTCATGTATCCTAACTGCGTAGGCATGTCCATGATCCAGATCTTGTTGTGGAGGAAGCTGCACAGCAGAATTTGGAAATTACACCGACCTTGCAAGTGAGAAGAGAACCAATAAAAATAGTGGGTAGAGAAACTCGTGAGCTAAGAAATAAAAGAATCAATCTTGTGAAGGTGCAATGGAGTGGAGACCCTAGAGACTGCACTTGGGAGACAGAGGAGAGTATCAAGCGAGCCTACCCCACGTGCAGAATGGATATCTCCGACTGATTGTTGTGTGAGGTACATTTTTAATACTTCACATTTTCCCGTTTTGTTCCTACTTTACTTTTCCTTTTCGAGGACGAAAAGCTTTTAAGTGGGGGCGATTGTAACAACCCAAAGATCAGGGCCAAATTTAAAAATTTTATTTTTAGAATTTTGTAGGAAAATCTGGCAGAATTTAAAAATTCCCATTTTTAAATAATATTTTAATTATGGAAAAATAGACATTTTGCAAACGAACCCCATTTTCGACGAAACTACTTTTGTTGGAACCAGAATGTCATATTATTGTTAGGGTTCAATTTTCATAATTTTCAGAATCAGTTTGTGAGCGTGGCAGAAGAAACTGTGTTTGGGTCAATACAGTCAAAATTGAACGACTTAAAAATGGCCGTTTTTCAAACAGCCTCAGAATTCGATGAAAATAATTTTGTTGGGTTAGTATCGTCAAGACATAGCCAAAAATATTTTTTTGGGATTTTTCAGAGCCCGTATGTGGCTCCGGCGGATTTTTGATTGTGTCCGAATTAAAAATATAAAAGGATTTATTTTTAATTTCGAAAATTGGGGGTCAAGATGACCTTTTGGGCCTGCGAGACATGGCTAGACGGATCCGGAATGGGGGTTATTGGGTAGGGTAGCTTTTTGATGGACCGGATTCTGAATGTTTTAGGAGAATTGTTATTTTTTTTTTGAAAAATCAACAATTACATAATATAAAAAAGAGGAGAACCCTAACTAAATCATTATCCATCTTCTTCAATTTGTAGCCGCCGCCCCTATACTCCATCATGGCCGAAAATTCTTGTGCCCCTATCTCCCTCTTCTCTTCAAATTAAATCCTAACTCTTATACCAAATAAAAGAGCATCTTCTCCTCTCCATTCTCATAAGTTAGATCTTCTCTGGAGCCACCATCTTCTCCTCTCCATTCTCATAAGCCACGGCCGATTCTATTTGGGGAAGAAGAAGGGTAATTAACCAATAAATTAAATAATTTAATTTATTTTATAATTTGTTTTGATCATATCTAATTCATTCTTAATTGAAATTCGATGATTTCAGCGACGTTGTAATAGTGTGACTGAGATTTACGCATCTAAACCGACTGGAGTTGATTCAGAACACTTTGAATTTTGGGAAAAGTTCACAATGACAGTGAGATCTCTTGAATTTAAATTTAATTAGTTGATTAATAAATTTATTTATTTTTACAATATTCGTTTAGATCTGGTTTTGTATGAATGTGTTGTGATGCTTTTCCGTTGGATGTATGAATCATTATATTGTTTGTTGTGCGTATGAGAACATGATTATTGTAGACTGAGTTCCTATTGAATCGTTTTATATAACCAATTCAATATTCATTTTGCGATGAAAATTTGGTAGATCTACATAAATAGCAATAAATCAAAGGAAATAAAAATCATTTTTTTTTCTTTTCTTCCTTTCTTGAATAGATCGGATTTAATAGGGAAAAACAAATCCTTTTTTTTAGAATGAAATGAGTTTGACAAAGAAAAATAAAATTTTCTTTATTTGAATGAATTGTATACAAAATGGAAGATTAAATTTTCCTTTTATTTAAATTGATTTGATTTTTATTTTTGTGTCCAATACAAAAATATACATGAGAAAAAAATGTTTACTCTTTTTTTTTTGGTTCCAACACAAAAATATACATGCATAAAAAAAAGATTGTTTATTTTATTTTTGTGTTCCAACACAAAAATATACATAGAAAAAAAGAGATTGTTTATTTTATTTTAGTGTTCCAACACAAAATATACATGAGAAGAAAAGGGGGTTTATTTTATTTTGTGTTTCAACACAAAAAAAAAATCTACATGAGGAAAAAAATGTATAAATCATTTTGTTTGCAATTTCAATGTAAAGAAAAAAAAAAGAACAAAACATTGAAATCATTTTGTTTGCAATTTCAATGTAAAGGAACAAAACATTGAAATCATTTTGTTTGCAATTTCAATGTATAAAGAGAAAAAGAACAAAACATTGAAATCATTTTGTTTGCAATTTCAATGTAAAGAGAAAAAGAACAAAACATTGAAATCATTTTGTTTGCAATTTCAATGTAAACAAAAAAAGAACAAAACATTGAAATCATTTTGTTTGCAATTTCAATGTAAAGAAAAAAAGAACAAAACATTGAAATCATTTTGTTTGCAATTTCAATGTAAAGAAAAAAAGAACAAAACATTGAAATCATTTTGTTTGCAATTTCAATGTAAAGAAAAAAAGAACAAAACATTGAAATCATTTTGTTTTCAATTTCAATGTAAAGAGAAAAAGAACAAAACATTGAAATCATTTTGTTTGCTATTTCAATGTAAAGAACAAAACATTGAAATCATTTTGTTTGCAATTTCAATGTAAAGAGAAAAGGAGCAAAACATTGAAATCATTTTGTTTGCAATTTCAATGTAAAGAGAAAAAGAACAAAACATTGAAATCATTTTGTTTGCAATTTCAATGTAAAGAAAAAAAGAACAAAACATTGAAATCATTTTGTTTGCAATTTCAATGTAAAGAAAAAAAAATGAACAAAACATTGAAATCATTTTGTTTGCAATTTCAATGTAAAGAAAAAAAGAACAAAACATTGAAATCATTTTATTTGCAAGTTCAATATAAAGAACAAAAGAGAACAAAATTTGTGAAGTGTCTTTACTTATATTTTCTAATGTATAAGAAGAGGGAAAAGCAAAAGTATGTGAATCATTTTATTTTGCATTTTCTATAAAAAAATAAAAAAATAAAACATGTACATCATTTTGTATGTAAAGCAAAAGAGAACAAAAATGTGTAAATCATTTTGTCGCATATTCTTTGTAAAGCAAAAGAGAACAAAAATATGTAATCATTTTGTCGCAATTTCTTTGTAAAGCAAAAGAGAAAAAAAATATGTAATCATTTTGTCGCATTGTCTTTGTAAAGCAAAAGAGAAAAAAATGTGTAAATCATTTTGTCGCATTTTGTATGTAAAACAAAAGAGAACAAAAATGTGTAAATCATTTTGTCGCATTTTCTTTGTAAAGCAAAAGAGAACAAAAATGTGTAAATCATTTTGTCGCATTTTCTTTGTAAAGCAACAGAGAACAAAAATGTGTAAACCATTTTGTCGCATTTTCTTTGTAAAACAAAAGAGAACAAAAATGTGTAAATCATTTTGTCGCATTTTGTATGTAAAACAAAAGAGTGTAAATCATTTTGTCGCATTTTGTATGTAAAACAAAAGAGAACAAAATTTGTGAAGTGTCTTTATTGATATTTTCTCATGAAAAGGAAAGAACAAATATGTGAATTGTTTTTTTATTTCACATTTTCTAGAGCGAATAAAAAGTGTAAATTTTGTGAACCTCTTGTATTTACATTTTTAGTGTAAATGAAAGATACAAACTATGTGAATCACATTATTTGCAAATTTCTATTGTAAATAAAGGAAATAAGATTGGTAATGTACTTTATTTAATATTATGATTATTAATAAAAAGACAAGATTAAAATTTACATTTTTTTTATTTACATTGTTTTGATGAAATGAAAGATAAAGTTATGAACTACATTTTCATACATAAATGAACCGATAAAGTTATGAAATACAATTTCATATACAAATAAAGAGGTTTTGGATGGGAAATGTCATTTTATCAAAATCTACATATGATAAGAGAGAAGACAAAAAAAAAACATAAACAGAATCATGTTATGATTGACTGCACTTGCTTGTTTTGTATTGACCGACTTGTGTGAATCGCCAAATAGAGGTATATTTATTTATAAATATAATTAATAATTAGGCCATCTATTGACCTAAAGCGTCGTTAAGAAAGTATAAAACTATTTTAACTAAATAGAAATAGTGGAAGGCATTATAAAGCATTTCTAGCGATACAAAATTGGTTTCGTAATTTATATAACTACGAAAATTATTTGGAAAACCGAGTTTAATCTCATTTCAAATAATTATACGGCGACATTAAATTGAAGAGTTGAAGACGACGTTTGAAGACCGACGATCATCAAGGGGGATGGTTGTATTGCTATTGTTGGCCTGAATGGGAGTAGCTACCTTGATGGCTCGATGGTGGTGATCGTCCGGACGTTCTTGTTGATGGTTCGGATTTGCGAGTGTCTTTATTTCCCACGAAATAAGACGACTCCGGTTTCGTTCAGACCCAGGACGGACTTGTAAATGGATCGCATGCCTGACGTCGAAATTTATTTCTTGTAATAAAATTGGTTTTATTTGATGTATGAAGGCTTGGTGGCGGAGGATTTATCCTCTTGCTTAACACCCCTTTGTATGTTAAATAATTCTCGATCGCGTGATATGAGTTGTCGATGTGACATGCCAAGTTGCCCTCGAACAAGGCTTATTGTTGCAAAGCAGAGCCTTGTAGAATGATCAAAGCATGGTCCAGTATGGACACAACTTTGTGTATACGTTACTTCGCGAGCCTCACACCCCGGTGGAGTCTAAAACGGAGCAAGGGAACGCAGGGAGTGCGCACGTCTCTTTCTAGCTAAAAGTGGTTGTTGGATTTGAGGTACCTCGGTATATTGGTCGCTACTGGCCAATTTAAAGGTCCGTTATGATCGGGAGGCGTGTGTTCAGGAATTGCCAATCCATTAAGCGTTAACGTATGGACCGGCCCTGCAGGATCCAAGGGTTGGACAGAGTACCAATCCTGGGGCATTGCTAGAGTGTCTCGAATCGGTAAGGATTTTGCTCCTAGCCTTGACTCAGTATGGAAACCCAACTTTCCAATACGAGATAATGGACTTGATTGTATACTTATTATGGCGACATAGTAGGATGGGGTACTATGTCGTCTAGGATTAATACATTTATTTTGATGTATTTTAAATCATATCACACACTTATAATATTAAAATAGTATTTGACACGTACTCTGCATTTTTGATCATTATAAGGTAAAACTCTATCCTCTGGTGTGCGTTGCATTGTGTGATAGGACCTGAGTCTTATAATGATTTCATTTTTACAAAAGCATTGCGTTATTCTTTTTATTTAATAAATATATGCACAGACAATCTATTGGAGTAAACCCGTTCCATGAAAGTGGCGTGGTCCTTAGATTTGTCATATCCAGTAGTTAGTATAGATTTCTCATACCAGTCCCATGACTGACTCTTATTTGTTTCACTTTGCAAACTCGGGTGCCCTCTCTCTACACGGGCAGCCAATTGACAGGTTCCTATTTAGCTTACTTGGAGTTCTTGCTTGGAGATTCTATTGTTGAGGTGACTTGGAGTATGAAGACTTGCTATCTTTCCTTCTCTTCATTTCATTTTCTGTTAGATATTTTCTGAGTTTCTTGAGACATTCAGACTTATTCCAGTTTAATTCTGTACTTTGGAGTTTTGAGACATGTTACATTCTATTTGGTTTTGATGTAATTAGAACTTCTGTGACTGTGGGATTCTATATTTTGATGACATCTATTTCCGCTGCCATGATGTTGTTATGATGTAGTTTTCTTATATTTATGTTGTTATGTGTGTTATGTATTGCTCTATTTATGTTGTATTCCAATGATCATCCTTGCTTTCGTTATACGGAAGTTTGGGGTTATCACAATTTGATTCTAATTGATAATATCTTTCCAATGAATCCGAAAGATTGAAGTTTCATAGCGGGGGTCAAAAGATGTGTCCAGTTGAAAATTCAGAATAGTCACTATGGAATTTTGGCACTTAAAAATGGAAATTTTGCAAACGACCTTGGTTTTCGACGAAACCACTTTTGTTAGATCCGTGATGTCAAGTTATCGCTAGATTCCAAAATTCGTAATTTTTCGAGTTAATATGTGAGCGTGGCAAAGGAAAACGCGTTTGACTAGTTTCAGTTGATTTTAATTGACTGGAAAATGGCAATTTTTCAAACAGTCTTAGAATTTGATGAAACTAGTTTTGTTAGGATCGTATCGTCAATACGAAGCTAGAAAATATTTTTCGGGAATTTTTAGAGACTGTATGTGGCCTCGGTAAATTGAAATGTATGTTTAAATTGAATATATAAAGATTTATATTTTAAATTCGACGGAAACTGATCGTAACAGCCGAATTGGGTTACGAAACATATCTTATAGTGTTCGGAATGGGGGTAATTAGCTAGGGGCGACAGTCGTTGGAATTCGTTTGGAGTTTGGGTTGATAAATTTATAAATAAAATAAAGTTAGATTTAAATATTAATAAAATATATTTATTATAAAGTCGTTTTCCCTTAAGCCCTAACCACTTGAACCAGGCCGCCACTTTCACTCCATCGACGATTGAAATCGCTCCTCAAGAAAACCCCAAATCACTTCGAAACCGCCACGAGTTAGAGTAGAAATCCAAAGCAAAATCAAAGAGAACCCTCCCATCGTCAAATCCACACTGGAAGGAGCGGGGTTCGTTCGATATTCTGGAGGAATCGGGCGTTTAAAGTGTTGTCGCTCACAGGCAAAATCCAACGCCTAGAGGTGATCGAGCTCGACACTGTGGGTGCTGGAGGGAAGCTCTCGTGGCGGCACAACTCATTCAAGGTTCAGATCAGCGCCAAGCTTCTCAATTTGAGTGCAATCGTGAGCCCTAGGAGGCGTGCCAGTTCGATATTAGCTGGAGCTGAAGACGGTGATTAAGGGTAACCTCATTGCACTTATTTAATTACAGAAATTCGTAAGAAGGAAAACACCTTGTACAGAAAATCTGAAACTATATGTATAATAGCATTGTAATAAGATCAGTTTTTTTTAATGAATAAGATTAGTTATTTTTAATGAACAAGATCAGTTTTTTTTAATGAACAAGATCAGTTTTTTAATGAACAAGTTTGCATTTATAAATAAGAAGAGAATAGCTTTGTATATAGAAAAAGAATAGATTTTTATATAGAGAAAGACGAGATTTTTATTATAGTAAAGATACGATTTTTAATTCATTAAAGACTAGATTTTTAATGGTTTAAAGGTGAGATTTTTATTTTATATATAACGTAATAAAAATATAATTTTTATAATATAGTGAGGTTAAAAGTATAAATTTTATAATATAGAAATGTTAAAAATATAATTTTTATACTAGTGGCATATTAAAAATATGATTTTTATACAGTGGAGATAATAAAAATATGATTTCTATATAGTAGAGATTATAAGAATATAGTTTTTATAAGGTAGAGAATATAAAAATTCGAATTTTATCTATGTAGTGAATATGAGCATCGAAAGGGACAAAGGGCGGGAACGACAAGACTTCCTACATATGAAGAGTCGTGGAGTTGGGTTTAGCGTTCGGTGAGAACTCCTCACCTTTAATTTAATTTTCTAGTTAAAATATATACTAGGATGCAGACGGTGTTTAGTAGCATCCGACACTCGTCATCCACAGACCATGGACGACTTGTATGCTTGTTTGTTTGATTTTAATGTGTAGTTGATTGTGTGATGTGATGTGAAATGAAATAAAATATTTATATAGTTGAAATAAAATATTTATACAGTTAAAATATTTTATAGTTAAAAATATAATTTTTAACGTGTATGTAAAATAAATATTTATAAACGAATCGGACGATTTGTTTATATACACTGATTTGACTAATATTGATTGGTACGATAAATTTTACACATAGCCCAACTGCACAAAGAAAATCTTTGTTTGATTGTTTGAAACCCCACACGGGTGTTGGGATGATATTTGGCGTACACTAATCCCAATTATTTAATTGGATGTCGATCGATTGGTCGACAGACTGTGTAAGCGTTAATTATATATATTTAATGCTTATGCAGTTGTGTGGTGCACTTTGGATGATGGTTGATTATTTATCGTTGTCATTATATACATGTGTTGTATGGAATCTATATAATTAACATTATATGGTAATTGATCGGGCCTCATTCCAATTGGGAAAATAAAGAATATTATGAAATAAAGATTCACGTGTTGACGGTAATCATTTGTTGAGATTAGTCAGGTGGTTAAAGAAATATAGATTCCTGTGTTGAATAGGATAAATATTCATTTGTTGAATAGAATAACGAAGTTATTGAAAAATATAAAGCCGTGTTGATTAGAGATGCGCTATTTTGACGCGAACGATATTTATATCGATTATATTCGTTTTTAAAATGAATTCGAATTGAATAGAATAAAAAATGAATTCGAATTGAATAGAATAGAAAATGAATTCGAATTGAATAGAATAGAAAATGAATTCGAATTGAATAGAATAGAAAATGAATTCGAATTGAATAGAATAGAAAATGAATTCGAATTGAATAGAATAGAAAATGAATTCGAATTGAAATTGAATAGAAATGAACTCGAATTGAAATTGAATAGAATCGAATTTGAATTCAAATCAATTTGAAATGAATTTAAAACGAATTTATATTGGGAAATTTCAATTTTGATTTGAATTTGAAATGAAGTTGAAATCATTTTGAAAACGAATTTAAAACGATTTATAAAATTCGTTTTTAAATAGTAATCGATGAAGTATATATATTATATATATAATATAATGGTCTGAATAGAACGCGCCGCGCCGCGGCAGTTCGCGAATTGCGACCATTAACTTCGAACGGATATTGTGGGAGATCCGACCGTCGGATTCTCCTGAAACCAGAACCGTTGGGTTCGTATCGAAAAGAGCTTTTCAATGAATATTAGAAATTTGAAATCTAACGGTTGGATTTGGAATTATGTCCAAATCAAATTTGGAAAAGTTCGTTGTAAGTGCAGTTCGATGGCCATTAGTGGAAATCGACTGTACGGGCCTTGATAAAATTATTAAAAATATCTATAATTTGTGTAAAATCATAGGAACTGATTTGGGAAAAACTGGGATGAAAAACTCCATATTTGAAAAGATAAAAATAGATTTTTATCGAAATGAACTAGTTTTGAACTAGAATTAAAACCAATTTATTTTTGAAATAAATAAATTGAATTTGAAGTGAGTTTTAAATAACCAGAATTTCTAATATATCTAATTGGAATTGAATTAGAATTGATTTATAGGTTTACCGTGAATGGTGTTTTAAATAACACTTGTTCTTTAACCCGATAATAAATAGAATGTGATTTGGGTTTATCGTGGACTGTGTTTTAAATGACATTAGTTCTTTAACCCAGTAAAAGGATTTTTAATGAATTGGTAATAAGATTGAAATGTGAATTGATAATTCAAATTATCAAAATTTAGAAATGATCGAAAGGGGAGTATCACCAGTTTTACTCCTAGCGATAGTTAAATCTTTAACTAGATTTGAACGTGAAATGGTAATTAAATTTACCGATAACACCGTGGTGTTAGTTACGGGGTAATAACATTTTTTCTCCACGGGATGAATAGGTTGGGATTGGGAAATAAAATAAATAATTATTTCGGTGTGGTTCGCTAATCTCGACTAGTTTGGAAAACCATAATCTGGTTTGAAATGACATCCAAAGGAAGATTAAAGAATAAATTTAAAAGAATTTATCTTTGACAAAATTAATGAGAACATCTCCCTAGGAGTGTGAATATCTGAATAAAAGAATATTCCGAATCGGAATGAGGCGTATTGTAACGACCCGCCTTTTTGCCCAGTTCTTGCCGGTAATTAAACCGACTCAAACCGTTCATAAAGACGAATTGTTATGGGTACATACATATATTGAACAAAATACAGAACTTTTGATTGTAAATACAATGTTACATCAGAGTTACATAGAATATCAGAGTTACAACATATACAGCGGAAGAAAAGAAAATATACTCTCAGCGGAAGAAACCGCAAGATATAGCCGAAGCTCCAAAATCTTGCGTGAACTCCAATCCAGAAAGCGCTCCAAATCTTGCTCCAACGATCTATAACTGCAAAACTAAACACTAGCTGCCCGTGTGGAAATTAATGGGCACCCAGAGTTTAGAAAGGAACAATAAACTCTAGGTCAGTCGTGGGACTGGTGTGAGAACTCAATACAGTTGTTATTTAGGATTCATTTTTAAAGTTGGGTAATTCAACGGACCACACCGCTAACGCGGAACGGGTTAACTCCATATGAATTCCCGTGCATAGAAATTCGCTATGACTTTTGAAAATGAAGCTATCATAAGCTCGTCCCATATCACACAATGCAAGCGCACACCAGATGGGCGAGTTTTATCTTATGATAACCAAAATGTGCTTTCATACGTGAAAATCCTCTTCTAATATTATCATATAGTGTGAAAAGCAATTTCACAAATAAATGTATTAATCCTAGACGACATAATACCATATATATTATCTCGCCATATATATACAAACCAAAACCGTATGGCTCGTATTGGAGATTGGATTTCCAACTTGATGATTCCTGGCACGAAAGATCAATCAGGGATACAAAACGAAGTGCCTCAACGGCTTTTTCATCCATCATGCGGACACCGACTACACATCGTCAGGGCAGATCAACGGTTTTCGATCAGACACGACCCCCCGAACATACCCAACTTCCCCAGGTTCATAAGTGGTTTCCCACTGCTGCACAGCTTCATCATCAATTCATATATAAGTATAAAACCTAACCGCCAGTTTCTCATCAATCCGGGGTGTGAGGTTTGTCGATGTCACGTCATACACAAAGCGATGCTTCGATAAGCCATTCTTTGATCATCATTAGCTCGTTTCATAACTCGGGTATGCCACATTGACAATTCACGACATATCACTGATTTCAATCAATGCATACCCTCTAAGTTCATATGACTTAGAGACGAGGATAATATATTGCCACAAATCCGATATACATTAACGGAAATCAGTGCTATGCGGTCAATTTCAATGTCAGACACACCATCCATACGGATCCGTTCTGGGTCTGAACGAAACAACAACCCGAAAATACTTAAATATGTTCAGGTCTCATGTAACTCATACCTCGTATCGGTGGCCTACCTAACCGAGACATTAATCACGATCAATCTAAACAAATTTATATATTCCCGGTCTTCATTCGTCGTTTACCGAGTCTTGAATTGCTTCATAACGTCGTATTATTACTTGGAATGGTTTTCGAACATATACTCGATCCCGGTCTTTCCAAGTAACAAGCGTACTTTAAAACAGTAGCTATGGTTTACACTGGCTTTTCAATTCAAATCTCCTTCAAAATATTTACCAATTCATTTACGACTCATGATTTGAATTACTATAAATTTCATACATCACGTTATCATCTTATCTCTTCTTTGAAATCAAAGATTATCCCTTCGCTTTAATTTCTTACCTTTAATTTCCTTGAATCAAAGATTTAATTAAATCCCCAATTAGATATGAATTTCCACCATTCAATCTCATCGGGTTTCAAGAATGATATTACTGAAGATACGATTCACGACAAAACCCAATCAATCGATATTGAATCATAAATTACACATAAATTTTTATCCACTTATATTCGATATAAATTCTCAAAATCAACGAATACTATAAGTGGAATAGCGATATAATAATATCTTCCAAAATCCACAGATAGTATTTATTTACACCATGAAATTTTTATACCGAATATCGAAGATTATTTCTATCTAACTTATTTCAATCAGGTAGAGAAACCCATATCTTAATTAAAAGAATTATTCAACTCTTTGATATTTGATCTGGACAGAAATAACATCAACTAATCTTCAATATAAATCTCCGTATCCCATTCATATTATAAGTGGAATAACGATGAGCTACCTTTTAAATTCCTCAAATAGTAAGAGTCATCATCGACTTAATTAATATTAAACATCGAAGATTTATTTCCCACCATATCCAATTATTCAAAATTGGAAAACTTATTTTACTATTTAAATAAATCAATATAAATCCCATATACAATATTTCGAATACTTCTAAAACTTTGAAAATATCCTGCAAATCATTTAAAAATGATTTCTCATAGTTCGGAAAATTGTTTATGGGTTAAAAACTTCAAAATAGATTGCTTTTAATGAAAGCGTTACGACAACGTTTCAAAAGTGTTACAAAAGCGTTACAAAACTATGTCCTTACAACGATTTTTTTCCAAAACGGTTTTAAACATAGCCTGAAAACTATAACCCGAAATTAAAATCTGCTTTCACTCATTTGAAAGCTCTCGTAAATAGGAATCAAACGTTTTTCGTTTCGTGGAAATTCGATTTAAATTGGAAAAGTTATAAGCATTTACATATTGCCATAATGCGACAAGCTCTAATTTTAACCAAAATAATCATTATTCTTATATACTTCAAAATACCTTAAAATCATTATAAACTTATATAAATCATTTAAATTGACTTTTCAAATTATTCGGATTTAAAACACAACATTTTTTTTTACTAATAAATTAAATCACCATTCAAATAATTTCAAATTAGATTTTTATTTAACCATCCCATCCGTCGGATCAGTTAGGGATAGCCAGGGAGAGCAGGAAACTGAATTTCCAAACCCAAGCCTAGACACCATCCTCTCTGTCATCCTAGAACGTTCTGGTGTATATTATATCATTATTATATAAAAACCATATTCAAATTAAAAATCTCATTTCGAATTTAAATTGAAAATATTTTTACCAAAACCAGTTTCACATAGATATAAAGATCGTTATACAAAATCGATACATAATTTAAATTATTTTCCAAATCCTAATTGAATATTTAAAAGTTGATATTAAATTCAAAACCAAAATTTTTAAATATTATTTGATAATTAAATAAAATCATATATATGAAGGAGAATCTAAATCGATCACCCATATATTCTACAACCACGGTGTGTGTAATATCATGCAATGCAATCATATTTATCCAAATGAACCATACGATCAGATGGATACGAATTCATTTTCACAACAAACATTTTAACTATGCACAAGCGTTATAGTCAATAACGCTTACTCGTGTTCAGTGCATTATCTAATTACATGAGCAAACATTCAAACACCAACATCCATCACACAATCATCATCAAAAAATTATAATTAATCTCAACTAATTATAATTAACTAATTTAAATAATAATTTAAATTAGAAGTTCTCACTAGACAAGCTCCAACATCTTCATTACCAGAGCGAATAGACCAATCGAATACTGTCACTGCTACTCGTACTGTTTTCAGTTCACTTCCATTAGCGGTTGGAGATTTTTCTATTAACTAGGCCCAAACCCAAAAGCCCAAATACTTCAACCCGATCCAAGCCCGTATCCCTTTCTTCTTCTTCCTCCTCCTATCTCATTATTCACGCTCCATGGAACCCAACACCTTGTGCATGGTAGTGCACATACACCATCCAAACATTCCATCATTCTTTGATCCGAGACCACCAACAATTTTCTCTTCGTCTCCTCATTCAATTGCACCGCACCACCACCTCTTCGGCTCCAAACATCAAAATGCGATCTCCCCCATTTCCGAACCTGGAACGAAAAGTTGCGTGAACCCAAAAGAAGTGTCGACACTTATTTTCTCCAATCTCCATCAAATTACACCGCTTCGAAGCTCTCTCTTCGCTCGTCACAATGCCATTCACCGATTCTTCTATCATCACTTCCACCCTTGATGAACTCTAACCCTAATTCCGTTGATCTCAAGTTGTCGACACAGAATCGAACCAAAATCACATGAAAAATACTACATACACCGCTGATCTCAATGGCGCAGATGGCATTGATCAATTTGAAGCGGATTGAGAGATTTGAATTTTTCAATGAAGAGAGGTGTAAATTTCATGTACAGGAAATTTTAAAAACAAGGAGCAAGAAGAAAATGTCGTGAGGAGATTCACCGCAAGTGATTAATGGATGAAGTGTGATGCAAAATGAACTTAGGTCCTCCTTATATAGAATGATTCAAGGGTATTTTAGACAATTTGTTCAAGGACACATGTCTTGGTCATGAGCCTTACTACATGCATGAATTCCACCTAAGGGGACACTTGGCTCATGGCATGAAATCTCCTCATGCATGATGACACTTAAGGGAACACTTGGTATGCTTCATGAAGGTAATTACATGCATGAGGACAACTCAATGGACACTTGGATTTGTCATGAAGCTTTGAACATGCATGGTGACACATAAGTGGACACCTCTTTACTTAAGCCTTAATTAATTTATTTAAATTGGTTACACCTTTGTAACACTCATGAATGTAACCAAATTTTCATGCTTATATATTATTTAAAGTTTATCAAAAATGCTTATCACTTATTAATATTCCAAAAATATTTATTATTCATCAAATATATTTATATATATACTTTACCAAAATTCATAAATGGTTAAAAATAAATAATTATCAATCCAAAATTTGTATAGATTTTATAACCACCATTATAATTTATTTAAGTAATAAAATAATCATTCTTGTAAAAATCTTATTTCAACTAAAAATCATTAAAGAATCTTTAAAATAACCTATAAATAGTTGAAATATTTATCTATATTACTTATCATATAATTTACCAAAGTTTATACTAACAAATGGTTTAGAATAAATGCATGTCAATCCTTATAAAATTTTATAAATGCAATTAAAATTTACCAAAATAAAATATAATAATCATTCTTGTAAAAAATCATAAAATAAATTATCCTTTACAAAAATCATTTACAAATCAATATTATCAAAATTAGAAAATATTATTACTTAAACATGAAATCTTATAAATTAAATATAAACTTTTAAAATAAAATTTCCCTATACAAAATCATAATTTATAAAATAAAACAAGATACTTTATTCAAAATTAAAAATTCACATATTCAAACCTTATAAAAACAAAAATATATTCATAAAATCCAACATTATATAATAAAAATCCAAATTCATATATTAAAAATCCAAATCAACTTGGTAAAAATTGTGGGATGTTACATTCACCCCCCCCCCCCTTAGAAACTTTTTGTCCTCGAAAAGGAAGTCGAGTAAATTAAACTCCTACTAAATTTTAAATTCCCATTTCTATCTCAACATTTCAGAAATGTAATGGTCAGAACCAAGGCTCGTATCATTCTCAAGATACTCTATCTAATTCTCACCAAAGGTAGAGTCTAAGGAAACTTCTAGAATCTCGTGATTACTAGGGTTGTCACTGGTCATAATTGCAATCGAATATTTTTCGAGTTAGACTCATAGCTGCTACCACTACCACTGGGAGAAACTTGGATATATACGGTTTAGTACTTAGAGGTCTATGACCCTAAGAAAATTCTAAAAGTTTGGAAATTATCTTTCTAACTTACTCTTACGGAGCCCATGATTTTCCTTATCAATTCTAAGGCCAAGTGCTTAAATTAGAAATTTAAATCTAAATTATCACATAATCCTTTCCCTAATCATTCAATTATCCTGCAAAATACCATCTGGGCTAAATTCAGTATTAGAAATTCTATTGCTCTTAATACATATTCAATTTCAACTTAAGAGATAATTAAAAATACTGGTTCCAAATCCAAATTAATTCACTTGTCTATGGATTTATCAGAGCAGGGAAATAAGAAGAGTTAAGAGATAAAGTTGGACAGTAAAAATTTCAAGCACGACAATTCGGGGTGATATTAAAAAGATGACAATGGGACGAGCAAAATCCAGTGATAAGGGAAGGGATAGAATTATATTTCATTCTATTTCAAATTTTATTCCAATCGTTTCCAATATAATCTCATATTAACTCATTTATAAGTTAAATCTACACTTATTTAATATTCATATTTTAGTTGTCATATTCACCTAATCGAATAACACTTTTTGTAAATCCACTTTAAAATTCAAATTATATATAACTCTTTTCATTCTTGTTTAAGTATCAAATCTTGTTTAGGAAATTTTTCTTACACAACTAGCCGGAAAATCTCTTAAAACAGTTTTATTTAAAATACCATCATGCTTCCTCTGTGCACTCTGATTATGCATATACATGTTCAAGCTAGGTTTGTTTCAAATCTTAATCTTAACATTTTCAGAACTCATTTCTTCAAATTTAATATTTCAAAGATCAAATTTTCCTACTTCGATGTTTGTTATGATTTAACTTTTTAAACTCATTCTTAAGTGAAAATTATCTCTTTAAACAAATTCTTAACTTATGTCTAATTCATCTTCAAATTCCTTAAGGGGTATTACTGATATAATTTCTTAATGGATTTTCACAATTACATGTTCTTTCTAATTCTTAAGTATATTTTACTTCTACAATATCCCTTTTTGTTATTATCAAAATAGTTGGTTTTGCATCTATAACATATTGTCCTTACATTATATTCCTTTAATATTTCTAACATATCGATATGGCTCAAGTATTTCTCGACGTCTTAATCGAAACCATATAGTCATCCCACTTTCGAAACTTGAAAATAAAAATCTGTGATGTCGCGATCATCAACAGAATTATCCTCAAGCGACTAGAGCGTGACCGTACATCTACCTAGTATATATTGGACTTCGTATATACTTTAGCTAGGCATATATTCAAAATCCCCATATACTCGATAGTCCAATTGTGACGTCGAATAAACACTCGAAATCCTTATTTCCAATTATATTTCAAAATATATTCCAAATAATCATCGTTTTCAAAATGATTTACTTGTTCAAAAATACCTTATATAGGTTCCAAAAATGCGCTCTCTCGTCATAATATTCCAAAATCTCATTATAGGGTATTTCTAACCCTATCTTTAATAAGATAATATAACTCTGATGAATCCTATTCTTTTGTCCAAGTATGTACGTGAAGCGACCCGTAACTTCCCCGGTCTCCGAAGAGATGAGAAAGAACGAATTACTGTGAGGACAAGACAAATCAGAACACAAACAGAAGAACATTTCACTGTTATTACAATAATGCATCAGATTACAAGAATATACAGAGTATAAATGAATATTACACAGAAATATCAGAGATTTAAATTACATTTAAATACATCGCAGCGGAAAATAATACAATACACAACTAGAAGAGATATACGGATACAAAGCTTTCCGGATATCATTCCAGCTGTAAACCAGGATCCTGTGAATATAAATCTGCAAAACCAAAACTACTAGCTGCACGTGTGGAAAATAAGGGCACCCAGAGTTTAGGTTTAAACAATAAACTCCAGATCAGTCATGTGACTGGTGTGAGAACTAAAACAGTTATTTAAAACTTTACTTTAAAAGAGAGTAATTCAAGGGACCACGCCGTATAACACGGAACGGGTTTCCTCCCAAGAATACTAGTGCATAGAATAAACAGCGCAATGCTTTTTCGAAAAATGAAGCTATTATAAGACCCAGGTCCCATCACAAAATGCAACGCAAGCCGGAGGATAGGGTTTTACCTTATAACAGCCAAACATGCTTGATACGTTTAAAACAAATCATTTGATACTATAATAAGTGTATAGTGTCAAAAACCATTTCAATCATAAATATAAATCATAGACGGCATGAGTGCCCCATCCCACTATGTCGCCATACTAGGCTCTACAAATAAAGCCGAAATACACGTATTGGAAATTGGATTTCCATCATGGTGGCTCCTGATTCGAAAGATCGATCGCGTAGTACAAATCACCGCGGCTTACGTCTCAGCGAGAGAAAACACTGCTATGCACATCCGCACTTTTGGGGACTCAAGTATCACCGCGGCTTACGTCCCAGCAAGAGAAAACACCGCTTACTCTATCCCTCCGAGCACGAAGCTCAATATCGGTCGACCGAATCCACTACACTAAAAATGTATACTGATCAAACCATCAGTTTACCACCATCCCGGGCTGTGAGGCTCGCGGATCAACGCTATACACAAAGCCATGCTATATCAGCTGCGCTTTGATCATCAACCACCAAACTTTGCTTTTCAACAAAAGTCTGGATCACTGCATCTCAGTATGCCACACTATCAATCCATATCGTACCACTGATTTCTGCCAATATATAACCTCTGAGCTCATATGTCTCAGAGAAGGGCGTTAAGCAAGAGAATAAATTCTCCGCCGCCAAACAGATATATATTTAGCAGAGATCAACAAATACAATATAAAGGAATACAATGTCAGACACACAATCCATTTACAAGTTCGTCCTGGGTCTGAACGAAACCGGAGGCACTTTCCTCGCATATCCATCCATCTCCAGGTACGTCTGGACGATCACCAACTGATTCCCTCATCCTGGGTGTACAGCCCAATCAAGATCATCAGTAATCACCCAAACGATGTGAAGACTTCCGGTCTTCAACCACCGTCTTCATCTTCGACATCTCGTCGAATCGGTTATTCAGAATGGGTATAAACCCGGCCTTTCTGAATAACCCACGTATATAATAAACGAATGTTACACAAACACAACAAACGCCTCGTTCCAATTCAGAATATTATTTTATTCACAAAATCACATTCTTAGGGAAAGGTTCCCATTAATTTTATCCAAGATAAATTCTTCTAAATTTATTCTTTAATCCTCCTATGGATATCATTTCAAACTAGTCGGGATTAACGAACCACACCGAAGTAATTATTTATTTTATTTCCCAATCCCAACCTATATATCCCATGGAGAAAACTGGTAATACTCCACATCTAACACCACGGTGTTATCGGTAAAATTAATTACCATTTCACGTTCAAATCTAATTAAAGATTTAACTATCGCTTTGGAGCAAAACTGATGATACTCCACTCTCGATCACTTTTCAGATTTTGATAATTAAAATTATCAATTCACATTTTAATCTAATTAAAGATTCATTAAAACTCCACTTAGTTTTAATCTTTTCAGAAATCGATATTATGTCTTTAACTGGGTTAAAGAACCAATGTCATCTAAAACACGACTCACGATAAACCCAAATCACATTTGATATTAAATACAAGGCTCTGAATAGAAAATATACCGGCTTACATTCAATATCAAATTCTGAAACCAACAAATATCGTATTGGAAATAACGATATAAAATATATCTTTCAAATCCCCATAACAATATTTGTATAGTCACGAAATCCAACATCGAAATATCCCGAAGATAACTTCGATTCAACTCCAGTCCAATCCACGTATTGGGAGTATTGATTATTTTTAAAATCACTTTCAAATTCAATTTATTTATTTCAAAAATAAATTGATTTTAATTCTAGTTCAAAACTAGTTCATTTCGATAAAAATCTATTTTTATCTTTACAAATGTGGAGTTTTTCACCCCCGTTCTTTCCAATTCACATATTATGATTTTACACAAATTATAGATATTTTTAATAATTTTATCAAGGCCCGTACAGTCGATTTCCATCTACGGCCATCGAACTGCACTTACAGCGACCTTTTTCGAATTTGATTTGGACATAACTCCAAATCCAACCGTTAGATTTCAAATCTCTAATATTCATTGGAAAGCTCTTTTCGATACGAACCCAACGGTTCCGGTTTTAGGAGAATCCGACGGTCGGATCTCCCGCAATGTCCGTTTGAAATAAATGGTCGAAATTCACGAACTGCCGCGGCGCGGCGCGTTCTATTCAGGCCATTATATATATAATATATATATATATTATATATTTCGTCGATTTCCTTTTAAAACGAATTTTATAAATAGTTCTACATTCGTTTCAAAACAATTTCAACTTCCATTCCAATTCAAATCAAAATTGAATTCTTCTTTATAAATTCGTTTTAAAATTCATTTCTATTCAATTCATTTGAATTCATTTGAATTCGCTTTCAATTCAATTCATTTCAAAATCGTTTTCAATTCAATTCATTTCGAAATCGTTTTCAATTCAATTCATTTCGAAATCGTTCTCAATTCAATTCATTTCGAAATCGTTTTCAATTCAATTCATTTCGAAATTGTTTTCAATTCAATTCATTTCGAAATCGTTTTCAATTCAATTCATTTCGAAATCGTTTCCAATTCAATTCATTTCGAAATCGTTTTCAATTCAATTCATTTCGAAATCCTTTTCAATTCAATTCATTTCGAAATCCTTTTCAATTCAATTCATTTCGAAATCGTTTTCAATTCAATTCATTTCGAAATCGTTTTCAATTCAATTCATTTCGAAATCGTTTTCAATTCAATTCATTTCGAAATCGTTTTCAATTCAATTCATTTCGAAATCGTTTTCAATTCAATTCATTTCGAAATGAATAAAATCGATATAAATATCGTTTACGTCAAAATGGCGTCAATCTAATCAACACGGCTTTATATTTTCAAAACTTCTTTATTATATCCAACAAATGAATATTTATCCCATTCAACACATGAATCTATATTTATTTCAACACACGACTAATCTCAACACATGAGTACTGTCAACACATCACTATTTTTATATTCAACACATGAATTTTCTTTTATAATATTCATTACTTTCCCGATTGGAATGAGGCCCAATCAATCACCATATGACGTTAATTATATGGATTCCATACAACACATGTATATAATAGCAATAATAAACAATCAACCATCAACCAAAGTGCACTACACTGTATAAGCATCAAATATAGATATCTTACGCTTATAACAGCCTGTCAATCAATCGATCGACATATTTAATCAATCAGGATGAGTGAAATTCATATTTCATCCCAACACCCGTGTGGGGTTTCAGACAATCAAACACTGATTTTTAGTTGTGCAGTTGGGCGATGTGTAAAATTTATCGACCCATTCAATATCAGTCAAATCAGTGTATATAAACAAATCGGCCGATTTGTTTATAAATATTTATTTATTCACTTTCACGTTAAAACTATATTTTTAATGAGAATATATTTTATTTTAACACATGAATTTCTATTCATTTCATTTACACAATAAAAATGATATTTTTATTTTTCTAACATATTTTAGAAAATTTCGGCGGCATAACGGCACGATAGTAGAAACGGGACAAGGCCTAGCCTTATCCCCGGTCTAGTGAAGGCCCACGCCATTCACACATTAATCAAATCAATTTTATTTCACCAAACAATTCAGTTCAAACCAAATAATCTAACCAACTACACAACCAAACAATTTAACAAACAAGCCATCCATGGTCTGCGGATGACGGGTGTCGGGTGCTACTAAGCACCGTCTGCATCCTAGTATATATATCTATATATATGACTAGAAAAAGAAATTTAATGTGAGAGTTTCTCACCCTTTCGCTAAACTGAATGACGCAATTCTTCATGGGTAGGAAATCTTCACCGTGCTTTTCTTTCGTCTATTTCGTTGCCCGTATCCACTATCTATATAAAAATCACATTTTTACTTTGCTGTCTTTAAAATAAAAATCACAGTTTTATTTATTCACTTTAAATTTAAAAATCATATTTTTATAATTGCTTCCTACATTTAAAAATCAAATTTTTATTCCGTTATTCAATATATAAAAATCGAATTTTCCTATGCTATTCAATATATAAAAATCGAATTTTTACTTAGCTATTCAATATATAAAAATCGAATTTCTACTTAGCTATTCAATATATAAAAATCGAATTTTCCTATGTTATTCAATATATAAAAATCGAATTTTTATTGCTATTCAATATATAAAAATCGAATTTCAAAAATATAGATTCCGCCTTTTTCCATTTTAAAGATCAAATCTTTTCTTTTCAAAATTCAAATCTTTTCAAACCTCTTTTAAAAAATCAGTTTTTACATCTTTCAAAAATCTTTTTTAACTTTTAAACAAATCAGTTTTAAAATCATTTTCAATTCAGTTTTAAAATCATTTTCAAATCAGTTTTGAAATCTAAAAAAAAAAAAATCAGTTTTGAAATCTAAAGAAAATCAGTTTTGAAATCTAAAAAAAATCAGTTTTGAAATCTAAAAAAAATCAGTTTTCAAATCTAAAAAAAATCAGTTTTCAAATCTAAAAAAAATCAGTTTTCAAATCTAAAAAAAAAACCAGTTTCGCAGATTAAAAATAATAAGTTTTGCAGATTAAAAATAATAAATAAAAAAGTAAAAATAACTTACTTTTTAACCTGCGAAGGAGGGGGGGTATCTCGCCGGCGTCAGGGCTAGGGGGGGTCGCAGGTCGGAGGCGGGTCCAACGGGGGTGGGCAAGGGCAGCTAAGGCGACGGGGTCGACTGGCTAGGGCGTGGGGTCCAATTGAGAGAGGAGAGAGAAAAGAGGGGCGCGAGGTGGGGGCTTCTCGCCGGAGGTTGGTTGCGGTGGAGGGAGGGTCAGACGGTGGGCGGTGGTTGAGCAATCGGAGGGGCGACGGGGTCGAGGTCTGGGAAGAAGAGGGGCGCGATTTTTTCTTTTTTCTTTTTTTTTTATTTCTGACGGTGGATATGAGAGAGAGAGAGAGAGGTGAGTGTATTAATATATAATTTAATTATTTAATTTAATTTATTTCTCCTTTAAAGTTGACTTTTCATCCGAATCCCGATTCGAACCCAACGACTGCCGCCCCTAGCTAATTACCCCCATTCCGAACACAATGGGATATGTATCGCAAGCTGATTTGATCATTTCGATTAGTTTCCGTTGAATTTACATTTAAATCACTGTATTGAATTTTAAACGTACATTTCAAATTACCGTGGTCACATACTAACTAGAAAAATTCCAGAAAAATATTTTCTAGCTTCGTATTGACGATACGGTCCGAACAAAACTAGTTTCGTAGAATTCTGAGACCGTTTGAAAAATGGCCAATTTCCAGTCGATTAAAATCAACTGAAACTAGTCAAACGCGTTTTCCTTCGCCACGCTCACATATTGATTCGAAAAATTATGAAATTTGAAACCTAGCAATAACTTAACATCACGGACCCAACAAAACTGGTTTCGTCGAAATCCGAGGTCGTTTGCAAAATGTCCATTCTTAAGGGCCTGAATTCCATAGCGACTATTTAGAATTTTCAACTGGACATATCTTATCATTTATAAAGTGAAATCTCAGTTTGTTAACTTCGTTGGAAAGATATCGTCAATTAGATCCTAATGTTTTTGGTTTCACTAAAATCCGGATTGTTTTGCTTCCGGTACATTCAATTGAAGTTTGAAATCGAATTATCGAACTACCGCGCCATTTTCAATTCTATTTATAATTATATATAAATATTTATATTCTAACGACGGCGTATATAAATATATACGTCGAATTCAATTCAAAATAAATTTCTCGTCGATATTATTTAAAATAATGATTTTAAATGTGCAAAATTCGCTAAAATTGCAAAAATAAAAATTTCAAACTGGCTCGCATTTTACGGGTTGTTACAATCTCCCCCACTTAAAACTTTTCGTCCCCGAAAAGGAACAAAGTCGAAAGTGGTTTGATAATTCAACTCTACGTTCGATCTGGCTTTCATTCTCCAACTTTTCAGTTTCTGAGAATTTTCAAATTCTTCAAAAATTTGGCTAACACCCTAAATTTTTGAAAAATTTCGCCATAACCTCCCCTGCACCGGGAGCATCGGGGAATTTCAAATAGCTTCCCCGGTCCTTCAGATATCAAAAAGAAAAAGAAAAAGCCAATAGGCTCATAAAATCATCATCACCCAAACAAAACAGGAAATTATGTAGTAAACATGTACCTATTTGTCGGGCAAACAAATTTTATTCTCTGCTCTAGCCTCCTTGCTATGACCTGTTCAATGTAAGTATATGTATATGCAAGCAAATGCGACCAATTTTCAATATAGTTCGATATTTGATTCAATTAGGCATAATGGTTCAAATTAGCAAACAAATAAACAAACAACACAAACATCAATCAATTAGTAAATTAGAGTTTCTAATTCATAAATTGATATATATACAGAAAATCTTGTTTTTGATGCCAATTCACAACAATGTGTTCTAACTATATAAGTTTTGGTTCTTACACCAGTCTAATGGAAATATATAGATATCACACCTTCGTTACTCGAACATGAATACTAATGACAACTAGTCAATCATCAGAATCATCTTCGGGCCACTAGAGTATGATTCTATATCTATCCAGTATATTAAAACTTCGAATATACGTTCATGACGCGTATACGCGAAATCTATATATACTCGATTGTCCATATTCAAAATAAATAAATATTCAAATACGTTTAAAACGAATTAAATTTTCCAAACAAAATTTTTCATTTGAAAAATATACTCTTCACACTCGTTCTAGGATACTACTGATCCTATCTCTAACGAGTAATTCTAATTGGATATTGCTAATCCAATATCTGATGAATTCTTTCGTATGGTTCTAATGTGTCTTGTTCTCGAGCTCTGTAAACCAAAGCTCTGATACCAAATGAAGCGACCCGTAACTTCCCCGGTCTCCGAAGAGATGAGAAAGAACGAACTACTGTGAGGACAAGACAAATCAGAACACAAACAGAAGAACATTTCACTGTTATTACAATAATGCATCATATTACAAGAATATACAGAGTATAAATGAATATTACACAGAAATATCAGAGATTTAAATTACATTTAAATACATCGCAGCGGAAAATAATACAATACACAACTAGAAGAGATATACGGATACAAAGCTTTCCAGATATCATTCCAGCTGTAAACCAGGATCCTGTGAATATAAATCTGCAAAACCAAAACTACTAGCTGCCCGTGTGGAAAATAAGGGCACCCAGAGTTTAGGTTGAAACAGTAAACTCCAGATCAGTCATGTGACTGGTGTGAGAACTAAAACAGTTATTTAAAACTTTACTTTAAAAGAGAGTAATTCAAGGGACCACGCCGTATAACACGGAACGGGTTTCCTCCCAAGAATACTAGTGCATAGAATAAACAGCGCAATGCTTTTTCGAAAAATGAAGCTATTATAAGACCCAGGTCCCATCACACAATGCAACGCAAGCCGGAGGATAGGGTTTTACCTTATAACAGCCAAACATGCTTGATACGTTTAAAACAAATCATTTGATACTATAATAAGTGTATAGTGTCAAAAACCATTTCAATCATAAATATAAATCATAGACGGCATGAGTGCCCCATCCCACTATGTCGCCATACTAGGCTCTACAAATAAAGCCGAAATACACGTATTGGAAATTGGATTTCCATCATGGTGGCTCCTGATTCGAAAGATCGATCGCGTAGTACAAATCACCGCGGCTTACGTCTCAGCGAGAGAAAACACCGCTATGCACATCCGCACTTTTGGGGACTCAAGTATCACCGCGGCTTACGTCCCAGCAAGAGAAAACACCGCTTACTCTATCCCTCCGAGCACGAAGCTCAATATCGGTCGACCGAATCCACTACACTAAAAATGTATACTGATCAAACCATCAGTTTACCACCATCCCGGGCTGTGAGGCTCGCGGATCAACGCTATACACAAAGCCATGCTATATCAGCTGCGCTTTGATCATCAACCACCAAACTTTGCTTTTCAACAAAAGTCTGGATCACTGCATCTCAGTATGCCACACTATCAATCCATATCGTACCACTGATTTCTACCAATATATAACCTCTGAGCTCATATGTCTCAGAGAAGGGCGTTAAGCAAGAGAATAAATTCTCCACCGCCAAACAGATATATATTTAGCAGAGATCAACAAATACAATATAAAGGAATACAATGTCGGACACACAATCCATTTACAAGTTCGTTCTGGGTCTGAACGAAACCGGAGGCACTTTCCTCGCATATCCATCCATCTCCAGGTACGTCTGGACGATCACCAACTGATTCCCTCATCCTGGGTGTACAGCCCAATCAAGATCATCAGTAATCACCCAAACGATGTGAAGACTTCCGGTCTTCAACCACCGTCTTCATCTTCGACATCTCGTCGAATCGGTTATTCAGAATGGGTATAAACCCGGCCTTTCTGAATAACCCACGTATATAATAAACGAATGTTACACAAACACAACAAACGCCTCATTCCAATTCAGAATATTATTTTATTCACAAAATCACATTCTTAGGGAAAGGTTCCCATTAATTTTATCCAAGATAAATTCTTCTAAATTTATTCTTTAATCCTCCTATGGATATCATTTCAAACTAGTCGGGATTAACGAACCACACCGAAGTAATTATTTATTTTATTTCCCAATCCCAACCTATATATCCCATGGAGAAAACTGGTAATACTCCACATCTAACACCACAGTGTTATCGGTAAAATTAATTACCATTTCACGTTCAAATCTAATTAAAGATTTAACTATCGCTTTGGAGCAAAACTGATGATACTCCACTCTCGATCACTTTTCAGATTTTGATAATTAAAATTATCAATTCACATTTTAATCTAATTAAAGATTCATTAAAACTCCACTTAGTTTTAATCTTTTCAAAAATCGATATTATGTCTTTAACTAGGTTAAAGAACCAATGTCATCTAAAACACGACTCACGATAAACCCAAATCACATTTGATATTAAATACAAGGCTCTGAATAGAAAATATACCGGCTTACATTCAATATCAAATTCTGAAACCAACAAATATCGTATTGGAAATAACGATATAAAATATATCTTTCAAATCCCCATAACAATATTTGTATAGTCACGAAATCCAACATCGAAATATCCCGAAGATAATTTCGATTCAACTCCAGTCCAATCCACGTATTGGGAGTATTGATTATTTTTAAAATCACTTTCAAATTCAATTTATTTATTTCAAAATAAATTGATTTTAATTCTAGTTCAAAACTAGTTCATTTCGATAAAAATCTATTTTTATCTTTACAAATGTGGAGTTTTTCACCCCCGTTCTTTCCAATTCACATATTATGATTTTACACAAATTATAGATATTTTTAATAATTTTATCAAGGCCCGTACAGTCGATTTCCATCTACGGCCATCGAACTGCACTTACAGCGACCTTTTTCGAATTTGATTTGGACATAACTCCAAATCCAACCGTTAGATTTCAAATTTCTAATATTCATTGGAAAGCTCTTTTCGATACGAACCCAACGGTTCCAGTTTTAGGAGAATCCGACGGTCGGATCTCCCGCAATGTCCGTTTGAAATAAATGGTCAAAATTCACGAACTGCCGCGGCGCGGCGCGTTCTATTCAGGCCATTATATATATAATATATATATATATATATATATATTATATATATTTCGTCGATTTCCTTTTAAAACGAATTTTATAAATAGTTCTACATTCGTTTCAAAACAATTTCAACTTCCATTCTAATTCAAATCAAAATTGAATTCTTCTTTATAAATTCGTTTTAAAATTCATTTCTATTCAATTCATTTGAATTCATTTGAATTCGCTTTCAATTCAATTCATTTCGAAATCGTTTTCAATTCAATTCATTTCGAAATCGTTCTCAATTCAATTCATTTCGAAATCGTTTTCAATTCAATTCATTTCGAAATCGTTTTCAATTCAATTCATTTCGAAATCGTTTTCAATTCAATTCATTTCGAAATCGTTTTCAATTCAATTCATTTCGAAATCGTTTTCAGTTCAATTCATTTCGAAATCGTTTTCAGTTCAATTCATTTCGAAATCGTTTTCAGTTCAATTCATTTCGAAATCGTTTTCAATTCAATTCATTTCGAAATCGTTTTCAATTCAATTCATTTCGAAATGAATAAAATCGATATAAATATCGTTTACGTCAAAATGGCGTCAATCTAATCAACACGGCTTTATATTTTCAAAACTTCTTTATTCTATCCAACAAATGAATATTTATCCCATTCAACACATGAATCTATATTTATTTCAACACACGACTAATCTCAACACATGAGTACTGTCAACACATCACTATTTTTATATTCAACACATGAATTTTCTTTTATAATATTCATTACTTTCCCGATTGGAATGAGGCCCAATCAATCACCATATGACGTTAATTATATGGATTCCATACAACACATGTATATAATAGCAATAATAAACAATCAACCATCAACCAAAGTGCACTACACTGTATAAGCATCAAATATAGATATCTTACGCTTATAACAGCCTGTCAATCAATCGATCGACATATTTAATCAATCAGGATGAGTGAAATTCATATTTCATCCCAACACCCGTGTGGGGTTTCAGACAATCAAACACAGATTTTTAGTTGTGCAGTTGGGCGATGTGTAAAATTTATCGACCCATTCAATATCAGTCAAATCAGTGTATATAAACAAATCGGCCGATTTGTTTATAAATATTTATTTATTCACTTTCACGTTAAAACTATATTTTTAATGAGAATATATTTTATTTTAACACATGAATTTCTATTCATTTCATTTACACAATAAAAATGATATTTTTATTTTTCTAACATATTTTAGAAAATTTCGGCGGCATAACGGCACGATACTAGAAACGGGACAAGGCCTAGCCTTATCCCCGGTCTAGTTAAGGCCCACGCCATTCACACATCAATCAAATCAATTTTATTTCACCAAACAATTCAGTTCAAACCAAATAATCTAACCAACTACACAACCAAACAATTTAACAAACAAGCCATCCATGGTCTGTGGATGACGGGTGTCGGGTGCTACTAAGCACCGTCTGCATCCTAGTATATATATCTATATATATGACTAGAAAAAGAAATTTAAAGTGAGAGTTTCTCACCCTTTCGCTAAACTGAATGACGCAATTCTTCAAGGGTAGGAAATCTTCACCGTGCTTTTCTCTCGTCTATTTCGTTGCCCGTATCCACTACCTATATAAAAATCACATTTTTACTTTGCTGTCTTTAAAATAAAAATCACAGTTTTATTTATTCACTTTAAATTTAAAAATCATATTTTTATAATTGCTTCCTACATTTAAAAATCAAATTTTTATTCCGTTATTCAATATATAAAAATCGAATTTTCCTATGCTATTCAATATATAAAAATCGAATTTTTACTTAGCTATTCAATATATAAAAATCGAATTTCTACTTAGCTATTCAATATATAAAAATCGAATTTTCCTATGTTATTCAATATATAAAAATCGAATTTTTATTGCTATTCAATATATAAAAATCGAATTTCAAAAATATAGATTCCGCCTTTTTCCATTTTAAAGATCAAATCTTTTCTTTTCAAAATTCAAATCTTTTAAAACCTCTTTTAAAAAATCAGTTTTTACATCTTTCAAAAATCAGTTTTAACTTTTAAACAAATCAGTTTTAAAATCATTTTCAATTCAGTTTTAAAATCATTTTCAAATCAGTTTCGAAATCTAAAAAAAAAAAAATCAGTTTTCAAATCTAAAGAAAATCAGTTTTGAAATCTAAAAAAAATCAGTTTTGAAATCTAAAAAAAATCAGTTTTCAAATCTAAAAAAAATCAGTTTTCAAATCTAAAAAAAAAATCAGTTTCGCAGATTAAAAATAATAAGTTTTTCAGATTAAAAATAATAAATAAAAAAGTAAAATAACTTACTTTTTAACCTGCGAAGGAGGGGGGGTATCTCGCCGGCGTCAGGGCCAGGGGGGGTCGCAGGTCGGAGGCGGGTCCAACGGGGGTGGGCGAGGGCAGCTAAGGCGACGGGGTCGACTGGCTAGGGCGTGGGGTCCAATTGAGAGAGGAGAGAGAAAAGAGGGGCGCGAGGTGGGGGCTTCTCGCCGGAGGTTGGTTGCGGTGGAGGGAGGGTCAGACGGTGGGCGGTGGTTGAGCAATCCGAGGGGCGACGGGATCGAGGTCTGGGAAGAAGAGGGGCGCGATTTTTTCTTCTTTTTTTTATTTCTGACGGTGGATATGAGAGAGAGAGAGAGGTGAGTGTATTAATATATAATTTAATTATTTAATTTAATTTATTTCTCCTTTAAAGTTGACTTTTCATCCGAATCCCGATTCGAACCCAATGACTGCCGCCCCTAGATAATTACCCCCATTCCGAACACAATGGGATATGTATCGCAAGCTGATTTGATCATTTCGATTAGTTTCCGTTGAATTTACATTTAAATCACTGTATTGAATTTTAAACGTACATTTCAAATTACCGGGGTCACATACTAACTAGAAAAATTCCAGAAAAATATTTTCTAGCTTCGTATTGACGATACGGTCCTAACAAAACTAGTTTCGTCGAATTCTGAGACCGTTTGAAAAATGGCCAATTTCCAGTCGATTAAAATCAACTTAAACTGGTCAAACGCGTTTTCCTTCGCCACGCTCACATATTGATTCGAAAAATTATGAAATTTGAAACCTAGCAATAACTTAACATCACGGACCCAACAAAACTGGTTTCGTCGAAATCCGAGGTCGTTTGCAAAATGTCCATTCTTAAGGGCCTGAATTCCATAGCGACTATTCAGAATTTTCAACTGGACATATCTTATCATTTATAAAGTGAAATCTCAGTTTGTTAACTTCGTTGGAAAGATATCGTCAATTAGATCCTAATGTTTTTGGTTTCACTAAAATCCGGATTGTTTTGCTCCCGGTACATTCAATTGAAGTTTGAAATCGAATTATCGAACTACCGCGCCATTTTCAATTCTATTTATAATTATATACAAATATTTATATTCTAACGACGGCGTATATAAATATATATGTCGAATTCAATTCAAAATAAATTTCTCGTCGATATTATTTAAAATAATGATTTTAAATGTGCAAAATTCGCTAAAATTGCAAAAATAAAAATTTCAAACTGGCTCGCATTTTACGGGTTGTTACAATGTACGTACCCCATAGCTTTGTATAACCAAAGCTTTGATACCACAATGTAACGACCCGCCTTTTTGCCTAGTTCTTGCCGGTAATTAAACCGACTCAAACCGTTCATAAAGACGAATTGTTATGGGTACATACATATATTGAACAAAATAACGGAACTTTTGATTGCAAATACAATGTTACATCAGAGTTACATAGAATATCAAAGTTACAACATATACAGCGAAAGAAAAGAAAATATACTCTCAGCGGAAGAAACCGCAAGATATAGCCGAAGCTCCAAAATCTTACGTGAACTCCAATCCAGAAAGTGCTCCGAATCTTGCTCCAATGATCTATAACTACAAAACTAAACACTAGCTGCTCGTATGGAAATTAATGGGCACCCAGAGTTTAGAAAGGAACAATAAACTCTAGGTCAGTCGTGGGACTGGTGTGAGAACTCAAAACAGTTGTTATTTAGGATTCATTTTTAAAGTTGGGTAATTCAACGGACCACGCCGCTAACGCGGAACGGGTTAACTCCATATGAATTCCCGTGCATAGAAATTCGCTATGACTTTTGAAAATGAAGCTATCATAAGCTCGTCCCACATCACACAATGCAAGCGCACACCAGATGGGCCAGTTTTTTCTTATGATAACCAAAACGTGCTTTCATACGTGAAAATCCTCTTCTAATATTATCATATAGTGTGAAAATCAATTTCGCAAATAAATGTATTAATCCTAGACGACATAATACCATATATATTATCTCGCCATATATACACAAACCAAAACCGTATGGCTCGTATTGGAGATTGGATTTCCAACTTGATGATTCCTGGCACGAAAGATCAATCAGGGATACAAAACGAAGTGCCTCAACGGCTTTTTCATCCATCATGCGGACACCGACTACACATCGTCAGGGCAGATCAACGGTTTTCGATCAGACACGACCCCCCGAAAATACCCAACTTCCCCAGGTTCATAAGTGGTTTCCCACTGCTGTACAGCTTCATCATCAATTCATATATAAGTATAAAACCTAACTGCCGGTTTCTCATCAATCCGGGGTGTGAGGTTTGTCGATGTCACGTCATACACAAAGCGATGCTTCGATAAGCCATTCTTTGATCATCATTAGCTCGTTTCATAACTCGGGTATGCCACATTGACAATTCACGACATATCACTGATTTCAATCAATGCATACCCTCTAAGTTCATATGACTTAGAGACGAGGATAATATATTGCCACAAATCCGATATACATTAACGGAAATCAGTGCTATGCGGTCAATTTCAATGTCAGACACACCATCCATACGGATCCGTTCTGGGTCTGAACGGAACAACAACCCGAAAATACTTAAATATGTTCAGGTCTCATGTAACTCATACCTCGTATCGGTGGCCTACCTAACCGAGACATTAATCACAATCAATCTAAACAAATTTAAATATTCCCGGTCTTCATTCGTCGTTTACCGAGTCTTGAATTGCTTCATAACGTCGTATTATTACTTGGAATGGTTTTCGAACATATACTCGATCCCGGTCTTTCCAAGTAACAAGAGTACTTTAAAACAGTAGCTATGGTTTACACTGGCTTTTCAATTCAAATCTCCTTCAAAATATTTACCAATTCATTTACGACTCATGATTTGAATTACTATAAATTTCATACATCACGTTATCATCTTATCTCTTCTTTGAAATCAAAGATTATCCCTTCGCTTTAATTTCTTACCTTTAATTTCCTTGAATCAAAGATTTGATTAAATCCCCAATTACGATATGAATTTCCACCATTCAATCTCATCGGGTTTCAAGAATGATATTACTGAAGATACGATTCACGACAAAACTTCAAAATATATTGCTTTTAATGAAAGCGTTACAACAACGTTTCAAAAGTGTTACAAAAGCGTTACAAAACTATGCCCTTACAATGATTTTTTTCCAAAACGGTTTTAAACATAGCCTGAAAACTATAACCCGAAATTAAAATCTGCTTTCACTCATTTGAAAGCTCTCGTAAATAGGAATCAAACGTTTTTCGTTTCGTGGAAATTCGATTTAAATTGGAAAAGTTATAAGCATTTACATATTGCCATAATGCGACAAGCTCTAATTTTAACCAAAATAATCATTATTCTTATATACTTCAAAATACCTTAAAATCATTATAAACTTATATAAATCATTTAAATTGACTTTTCAAATTATTCGGATTTAAAACACAACATTTTTTTTACTAATAAATTAAATCACCATTCAAATAATTTCAAATTAGATTTTTATTTAACCATCCCATCCGTCGGATCAGTTAGGGATAGCCAGGGAGAGCAGGAAACTGAATTTCCAAACCCAAGCCTAGACACCATCCTCTCTGTCATCCTAGAACGTTCGGTGTATATTATATCATTATTATATAAAAACCATATTCAAATTAAAAATCTCATTTCGAATTTAAATTGAAAATATTTTTACCAAAACCAGTTTCACATAGATATAAAGATCGTTATACAAAATCGATACATAATTTAAATTATTTTCCAAATCCTAATTGTATATTTAAAAGTTGATATTAAATTCAAAACCAAATTTTTTAAATATTATTTGATAATTAAATAAAATCATATATATGAAGGAGAATCTAAATCGATCACCCATATATTCCACAACCACGGTGTGTGTAATATCATGCAATGCAATCATATTTATCCAAATGAACCATACGATCAGATGGATACGAATTCATTTTCACGACAAACATTTTAACTATGCACAAGCGTTATAGTCAATAACGCTTACTCGTGTTCAGTGTATTATCTAATTACATGAGCAAACATTCAAACATCAACATCCATCACACAATCATCATCAAAAAATTATAATTAATCTCAACTAATTATAATTAACTAATTTAAATAATAATTTAAATTAGAAGTTCTCACCAGACAAGCTCCAACGTCTTCATTACCAGAGCGAATAGACCAATCGAATACTGTCACTGCTACTCGTACTGTTTTCAGTTCACTTCCATTAGCTGTTGGAGATTTTTCTATTAACTAGGCCCAAACCCAGAAGCCCAAATACTTCAACCCGATCCAAGCCCGTATCCCTTTCTTCTTCTTCCTCCTCCTATCTCATTATTCACGCTCCATGGAACCCAACACCTTGTGCATGGTAGTGCACATACACCATCCAAACATTCCATCATTCTTTGATCCGAGACCACCAACAATTTTCTCTTCGTCTCCTCATTCAATTGCACCGTACCACCACCTCTTCGGCTCCAAACATCAAAATGCGATCTCCCCCATTTCCGAACCTGGAACGAAAAGTTGCGTGAACCCAAAAGAAGTGTCGACACTTATTTTCTCCAATCTCCATCAAATTACTCCGCTTCGAAGCTCTCTCTTCGCTCGTCACAACGCCATTCACCGATTCTTCTATCATCACTTCCACCCTTGATGAACTCCAACCCTAATTCCGTCGATCTCAAGTTGTCGACACAGAATCAAACCAAAATCACATGAAAAATACTACATACACCGCTGATCTCAATGGCGCAGATGGCATTGATCAATTTGAAGCGGATTGAGAGATTTGAATTTTTCAATGAAGAGAGGTGTAAATTTCATGTACAGGAAATTTTAAAAACAAGGAGCAAGAAGAAAATGTCGTGAGGAGATTCACCGCAAGTGATTAATGGATGAAGTGTGATGCAAAATGAACTTAGGTCCTCCTTATATAGAATGATTCAAGGGTATTTTAGACAATTTGTTCAAGGACACATGTCTTGGTCATGAGCCTTACTACATGCATGAATTCCACCTAAGGGGACACTTGGCTCATGGCATGAAATCTCCTCATGCATGATGACACTTAAGGGAACACTTGGTATGCCTCATGAAGGTAATTACATGCATGAGGACAACTCAATGGACACTTGGATTTGTCATGAAGCTTTGAACATGCATGGTGACACATAAGTGGACACCTCTTTACTTAAGCCTTAATTAATTTATTTAAATTGGTTACACCTTTGTAACACTCATGAATGTAACCAAATTTTCATGCTTATATATTATTTAAAGTTTATCAAAAATGCTTATCACTTATTAATATTCCAAAAATATTTATTATTCATCAAATATATTTATATATATACTTTACCAAAATTCATAAATGGTTAAAAATAAATAATTATCAATCCAAAATTTGTATAGATTTTATAACCACCATTATAATTTATTTAAGTAATAAAATAATCATTCTTGTAAAAATCTTATTTCAACTAAAAATCATTAAAGAATCTTTAAAAGAACCTATAAATAGTTGAAATATTTATCTATATTACTTATCATATAATTTACCAAAATTTATACTAACAAATGGTTTAGAATAAATGCATGTCAATCCTTATAAAATTTTATAAATGCAATTAAAATTTACCAAAATAAAATATAATAATCATTCTTGTAAAAAATCATAAAATAAATTATCCTTTACAAAAATCATTTACAAATCAATATTATCAAAATTAGAAAATATTATTACTTAAACATGAAATCTTATAAATTAAATATAAACTTTTAAAATAAAATTTCCCTATAAAAAATCATAATTTATAAAATAAAACAAGATACTTTATTCAAAATTAAAAATTCACATATTCAAACCTTATAAAAACAAAAATATATTCATAAAATCCAACATTATATAATAAAAATCCAAATTCATATATTAAAAATCCAAATCAACTTGGTAAAAATTGTGGGATGTTACATTCACCCCCCCCCCCCCCCCCCCATTAGAAACTTTTCGTCCTCGAAAAGGAAGTCGAGTAAATTAAACTCCTACTAAATTTTAAATTCCCATTTCTATCTCAACATATCAGAAATGTAATGGTCAGAACCAAGGCTCATATCATTCTCAAGATACTCTATCTAATTCTCACCAAAGGTAGAGCCTAAGGAAACTTCTAGAATCTCGTGATTACTAGGGTTGTCACTGGTCATAATTGCAATCGAATATTTTTCGAGTTAGACTCATAGCTGCTACCACTACCACTGGGAGAAACTTGGATATATACGGTTTAGTACTTAGAGGTCTATGACCCTAAGAAAATTCTAAAAGTTTGGAAATTATCTTTCTAACTTACTCTTGCGGAGCCCATGATTTTCCTTATCAATTCTAAGGCCAAGTGCTTAAATTAGAAATTTAAATCTAAATTATCACATAATCCTTTCCCTAATCATTCAATTATCCTGCAAAATACCATCTGGGCTAAATTCAGTATTAGAAATTCTATTGCTCTTAATACATATTTAATTTCAATTTAAGAGATAATTAAAAATACTGGTTCCAAATCTAAATTAATTCACTTGTCTATGGATTTATCAGAGCAGGGAAATAAGAAGAGTTAAGAGATAAAGTTGGACAGTAAAAATTTCAAGCACGACAATTCGGGGTGATATTAAAAAGATGACAATGGGACGAGCAAAATCCAGTGATAAGGGAAGGGATAGAATTATATTTCATTCTATTTCAAATTTTATTCCAATCGTTTCCAATATAATCTCATATTAACTCATTTATAAGTTAAATCTACACTTATTTAATATTCATAATTTAGTTGTCATATTCACCTAATCGAATAACACTTTTTGTAAATCCACTTTAAAATTCAAATTATATATAACTCTTTTCATTCTTGTTTAAGTATCAAATATTGTTTAGGAAATTTTTCTTACACAACTAGCCGGAAAATCTCTTAAAACAGTTTTATTTAAAATACCATCACGCTTCCTCTGCGCACTCTGATTATGCATATACATGTTCAAGCTCGGTTTGTTTCAAATCTTAATCTTAACATTTTCAGAACTCATTTCTTCAAATTTAATATTTCAAAGATCAAATTTTCCTACTTCGATGTTTGTTATGATTTAACTTTTTAAACTCATTCTTAAGTGAAAATTATCTCTTTAAACAAATTCTTAACTTATGTCTAATTCATCTTCAAATTCCTTAAGGGGTGTTACTGATATAATTTCTTAATGGATTTTCACAATTACATGTTCTTTCTAATTCTTAAATATATTTTACTTCTACAATATCCCTTTTTGTTATTATCAAAATAGTTGGTTTTGCATCTATAACATATTGTCCTTACATTATATTCCTTTAATATTTCTAACATATCGAAATGGCTCAAGTATTTTTCGACGTCTTAATAGAAACCATATAGTCATCCCACTTTCGAAACTTGAAAATAAAAATCTGTGATGCCGCGATCATCAACAGAATTATCCTCAAGCGACTAGAGCGTGACCGTACATCTACCTAGTATATATTGGACTTCGTATATACGTTAGCTAAGCGTATATTCAAAATCCCCATATACTCGATAGTCCAATTGTGACGTCGAATAAACACTCGAAATCCTTATTTCCAATTATATTTCAAAATATATTCCAAATAATCATCGTTTTCAAAATGATTTACTTGTTCAAAAATACCTTATATAGGTTCCAAAAATGCGCTCTCTCGTCATAATATTCCAAAATCTCATTATAGGGTATTTCTAACCCTATCTTTAATGAGATAATATAACTCTGATGAATCCTATTCTTTTGTCCAAGTATGTACGTACCCCATAACTTTGTATAACCAAAGCTCTGATACCACAATGTAACGACCCGCCTTTTTGCCCAGTTCTTGCCGGTAATTAAACCGACTCAAACCGTTCATAAAGACGAATTGTTATGGGTACATACATATATTGAACAAAATAACAGAACTTTTGATTGCAAATACAATGTTACATCAGAGTTACATAGAATATCAGAGTTACAACATATACAGCGGAAGAAAAGAAAATATACTCTCAGCGGAAGAAACCGCAAGATATAGCCGAAGCTCCAAAATCTTACGTGAACTCCAATCCAGAAAGTGCTCCGAATCTTGCTCCAACGTTCTATAACTGCAAAACTAAACACTAGCTGCTCGTATGGAAATTAATGGGCACCTAGAGTTTAGAAAGGAACAATAAACTCTAGGTCAGTCGTGGGACTGGTGTGAGAACTCAAAACAGTTGTTATTTAGGATTCATTTTTAAAGTTGGGTAATTCAACGGACCACGCCGCTAACGCGGAATGGGTTAACTCCATATGAATTCCCATGCATAGAAATTCGCTATGACTTTTGAAAATGAAGCTATCATAAGCTCGTCCCACATCACACAATGCAAGCGCACACCAGATGGGCGAGTTTTATCTTATGATAACCAAAACGTGCTTTCATACCTGAAAATCCTCTTCTAATATTATCATATAGTGTGAAAAGCAATTTCGCAAATAAATGTATTAATCCTAGACGACATAATACCATATATATTATCTCGCCATATATATACAAACCAAAACCGTATGGCTCGTATTGGAGATTGGATTTCCAACTTGATGATTCCTGGCACGAAAGATCAATCAGGGATACAAAACGAAGTGCCTCAACGGCTTTTTCATCCATCATGCGGACACCGACTACACATCGTCAGGGCAGATCAACGGTTTTCGATCAGACACGACCCCCCGAACATACCCAACTTCCCCAGGTTCATAAGTGGTTTCCCACTGCTGCACAGCTTCATCATCAATTCATATATAAGTATAAAACCTAACTACCGGTTTCTCATCAATCTGGGGTGTGAGGTTTGTCGATGTCACGTCATACACAAAGCGATGCTTCGATAAGCCATTCTTTGATCATCATTAGCTCGTTTCATAACTCGGGTATGCCACATTGACAATTCACGACATATCACTGATTTCAATCAATGCATACCCTCTAAGTTCATATGACTTAGAGACGAGGATAATATATTGCCACAAATCCGATATACATTAACGGAAATCAGTGCTATGCGGTCAATTTCAATGTCAGACACACCATCCATACGGATCCGTTCTGGGTCTGAACGGAACAACAACCCGAAAATACTTAAATATGTTCAGGTCTCATGTAACTCATACCTCGTATCGGTGGCCTACCTAACCGAGACATTAATCACAATCAATCTAAACAAATTTAAATATTCCCGGTCTTCATTCGTCGTTTACCGAGTCTTGAATTGCTTCATAACGTCGTATTATTACTTGGAATGGTTTTCGAACATATACTCGATCCCGGTCTTTCCAAGTAACAAGCATACTTTAAAACAGTAGCTATGGTTTACACTGGCTTTTCAATTCAAATCTCCTTCAAAATATTTACCAATTCATTTACGACTCATGATTTGAATTACTATAAATTTCATACATCACGTTATCATCTTATCTCTTCTTTGAAATCAAAGATTATCCCTTCGCTTTAATTTCTTACCTTTAATTTCCTTGAATCAAAGATTTGATTAAATCCCCAATTACGATATGAATTTCCACCATTCAATCTCATCGGGTTTCAAGAATGATATTACTGAAGATACGATTCACGACAAAACCCAATCAATCGATATTGAATCATAAATTACACATAAATTTTTATCCACTTATATTCGATATAAATTCTCAAAATCAACGAATACTATAAGTGGAATAGCGATATAATAATATCTTCCAAAATCCCCAGATAGTATTTATTTACACCATGAAATTTTTATACCGAATATCGAAGATTATTTCTATCTAACTTATTTCAATCAGGTGGAGAAACCCATATCTTAATTAAAAGAATTATTCAAATCTTTGATATTTGATCTGGACAGAAATAACATCAACTTATCTTCAATATAAATCTCCGTATCCCATTCATATTATAAGTGGAATAACGATGAGCTACCTTTTAAATTCCTCAAATAGTAAGAGTCATCATCGACTGAATTAATATTAAACATCGAAGATTTATTTCCCACCATATCCAATTATTCAAAATTGGAAAACTTATTTTACTATTTAAATAAATCAATATAAATCCCATATACAATATTTCGAATACTTCTAAAACTTTGAAAATATCCTGCAAATCATTTAAAAATGATTTCTCATAGTTCGGAAAATTGTTTATGGGTTAAAAACTTCAAAATAGATTGCTTTTAATGAAAGCGTTACAACAACGTTTCAAAAGTGTTACAAAAGCGTTACAAAACTATGCCCTTACAACAATTTTTTTCCGAAACGGTTTTAAACATAGCCTGAAAACTATAACCCGAAATTAAAATCTGCTTTCACTCATTTGAAAGCTCTCGTAAATAGGAATCAAACGTTTTTCGTTTCATGGAAATTTGATTTAAATTGGAAAAGTTATAAGCATTTACATATTGCCATAATGCGACAAGCTCTAATTTTAACCAAAATAATCATTATTCTTATATACTTCAAAATACCTTAAAATCATTATAAACTTATATAAATCACTTAAATTGACTTTTCAAATTATTCGGATTTAAAACACAACATTTTTTTTACTAATAAATTAAATCACCATTCAAATAATTTCAAATTAGATTTTTATTTAACCATCCCATCCGTCGGATCAGTTAGGGATAGCCAGGGAGAACAGGAAACTGAATTTCCAAACCCAAGCCTAGACACCATCCTCTCTGTCATCCTAGAACGTTCTGGTGTATATTATATCATTATTATATAAAAACCATATTCAAATTAAAAATCTCATTTCGAATTTAAATTGAAAATATTTTTACCAAAACCAGTTTCACATAGATATAAAGATCGTTATACAAAATCGATACATAATTTAAATTATTTTCCAAATCCTAATTGAATAGTTAAAAGTTGATATTAAATTCAAAACCAAATTTTTTAAATATTATTTGATAATTAAATAAAATCATATATATGAAGGAGAATCTAAATCGATCACCCATATATTCCACAACCACGGTGTGTGTAATATCATGCAATGCAATCATATTTATCCAAATGAACCATATGATCAGATGGATACGAATTCATTTTCACAACAAACATTTTAACTGTGCACAAGCGTTATAGTCAATAACGCTTACTCGTGTTCAGTGTATTATCTAATTACATGAGCAAACATTCAAACATCAACATCCATCACACAATCATCATCAAAAAATTAAAATTAATCTCAACTAATTATAATTAACTAATTTAAATAATAATTTAAATTAGAAGTTCTCACCAGACAAGCTCCAACGTCTTCATTACCAGAGCGAATAGACCAATCGAATACTGTCACTGCTACTCGTACTGTTTTCAGTTCGCTTCCATTAGCGGTTGGAGATTTTTCTATTAACTAGGCCCAAACCCAAAAGCCCAAATACTTCAACCCGATCCAAGCCCGTATCCCTTTCTTCTTCTTCCTCCTCCTATCTCATTATTCACGCTCCATGGAACCCAACACCTTGTGCATGGTAGTGCACATACACCATCCAAACATTCCATCATTCTTTGATCCGAGACCACCAACAATTTTCTCTTCGTCTCCTCATTCAATTGCACCGCACCACCACCTCTTCGGCTCCAAACATCAAAATGCGATCTCCCCCATTTCCGAACCTGGAACGAAAAGTTGCGTGAACCCAAAAGAAGTGTCGACACTTATTTTCTCCAATCTCCATCAAATTACACCGCTTCGAAGCTCTCTCTTCGCTCGTCACAACGCCATTCACCGATTCTTCTATCATCACTTCCACCCTTGATGAACTCCAACCCTAATTCCGTCGATCTCAAGTTGTCGACACAGAATCGAACCAAAATCACATGAAAAATACTACATACACCGCTGATCTCAATGGCGCAGATGGCATTGATCAATTTGAAGCGGATTGAGAGATTTGAATTTTTCAATGAAGAGAGGTGTAAATTTCATGTACAGGAAATTTTAAAAACAAGGAGCAAGAAGAAAATGTCGTGAGGAGATTCACCGCAAGTGATTAATGGATGAAGTGTGATGCAAAATGAACTTAGGTCCTCCTTATATAGAATGATTCAAGGGTATTTTAGACAATTTGTTCAAGGACACATGTCTTGGTCATGAGCCTTACTACATGCATGAATTCCACCTAAGGGGACACTTGGCTCATGGCATGAAATCTCCTCATGCATGATGACACTTAAGGGAACACTTGGTATGCTTCATGAAGGTAATTACATGCATGAGGACAACTCAATGGACACTTGGATTTGTCATGAAGCTTTGAACATGCATGGTGACACATAAGTGGACACCTCTTTACTTAAGCCTTAATTAATTTATTTAAATTGGTTACACCTTTGTAACACTCATGAATGTAACAAATTTTCATGCTTATATATTATTTAAAGTTTATCAAAAATGCTAATCACTTATTAATATTCCAAAAATATTTATTATTCATCAAATATATTTATATATATACTTTACCAAAATTCATAAATGGTTAAAAATAAATAATTATCAATCCAAAATTTTTATAGATTTTATAACCACCATTATAATTTATTTAAGTAATAAAATAATCATTCTTGTAAAAATCTTATTTCAACTAAAAATCATTAAAGAATCTTTAAAATAACCTATAAATAGTTGAAATATTTATCTATATTACTTATCATATAATTTACCAAAGTTTATACTAACAAATGGTTTAGAATAAATGCATGTCAATCCTTATAAAATTTTATAAATGCAATTAAAATTTACCAAAATAAAATATAATAATCATTCTTGTAAAAAATCATAAAATAAATTATCCTTTACAAAAATCATTTACAAATCAATATTATCAAAATTAGAAAATATTATTACTTAAACATGAAATCTTATAAATTAAATATAAACGTTTAAAATAAAATTTCCCTATACAAAATCATAATTTATAAAATAAAACAAGATGCTTTATTCAGAATTAAAAATTCATATATTCAAACCTTATAAAAACAAAATTATATTCATAAAATCCAACATTATATAATAAAAATCCAAATTCATATATTAAAAATCCAAATCAACTTGGTAAAAATTGTGGGATGTTACATTCACCCCCCACCCTTAGAAACTTTTCGTCCTCGAAAAGGAAGTCGAGTAAATTAAACTCCTACTAAATTTTAAATTCCCATTTCTATCTCAACATATCATAAATGTAATGGTCAGAACCAAGGCTCATATCATTCTCAAGATACTCTATCTAATTCTCACCAAAGGTAGAGCCTAAGGAAACTTCTAGAATCTCGTGATTACTAGGGTTGTCACTGGTCATAATTGCAATCGAATATTTTTCGAGTTAGACTCATAGTTGATACCACTACCACTGGGAGAAACTAGGTTATATATGGTTTAGTACTTAGAGGTCTATGACCCTAAGAAAATTCTAAAAGTTTGGAAATTATCTTTCTAACTTACTCTTACGGAGCCCATGATTTTCCTTATCAATTCTAAGGCCAAGTGCTAAAATTAGAAATTTAAATCTAAATTATCACATAATCCTTTCCCTAATCATTCAATTATCCTGCAAAATACCATCTAGGCTAAATTCAGTATTAGAAATTCTATTGCTCTTAATACATATTCAATTTCAACTTAAGAGATAATTAAAAATACTGGTTCCAAATCCAAATTATTTCACTTGTCTATGGATTTATCAGAGCAAGGAAATAAGAAGAGTTCGGAGATAAAGTTGGACAGTAAAAATTTCAAGCACGACAATTCGGGGTGATATTCAAAAGATGACAATGGGACGAGCAAAATCCAGTGATAAGGGAAGGGATAGAATTATATTTCATTCTATTTCAAATTTTATTCCAATCGTTTCCAATATAATCTCATATTAACTCATTTATAAGTTAAATCTACACTTATTTAATATTCATATTTTAGTTGTCATATTCACCTAATCGAATAACACTTTTTGTAAATCCACTTTAAAATTCAAATTATATATAACTCTTTTCATTCTTGTTTAAGTATCAAATCTTGTTTAGGAAATTTTTCTTACACAACTAGCCGGAAAATCTCTTAAAACAGTTTTATTTAAAATACCATCACGCTTCCTCTGCGCACTCTGATTATGCATATACATGTTCAAGCTAGGTTTGTTTCAAATCTTAATCTTAACATTTTCAGAACTCATTTCTTCAAATTTAATATTTCAAAGATCAAATTTTCCTACTTCGATGTTTGTTATGATTTAACTTTTTAAACACATTCTTAAGTGAAAATTATCTCTTTAAACAAATTCTTAACGTATGTCTAATTCATCTTCAAATTCCTTAAGGGGTGTTACTGATATAATTTCTTAATGGATTTTCACAATTACATGTTCTTTCTAATTCTTAAGTATATTTTACTTCTACAATATCCCTTTTTGTTATTATCAAAATAGTTGGTTTTGCATCTATAACATATTGTCCTTACATTATATTCCTTTAATATTTCTAACATATCGAAATGGCTCAAGTATTTCTCGACGTCTTAATCGAAACCATATAGTCATCCCACTTTCGAAACTTGAAAATAAAAATCTGTGATGTCGCGATCATCAACAGAATTATCCTCAAGCGACTAGAGCGTGACCCTACATCTACCTAGTATATATTGGACTTCGTATATACGTTAGCTAGGCGTATATTCAAAATCCCCATATACTCGATAGTCCAATTGTGACGTCGAATAAACACTCGAAATCCTTATTTCCAATTATATTTCAAAATATATTCCAAATAATCATCGTTTTCAAAATGATTTACTTGTTCAAAAATACCTTATATAGGTTCCAAAAATGCGCTCTCTCGTCATAATATTCCAAAATCTCATTATAGGGTATTTCTAACCCTATCTTTAATGAGATAATATAACTCTGATGAATCCTATTCTTTTGTCCAAGTATGTACGCACCCCATAGCTTTGTATAACCAAAGCTCTGATACCACAATGTAACGACCCGCCTTTTTTCCCAGTTCTTGTCGGTAATTAAACCGACTCAAACCGTTCATAAAGACGAATTGTTATGGGTACATACATATATTGAACAAAATAACAGAACTTTTGATTGCAAATACAATGTTACATCAGAGTTACATAGAATATCAGAGTTACAACATATACAGCGGAAGAAAAGAAAATATACTCTCAGCGGAAGAAACCGCAAGATATAGCCGAAGCTCCAAAATCTTACGTGAACTCCAATCCAGAAAGCGCTCCGAATCTTGCTCCAACGATCTATAACTGCAAAACTAAACACTAGCTGCTCGTATGGAAATTAATGGGCACCCATAGTTTAGAAAGGAACAATAAACTCTAGGTCAGTCGTGGGACTGGTGTGAGAACTCAAAACAGTTGTTATTTAGGATTCATTTTTAAAGTTGGGTAATTCAACGGACCACGCCGCTAACGCGGAACGGGTTAACTCCATATGAATTCCCGTGCATTGAAATTCGCTATGACTTTTGAAAATGAAGCTATCATAATCTCGTCCCACATCACACAATGCAAGCGCACACCAGATGGGCGAGTTTTATCTTATGATAACCAAAACGTGCTTTCATACGTGAAAATCCTCTTCTAATATTATCATATAGTGTGAAAAGCAATTTCGCAAATAAATGTATTAATCCTAGACGACATAATACCATATATATTATCTCGCCATATATATACAAACCAAAACCGTATGGCTCGTATTGGAGATTGGATTTCCAACTTGATGATTCCTGACACGAAAGATCAATCAGGGATACAAACCGAAGTGCCTCAACGGCTTTTTCATCCATCATGCGGACACCGACTACACATCGTCAGGGCAGATCAACGGTTTTCGATCAGACACGACCCCCCGAACATACCCAACTTCCCCAGGTTCATAAGTGGTTTCCCACTGCTGCACAGCTTCATCATCAATTCATATATAAGTATAAAACCTAACCGCCGGTTTCTCATCAATACGGGGTGTGAGGTTTGTCGATGTCACGTCATACACAAAGCGATACTTCGATAAGCCATTCTTTGATCATCATTAGCTCGTTTCATAACTCGGGTATGCCACATTGACAATTCACGACATATCACTGATTTCAATCAATGCATACCCTCTAAGTTCATATGACTTAGAGACGAGGATAATATATTGCCACAAATCCGATATACATTAACGTAAATCAGTGCTATGCGGTCAATTTCAATGTCAGACACACCATCCATACGGATCCGTTCTAGGTCTGAACGGAACAACAACCCGAAAATACTTAAATATGTTCAGGTCTCATGTAACTCATACCTCGTATCGGTGGCCTACCTAACCGAGACATTAATCACAATCAATCTAAACAAATTTAAATATTCCCGGTCTTCATTCGTCGTTTACCGAGTCTTGAATTGCTTCATAACGTCGTATTATTACTTGGAATGGTTTTCGAACATATACTCGATCCCGGTCTTTCCAAGTAACAAGCGTACTTTAAAACAGTAGCTATGGTTTACACTGGCTTTTCAATTCAAATCTCCTTCAAAATATTTACCAATTCATTTACGACTCATGATTTGAATTACTATAAATTTCATACATCACGTTATCATCTTATCTCTTCTTTGAAATCAAAGATTATCCCTTCGCTTTAATTTCTTACCTTTAATTTCCTTGAATCAAAGATTTGATTAAATCCCCAATTACGATATGAATTTCCACCATTCAATCTCATCGGGTTTCAAGAATGATATTACTGAAGATACGATTCACGACAAAACCCAATCAATCGATATTGAATCATAAATTACACAGAAATTTTTATCCACTTATATTCGATATAAATTTTCAAAATCAACGAATACTATAAGTGGAATAGCGATATAATAATATCTTCCAAATTCCCCAGATAGTATTTATTTACACCATGAAATTTTTATACCGAATATCGAAGATTGTTTCTATCTAACTTATTTCAATCAGGTGGAGAAACCCATATCTTAATTAAAAGAATTATTCAACTCTTTGATATTTGATCTGGACAGAAATAACATCAACTTATCTTCAGTATAAATCTCCGTATCCCATTCATATTATTAGTGGAATAACGATGAGCTACCTTTTAAATTCCTCAAATAGTAAGAGTCATCATCGACTGAATTAATATTAAACATCGAAGATTTATTTCCCACCATATCCAATTATTCAAAATTGGAAAACTTAATTTACTATTTAAATATATCAATATAAATCCCATATACAATATTTTGAATACTTCTAAACCTTTGAAAATATCCTGCAAATCATTTAAAATTGATTTTTCATAGTTCGGAAAATTGTTTATGGGTTAAAAACTTCAAAATAGATTGCTTTTAATGAAAGCGTTACAACAACGTTTCAAAAGCGTTACAAAAGCGTTACAAAACTATGCCCTTACAACGATTTTTTTCCAAAACGGTTTTAAACATAGCTTGAAAACTATAACCCGAAATTAAAATCTGCTTTCACTCATTTGAAAGCTCTCGTAAATAGGAATCAAACGTTTTTCGTTTCGTGGAAATTCGATTTAAATTGGAAAAGTTATAAGCATTTACATATTGCCATATTGCGACAAGCTCTAATTTTAACCAAAATAATCATTATTCTTATATACTTCAAAATACCTTAAAATCATTATAAACTTTTATAAATCATTTAAATTGACTTTTTAAATTATTCGGATTTAAAACACAACATTTTTTTTACTAATAAATTAAATCACCATTCAAATAATTTCAAATTAGATTTTTATTTAACCATCCCATCCGTCGGATCAGTTAGGGATAGCCAGGGAGAGCAGGAAACTGAATTTCCAAACCCAGGCCTAGACACCATCCTCTCTGTCATCCTACAACGTTCTGGTGTATATTATATCATTATTATATAAAAACCATATTCAAATTAAAAATCTCATTTCGAATTTAAATTGAAAATATTTTTACAAAACCAGTTTCACATAGATATAAAGATCGTTATACAAAATCGATACACAATTTAAATTATTTTCCAAATCCTAATTGAATATTTAAAAGTTGATATTAAATTCAAAACCAAATTTTTTAAATATTATTTGATAATTAAATAAAATCATATATATGAAGGAGAATCTAAATCAATCACCCATATATTCCACAACCACGGTGTGTGTAATATCATGCAATGCAATCATATTTATCCAAATGAACCATACGATCAGATGGATACGAATTCATTTTCACAACAAACATTTTAACTGTGCACAAGCGTTATAGTCAATAACGCTTACTCATGTTCAGTGTATTATCTAATTACATGAGCAAACATTCAAACATCAACATCCATCACACAATCATCATCAAAAAATTATAATTAATCTCAACTAATTATAATTAAATAATTTAAATAATAATTTAAATTAGAAGTTCTCACCAGACAAGCTCCAACATCTTCATTACCAGAGCGAATAGACCAATCGAATACTGTCGCTGCTACTCGTACTGTTTTCAGTTCACTTCCATTAGCGGTTGGAGATTTTTCTATTAACTAGGCCCAAACCCAAAAGCCCAAATACTTCAACCCGATCCAAGCCCGCATCCCTTTCTTCTTCTTCCTCCTCCTATCTCATTATTCACGCTCCATGGAACACAACACCTTGTGCATGGTAGTGCACATACACCATCCAAACATTCCATCATTCTTTGATCCGAGACCACCAACAAGTTTCTCTTCGTCTCCTCATTCAATTGCACCGCACCACCACCTCTTCGGCTCCAAACATCAAAATGCGATCTCCCCCATTTCCGAACCTGGAACGAAAAGTTGCGTGAACCCAAAAGAAGTATCGACACTTATTTTCTCCAATCTCCATCAAATTACACCGCTTCGAAGCTCTCTCTTCGCTCGTCACAACGCCATTCACCGATTCTTCTATCATCACTTCCACCCTTGATGAACTCCAACCCTAATTCCATCGATCTCAAGTTGTCGACACAGAATCGAACCAAAATCACATGAAAAATACTACATACACCGCTGATCTCAATGGCGCAGATGGCATTGATCAATTTGAAGCGGATTGAGAGATTTGAATTTTTCAATGAAGAGAGGTGTAAATTTCATGTACAGGAAATTTTAAAAACAAGGAGCAAGAAGAAAATGTCGTGAGGAGATTCACCGCAAGTGATTAATGGATGAAGTGTGATGCAAAATGAACTTAGGTCCTCCTTATATAGAATGATTCAAGGGTATTTTAGACAATTTGTTCAAGGACACATGTCTTGTTCATGAGCCTTACTACATGCATGAATTCCACCTAAGGGGACACTTGGCTCATGGCATGAAATCTCCTCATGCATGACGACACTTAAGGGAACACTTGGTATGCTTCATGAAGGTAATTACATGCATGAGGACAACTCAATGGACACTTGGATTTGTCATGAAGCTTTGAACATGCATGGTGACACATAAGTGGACACCTCTTTACTTAAGCCTTAATTAATTTATTTAAATTGGTTACACCTTTGTAACACTCATGAATGTAACCAAATTTTCATGCTTATATATTATTTAAAGTTTATCAAAAATGCTTATCACTTATTAATATTCCAAAAATATTTATTATTCATCAAATATATTTATATATATACTTTACCAAAATTCATAAATGGTTAAAAATAAATAATTATCAATCCAAAATTTTTATAGATTTTATAACCACCATTATAATTTATTTAAGTAATAAAATAATAATTCTTGTAAAAATCTTATTTCAACTAAAAATCATTAAAGAATCTTTAAAATAACCTATAAATAGTTGAAATATTTATCTATATTACTTATCATATAATTTACCAAAGTTTATACTAACAAATGGTTTAGAATAAATGCATGTCAATCCTTATAAAATTTTATAAATGCAATTAAAATTTACCAAAATAAAATATAATAATCATTCTTGTAAAAAATCATAAAATAAATTATCCTTTACAAAAATCATTTACAAATCAATATTATCAAAATTAGAAAATATTATTACTTAAACATGAAATCTTATAAATTAAATATAAACTTTTAAAATAAAATTTCCCTATACAAAATCATAATTTATAAAATAAAACAAGATACTTTATTCAAAATTAAAAATTCACATATTCAAAACTTATAAAAACAAAAATATATTCATAAAATCCAACATTATATAATAAAAATCCAAATTCATATATTAAAAATCCAAATCAACTTGGTAAAAATTATGGGATGTTACACGTATATTGTGTTTTATACACTTGTTGATTAAGATACGCGAGTTATTCAGAAAGGCCGGGTATAACCCATTCTGAATAACTGATTCGACGATGAGTCAAAGAGATTGAAGATGGTGCAAGACCGACGATCTTCACATCGAATGGATGGGTGCTACTGATGCTCACGATTGGAGTAGCTACCTTAAAGGGGGCTAAAGTAGTAGCCGTCCGGACGTACTTGGAGGTCGACGGATATGCGAGGAAAGTGCCTCCGGTTTCGTTCAGACCTAGAACGGACTTGTAAATGGATGATGTGTCTGACATTTTATTCCTTTATATTGTATTCGTTGATCTCTGCTAAATATATATCTGTTTGGTGGTGGAGAATTTATTCTCTTGCTTAACGCCCTTCTCTGGGACATACGAGCTCATAGGTTATATATTGGCAGAAATCAGTGGTACGATATGGATTAATAGTGTGGCATGCTGAGATGCAGTGATCCAGACTTTTGTTGAAAAGCAAAGTTTGGTGGATGATGATCAAAGCGCAGCTTTAATATAGCACGGCTTTGTGTATAGCGTTGATTCGCGAGCCTCACACCCCGGTATGGTGGTAAACTGATGGTTTGATCAGTATGCTTTTTAGAGGATGGGCACCTTAGTGGTGTCGTGGATTCGGCCGATCGAGATTGAGCTTAGTGCTCAGAGGGATATGGTAAGCGGTGTTTTCTCTCGCCGAGAAGTAAGCCGCAGTGATACTCGATTTCCCAAAAGTGCGGATGTGCATTACGGTGTTTTCTCTAGCTGAGACGTAAGCCGTTGTGGATGGCACTACGTGATCGATCTTTCGAATCAGGAGCCATCATGATGGAAATCCAATTTCCAAATATGACATTTTGCGGTTTTGATTATAGAGCCTAGTATTGGTGACATGATATACGGTACCCATGTTGTCTATGATTGATATATTTATATTTGAAGTTGTTTTCTTCACTTATAGTAATAATATAAGATGAAATTTCACGTATCAAGCATATTTGGCTATTATAAGGGAAATCCCTATCCACTGGCTTGCATTGCATTGTGTGATGGGACCTGGGTCTTATAATAGCTTCATTGTTCTTTATTTAGATTGTGCTATTTGTTTTCTGCACTGGTATTCTTGGGAGGAAACCCGTTCCGTGTTATACGGCCTGGTCCCTTGATTTACCTAACTTTAAAAACAAAGATTAATAACTATTTTAGTTCTCACACCAGTCACATGACTGACCTGGAGTTTATTGTTTTAACCTAAACTCTGGGTGCCCCTATTTTCCACACGGGCAGCTAGTAGTTTTGGTTTTGCGGATTTATATTCACAGGATCCTGATTTACAGCTGGAACGATGCTCGGAAAGCTCTGTATCCATGTATTACTTTCAGTTGTGTTTTATATTGTTATTTCAGCTGCGATGTGTTTAAATGTAATTTAAATCTCTGCTATTTTTCTCTGTAATATTTATTCGTACTCTGTTATATTCTTGTATTCTGATGGAATTGTTGTAGTATACAATGAGATGTTCTTCTGTTTGCATTCCAATTTGTCCTGTTCTCAAAACGATCAGGGGTTTCGAACGGTCTTAGTCGGTTTAACAATCAATTCGGGTTGAGCGAAATTCCTTACCGTTACGGTTGGTATCAGAGCTCTGGCTTACAGAGCTAGAGAACATGACACATTAGAACCAAATGAAAGAATTCATCAGATATTGGATTAGTAATATCCAATTTGAATGACTCATTAGAGATAGGATCAGTAGTATTCTAGAACGAATGTAAAGAGTATATTTTTCAAATGAAAACAATTTTGTTTTGAAATTTAAATCGTTTTATTCGTATTTGAATATTTATTTATTTTGAATTTGGACAATCTAGTATATAAAGATTTTGCATATACGCGTCATGAACGTATATTCGAAGTTTTAATATACTGGATAGATATAGGATCACACTCTAGTCGCCCGGAGATGGTACTAATGATAGCACGTGCATCATCAGTATCTATGTTCGTGTTTCGAAGGTGTGATATCTATATATTTCCATTAGACTGGTGTGAGAACCAAAATTATATATATTTATTGTTGTGACTTTGCATCAAAAACATGATTTTCTGTATATGTAGTAAAATTATGAATTTGAAACGGTAATCCACTAATTGATTGATGTTTGTGTTGTTTGTTTATTTGTTTGATAATTTTGAACCATTTAGCCAAATTATATCAAATAGTGAATTGTATTGAAAATTTATCGTAATTGCATGCATATACATGTACTTACATTGAACAGGTCATAGCAAAGAGGCTAGAGCAGAGAAACAAAATTGGTTGCCCGACAAATAGGTACATGTTTACCATAATTTACTGTTTTGTTTGGGTGATGATGATTTTATGAGCCGATTGGCTAGCCGCTTGGCTTTTTCTTTTTGAGATCAGAGGGCCTATATGGCAATTTCGGGATTTTCCCGGTGCTCCCGGTGCAGGGGAGGTTATGGCGAAATTTTTCGAAAATTTAGGGTATTAGCCAAATTTTTGAAAAATTTGAAAAGTTCTTAGAAGCTGAAAAGTTGAAGAACTTAAGCCGTAATGAAAAGAATGAAAGTTGAGTTGATTAGTTAAACAACTTTCGGCTTCGTTCATTTTCGGGGACGAAAAGTTTTAAGTGGGGGAGATTGTAACAACCCGGAAAATGCGAGCCAGTTTAAAATTTTTATTTTGGAAATTTTAGCTGAATTTGAATATTTAAAATAGATTATTTTAAATAATATCGACGAGCAATTTATTTTGAATAGAATTAGAATGTATACATTTACATACGTCGTCGTTAGAATATAAATATTTATTTATATATATAAAAGGAATTGAAAATGGCGTGGTAGTTCGATAATTCGATTTCAAACTTCAATTGAATGTACCGGGTTCAAAATAAACCGGATTTTGGCGAAACCAAAAATATTTGATTCTAATTGATAATATCTTTCCAACGAATCTGAAAGATTTAAGTTTCATAGCGGGGGTCAAAAGATGTGTCCAGTTGAAAATTCAGAATAGTCGATATGGAATTCTGGCCCTTAAAAATGGAAATTTTGCAAACGACCTCGGTTTTCGACGAAACCACTTTTGTTAGATCTGTGATGTCAAGTTATCGCTAGATTCCAAAATTCATATTTTTTCGAGTTAATATGTGAGCGTGGAAAAAGAAAACGCGTTTGACCAGTTTCAGTTGATTTTAATCGACTGGAAAATGACCATTTTTCAAACGGTCTCAGAATTTGACGAAACTAGTTTTGTTAGGACCGTATCGTCAATACAAAGCTAGAAAATATTTTTCGGGAATTTTTAGAGACTGTATGTGGCCTCGGTAAATTGAAATGTACGTTTAAATTGAATATATAAAGATTTATATTTTAAATTCGACAGAAACTAATCGTAACAGCCAAATTGAGTTACAGAACATATCTTATAGTGTTCGGAATGAGGGTAATTAGCTTGGGGCGAGAGTCGTTGGAATTCGTTTGGAGTTTGGGTTGATAAATTTATAAATAAAATAAAGTTAGGCTTAAATATTAATAAAATATATTTATTATAAAGTCGTTTTCCCTTAATCCCTAACCACTTGAACTAGGCCGCCACTTTCACTCCATCGACGACTGAAATCGCTCCTCAAGAAAACCCCAAATCACTTCGAAACCGCCACGAGTTAGAGTAGAAATCCAAAGCAAAATCAAAGAGAACCCTCCCATCTTCAAATCCACACTGGAAGGAGCGGGGTTCGTTCGATATTATGGAGGAATCGGGTGTTTAAAGTACTTCCGCTCGCAGGCAAAATCCGACGCCTAGAGGTGATCGAGCTCGACACTGTGGGTGCTGGAGGGAAGCTCTCGTGGCGGCGCAGCTCGTGCAAGGTTCAGATCGGCGCCAAGCTTCTCAATTTGAGCGCAATCGTGAGCCCTAGGAGGCGAGCCAGTTCGATATTAGCTGGAGCTGAAGACGGTGATTAAGGGTAACCTCATTGCACTTATTTAATTACATAAATTCGTAAGAAGGAAAACACATTGTTTAGAAAATCTGAAACTATATGTATAACAGCATTGCAATAAGATCAGTTTTTTTTAATGAATAAGATCAGTTATTTTTAATGAACAAGATCAGTTTTTTTTAATGAACAAGATCAGTTTTTTTAATGAACAAGTTTGGATTTATAAATAAGAAGAGAATAGCTTTGTATATAGAAAAAGAACAGATTTTTATATAGAGAAAGACGAGATTTTTATTATAGTAAAGATACGATTTTTAATTCATTAAAGACTAGATTTTTAATGGTTTAAAGGTGAGATTTTTATTTTATATATAATGTAATAAAAATATAATTTTTATACTATAGTGAGGTTAAAAATATAATTTTTATAATATAGAAAGATTAAAAATATAATTTTTATACTAGTGGTATATTAAAAATATGATTTTTATACAGTGGAGATAATAAAAATATGATTTCTATATAGTAGAGATTATAAGAATATACTTTTTATAAGGTAGAGAATATAAAAATTCGAATTTTATATATGTAGTGAATATGGGCATCGAAAGGGACAAAGGGCGGGAACGACAAGACTTCCTACATATGAAGAGTCGTGGAGTTGGGTTTAGCTTTCGGTGAGAACTCCTCACCTTTAATTTAATTTTCCAGTTAAAATATATACTAGGATGCAGACGGTGTTTAGTAGCACCCGACACCCGTCGTCCACAGACCATGGACGGCTTGTATGCTTGTTTGTTTGATTTTGATGTGTATTTGATTGTGTGATGTGATGTGAAATGAAATAAAATATTTATATAGTTGAAATAAAATATTTATACAGTTAAAATATTTTATAGTTAAAAATATAATTTTTAACGTGTATATAAAATAAATATTTATAAACAAGTCGGACGATTTGTTTATATGCACTGATTTGACTAATATTGATTGGGACGATAAATTTTACACATCGCCCAACTGCACAAAGAAAATCTTTGTTTGATTGTTTGAAACCCCACACAGGTGTTGGGATGATATTTGGCGTACACTAATCCCATTTATTTAATTGTATGTCGATCGATTGGTCGACAGACTGTGTAAGCGTTAATTATATATATTTAATGCTTATGCAGTTGTGTGGTGCACTTTGGATGATGGTTGATTATTTATCGTTGTCATTATATACATGTGTTGTATGGAATCCATATAATTAACATTATATGGTAATTGATCGGGCCTCATTCCAATTGGGAAAATAAAGAATATTATGAAATAAAGATTCACGTGTTGACGGTACTCATTTGTTGAGATTAGTCAGGTGGTGAAAGAAATATAGATTTCTGTGTTGAATAGGATAAATATTCATTTGTTGAATAGAATAACGAAATTATTGAAAAATATAAAGCCGTGTTGATTAGAGATGCGCTATTTTGACGCGAACGATATTTATATCGATTATATTTGTTTTTAAAATGAATTCGAATTGAATAGAATAGAAAATGTATTCGAATTGAATAGAATAGAAAATGAATTCGAATTGAATAGAATAGAAAATAATTCGAATTGAATAGAATAGAAAATGAATTCGAATTGAATAGAATAGAAAATGAATTCGAATTGAATAGAATAGAAAATGAATTCGAATTGAATAGAAAATGAATTCGAATTGAAATTGAATAGACATTGTGACAACCCGCCTTTTCTGAATAATCCTAGTTGACAATATTACCACACATGTCCAACTCGAACGATTCAAAACTGACAGATAATCAATTTAGGGTGTATAATAGAATCAGATCATAGAATCACATATACAGAATAACACAGAATCTCGCAGCGGAAATGAAATAATATACATAAGCAGTTCATGAAGCTACTTAAATAGTTACAATTTAATTTTTACAATATAGCGACTCATAAAGTTCGCAAATACAAGCCAAACGAAAATAGGAACTAATACTGGATAGGATGGAGTCTTCGACTAGGTCTTCGGCTCCATATAAAGTGCTCCTCGAGAACACTGCAATACTTAGTCTGACCCGAGCGAAATGAAAAAAATACAAAACACTCGAGTCAGGTCTAAACATTCTAATGTGATTAGATCTAAACTCAGATGCAAATAACTCAAGAGATGTTACGGTATTTTCCATCTCTTAAGGATCCGTTAAACTATCTATATATAGTATGATACGCTATTATATGTAATGTCTATCAGTAATATAAAATATTTAAAATAGCGTTAAGGCTTTACATTGATCCCCCTTAACACGTTTTTAAACAGTGTGGTCTATGTAGGTCCTGTAACACAACCAGTAGAACGTCGGTAGCCAGTGAGTCCCCTATAGGCACATGTTAAATAGAAACTCGTAGTGGTCGCGCATAAGGATAAACGTATGACAAGGCACGTGAGGCAATGCCCAAGGTAGGATACTACCAGTTTGCCTGATCCGGACTGGTGGTAACCCCTAACGGCCCACCGCAACACAACACTTCCAAAATCAAGGGTGATCACCAAATAACAAAAGATAGAATACACGAAGAAGTGTGTCTGCTAGAGGTAGCTAGCCTCAATGGCCCGGCACGGCTCCTGTTTTAGTCATTTCAAATTTGACACAAGTGTCGGTCATCCATTATCGTTCACTTTCTTCAATCCAACAACATACACCAAAAACAACCACTTCATTCCGGATCATCACTTCACGAACATAGTTATCAAAGTGGTTCCAATATCGACAGAGAATGTGTCCATAACTGGCTCCGGTCTCTTTGACAACTAACGTCATTTTGTTTTTTTCCATTGATTAATTTTGAATTGATCAAACCATAATTGTACTTCAACTTCCTTATTCAAACTTGAACTATCAAATATTCCACTTTGAAATATTAACAATATTTTGTCGTTTACAATTTACACTTAACTTTGTGTCTAATTCCAAAGTTCCAAATCAATAAACTAAAGTTGTATTTTTCTTTTGTAAAATTTACAATTTCCAAATATTGAATATTTCACTTAAGATCACTTTCAAATTTCATAATTTTACTTCATTTAACTAAATTGTTTTGCTCAACTAAATTTGTATCCAAAATTTACAATTTTGAAATTTATTTCCTTAAATATTTAGGCTAACGTTTTTTTCAATAAAGGTTCAACTATGGTTATTTCAGTAAGTTTAAAATAAAATTTAAATCACTTAATATTTCATTTATCAATTTAAATCAAATTTTCATGTATATAATTTAAACCAAAGTTTAAATCTTCAAAATTTGAAACAATTCTTTTTTTTTTCATAACGGGAATTTGATATTTGAAATACGTATCGTGAAATGTAGTAGCTGTAAAAATTTCATCGAAAAATTTGAATGTCGTCGGTCGCGCAATTTTCAGTGCAAAGCTGCGCATAACAGTTCAAATTTTAACGATTTTAAAATCAGTTCAAAACAAGTTCAGACAAACATGAAAATTATTCTATTCGTTGACAGTAATCCAACGGTGGAATTTGTTTCGCGAAAATCGGACGTTTTGACCTCCGTTTCATGTCCGCATTTTTACGTCAAAGGGGTCCGTAACGCGTTTTTGAACGGAGCATGCAGACACTGCAAATTATATACCGTTGTGTCTGTCTCGTCGCGCTGATTACAGAAATATATTCATTTGTCAGTTTCGTTGTTCGGTTTGCGCTAAAACTGTGAAAAAAGCTTGCACAGTTCATTTTTGAAACAGAGTCATTTGAGTTCGATGTGTCCCTTTTACGATTTTACATATTTTCCTAAATATTTTGGGTCCGCAAAAGTCGTATTTTTATTTTATTAACCTACTTAATTTTTCTTTTTTCAAAGCTTATGTATGGTTGAACCATGCATACTTTTGTGTCCATGTCCACAAATTTAACAAAAGCTCACTATCCATATTTTTTTCCACATGTATACACATGCATGCACTCATTCACACATTGTAGTACTCACGCCATGCACACATTCAAAACACACATGTACACATTTAAAACACACCACATACATACACATTAATATATACACACGCAATACATATGCACAAAACACTTAACACACACACGCAACACTTTTGCTCACACACATGCACGCACTACATGCACTAGCTCTATATATATTATACACAATAACTTCATGTCTTGCTGGTTATTCATCTTATATGGTGATGAGACTAAAAAAAAAAGAGCAAAAGAATGTGTTTGTCTCCTTGTAAATTATTTCATGAGAAGTGAAAGGATAGGAAAAGTGAGTATCCAATTGCATGGAAAAGGAAATGGGAATGTGGCATCAATTTACAGAGAAGAAAAAGTAAGAAAACAAAATGGGAACTTTAATGGAAGGAAGAGGACTTGCTGTGTTGCCTTCCAAAAATGGAAGCCTCCTGTAGCTTCCATGAAAAAAATGTAGCTTCCTACAAACATGAATCCCTCCTTCATTCATGCGTGTCCCTCCAGAGAAGAAATTATTCTTATTTGTTTATGCGTTTTTTTCTTTTTCTTTTTTTTACTAACGCATGTATGACCACACACTGCACTGCATAATAGAACACACGCACACCAAAATACTCACCCATGTATGAACACACACTCACGTTGCATTGCATATTTTACATGCATGCATGTCCTGCATGCTAATGAAAAATAATGGTGAAATAAATTACTGCTACTGTGTTCATCAAAAGAGGAAATGGCAAGAAGTTTTTTTTTGGTGTTGCCTACAGCCAAAGTATGAACAATGGAAGGATGTTGAAAACGTTTGCTGTGTATAAAAATATCCCCCTGTTGTGTGAAGAAAACTATTTTATAACATGAATGGCACTCCATGCGTGTTCCACAAAGGAGCAAAAGTGTAAATATTACGTGGCTCATTTGTTTCTCTTTCTTTTTTGAAAGATCCCTTAATTTTAAGTGTGTATGGACAAATGCCAGGGAAGGAAAAGATAGCTTTGTATAAAAAAATATCAGTAACACAGCATCCCAACCCAACACAACACACAGTAAAACACAAATATATCTACATATGCACATACACGTACAAGCCGCATGCACACAATAACGTTCATATGTGTATAAATATATATCAAACACATTAGAGAAGTTTAGACGTGAGTAACAACTCACGTTTGGGTTCCGAGACCTAGCGACAAGAGATCGGAGTTGTCAGAGGTTGGTGCGGGCTGTCGGGAGAAGGCGGAGCAAGAGAGGACGTGGAGAGGAGAGCAAGAGTTGTTGGGCTGAGGACGCAAGTAAGAGGAGAACTGGGCTGCTTCACTTCATGCGTGCTGGCATTCTCTTTTTTTTTTTCCTTTCTTTGTTTTTTTTTTCTCTTTTTTTTTACGAGACAAAAAATTTCCAGAAGCAAGGAAAATAGCAAAGAAGAAGAGAAATGAAGATGGAGCAAAGCAAGTTTTTGGGAGCTTATGTATATAAGATAGGGGTAGGTGAATTCTTTGTATTCATTTGCAGACCACTCCTCATTTAATGCAAAAAGAAAATTATGGTCTTCCCTCACTTCTCATTTAATGCTGAGCACTGCGGTAGACTATTATTGGATTTTGTGGAGAAATTTTTTTTATTGTTTGTAACATTATAGTAGGTCACCTGTATGGAAATAAATGTCTATCCATTTGTCTTTGCGGACACCAAAACATTAGTATAAATACACCGTTGATATCAGGACGTCGAGACGAACACAACGACACACAGTTATCAGTGCTTTGAACATTTTATAAAAATTCTATTTTTATATTTAATTGTACCGAGTTTATTTAGCGGTCATTTAAATTTATTTAGTTAAAATTTATCAGAATTATATGGAACGAACTTATAACATTTTGATTACAATTTTGTTTTCAAATTCTTTGCATACAAATATTTATTTTTATTTTAAATTCAATAAACTTTGAATATATTCGTTCTAATAACTAAATTTAATCGTTTGTTTTATTTGCTTGTTTCTTTCTTGTAATTTATTATTAAATAAATTTTTTTTCCGATCTGAAAAACCATATCGTTACATTCTCCCTTACTCAAGTCTTTTCGTCCTCGAAAAGAACGGAATAAGGAAAAATAAAGAAATAAGCAGAAACGTAAGAATGATTATAGATGAACTGGGTACCTCATGCAACCAATTCAGGATTTGAGGCGCGGATACTCTCCTCAGTTTCCCAAGTGCAATCTCGATCTTCTCTACTCCACTGAACTTTGACGAGATTAACTATCTTCCTTCTAAGCCGCTTCATATCTTTATCGACTATCCGAAGTGGTCTTCTTTCGATAGTAAGATTTGGCTCAACATCCATATCTTCAAATAAAGCAGGCTGGATTATAGCTAATGGGTCATGTACATATCTGCGAATATGTGAAACATGGAATACATTATGCACAGCCGATAGTTTCTCCGGTAAATCAACTCTATAAGCTAAACCGCCAATCTTTTCTAAGATAGGAAAAGGACCAACAAATCTCGGAGCAAGCTTCCCTTTCTTTCCAAAACGAATCACGTTCTTCAAAGGTGAAATTTTCAGAAATACAAGACCACCAACGACAAATTCCAAATGTCTTCTCTTTCCATCAGCATACTTCTTTTGCCTATCCTGGGCAATCTTCATCCTCCGTCTGATTTCCCCAACTTTTTCAGAAGCTTCCAAAATCATTTCGGGGCCTAGAACAAGTCGATTCCCAGATTCAATCCAACAAGATGGAGATTTACATGGTCGTCCATATAGAGCGTCGAACGGTGCCATTTTAATACTCGCCTGAATTTCAAAGATTAATTCTAGATTTACATTTATTTAAACATTAATTTTAATTTGAATTAAATTACCTGATAGCTATTATTATAGGTAAATTCAACGAGATGGAGACGATCTTCCCAAGATCCCTCAAAAATCTAAAGCACAAGCACGAAGCAAATCCTCCAGAATCTGATTTACTCTTTCCGTCTGACCATTTGTTTGAGGATGATAGGCGGTGCTCAGGTTCAATTGAGTTCCCAAAGTTTTCTGCAAAGCTTTCCATAATTTGCTAGTAAAAATGGGATCTCTATCACATACTATGCTAGACGGAACACCATGAAATCGGACTATATCCTTCATATAGAGCTCGGCTAAACTTGAAGCAGTTCGAGTTGTCTTTACAGGAATAAAATGGGCTGATTTGGTTAGTCTATCAACAATAACCCAAATGCTTTCATTTCCCCTCATGGTCCTTGGTAATCCATCTATGAAATCCATAGAAATTTGATCCCATTTCCAGTTAGGAATCTCTAAAGGTTGTAACAAACCTGTAGTCTTCTGATGGTCGGCTTTTACTTGCTGGCAAGTGGCGCATCTACTGATATGAATAGAAATGTCTCTCTTCATTCAACTCCACCAATAAAGCTTCTTCATATTCTGGTACATCTTAGTGACCCCAGGATGAATAGAAAGTTTAGACTGATGATTCTCTCTAAGCACCTTCTGTCTTAGATCATCCACATTCGGAACACAAATACGATTGTTGATCCTCAAAATTCCATTGGTACCAATTTCAGCGCCCCATCCCTTCTGCACATTTACAACTTCTCTATTGAGAACGCTTTCCTTTATTCGCCTAAGCATTTCATCTTCTTCTTGCTTAGCAATAATGCGATCCATAAGGGCTGGAGAAGCAGTAATTTGGAATAACATTGCTTTGTTTCTACTCAAAGCGTCGGCTACCACATTAGCCTTTCCGGGGGTATAGTTTATGTCGAGGTCATATGATGCTAAGAACTCGAGCCATCTGACTTGCCTCTGATTCAGATCCTTCTGAGAAAAGATTTACTTCAATGATTTGTGGTCAGTGAAGAGTTCAAATTTAATTCCCAAAAGATGGTGCCTCCACAACTTAAGAGCAAAAACTACAACAAGTAGTTCTAAGTCATGCGCTGCATAATTAACCTCATGGACTCTGAGTTGTCTACCAGCATAAGCAATAACTTTACCATGCTGCATAAGAACAGCTCCCAAACCTTCTCCGCAAGCATCAGTGTAAACAGTCAAACCTTCACTTCCATCTAGAACAGTAAGAACAGGAGCAGAAGTTAACTTGCGTTTAAGTTCATTAAATGCTTTTATACACTTATCGCTCCAATCGAACTTAACATTCTTTCCAGTCAAAGTTGTGAGTGGTGAATAAATTCGAGCAAAATTTTCGATGAATCTCCTATAATAGCCAGCTAAGCCGAGGAAACTACGAATATCGGTTGGAGTTTCAGGAGTTTTCCAATCCTAAAATTTAAAGAATTATGAATACCTATATAAGAGAGATAAGATAAATCGAATAAGAATGAAAGGATGTTTTAAATAAAGGGCTTACTTTGATTACGGCGATCTTAGCTGGATCGACTGAAATTCCATTCTCCGAAACAATATGTCCAAGAAACCTAACTTCATCTCTCCAGAAATGACACTTAGAAAACTTGGCCTTCAGTTGATGATCTCTCAAAGTTTTAAGAACAAACTTGAGATGCTCCTCATGTTCTTCTTTAGACTTAGAAAAGACTAGAATATCATCAATAAAGACAAGGACAAACCTATTCAGAACATCCCGGAATACTCTGTTCATGAGGTCAACAAAGTAAGCTGGGGCATTAGTTAAACCAAATGGCATAACTAACCATTCATAGAAACTGTCTTCTGTTCGAAAAGCTGTTTTAGGAATACTATCTTCAGAAATTCGAAGTTGGTGAAAACCTGTAGCAAGGTCGAGTTGAGAAAATATCTTGGCTCCTTGCAGTTGATCAAATAGGTCATTAATGCGAGGCATTAGATATCGGTTCTTGTGAGTAAGCTTATTCAGTTCCCGATAGTCTACGCACATTCTCAGTGAACCGTCTGACTTAGTAACAAATACAACTGCAGCTCCCCATTCTGAATGACTTCGACGAATTAGATCTTTAGAGAATAGATCTTCGATTTGCACCTTTAATTCAATCTTCTCCTTAGGTGCCATTCTTCTTGGAGCAAGTACAATGGGTCTAGCTCCTTGAATGAGATCAATACGGAATTCGATTTCACGACGAGGCGGTAAGGAAGTTACTTCTCCAAAAACATCAGGAAAATATTGAACAACAGGAGTAGTGCTAAAATCGCTAAGATGAGAACCGAGAGAGAAAATGAAGCTTCCTGCAATATCTTGAGGCAATTGACATTCGATCTTCAAGGGTTTACCTTTGTCACAACATAAAGAAATAGTTCGAGCTTGAGATAAGAACAAAATTTGAGAAATTTAAACTGAAGAGAATCCTAATTAATGAAAATAGGCTAAAGTTTAAAAAGAGATTTTGAAAATAGGTTTGATTTTAAAACGTTTCATAATTTCAAAATACGCTCTCTCGGAACTGATTCTACTCATTCTAGGGTATTTCTAACCCTATCTATAATGAGTTTTACCACCAGGCTAAGGTGTTTCTAAACCTTAGCTCTGATACCAACTGTGACAACCCGCCTTTTCTGAATAATCCAAGTTGACAATATAACCACACATGTCCAACTCGAACGATTCAAAACTGACAGATAATCAATTTAGGGTGTATAATAGAATCAGATCATAGAATCACATATACAGAATAACACAGAATCTCGCAGCGGAAATGAAATAATATACATAAGCAGTTCATGAAGCTACTTAAATAGTTACAATTTAATTTTTACAATATAGCGACTCATAAAGTTCGCAAATACAAGCCAAACGGAAATAGGAACTAATACTGGATAGGATGGAGTCTTCGACTAGGTCTTCGGCTCCATATAAAGTGCTCCTCGAGAACACTGCAATACTCAGTCTGACCCGAGCGAAATGAGAAAAATACAAAACACTCGAGTCAGGTCTAAACATTCTAATGTGATTAGATCTAAACTCAGATGCAAATAACTCAAGAGATGTTACGGTATTTTCCATCTCTTAAGGATCCGTTAAACTATCTATATATAGTATGATACGCTATTATATGTAATGTCTATCAGTAATATAAAATATTTAAAATAGCGTTAAGGCTTTACATTGATCCCCCTTAACACGTTTTTAAACAGTGTGGTCTATGTAGGTCCTGTAACACAACCAGTAGAACGTCGGTAGCCAGTGAGTCCCCTATAGGCACATGTTAAATAGAAACTCGTAGTGGTCGCGCATAAGGATAAACGTATGACAAGGCACGTGAGGCAATGCCCAAGGTAGGATACTACCAGTTTGCCTGATCCGGACTGGTGGTAACCCCTAACGGCCCACCGCAACACAACACTTCCAAAATCAAGGGTGATCACCAAATAACAAAAGATAGAATACACGAAGAAGTGTGTCTGCTAGAGGTAGCTAGCCTCAATGGCCCGGCACGGCTCCTGTTTTAGTCATTTCAAATTTGACACAAGTGTCGGTCATCCATTATCGTTCACTTTCTTCAATCCAACAACGTACACCAAAAACAACCACTTCATTCCGGATCATCACTTCACGAACATAGTTATCAAAGTGGTTCCAATATCGACAGAGAATGTGTCCATAACAGGCTCCGGTCTCTTTGACAACTAACGTCATTTTGTTTTTTTCCATTGATTAATTTTGAATTGATCAAACCATAATTGTATTTCAACTTCCTTATTCAAACTTGAACTATCAAATATTCCACTTTGAAATATTAACAATATTTTGTCGTTTACAATTTACACTTAACTTTGTGTCTGATTCCAAAGTTCCAAATCAATAAACTAAAGTTGTATTTTTCTTTTGTAAAATTTACAATTTCCAAATATTGAATATTTCACTTAAGATCACATTCAAATTTCATAATTTTACTTCATTTAACTAAATTGTTTTTCTCAACTAAATTTGTATCCAAAATTTACAATTTTGAAATTTATTTCCTTAAATATTCAGGCTAACGTTTTTTTCAATAAAGGTTCAACAATGGTTATTTCAGTAAGTTTAAAATAAAATTTAAATCACTTAATATTTCATTTATCAATTTAAATCAAATTTTCATGTATATAATTTAAACCAAAGTTTAAATCTTCAAAATTTGAAACAATTCTTTTTTTTTATAACGGGAATTTGATATTTGAAATACGTATCGTGAAATGTAGTAGCTATAAAAATTTCATCGAAAAATTTGAATGTCGTCGATCGCGCAATTTTTAGTGCAAAGCTGCGCATAACAGTTCAAATTTTAACGATTTTAAAATCAGTTCAAAACAAGTTCAGATAAACATGAAAAATATTCTATTCGTTGACAGTAATCCAATGGTGGAATTTGTTTCGCGAAAATCGGACGTTTTGACCTCCGTTTCATGTCCGCATTTTTACGTCAAAGGGGTCCGTAACGCGTTTTTGAACGGAGCATGCAGACACTGCAAATTATATACCATTGTGTCCGTCTCGTCGCACTGATTACAGAAATATATTCATTTGTCAGTTTCGTTGTTCGGTTTGCGCTAAAACTGTGAAAAAAGCTTGCACAGTTCATTTTTGAAACAGAGTCATTTGAGTTCGATGTGTCCCTTTTACGATTTTACATATTTTCCAAAATATTTTGGGTATGCAAAAGTCGTATTTTTATTTTATTAACCTACTTAATTTTTCCTTTTTCAAAGCTTATGTATGGTTGAACCATGCATACTTTTGTGTCCATGTCCACAAATTTAACAAAAGCTCACTATCCATATTTTTTCCCACATGTATACACATGCATGCACTCATTCACACATTGTAATACTCACGCCATGCACACATTCAAAACACACATGTACACATTTAAAACACACCACATACATACACATTAATATATACACACGCAATACATATGCACAAAACACTTAACACACACACGCAACACTTTTGCTCACACACATGCACGCACTACATGCACTAGCTCTATATATATTATACACAATAACTTCATGTCTTGCTGGTTATTCATCTTGTATGGTGATGAGACTAAAAAAAAAAAAGAGCAAAAGAATGTGTTTGTCTCCTTGTAAATTATTTCATGAGAAGTGAAAGGATAGGAAAAGTGAGTATCCAATTGCATGGAAAAGGAAATGGGAATGTGGCATCAATTTACAGAGAAGAAAAAGTCAGAAAATAAAATGGGAACTTTAATGGAAGGAAGAGGGCTTGCTGTGTTGCCTTCCAAAAATGGAAGCCTCCTGTAGCTTCCATGCAAAAAATGTAGCTTCCTACAAACATGAATCCCTCCTTCATTCATGCGTGTCCCTCCAGAGAAGAAATTATTCTTATATGTTTATGCATTTTTTTTTCTTTTTCTTTTTTTTACTAACGCATGTATGACCACACACTGCACTGCATAATAGAACACACACACCCCAAAATACTCACCCATGTATGAACACACACTCACGTTGCATTGCATATTTTACATGCATGCATGTCCTGCATGCTAATGAAAAATAATGGTGAAATAAATTACTGCTACTGTGTTCATCAAAAGATGAAATGGCAAGAAGTTTTTTTTTTGGTGTTGCCTACAGCCAAAGTATGAACAATGGAAGGATGTTGAAAATGTTTGCTGTGTATAAAAATATCCCCCCTGTTGTGTGAAGAAAACTATTTTATAACATGAATGGCACTCCATGCGTGTTCCACAAAGGAGCAAAAGTGTAAATATTACGTGGCTCATTTGTTTCTCTTTCTTTTTTGAAAGATCCCTTAATTTTAAGTGTGTATGGACAAATGCCAGGGAAGGAAAAGATAGCTTTGTATAAAAAAAATCAGTAACACAGCATCCCAACCCAACACAACACACAGTAAAACACAAATATATCTACATATGCACATACACGTACAAGCCGCATGCACACAATAACGTTCATATGTGTATAAATATATATCAAACACATTAGAGAAGTTTAGACATGAGTAACAACTCATGTTTGGGTTCCGAGACCTAGCGACAAGAGATCGGAGTTGTCAGAGGTTGGTGCGGGCTGTCGGGAGAAGGCGGAGCAAGAGAGGACGTGGAGAGGAGAGCAAGAGTTGCTGGGCTGAGGACGCAAGTAAGAGGAGAACTGGGCTGCTTCACTTCATGCGTGCTGGCATTCTCTTTTTTTTTCCTTTCTTTGTTTTTTTTTTCTCTTTTTTTTTACGAGACAAAAAAATTCCAGAAGCAAGGAAAATAGCAAAGAAGAAGAGAAATGAAGATGGAGCAAAGCAAGTTTTTGGGAGCTTATGTATATAAGATAGGGGTAGGTGAATTCTTTGTATTCATTTGCAGACCACTCCTCATTTAATGCAAAAAGAAAATTATGGTCTTCCCTCACTTCTCATTTAATGCTGAGCACTACGGTAGACTATTATTGGATTTTGTGGAGATATTTTTTTTCCTGTTTGTAACATTATAGTAGGTCACCTGTATGGAAATAAATGTCTATCCATTTGTCTTTGCGGACACCAAAACATTAGTATAAATACACCGTTGATATCAGGACGTCGAGACGAACACAACGACACACAGTTATCAGTGCTTTGAACATTTTATAAAAATTCTATTTTTATATTTAATTGTACCGAGTTTAATTAGCGGTCATTTAAATTTATTTAGTTAAAATTTATCAGAATTATATGGAACGAACTTATAACGTTTTGATTACAATTTTGTTTTCAAATTCTTTGCATACAAATATTTATTTTTATTTTAAATTCAATAAACTTTGAATATATTCGTTCTAATAACTAAATTTAATCGTTTGTTTTATTTGCTTGTTTCTTTCTTGTAATTTATTATTAAATAATTTTTTTCCGATCTGAAAAACCAGATCGTTACAGACATGAACTCGAATTGAAATTGAATAGAATCTAATTTGAATTCAAATCAATTTGAAATGAATTTAAAACGAAATTATATTGGAAAATTTCAATTTTGATTTGAATTTGAAATGAAGTTGAAATCGTTTTGAAAACGAATTTAAAACAATTTATAAAATTCGTTTTTAAATAGTAATCGATGAAGTATATATTATACATATAATATAATGGCCTGAATAGAACGCGCCGCGCCGCGGCAGTTCGCGAATTTCGACCATTAACTTCGAACGGATATTACGGGAGATCCGACCGTCGGATTCTCCTGAAACCGGAACCGTTGGGTTCGTGTCGAAAAGAGCTTTTCAATGAATATTAGACATTTGAAATCTAACGGTTGGATTTGGAATTATGTCCAAATCAAATTTGGAAAAGGTCGTTGTAAGTGCAGTTCGATGGCCATTAGTGGAAATCGACTGTATGTGCCTTGATAAAATTATTAAAAATATCTATAATTTGTGTAAAATCATAGGAACTGATTTGGGAAAAACTAGGATGAAATACTCCATATTTGAAAAGATAAAAATAGATTTTTATCGAAATGAACTAGAATTAAAACCAATTTATTTTTGAAATAAATAAATTGAATTTGAAGTGAATTTTAAATATATCTAATTGGAATTGAATTAGAATTTATTTATGGGTTTACCGTGAAAGGTGTTTTAAATAACACTTGTTCTTTAACCCAATAATAAATAGAATGTGATTTGGGTTTATCGTGGACTGTGTTTTAAATGACAATAGTTCTTTAACCTAGTAAAAGGAGTTTTAATGATTCGGTAATTAGATTGAAATGTGAATTGATAATTCAAATTATCAAAATTTAGAAATGATCGAAAGGGGAGTATCACCAGTTTTACTCCTAGCGATAGTTAAATCTTTAATTAGATTTGAACCTGAAATGGTAATTAAATTTACCGATAACACCATGGTGTTAGTTATGGGGTAATAACAGTTTTGCTCCATGGGATGAATAGGTTGGGATTGGGAAATAAAATAAATAATTACTTCGGTGTGGTTCGCTAATCTCGACTAGTTTGGAAAACCATAATCTGGTTTGAAATGACATCCAAAGGAAGATTAAAGAATAAATTTAAAAGAATTTATCTTTGATAAAATTAATGAGAACCTCTCCCTAGGAGTGTGAATATCTGAATAAAAGAATATTCTGAATTGGAATGAGGCGTATATTGTGTTTTATAGCACTTGTTGATTAAGATACGCGAGTTATTCAGAAAGGCCGGGTATAACCCATTCTGAATAACTGATTCGATGATGAGTCAAAGAGATCGAAGAAGGTGCAAGACAGACGATCTTCACATCGAATGGATGGGTGCTACTGATGCTCACGATGGGAGTAGCTACCTTGAAGGGGGCTAAAGTAGTAGTCGTCCGGTCGTGCTTGAAGGTCGACGGATATGCGAGGAAAGTGCCTCCGGTTTCCTTCAGACCTAGAACGGACTTGTAAATGGATGGTGTGTCTGACATTATATTCCTTTATATTGTATTCATTGATCTCTGCTAAATATATATCTGTTTGGCGGCGGAGAATTTATTCTCTTGCTTAACGCCCTTCTCTGAGACATACGAGCTCAGAGATTATATATTGGCAGAAATCAGTGGTACGATATGGATTGATAGTGTGGCATGCTGAGATGCAGTGATCCAGACTTTTGTAGAAAAGCAAAGTTTGGTGGATGATGATCAAACCGCAACTTTAATATAGCACGGCTTTGTGTATAGCGTTGATTCACGAGCCTCACACCCCGGTATGGTGGTAAACTGATGGTTTGATCAGTATGCTTTTTAGAGGATGGGTACCTTAGTGGTGTCGTGGATTCGGTCGACCGAGATTGAGCTTAGTGCTCAGAGGGATAGGGTAAGTGGTGTTTTCTCTCGCCGAGACGTAAGCCGCAGTGATACTCGATTTCCCAAAAGTGCGGATGTGCATTATGGTGTTTTCTCTAGCTGAGACGTAAGCCGTTGTGGATGGCACTACGTAATCGATCTTTCGAATCAGGAGCCACCATGATGGAAATCCAATTTCCAAATATGACATTTTGCGGTTTTGATTATAGAGCCTAGTATTGGCGACATGATATATGGTACCCATACCGTCTATGATTGATATATTTATATTTGAAGTTGTTTTCTTCACTTATAGTAATAATATAAGATGAAATTTCACGTATCAAGCATATTTGGCTACTATAAGGGAAAACCCTATCCTCTGGCTTGCGTTGCATTGTGTGATGGGACCTAGGTCTTATAATAGCTTCATTGTTCTTTATTTATCATTGCGCTATTTGTTTTCTGCATTGTTATTCTTGGGAGGAAACTCGTTCCGTGTTATACGGCGTGGTCCCTTGGTTTACCTAACTTTAAAAAAAAGATTAATAACTATTTTAGTTCTCACAACAGTCACATGACTGACCTGGAGTTTATTGTTTTAACCTAAACTCTGGGTGCCCCTATTTTCCACACGGGCAGCTAGTAGTTTTGGTTTTGCAGATTTATATTCATAGGATCCTGATTTACAGCTGGAACGATGCTCGGAAAGCTCTATATCAGTGTATTACTTTCAGTGGTGTTTTATATTGTTATTTCCGCTGCGATGTGTTTAAATGTAATTTAAATCTCTGATATTTTTCTGTGTAATATTTATTCGTACTCTGTTATATTCTTGTATTCTGATGGAATTGTTGTAATATACAATGAAATGTTCTTCTGTTTGCGTTCCAATTTGTCATGTTCTTAAAACGATCAGGGGTTTCGAACGGTCTTAGTCGGATCAACGATCGATTCGGGTTGAGCAAAATTCCTTACCGTTACATGCCCAGTGTATTCCTCTCTAGAGGTACACTAGCGAAAGGTGGTTCCATACCTTGTCATAGTTGGAAATCCATTACCCAATACGTGTTTGTGGATTTGATTGTATACTATGTATGTAGAACGTGAGATGAAAGCGTTTCTTCTAGATGATTATTATATTGTGGTTAATAGACATTATTATAATATCAAAAGGTTTTGATATAAAGATGTTTGGATTCTCATAAGGGAAAAACCCGTTCCGTGCTATACGGCGTGGTCTTATGAGATATCATTTAGTTTTCTAAAACTGTTTTAAACTGTTTACTCATACTAGTCTCATGACTGACCCTGAGTTTATTTTGTTTTGCTCTACCTAAACTCTTGGGTTCCTAAATTTGTATGGGCAGTCAAGTAGTTCAGGATTTTACAGATCTATCTAAAGGAGCTTGGAGCAGGAGGCTTCAGCGTTAGTTATATAGAGTTTTGTTCCGCTGTGTTGTAAGTGTTGTACTCTGATAAGTATATGTTATACAGTTGAGATTTTGTATTTCAAAGATATGATATATTATATTTTGTTCCGCTACGATGTGAGAGTCTGTGTTATTGTTTCTGTTCTTCTTCTACCTTTTTCTTAAAAAAAATGATTCGTATTTTCGTGATATTTGGGTTGGACGTATGATGTATATAGTCAACTCAGGTATTACGGACTTTGCGGGTTGTTACATATATAAGCGTTGTATAAGTTGTATGTTCGATGTATAAGTTATATATGCATTGTAAAAATAATATATGCGTTGAAATGAATTGAAATGATATTGAAATGAAATCGAAATATAGTTATATATATATATACTCCCCTCGTCCACAGACCATGGACGATATATATTGGTTGTGATATTTTTTTGGATTATTGGTTGATGTGAAATTTGGTGAATATCATGAATGGTTGATTTGAAATGATTGATTGTGGTTGAAATCCCAATAGGATTAGTATATGGGAAAATTCATCTGCGTTCGAACTAGATATTGAAAATCCCTATTATCAAAAGTTGCGAGGCTTTAAGGTAGAGCGAGGAGCCGTACCCGGGACGGTGCCGGTTTTAACTACCCTACCGTTATGCTGCCGAAATTTTCAATAATATTCATGTGTTAGAATTATTTTCATGTGTTGAAACTATATTCATGTGTTGAATAGGAATTCATGTGTTGAATAGAAATTCATGTGTTGAATGAAGTTCATGTATTGAATAAATTCTTTGAAAGATAAAAATCACCTTTTTATTATATATATAGACTATATAAAATATTAGTATTTTTGAATAATTTGTTTTAACACTAAAAATAACATTTTTACTTTATGTATGAACTATATAAAATAATCATGTTTTGAAATAAATTGTTTTAACAATAAAAATCACATTTTTATTATATATAAAAACTATAGAAAACATTCATGTGTTGAATAAAGGACTAGAACGATAAAAATCATATTTTTATCATATGTGTGAAGTCGAAAACATTTATGTGTTGAATTTATAGATTGAACAATAAAATCTACATTTTTATTGTGAATATGAAGTGCTAAAAATATTTATGTGTTGAATAAATATTTTAGATGATAAAAATATCCTTTTTATCATGTAAACGACTCGCTAAAAATACACAAGTGTTGAAATAAATAATCGTTTGCTATGAATATTATTGTTAACCAGTGAATGGACCAAATGAAATAGTCATGCGTTGAAAGATATTTTTGTTCGATAAAAATATCATTTTTATGCGAAATATGAAAGGTTAAAAATGGTGATGTGTTGAAATAAATATCTACTGGATAAAAGTATCGTTTTTATCAAATATATGAAGTGAATATGATTTTGAAATCAAAGAATGAATTATATATATATATATATATAATTAAAATAAATCAAATAACGAAGCTGCAGTTCGTATTTTGAAACTGTGATTTCAAATGATTATTGTGGGAGATCCGACCGTCGGATTTTCCCGAAACCGAAACTGTTGGGTTCGCTTTGGAAATATCTTTCCAACGACACCCACTTTGTAAAGATCCAAAAATTGGATTGTCTGGAATATTTAATTCAAATTTGAAGAAAAACAGCGCCAGAATCAATTATATTTATAATTATATATAAATATAATTAAATTAAATCGAATAACGACGCTGCAGTTCGTATTTTGAAATCGTAACTTCAAACGATTAGTGCGAGAGATCCGACCATCGGATTTTCCCAAAACTGAAACCGTTGGATTCGTTTTGAAAAGATCTTTCTAATGATATAAAATTTATGAAGATCCAACGGTTAGATTTTCTGATATGTGTAATTCAAATCAGAAGAAAAACAGCGCCACGGCCGCCTTATGGCCTGAAGCGTCGTTTGAATGAATTGGCTATTTTTAAATATAAAAAAATAGCGATAAATCATGATAAAAATATTATAAACGATATGGAATGGAAATAAACTGAATTTGCTCGGTTTATTTGATATTTGATGGTTGAATGTGTTTGGCATGAAAATTACATTAAAGAACATAATTATTGATGTCGAATAATTTAACCATTGAAATGAATTGATTTGAAATTCTAAATATACGTGAATTATTTGAAAAGGCCGAGTTCATTCTCATTTCAAATAATTGATCGACGATTAGAAGTCGAAGATATAAAGATAGTGCAAGACCGATGATCTTCACGTCGAATGGAGGGGTGCTACTGAAGCTCATGATAGGAGTAGCTACCTTGAAGGGGCTGAATAGTGGCCGTCCGGGCGTTCTTGTTGATTGTACGGATGTGCGAGGTACTAAGTGCCTCCGGTTTCATTCAGACCCAGAACGACCTTGTAAATGGACTGTGTGTCTAACATTGGATTTTGTTCTGTGCTGATTGATCTCTATTAAATATATATCTATTTGGCGGCGGAGAATTTATTCTCTTGCTTAACGCCCTTCTCTGAGATGTATGAGCTCAGAGGTTATATATCGATAGCAATCAGTCGCATGGAGGGAATTGCCTGTGTGGCACACCTAAGTGGCAGATGATCAAGACTTTTGTTGAAAAGCAAAGTATTGTGGTTGATGATCAAAGTGCGGCCTGTGTGGCATAGATTTTTGTATAGCGTTGTTTCGTGAGCCTCAGACTCCGGTATGAGCCAGAAAAGGGAGAGGACATCAGGGAGGACATGCGTTTCTTTCTAGCTAGGAGTGGTGTTTTTGGTTTGATACGCCCGAGCATTTTACTTATGTGGATGATGGATAGCGAGGTGCCTCGGTTAGATCATTCTCTTCGGAGCCGATAGTTTGGTTGGTGGATGACCAGTTACGCCCCATAGGGTGGGGAAACGCAGTGTTCAGGCATTTTAATCCACATCGAGTGGACCGGCCCTGACGATCCAAGGGTCACTCAAGCTCTGATCCTGAGACATGGTAGGCTAGATAGTCTCGAAGCAGTAAGGACGATCCCTTGCCTTGGTTCATGATGGAAATCCAATTTCCAAATATGACACCGTGCAGTTTTGATTGTATACCTATATATGGCGACATAGTGGTATGGGCCATTAATGTCATCTATGATTGATACTTATGATTTGAAATTGTTTTTGAAACATATAAACACTAGTAATAATATCAAATGCTTTTGTTTTATTCGTATCAAGCATATTTTGGCCATTATAAGGTAAAACTCTATCCTCCGGTTTGTGTTGCATTGTGTGATGGGAACTGAGTCTTATAATGGCTTCATTTTTATAAAAAAAGCATTGCGATATTTAACATATTTACTTGTTTTAAAGCACTGGCAATCCAATGGAGTAAACCCGTTCCGCGAAAGTGGCGTAGTCCTGTGATTGGCCATATTGAAAAATATGTTAAGTAGATTTCTCATACCAGTCCCATGACTGACTCGTAGTTTGTTTCACTTGCAAACTCGGATGCCCTTTTTTCTATACGGGCAGCCTTGTATTCAGGTTTTAGCAGCCTCTTTCTGGATAGCTGGAGCTGAAGATAGATTCTATCATTTATCTCTTTTTATGCTGTTCAGCTCCTATTGTACATATTATGTTCTGTTTTCCGTTGTAGACATTTATGTATAGCCGAACTGTATTTGTACTAAGTATGATCCTGTATACTGTATAACTCTGATGATTGTGTTTATCCGGTGTATTCTATTGTACATTATCTGGTGTATTTATTTATTTCTGGTTAGCTGTTATTTGTTTATGTGTTATATTCCAAAGATTAGCCTTGCCACCGTCATTCGGGGTCGTCACATTAATATATTCATAATATTATATTTTAAAATCACCACCTTTTGATATTCATTATAAAGTGAATAAAATCGATCGATAAACCCGTTCGGGTTAAAATGGTGTTTGCTACTTAACTCGGCTTCATATTTTTATATTTTTGTGCCCATCCGAAGATGGTCATAAAAATCATAACTTAATTCTTCACTAAATTTATTTTAAAATACTTTTTATATTAAAATACTCTTTATATTAAAATATCCTTTTAAAAATGTTCTTTATTCTGAATCGGAATGTGACTCAATCAATTACCATATAATTTCAGTTATATGGATTTCATACATTGCATATATTCAACGATAATGATAAGCAATCATCAAACTATACATTCACTTCCAAAGTGAAGTTTATAACTATGTGAGCATTAAAATAAATAAATAACGCTCATCACAGACTGTCAATTCATCGATTGACAATTAATTAAATATTGGGACTAGTGTGTCAAATATCATCCCAATACTCGTGTGAGGTTTTAAAACAACAACAATTTATATAAATAAATCATTGGTTAATAGATTTAACCAATTATAATTTGGTTTGCATTATTTCTAATATCGCTAACATAATAATGTTAATATTAAACGAATGTACATGACAGTTCTAATTCACATAAAAGGATATGTTTATATGACAATTCTAATTCACATAAAATGATATTTTATATGCAATTTCTAATTCACCATAAAAAATGATATTTTTTTATATGGCATTTCTAATTCAACAAAAAATGATATTTTTATGTGACACAACTATAATTCAACAAAAACGATATTTTGTTTTGACACAAGTATATTTAACAAAAATGTTATTTTGTTTTTGACACAAATATAGTTCAACAAAAATGATATTTTTAACCAACATGACATTTCTAATGAAAATGATATTTTTAAATAAATGACATTTTTTATTTAAATGATATTTTCTAAATGAATGATATTACTAAATGAATGACTTTTCAAAATCAATGACATTTTTATTGTAAATAAACATTTCTAGCTAAAATGTTATTTTAAATCTAAATAAACATTTCTAACTAAAATGTTATTTTTAATCTAATATAACATTCCTTAACAAAAATGTTATTTTTAATCTAATAAAATATTTCTAACAAAAGTGACATTAATCTAATAAAACATTTTATAACAAAATGTTATTTTTTTCTAATGCAATATTTTATAACAAAAATGTTATTTTCTTTTTTTCTCTAATGCAAAAGATGATAATTTTATTCTAAAATGACATATTTTACTAAGAGCATTTTCTTTTAAAGGACAAACCTTGCAAATAAATTAGTCAAAAGGATGGAAAGTTTTAAAATTAGCCATAAGTCCACATCTCCACTAAACATGGAATTCAGGGGGCCCACAATCCATTTTTCACTTACACTAGCATTTGTCCTTTTGGCTAATTTCTAAACTTTTCATTTTTTTCACCAAAAAATTTCTTAAGTTTGGACTTTTCACTATTTTCCACTTTTACTAAAATGTCATTTTAAACTAAAATGATATTTTTAACTTTGCCATCTTATTCTAACATGACATATTTTACTTACAAAATATGATTTCTACATGAAGGACCCATTTGTTGACCAAATATGATTTCTACATAAATGACATATTTGTTGACAAAATATGATTTCTACATAAATGACATATTTATTGATAAAATATGATTTCTACATAAATGTCATATTTATTGACAAAATATGATTTCTACATAAATGTCATATTTATTGACAAAGTATGATTTCTACCTAAATGTCATATTTATTTACAAAATATGATTTCTACATAAATGACATATTTATTGACAAAATAAGTTTTCTACATAAGGGACATATTTGTCCTAATATAACATTCCTAACAAAAATGATATTTTTAACATGTCATGGCATTATTCTAACATAAATGATATTATAACTTGACATTATTCTAACATAAATAATGTTTTTAATTAACATTACATATAATAAAAAAAATGATATTTTTCTTTAACATGTCATATAATAAAAAAATGATGTTTTTCTAACTAAAATGATATGTTTAACATAACATGATATTTTCATTTTAACATTTATATCTTTATCTTAGATAAATATAATTCAACGAATAATCATCACCACAATCAATTAGTCAATCTAAATTTACATACCGCATATTTGTGTTCTATATGGCATATATTAATAACACAGTCAGAATCAATTCAAATATATATATATATATATATATATTTCTATATATATATGTATATTAATTTTAATTTTTAAATAGAGAAATCTCACCATGATTTTATCTGAATTTCCAACATGCTCCGTTTAACCTCTAATTAGTTCCATGTTGTAGATCTCATCGTTGTGATTCCAACGCATCCAGTTTCGTTCCATTCTGTGTTCATATGTGAAAGATATGACATTATAAACATTAATTACAGTTTGCGATAATTAAAATTTAATTAATTTAATTAATCCACTTCCAATCCCTTGATTACCCTTTATAATTATCTTCCACTGCTAATTCAAAATATTGGAGCACAAAACCCATCGTCGGTTTGGTTTCTCTACTCACGCACCGGGATTCTCTCCACCGTTGGTCGATCCAACCCCATCATGTCGAAGCCATCACCTACGTCCATCATCACCTGGCCACCCGATCAACTCGCCCTCCGGACTGTTCAGAAAATCCACCCAAACTGCAGCTGCTTGAGGCAGGAAATCGGCCTCTAGAATTGATTACATTTGATCATAGTCGTTCACCCTGTAGATCTCATAGAGCTCTCTATTGTTGGTTTTAAAAGTCTTTGATTTCTTTGCATGGTAGAGGAGTTAGAAAAGGAAGAAGATGGATGCGTTTCAGCCATTGAAGATAAAGGGGGGCGTCGGTTAATTATGTTTTAGGGTTTCTAGACTACGTATTTATGATCGACGCTTTCCTATGAACTAGAAAAGCGCGAAATTTTAAAATAAATTCTGCAAGCGCACAGGTCGCGTAATATGCAGGTCGAATCACAGGGAGGTGTTTTAAATCTTATTATTTATTTATTCTTAGGCGAGTTAGACAAAATCTGGAGATGTTTTTGAATCAGTGCTATAGAATTTGCTATGGATCCGAATCTAATCAGATCAATGTCGAATTCAATAACTGAAAAGAAAGGCACCAATTACTAGAAAAATTAAATAACAACTAACAATAGCAGAAAATTAAAAGTAGGATTGCCATTTAATCTAATCAAACGGTCAATCGCTAACATGCTTTAATAAAAGAAAATAACAATATATATTCTATTGAAACTAATTGTGTAGACACACAAATTATTATGAAAGAAAAAGACAATCAACAAAAATGAAGAAGAACTTTGTTATTCATAAACGAGAATACAGAATTAAAAAATGGCATGAACATTTACAATAAGTACAACGTATATTTATAGGTGGGATAGGCCAAACCCTAATCAGATCTATGAATAAATGGGCCTCTTTTCCTAAGAATTCTTATCATATCTCATGCCTTTCTTGACCAAGCTTGTTTGGAAATAATCTTTAAGAATATCATTGTGAATATCTTCCATATCTTCCAAATCTTCCATGTGGCTAATTGATTGACAAAAGATTTGCATGTGATTAATTCTTCCAAACATGGACTCTTATTAGACTCCAAAAGTGCATAAGATAAAATCTTCAAATCTTCCATGTGGCTAATTGATTGGTAATCAGATTGTATGTAACTAATTCTTCCAAACATGGACTCTTATTAGACTACAAAAGCACATGAGATAAAATCTTCGAAGTTGATCTTTTTCTTATGTAATATCTTGCTTTTCGGGGTGCATGAGGATTGATGAGCGACCTATGAAAATATACGAAAAATGCCCAATGTAAAATTTATTTGTTTACAATAAATATAAGATAGAGAATAAAAATTAACACTTTTACATGTTAATCAAATACCCCCACACTTATCTTTTACTCGTCCTCGAGTGAAAAGAAAGAAATATAAATAAAAAAATGAAAAGCTAAACTGGATAGGTCACACTTTCGTAGGAAACACGATTGCATTGAGCGTATGCAATAAGCGTTAAAGCTCTAGGTGTCCATAGTAGGGCGAGTGGTGTCTCGTGAGGGTTTTCAGCGGATACTACCCACAAAATCCAAATGCGGTATGTGTGGATCTAATCAACTACATGAATGCAATGGATATATACAAAAAAAAAAAATGACAACACGACTTGTTTCAGAAAAGTGGTACAACAAATTAAGTTATCAATTTCTTGTCTGGTGATTTAATTTTAGATTCCTCAACTTGTCACAAATTTTCGATATAATTCAAGTTTTCAAATGTTAAATTCCATCTTGGCCAGTTGGTACGGTTGATAACATAGTGCAGCCATAAATTAGATTCTTAGTTTGCTTGGCACAGTTTGCAAAGTGGTATTATTATTTTCTCATGTATGGCTAGTCAAATCAATAAGGTCAAGAAGTATTTGGACATCATCGCTTGTTCTCTATTCTATAAAGTTTTAAAATTTATGATTAATTACATACACCTAACTTAAAAGACCAAGGTATACCACCCATACACTGCCTTGCGGACTGACGGAGAGTTAGGACAGAGCTTGGTGGATTGTGCAGACCGACACTGACTTTGTCAACAACATGTCGGGAATCGTTAGGTGTCCAACTCATAAAATGAGACCAAGATATTCCAACGCTGACTTTGTCAACAACATATCGGATAGAGCTTGGCGGGTTTGCACACCAACGCTTGACATACAAGCAATGTTGGATACCCTTGGATTACTATTATTATTATTGAAATATAAGCACAAAAGAGAGTTACGTAAATTCAACTTAACACAACTTAGTTTTAAATATTTGAAAAGCCAATATAAGTATTTTAAGTCCTCCACTTATTTAAAAAAAGACTAAAGTATAAAATAGATTTCATGGCTATCACCTAAGAATCTCCCTATATACTGGTTACACTATTATCCCTCAAAATTAATCTTTTCATTATATTTCTTATTCGATCTAAGTTGAGAGAAAAAAATACTATCAATTGACTAAAAATTGTAAACTTATTTGTGGTATCACTCTAAAATAAGTCATTTCTGTGAGTGTGTGTGTTTTTTTTTGTTGGAAGGGAAAAACATGTAGTTAATTTTTTTAATTTTTTGAAGATGATGTGATGCAGACTTGACTCCCCCACACTAGATTGAGACAGTGTCCCAACTGCCTAAGTATGCAGACCAAAATGGAAGGGGAAAAAATGAAAAATAAAAGAAAAAGAACGTGTATCACCTGATTTCATGGTGGATGATCAGGCTCATGAAGATTGATAAGGTCATCGTCTTTGTATTGCTCGAATTCCAAAAATGGTTTCAGTCATTGACCGTTTACTTTGAAGACCTTTCCATCCTTAGGATATTCAACTACTCCATGAGGATATACTGTTTTGACAACATAAGGTCCAGTCCATCGAGATCTGGGTTTTCCTGGAAACAAGTGAAGTCTAGAGTCGTACAAAAGAACTTTTTGTCCTACATTGAATTCCTTACAAAGTATGTTCTTGTCAGGTTGGGCTTTGGTTCTTTAAAGATTTTCGCATTTTCATATGCTTCATTTATTAATTCCTCTAGTTCTGAAATCTGTAACTTCCTATGTGAGTCGACCTTCTCTAAGTCAAAATTCAAAAGTTTAATTGCCCAAAGAGCACGATGCTCTAATTCAAGAGGTAAATGATAGGCCTTCCCAAAGACTAACCGATATGGTGAAATTCCTAGATTGGTTTTGTAAGCAGTGCGAAATGCCCAAAGTGCATCAATAAATTTTAAGGATCATTCTTTTCTATTGGAATTCACGGTTTTCTCAAGAATTTGTTTGATTTGTCTATTGGAAACTTCTACTTGTCTACTAGTTTGTGGATGGTAAGGGGTCGATAGCTTGTGTGTGATTGAGTATTTCTTTAGCAAGGATTCAAAAGCACAATTACAGAAGTGAGTGCCATTATCGCTAATGATAGCTCGAGGTGTGCCAAAATGTGAAAAGATGTTTTCTTTGAGGAATTTAATAACAACCTTGTTATTATTGGTTTTTGTCAGGATGGCTTCAACCCATTTTGAGACATAGTCTACCACAAGCAAGATGTAAAGATTCCCAAATGAGTTAGGGAATGGTCCCATGAAATCGATGCTCCAAACATTGAATAACTCAATCACTAAAATGGGGTTGAGAGGCATCATGTTTCGCTTAGTGATTCGACCTGTTCTTTGACATCGATCACATTTAGAGCGAAATTTGGAATCGTCACGGATGAGTGTGGCAATAAATACTGCTTTGCAGTACTTTTGCAGCAGTTTTTCTTGCTCCAAAATGACCGCCACAAGCATGGTCATGTGAGAAAGAGAGAATGCTTTGTAGTTCATGATCGGGTACACACGTCCGAATGATTTGGTCTGGGCAATTTTTGAAAAGATATGGGTCGTCCCAATAGAAGTTTCGAACTTTAGAGAGAAATTTTTGCCTATCTTGTTTCGACCATTCAGCGGGTGTTTGTTGCGTGACAAGATAATTCACAATGTCAGCGTACCAAGGGGTGTTAGAGATTGAAAGGATTTGTTCGTCGGGAAAATAGTTATCGATTTTGGTGTCATCAACGTTTTCATGAACAATTCAGGAGAGATGATCAGCTACAACATTCTCAGAACCCTTTTTATCTCGTATCTCTATGTCAAATTCTTGAAGAAGAAGGATCCAACAAATCAATCGGGCCTTGGCATCCTTTTTGTAAAGCAAATATTATAAGGCAGCATGGTCAGTGTAAATTATGACTTTGGATCCTATGAGATACGGTCTGAATTTCTCAAGAGCGCAAACAACTGCCAAAAGTTCCTTTTCAGTAGTTGAGTAATTCAATTGGGCCTCGTTTAAGGTTTTTCTAGCATAATAAATGACTCGAGGGAGTTTATCGATTCGCTGACCCAAGATGGCTCCAATAGCAAAATCAGAAGCATCACACATAAGTTCGAAGGGTTTAGTCCAATCAGGGGGTTGAATGATGGGAGTTGTGGTCAAGATTGACTTAAGAGTTTCAAAAGATGTTTTGCAGTCATTGGAAAATTCAAACTTGACGTCTATAGCAAGTAAGTTTGAGGGAGGTTTTGAAATTTTTGAGAAATCCTTAATGAATCTTCTATAGAATCCCGCATGGCCAAGAAATGAACGAACATCCTTAACAGACTTAGGAGGAGGTAGATTAGCAATCAAATCAATTTTGGATTTATCGACTTCAAGGCCATCTTTTGAAACGACATGACCTAGAACTATCCCCCTTTTTACCATGAAATGACATTTTTCCCAATTAAGCACGAGTGATTTCTCCTTACAACGTTTTAGGACGAGTTCTAAATGAGTGAGACATTGGGAAAAAGATGATCCGTAGATTGAAAAATCATCCATAAATATTTCCAAGAATTATTCCACTATATCAGAGAAAATACTCATCATACACCTTTGGAAAGTCGCGGAGGCATTACAAAGACCAAAAGGCATGCGACGATAAGCAAAAGATCCAAATGGACAAGTAAAGGTGGACTTATGTTGATCTTCTAAAGCAACAGGAATTTGGTTATAGCCAGAGTATCCATCGAGAAAACAATAGTACTCATGTCCCGCTGAATTGAGCTTTCGATAGTCAATACACACATGCCATTTTGGTTTGATTTTTGTTGGGACGAGCTCATTACTTTCATTTTTGATCACTGTGACTCCCGACTTCTTTGGTACAACTTGTACCGGACTCACCCAAGTACCATCAGAGATGGGATAGATAATGTTATTGTCTAGACATTTGATTATCTCCACCTTGACCACTTCTCTCATGTTTGGATTTAATCGCCTTTGAGCCTCATGGGTGGGTTTAGCCTCATCAACTAAATGTATGCGATGTTCCATAATTGATGGGCTAATTCCTTTTATATCGCTCAGTTCCCACCCCAAAGCGTCATTATTTTCCCTTAAAATTTCCAAGAGTTTTTCTTCTTGGTCCTCAGTAAGATCAAAGGCCAAGATTACGGAAAAAGTTTCTGAGGAGTCTAAGTATGCGTACTTAAGGTCATATGGCAAGTGTTTGAGGTCTAACTTAGGATGTTCTTGTGTGTTAACATTGGTCAACATTCCTTGGTTAGATTCAAATGACAAAGGACTGGAGTCAAGAAATTCATTCAGTTCAGAGATGTATTCGAGTTCATCGAAATCGAAGTCGAAATGGTCAAGACACATTTTCAAGGCTTTAGAAGTGTCATTAAAGGTTTCATCAACTATGGTTTGAATCATGTCGATTTCATCGATCTCAAAATCCCTAGGTTGTTTGTTGAGATTAAAGATATTTAACTCAATGGTTAGATGCCCGAAGGAAAGTCGGAGTTGACCGCTCCTACCATTAATGACAGCATTTGAGGTTGCTAAGAAAGGGCGTCCTAATATCAATGGTATTTGAACATTGGGATTTAAGATAGGCCCCGTTTCTAGAACTATGAAATCGACAGGGAAGTAAAACTGTTCGGTATCAAGACGTCTTCGATTATTCCCAATGGCTCTTTGAGAAATCGATCAGTTAGTTGAAGAGTGATATTTGTTGGTTGAATCTCCTCTAGTCCAAGTTGATGGTAAACAGCGTAAGGAAGAAGATTGACACTGGCACCAAGATCAAGTAAGGTACGAGAGATGTGAGTGTTTCCTATTTTACAATCAATCATAGGGCAGCCAGGGTCTTTGTACTTGACTAGGGAAAAACTCGAAAGAACAGAGCTTGTATTCGCAGTTAGAAAGGAGGTTTTTGGGACATTAGTCGCACGTTTTTGTGTGCACAATTCCTTAAGACATTTAGCATATTGAGGAATTTGTTCAATGGTGTCTAAAAGAGGAATGTTCACATGGACTTGTTTGAAAATTTCCAAAATTTTATCGAAATTTGCCGCCTTATTCTTGTTATTGAGTCTGTGGGGAAATGGAGCTATTAGTTTTTCGACTCTATGATCAGTTTCATCATTCGAGGAAGATGGTGGTAAGGGTGTAGAAGACGAAATGTTGGTATAGCCAACATTGATTTTCGAAGGTGAGTCGGGTTTGCCGACACTAGGAGAAGAGCTGTTGAGATTGCCAACATTTAAGGGAATTTGAGGTTTAGAAGAATTGTCAATCGTAGCCAATGGGTGATCCTCAAGATTTGGCATTGGGGTCGAGTTCGAAGGTTCGCCAGGGTTACCCACATTATTATCAATCATCTTTCTAGATCGAAGGGCTGTAATAGCATTGATCGGATTATGGTTTTCGTCCTCGCAAGAATTTACAGCACGAGAGTTATATTTTGGATTCACCTTTGGTTGACTAGGCAACTTTCCTTTCTCATTATTTTTCATTAATTCCTTCATCATATTCATCATTTGGTCGAGTTTAGCGACATGTGAGTTCATTTTATCTACTTGAGAGTTCAACTGTTTCTCTAAATGTACAATATCTTGTGGCGGTTGAGAAGGTTAAAAGGATTGGTTTGATGATTGAAAGTTGGGGTGCCTATAAGGTTGTTTGGATTGCGGTGCAGCTTGAGATGTTTGAGAATTGGGATGTGGAGCTTGATAATTCAGATTTGGAATAAAGGATTGCACGTGAGATGGGTTAGCCAAATTATTGGGTTTGACTAAGAAAATTTTGGGTGGTTCCTCTAACCAGGATTGTACGTGGATGAGTAAGGATTATTTTGAGCTATAGCATTAGCTTGGTCCTGAGAGTAATAGTGGGGTAACCCTTCTCCGGCTTGAGGAGTTTGATTTTCTAAGGAAATTTGACTTGGTTCCACTACATGCACTCCTCTAGTAGAAGTACGAATGGGAACACGAATTGATCCCCATTGCATGCCCTTTTCAGAATAATCTTCTAAGAATTGCCAAGCTTCATCGACCATCTTAGACATAAAGTCTCCTCCACACATTGATTCTAGTTGAGTTCTAGTCTGATAGTTTAGCCCTTCATATGCAATTTGACATAAGTGGTCTTTTAGAATTCCATGATGAGGACAACTATATAATAGTTGGTTGAATCTTTCAAAGTATTTTGAAAAAAATTCCCCCTTATTTTGACAAAATTGATTTATCCCAGTTCGAATTTTGAGAGTTTAATGGAAAGCGAAAAATATTTTCAAGAATGCAGTGACAAATTCATCCCAACTTCTAATGGAATGTTTTGGAAGAGAATTTAGCCATCTTTTAGCGCTTTCAAGTAGTGCAAAGGGAATTAGCCTTAGCTTGATCGATTTTGTTAGACAATTGTTGCATTTTTGTTGTGGACGCATACAATTCAAATTCACTTAGAAATTCATAAGCATTTTCAGACCTAGTAAATTTTGGTACCCCTTGAATAAAAGAATGTTAAGCTCAAAATTGTTTCTTTCAACTAGTGGGAACACGATGATAGAGGGTTGGACAGTCCTAGTTGGATAACATCGACCATGAAGAGATAAGGGTCTATCCATTTCGATATTGAGATTTTGAAAATTTTGATTTACTAAATTTTGATCCCCAAAGTTTGGAAAGTTTTGATTCACTCCATTTCGATCCAACTCGTTTGGAAAGTTTTGGTTTATTCGAGAACCCCTAGGAGAATTTGATTGGCTAACACTTTTTTCACTCATTGTTGTTAAATGCAAACAAAGAAAATCCTAGACTTAAGGTTGACACAGGAAGCTCTTAATCAAAATAAATAACAAAATCAAGTATATCTTATTAATTGACAATCTCGATTTGAAGGGGGAAGAGGGTCTTATGGCCGTTCATGTATAGTATAAATACTAAGGGATAAGACCAATGTTTTACGGGTAGTATGCAACCTCTTTTGCTAGAAGTTCAATAAATTGAACTAATATATATCCACGATCAAACCCTTGAGAGAATCAATTTCACAAAATACACTCTTGCAGTTAAATATTTTGCAAATCAAATTAAATAAATAGATTAGAAAAGTTGCTAGATTGTCAAGAAATTCCTGATGCAATACGTATCACCGTCCTTTACAAGAGGAATAAAACGAATTCCAGACAACAAAATAAATTTCCAAATCTAAGATATTTAATTCAATTTGTTTGTCCTATTGAGCTTGAGTTTTTGCTCCTAAGGCCAATGTCTAATCAATTTTTTATTTGAGTCCAAGGAGTATGCAAATGACAGAGTTTATTTGTTTTGGAGCCAAGGGAAGGTAATGACTTCCTCACTTTATGTTTGTTAGGGCTTTGCTCGTAACTAGATTTATTTCAGAATGCAGCCAAAAAAACATTCACACAAAAATAATTGCAGAAATTAAAAATTGTACAAGCAAGCCGCTGCCCCTGCAGAATTTTTTTACAAGCAATGTCTATATTTCTTTCTTTGCAACAGAGCACCTGTAGAGTTCATAAAAATATTACAGTGGGGTATGGCAGTCCTTCCAGAAAATTTGGGTAGCTTAAATCCCAATGTTTGCACTAATTCGACACTTCACTCTTTGTTTGGTTTCTTGAGCTCTGTTCACTTTGGCATTTGAAATGATTCGTTTTTTTCTTTTTCCTTTTTTTTATAGAGTTGAGAGAAAATTGAAAAGAAAAGAAAGGAGGGGGAAAATGACAAATAAAAAAAAACTCAAACAACTAAAAAAATCAAGAAAAAAACTAAATTTAAAAAAAGAAAAAAATCAAAAAAAAAAACAACAAAAACAAAGAGAAAGAAACAAATCGCTAAACTCGAAGACAACAAACAAACTAACTAAGTCTTAACGAAAACAAGACTAGACTCAAACCACAAGTTAAAAAAACAAAAAAAAAACAAAAAGGAAGAAAAAAAAAACAAACAATTTAAACTAAAACAAGCAAAATTCCAGACCCAACAAGGAGAACAGTTGAGATGGCACGCTCGAAATCCAACCTACTGCTCAAACAGAGTCGATCTAAAAATAAAATCGAATCGACCCACTTATTCTTTGTAACACACAAGTAAATATGGCAGTTTGCCTCACGCCCCAAAATGAAAATTACTTGCTTTTCAATACCAACGAATACAATTAAAATCTTTTTATAACACTGGATACAACAAAACCCTCCAAAACAGTTCACTCTTCGACCTCTCTCTCCCCTTCCTTTTTTTCCTTAAGAACAATTCATGAAACAAAAATAATAATCTTTGGTTCTCTTTGTAAACGGGTTCGGATCTATGAGCTTTCGGGTTCTACGAGTTGCGATTGGAATTGAGGCTAGGGTTTCGAACCAGATTGTAGACGAAAGGGGCTTTCTTTGGTGACAGTGTTCTAGTGATTGCGTTCGGATAGGGGTTGGCTTGTTGAGGTCACGGTGTGCTTTGATTCGAACTTCGGATTTGTGTTATGGGTGCGATTTGGTTCAGAAGTTGCAGATTTTTCTTTTGTAGGGGGTTGTTGCGGTTGGAGATGGCAGGAGTGTCTGTGGACAGGGAGGAAGAGGCTGAACGCTGATGATTGAAGGTGTTGATGGCAGGAATTCAGAATTGTGGTCAGAAGTTGAGTGACTTAAGGAGATGGGAGGATGATTGGTTTTGATGTGAACTGGGGTGGATTGGCTTTAGTTTGTGTGGTGCAAATGGAAGTGAAATCCAACGGGTTGGCTTAAGGAAGGTAGTGGGTGCAGCAGTAATGAGTTTTGATGATGACAGTGGTCGTGATGTAAGGATTTGTGATGGATGGGAAGATGTTTGTTGTGACTGTGTTCAGAGATGGTGAAAGGGGTTAATGAAGATGGGTTTGTGGTTTGAATATGGTGTGAGTTGTGAACGCGGCAAGGTTGATAGTGGAGATGAAACTGGGTAGAGAAGGTTGTGATGTAGGTATATGTTCTGGAGATGTTGGACGGTAGGAGGTTGATAGGGTATGAGAGGGATGTTTTAGTGGTTAGAAACTTGCAGCAAGGAAACAACAACAAAAATTGAAAATTGGAAAGAGGAATCCGAAGAGGGAAAGAAATTAGCGAGAAAGAGGGAAGGAAATTGGAAGAAGTTGACGCAGAATAGGAATTATTTTTTTGGAAAGAAATAAATTGTAAAGAAGTGTAAAAATAGGAAAAAAAAGATTGTGAAAAGGGAAAAGAATGAAGGACAACAGAACAATAATAGGAAATTGTTTATTTATTTATTTTTGTTTTATATATATATATATATATATATATACATATATATATAAAGAATTGATTTTGTTTGCAATGTATAGGGGGAAAATGGAAAGGAAATAAGGAAGGGGGTATTCGATGAAAAATGGCAAGTCTTTTTATTTTTTAAACAAATAAAAAAACTAACATGAATCAGAAATTAAATAAATAAAAAAAATTTAATTATTGTCTCCTCGGCAACGGCGCCAAAAACTTGATCGACGCTTTCCTATGAACTAGAAAAGCACGAAATTTTAAAATAAATTCTGCAAGTACACAGGTCACGTAATATGCAGGTCGAATCACAGGGAGGTGTTTAAATCTTATTATTTATTTATTCCTAGGCGAGTTAGACAAAATCTGGAGATGTTTTTGAATCAATGCTATTGAATTTGCTATGGATCCGAATCTAATCAGATCAGTATCAAATTCAACACCTGAAAAGAAAGGAACCAATTACTAGAAAAAGAAAATAACAACTAGAACAATAGCAGAAAATTAAAAGTAGAATTGCCGTTGAATCTAATCAAACGGTCAATCGCTAACATGGAGTAATAAAAGAAAATAATAATATGTGTTCTACCAAAACTAATTGCATAGACACACAAATTGTTATGAAAGAAAAAGACAATCAACTAAAATGAAGAAGAACTTTGTTATTCATAAACGAGAATACAGAATTAAAAAATGGCATGAACATTTAGAATGAGTACAACGTATATTTATAGGTGGGATAGGCCAAACTCTAATCAAATATATGAATAAATGGTCCTCTTTTCCTAAGAATTCTTATCATATCTCATGCCTTTCTTGACCAAGCTTGTTTGGAAATAATCTTTAAGAATATCTGAGCATATCATGGTGACTATCTTCCATATCTTCCAAATCTTCCATGTGGCTAATTGATTGACAAAAGATTTGCATGTGATTAATTCTTCCAAACATGGACTCTTATTATACTCCAAAAGTGCATAAGATAAAATCTTCCATGTGGCTAATTGATTGGTAATCATATTTTATGTAGTTAATTCTTCCAAACATGGACTCTTATTAGACTCCAAAAGCACATGAGATAAAATCTTCGAAGTTGATCTTTTTCTTGTGTAATATCTTGCTTTTCGGGGTGCATGAGGATTGATGAACGACCTGTGAAAATATACGAATAATACCCAATGTAAAATTTATTTATTTACAATAAAGATAAGAAAGAGCATAAAAATTAACACTTTTACATGTTAATCAATTTATAATATTTTATTGATTAATTTTTCTAGTTTTCACAAAAAAGCCTGTTAATTTCTAACATCTCCAAATTCAGCCCAAACAATGTTGCCTTTGGCCAAATACCCCTATTACGGACACAATGGACTAGGTTCCATCAGCCCGTTTGATCATCTCAACCCACGTTTCTTAATTTTAAAATATAAATCATTTAATTATTTAATCTGATCATACATTTAAATTTACCAGGGTCACATACAAACTATAAAAATTCCCGAAAAATTATTTCTAGCTATGTTCTAACGATAGGGTCTTAACAAAACTAATTTCCTTGAATTTGGAGACCGTTTGAAAAATGGCCATTTTCTGGTCGATCCAGATTGACTGAAATTGACAAAAAACTTTTTCTTTTGCCGTGCTCACTTATTAATTCCAAAAATTATGAAAATTGGAATCTAACAATAATTTAACAATCCGGATCCAACCAAAGTGGTTTCGTCGAAAACAGTGGTTGTTTGCAAAATGGCTATTTAAAAGGGCTATATATTATATTAAATTCTATAGCGACTATTCTGAATATTCAACTACCATAACTTTTGATTCTCGCTATGAAAATTCAATTTTTTAGATTCGTTGGAAAGATATTTTTAAATAGATTCTAATATTTTTGGTTTTACTAAAATCCAATTTAATTTGCATCCTGTACAATCCGTCAAGGTTAAAATTCAAATATTCAAACTACCGTGCTATTTCCAACTCCTTTTATAAATGTATTCGTTCTAACTTCGATTTAAATAAAGGTTTAATCATTATTATTTAAAATAAATTATTTTAAATGTTCACATTCCATTAAAATTTCTAAAATAAAAATTTTAAATTGGTTCCAAAAATTCCGGGTTGTTACACCTTAAGGATTATTTCAAATTTAATAAAAGCACTTAAGCTTTTTGTACACAAATTCCTACACCCTTCCATAATTAGACAACATACCCTCTAATCCAGTCCCCCTCCACACTTTTAATCTTCTTCCATAATCCCACCTTTCCATGGTACTTATGCATATGGTAGACAGAGGAATTCATTTGTTTTCATTTCCATTTGATTACCGTTCCATTTTACTCCATTTCCATTTTTTTCTTCACCTTCTCCACTTTAACACCCATGCCACCTCCCGTATCACCACCGCCCACCACCAGACCTCGACCCTGGCAACCTCACCACCCTAACACCCTCCTTTCCCCATACGTGGCCCCCACTTTTCCAAAACCCCTTCCATTTCCTTAAAAACCCCATTTTTACCTCTTTTCCCATTACCCAAGCACCCTAGCACCATATTGTGACAACCCAAAACCCCGATCCCAGGTGGAAAGGATAATCGTTGGAATATAACACATTGAACACAACAACAAATCACAGAACATAACTTATCATATTATATAAGAGAATAATTTGCATCATTTACAGCAATGGAAATAATATCAGAGTTACATTATTATAGGATCATAATTATACAAACAAAGTTTCAAGTTGAAGATAATAAGTTTGCAGTGGAATCAAAAATAGTTAACATAAGAGAGAGTCTTGAAAAGTTCAAAAGAAATCATATAAGTCCATCTTCAGCTCTAATTCCAAACAGCATCCACGTCTCCAGTACATATACAAAAGAAAGTTAAAAACTTGACCACTTGGTTGCCCGTGTAAAAATTGTAGACACCCGACTTTACAAGGGAAAAACAAACTACGAGTCAGTCATGGGATTGGTATGAGAAACCCTATAGTTAACTTAACTTAATTAATATAAGGCAATCATGGGACCATGCCGTATAATACGAAATGGGTTTCCTCCACACGAATGCCGTGCATAAAATAATGCAATACTTTTTGAAAAATGAAGCTATTATAAGAATCAGGTCCCATCGCATAATGCAAGCGCAAGCTGAAGGATAGAATTTTACCTTATAACGGCTAAATGCTTGGTTCGAGAAAATCATTTGATATTATAATTAGTATCTAATTTAAAAGAAATTTTGAAAATAAATGTATTAATCTTAGACTATATAATACCCCATCCTATTGTGTCACCATATGTATACAACTAAAACCATAAAGTCATGTGTTAGAATTTGGATTTCTATCATGAGCATAGGTAAAGGATCCTTCCATATCCGAACTTCAAAACATCTCTAGCAAAATGTCCTAGGAAACATATCACTTTGGGACGGTAGGGTCGGTCAGCCCTAAATCGCCGACTAGATAATTGCCTGAACAATACGTTTCCTAGTCCTATCTGACTTATTGGTGAGTACGTCGACCACCATGGCCCACTACAAGAAAATGATGCATTGATAGCAAATAAGGATTGCACGATAACATGTCTTGCTATAAATAAGGTAGTTAGTGATCATTTAGGTTAAATAACAACATATGGTCGTGCTATAGTTAGCTTGTGAAATAATTGGCGGTCTAACATTAAAATTCCGTCCAAATAACAACACGTGTTCGCGCTATAGGTAAGTATGTGAAAAAATTGGCGGTCAAACGTTAAATTCCCTCCCTCAATTTTCACAGGCCGCAATATTCCCTCTTTTCCTTCACTTCCAAAATCCCTAACCTGCAAGCTTTCGAACCTCGTCATTATGACCCTCTTGCTCATTAATTTCCTCTTCAATCAACCATCCCTTCTTACACTAAAACCCTCACCGCTCCACTCCCGATTACTAGATTCTTCACTAAAAACGATTTTGCAATGATGGCCGATTTCTCAACGAATCTCAAATCTGAAGCTGAAGCATGTAATTTTGTAAAGGTGCCATTCTGTTGTAGCTCCTTTTCTCCTACTGCTACTGCAAGGCAGCATGGTGTTTTGGTTATCTAATCGATTACCCTCTACACCCAATCGTCTATCCTACCTGAGGTAAACTTCTAATTTGTTCTCGAATTGGCCTCTAAATTGTAATTAGACAAAGAAATATTTCCAAGGTTGGTCTTTTTCGTGGTGGATGTGCTTTCTTTCGTATTTTTCATTTGATAAGGTTTTATAGGTAGGTTGTGATCATTCAGTTAATTACTATTGTTCTTGTACAGTTCTTTAAATTGATATCATTGTTAACTAATTTTAAGCCAATTTTTTTAAAATTAAATCAGGCTTCTTCCGGTGGACCAATTGGTGCAACTGTTAGCGTATCAACTAGCAGGTGTGCCATTTTACATCTTGGCTTGGGGGTAATTCTCTCCAATGAGTTTTTTTCCGAAGTTATTTAACCAGCTGTAAGTTAATTTTATCATTGATCTGTTTACAATAAATCGACGTATATTAGAGGGTGAATTGTACATGCCAAGAAGCAATATAGAGATTCTGGTAAACATCGAAATATTTGCCTGTAGGTTATACTTGAGAAACTTGTTCTTTTAGAACACTATTAACATTAGGTTAAATTTATTGGTATATTAAATACTGTCAGTTTATTGATGTTTGGGTCCTAGTTGAACTGTTGTTTTGAATTGAGTTGAAATCTGCTCGTATTGGAAAACAATGAGCATGGCAACCACGCTCTTTGAAATAGGGCGATGAAGACTGTGGCCGCCATATTTTTCGTGTGATATGTTTAAATATTAAATATACAACTACATTAGAATTCATTTTACAATGTTGATCAGCAATGGGCTAATTCAAAGCGTTTCTCTTTGTTTTGTAGTTGTATCTTTCTCCATCTTTCATATACATCGTTATTTTGGTTCCAGTGTATATTTTCCTAATCCGATTGGGTACGAAATTGGGATGCTGGATTACCTCGTGTGGTTAAACTAATGATAAACATATTGAACCTAAGCAATTGCAATTAAGATTTACTATTTTGCAACGGTGACCTTATGTCATTTGGTTTTTTTAAGGCCAGAATATGGGAATATTGATCCACAAGTTTTCAGTGTCATTTCTGGACCTCTGGTTCTCCCATAATATGATTTGTGCATTAGTTTTTACATATTTTATATGCTAGCTGGAATTCAATTATTAGCAATCATATAATGTAGTCAGAACATTAGATCTTCAAAGTCTGATTTCTAAAACTAATGTTTGTGAAGTAGTAAAAAATCTATTTCATGATTTTTTTTTACTTTGTGATATTTGAATCACATTTTACGCTTTCTATCTGAATCTTCTTCGTATCCATATACTTTTATATCTCCTCCAGTTTACGTCACATTATACAATTGTTATCTAATTTTTTTTGATGACATGTTGGATTGGTTGTTGGTCGGCAGCACATCATAGTTTAGTACTACATGATGATTTATGAATTAAATAGTTAATGTAGATTGAGCGGTTGAAGAATGTAGGTTAAAACAAAAAATAAGAATATTTTCTAGCAGTTTGAATTGGGATAAAATAAAGCATGCTAATAAACTCACTTTAAATGTCCCTGAATGACAAATACACACTGGGCATCATAGTGCACATAACAATGCTTTCTTTTTTATAACATGAAGAGCTGGTTGTCTGGGTGACTCGACTTGTCACTCCCACACGACATATGTGCTGATATATGTTTGTTTTGTTTACGTTGGCATCACTGCTCTTGGTCAAACCACCGTGAGGTAAAGATTATGTTCCAGTTTGATGTGGATTGCTATGGGTTTCTATTTGCAAAGTTCCCGCTTCTGAATTTTTATGTATTACATTGCAGGAGTAATCTTTATAACTTATTTTTTTTTACATCACCGGTCGTGGTTTTTAACCAATTTTCTTCCTCCCTGTAGATATTCATGAGTTATGGATAGGTTCAAGTGGCCAACTTGCCTTCTTTATTGCAAATTTTATATGGATTCCAACTCAAGTTTTTTTTCTTTTCTTTTTCTGTCGATTTTTTAACATGCGAGTTCATTAACGATGATGAATCGGCCGTGTTGACTTTCATTACATTTGTTAACATAATACTAAAACTATTTATGTGTATGATATCATGGATGTTTAAAAATTGAATAACATATAAAAATGTGTTAGTCGTCACATATGAAATTCAGATATCATCCACAAAGATTTGCATCCATGTCTCCTAACTTTTACTTGAAGGCTGATAGTTGTGGTTAATAAACATGGTCTTGAATTTCGATAACGCATTGTGCTAGCTTCTATGGGCAACTTTAGTTCTTGCATCTTATATGGTGTTTTTTTATTATTTTTTGCCTTGTTAAAGGAATTTTTATAGTTGCATAATAATTGTGATATTATATTTTCACTCTCGGTCGAACTTCAACTTTCCTAAGGATCAGTTGATCCTTTAGTATTTTATATGATGTATATTGTGCACTGAAATAAAAAATTCTTTTGATATCAATTTTGGTTTGAATATGTACAAATAATTTATCTACAGTTTAGATTCGTTATTGTAGACACATTGAGTTATTGATGATATTATTTAAATATTTACACTATGTATGGATTTATCTTGCATCACTAATAGTTGTTTTCTATTTATTTCTACAAACAAAAAGGACTTTATGTAAACAAATTATCTTTATAGTTTTTTTCAGATTTTGTTTTAATCTAGTCCTGATTTTATACTTTTGATCCCTTTTTCTCCCAGCATTACCACGTGTAGGAGATATAAAAAATCCATTATTAAATTTACAGTAACTGGGTTGTAATGATTGCGACATTATCCTTTATTTTCTGATATGAATGTTGTATTTTGGGTAATGTTGCTTCCATTAATCATCATCTGTCGCTGGTTAAACTCTTTTGCAAGTATTACTGTGTAAAAATGAGTCCATTGTGCACAATAGTATCACTGCATGTAAATGTTGTAGATTGATAACTACAATGTAATATTTTACGCTACATATATCTACTCATCAGTTAAGCATCATTTTTTTAGGATCACTGCCTCAATGATCAACTAGTTTACAACCTTGTAATGATGTCATGAACGTTCCAATTTATTTACATATATGCATCTCTGTTAGGGAAAACTGCAAATTGGTCTTGGCAATGAAAAGATATATATATGTATATATATATATATGTATATATATATATATATGTATATATATATATATGTATGTATGTATAGATGAGTATGCTTTCATGATTGTTGATCTCTGGGTGCATAATTCATATTCCTTTTTTACAGATGACATCAGGAAAATGCCGTGGAACTCTTGCGCGCTCTTAATGCTCATATCGTCAACGAAGTGAGCACATTTTTTTTTTAATGTTTTTTAATTGAATATTCATTAATATTTCAACTATTTTCATTTTGTCCAATGTTTTATTAATAGTTATTTGAGGCAAAAAAGATTTTACCAGCCTTAGATTCCACCTTTATTGACATAGATTATGTTATGATGTTGGTTTTTAATGTTGAGAACTGCTGTACCCATCTAGGTTTGATATATTATTTCAATTTTGGATAATATGTTCTCTCTAGTGTTATTTGTTTAACTTCTAGGTTTTATTGGTATGTTGTCACTACTTACATTTGTTTACAACAATAATGCTTTCACTGTCTTTATAAGTTTCTATTACCGTTCTGGTTCAGTTAAGCATTTGTCATTTTGTTGATTTAAGTAAAACTGATATATTTAGCAATGTTTATGGATGTTGTTCGCTTCACTGCACTGTTTAGAAGGAAAACTTTGATTTTTAATGATTTTCCATACTGAACGTCAATTCCATTATTTCTCATATTTGATCAACAGTTTTTATTAATCAGTTTTTACTTGGTTTTTATGATTACATATTTGTTTATGCTGGACAAATAACATAATTGTAAACTCGTAATTTCTAACGGAGGTTTGGGCTGGGATAGTTCATTTTTCCATTGATAATAACATGTACAATGTGTTATTCACTCAATTTGCAGAGGAGTTGTACAGCTGTTGCAATTTACGTTCTCTTGCTGATATAGAAGGATAGCGAACACTGATCGACTTATTCAGAGCTAGGCTTAATTGGTACAATATTAAGTCGGTGTTACATGGCTGTCTTTTTTTCTTTAAGCTTTCACCATAACAACTTTAGAATTATTGTGCTTAAATTTGCCACAGTTGAAATTCTTGAATTACTTCAACTTGCTAACAATAATTCATGCTTGGATGGTGAAGTTTGTCCAATCTTATACCTACAAATTCTCCAGATTCATGCTATGCTTCTGGAGCACAACATGTTTTACAATAAATTTGCCACATTTATGTAGGGTAGTAGCTTGTTCTATGGTTTTCCATCTTTAATCACAGTTGTATTAACTAAAGCTCTCCACTCCTTTATTAATCACAACAAGAAAATGGTTTAGTAACTTGCATATGTAATTGGGTAAAATAGCTTCAAACTTTTTCATAAACCAAATGTGGATCAAATGAAATTGACAATCATTCATTTTTAATTAAAAGCCATTTCATTCTATTATGTGGAGCTTATGATTGCTTTTCAAAGAAATTAAATTCCTATGGACTTGAAGCAATTAAAACAAACTGTATTAGACAATAATCAATTGTGCTTGTACTATAAGTTTGCAAATATTGCAACACCATCATTATTTAGCTAACAGCACTACTCAACATTTATTATGCGGCTGCTATGTTTGTTTTTCTTCCCTGTTTCATGCATAAGATCGGCATAAATTATGTTACATACTCCCATGTTTGATTTCTTGTTTGTTTGTTCTTTCATATTATATCCTGTTGGATTTTCAAACTTAATGATTATATTATATGCTATATTGACAGGTTTGCAATGAATGATTATGTTATATCCTTCAGGTAAATTTGTTTGTTCTGTCGTATTATATCCTTCAGGTAAATTTGTTTGTTCTGTTATATTACATTGAACTGCTAATGAGTTACATGTTGCCATTTGTATTTGAGTAAAAAAGAAAGGCATGCTAGGCATATCTCGTGAAATCATGCTTGCTATAGACTGGTATTATGATGCAACGCTAACCATGCATAAGAGATGTTGTCTAAATTTTATGAAATTCGGCAAGTTTATAAAACTTAACAGTTTTAGAAAAAAATATTAAGAAAATTTTACTAAAATTGAAAACAATTAGGAAGGCAAACAAAGTATTAATTTTTTAAACCAAGTTAACTAACTTTTATAGAGAAATGATCAAGTTTATTAAAAATAAGAAACTTTTATACAAATTTAACTAGATTAACTAGAAGTTTTTAAAAATTAACCCATTCTTATAAAGTTTAACTAAGTTCATAAAATAAACTAAGTTAACCAAATTTTATAAAATAGATTAAGTTTATGAAGTGATAACAAAGGTAATAAAGTTTAGCTAATTTTTATAAAAGCTAATCAAGTTTTACAAATATTTGACAAAATTTATTAAATTTGTAGAATGTAACCAAATTTTTAATTTACTACTGTTTACCATCAAATAGAGAGAGAAAAGTCTTTCTAGTTTTCTTGATATGCATCTTTAATTTACCAATGTTTACCGTGACAGTGGTAATGTGGTTGATATCAATCTTTAATTTTTTGTTTTAATGAACTGTGATGGTTTGGACAAATTGAAATGCCCATTCGTCAGGTTATGATTGGGTTGGCATCATCATTTTATTTTTGGGATTTTTAAATGGAGTTGTGCCATTTCTTTTAATCTAAGAATTATCAAATTTAAAATATATTGGAGCATGATCACTCGAAAGTGGTTCCAAAGCACATAACCCGTTAAACTTATTGATCCAGGCTTGACACCAAGCAAAAAAAGAAAAAAAAGCAAAAAAGAGAGAAAGAGAGAGAGAGAGAGAGAGAAAGGGATACAGCAGCAACATGGCTGTTGGTACAAGGTGGAGCTGCTGCCAATAGCAGCAGCATTAAGAATATTAAAAAAAAGGTGGATTAAAAAATTACTTTAAGACAAAATATAATATGATCATAAGTGGATTAAAAAATATAATATGATCGTAAGATAAAGTAGATTAAGTTCAACAAGTGTACCGATAACGGGTAGTTAGCATATTTACATACCTTTGCATCCAAACATGAGTTTCAATTATTGAGTATCAGGTGTTGCTGAAATCACTAAAGGCAGGTGGCATGGGATTGAATTTAACTGCAGCTTCCAGTGTCTTTCTAATGGTAAATATCACTTCCCCGGAATGCATGCTTTATAGTTATGTGAATTTGACTGTTTCAGGTTTTCGAATATCAATGTGTTACCAAAAGTGAAATTGTATTTCAAATATGTTTGAATTTATCTATGTAGCAATTTTGGCAGCAAAACATCAAGGCTGCATTTCTATATGGTACAAAGTTAATGAATGCTTACAATCATGATCGGTCCTACTCAATCATATGGTAAAATTAGCGTTTACTTGATTAGTTATGACAAATTTTGCACTGAGATGTTTATTTTGAGTAACACATAATGCCTACTAGGAATCAAACTGCGGCTATAGAATAGAAATAACATGCAGTTTTTTTAAGCAGCAGCATGATCAAACTTTTATACAAACATAATAAATAAATTGCTATACAGTATCAACCTGTACAGGCCTAATAATTGTTTGATATATCTTGCTCTTGCTGCATAGCTATGCCTAAATAACCAGCATGTATACATATAACTTTATAGCTCTTTGAAACAGGAATTCAACACCTAATTTGTAGTGCAGTGCAGTGCAAGCCGGCAAGGCTGCTCATTTCTAATATTTTGACATCAAGGGTACTGTCAAGCTTCACAACACCGTCGTTGCCATCTACACCTATAAGCTTTGCGCTAAGTCCACATTGGCCGCCTCCACTTATCTTGATCTTATCGGATTTCTTAGGCCTTACAGGATCCAATACCCCCTGAGGAAAAATCTCCACATCTCTGCCCAAAGCAATGCGACATGACCCATCTGTGTTGATCTCACTACTGACCCCAAGAAGAGGTTCTTCTCCTATCCTTGTTTCATACACATATATGTTCGTCACTAGCCATTTTCCATTGCCATCACCCATGATTGGTGACATCATATCCAATCCAACATTGCCGGGTGTTGTAGGTTAGCCACCAGGGGTACCAGGAAGATATTAATTGGAACCCGGTGTCATTGGTTGCATGCTAGGATAAGGACTGGCAGCACTTCCATATACTGGGCTGCCTTCTCTCGATGCTCCAGATTCAAATTTATTACCTGGAGTATTTGCCCAGACTGAACCAGGTGTAGGAGCTTCAATAAAATATGTACTTTGCACTGCATAATTCATGAATGATGTGCATATGCAATGTATAGGATCCATGGTGGAATCCTGTAGTAGAAGAGCAAGCAATCATGAGTATTCATCACATTGGACAAAAAAAAGTTGTAGTTAGAAGATTCATTGTTAAGGTAATACATCATATCACTACAACAAAAATGATTATTAATGGTAAGTTATTAAAAGATTATGTTGTAGCTATGGTTAATTGATGCTTAAGCAGTCTGCCTATTTGTGGCAGGTCGCTATGTTAGGGTTCGAAACATAGGCATGCTTGATACGTGGATGCCAACTTATATTGATTTGGCTTTAGTGCGGGATTCTATTGATTATGCCTTTAACTTTTTTAGTGTGGGATTGTATGGTAATAGTTGAGCATGGCATCGTCTAGTAGGTTAGAAGGTGCTACCTTCATAACATATTTTACTTCTTTCCATTCTTAATTATTCCTTTCTTCTCTTTCATGCAGGGTTTATTAACTAATTTGCAAAATAGACCGTAGTATTTCTACCGATCGACAAAAAGATTTTTATTCGCTCATATGTTTTGTTAACACTTGAACTAGAAGTATGTCTGTTATTTTATTCCCTTTCATGCTGGGTTTATTAACTTATTTGCAAAACAGACCATAGTATATCTATTGATGGACTAAAAGATTTTTATTTGCTTATATGTTTTGTTAACACCTTAACAAGAAGTATTTCTATTATTTTATTTTATTTACAAGATAATATCTGACCTGGATGTGTAATCTGAATGTGTCCATCTTAGCTGCTATGCAGGAACCAATTACGGTCACCAATATGATTCATTCCTTGACTATAAACTTTTTTTTATGTTAAAGGGTTACAATGTTAATATCTATTACTATCTCTGTCACTGTGTTCAACTTAAAGTGAGCCCACTAGATTATATGTAGCCTTTATATCAGTAAGCTTTTATTAATGCCCTATAGTTGTTATGATGGTTTATTATTCTTTTTATTTGGTTCTAGTGGGTTGACAATACGATTTTATTCACTTACCAAAGTCTTCTCTATTATTCATCATTGATTGGTGCTAAGCGTCATTGAATTAAAACACATCTTCATTCTATCCCACTTCATATGTTGTAATAGGTTACTAAATGGATGTTCTTGCGCCGTCGTTTTTTGTATGCAGAAGCCTGTATAGCTTCTCGTAATTGTTGATTTAGAATCACTTTTTACAATCCATTAATTTACGGTCTTCTCATTATTTTGCAGTTGCTGTGTTTTCGGATGGAATATGGATTGGCTTGAATTTGATAAATGTATGTACACATCTAAATTCCTAATTTTTTGGCATTTTTTTTCATATTTAATTTTACAGCTATCAATGTCAACAACAAGGCTATAAGGAAATTTTAGGCTTGTCGAGCTTTATTTTTTGTACATTGGTATTGTTATAGGGAGGTTCTTAAGAGAAATAAGACAAGAAAAATGTTTAGCTATCCAAAAAGTAATTTATGCTTTGAAAATAGTCCAATTTAAGGTTGTTTGAAGTTGTTTCTTGGAGCAGGGTGTTGTAGTTCTGTATGCAAGGCTTGTTATGCTGGTTAATTGCAGTTGATGGCAAGGTGGCATAAGTTTTTATTAGGTAGTAAAGGAAGAATGGTTGTGGTTGAATACAAGAGGGTGTGATGCTGATGGGCTGGAGGAGGTGTTGGTGGTGAAGAAGCACCAGCAGGGGATTGCATAGGGGTGGTCAGTCACGTGGAGCAAAGGGATTGGTGTTGAAGACTGCATGTGATAACAGCTGTAGCATCAGCATCTTCTTGACAGGTGTTAGCATGATGCTTTTGAGGCTGATATATGATGTCACACTCTTTCTTCTTCAAACCGGTTATGCTTGTCGAGGTTCATGGATATTTTAGTATGTATCATTTTGGTTTGATATAGTCGTATGTATTGTTAATATTTATGTCTGAATTCATCATGTATGAAATATTATGAATATATATATTGTGATTTGGTTTATGACTCCATTTGTGTATTTAGATTAATGTGACAATATGGTTTTTTTTGAATTGTTATAATATATTATTAGAATTAGAAACAGTAATCTTTGATTGTTATAGTAGCAAAATGTTGCAATAGAATGTTTTTTATAGCAACAAAACGATATTGTAGTAAATAGTAGTGAACTTTCCATAGCATGTTCGATGCGTCATAAAAACATTATTACATAGCATGTTCAGATGCTATAACAAAATGGAATGTCAACATATTACACCATTTAAATGACGTTTCCATAACGTTTGTTTGCGTTATAAAATCTTTCCATCGCATGCTTCACAAGCTATAGAAAAGTAGTTGCACCAATATGACATGTTTAAGATGACAACAAAAATACGTTTTCTGTTGCAAAAATTACACGCTATAATATCTGTCAGACTTTTAACAACATGTTGATCTATGACGTTTATAGAATCTCCATAGAAAGTTTTTATAGCTGTTTTTAAACGCCATAAAAAGGTCATTTTGTTGTAGTGGCCTTGTGCGGCCACATCTGAGGCGCCTCAAATCCAACATCCACATAAGTAAAATGACTAGGCTCCATACCATGACATCACTTCTAGCTAAAAACAAACGCATGTCTTCCCTGTGGTCCTTCATCCCCTTTTTGACTCATATTGGGGTGTGAAGCTAACGAATTAACGCATCACAAAGCTTTTCTTTTCAAAAAAAGCTTTGATTTATCTGCCAGCAGCACTTAGCATGCCACACAGTCATTCCATACCATATAACTGATTTCAATTTATATGTAACCACTAAGCTTGTACATCTCAGGGAAGGGTGTTAAGCTAAGAGAATAAATTCTCTGCCACCAGGCAGATATATATTTAGTAGAGATTAATCAATATAGTACAAAATACCATGTCAGACACAAAATCCATTTGCAAGTCCGTTCTGGATCTAAACGAAACCGGAGGCACTTATTCCTCATCTCATATGTCCAAAACGAGAGAGATGCCGTTGCAAATCGGGACACTCATCAAATACTTCCAGACTACTACCACTATAACCCCTTCAACGAGCTACCCAAATCCAAGGCATCAGCAGTCATCCTTTTGATGTAAAGATTACCAGTCTTGCACGGTCTTCAATATCTTAGACTTTTAATTGTCGTTCAATTATTTGAAATGAGTTAAACCCGATCTTTTCGAATAATTCGCGCTAAAACAAATCAAATTAAATCCTTATTTGGATAATTAATTCCCTAATTAAGTCTCCTTTAATTGGTTCCTTTTTATAAGATTTAAAATCTTATTCTTAAATCTAGTTAAGTCATTTGGATTTCCAAAAATCATTTCAAAACCTATATTAAAGGTTTACTCAAGAATTCAATTCCATTTACAAATTATAATTCTTATTTCCAAACATTTCCCAAAATCAGTTATATGAGCTTTTACGCAAAATCCCCCAATTACACTTAACCACTTTTGTCAATATAAACCATGTGAAATTGTTTAAATCCATTCCAAATCATTTATAATATATTATTAAATATATTTTTACTATTTTTATTTATATAAAAATAGTCCATACCCATAATTTCAAATTACAGGTCAATTACGGGTCATGGCGCTGTTTTTATTCAAATTTGAATTAGACATTCTGTAAAATCTAAGTTTTAGATTTTAAAACACTTTTTATCGTTTGAAAGATCTTTCAAATACGAATCGAATGCTTCCAATTTTGGGAAAATCCGACAGTTGGATTTCCCAGTATATTCATTTAAAGTTACATGTCAGAAAAGCGAACTACCGCTATGCGAAACGTTTTATTTTAATTTATATTCTATATATATATATATAATACGACGAATTGTTTCGATTGTATAATTATATATAATAATTTGTCCAAAATTATATCTTAAATTTTCAACTCAAAAATCTTTTATTTCAATATTATAACATTATAATAATATTATAATGGTTAAAATAATAATATTTTTAAACTTTAATATTTGCAATCCAAATTTTCCTGATATTCATAATAAAAATAAACAAGAAATTTTTGAAAAGAACTTTTTTAAAACATCTTCTAAATGTCCTAACCAAACTTTAGTTTTTATCATTACTATTCATTTCGAAAATAAAACTTCAATATGCTATAAGTATGTGAAAGTTAATTCAAGGCCATTTGCTATAGTTACAAATATTCATCGATATTTTTATATCTTCACGTCCATCCAAAATTGGACGTCAAAATCAAACTTGGTTTTTTTGTTATTATTATATCAATAAAATATTCATTAAAAATCCATTTTATTATGGAGACTTAACTAACGAACCAGGAACCACTTTTACTGTTCTTTATCAAATAGTGTATTTAATTACACTCAAAAAACGAGCAAAATGGTTTTCAAATTACACAAAAAGTGCACTATAACATATAAGCATTAAATAATGCTTATACAGTCCTGTCAATCAACAGATTGACAGACTACTCACTAGGGATTAAGATCAGTGTTTTCCTTCATCCCAATACCCGTGTGGGGTTTGCATCCAATCACACACAAAGTGACTTATGTATACACTTGGGAGATATGTAAAATTATCATCCAAATACACGTGTCGGGTTTACATCGCGATCCATGTGACTTATCTACACACTTCGGTGATGTGTAAGTAACTGTTGTCCAAAAACCCATGTGGGGTTTTCTAGTCAACCAAATAACAACAATGAATAAATTACTTAATCCAAAACCATTAAAGGCTTAATTAATTTTCGATCAACACTTGGTGTAATTCAAGTGTTATAAACTCAAGGGATATCACATATATGATATAAAAATCATATCTTTATTACAATATTCTACATTTAACATTATATGAAACATATATGATCTACGTTAAACATAATTATACACACTTAATTAACAATCAGTAGTTAATTAATATTTATCCCTATCTACGTGAGCTTCGGTTTCTCAACTCGGTTTCCATTCCGTCAAACTTTATATCGAAGGAATACTGACTCGCATACTCCGCTACGGCTCCGAACGACACCTACGAACTTGCTGATAGCTAATGGGACTGGATGAGGTGACTATGAGCTTCAAACGACTCACGAACACGCTCACACTCATGAATACACTTGGATCTGGAAGTTTAAGGCTAAACGAAGGCTAAACTTCCTTAACTGGGAAACGTGAAATACATCATGAACTCTCGCCATCTTGTCAGGCAATCCAACTTTATTCGCTAAATTCCCAGCTTGTTCGAGAACCGGAAATGGTCCAACAAACTTTGGTGCCAACTTACCTTTTCTACCAAATCGAATTACATGCTTCAGCAGAGAAATTTTGACGAATCCCAAGTCGCCAATGGAGAATTTCAAATCTCTTTGTTTTTTATTAGCATAACTCTTCTGCCTATTTAAGGCAACCTTCATTCGCTGTTGAATAACCTTGATTTTATCAGAAGTTTCTCTTATTGCATCTGGCCTAAGCACAAATTTATCACCGGTTTTCAACCAACATGATGGTGAATTGCACGATCTTCCATACAAAGATTCAAATGGAGCCATACCAATACTGGACTGATAACTATTATTATATGCGAACTCAACCAGATGCAAATGGTCATCCCATGAACCTCCAAAATCCAATATACAAGCTCTCAAGAGATCCTCTAACACACGATTCATCCTCTCTGTTTGAACGTCGATTTGAGGATGGTACACGGTACTGAGATGTAATTTTGAACCTAAAGCCTCTTATAAGCTCTTCCAAAGCCCACTAGTAAATAATGGATCTCGATCACTCACAATACCTTTAGGTACTCCATGAAATCTCACTATCCACTTCATATACAGTTCTGCTAATTTAGCTGTCATTCTATTCGATTTGACTAGTATAAACCTTTCACTCTTGGTTAATCGATCCACAACCACCTAAATACTATCATGACCCGATCTAGTCCTTGGCAAACCGTCAATGAAATCCATTGAGATATGTTCCCATTTCCATTTGGGAATTTCCAATGGTTGTAACAAACCTCCAGGCTTCTTTTGCTCAGCTTTAACTACCTAGCAATTCTTGCAGTTGGATATAAACATCCCAACATCTCTCTTCATCCCTTCCCAGTAGTAGGTCTGCTTCATGTCTCGATACATCTTGTTACCACCGGGATGTATAGTCAGTTTCGAGTGATGACACTCTCTAAGCACTTCATCTCTCAATCCATTAACGTTGGGTACAACTAGTCTCCCATTCTTTCGGAGCCATCCTTCTCGATCAAATCCATACTTGTTCATCTCCTCACCATCGGTACGCATCTCCACCTTGGAGAAGATTTCCAGTAGGTTAGGATTGTCTCTCAGACTGGAGCTGATCCGCCCAATCAAAGTTGGTCTGATTGTCAAACTCGCTAACATATCTGGATCTAATCCACCCTTAGGTCTAAAATCATATCTTGCGATATACTCCAGTTGCTTCCATTCCAGAAACATAGCCCCTACACTGGCTTGTCTCCTACTCAATGCATCAGCCGCCGCATTGCCTTTCCTCGGTGTGTATGCGATATTGAAACCATATGAAGCCAAGAACTCTAACCATCTCTGCTGATGAAGATTTAAATTCTTTTGAGAGAAAAGATATTTTAATGACTTATGATCGGTAAACAACTCAAATCTTTCTCCCAATAGATAATGTCTCCACATCTTTAATGCGAACGAAATCACTGCAAATTCCAAATCATGGGTAGGATATCTTTTCTTATACGGTTTCAGTTGCCGATTAGCATAAGCTACAACCCTACCTCCTTGCATCAGTATAGTACCTAGTCCGGTACTACAAGCATCCGTGTATACGGTCATCTCTTTGTTCCCCTTAGGAATAACTTACATTGGTGCGCACGTAACTTCTCCTTTAGGCTCTTAAATGCATTCTCACACCTTCCATCCCAAGCAAAAAGCTTGATTCTTCTTGGTCAACTGAGTTAACAGTGTCGCTATCTTGCTGAAGTTTTGGATAAACTTATGATAATATTTAGCTAACCCCAAGAAACTTCCCACGTCCGTTGCATTCTTGGGCGTAGACCAATCTTGCACTATAGCCACCTTCACAATGTCCATGGAAATACCATTCTCTGAAACAACATGGCCCAAGAATCTCACTTCCCTCCTCCAAAAATGACACCTAGAAAATTTCGCTTTCAATTGGTGTTTCCTTAACACCTCCATCACTATCCTCAAATGTTCCTTTTGTTCTTCCTTTGTCCTCAAGTAAACCAAGATATCATCCACGAACACAAGAACAAACTTATTTAATTGATCTCTGAAAACCCTATTCATAAGATCCACAAAATATGTGGGTGCATTGGTCAACCCGAATGGCATGAACAACAAATCATAGAATCCAGACGGCATCCGAAATCCCGTTTTAGGTGTACTCCCAGCTGCTACTCGGGCTGATGAAAGCCTGTCGCGAGATCTAACAGGGAGAACAGTCTTTCTCCATTCAAATGATCAAAAAAAATTGTCTATCCATGGAAGATGTAACGACCCGGATTTCGAGCGACTTTTGTTATCGACATAAGCACGATGTCGATAACCAAAACATCAAAAAGTCCTGGTAATTAGTGAAAGAAATTAGAGGGTGAGGAAAGATAAGATAGAAAATTAGAATAGAAGAAGAAGAAGAACACAACATCAGAGTAACACGAATCTCACAGCGGAACGAATAACATATAATATATGTAACATAACTTTGAAATATACATCTGTATTTGAATATATATCATTATCAAAGTATAGCACTTACAACACAGCGGAAATAACTATAGCTATATGATCCTGAAGCCTCCTGCTCCATCTCTTCCAGTATATCTGTAAATCCTGACTACTTGACTGCCCATACAAATTTAGGCACCCAAGAGTTTAGGGAAAACAACAAAGTAAACTCCGGGTCAGTCATGGGACTGGTATGAGTAAAACAGTTTAAAAACAGTTCGAACAAGTAAACGATATCTCATAAGACCACGCCGCATAACGGAACGGGTTTTTCCCTTATGAGAATCCAAATTATCTTTATATCAAAAACCTTTTGATATTATAATAATGTCTATCAACATAATATATTAATCATCTAGCAGAAACGCTTTCATCTCACGTTCTACATATATGGTATACCATCAAAACCGCAAGCACGTATTGGGTAATGGATTTCCAACTATGACAAGGTATGGAACCACCTATCGCTAGTGTACCTCTAGAGAGGAATACACTGGGTTCAACAAGAACATCTTGCAACCCGGCCACTCATGACCGACCACTCATTTCGCTTGAGTGTATCGAATGTATATCACCAACAGTTGGGATCAGCAACCGTTTCCCGAATGGGACAGCATCAACAATAGATTTTTAGAAGTAAATGAAACTCTAGATCAGGTGATTATACACCCTACTTCGGTGCGACCGACTTAGCCATGCTGCCTGCCCGATTTCTGTCATTTACCGGATGATGAGGCTAGAAGCTACGCTTTATCATCACATCAGATTCACTTTGAATGTCACATCATCAAATCCATCCAATCACCGATTGATGTCCTCAACCATACATTATGTGTTAGCTAAGAGAAGTTTCCTTCTCCGCTTCCACTCTTGGTACAGTTGGAGAAATCAATATACGTGATCGTCTGGAAATACTCTGTCAGACATCCGTCCATACAAGTCATCCAGGAACAGGATGAACTGAAGGCACTATTCTGTAAACAGGATAGCCCTTGCATAACTCTGTCTTCAATTTCCTTTGGCATATATGATTCGCAACGCTTATGCCAATACAGAGTGGTTCTTTGGATAATAATCCAACCGGTCTCTCCCTATTAACAACGTTAAAATGGTCAAAACTTCGATAGTCTGTGATTTAACTATCGAATAAAAACAGGTGTGCAACCAATGATATTATTTCCAGATGGAAATTATATCAATCAAACATCATTCAACATTCATCTCCTTAGTTCATAATTTTACTAATCTCCTGTTTCCCTATATTCAATATTTATTATTTTCTAAATTTGGAAAATATACGTTATTAACAATGGAAAACATTTCCATTTCTTGTTTTCTTTATTAGAAAACATTTCTGGTTTCTTACTTGGAAAACATTTCCAAAGCTTCTTCATTGGACTTAGGCAGATGTTTAAACAAACCATCGCGATGCCAACTCAAACCATTTCCTTTTTACTGCCGAACATTAACTATTCCTTAGTTAAAACGAAGCCAATTAAGTTGGGGTAGAACTACCTCTCAGACCTTAACTGAACAACAT